>CM060892.1:126147326-127632326 GCA_030762935.1 Hymenopus coronatus | reverse complement strand
CCTGTCCAACTAATGTTTACCATCGCAAATAACTCCTGTTCAATTTATCTTCTAGTCTGTCCTTCTTCAGTTTGTTTTTGTTTCTTACATGTTAGTAAGGGTCTGAGGTCTTCTATTAGGAATGTTTCTTGTGGAAACTAAAATGTATTATGGAGGGGAAAGGGGGGGGGGGAGTTAAAATTGCCAGTGCTATTTTCAGGAATCTCTGATTGTTAGGTCATTCTAGTTCAGTTTTGTCCATGTCATTTCCACACCATATGTTACGATGGGTAGTATTTTGATGTAGAACAGATTCATTGCCGTTGAGAGCGATAGTTGAATGATGTTAGGTATATCATGGATATGAGGATCCATTTGTTGTGTGCAGTGAATATATTACTTTCTCTACACGTACTATGTACATAGTGTATAGAGAAGGCATTGCATTCCACTATATTACTTTCTCTACACGTACTATGTACATAGTGTATAGAGAAGGCATTGCATTCCACCCAAAAATCGATACCGATATTTCACCGGAAATACACGTTTTAGGGTCCCCTGTATTAAAAACATTTTTAGAAAAACGTCCGTTTATGTGCCCGTGTGTCTATGAACACGATAACTAAAAAACGAAAAGACGATAAAATACCAAACTTGGTACTTAAGTTTAGTATCTTCCAGGGATGCGACACGAAGATTTTGAGGAACATTCCCCCACCCTAAATTACCCTTTACATAGAAAATCTTTCGTAAATGTTGATTTTATGAAAAATAGCTCTAATGATTGTGATTAAAATATTGTATATTAAATATATTTACATGACAAACAAAATGTATATCTTGAGTTTTCTGGGAACAGATTCTGAAGACAACTTTATTCTGGATGAATTTTGCGAAAATTTTCATAACTGGTAAACGTAAGAGATAGACAAAAACTTACTGCATAAAACTGGTAGAGTTCGTTAAAACATACAATTTATGTCATAAACATTTTTTTTTTCGTGGAGTTGACCGTTTTTAAGATATCCCTTGCAATGGTTTCAGCTTTAAAATACTTATTTTTCTGATACGAGATTTTGTCAACTCCTGGCTATACAAACAAAGGTACTTCAATCATACGACAACCAGTTTTTAAAAGATTTGACTATCATTTTAGCCTAGTGTATTCCCTTATTTCTCTTCTAATTACAAGGAATAATTTAGCAATAATTTGTTGCAGAGATGTAGAGAAAAAGTTGTGAATTGTACCTATCAGATTTTTTTTTTTATTTGTAGAGACTCATTTTATAAAAGTTGAATTTTTGTTCCTACTCTTGGTAAACATATTTGAAGGGGTTGGTCTGATTTGTGGTGAAACCATTGCACTTTACCCAAATTTCGAGCTTATTAATGGATTCTTGTAAATCTTTTCTGACAGTGGACCTGCCAATATCATATGCATGTATTCTTGTTTAGTGTCATTCTCTATGACATTTTGGGTTAAGAGTGAGGTTATGTATGTCCAAGTTTTCTGTATATTTTAGCTTGTTGAAAAGCAGCTGCCTATACAAAAGTATCCATGAGTAGAGCAAAAAAAAACCTTTTTTTTTTTTGAGTCTCCTTTTGATATCTTCTAGGAGACTGAAGAGTAGAGCGTCTCTTCCCGAAACAAAATTGATGTTCCTAGATTTGACTGCCTAATACTTTTATTAACCTGGAGGTTAGCATGTTTGTCAGTAGCTTTAAGGATAGAGTTTGAGTCGTTATTAATGCATTTTCAGCGTTGGATGAGCCTAGGGGTTTCAGATTTCTCCAGTTTTCAGGTGCCCGCCTGGGTAGTGTGGTGGTAGCGTGTCTGCCTCACATTCAAAAGGTCGTAAGTTCGAATCTCGATTAGGGTGAGTTTCCCGGATAAGGTTTTTTTTTTCTCGGATTTTCCCTTATCCTGAGAAGTCTTGTAACTTTAAGCAACATGGATCCCGAGATCATTTGAGCATCATTTCAACCATTTCATTCATCTTCCGATATGACCAACCAGGTTAAAGGACGTAAAACTACCAAAAAAAAATCAAAAAAAAAAATCAGGCATTTATTGAAACGTTTTAACAATTTATTCAAAATTTTCCAATTTGCTGTATTTTAAAGAAGTCATTAAAAGATTCCGTGCAGCCTGTTACTTTCAAGCCTGGCTATTGGCGTGGGCTTGCTTGTCCCCATTTGGATTGCAAATTGCCTGAAAGTGTGACTGTCACGCTTCCACTTGCATGTTTGGCGCGTGAATAGTTTTCCTTCTCCTTGCTGCTATGCTTCTACTACTTCCTATGTTATCATTTCTGTAGCCTTATTCTTTCTTTAGCGTTAGTTAATTGATTTTTTTGACACAAGCCACGTGTGGGACAGGAGTTGGATAGGTAGAGTCACACTGAAAAGTTCAGAACCAAAGCCGGGATTTGGACCACGGTTCTCCTGGTCTTCGTCCGGTTACTCTAATCATTGAACTACTATGGCAACATAAACACACGATATTAAATTCCACTAATAGTAGGGCTTAAAGCACTTACGACATTGTAAGGCGCCATTGGGGCATGTCATCTCAAATTAATTTGAGAGCTAGTGGTTTACCAGAAAGCTTGCTAGTCATTGGGGAATTGAATTTTCTATCTTCATTGAGATGAGCTTTATGCTTTTTTTCAAATATTTTCGGAAAATTCTATACCTATGCAACAGAAAAGTCAAGCAAAGCAGATGTTTTTTAATTTCTCTAGCATGTGTGTACATTCAATGTACATTGTAGCTAGAGAAGATATTACCTATACTCTACCCAAAAAGTAGATGTCGAGATTTCACCGAAAATATGTTTTGAGGTCCCCGAATTCCAAAAAAGCATTTTTAGAAATGCCCGTGTGTGTATATACTACTGTGTCAAGAAAGTTCCGGGAATTTGCCAGTAAAACACAAAAAATGAATTATTCATCCAATTTTATTTTATCGACTTCAAAGTAGGCCCCTTCTGAAATTATACATTTATGCCAACGAATAATCCAATCATCAAAACATTTTTTGTAGGCACTTTTAGGAATCGATGTCAATTGTCGCAGCGAATTTTCCTTTATGTCTTCTATCGACTGAAAACGGGTGCCTCAAAGTGGTAACTTGAGTTTTGGAAAGAGAAAGAAATCATTAGGAGCCAGATCAGGTGAATACAGTGGTTGTTCGATGAAATTTGTTGAGTTTTTGGCCAGAAATTCGTTCACAATAATAGCCTTGTGAGCTGGTGCGTTATCGTGGTGCAAAATCTATGAATTGTCGTTCCACAAATCTGGCCTTTTTCGCCGTATTTGTTCTTTCAAACTCGCAAAACGCGCAGATAATAGTCTTTATTTACTATCTGACCTTCTGGCAAGAACTCTGAGTGTAGATACCACGATAATCGAAAAAAATTGACAACATGACCTTCAGTTCAAGTTTGACGTGCCCTTTTAGGTTTCGGTTCAGTTGGAAGGCGCCATTCGGAAGCTTGTTGACTGGTTTGAGTGTCAAACTCGTAAACCCACGTCTCATCACCAGTTACAATGCGTTTCATGAATGTCGGGTTGGAACTGGAACATGTCTTCAGCAATCCTTACGCGATTGAGTTTTTGTAGAAAATTCAAGTCTTTCGGAACTAAACGAGCTGCAACGTGTGTCATGCCCACACAATCGTTTAAAACGGTACGAATCGATTCGTGAGACACAGAAAGTTCAGCGGCAATCTCTCTCAGACCTAAATGATGATTTTCAGTTCAGTTGAAACCGTTGATGGCCTATCAGAGCGAGGCAAATCTTCCACCACATCTCAACCACTTTTGAATGGACTGTAACACTTATATGCACGTGTTTTTGATAAAGTCTATTCACCGTAAGCCCTCTGTAACATTTTCAGCGATTCGGCACACGAAATACCATTTGCAATGCAAAATTTGAGACAGATTCTTTGTTCAATATTTGTATCCATCGTAAAATCGCAAATCACCTTTGAGATGAACTAGCAAAATGGCGTACTTTAAACAAACTAGATGACAGATGACGATCAAACTCCGCGTGGGTATAGAGGAAAGTTGTACCAACTTAGTGACAACAATAATTTCGAATCCTCTTTTAAACATGATTTTTAAATGATCAATTCCCGGTACCTTCTTGACAGAAGGTATATGAGTCTGTGTGTTGCATGTGTGTCTGGGCAGCATAGCTCAAAAACGAAAAGTCATATAACTACCAAATTTGGTATGTAAGTTCAGAATCGTCCATGGACGCGACACGAAGATTTTCAAGAACCTCAACTACCTTTTACATGAAAAATGTTTTGAAAATTTTGTTGTTTTCTCAAAAAGGCTGTTACACAATTTTGATTAAAATGCCGTGTATTATATATATTTACATCATAAATAAACTGTGTATTTTGAATTTTCTGGGAATATTCTGAATACCTATTTATTCTGGATGAGCTTTGCAAAATTTTGCATAAACCGCAAGAGATAGACAAAAACTTACTGCATAAAATATGTATATCTCGTTAAAACATATATTTATGTCATATACGTTTTTCTTGTAGAGTTTACGGTTTTCAGAATTTTCTTTTTTATTAGTTTCAATTTTAAAATACTAACTTTTCTCAAATAGGATCATGCAAAGCAAGCCGAATTGTTTCACATAGCGACCAATTTTTAAAAGGTTTGACAATCACTTTAGCCTCCCTTCTACTTACAAAACAAAACAAGTAATAAGATCAATTCTGATCAACATTTATCTCGATCAGGATGGCGTAGATATAAGAGTAATCTTTTGTAAGAATACTTTGCATATTGAACAGCTAGAGGAAGTTATGTGAATGAAAAACATCAAATTTTTTGTTATTGGATTTATACACACACACACTTGGACATTTTTCTAAAAATGCTTTTTATTGGACACAGGGGTACTCAAAACACATATCTCCGGTGAAATCTCGATATCGAATTTTTGTGTAGAAGGCATTAAGTACCTTCTCTACCACGTACAAGTGCGTGAAGGTTTTCAAGAAAATCCTACCACCCCAAATTGACTTAACGTGGAACATATTTCGAAAAGTTTGAGTATCTCAAAAATGGCTTACTGAGTTTGATTAAAATGCCACATGTTTAAGTTGTTCTCATTACAAATTAAATGCATATCTTGAATATTCTGGGAATACTCTATGAAGTTCTCTTCATTCTGAATCAGTTTTGTATAACTGATAGAGAAAGAACATTTTACTATTCAATAAACGTGGATCTCGTTAAACCTTACAGTTTATGACACTTTTTTTTTTACACCTGACCAGCAAAGAGAATTTGATGTACTCACAAAGCGATCAGCTCTTTAACGATTTGACTATCCCGTTATCCTAGTATTTCCCTTGTACCTTACAAGTAAATGAATTATAACACAATGTCTGCTAATGTTTATCTTGATTAGTAAGAAATATAACAATACCCTCTTGTAAGAATAGCTTGTTGCAGAATAAAGCCATGTGAATGGAAGACATCAGATTTTTTTAAGCAATTATAACATCAAAATTGCCTGGCAAAAGATGTAAACACAATGCTGTCCAATGTATTCAGTGTAAGTAAGCCTCACTATTCCGTACCATACAATTTTCAAGGTTAGATATCGGAAAATACTTAGTTTATCATACATAAAAATTCATCGCCCAACGTGGGGCTCGAACCCACGACCCTGAGATTAAGAGTCTCATGCTCTACCGACTGAGCTAGCCGGGCTATGACAATTTAGGGAAAAACAATAGTATAGAATCAGCTGCCAGGCAGCTGTCGGGCATTGCCTCTACTTGGTTTCTCGTTGAGTGGGGAGAAGGGAGGGGCGGCCTGAGAGCATGTTGTATCCTTTCTTTTCATACTAAACTACGTGCTACCAATACGTACGTTTTATCCTCGGTTGTACCGTTTATTGGTGTTCCTCGGGAGATTTAATATATGTGGCTCAGTTTACAGTCTCAGTACCATATGAATAATGAATTCCATTATAGAGGCCATTCACAGTCGAACATTAATCGAACACCTCTTTAGGTAACACTGCAGCAAACAGATTCAGATAAATGTAATATCTACTTCAATGCTTCAATGGAATCACATTATATGTTTTCATAGCGAAATTGAAATCGATTTGAGTCCATTCCATCTGGTTACAATCCGCGTTTCACATCTTATGTTTACTTCGATTTGAGATCGTTTTGAATACACTAGGTTCGAGAGGAAATAAATCAAGCTTTTATGCTTGTGGACTTGGAGTTACACTGGCTAATCTTAATTTCTGTATATTATAAACAGAATTTTAGATTTAGTGAACGTTTTGGGGAAGAATAAACTGCGAGATTATGGAAACTGTAAAATAGCTTCTTTGTGTGTTTTATTGCACCAGATTCTGGCAAATATATTGAAGAAAAAAAAATGTCGAGTGTGCAGTGTATTTCAAATGCAGTAGAATATAGCGCATTTGGCGTACTCAATACGAGGTGTTTCCGCTCTAGTACATAATTGGATCTAATTCCATTCCGATTCCATTTTCTAAGGGCATCAGATGCAAGGTTCAGTACGATCTGAATCCAGTTTCCCAGTACAGAATGAGTACTCAATCAATATCAACTCGCCATCGAACGTAGTGATTAAGTTGTGTGATCAGTTCTATATACTCTAAAATAAAACAAATTCGGAAAATGTACCATGTAAAGGGAGTTTGGGAGTGGGGATTTCATTATATATTAGGGTCGCATCTTTGGAAGGAACTGAACTTTGCTAAGTTTTATATTTGTCCGAATTTCGTTTTTAAGTAAATGCTATTTACACATACACGAATACAGAGACCTATTTTTTTTTCCTTTTATTTATTTAGGGCGCCTTCAAAACATGTTATTCTGGTGAAATTTCCAGGTAGCAGGTGTTTGTTGATATCGAAATTTAAACACAATTATTAAAGCTGTAAGGTTTTTGCGCGGCACAAAATACTCGTTGATTCGACAGCGAGCAAAACGAATAGGTAAACAACCAAACAAATGCAACTAGAATGTATCACTGTATTTGCTGACCTATTCTAATAAGACATACGAGCAAAGGCCTGCAAAGGATTCGGCATGAAATACTTTTTGCGGAAATAAACGGATTGTTGCATTTCTTATTTTCAGATTGTCAGCTTCGCATGGTTTGTTTACGTCGGAATTCTGATCCTTGTTTCTTATAGGATTGCTCCGTAAAATGTATCTTTCTGCGCACAATCCCCCCCCCCTTTCCCGTCATTGACTATAAACCTATGCGAAGCAAGGTCAGCCGATAAAAAGAACAAACATTCTTTCATATTATATCAATGAATGTCGTTCTCCTGAGCAGGTTAAAGACAAAAACCCTTCATTCTGAGCCCCTTCCGCAAGGTAGCTGTTCGGATTGAGTTGGACTCGGCGGGGCAGTGGTTCCCGGAACTCATGAGAGGTTGGGTACGCCTGGGCGGTTTTGGGTGACGCCTCAATGTCCTCCGACACTGACTTGAAGAGCTTAGAAGGCAGGAGCTAATAAATGTCGCCCTCACCGAGGTCTTCGGTAGTCATCCCTCTATGTGGTTGAGGCACGTATTGGTGAATCCATTCTGTCCTTGCGTCAGTAAGGGGGCCGGTGTGTAGAATAGGTGCCGGCCTTATGGAAAACCTCACGGACTTGTTCCCTGAGGCGGTTGGCATACCTGAGTTGTCAGATCACTGCTGTATGACTGCTGTATTTATGTATTGCTGGTAAACATTTAGTATTTTAGAGGCATTGACTCCTTGAAAATGAAAATATAAATATAAATCTAACAACTCTCCTCGGATATGTTAACGTACACAAGGAAATACTTTATATGTCCCTATTTATTTTACCACAGTAGCCAATGAGAATGACAGTTAAGAGGTACACGGCAAAGTTGTATCCAGTCCAGTGTAATTGGCAGGCTGAGGGCAGCCCGAGGTGTGTTAGACGTGTCCCTCCAGGAGCCAGGAGCCAGGAGCAGGAACTAGTCGCCCGAGTGTACTCGGGCGGGGGCAAATCACCACGGTACCTATCCGCTTTTCTTGCGGATTTACCCGTGTGATATAAAAGATCTGTTCTCGGAGAGAACTTAACCATGTTCTGACGGGATTGTGGGTTTTGTAGGATGGCGGGTGTGTTTTGGGGTTGTGGAGTGACAGGAGGAGGCGATTATTGCTCCTCGACGGTTGCCTTGATGGTGCAACGGCCCTTGTGCACCGCTGGTGTGTTTTTATCAAAATGTTTCTTTTGAGATTATAATTTTGAATCCAAGCAACTCTTGAAGGCTTATATATATACACACACACACATGCACACGCACGCACACACACACACACACACACACGCACACACACACACCCTGGACAAACAGCTGTATAACATCTCTATGTACACGGAACTTGACAACAAACCGCACAAAACTCTCATCTTCTCACCTTCAGGATTAACAGGAAAATAGAACAAATTTGATCTGTTCCATTCACGTGACTTCCTTACACCTCTGTAATAAATAGTTGTTAAAAAGATTATTCTTCTATCTGCTTCATGCTAACAGAGGTACATTGGCAGAAACGGTCTTATTACTTAGTTCCTAGTAAGAAGAAAGGAAATAAGGGAATATACTAGGCTAAAACGATAGTCAAATCTTTTAAACCCTGGTTGCCATGTGGATGAAGTCCGTTTCTTTGCTTTGGAAGGTTGACAAATTCCCGCATGTGAAATGTTTTAAACTATTTTAAAACTAAGACCAGTAAAATTCATCAATAATAAAGAGGAATTCAGAGGTTCTTCTATAAAATTCAATATATACGTTTTATTTTACTATAATATCCTTAATATACGGTATTTTGATCAAAATCGTTAGAACCATTTTGGTAAAATCAGTGTTCGAAATGCTTTCCATGTAAAGGGTAGTTTGGTGTGAGGCGATTTTCTTTAAAATCTTCGTGTGGCATTCTTGGAGGATACTAAATTTAATACCAGGTTTGGTATTTTACCGACTTTTTGTTTTTAAGTTGTGCTATCCACAGATACGTGTACAAACATGCACACGGCCGCGCCGTGGCCAAGTGGTTAGACCACTCGCCTCTCACCTAGACTTCCTGGGTTCGATCCCAAACGACCTAATGTGAGAAATGTGATAGACAAAGTGGCGCAGGGCCGGGTTTACTCAGGATTTTCGCATTCCACCGGTGCTCCATCTTTATTCCATGTATTACCAGTGTCATCGCCTGCGGTGTCACAAGTAGTAAAAGCGGGTGTTAAACACTATCAAAAAGACTCACCCACACAAACACACTGATCGTTTTCCAAACATACTTTTTTTATTCAAGACCCCAAAACATTTATTTCCGGTGAAATCTTGGTGCCGAGTTTTTGGGTGGAGTGCAATACCTTCTGTACCTGCGTGCCATGTACAGAGTAGAGAAAGTATAAATGGGTGTAGAAAAACTACGAAGATAAATAATAGGTAGAGAAAACTTGAGATTGTTACACTTCGGAAGTGATTGCAATGTAATAGCTCATTCACAAGCTACATAACGTTTGAGGAACTTGTTGCTCACAACCTTGGCTGCAGGTCTGGTATGGGGGTACAGTTCAATAGGTCACGACCAGACCTTGTCTGGTAACTACCATTACAGTCAGACTTTTAGAATGACGGTAAGCGAGCGACACTGATCCCAGTCCTCCGCATTTGAAAACTAGAGGCGTGCTCTACGTAAAGATAGACTTACAAAACATACCTATGTTTACACAACTTGAACTTGCTGTATCTACACTCTGTGTGTGTGGAAGGTGTACTAACACACAGATTTAATTCGCCTGTGTTTATTACTTTCTCTAGCCCGCATGTACAATACACATAGTGGATAGGGAAGGTATTGTATTCCAACCAAAAATTCGATATTGAGATCTCACCGTAAATACCATGAGTTCGAAAAAAGCATTTTTAGAAAAAGTTCATGTGTCTGTGTGTGTGTGTGAAATGGAAATGTCGTGTTATTTATGGACGCTCTTTAACTACTGTGGTTCTCAGCGTCCCATTCTATATTGGGCGTGAAAGACCGCTTAATTTTGCTCAGAGGCCTCTCTATCAGAATTAAGGTACTTTTACGTGCCGTAAATCTACGACACGGGACCAACGGCTTTACTTCCCTTCCAAAGGAAGCCATGCTGCGGATTTTTACGCCCGAAAAAATCCATCGTCCTCCGCCGGGTTTGAACTCACCTTAGAGATATCCAAATATAGGTGATAGCTAAAATTGTTAATTGTTTATTTTCAGATGATCAAATTTTCTTTTTCCTTAATCTATCTAAAAAGAAAAAAGAAAGAAAGAAAATGGACGGCGCCGTGGCACAGTGTTTAGACCGCTCACCTCCCACCTAGGCGACACGGGCCGCATGTGGGATTTGTGGTGGACGAAACGGCGTCTGGGCGGGTTTTCTGCGGGGCATCCGGTTTCCCTCGCCACTAATTCCACTAGTTGCTCTATCGTCGTATTAGTTATCATCAATTTCGCTTTCATTTCATATCATCCACTTCCTCAGGCTCAGTTCTTCATTCATTGGCTCCTTGACAGGCTTCTGAAACCTAGGCACGCGCTAGGGGAGAGTAAGTCGACTTACAGTTTTGATGCCAACATATTCTCTACTAAAAGCTTCTTTTGTTTCTGCTGATCATCATAAACTAAACTTTTGCTTTGAGTTGCGATTTCACTGACTGCAACTACTCTTCTATACCACAAAAAATGTGATGTGTATCATTCACATAGCTTTCTCTGCTATTCTAACAAAATAATATTTCTTCTACATGCCGCTAATCGAGATAAAAATGAGCAGAAATTGTCTTCTGAATTCCTTAAAAATAAAAAGGAAACAGGGAAATGCACTAGATTAACGTGATAGTTAGATCTTTGAAGATTTAGTTTCTCTATAAACATTTGAAGTTCCGTTCTCTTTGCCTCTCTACCAGGAGTAAAACAAAGTTTTGCGGAGTAAATTTTTGTCTTACGGTTTATCAGTTATGCAAAATTCATGCAGAATGCAGAGGTCTTCAGAGGCTATTCTAAGAAAATACAAGATATATATTTTATTTTTCATGTAAGTATCTTTAATATAATCTTAATTTTAATCAAAATCTTTAGAGGAATTTTTGAGAAAAACAAAATGTTCGAAAATTTCTTCATATAAAGTATTGTCTGGATGAAGTATTTTCTTGATAATCTTCGTGTCATCCTTGGAAGATACTAAACTTAAATACCAGATTTGGTATTTAAAGGTCTTTTCATTTTTGAGCTAAGTTATCCAGAGACACATATGACAGACACACACACGGCTTTTTTTTTTTTTTTCTAAAAATGCTCTTTTTTTATTCACGAGACCTCAAAACATATTTCCAGTGAAATCTCAACATCGAATTACTATATGAATATTACGTATAGAGTAAGTAGTACAATTCCCGTATGTCCTTAAACGTCTTTTCTCTTCGCGGTCATTAGATAACATGGCTTGAAAATGTGACCCACTGGCAACAATGCGTAGTGTCTAATTCTACGCCCGAAATTCAAACTTTTAAGAACAAAACAAAACATTGGTTCCATTAATAATGCTTTTAGTATATTTTTATACTCACAGATTCCATTTTTTTACTTTCTCTACACGTACTATGTACATAGTCTATAGAGAAGGTATTGCACTCCACCCAAAAAATCGATACCGAGATTTCACCGGAAATATATGTTTTAGGGTCCCCTTTATCCAAAAAAAGCATTTTCAGAAAAAAATCTGTGTGTGTGTGTCCGTGTGTCTGTGAACACGATAACTCAAAAACGGTAAGTCGGTAAAATACCAAACTTGGTATTTAAGTTTAGTATCTTCCAGGGATGCGACACGAAGATTTTGAGAAAAATCTCCCACCCCAAACTACCCTTTTCATGGAATTGTTTTCGAAATTCTTGATTTTCTTAAAAATGGCTTTAAAGATTTTGATTAAAGTATCGTATATTAAAGACATTTACCTGACAAATAAAATGTACCTACATCTTGAATTTTCTGGGAATGGCCTCTGAAGACTGCTTTATTCTGGATGAATAATACGGAATTTTGCATAACTGCTAAACCGTAAGAGATTGACAAAAATGTACCACACAAAAATGTACAGCGGGTCAAAACATACAATTTAAGTTATATGCATTTTTTTCGTGGAGTTAATCATTTTTGAGACGTTCCTTGTTTTTGTTTTCAGCTTTTAAAAACATACTTTTCTCATTTGTAAACTCCTGTCCATACAAACAAAGGAACTTCAGTCACATAGCAGCCAGTTATGACTATCACTTTAAGCTATGGTACTCCCTTATTTCGCTTTTACTTACAAGTAAGCATGTAATAAGACTATTTCTGCTATTTCTTTTTCTCGATTAGATGAAGTAAATAGAATAATTTGTTGTAGAGATGTAGAGAAGGTCATGTGAATGGAACACATCAGATTTTTTTTCTAGATGCTACCTACATAATGCTACAGCGCCAACCGATGTACCGAATGAACAAGTGTAAAAGGTAAACTTGAAATATAAATGAAAATGCAGGCTTTTTGTTGTCCCATATGACGGTAATACAGTAAAGGAATTTTGCTCCTCGAATACGGGAAACGTCTGGCACGAGAGATGTGTTTAATTGCTTCACACAATTTTCAAATGAACGGTGCAGTGCAGGAAGTCCATCATCCGACCTGACACGCTGTGTGCTTGGAAGCGAAATTTTCGCGGCGGCGGAGGAGGACCACTATGTCTCCATGGGTTTAATGGGCGTTCGTCTGGGTATAGGACTGCTGGTGAGTTACTCATCCATAAAAACAACATGCATACGTCGTTAGCTTCTCTTTGAACTCTGACCACAAGTTCTTGAGACGTTACTTTTTCAAGGAACGTTTCAGCAACCTACACATTGACACTTTCGGGGTTGCTGAACTCTTATGTTTAACCTATGGGAGATTTTAACACGGCTTCATTTAACACTTATTTTCAAAGTGATTTCCTATAATCAAACATGTAGCCATAAGTAGTCACCAGATTTCTTTGCACAAAAATATCTAAAGTAATTTTTTAAATCGTACTCAAAATTCCCAAAATATGCGCTAACCATGCATTTTTATTGTTAACTTTAAGGGACACTGAGAGTAAAATATAAACTACAATCAGTCAAAAAAATCGAAAATTATTACTTTCTCGCACATATGTACAATGTACATATGTAGTAGATACAGAATGTATGCATTCCACTCAAAGATTCCATACCGATATTTCACCAAACATACAATATTTTGAGGCCACCTGAAACCAGAGATTCAGAAAAATGTCAGTGTGTGTATGGGCAACATAACTGAAGAACGAACATTCTAAAACATGGATTTAAGTTTAATATATTGCAAGGATGCGACATGAAGATTTTCAGGAAAATCTCCTTTCCAAAATATCCTTTACATGGAAGTTTTTCGAAATTTTCGATTTTCTAAAAAATGGCTCAAACGATTTTGATTAAAATGTCGTATATTAAAGATATAAAAACTAAAATGTATAACCTGAATTTCTTGCGAATTGCCCCTGAAATCCTCTTCATTCTGAATGACTTTTGCATAAGTGGTAAACCGTAAGAGAGATAAAACTTGCCACACAAAACTATAGATCTCCTTAAAACACACAATTTATTCATCTAAATTTTGTTTGTCGAGATAACAATTTTGGAAATATTCCCTATTATTGGTTTCAATTTTAAAATATAGTCTCAATCAGGAAATAGTCCGCATTTCTTTTGTTTTACACCTGGCCATGCAAATATTTTCAATGGCAACATAGAAATAGCTTTCGAAAAATTTAACTATTGCTTTAGCCTGGTCTATACCATTAGCTCCCATCTATTTATAAGGAACAAGTATGTAATATGAATGTAATATGACCATTTCCGCTAATGTTTATCTCTATTGCCAAGATGTAGATAAAAGAATAATCGTTTGTAATAATACTTTGTTTGCATAACAGGTAGAGAAAGTCATGTGAATGGAAGAGTTACGATTTTTTATAATTTGTATAACTGGTTAAACTTACGGGATAAAAGCTTACTACATGAAGAATATTGATATGTTATTATTTGCTTCTTGGTAAGTAGAAGGGTAATAAGCGAATACACTAGGCTAAAGCAATAGTTAAATCTTTTAAAACTTTGTCCTCTATGGAGTGATTGAAATTCAATGCTCTTTGCTATCTGAAGGAAAAAAAAAACATAAAGAAACGTTTTAAGTATTTTAAAATTGAAATCAATAAAAAAGAATGCCTCGGAAATGGCTAATTAAACAAAAAAGGATTATGGCATAAATTGCGTGTTTTAACGAAATTGTATTGTAGATTTTTGTCTATCTCTTACGGTTTACAGTTACACAAAATTCGTTCAGAATGAAAGCCTCTTCAGAGGCTACTCCCAGAAAATTCAAGATATACATTTTATTTGTCAGGTAAATATCTTTAATATACGAAATTTTAATCAAAATCGTTAGAGCCAGTTTTGAGAGAACCCCAATCTTCAAAAAGTTTTTCATGTAAAGGATAGTTGGGAGAGGGAGCTTTTCCTGAAAACCTTCTGTGTTACATCCTTGGAAGATACTGAACTTAAATAACAAGTTTGGTATTTAACGAACTTTTAATTTTTGAGTTATGCTGTCCACACACACACATACACTCACACACAAGCACACACACACTCTCTCTCACACAGATTTACACACACGGACCTTTTTCTAAAACTGCTTTTTTATCAACTTTATTCAGGGCCCCCCAAAATATGTATTTTTGGTGAAATCACGGTATCTAATTTTTGGGTGGAAAACAAACCTTCTCTTCCTACTGTGTACATTGCACATACGTGCTGCAGAAAGTTAAAATCTGTGTTCCATTCACATGACTTTTTCTACATCTCTGTAACAAAATGTTGCTAAACAGCTTATTCTTCTATCTGCTTCATGCTAATCGAGGTCAGAAATGGTCTTACTACTTGCTTTGTTGGAAGTAGAAGAGAAATAAGGGGATACAATAGCCAAATGTTTTAAAAACTGGTTGCCATATAAGTTGAAATCCGTTTCTTTGCATGCCCAGGAGTTGACAAATTTTCGTATGAGAAAATTTCAAGTATTTTAAACCTGAAACGATTAACAAAGAATTACCCCACGAAAAAGAAGTATATTGCATAAGTTGTGTGTTTTAACGATATTAACATTTTTATATAGTAAGTTTCGTCTACTTCTTGTAGTTTATCAGTTATACAAAAGTCATCCAGAATGAAGGGGTCTTCAGAATCTATTCCCAGAGAATTCGAAATGTAGATTTTATTTATCATTTAAATAGGTTTAATATGCGGTATTTTAATCAAAATTATTAGAGACATTTTTGAGAAAGTCACTATTCGAAATTTTTTCCTTGTAAAGGGTAGTTTGGGGTTGGGTGATTTTCCTCAAATTTTTCATGTCGCATCCTTGGAAGATACTAAACTTAAATACCAAGTTTGGCATTTTACGGACTTTTCCTTTCTGAGTTATCGTGTTTACTGACACACACACACACTCACACAAACACACACAAGGACCTTTTCTAAACATACTTTTTACTTTCTCTGGCATGCATATAAATAGCAGTTAGAGAAGGTACTGTATTCCACCCGAAAATTCGATGTTGGGATTTCACCGGAAATATATGTTTTGAGGTCCTATGAATCCGATTTTTTTTTAGAAAAAGGTACGTGTGTATGTGTGTGTCTGTCTGTGGACAGCATAGCTAAAAACGAATAGACCGTTGAAAACCAACCTGGTAGTTATGTTTAGTACTTACAAGGATGCAACACAAAGATTTTCAACAGCAAAAATTTACATGGAAACAATTTCGAAAATTTTGTTTTTCTCAAAATGCCTGTAACTTTA
The DNA here is from genome assembly GCA_030762935.1 of Hymenopus coronatus. Taxonomy (NCBI): domain Eukaryota; kingdom Metazoa; phylum Arthropoda; class Insecta; order Mantodea; family Hymenopodidae; genus Hymenopus; species Hymenopus coronatus. The sequence goes on along the minus strand of CM060892.1, from coordinate 127,616,339 downwards.
TTTATTAAAATACCACATATTAAAGATATTTACATTAAAAATAAAATGTACATTTTAATTTTCTGAAAATAGCCTCTGGAGACCTCTTTATTCCGGATAGGTTTTTCCAGAATTTTGCATAACGGTTAAACCGTAATAGACCAAAACAACACATGAACGTAGATCTCGTTAAACCACATAATTTATATCGTATACGTTTTTGTTGTAGAGTTGACTTTTTTATACTGATTTCAGTTTAAAACTACCTAACTTTTCTGAAACGGGACCACACAAAGCGAACCGGTTCTTAATTGTTTCACATAGCAATCAACTTTTAAAAGATCTGACTATCGCTTTAATGCATTCCCTTAATTTACTTCTACTTAAAAGGAAGCGTGTAATAAGGCCAACTCTGCTAATGACAGATAAAGTAAATCTTGTAGCTCTAGCTTAAATACTTAGAAAATAACTTGTTTCACTTCGGTGTTACCTTAATCTATAAATGCATCCCTTGTTCTTCAGAATTACTAACTCAGTACCTAAAATATTTGAGTGTTAGGTGAGGTGCACTAATGGAGGATAAATAAACCTTACTTTTATGATGGAATAATACAAGAGACGCTGGGTCTCGCCAGTCAAGTTACCGTCGAATTCTAACCCCAAGGTTCCGCGGTCCAAGGTCGATAGAGAAAGTTACGTCATTCTTTTAAACGTGTTCTTAAACGTTTCTTAAATCTTCCTTCTCGACGACCTTCCTAATCCTTAAGCCACTCAACACTTTCATAACATGCTCAGTAGTAAAATATGCGTGACATATATTATTTGTGTATTTTGAATTGAGACGCGAAGATTTAGTCTTCAGATCATAATTTGTAGCTGAATAACTTATTTTGCTTTTACATTAAGTAGAGGAAATATTGTATTCAATCCAAAAATACGATGTCAATATTACCCCGAAAACACATATTTTGAGGCCCACTGATTTAAAAACTCTAATGTTTTCCATTCACATAAATTTCTCTAGCTGTTCCATATACAATTATTCTTACAAAAGATTATTCTTTTATCTACATCATGATAATCGAGATAAAAATTGACAGAATAGATTTTATTACTGGCTTTCTTATAAATAGAAGGGAAATAAGGAAATACAATAAGCTAAAGTGATAGTCAAATATTTTAAAAGCTGGTCGCTATATGAAACAATTGAGGTTCGGTTCACTTTGCTTGTTGACTTTCAGTTTGAGAAAAGTGAGATAGTTTAAAATTAAAACCAGTAACAACCGATATCTCAACTTTACAAGAAAAACGCTTATGGCATAAATGAAATGTGTGTTTTAATGAGATCTACATTTTTATTTAGTAAGTTTTAGTCCCTCTCTTACGGCTTAACAGTTATTCAAAATTCTGCAAAATGCATCCAGGATGAAGAGATTTTCAGAGGGTATTCCCAAAAATTTCAAAATATATATTTTATTTGTGATGTAAATATATTTAATATACGGAGATTTAATAAAAATCGTTACATTTTCAAAAATTGTTACATGTAAAAGGTAGTTTGTAATAAGACAATTTTCTTTAAAATCTTTCTGTCGCATCCTTGAAAGATACTAAACATAAATAATAAGTTTGGTATTTAACGGTCTTTTCGTTTTTGACTATGCTGTCCACAGAAAGAAACACACATACACATATACGTAGGCACCTTTTTCTAAAATGCCTTTTGGTGGACTCAGGGGACATCAAGACATATATTTCTGGTGAAATCTCGACATCGAACTTTTGGCGGAATACAATACCTTCTCTAGCTACTATGCTCATTGTACTCTTATGTACTACGTGCTAAAGAGAGTAAAAATAATAGTTTTAGAAAAAGGTCCTTGTGTGTTTGTGTCACTGTAACTAAAAGGTCTTGAACGTTTCATTCACATGAAACCTATTCTGAAACAAACTATTTTTGCAAAAGCTCATTTTTCTATGTACTTCTTGCTAATCAAACATTAGCGAGATAAATATTTGCAGAAATGATATTATTAGTTAGTTCCTTGTAAGTGAGTAAGGGAATAGGCTAGGCTAAACCGACAGTCAAATCTTTTAAAAACTGTCGCTATGTGATGCTTTTGGAATCCCGTTCTTTTTACATGTTTAGCATGAGAAAAGTCAAAGATTGGGCTTTTAAAAACCAATAAGAATGGATATCTTGCAAACGGTTAACCCTCAACAAAAAGAACTATGACATAAATTGTATGTTTTAACAGGATCTACATTTGCTGCGTAGTAAGCTTTTGTGATTATCTTATTGTTTACCAGTAATGCAAAAGCCATCCAGCATGATGAGGTCTTCAGAATCTATTGTCAAAAAATTCAAGATATACACTTTATTTGTGATGAAACTATCTTAAACATATGACATTTTAATCAAATTTGTTAGAGCCATATTTGAGAAAATCAAAATTTTCAAAAAATGTATTATGTGTGGTGGGGATTTTCTTGAAAACCTGCGTGCCAAATCCTTGAAAGATGCTGAACTTAAATATCAACTTTGATATTTAATTTTTGTTTTTTTGTTTTTAGTCATTATGTTTATAGACGTAAGGAAGCGCGCAAACACACACAACACACAAACACATACAACACACCAAACACACACAACACATACAAACACACATAAACACACACAACACACACAAACACACACAACACACACAACACACATACAAAACACACAAACACACACAACACACAAACACACAGAGACACAAGAGAGATATGTTCGCAACTCACGGTTTATTGCAAATACCTTTTTATGCCATAAGTAATTCCTTTGATATCCAAGTTTAACGGTGAATACTTTGTCATTCTTTTCAAGAGTACATACATAACAGATAGAAAGGATATTATATTCCACACATAAATTCCGTACCGAGATTTCAGCGAAAGAGCATATTTTTTAGGACGCTTTAATAAAGAAAAAAAATCCCCTTTATAAAAATATGTGCGCGCGTGTGTGTGTGTATAGCATATTTCAGAAATGAAAATTCTTTAAACCTCAAACTTAGTACATAAGTTTCCTGTCTTCCAAGAATGCGACACGAAGATTTTCAAGAAAACCCATTCACCCCAAACTACCGTTTACATGGAAAGAATTTCAATTTTTTTTTTTTTTTTTAGAAATGCCATTAACGATTTTGGTTAAAATACCGCTTATTAAAGATAGTTGCTTAGCAAATAAAGTTGTATGTTTTTACTTTCTCCACACGTACTATGTACATAGTGTATAGAGAAGGTATTGTATTCCACCCAAAAATTCGATACCGAGATTTCACCAGAATCTGAATAAAAAAAAATAGCATTTTTGGAAAAAGATCCACGTGTGTGTGTGTGTGTGTGTGTGTGTGGGCAGCATTTCTCAAAAACGAAGAGACCATTAAATACCAAACTTGGTATTTCAGTTTGGTACCTTCCAAGGATACTGCACAAAGATTTTCAAGAAACCCCCCCCACCCCCAACTACCCTTTTCATGGAAAATATTTCGAAAACTTTGATTTTCTCAAAAATGGCTTTAACGATTTTGATTAAAATATATTATATTTAAGATATTTACATGGCAAATAAAATGTATATCTTCAATTTTCTGGGAATAACCTCTGAAAACATGTTTATTCTGGATTAAATTTCTTGAATTTTCCATAACTGGTAAACCGTAAGAGATAAACATACATTTACCCCACAACAAATATAGAGCACGTTAAAACTTACAATTTATGTTATATCCATTTTCTTCGTGCAGTTGATCGTTTTTTAGATATTCGTTGTCTTTGGTTTCAGCTTTAAAAAACTTATACTTTTCTCATGCGGGAATTTGTCAACTCCTATCCAAACGGAAAAAATGAATTTCAGTCACGTAGTAAGCAGCTTTTGACTATCACCTTAACCCATGGTACTCCCTTATTTACCTTCCACTTGCACGGAGGTAAATAAGACTATTTCATAGAAACATGAGCTTTTTAACAATAATTTGTTGCAGAGATGCAGAGAAAGTCATGTGAATGGAACACATCAGATGCTAATTAAGATAAATGTTGCCAATCTTACTACTTGCTTCTTTGTAAGCAGAAGGTAAATAAGGGAATACAATAGGTTAGTGTTAGATCTTTTAAAAGCCGATCGCTAAATGAAACAAATGAAATTCGGTTCTCTTTGCTTTCTAGAAGTAAACAAACTAGAGGCGAAAAGAAAGATGTCTCCCATTTTAGAAAAGTATAAGTACTTTTAAAACTGAAACCAATAACTTGGAATATCTTGAAAAAGGTTAACTCTACGAAAAGGTGTATGTGACATAATCTGTGTGTTTTAATGAGATGTTCATTTTTGTGTAGTAACACTTTGTCGATCTCTTACGGTTTATCAGTTATACAAAGGTCATCCAGAATGAAGAGGTCTTCAGGGGCTATTCTCAGAAAATTCAAGATGTACGTTTCGTTTCAAATATAAATATCTTAAACATATGACATTTTAATAAAAATCGTTAAGCCATTTTTAAGAAAACTAAAATGCTCAAAAAATGTTCCGTGTAAAGGGTAATTGGGGTGGGGGAATTTTCTTGAAAATCTACTTGTCTCATCATTGGAAGATACTGAACTAAATACCAAGTTTGATTTTTAACCGTCCACACACACTTACGTACACACGCAGACTGACAGACAGATAGACAGACACACAGACTTGTTTCTCAAAAGGACTTTTTTGAATTCAGGAGTTCTCAAAACGTGTATTTCCGGTGAGATCTCGGTATAGAACTTTTTGATGGAATACAGTAACTTCTATGTAGGTATGTTGTACGTATGAGCTAGAGAAAGTAGAAAGAGAGAGAACATTGCTAACATAAAAAATCAGAGAACCAATGCTTTTAAATTAGCAGCTGCTTTTCTCGATGGAATAATATGTCTCTTCCAAAGAGGTTAACTTGATGACCTGGGAGTCCGGAGTATAGATATCACCACCTTTATCTCTATTTCGTTACGATATATATTAAAGAGTTCTATATTATTTGAAAACTAGCAGGTTTTTATGTTATGGAATAACTATGAGTTCAAAGAGAGGGCACAGAGGTTGCTCGACCATATTGAGATTGTTTTAGCGCTAGAGTATTTGTGGCTCTGCAGTATTTTCACAGTTTAAACGGATATGCAGGACTTGAAATTACATACTCTTTCAATTACAAGATGAAATAAATGAATGTGGGGCCACTTTATAGCATTTATCTACCAATTTTTCTACAAAATATTGTTAGAAAAGTTTATTATTCTTATCCATTTCATGTAAATTGAGATAAATATTTGCAGAAATTGCGTATTTCCTTATAGGTACAAAGTGATTAGCAGAATACACCAGACTTAAGCGATGGTATAATTTTTAAGAGAGGGTCGCTATACGGTGCTTTAAAATTCTAGTTTTCTTACTATGGCAACGGGAATATAGCGAAATAAAATAAATAAATAAATAAATAAAGTATTTTTCCTCCTGAGAAGAGTATGTTTGAAAATTCAAACCAATATTAATAAATATCTAGGGAATGGTTAAAGATACAGAAAATGTTATTTGGCAGAAATTGTGTGGTTTGACAAGATCTATATTTAAGGTGCAAACATTTTGTCTAACCTGTAGGTAGACAAAACTCATTCAGAAAAAAGCTATATTGAAAGACTATTCGCAGTAAATTTAATTTTCATTTATTTGTTATTAAATATCTTTATAAACATAGTGTTTTAATCAAAATCGTTAGAGTCACTTTAATAAAGTGAAAAATAGCGAAAACTTTCCATGTAACGGGCAATGCCTTGCGGATTAGGATCCTCACCATTAGATTTAAATATTTCATATGTTTTGTTGTACAGCTTCTAGAAAGAGAAGATCTTGGCTCTGCTGTCATCTCTAGGAGAAAGCTGAACTAAGGCTACGAATATTACACAGTAGATGGTGCTGCTATGCACGAAATGAAGACATGATTCCATCCATAGTGAATCCAGCTGCTTGGCAGAAAATGACTAAAAACGACGGTAGAGACTATTCCAATTAACCTTGTTTCTTTCTCTAGCACGTATGTGCAATATACATAGTAGCTAGAGAAGGAATTGTATGCCAACCTAACATTCGATGCTGTTTCACCGGAAATACATCTTTTAAGACCCCCTGGATAAAAAAAAAATAAGACTTTTTAGATCATGGTTAAGCGCATGTACGTATGTGTGTGTATGGACATCATAGCCCAAAAACGAAAAGCCGACATACTGAATCAAACTTGGCATTTAAGTTCAATATCTTACAAAATGCGACATAAAGACTTTTACTAAAATCCCCCCCCCTCCTATCTACTTACCCTCTACATGGAACACTTTTTGGAACATTTTGATTTTATCAGAAATGTCTAAAACTTTTGATTAATATACCTTATGTTTAAGATATATTTACGAGTATGCCAAACAAAATGTATATCTTGAATTTTATGTGAATAGCCTCTGAAGACCTCTTTATGCTGGATGACTTTTGTATAATTGGTAAACCGTAAGACATAGAGATAAAGCTATTACAAAATAAAAAAAAAAACAACTAATGTGGATCTCATTAAAACACAATCTATGTATATCATACATTTTTTGTAGGCTAAACCGTTTTCAAGATATTATTTATTATTGGCTTCAATTTTAAACGACCTAAACTTTTCTCAAACGAGAAGTCATCTTTCGTTTCGTCTCTCTTTTGTTTTACTCCTAACCAAACAAAGATAATCTATTTTCAATTGTTACACATGGCAAGCAGCTTTTGACTATCGCCTTAGCATTATTGTATTCCTTACTTCCCTCCTACTTACAAGGAAGCAAGCAATAAGACAATTTCTGGTACTGTTTAACTCGACTAGGATGAAGGCATGAGAATAATCTTTTGTAAGAATTGTTTGTTTGTGGAAAAGGTAAACAGAGTCTTGTGAAAGGAACGCATCAGTTTTTTTTTTTTTATCGTATGAATAATTCTCGACTATTGTTGAATTAACGATTATTGTATAATAATCTAGATGACGGTTTTTATGATAAATCTTCGCTTTAACCCTTATCATTGTAATTTTGTACAGCTCCGAATGAAATAGTCGCCGCATTTCTCTTGTTTTACTGAATTTTCTGTGGAGTAACGACTGCATTTTACTCCATGGTAATGTCAACCAAAATTCAAGGCTTTCTTCGCAACTACTTCTTTAAATAACTCCAGTATGTTCATGTGCGTTGTAAATCCTTCTTAATGCAATCTAAAAGCGACGCAGTGGCGGAGAGGCTAGACTGCTCGCCTCTCACTAAGGCGACCCGGGTTCGACACCAGGGACTCCGTGGCAAACAAAGTGGCGTCTAGGCTTTTCCCCAGGCTCTCCGGTTTTCCTCTCCATTGTTCCAGAATTTGTTTTATAAGCACCTTTCGCTTCACCCATTTCACCGTCAGCTCACATCATCTTCCTCATACCAGGTATTGGGCTGATCACCCCTTCTGACCGCTTTCTCTGACCCAGAGACCATCTGCTCCTCAACTACAGTCCCCGGCTTGTGAGTGCTGGTGTCTGTCATCCTTTCGAGACGAGTAAATATTGGATGCAGAAGCATTTATGAAGCGGAAGATATTTTATATTCCTTCAGAGTTTCCTCTCTTTATAATATTAGTATAGTTATATATTTGGCAATTCAGATTCAAGCGCTACTGTCTCTGATGCGTAGTGGGGTCTGCGCATGTGTCCCTTCATCTTCATTATCCTGCGGAAGGAGATGACAACAACACCGCGATAACATCCTTACCTAAACTGCGCTCATCTTATGGTCTCTCCCAAAATTCAGTTCCGGCCATTGGCGACCTTAGTGTTGAATACTAGAATTCCACATTCAGGTGTTAAGAAAGATAAAAACAATAGCATGGTTTCAGATGATCTGATCTTGCTTCGATCCATGAAATTTGGGAAATCCTCGTTTGTAAGATATCTTTTTGAAATTTATATCAGTTATCATACATAATAATATGTAGATATTTTTGCCATGTTTCAAAATTCTAGTTTGCACGCTTACTTAAATAATATTTTTGCTATCTAAATTTATTGTTCTAATGCAAATCAGCATCGTGATAGTCTTTTTAATATTCACATAAAAAGTCCATGTTTAATGTAAATAACTTTACAAATATAAGTCATATTATATATTTTATACTAGCCATAATTTGTGTAGAAAAATTATTACTTTTCGTACTCTCGAACATTCTTGAGTTTTCAAAATTTATTAAAATTTGGGCCCTATTTCAAAAAGGTAATATGGCCATTTTATTTAATGTTATTTTAAGAGGCAGTATAAAAGTTTGAAACGCATTAATGAAATATTGCATCGTGTGGTGCACGATAAGGAAGCGTGTTGAAAAAATGTTTGCGGGAAAATAAGGTCTAACATTGGGATTGGCTATTAATAGGTAAGCATGTGCCTACGCATTTATACCTTCGGTTAGTTAGTAGTTAAACTTCGCCAAGTATGAAATTCGATATATTTTCTTAAAAGTTTAGAATTCACACCATTCATGAAATAAAATATTTTTTTGATTTTTCACAATTTTTGGTCAAATTTCACAAATGCATTATCTTAAAATTTTTGAAGTACTGCTTTAAGTAAAAAAAAAAAAAAAAAAGATGACAACTATGTCACATCCACACACCTTACTCTACTCACCCTTCTGCAAACTATTTTTACAAAAGCTTATTGTTCTGGCTACTTCTTGTTAGTCTAGATAAACTTTCAATTCACACTTACACATTTACTAGAAGGCCAAGTAAATCGATAGTCAGATATTTAAAGAGTACGTCATTTGCAATGCCTTAAAATTAATGCTCTTGGATGAGAAAAAAATATAATGTGTTCCATTCACATAACTTTCTCTACCCGTTCTGCAAACTAATTATTCTTACAAAAGATTACTCTTCGTTCTGCAACGGGCTAATCGAGATAAATATTAGCAGAAGGGGTTATATTAATTGCTTCCTTGGAAGTAGATGGGAAATAAGTGAATACACTAGGCTAAAACAATAGTTAAAACTTTTAAAAGTTTGCCTCTGTGGTGCAACTGAAATTCGGTTCTCTTTGGATGCCTAGGAGTAAAACAAAATATATGCAATGAATGGCAACGTCCCGTTTGAGAAAATTCTTAAGTGTTTTAAAAACAAGTAACAACGAATATCTCGGAAATCGCTAGCTCTACGAAACTTTATACGGCACAAATTATTTATTTTAACTATATCTATATTTTTGTATCGTAAGTTTTAGTCTCTATCTTACGGTGTACCAGTTTTGCAAAATTCTTCCAAAATGAAGAGGATTTCAGAGGCTACCCAAGAAATTCAGGATATACATTTTATTTGCCATGTAAATATCCTTACTATTAGAACCATTTTTGAGAAAATTGAACATGTCCAAAAATGTTCCATGCAAAAGGCAGTTTGGGAGCGGGGAATTTTCCTGAAAATCTTCATGCTGCTTCCTCGAAAAAAGCTGAGCTTAAGTATTAAGAATTTTGGTATTTAACCGACTAATCGTGTTCACAGATACACGGGTACATACAAATATCTCTCACTCTTTCTCTCTCTCTCTCTCTCTCTCTCTCTCTCTATATATATATATATATATATATATATATATATATATATTAACTTTAATTCCCAGTGATACCTCGGTAAGGAATTTTTGGGTGCAATACAAACAGCAAGCTAATTAGGGAACCGTAAACAGGTTTTACACTCACATGTGTTCCTATCTATTCTGAAGCACACTGTTTTTAAATTCGTGTATTCTTCTTAATACTCGCGTTAATCCAAATAAAGTTTACATAAACGAATTTACTATATATTTTGTTGTAAATAAGAAGGAATAAAGGAAAGAAGTAGGCTAAAGTGGTAATCAAACCTAGCTGGTCGCCTCTTTGCTTGAAAAGGAGCAAGAAAATTTAATAGGACTTCCTATTTGAGCAAAGTATAAGGATTTTAAAATATCTTGCAAACGCTTTACTGTACAAAAATGTATTTGACAGAATTTGTATCGTTTAAGGACATGCACATTTTTGTGTGATAAGGTTTGTCTGTCTTGGGTTTCCAGTTATGCAAAACCCATCCAGAATGAAGAACACATTAGAGGCTATTCCTAGAAAATTATATGATACACATTTTTCATTTAAATAGCTTTAACATAACGTATTTTTATCAATATCTTTAGAGCCATTTTTGAACAAATGGAAAATTTTGGAACTTGTTATATGAAAAGGGCAGTTTGGGGTAGTGAATTTTCTTGAAAACCTTCATGAAAATCTTTAAACTCTGGTATTTAATGAACTTTTGGTTTTTGAGTGATGCTGTTAACTGACACAGACACGTTGACACACATACAGATTTGTTTTCTAAAACTGTCTGTATTCAGGGGACAACAAAAGGTCCACTTCCAGTGAAATCTCAGTATGGAATTTTTGGGTTGAATGCAATAACTTCTCCTTCTATGTACATGTTAGAGAAAGTAAAAAAACGGAATTTAAAAGTAATGACTTATCGACCAAATTTTAAAAGAATTTACTATCTCTTTAGTGTATTGCGTGCTCTTATTTCTGTTGTACCTGCATGCAAGAAGCAAACAAGCAAGCAGTTAGCCAAGCAGGGAGGTGGGAGGGAATATAGCCATTTCTGTAACGTTTGTCTCGATTAGCATGAAATAGAATGATAAGCGTTTGCAAAAATAGTTTGTTACAGAATAGGCAGGGAAGATTATGTGAATGTGTTACATCAGATTTTTAAAAATATTTATTTGTGTATCCAGTGTTTTCCGGAAGAATATAAAACTTATTTCGTCTGTTTGCTATAGGTAAGTAATGGAGAAGAAAGTTTTTCAAAGTGAAGAATTACAATCACACGACTCATTTATTTGCATAGCTTTTGTATAATAATGATGATGATAATAATAATAACAATAATAATAATCTGTGTTTCTAAAGCCCATACGAATCAGTGGGCTACCAACCCTCAGCCCACTTACTAATGGCATGGTCATCCAAGCGTTGCGGGAAGGTGATGTGGCATCACGTCTTCCCCAGACCGAATGTTGGATATTATGGCCGGGATCGCTGCCTACCGCGGCTCCTCACTTTCCTCATGATGCTGCGAAGGCACCGCTCCTATACACGGGACTTAAAACCCGCACTATTCTGAGTGCATTCCTTTGGCTTGGAACCAGCGCATCACGCACAGGACTTTTGTACAATCATTCACATAAAAGCTTGACTGTTGATCGGGAACTAATTTCAATGACGTTTTGATGTTGGTCCACCGGAGAATTCAGATGGCTGAGATGTCAGAATTTTGTTTTAGAAAAACAAGGTGAATATTAACTGACATAAACAGAGCTCCGGAGAAGAAAGAAAGAAAAAAAAAACTATATCATGTCAATCGAGACAAATATTAGCAGATATAGCCTTATTACTTGCTTCCTTATAATCAGGGGGGAATAAGGGAACACACTATGCTAAACCGATTATAAAATCTGTTTAAAGATGTTTGATAAGGTGTTGAAATTCTTTTCTTTGCATAATCAGGAGTTGGTAAGTTCTCGTATGGGAAAAGTTAAAGTATTTTAGAAATGAAACCAATGGCAGGGAATATTTCGGAAATGGCCAACACCACAAAAATAACGTATATGACATACATTGTGATTTAACAGATCTACATTTTTTGTATACTAAATTTTTACCTATCTCTTACAGTTTAGCAGTATTGCAAAATTTACCCAGAATAAAGAAGTCTTCAGAGGCTATTCCCAGAAAATTCAACATATACATTTTATTTGTCATGTAAATATCTTTAATATACAGTTTTTAATCAAAATCATTAGAACCATTTTTGAGAAAATAAACATTTCTAAAAATTTTCCCATGAAAAAGTTAGTTGGGGGGGGGGTCTTGAAAATCTTCGTATCGCATTCTTCCAAGGTTGCAACTCAAAGATCTGCAGAAAAATCCATCCACCCCAAACTACCCTTTACATGGAAAAATTTTCGAAATTATCGATTTTATGAACAAAGCCCCAACGATTTTGGTTAAAAGTCGATATATTAAATATACGTCTATATGGCAAATAAAGCATATTATTTCCTGCATGTTTTTTGGAATAGCTGCTGAAGTCCTCTTCGTTCTAAAGGACTTTTGCGTAACAGGTAAACCGTAAGAGATAGACAAAACTGGTTATTGGTTTCAGTTTTAGATTACTTAAAGTTTTCTCAAACGGGAAGTCATCTTTCGTTTCATCTATGTTTTTTATTCTTGGTCACTCAATTGTTTCACTAAGCAATCAGTTTTTAAAAGGATTGTACTATCGCTTTAGCCTAATGTATTCTCGTATTTACTTTCTGCTTAGAAGGAAACGAGTAATAAGAACTTGATTGGTATGATGTAGGTAAAATATTTGTAAGAATAGTTTGTGGAAAAGGTAGAGATAGTCATGTGAATTGAACACATTATATTTTTTAAATTACAAGTATCTTTCTAATCGTCAATGTAGAAATTACATCAATTTTACCGATGTTAATCTGACGTAATTGGCCATGAATTCATCTGGTTTAAGTTTAGCGGGAAATCCCTCTTAGATGAAATGCTGAGGCTCGTTTGAGTGATGCATGTCTGTTGAGAAATTCCCATTTTGCCAAGTCGTTCTCGAGCGAACAACTGTGTGACTGAAGACAGTAGTGTTGGCCATGGCGTGTGATGCAACCATGTGGGATGGTCTGCAACTGATTGGGGATACAGCAACTTGCGTGTGTTATTGGAAAGTTAGGAAAACATAGTGGTGACAGTTTCGATGCTTCCAGGCCGATGAACTCCACAGCTGGGTGCTCGAGGATGTGTGAGAATGGGGGCGACAAAAAAGGAATGGCTACAAAACGGTCACCAGCTCGAGGACGACAGAGTCCTGCAAAGCACAGTTCGCGGACGTGTGCATCACCCAGGAAGCAGCCACAGAAGCAGGAGGACGCTAAAAAGGTAAGTAGTGTTAATAATGATTCTTCTGGGGAAAATTTCGCTTCTCTTTATGTTACTTTCATCTTTGTTTTCTTTCTTATATTTGCACTTGGTTTCTTGTTTTCGACTAGATAACAGCGATATCACCAACACTCTTCCAATGTCTTTTTCCGGTCTAACCCTGCAGTATCATGTTCACTATTTGTCAAAACTTTAGAAATAATATAACTTCTTAGGAAGAGTTTTCATCCAACTTTCATGCTCACTAACCAGAGGTGGATCGTGGCCTGAAACTCTATCACAAAAATCTGATGTGTACCATTCACATGACTTTCTCTACATCTCTGCAACAAATTACTCTTAAAAAGTTTACACATCTATTTACTTCATGTTAATCAGACTAAAATAGCAGAAATAGTCATTACTTGATTCCTTATTGCTATGTTTGCTTTGTTCCTTGCTGGTTGCTATGTCACTGAAGTTGATTTGTTTGTATGGAAGCAGTTGACAAATTCCTATATGAGAAAAGCATGTCTTCATAGCAGAAACCGAAAACAAGGAATGACTCAAAAACGATGACTCCACGAAAAAAATGTATATAACATAAATTGTGTGTTTTAAAGTGCTCTACATTTTTAGTGCAGTAAGTTTTTGTCCATCTCTTACGGTTTAGCAGTTATTCAAAATTCCGTAAAATTCATCCAGAATAAAGTAGTCTTCAGAGGCTATTCCCAGAATATTCAAGATATACATTTTATTTGTCAGGTAAATATCTTTAATATACGAAATTTTAATCAAAATCGTTAGAGCCATTTTTAAGAAAATCAAAATTTTCGAAAAAAGTTCCATGTAAAGGGCAGTTTAGGGTGGGAGGGACTTTTTTTCAAAATATTCGTGTCGCATCCCTGGAAGATACTAAACTTAAATACCAAGTTTGGTATTTTACCGACTTTTCGTTTTTGAGTTATCGTGTTCACAGGCACACGGACACACGGATACACGGACCTTTTTGTGAAAATGCTTTTTTTTTGGATACAGGGACCCTAAAACATATATTTCCGTTGAAATCTCGGTATCGAATTTTGGGTGGAGTGCAATACCTTCTCTATACACTATGTACATAGTGCGTATAGGGAAACTAAAAATGACATGCAACATACTTATTTCTTATACGATAACTATTCTATCCTTTCTCTTGGTGCATTTCTAAGTTATGTCGTCCTGAAAGACCAACAAAACACTTTTTTCCATTTAATAACTACAGCACAACCAATCATATTCATTCTACCACGAACATTTAAAGTGCTTTTTGTAACATTTCGTATATTTTTGTTCCACTATTTGCGTCCACAAGTTAAGAATAAGGTTTGGTCTTCTCGTTAATAGCATATCCCTTTTATCGCAATTAGTCCACCAAGAAAATGATGTGAAATATACTGCACACTGTATGGTTTTGTGGATGCATCTCTCCGCTAGCTTTAATTGGACAGAACAGAATGATGGCAATATAAAATTAGAACGGAGCTAACTTCACTAAAATAAAAGCACATAACGGACAAGTAGACTATTCGAATGTATAACCATTTTACGTGAACAATATTTTTAGACTGTCCATGTAATTATTGCATTTTTGGAGATGGGTGGAGTTTCCAAGGCTGTCTTTCTTTCATGATGCCAATAACCGATGGGTTAACCCTTGTAAGGGGCTGTCTGTTGTTCGCTAAGTTCCTGTGCTGTTAACTGCACCGTAACTTCAAAACAGATATTTTTGGCAACACATGGAATTTTAAGTTCTCTTTCGTTGTCATGGCAACCGGATATAAACATACAGCTACATATACATTAAAAATAATCTGATATATTACTTACACGACTTTCTCTAACTGTTCTACAAACAAGCTTATTAGAAAAGATTATTCTTTTTTCTGCACCGTGCTATTCTGTACTTATTACTTAGTTCCTTATAAGTAGAAAGGAACTAAAGGAATGCGCTATACTTAAGCGATATTCAAATGTTTTAAAAGCTATCGTCATTGAAATTCGCTTCTTTGCTTGGCCAGGAGTGGAGCAAAAGAAAAACGGGCACTTCCTGTCTGAGGAAAGTATAAGTATTTCAACATTGAAACTAATAACAAGGGATATTTTGGAAACAGTGCAATCTACAACAAAACTGCATATGACATAAAGTGTGCGTTTTAACGAGATTACATTTTTTGTGAGGTAAGTTTTTGTCTATTTATTACTGTTTATTAGTTATGCAAAATTCAGAAAAGTGTATCCAGAACAAAGAGGTATTTAGAAGCTATTCACGGAAAATTCAAGACATACATTTTATTTGTGATGTAAATACCTATGTATAATATATGCATTTTAATAAAAATCGTTAGAGCCATTTTTGAGAAAACAAAATTTAAAAAAAAATCCACATAAAAGGTAGTTTGAGGTGGGAGGATTTTCATGAAAATCTTCGTGTCACAAGTTTGGTATTTAACGGTCTTTTAGCTTTTGAGCTATGCTGTCCACACGGCCCTTTTCTAAAAATGTTTCTTTGGACTCAGGTTACCTTAAATATATATTTCCGGTGAAATCTCGGTATCGAATTTTTGGATGGAATATAATACCTTCTGTACACACTATAGTACGTGCTGAGAAAGTAAAAATAGCTGCAAACCCACAAACCTTTGGCCAGCCCCTATGTTCCTTTTGTGGTCGCCCTCCGTGGTGTAATGGTTACTATGCTAACTTCATGTACCAAGGTCGCGGGTTCAAACCCGGCGGAGGACGATAGATTTTTTTCGGGCGTAAAAATATTAACCAAGGCTTCCGTGGTCACACCTTCCCTGTAAAACTGATCGCAGATATTAAAGGTGCAGACTATTTTATACAATAGGGGCTAGTGTTTCTGTGTTGCGATTCTGAAGGATGTTAAATGAAACCTAGGCTGCGTCTTCGTTGTTTTTGTTTAATAGTTAAACTCCGCATTTGAAATAAAAGTAATCCTTCGCTACTTCTTTCGGTATATTTTAACAATTTGTATGTAGCTCGCCTCTGTAGTGTGGTGGTAGCGTGTCTATCTCACATTCAGGAGCTCTCAAATTCGAGAGATTAAGATGAGTTGATTGGATATGTTTTTCCGGAGTTTTCCCAGAGAAGACAAAAATCGGGTAATTTTAAGCTCTCTGGACCCGGATTCATTTGAAATGGAATTTTATTTGTTAACAACACTTTCAATTGCCAGGATCATATCAGCATCACCGTTGGTCCGTGTCGTAGATTTACGGCACGTAAAAGATCCTCAAGCCTAATAGAGGCCTCTTAGCAAAATTAAGCGGTCTTTTACGCCCAGTATAGAATGGGACGCTGAGAACCACAGTAGTTAAAGAGCGTCCATAAATAAAACTTCATTTCCATTTGTCTCTCATGAAAGTTGTTGAACACTCTTAAGCCCCTATTTATCAGCATCATCAACATCTCTTGAAAGTAAGAGGGCAAATATCTCCACCCCTTCCTTTTTCCTTCGCAGATAATATGTATGTTCCCAACTGGTTCGTAGGTTACTTGAACATACATAAACTAAACACTTATATTCACATTTAATACAATTAAAATGAGTGAAGTGGAGCTCCATTAGCTTCACCTGTCACCACCAATAAGAATCGAATTACTGTAACTCCTAACTTCCACTCATGCAGCAACTAATCCATCCAGAATTTCCACCAGATATGACAACCTACTTTGTCAATTTTATTGCTTTTATTATCACCTCAACTTGCAATTTCTCAACCACATGCATAGCAGGTAGAGAAAGCATTGCATACCACCCAAACTTTCAATACCAAAATTACGCCGAAAATGCATGTCTTAAGGCCCCTAAATAAAAAAACTTTTAGGAAAAAGTCCATGTTAGTGTCTATGAGTCTAGAACAGCATCACTCAAAAACGAAAATTCTAGGAAATGCAAAACTTGATATTAAAGACACTAGGGAGTGAAACTTCCAAATTTCTATATATCTCTGCAGATTTTTCTGAAAGTTTTGCTGAGATTGCATTGTTGTTATGTTAATATGAATTCAAAATTTAATTCGTATTGTATAAATACTTTGCAACATGTAATTTATTTCATGCATTTTTATGTAAATATGTTGCATAATCATAATGTTCCAAGCGTCTCAAAATTTGAGAAAATTCGTTGGCATTCTGAATTGGAGCTTTAAACCACATACAACATTAAACGGGATATTTTAATAACGTTTATTACTGAATTATTGTAATTTCTTATAAAATTAGAAATGTTAGTCTCTAAAATTAATCTTTTCATAAAAATAACTTTTTTGAAAAATGCCCATTAGCTCTAGGATAATTTGGACCTTTTCAATATTGCAATATATAATTTTACACACTATGAGAAACTGTAATTGTCTTTAAAAAAATTAAGATGCGTGGAAAGATGTTAAAAGTGTGAAGATTTAGTTTTGAGAAAAACACTATTTAATGAAATGGTATGCTAAGAAAGAAGTGTATTGTTGGATGTTTAAATGGTTGTCGTAAGAGGAGGAAAGCTAATGTTGATTCTCTTTAGGTGCCCAAAGGTTCTAACAGCTATTTATAATGAAAAGCATTTTCGATTTTTTGACGGATTGTGGTCAAAATTTCACTCCCAGTGTCCTTTATAGTCAGTATCTTCCAAAGATGCGAAATGAAGATCTTGAAGAAAATCTTGCCACCCCAGCTACCCTTTACATGTAACTAATGTTTATCGAAACTTTTTGTTTTACCAAAAATTGTTCCAACGATTTTCATTAAAATGTTATATATTAAAAACATTTACATGAGTAATAAATTGCATTTCTTAAATTTTTTGTAAATATTCTGTGAAGTACTTTTCATTCGGAAGGAATTTTGTATAATTTATATAGCTTTGTTAAGCAATAGACTAAAATGAACTCTACAATTTTGAAACTGTTACTTTGTTCTTTTGTTTTTGTTGCTGTTTTTTTTTTTTTTTTTTGCATAACCCATTTTTGAAATATCCGTTATTAATGATTTGAATTGTTTTATTATTATTTGTGATGCTTTTAAAACATTAATTTGTGTATCCCGATTGTTTAATTTTAAGGCTAGTAGGTGTATAACGTTAGGTTCTTAAACATTTGACTGTCGCTATTCTCTTGTATTTATAACGAAATGTGTAAATAATGCAGCTATTTCTGCAAATGTTTATCTCGATTAAAATGAATTGGATACAAAAATAAACCTTCGTAAAAATAGTTTGTATATCCAATAATAAACGATAAAGCATAGGGAAATTCATGTGAATGTAACGCTAGGATTTTTGTCATAATGTGTCTTCACATAAATCTTTTCATTCTATTTCACTGGAATTTGTAACTTCAAATATATTTTGTATAATCATCATTTCATTGTTTCTTTTTAAAGACATATTACTTTTTTATAATTTTATTTAGAAGTAGTAAACATTATTGTAGTTTGAGCTTCAGATTCTCTCAAGAAACACTCTCACTATTTTGTAATGTTCTTACCAACGAATATGACTGAGGGTCTACAGTTGACTAATAAGGTTACACCAATTATTTATCTGTGAATAACAGCTTAGTCGAGCATAAGAATTTCAGAAAGTTCAAGTCATAGTTGCCCATTCCCGATGTTTATCGCTTTCCTTTTTACTTTCTCTATACGAACTATGTACATAGTGTATAGAGAAGGTATTGCACTCCACCAAAAAATTCGATACCGAGATTTCACCGGAAATATATGTTTTAGGGTCCCCAATATCCAAAAAAAGCATTTTCACAAAAAGGTCCGTGTGTGTGTATCCGTGTGTCCGTGTGCCAGTGTGTCTGTGAACACGATAGCTCAAAAACCAAAAGTCGGTAAAATACCAAACTTGGTGTTTAAGTTTAGTATCTTCCAGGGATGCGCCACGAAGATTTTGAGAAAAATCCCCCCACCCCCTGAATAAATACCTGACAAATAAATGTATAATGTATAACTCTTACCGTTTACAAGTTATACAAACGATATTCAGAACGAAGAGGTCTTCAGAGATCATCCATATATATGTATATATGTATATGTACATATACATGAAAATATCTTAAAAATATGGCTTTTTAATCAAAATCGTTAGTCATTTTTGGAAAAATAAACATTTCGGAAAAATGTTCCATGTAAAGGGTAGTTGGGAGTGAGGGGATTTTCCTGAAAATCTTCGTGTCGTATCCTGGATAGATCTAAAACTTAAAGTTAAACACCTACTCTGGTATTTGCTATTTAACAGATATTCGTTTTTGAGATTTGCTGCCCACACACACACACAAACACACACACGAGCATTTTTCTGAAAATGCTTTTTTTCGGCTCAGGGGGTCTCAAAACTTTTCCGGTGAAATCTTGGTCTCGAATTTTTGATCGGAATACAATATCTTCTCTATCTACTATGTACATTGTACATACGTGCTAGAGAAGTAAATACTTGCCAAAACTATCTACCACCTTAATCATTGGCGAGTAATTATTTTGAAAATGAAAAACGTGGTTCTGTTTGATAAAGTAGAAGTGTGATTTATCCACTTGATGATGCCTCACATTTTTGTGCACCATTATTATAAGCATTAGAAGCTATTATGCACTTGAAACAGATTTATCCTTTGAGGTTATGGCAGCGCTGCGAGTGTCTGGCCATGCTGGAAGCACGCGCAAGGGGGAGGGGGCCTTCCTCCACGCTACGCAATATAATGAATGACATGGCGGTGGGAGTACTTGTCATTCACTGCGCCGACCAATTACTCGCATTATCAGCACTTGAGAACCACAGAGCGGATTAATTTAACGCTCCGAGCGTGACTTCCGGTTCACTTGCATCAAGCTGCCGCTTTTACAAGCACATGCGAACCTCAATACAACATAAACTCTCATTAGACCAAAAAGTGGATATTCATATTCTGAGAGCTCTTCAATAATAATTATCATTAATTAAATATATAAAAAGTTGTTAGCAGAAATGGAACTATTATACGAAACTGTAGCATGAACTAAAATAGGAAGTAAAATGAAAAAGTAGACGGCATAAATTGTGTGCTTTAACGATACCTTCATTTTTTGTGTACTTAGTATTACTAGGAAGATGTGGAACACGTGCCTCGAAAACTAAAATAAGTAAACGTGAAATGGCGTCTTAAAATCAACTTTCATAACCCTCTGGGGACGAGTATGTCACATTTGTGTGGATTTGGCCATCTAAGGAAAAACATTCATTGTTGGACATCATATTTCGAAGAAAATGTGATTCAAGTCTCCTCATTGGATTAGCATCGAACATCGTGTGTCTATGCTACAATTTGTTGGTGTACTTACAGATGTTTTCTGATGCCTCTTTCCCTGGCCATGTGGCGAGGTGGAAGACTTACTGTAGGTTTTGCTCGGTGACTACATTTGGTCGACCACTATGGGGCAAACATGCCCATTATTTTAAACTTGTTCAACAATCTATTCGCATTTTGACGGGAGGCTAGGGAATATCAGAGCACTAGTAATGAAATTGTTTGCTGTTTCTTGAGATGTTCTATAGTGATCACAAAGAAGCGCTGTTCTGTTGTCAGGATTATTCCTCTATTAAAGGTTTTCACCTGTAAACAATAAATCAACGTGGCAATTACGAATGTCCTCTTGGCACGCGACTTTTCAAATAAGGTAAATACATTGAATAAATAATTAAAGCAATAACATGAAAAAAGCTTGTGTTTCACTCACATGACCTTCATTACCTATTCTGCAATAAATTGTTCTTGCAAAATCACATTCTTCTCCCTATTTCATGCTAATCGAGATAAATATTAGCAGAAATGGTTTTAATTATTAGCTTCTTCAAAATAGAATGGAAATAAAGGCAAAGCCATAGTCAAATCTTTTAAAAACAATTTATATTTGATAACATTGATATTCCCTTTTACTTGTATGACCAGAATTAAAGGTGAATAAAGACCCATTTGCGGTGGTAGCATAGCTGGTTACCAAGCGGGAGACCTAGGTGCGATTCGCAGTACCGGAGTGGGGATTTTTCCCCAGCTGGGAGACCTGGACCGGGGTGCACTCAGCCTCGTAAGGTCCCTGGGGGGGGGGGGACCAATTGAGGAACTTCTTGATGGAGAAGTAGCGGCTCCAGGTCATGAGGACCGTATTCACCGGGAGGGATTCGAGGCGCTGACCACGTCTCACCCTCCAATACTGCACCTCACCCATGACGTCTGTCATGGACCAGATGGCGGACGCAGCGGCCGGGAGGTAGGCCAAGGTTCCTTGTGAGCTGTCGTGCCATGGAGTTAAAGACCTATTTGAGAAAAGACTAAATATTGGACGTTCTAAAAGCAACAACAAGGAATATCAAGGAACTAGTTAGTTATAAAAATGTATATAACATAAATTGGTGTTTTAACGAGGTCTTTATCTTTTGAATAGCAAGTTTTCGTTTATCTCTTACGGTTTTCCATCATGCAAAAGTCATTCAGAGCGAAGAAGACTTCAGAGGCTAATGTCAATAAATTCAAGATATGCCTAAATTTTATTTGTGATGTCTTTAATATACGGTAATGTATTCAAAACCTTTCTATGCAAATGGTAGTTTGGCGTGAGTGCATTTTTTTGAAAACGTTCGTGACGCATCCTTGATATATTAAACTTAAAAACCAAGTTGTTAGTTTTTGAGTTATACTGTCCACACACATACACATACACACAGATAGACACAAACACACATTGGCCTTTTTGTAAAAATGTTTCCTTTTTGATTCATGAGGTCTCAAAACATATGTGAAATTTCGGTATCGAATATTTGGATGTAATACAATACCTTCTCTGCCTACTATGTACGTGTACCAGAAAGTAATAAACATGTACAGCATAAGATAGAACTAATACAAAAGAAAATCTGATGTGTTACATTCGCATGGCTCTCTTTACCTATTCAGCAACAAACAATTCTTACAAAAACTTATCCTTATATCCATTTTATGAAAACTCCTATGGCAATATTCAACTAATATGCTCTTTATATTGTAAATCTCATCTGCCAGTTTACAAATAAGGGATAAATAATGTAATAAATAGCTCATGCTACACGAAAACACTACCACTAACATTCCAGTGTTTACAACTGCGGTAAAAGCAGGTGTGTCAAAGCTTGTGTGTGCAGTGAGGCGATGACGTCACGCTTCGGAGACATCGTATAGTCAGGGACAACTTTAGTATTTGGCACGAGAGTAGAATTATTCAGCCAACTGTTTATAGGACGAGCATTCTCGCATATACATCCACAAAGTAGTTGCTGCTTATAGCAAAAGAGAAATGTAAAATAACAAACATACTTTTCTCATACAGGACTTAGTGAACTCGTGTCCATACAAACAAAGGAACTTCATTCATATAGCAACCAACTTTTGACTATCACTTTAACCTATGATACTCCCTTATTTCGCTTCTACTTACAAGGAAGCAAGTAATAAGACTATTTCTGCTAATTTTTTCTCGATTAGATGAAGTAAATAGAATAATTTGTTGCAGAGATGTAGAGAAAGTCATGTGAATGGAACACATTAGACTTTTTATATAAATAATGCACATTGAAAATGTTCCATACGTGTCACTTTATAAATTAGATCGCCTTTGGACCAAGCGAAAAGCGTTACGCGTTGGTATATCAATAAATTTGACTATTGAATTCTGATAATGTTTTGAAAATTACAAATGTTAATCCCTAATATTAATAATTTTTTCGTAAAAAGTTTTTTTTAACTACTACTGATGTTGGCAAAATTTTATTCCAGTAATATTAAAATAAATACTTAAGTGGTATTTAAAAAAAAAACTGAGACACGTAGAGCATTTTGAGAGCGTGAAAATGTAGTCTTGAGGAAAACGCCAATTTATAAACTAATAAGCTGGGAGATATGTTCTGCGACCTTTAAGTGGCTGTAGGGTGTAAATAAGGCTAAGGGCTATTCTTTATGCATGCTCGAGGTTCCAAAACTGTTTTACCGATTGTGGTCAAACCTCCATTCTCGGTGTGCCTTAAAACATATAATTTATTTAATATTTCTGTCATTATGAATCTCTGAGATATTCTTTATTTTTTAATTTCAAATTACTTTGTATGCATATTCTAAAGTTGAGAGTTACCATTGTTTGTTTCATGTGGTATATACACATGAGTAGAATTTCAACATCTGGCTATCACCTTAACTTTATTGAGATCTCTTGTACATAAAAGAAACATATAATGACTGTTTCTCGTATGTTCATATAACATTCATACAAATGTTAACAATATAAAACATAACATTCTATTTGCTATTCTAGACTGTGTAATTAACTTGGTTATAACAGAAACACAACGACGTTTTATTATGCTAGTATGTGCATATTATAAAATAGTGTGTAGCAACAGAAGCTATTACCGATGTGTGTGTGTGGAAATATTGTATCATCAATAGAATCAATAATTTCATTTATTGCAGTTGCTATCTTTATCCTTATTAATATATAAATATAAATTTATAAAATCATTCCTATATAACAATAAAAAACTAAATCATTTAAATTATTATATAAATTCATAATGTATATATATGTGTGTGTTTGGCTTTCTATGACACAAATCTAGTTGCAAGAGTTGGAAAATATTGTACTTCTTCTTCCTTCGAAATTCGCAAACAAAAGAACGCAATGCCTTTGGAATACATTTAAATGTGGTATATTATTTATTTATTTTACTTTCTGTGCTACATATAGATGGTCTCTTTTGCACAAAGTAGCGCAGCTGCTTTAGAAGCGCTGGACCTGGGTTTGATTCCCGGTACCGGCGTGGGAATTTTCCCCACGCTGGGAGACCTAGTTCGGGGTGCACTCAGCCAATTGAGGAACTACTTGATGGAGAAGTAGTGGCTCCATGTCAAGAGGACCGCATTAACTAGCCGAGGGTCTCGAGGCGCTCACCCTCCAATACTGCACCGTCCGTCCGTCGTGGACCGAAATGGGGGACGCAGCGGCCAGGCGGTAGACCAAGTTTTTTGTGGACTGTCGTGCCATGGAGTTATTACTACATATAGTAAGCAGAGGAAGTAAATCTTCCGCTCAAAAATGCATGCCGAGGTTTTATCGGAAATACACGTTTTGATACGTGTGTGTGTGCGAGTGTGTGAACAGTATAACGCAAAAACTAAACATCGGTTAAATATCAAATTTGGTATTTAAGTTGAGTATCTTCCAAAGATGTGACACGAAGATTCTCAGGAAACTCCACTGCATCACACTACCTTTACATGGAACATTTTTCGAAAAATAGAGCCAGGTTTTGATTACAATAATACAATTTAAAAACATTCTGATGTCAAATGGGGATGTTGAAGTTTTTGGAAATAACCTCGGAAGCCCTTTGCATAGGTTGTAAACCATAACAAAAAGATAAAATATCTCCTATAATAAAGTATGCAGTAAAGATGTGATAGTTATTATTATTATAATTATTATTATTATTATTATTATTATCATCATCATTATTATTATCATTATCATCATCACCATTATTATTATTATTATTATTATTTCATTTTTATTTTATTTTTTATGTTATTCCATGCGCGGAGCTAACACTGATATTTCTTGTTATCGGTTTAAATTTTCGAATATTTATAATCTTTTAAATTATTCGTTATTTTTATATCCTTGTCATACAAGGAGACCGGAATTTCTAAGCCCTCACACAGCAACGCGCTCTTAAAAATTTGATTATCGCTTAAGCCTAATGTATTCTCCTACTTCCATTCTATCCGCAAGGAAATATATAATAAAACATTTCTTTATATTTTTCTAGATTGGTAAATAGAAAAATAAATTTTCGTAAGAATATATGTTGCGGAGAAAATCACATAAATTTACACATTAGATTTTTTCAAAGAAGAAGTCGTCATTCGGTTTTTGCGGCTTTTTTCATCCTGGTCATGCAAAGATAACGGAATTTCATGGTCAATAAAAAGCAACTACCACTTAGCATTTTTGACTATCGCTTTAGCCTAGTATATTCCCTTATTTCTATTCTACTCATAAGGAATTAGGTAAGTAATAAACCCATTTTTGCTAATGTTTATCTCGATTAGCATGAAGTAGATAGAAGAATAAGCTTATGAACAATATTTTGTTGTAGAGCAGGTAAAGCAAGTCAAACGAATGTAACACATCAAATTTTTTACTTATGTACAATAAGGGACTGAAATTCCGTGTAGTTGTAAAGCAATAACGTGATAGGTAATGGTTTTTCCGAACCGTGCTATTTTAATCCACAAGTCAGTCAAATAAGTATTTGCCTAACTTCCAAAACGCTCAACGAAAGGGACACATTTTGAGATTTCTAGTGAGATGATTTTGTTTGTTCCATTTATATGCCGCGTTTAACATGTATGAATGAATGAATGAATAAGTGTATTTATTAACATAGCAATATCATACATAGAATTTCAACAATCGCACGGGTCCACAGACCGTACGTGCTTTTGCAATACACATTACAAGCAATATTAAAACAACAACCACAACAAAGAATTAGAAGAGTAAACACGAAAATAAAAAGACAAAGGAAATACACAGTCAAAAGCAATATTAAACAACAATAAAATTAAGAGTGAATCCGAAAATAAAGATACAAAGATATACAAATATAGCAATTTAAATTTACAGCACAGAGTACACCTTCATAAATGCACCCTCTTATAATAGATAATTACACTTAAAAGACATATATACACATAATATATACAACCCTAGCACAACAGTGACCTAAGTATGACATAATATATATGTATGTAGAACATTGTAGTCACTTTTGTTTAGTTGATCTTATCCCCTCCTTCTCTATTGGCAGTCTCCTCAGATCTCAGCTGTCTTGCTTTAAGTATAAATTTACCTAGCCCGTCCATGTTTTCCGTGCCTGCCAGTAGCGTCCAACATGCTTCTATCCCTACATTCGCAGTGGTAAAAAATCGCGGCAAATATTTTTCCCGCCATTCCTCCGTACCCCTACATCTTGCCAAGATGTGAGTCCAAGACTCTTGCTCCTCGCAAATGGGACAGATTCTCGTACCATTCTCGTCAGAAATTTTCGTGCTCCTCCATGCTCCTAGTCTAATCCACGCGAGCCCCTCTCTAATGAGTTTGGTACCTGTTTTGATGTATTGCTCCATACCCCACTCCGATTTCAGCCCAGACTGTACAAGTCATATCGACGGTTTTCCCTTTGGAACAATGCTCATGGCAATGATGTTGACGTTCTTATGTTGATATTAACTTTACACGCACTCTTGCACACTCGTGTTCATTTCTCCAGGCTCCGGGGAGAATGGGGAATAATCTTGGCTGTAGTCGTCTCACACAGGAATATTCCTGAGGCCAATATATGGGAGGGAACAAAGAGAGACCGGAACACTCTTGGGCCACTGATTGGTGGATCGAAGTTCATGGGTATTTTCTTTAAATTGCCATCTCTAAGAAGTTTCGTTTCGTTTCGTAATCGACTTACCCTCCCCGTATTTGTAGGACTGACACCCCCCTAGGACTTACAAGCCAGTGCCTAGGGGTCAGAAGCCTGTAGGGGAGCCAACAGCACGAAACCACAGAATGGAGAACATGTTACTGGTCAGGCATGAACATGAGAAAGTGGATGATATAAAAGGTGATGATGGAGCAATTGGTGGAATGAGTGGCGGGGGAAACCGGAGGACCCGTAGAAAACCTGCCCAAACGCTGCTTGTCCACCAAGAATTCCACATGCGGGCGCTTGGGACCGAAGTAAGAAGTACGGCACTGTAAATAGTTTTCTAAACCAGCTCATCAGGAATTGGTTTCGGGGAAGGAAACGTACACAAATGTTTGAGCTCATTTCTCTGCATTTTGCACGTACACCATGGATTTGTCTTATACTCGTGAATGCTGAAAGGAATGTTTACAAGCATAATAATATACACTAAACAGAAGGCGGCACAGTTATACACCAGGTATTGCTTTATTATTATTATTATTATTACTATTATTATTATTATTATTACTATTATTGTTCTTGTTGTTTAATAGTACGCTGCTCAATTTGTATTACTAAGGGAACAGTATTTTAAGTTGCATTTCTAGAACATATAGCCATTCTTGGAACAAAGTTAGTCTCGAAGTGAATGTTAATTCAGATGTTGTCTCACCTAGATGGCCCGGGTTCGATCCCAAGTGACCGCATATGAGATTTGTGGTGGACAAAGCGGCGCTGGGGCGGGTTTTCTCCGGTTTCCCCCGCTATCGCACTCCAGGTGCTCCATCTTCATTCATGTATAATCAGTGCCACCGCCTGCGGTGCCATAGGTAGTTAAACCGGGCGTTAAACACTACAAAAAAAAAACAACATGTTATTGTTTGTCGTGCAGAGTCGCTTCTGATAAGACGTCTTATCAGGCATACCTCACAAGCCCCAGAACATTTGCAAGCAATTTAAAAGCAGCCAATATATCAATAAGAGGCTGTTTTGCCAAACTGTCGAAATGAAACATAACCAAGGCAAATCTTGAAAAATGGCCGGCTAGAGACAACAAAAAGACGCATTGTTTCTTAAGAAGAAATCCCGAAGTGTCACATTATGCTACTGCATGAAAATACTGATTGCTTAAGATGTAATATATTGCTGGCAATGTCTTACTTGATTTATTGTCATAAATTTAGCGCTGCAAAATGTATGTGATCACTGTAGCGTCAAATTCGTGTCAAATTGAGTCCGCTCCTGCTTGTTTAGGATTTTTCTCGTCTGAGATAGAGTATGGAGAACAATTCCTGAAAACCGACCCGGGATCTCTCGCATAGCAGGCAGGAGCTACGGAACCAGCCCGTGACGATTTTCACACAAATAAACTGCAGGAACTCAGCTGTCACAATGAAGTACGGCGGTAGAGCAGGCTAAATTGATTACTCGTTGCTATGAATGGAGGTCAGTCACGACAACATTCTGCTGCACGTTGTACTAAACCGAGGAGATTTCAAGGTCTAAAATACTGAAGTCATCTATTTACATTCGTCACTACTGTTTCACTTCTTGAGTGTGTTCAGGCCATGACATTTCATCTTGTATATGTAGTTTCCCTTCTCCCCTTAAGGGAGGGAAGTAACCAAATCTAAAAGAGAACTGAATGTGGTATTACGATAACTTTACCTATCGCTTGTTCGTATTAGCTAAATTACATTCCGTCATGATACCAAACTGGAAATGTTGAGCAATGGTTTTCCATTCACCTTTAAGGAGCTTACACGAGGATAAAGTAACCTTTTCTTTTCTCTGCCACCGTCAGAGAAGTTATTGCATCCCACCCAAAAATTCGATAACGTAATTTGATCGTAAATATGTGTTTTGACGACCCCTGAATCCCCCAAAATAAAAAATGGTTTGAGTGTATATATGTATGTAAAGCATACTTCAAAAACAGAACTCTGTTAAATACCAAACGTGGTGTCTAAGTTCAGTATCTTTCATGGACACGAAGATTTTCAAGAAAATCCCCCACGGCAAACTACTTTTACATAGAAGATTTTTCGTATTTTCAATGTTCTTAAGGATAACTCTTAATTAAAATACTATATATTAAAGATATTTACATAACAAATGAATACATATGTTTACTTTTCTGGAAATAGCCTCTGAAGACCTCTTCATTCTGAATGTCATTAGCATAACTACTAAACCGTAAGGTATAAAAAAAAACTTACTACACAAAAAACGTATATCTCGTTAAAACACACAATTTATGCCATATAAAGGTTTTTTTTTTTTTTTTTTTTTTTTTTTTTTTTTTTTTTTTTTTTTTTTTTTTTTTTTGCAGAAGTAAAATTTCTGAGATTGTAAAAAGTTTAAAATATTTAAACTTTACTCAAGGGAAATCATCATCCGTTTCACATGTCTTTTGTTTTAGTCCTGGTCATGGGGCGAAAACCGACAACTTTTAAAAAAGTTGACTATCGCTTTAGTGTAGGGTATTTCCTTCTTTCGCTTCTACTGATAAGGAACTAAGTTTCGTTTGGTAATCGGCTTACCCTCCCCATATTTGTAGGACTGACACCCCCCCTAGGACTTACAAACCAATGTCTGGGGTCAGAAGCCTACGGCACGAAAACACAGAATGGAGAACCTGTTACGAGGGGTCATCCCGTAGCCAGGCATGAACATGAGGAAGTGGATGATATGAAATATTAGCGAGATTGATGATTGGAAAGATGATAAAGGAGTAATTGGTGGAATGAGTGGCGGGGGAAACCGGAGGACCCGGAAAAAACCCGCCCAGATGCCGCTTCGTCCACCACGAATCTCACATGCCGGCTCTTGGGATCGAACACGGGCCACTTAGATGGGAGATAAGCGGTCTAACCACTCAACCACGGCAGTGCCAGGAACTAAGTAATACAACCATTTCTGCTAATATTTATCTTGATTAGAATGAAGTAGAGAGAAGAACAAGCTGTTTATCAATAATTTGTTAGAGCGAGGTAAAACAGTCATGTGAATGGAACGTCGCAGAATTATATTTTTTCTGCCACGTAAAATATGCATAGTAGGTTGAGAAACTATTGCATTCCACCCACAATTTTGATTGCTTTCACGGCGGTGGTTATTGATAAGTGCTTCACGGGCTATCTGCCGTGTTAATTCAATAAAGTTAGTCGAGCTTTCGGCCATCCTTGCTCCGCGAACTTCTTCAGGGCGAAAAAGGTTCATGTGTGTGTCTCTATTCGTCTTTCTGTATGTGTGTTTGTGTGTGTGTGTTTGCGAACCATAACTCAAGAACGGATATTCCGTTAAATATCTTAATCTATATTTACTATGCGCACATCTTTTCTTGGGCGCCAGTTTTACAAACAAGCGAAGGCCAGGGAAAGATTAGAAAGGTCGTACCCCTGTCGCAGTGTTGTTAACTAATAAAAGTTTCTTTCTTTGAGACCCTCAGTCATCAAGGTGAATAGATTATCTGAATTGCCGCAAACTAGCTGAATTAACGCAGCTCGCGAGTGTAAACTTGAGGATCTACAGACAGAATAAGAACTTTAAGTTGCTTAAACTGGATAACAGGGTGTATAGTGTATAGCGCACTTCATGTATTAATGGTGTTGCTCTGTTCTACCTCCGAAACTGTGCGAAACTTTCCGAATGAAGGCTTGGAAGCCGAGTGCCAAAGAAAAGTGCGCGTTCAGTTGTTCCCTAGGATGTCACAACATTTTCAAGAGAATAACCACGGCCTCAAACTACCTTCTACATGGAATATTTCTCGAATTTTCTATTTTCTTAAAAATGACCAATGATTTTTATTAAAAATAAAGATGGCAAATGGAATGTACATCTTTAACTTCCTGGGAATAGACTCTGAAGTTCTCTTCATTCTGAATGTCATTTGCATAACTGGAAACCGTAATAGATAGACAAAAATTACTACATAACAGTTAATTGTAGATCTTATTAAAATATACAGGTTATGTTAAATGCATTTTTGTTAAGGAGTTATTCACTTCCAAGATATTCTTTTTTATTGGTTCAATTTTAAAATACTTATATTATGTTCTCTGATGAGAAGTCGTGTTCGTTTTTCTTTCTCATAGTCAACCAAAGAGAATGGAATTTCAAAGAAATGAAATGGAGTGTTATTTATGGACGCTCTTTAACTGCTGTGGTTCTCAGCATCCCATTCTATACTGAGTGTGAAAGACCGCTTAATTTTGCTCAGAGGCCATGTTAAGAATTACGCCCGAAAAATTCATCGTCCTTCGCCGGATTTGAATCTCACAATGACCATCTCTTAACAGATTTGACTTAAGCCTAGTATACTCCCATATTCCCGTTATAAATTGAAATAAACCCATTTTTGTAAATTTTTTTTCGATTAATGCAAAGTAGGTAGAACAATAGATTTTTAAGAATATGCAGAAAAAGTATTGTGAATATATAATTATTTAATTCAACACATCTTTAGAGCGCCGTACTTTATCAATCTTAAAGACTCATCCATGGTTTGTCCCGAAAAAATAATGTCTCTTGAAACTACGTCACATCCATCAAAACGCTATTGCTTTTAATATGCGATTTTTTTAATTTCTAAAGAATATGAGAACGGAAGTGAAACTAATCAAAAGCAGCACCAATTTCCAACGCGCATTACGCCAGTTCAGTATAGTCGCTGAACTATTTAATAGTGCGTTTTTAATCTTTTAATCTCCTTATGAAGGTAACCGCGAAATCATGAACATTCTTATTATGTGGTACTCGTGTTTTTAACCTTTTACCTAGATCAACCTTGCTCTTTCTTTCATTCTTATTTCCTTCCTTTCTTTCCCCTGCATATCATCTTAACCACTCACTTCATCCGAGATGCTATATCGGATCCTCCATGTTGGAAGGCAAATGCGCTATTCCCCTATAAGCAATATTTATTCACAGTTTGACTATAACACAGCCTTACAAAGGCAGTTTTTCTGACCGAGATCACGAGATCAAATCAGGGGAAAAAAAAAAACAACTAAAGAAAGAATCTCTAGGAATCCCTTTAAACGAAAACCCCATTCTGATATATATCTTATTCAGGTAAATTGACATATTATGTATAAGATCACGAATATAATATACTTATTTTGTTCTACGAGGAATTATAAAGGCGACACACAGAACTTAAGCAACGCCATATTTCTAAAAACAAACGATTTGCTCATATTTGGAGCTGCTTTCTAATCTTTGCGAGTAGATTGTCATGCAGTTTATTTGATTTTCTCTATTATTTTGCAATTATAATCATCTAAACATTTTTTGTTCACCATAAACGCTTGAAATGGAAATGGAGTTTTATTTATGCAGGCTCTTTACTGTGTTTCTCAGCGTTCCATTCAATATTCGGTGTATAAGAGCGCTTAATTTCGCTCAGAGGCCTCTTTATCATGCTTGAGGTTCTTTAAGTGCCGTAAATCTACAACACGGAACCAACGGCTTCACTTCTCTTCCGAAGGAAGCCATACTAAGGATTTTTGCGCCCGAAAAACTCCATCGTCCTCCTCTTATGCATTTATTCGGGTTACATTTGACATTGGTATGAGTGAAATTCAAAACATTTACGTCAACAGTTAGACTTGACTATAAGAATATAAATATAAAGTATAAGCAGCTCTAAAAATGAAATCATTATTAAAAATAACATAACTAATCATATTCAACCAATTATTCTATTTAATAAACCAATTTGAGAAACAAATAGTTGCTGGCGGATTCCACATACACTTACTCCCGATCAAAAATAGTAATATATTGGTTGGTTCAGAAAAACACTAAAAAATTCCAAATCTGCACATCAAATTTGGTTTAGAATATGGCTACTGTGATGAATCTTGAATTATTGTAATGGCTCTTAAAAGAAAAGTCAATCCATTCAATGTGCATTTCGAACAGAAGCTAAGTCTTCAAAGTTGACGAATTCGCAGTGATGGTTAGAAGATGGTTACTGTTTTTCTGTTTATTTTTAACGGGCTAAATTAGTACTATAGCATTAGAAGTGCCATTACTGATGATTGGCACACAAACGTGTGTTAACATGAAGTACCCGGTTGCCCTAAAGGTCAGCGCCATGGACCCTCCACATAGCACCTTGTGATTTCTGTTTGTTTCTAGAAATTAAAGATAAAATGCGTGGAATCTCTGTTTCATCAGATGAAGCACGGAACATTATAAAAAACCTGGTTCCTGAAATGCTTCAGAAGGAGTGTCATCATTGCTTTAAGGACTGGTTTCATCGAATGCAAAAGTGCATTGATGTTAAAGGAGGCTTATTTTGAAAATCAATAAAAATAATTAACATTTTTGGAATCTAATTGACAAATAACTGTTATTTGCTGTTGATCAGGTACTGTTGACTTCTTAAAATAATTCTCTGCAAGAAAATGTAATACATTTAGTAAAGTTTTAGAAATATTCAATATGAAAATCATAATTAGTAAAACCAGAGTAATTGCTATGGAAGGCAAACACAACAGAAAATCAAACGTATTTTATAAAAGAACAGATAATGGAACACGTTAATAATTTTAAATATTTGGGATGTGTCACATCAGTTTATAATGTAAATTAATAGATACTTGGGCCAACCAATAAGGAAGGAGGTCAACTCAAACTACATAATAGTGTCGAAACCAATGCTGCTCTACAGTTGTGAAACTTGTATTTTGGGGGAAAATGCAAGAATAAAATCTAAAATTCAGAAATGATATATGTGAGAAAGCTTCTAGGATATCCAGAGGAGATAGAATGAGAACTGAAGATATAAGGAACTAGATAAAAATTAGTATAGTACAAGATATTTCAATACCAAAAAGAACTGGCAAAATCATGTTAATTGAACGCCCTGTGATACACTACTGAAGCAAGCTTTTATTTATAACACAAAGTGTAGACGAGATAAAGGACGGCCGAGGAACAGGTGGAAAATCAGTTCAAATAAACACTTTTGGTGCGGAAAGGGACTAAACTCCCAAACCTTGGAAAGCAGAATAAGAAGACTTCTTTGTTTTTCTAAACATTTTCATTGTCGCTCTCGTATCAATAGCAGATTTTTTTTCGGCCCGGCTTACTAGTGTGGTGGTTGCATATTTGCCTCACATTCAAGGGGTTGTGAGTTGAATCTGCTTAGGGTGAGTTACCCAGTTAAGGTTTTTTTTTTTGGGGGGGGTCCCTTATTCTATAATATGGATGTCGAGTAACTTTAATCTCCTTGGACCCGAGATCATTTGAGCATTATTTCACCGATTACATTCATCGTCCGATATGACCAATCACGTTAAAGGACGATCAATAGAACACAAGCACAAAAGAAATATCTAGGTAAATATTCTTGGATGATTGTGTTGAGAGTATAATGTGTCGCACACGGATCGCAACACCGGCGGTTTTCCATGCTAAAACTCCCGCTTTGCATTCCTACTCACGTCATGAATAAGTAGTCTGAATACCAAGCTTATGGTGGAGATGTTGAAAGTGGTGTCCATCTGCAATGAGACATTCCTCGACGTCAATAGGTTGTAATACGTGAACAACACGTAGTCGCCTTGTAGCCTTTCAATTTTAAAACTGTAGCAGCGCTATGAACAGAAATTTTTGAAACACTCACTTGCTGTGTAAAACGTTTTACTTCTTCAGAGGGAGCATTTGACTGGTGCACCAATTCCGTCAATGTTTTCTTCCGTTAGTACATGTATTTTTCGCTTTAGTGTGTGTGTGTGGTTTTTTTTGTTTTTTTTTAAATTAATTTCATTTTTTAAATACAGTTCCTGAGACTTGTCGTGACTCTGGCGCAGTATTTCTTTTTTCCTTTTTTCCAAACATTTCCATCTTTTTTTAGTTTTGCTTCTAATAGACACGTACAATTTTACAAACATACAAACGCCCATGCCCGAGGCGGGACTTGAACCCACGATCCCGTGCGCCACGAAGCTCCAAAACTAGGCACTTTAGCGAGCGGGGCCATGGGAACCGGCAAACGTTTAGCCACCTGTTGAAATAATGTAATTATTTGGCCATAGTCTTTTGAGTAAATGGAGGGGGATCATATGTAACCTACCTAGGCATGAGGAACCTTAGCCCTTTGCACTGTCTCAAAAGATTTTGTTCAAGGAATAACTAAGTATCTGACAGTATCTCTATTTGGAACTGTGATACTAGGATTAGGACGGCACTAGACACTGAACCAATGTGGTTATTGTACCTATGGCCCACAAGGGAGAGATGAGGTGAGAGGTAAAACCGGGCGGCCGGAACCAGGAGCGACGGTTCAGTAATAACATTATCCATACAATTTCCAGATTGAAACACCCCAAAAGTTGGGCACGCAGACCGATGATCCTGCCTCACACAGGGTTCAGCGCCCCGCCAGGTGCGGTTCTGTTCCTGGCAACCAACGGGAGTCAGGGGACGGCGAGAATCTCAATATCCCTACCAAGCCGCACCAAACACCATTGCCGACACTTCAAATCCTGGAAGAAACCGGGACATGATGGATGGCTGAAATGACAATGGAAACAACATGGAGGTATAGGAAATTCGGGGGCATTGAAGAAACGTACAGCATTTGTATGCAACTCGGGGAAAACCCAGAAAAACCCATGGATTAGGTAGGTTGCCAATGAAATAAAATGAACTTTTTATTTATGGACGCTCTTTAACTTAACTTCTCAGCGTCCCATTTTATACTGGGCGTGAAAGACTGCTTAATTTTGCTCAGGCTTGAGATTCTTTTACGTGCCCTAAAGTTAGGACCGGGACCAACGGATTTACTTCCCTTCCGAAGGAAGCCATGATAAGGATTTTTACGCCCGAAAAAAATATATCGTCCTCCGCCGGGTACGAACCCGCGACCTTGGGCACATGGTAACCATTACACCATGGTATCTCGCCAAGGGTATCGAACCTGCGACTAGAGACAAAACCGCCTGAGCCATCCCGTTAGATACTGGAATATTAAGATATGTTTCCTGAAAAGCAAGAGATATATGATTCGGGTTTTACGTATAGCTCGTGTATAACAAACATTCCTTATTCAAGCGTAAAATTGTCGGTAGACATTTCAATGAATTAATAATAACAAGACAAAAATGTCAACTATAATAAGAATAACCTAAAGTAATTCACACACAATGCAGATGTTTGAATAAACGTTCACTTGTGAGACGCACAATATTTAAAATTTTAGTATAACAATACGAACAGCAGATAGTACTTGAAGTTGACATCACAGCTTATAAGTGTATCCTTCAGCGAGTCATTCACCACTAGTGAGTTAGCGGAACATACCGAGGTCACTGTACCTCAATCGAATCACGCTTTCCCACGATTGTGTCTTGGCCATAAATCAATCCCTCGGTATGAATAAATGTTAAATATAAGGAAAAATCTGATGTGTTCCATTCACATGACTTTTCTCTACATATCTGTAACAAATTATTGTTAAAAAGCTTATGCTTCTTTTTAGTTCATGGTAATCGAGAAAAAATTAGCAGAAGTAGTCTTATTACTTACTTCCGTGAAAGTAGAAGGGAAATATGGGAGTAGCATCGGTTAAGGTATTAATCAGAAGCTTGCTACGTGACTGGAGTTCCTTTGTATGGACAGGAGTTGACAAATTCCCATATGAGAAACATTATAACAATTTTAAAGCTGAAACCAATAACAAGGAATATCTCAAAAACGATCCACTCCATGAAAACACTGTATTTAAGATAAATTGTGTGTTTTAACTAGTTCTGCATTTTCTGTTAAGTAAGTTTTTTCTATCTCTTATGGTTTACCAGAAATGTAAAATTCCGTAAAATGCATCCAAAATAAAGTACTCTTCAGAGGTTATTCCCAGAAAATTCAAGATAAACATTTTATTTGTTGTGTAAATATCTTTAATATACGATATTTTAATTAAAATCGTTAGAGCCATTTTTGCGAAAATCAAAATTTTCGAGAAAAAAAAGTTCCAAGTAAAGGGTAGTTGCGGGTGGGGAAATGTTCTTGAAAATCTTCGTGTCGCATCGTTAGAAGATACGGAACTTAAATACCAAGTTTGGTGTTTAACGGACTTTGCTTTTTTGAGCTATGCTGTACACACACACACACACACACACACACACACACACACACACACAGGCAGATTTTCTTTCCTTCAATCCCGTTCATGCCATTTCCTTATGTTTCAAGTGTGAATGACTGGGCTCGTGGTATATGGTAGTCCTGTTAGGTGGCGCGCGGATCCAAGCGCTTTGTGAATGTTGTTCTGGGCGTTGGAGCAGCGTTGGGGTAGCTATTCCTGCGGGGGCGGTTGCTTGCCGACACCTGGAACCCGTGTTATTAGTGGTGCGTTCCTGGCGTCGAGATGGAGAACTATGCGCCGAACAGTTAGGGACTTCCATGAAATATTGTTGCCTGTCTGCACCCGGCCTGTAGCCGCCTGTGGTTCCACCACTTCATCTCTTCCTACTTGGAATGTAAACACACAATAGATCTATATAGGTCGCCATTCCTTTACGTCATTATTTCAAATTCTGTGGTGGTAAATTAGAATAAATTTAAAATGCTAACATATGAAAGTATTTGTCTATTCTTTGATCTGAAAAGTATTGGTAAAATGTTATAGTTTAATGCGAAAATTCTAATATGAATATTTGGTACTTATGTTTATTTAATCATCTGGCCCTATTTAGGATTTGCGAAAGCACACAAAATGTTTCAAATCAAGGAACTAATCCTATACAAATAATATGATGTTCGTAAGCAAACTTTACAAATTATTAATATTATTATTATTAATAACAATAACAATATTATCACGGTTCAAATTCTGACAATAACTCTATATAAGGATAAAAATTAAAGATTAGTTATATCACATAGTGTGTTTCTCATAAAGATAGTTCTCAAAATGGATGCAGAACATCCATTGTAATGGGGCTCGGCCGCGCTATGGTTGAGGGGTTAGACCGCTCGCCTCTAACGTATCCATATCTCATCAGTGTCATAACCTGCGTTGCCATTTGTAGTAAAAGCGCGCGTTAAACACTACCAAAAATGGGGCTCTTTTTTTTTCTTCTAATTTATCAATGCTTCTAGTTAAGACTTTTTTTAAAGAAATTATTGTTCCATGTTTTAAAATGTCTGTAGAGCCGGGCCTTAAACCACTCTACCATTGCTCCCAAGGAAACTGTCAAGAGTACCCCTAAAGAAATCAATTTAAGTAATGGCATACAGCCTGTGTGGCATTATGGGCCTCCTACTTAACATGCACATGGAGTTGGTGGGGTCCGCCACCGCTCGTGTCCACAGAGGTCAGAGTTCAACAATGATACCAAGGGCCCTAACTAGATTAACGGGCACGTTC
This sequence comes from Hymenopus coronatus, assembly GCA_030762935.1. Taxonomy (NCBI): domain Eukaryota; kingdom Metazoa; phylum Arthropoda; class Insecta; order Mantodea; family Hymenopodidae; genus Hymenopus; species Hymenopus coronatus. The sequence continues at coordinate 127,578,335 of CM060892.1, read as the reverse complement.
ACCTCCCGCTTAATTCAGAGTTAACAAGTCCTTCATTCTCGACACAGACCCAAAAATTATTGCACTATATAAATTATTCAAAAGAGCACTGCGACCAAGGCTTTGCTTGTCAGTCTAAATTGTTTTCACTTCACCGCCCACTTGACAACAACTGTGCCACGAGACGGTGCTGCCGAACAGTTTTATGTCTTTTCGAACTTCTTGACACCAGACTTTTATTACTCTCTGTCTTTATATAATGTTGCTTACCATTTGTTCGATGATGATGTCTAATAGAATCTCATCAAAGTCGACAAATTGCGTTTATTGGTTCTAAACTTTAATGGCCGAAATGCAGTTACATTTTTAATAGAACTGAGAATTTATCATGAGACTTCTCAACACTCTTAGAGAATTTAATTAATTTTCTGTTAAATGTTTGTTCTTTCACACAAGCTGTACATAGTAAAGTTGAAAGGCTGAAAAACATCTGATGTGTTCCATTTGTGTATCTGCTCTTCAACCAAACTATTCTTATAACATATTATTCTTTTATCTGCATCATGCTAACCGTGAGATGATATATCATACCGACCAAAAATAAACAGTTAATAATACTAATTAAGCAATAATTAATGAAAAACCATCACTCAAATTAATTTAATTTGGTAATTTTTGGAATAGAAACAATGTAAGTATACCATTAGAATGTCAGTAAAATACTGAATTTTTGTTTTAATTTTGAGTTAAATGAGGAATAAATAGCGACATAATTTAAGATCTGTTTCTCGGTAAAGCTGTATAGATAGGCGAAATTTAATTTTCTCGGAGAGTGTAACTCTCGGATATCTGGCTGACAGACAGAGCGGCACCTTCTCATTCCACCACGCTCAAGGACCGTTGGAGAAGGATTCCTGACGATACCCTTGGGCCAGTGAGAAAATAATATTTAAATTTAAACAAAAATGTCCACCAATCGTAGTCCAGTGGCAGTTTTTCTAGCTGGTGAGGTTAACGTGGGTTGTAGCTAATATAACTAGAGTTCTCGTCCAAGTTCGGGCACTAGTTCGTCATAACACGCGCAGACTCCACATCGCTCCTAATTAATTTTGCACCATTAAGAATGTGATATCTGTTATAGTAAAGTCGGGCGCGTATAAGTGTAAACTACAAATAGGCCTATTTGCCAGATTAGTGTAAAATAAGTCAAAATGAAACCTATTTTAAATTAATCATCGCTGCGAACCAGTCGTTGTTGTATTATTTAATTTTCACCTGACAACATTGCCATGTACTTACAGATACCTAGCCGGAGGAACTAGACATCAACGACGAGATTCAACCCTGAGATCGTCTAATCCTGAATCTCCAACGAACTTCAACTGGAAAAAGTGCCGAGAACCAAATAGAGGTGTTCACCACTAACCATCCACCACTTACGTGTCACCTCAATCGAGACAACGTTAACAGTTGTTATTACTTACTTCTTTGTAACGTGAAAAGAAATAAGGGAATACACTAGGCTAAAGCGATAATCAAAATCTTTTAAAAGCTGTGTCAGCTGACTTTTCGTTTGAAAACAATTTAAATAATTCAGCATTAAAACCAATAACAAGGAATATCTCAGAAATGGTCAACTCTACAAAAAAAAGTATGTGGCTTAAATTGTGTGCTTCAACCAGATCTATATTTTCTGCGCAGTAAATGTGTGCATCTTTTACGCTTTTCCAATTATACAACAGTCATTCAGAATATAGAGGACTTCAGATACTATTCCCAATAAATTCAAAAGTTGATTTGTTATGTACATAATGTATTTTTAATTTACGGTATTTTAATCAAAATCGTTAGTCAATTTTTGAGAAAATCAAAATGTTCGAAAATGTTTCCATGTGCAGGATAGGTTGGGGGAATTTTCCTGAAGACCTTCTTGTCGCTTGCTTGGAAGACGCTTAACTTAAATATAAAGTTTGGTATTTACCTTACTTTTCGTTTTTGAGTTATGCTGTTCAAAGAGACACGGACGCATGGACACACAATCACATACACACGCACGCGCATGCGTGCTAAAATGTGTGAAGTCTCGGAATCGAATTTTTAGTTGAATGCAATACCTTCTCTACTTGTACATTGGTAGAGAAAGTAAAAATCAATTCCTTAGCTGAACTTTTCAGCTTTCTATTCCGCTCTGAAACATTGAACTATTATGGCAACATGTCGGCGAGAACATTTTCGTTTTTAGGTATCCATTTTTAAGTTACGGAAAAATGCAAATTAATATCCTAAATTTTGCTTGAAACATAGGAGTATTTTTATTTGCTCTATTCCATATATAATACATATAGAAGGTATTGTATTCCACCCAAAAATACGATAGTGAGATTTCACTGGAAGTATACGTTTTAGGGTCCCTGTAATAAAACATTTTTAGAAAAAGGTACGTGTGTTTGTGTGTGTGTATCTGTGAACTGTATAATTCAAAAGTGGAAAGTGCGTTAAGCACCAACATTTTTATTTAAGTATCTTCCAAGGAAGCGAAGGGAAGATTTTCAGGAAAATGCCTCATCTCCAACTACACTCTGCAAGTAACATGTTTAGAAAATTTGGATTTTCTCAAAAATGGCTGACGATTTTGATCAAAATACCATTGTTTAAGATATTTTCATGGCAAATAAACTGTATATCTTCAAGTTAATGTGAATAACCTCAGAAGATCTCTTGTTAAAACACTTTGTCCTATAGTTTATTTGTATGAGAAGAGTTAATACTTTCTAAGATATTTTTTGTTATTGGTTCCAATTTTAAAGTACTTTCTTAAACTTTTTTTAATCAGTAAGTCGTCATTTATTTCATATCTCTTTTGTTTTGTTTCTGGCCACACAAAGAGATCCGAATTTTAATTGTATCACATGCCAAGCAGATTTTAAAAACTTTGACCATCGCTTTAACCCTTGCATTCTCTTATTTCCGTTTTACCAAGGATAGAAGTAATGAGACCATTTGTGCTAATTTTTATCTTGATTGCATGATGTAAATAAAAGAAAAATCTTTTGAGTAGCTTGTTTGCAGAACGGTAGGGAAAGTTTTGTGAACGGAGCACATCAGTTTGTTTTTTAATGTTTAATTTGTATAGCACACCACCTTTAACTTATATGGTCATATCGGGGAAACAAATCATGTATTAGCTGTGGGTTATGGATATATTGTAAATTAAACACACGCACATCCACTCTCACATGTATGCTTTTAGTCTCTGTGGGGATAGGGAATAATTCTGTTTAAAACAAAACCCGGGACCTCTGGGTGAGAAGTCAGCTCACTAGCCACTCGACCATGGAGGTAATCATAAGGCAATTTTAGAACTTCATGCAGTACGCAATTCTGTCTGCATCAGACTCTGACAAAAGGCTTACATTGTGCAATCGAGTGAAATTGCTGCGCCGTAGTGAGTTGATGATCGCATCCGGGAAGTTCTGTGTTCAGTTTCTGTCGGCTGCCTACTCTGAATACGGGTACTTTCGTGCGAATGCTGGGGTGGTTCCCCTTTAGTGTATCAGGGGATTTACACTGTCAGTTGCTGTCGGACAGATGGCGTAAATGCTTGATCAATGGAAATTCTTCTTAGCATTCTATGGGCCAGCTAAGGTGGGTTGACCTGCGAATCTCACCAAGTTGACCAGGGTTCGGTCCCAGGCAACCGTATGTGGGATTTTTGGTGGACAAAGCCGCGCAGGGCCGAGTTTTCTCCGGCTTTTCTGGTTTCCCGCACCATTTGAGTTTTGAGTTATGCTCTTCACAGGTAAACACATACACCCTGCCCCTAAAACATACGCGCCGGGATCTATTTCTAAAATTATTTTTGGGGCTCAAAACATACATTTATGCTGAAATTCGAAATCGAATTTTTGCGTGGTATGTAATACCTATTATACGGATTAAAGAAAGTAAATACAATATGTGTGTGCGATAATAATCTATGAAGGGAATAATATAGAACTTAGCCTTGTATATAGCACTCCTTAATTCTACATAGAAATTGGAATATATGACAGTTTAAATATGTTCCCCATATGGAAGAGGAGTTATAAATTGTATTTCATTCATTAGACTTTCTCTCCCTGAACTGCAATTTTTTTTTTTTTTTTTTTTTTTGTATTTATATAGCCCCCTTTGACATCTAAAGTCATACGTTGGGATAAAATAGGTTTTTTTCACCCTCGAACACATATTCACCCTCACATACACATTTCCAGGCACTGTGGATGAAAAGGAATATATCTGGTTAAAAAAAAAATTCCCCGCCCCATTCAGGAATCGAACCCGGTATCTGCGGGTGTGAAGTCAGCTCGCTGACCACTTGACCACGAAGGCAGTCTGCAAACAAATTTATCTTACATAAAAGTATTCTTCCATCTACTTCATGCTAATTGAGATAACATTAACAGAAATGGTCCTATTTTTTGCTTCCTTGTAAGTGGAAGGGGAATGAAGAAGTATACTTAAGTGTTAGTCAAATCTTTTAAAAGCTGGTCACTATGCGATTTACATTGAAATTTGGTTCTCCTTCCATGGCCAGGAATAAAACAAAAGAGATACGCAACGGATGAGGATTTGCCATTTAACAGGGAATATCTCGGAAACGGTTAGCTGTTCAGAAATCTGTGTCTGACAAAAAGTGTGTTTTAACATAATTTACATTTCTGGCGAAATAAGGTTTTGTCTGTGTTATGGTTTACTTGTTATGCAAAAGACATTCGGGATGAAGAAGATTTTAGAGGATATTCCCAATAAATCAAGATATAGGTGTAGTTTATTTTCCATATAAATATCCCTCACATAGTATTTTAATAAAACTTGTTAGAGCCATTTTTGAGAAAATCGAAACTGCCAAAGACTTCCATGTGAATGGCCATTTAGGGTGGGGGTATTTTCCTGAAAATCTTCGTGTTACATCCTTGGAAGATACTACGCTTAAATATTAAGTTTGGTATTTAACGGATTTTTTTTTTTTTTTTTTTTTGTTATGCTGCCGAAAGACATACATGACTTTTTCTACCTATTCTACAAACACACTATACTTATAAAATATTAGTCATCGGTCCAATTAATGCATTCCAGATAAAAACATGCAGAAATCATATTATTAATATCCCTATAAGTAGAAGGGAAATAAGGGAACACACTAGGCTATAGCAGGAGTAAAATCTTTTAAACCTGTAGTAATACTGAAATGTTTCTCAAATAAGAAAAGAAAGAAAAGAAAAGGTTCCTGTTTGAGAAAAGAATAAGAATTTTAAAATTGAAACCAAAAATAAGGAATAACTCGGAAATCTTCAACAAAAATGTATATGATGAAGAGTAATTCAGAATGAAGAGATCTTCAGAGACTATTCTCAAAAATTCAAGACAGTCAGTACATTGATTTGCCATATAAATATCTTTAATTTACAGAATTTTAACATAAAGTATTTCCGGCCATACTTGAGAACATCAAACTTTCTAATTTTTTCCATGCAAAGGATAATTTGGAGTAGGGGATTTTCTTGAAAATCTTCGTGTCACTTCCTTGGAAGAAGTTGAGCTTAAATATCAAGTTTTGTATTTAACCGAATTTTCGTTTTTGGGTTATCGTGTTCAAAGTCACATGGGACTTTATCTAAAATTGTCTTTATTAATATAGAGACGCATATTTCCAATAAATTCCCGGTATCAAATTTTTGGGTGGAATGCAATAGATGTTTCTACCTATGTAAATACTTTATGTTAAGTAGAGGAGGCAAAAGCAAGACAGCCAGAGAAGTTTCCGATTATAACCGCATAACACAAACATATACTTTCACGTTTAGTTAAACGCTAACGTTTAGTTGCCATTGTGAATGTCAAAGGGAATCTTATGTTTATGTCCTCACGTTAATGTTAACGCTTCTATCTGAATGATGCTCAAGAGTTTTAAGAGAGTGTAAACACTAAAAGCCTGAAAACAATGGGTAATACCTACCTATATAATTCATAAATAATTAAACAATACAATAGCTGTTGCACTTTAGGTCTCCAAATTAATTTGCGCGATTTCATGCGTCCATTCATCAGTTAATAGTATCTTTCCGGTTAAAGGACATTAACTTAACCCTGGAAGTATTAAACACTCCGTTTTAAAATGTAGTTACAATTTGTATTACATATATAAATCATTTTACTTAACTTCACTACTGATGCTGTTTTTAGAGATACCTGGTTTCACCGGAAATACATGGTTTGTGCAAGCTTGAACAAAATAATTAGAAAAAGGTCCGCGCACAGCATAATTCATCTTTTAAGCTTAAGGAATGGGTTTGTTCTCTTCTCATGACCACGAAAAGCACGGGTGGGGGGGCGGCAATAGCGATTTTTCCTTTGAAAAAGTATAACCTATTTTAAACTCAATTCAATAATAAAAAAATATGTTGGAAATGGTTAATGTCACAACACTTTGAATTTGACATAAATTAAGTGATTTAACGACCATTTATTGTGTAGCACATTATTTTCATCTCTTGCGGTTTGCATTATATAAAAGGTCGTTCAGAATGAAGAGGGCTTCACACGCTTATTCACAACAAGTTCAAGACAGACATTTTAATTTGTCATGCAAAATATTAAAAATAAATGATAGGGATTTTAATCAAATTCGTTAGAGCCATTTTTCCGGGGATAAAATAACGAAACTTTACTATCTTCTAAACTTCACATTATAAGGAGAATTTTAACTGGGAGATTTTCTTGAAATCATATCACGTCCTTGGAAGACGTGGTCAACAGAAAACAACAAGATACTCAGACAGAAACACAGAAGTTTTTCTAAAATTCTTCTTCGTTTTTACTTTATCTATACATACTATGTATATAGTGTATAGAGAAGGTATTGTATTGCACCTAATAATTTGATACCGACATTTCACCGTAAATACATGTTTTCAGACCTCCTGAATCCAAAAAAAAAAAAAAAAAAAAAACATTTTTAAAAAAAATGTCCGTGTGTGTGTGTGTGTGTGTGTGTGTGAGAGAGCAGCATAGCTGAAAACGAAAAGTCCGTTAAATACGAAGCTTGGCATTTAAGTTCAGTATCTTCAAGGGGTGCGACACGAAGATTTTGAAGAAAATCCCCCCCCCCCCAACTACCCTTTATATGGAAAAATTTTCGAAAATTTTGATTTTCTCAAAAATGGCTCTAACGATTTTGATTAAAATGTATTTATATTCAAGATATTTACATAACAAATGTAAGCTTGAATTTTCTGGCAATAGTCTCTGAAGACATCTTTAATCTGGATGAATTTTTAATTGAATTTTACATAACTGGTAAACCGTAAGAGATAGACAAAAACTTACTTAAAAGAAAATGTAGAGCTCGTTAACACACTCCATTTATGTTATATACATTTTTTTCATGGAGTTGGTCGTTTGCTTTTAGATGTTCCTTGTTATTGGTTTCATACAGGAATTTGTCAACTCCTGTCCATATAAACAAAGGAACTTCAGGCACATAGCAACCAGCTTTTGACTATCATTTAACCTATGGTCCTTCCTTATTTCCCTTCTACTTACAAGGAAGCAAGTAGAACGCTAGATTAGTATGAAGTAAATAGAAGAATAAGTTTTTAATACTAATTTGTTGTAATGCTGTAGAGAAAGTCATGTTATTGGAACACATCAGATTTTTTAAATCAGGGAGACTCAAATTGCGTATTTTGAAGAAATGTCGGTATCGGATTTTTGGGTGGAATGCAAAACATCCTCTACTTACTATAGAGTAAGCAGTAGAGAAATAAGCATGGAAGTAGAGTCTCTGAAGCTGTTTTACTTGTTCTGGACCGCATGTAAAGTTGCTACGCCTCTGTCCACCCAGCTTTAAGAAACAGGAGCTCCCAAAGTTGTCGAAGAAAAAACCAACTCCTAAGAATTTCACGCGTAAAACAACTGTGATTCAGCGTAAGAAGGAGCGGTCAATTAAGTATGGACGTCCCATTTTAGTGTGATTTTGAAAATGCGTGCACATGCATACTCTATTGGCCAGCATATTGATGTCTGGCCTCATCTGCTGGAGGGACAGGAGGGGAACTCGACGACAACAACGAAACAAGAAAGAGAAAACGGCAGGCAGGCACGAGGGGTGACGTCACGACTCAAGATGGCTTTCTTGCCTGTTGCGACGGGGTCCAGGACGAGGAAGGGGGCGAGTCTTGTGCAGCACCCTGATCGGACATGATCATCGCGAACGTATCGCCACCCCGCACCTGAAACAAATTAACGAGAAGCGCCTGCGCGTGGTCCCAGAGGAACAGACCGGATGTTGCAGCGTCGACGAGGATGGGTAACGTCCACTGCTGTCTGTGCACCACCACAGCCGCTTCTGACGCCAGGTCCAAGAAGAAAACCGAACACACGATTAAGGTAAATAGTGGCAAAATGTGTAAAAAGGATGAGATAAGGGATTTAAGCTTTATTGGAACTCCTGTGACGTTCATGAGGTCTTTCAGATGTGACCGCCGCGTGTGTTCGCCAAGGTAAGCACGTGGAATAGTGTGAGCCGTCATACAGCATCTTCTGCTGTATACAAAACGCGCACACGCCTATTGTCATTTCATAAGTATCCACTCCAGTTAGTTACACGTCTGGCAAAAAAGTGTTCACATTACCACTTTGCACATGCGTTGTTTTTGCCCTGTGATACGAAATTTAAACAAAACAAATATTAGAAAGGTGTTACCATTTTCAAGGACATAAACAATAGCGATTATTTATGCGGTCATATGTGTTCAATAAACTTGATAAGTTAAACTAGATAAAATACCAGCCTTTTATACCACTAACTCTTCATATCCTCATCAAATATACATTAAAATACTAAATACTATGTGTCAAATTTTTGGAAGTCTAGAACATATTGAGTTTTAACTTATTATGATTATTATTGTTACCATTATAATTGTTGCTTAAAACTAGACTCAAAATGTATCATGTAAACGCAAACGTAGGATACAATTTCTCTAGAAAAAAATTTAATTGCGGCTGTGGTTTTAATAAGTGTTTAAGGGGACATCCAAAACATCCTAAATGCTATATTTTACTTTCTCTACACTACTATGTACATAGTGTATAGAGAAACTATTCCATTCCACCAAAATATCCGATACCAAGCTTTCACCGGAAATACATGTTTTGGGTCCTCCTGAAAAAATGTCGGTGTGTGTGTGTGTGTATGTTTGTGTTTGTGGACAGCATAGCTCAAAAACGAAAACCCCGTTAAATACCAAATTTGGTGTTTAAGTTTGGATTCTTCCAAGGATGTGACACGAAGATTTTCAAGAAAAACCCCCACCTCAACTACCTTTTACATGGAAAAAATTTCGAAAATTTTGATTTTCTCAAAAATGGCTCTAACGATTTTAAATGTCATATATTAAGGATATTTACGTAACAAATAAAATGTGTATCTTGAATTTTCTGGGAATAGCCTCTGAAGACTAGTTTATTCTGGATGAACTTTACAGAAATTTGAATAACTGTTAAACCGTAAGAGATAAACAAAAACTTACCTCACAAAAAATGTAGAACACGTAAAACACACCGTTTATGTTGTATACATTTTTTTCCGTGGAGTTGATCGTATTTTTAGACATTCCTTGTTTTCGGTTTCAGCTATGAAAAACATACTTTTCTCACACAGGAATTTGTCAACTCCATTGTGTGCAAAGAAAGGAACTTCAGTCACATAGCAACCAGCTTGACTATCATTTTAACTTATGGTACTCCCTTGTTTCGCTTTTATTTACAAGGAAGCAAGTAATAAGACTATTTCTGCTATTTTTTTTTTTCAATTAGCATGAAGTAAATAGAAGCATAAGCTTTTTAACAATAATTTGTTGCAGAGATGTAGAGAAAGTCACGTTAATGAAACACATCAGATTTTTAAAGATAGAGCTTTCAAATGCTATATATTTATTTCCCTTGCCTATAACAGTATTTCTGTAAAATTTCAGTCACATGCCCTTATTAATTATAAAATTATTATTTTTAACTAATAAATTAATTGTCCAACACAAAATGCTCTTTGCGGAGCAGGTTTCATATTTAATTGACAGACGTGTCCTCAATGGACATGCAAATAAAGTTTGGCCTGGATTCTGCTGCAACTGAAATCAATACATATAGAAATTGTTTCTGCAATTTTAAATTTTACTTTCTCTAGCACGCATATAAAATGTATTTTAACTATAATAGTAGAGAAAGTATTTCATTCCACTCAAAAATTGACATTGAGATTTCACCGGAAACATATGTTTTAAGGACCCCTGAGTTAAAATATCTAATATGTTCCATTAACATAACTTTCTGTAGCTGTTCCATATACAAACTGTTCTTACAAAAGACTATTCTCTTATCTATGTCATTCCAATCAAGATAAACATTACCTGAATTGGTCTTATTACTTGCTTCATTGTAAGAAAAAGGGAAATAAGGGAGTACACTAGGCTAAAGCGATAGTCGACCCTTTAAAAAGCCGGTCCCTATGAGAAACAATTGAGGTTCGGTTCGCTTTGCATGGTCCCGTTTGAGAAAACTTAATTAGTTTAAATTTGAAACCAATAACAATGAATCTCTCAAAATCGGCCAACTCTACAACAAAAAGTGTATAACAAATTATGTGCTTTAACGAGATCTACATTTTTTGTGTATTAATTTTCTGTCCATCTCTTGCGGTTTAATCAGAATCGTTTGAGCCATTTTTTATAAAAACAAAATTTCCACAAGTGTTTACATGTAAAGGATAGTTTGTGGTGGGGGATTTTCTTCCACTACCCCATCTACCCATTCATCGAATATTTTTCGAAATTTACAATTTTCTAAAACATAGCTCTAACGGTTTTGATTAAAATACTGCATATGAAAGATGATTACCGGCAAATAAAATGTATAGCTTAAATGTTATGAGAATACCTCTGAAGCTTCTTCATTATGGGTAAAAAATGTAAATGGCGTGTTATTTATGGACGCTCTTTAACTACTGTGGTTCTCAGCGTCCCATTCTAAATTGGGCGTGAAAAACCGCTTAATTTTGCTCAGAGGCCTCTCTATTAGACTTGATGTTCTTTTACGTGCCGCAAATCTACTACACGGGACCAACGGCTTTACTTCTCTTCTGAAGGAAGCCATGCTAAGGATTCTTACGCCTGAAAAAATCCATCGTCCTCCGCCGGGTTTGAACCCACAACCTTGGGAATATGAAGTTAGCATGGTAACCATTACATCACGGAGGGGGACTTCATTATGGGTAACCTTTAGACAAAAACATACCACACAAAATCGCTTAAGATACACAATTTGTCATATACAGTTTATTTATTTATTTTTTTTTTTTTTTTGCAGACACGTTCTCTGTTATTGGTTTAAATTTTTTTAGAATACATGTTTTTCAAACGTAAAATCGTTATCCGTTTCATCTGTCTTTTGTTTTACTGCTGGCTAAGGAATGGGTACCGAATTACAATGAGAATCACATAGCGACTGCTTTTAAAAGATTAGGACATTTCTGGTAATATTTATCTTGATTAGCATGATATAGATATAATGATGATGATGATAATAATAATAATAATAATAATAAAGTAATCTTTTGTAAGACTAGTTTGTTTGCAGAACAAATAGCTAACAAATGTGAATGGAACACATCAGATTTTTAAAATATTTACTGCCACATAAATGCTATTTTCATTAAAATTCAAACCAATTATAAAAGTAAGGTAAACACTTTATTGTATATTGGTCTTCCTTTATATTTTAAATTGTATTACAATCTGGTTAATATTGCCGCAAGAGGGATACTTTATGTAATGGAAACTGTAGTTATGAAACGGAGGAAAAATGAAAAAAAAAAAAAAAATTAATGGGATGCGTTCACTACTATAAATGCCATCCTGCCTGAATGGTAACTCAGATATTTACAAATGGTGTAGACTGAAATTATGTGCTCTTCTTAAAAATATTTGCATTATCAGAATTTGTCCATGAGGCAGCTTTCAATAAAGGAAACATTAAAATCACATTTATTATTAAAGATAAAGCAGTGAAACTGACCAAGCCACTGGCGATGCCTGAATAAGAATATCTCGCAATTTAAAAGAAAAGCTGACCTATTACATACTTATATATTGCCGTGAGGATGTGACTCATGCAGGTCCTTGGCATAAGAGAATGTTGCTTAGAAAACTTTTCTCTGATTTCTGATAGCAGTGCATCCGCTCTTTCATTTGCTGGTACCGAATCAGCAATTCACATCTTTTCGGCATTTCAGAGGGAAATAAAGTGTTAGTCACAAGACTTTGTCAACCCGTACCACCCTACTTTTATTGTATTCCAGTCAAAAATTCGATTCCGAAATTTCTCTGCAGATACATATTTTGAGGACTCATGAATAAAAAAAAACATATTTAGAAAAGGACTCTGTGTTTGTGTGTTTGTATTTCTGTAAAAGCATCACCCAAAAACGAAAAGTTGTTAAGTGCCAAACTTGATATTTAGGTTATGTATCTTCCAAAGATGCGATATGAACATTTTCAGGAAAATTCCCCCCCCCCACTTCCAACTACCACTTAAATGGAACATTTTTCAAAATTTCAATTTTCTAAAAATGACTCTGACGATTTTAGTTGAAATGACATACAGTACATTTGTTTGAATGGCAAATAGAATCTTATATCTGAATTTTCTGGGAATAGCCTCTGAATCCCTCGTCATTCAGACACATACAAAATCTTACTGAAAAAAATCTGATGTGTTCCATTCACATGACTTTCTCTACATCTCTGCAACAAATTTTAGTTAAAAAGCTTGTGCTTCTACTTACTTCATGCTAATCGAGAAACATTAGCAGAAATAGTCTTAGGTTGTTAAAATGATAGCCAAAAGCTGGTTGCTATGTAACTGAAGTTCCTTTGTTTGCATGGACAGGAGTTAACAAATTCCTGTATGAAAAAAGTATGTTTTTCAAAGCAGAAACCAAAAACCAAGAATATCTTAAAAATGATCAACTCCACGAAAAAAATGTATATGACATAAATTGTGTGTTTTATCGCGAGCTACATTTTCTGTAGAGTAAGTTTTTGTCCATCTCTTACGGTTTAGCAGTCATGCGCAATTCCGTAAAATTCATCCAGAATAAAATATTCTTCAGAGGCTATTTCCAGAAAATTCCAGATATACATTTTATGTGTCAGGTAAATATCCTTAATATACGATGTTTTAATCAAAATCGTTAGCCATTTTTAAGATAATCAAAATTTTTGAACTTTTTCCATGTAAAGGGTAGTTTTGGGGTGGGGGGATTTTTCTCAAAATCTTCGTGTCGCATCCCTGTAAATACCAAGCTTGGGCTTTAACGGTCCTTTAGTTTTTGCGCTATGCTGCCCACAGACACACACACATACACACACAGACAAACACACACGGACATTTTTCTAAAAATGCTCTTTTTGGTTCAGGGAGTCTCAAAACATGCATTTCCGGTGAAATCTCGGTATCGAATTTTTGGGTACAATACAATACCTTCTCTATACACCATGTACATAGTTCGTATAGAGAAAGTAAAAATTAGATCTCGTTAAAACACACAATGTATGCCAGAATCATTTTTGTGCAGTTAACCTTTCTAAGATATTCCTTGTTATTTGTTTGACATTAATATACTTATACTTTTCAACAGTAAATAGTTATTTTTTTTTTCTTTTGTTTTACTCCTTGTCTTGCACAGAGAAACGAATTTTAAGAAGTTATCGCATAGTGACAACTTTTAATACATTAAACTATTAGTTTTGCAGGCTCCTTCTACTTAAAAGAAGCAAATAATAAGACAAATATCTCGATTATTATGAAGTAAATAGAACAATAAGCTTTTGTAAAATAGCAGTCAGAGAAAATCGTGTGAGTCGAACACAGATTTTTCTCTGTGCTTGTTGTTAATCAAGCTACATAGAAGAAAAACCGGATATGTTACACGTACGATTTTCATACCAACTATCGTTTCTTCTGCAATAGTTTCTTGAACTATTCGTGTGAAAACATATCCTTACAAATCTTTGCAGAAATAGTTCATTATACGTTTCGTTATTGGTACTTACGAGGGGCATACTCGAAGCCGAATCAATATGCAGCCGAATCAATGGATGATAAACCATTCAAAATTTCAACAACCAATAATAACAGACAACATGGAACAATCTGATCTGACAGTCTAATTATTTGAAATAAATTTTGCATCTTAAACATCTATATTTATTTATTTATTTATTTATTCAACGGCGCTATTTCAAATTAAAATCGGCCAGTTATAGAACTCAATTTAACTTGAAATTGAGTTCTACAACTCTTTTAACCCGAGCAGGGGAGGCATATCTGTCCACATCAAATAGGGGTATTTGGTAGATTAGTGCAGAGAAAGCAAACACATCTCCCTGATGCCAAACTAATGTATCGAAGTGCAAAATAAGTGGCTAATATGATGTTTTTAATTGGCTCCATTCAGATTTAAGCTATTGATATAAATAATAATAATAACGTTTAATAATTTAATTCTTGAAATATTACCTTCTCTACATAGTACATAAATAGAGAAGGCATTGCACTCTACCTAACACCATTTAAAAAATCGATAGCGAGATTTCACCAGAAATATGCGTTTTAGGACCACTGTAATCAAAAATATATTTTTAGAAAAAGGTCCTTGAGTATGTGGGTGTGTGTATCCGAATATCACTGTGTCCGTGTGTATGTCCGTCCACATGTCTGTGAACACGATAACTCAAAAACGAAAAGTTTGTAAAATACCAAACTTGATATTTAAGTTTAGTATTTTCCAGGAATGCGACACGAGATTTTGAGGAAAATCCCCCTATCCGAAACTGCCCTTTACATAGAAAACGTTTCGAAAATGTTGATTTTCTCAAAAGTAGCTCCAATGATTTTGATTAAAATGCCGTATATTAAAGATATTTACATAAAAAATAAAAGTATATCTTGAATTTTCTGTGAATTGTGTGTGAAGATCTCTTTATTCAGGATGAATTTTGTGTTGAACCATAACTGCACTTACTTCACAAAAAATATAGATATCGTTAAAACACACAATTTATGTCATATATATTTTTTTGTGATTTACCATTTATGATATATTCCTTGTTATTGGTTTAAGTTTTAAGGTACTTCAACTTTTCTTCTATGGAAATTTGTCAACTCCTGGGGCAATACAAACGAGCTAATTTCAATCACATGGCAACCAACTTTTAAAATATTTAACTATCGGTTTAGCCTAGTGTATTACGTTATTTCCTTTCTGCTTACAAGGAAGCAAATAATAAGACAATTTATGCTAATGTTTATCTCGATTAGCCTGAAATAGATATAAGAATAAGCTTTATAGAATCATTTGCTACAGAGATGAATAAGACATAGGAATGGATCACAGCAGATTTTAGCTAGAGTTTTATGACATTAAACATGCGGCATTATAGAAATATGAATACATCAGAATTATGGAACGAGATACCAAAAGCAATGCCTATTGCATTAGAAATTGTTGGCACATTCTAACTCTAGATTTTGACCTCCAGTTCTCTTCCTTGCTGACTAGCTTTCTCAGCAAGATACTGCAGCCATACAGGGTTACTCAATCCATTCATAAATTATTTTGGACAGTCCGAGCACCACGCAGAAATACTTTAACCTTGGCTTTCATTTCACTTAAGTAATAACTATTTTAAACACCTGCTGAGAAACAAGCAGAAATACTCAAGGGGGCTGAATTTCCTCTAAGATATGCCAGATTTATCGTTACGAGCCGTTCATGTTTTGTATTTTCTCTGCTATGTAAGTAATAATAATAATAATGATTAATAACAACAATTAATAATAATTAATAATAACAGAGTGAAACATTACTTGCTTTTTGGTTTGCATGTTATCCCTTTAATGTTTTGACTTATTCTGCTCTCAAACAATGAATAATAATAATAATAATAATAATAATAATAATGATATATAATGATATATAATGAAGACTATAGTGAAACACTACGTTATCCTGTATTTTGAGGTTTTTCGTTACATTTTCAGGTTTTGTTTAGTTCTACTAAACGTATAATGGTGATAATGATGATAATAATAACTATAATAATAATAATAATAATAATTCAGTGAACTCTCGTGCGTGGTTTTTGTTACGGTACCTTAATGTTTTGATTTACCCTACAATGATCTAGTCCCTAATATTAAATAAGAACAACATATGCACAATTACAAAATAGTTATTGGTGGACACTGATAGGGGACCTTATTCTCTTAAAAATAAAGATTTTGTAACTGAAGTAGAAAATAGTTAACAATATTTTCGTATCATCACGGACCGGGAACTGCGAGAGAGTGATTCTCTCTCCTTTTTTGCTGGTATGCAAGAGGTGTTCAACGAAGGTCGCTCGCGCTATTTTGCTCACTCGCTACTGACAGGTGTTTGCACTTAACTGCCTCTTTGAATTCGGCAACTTCTCTATCAGGGTTATCTGCACACGTAAATACGGCGCTGTTGGGCCACCTAATACTTTTGCAGTTCACTGACAAAGAAAGTTATTTCTAACACAGTAATCCATCAACATGATCCATATCTCAACATTGAAGTAGTGAATTCACTTGTACGCTTCGACTGCCTGAGAATGTTCAGTTTTCATTTTTTTCACATCAACAGGATGTATCTGTGAAATTTGAAAAATCCACAGCATCTAAGATATCTTATTGAAATTTATACAACTTTTACACAATAACATTGATATTTTTATCATGTATCAAAATTCTAGTTTTGATCGTTATTCAAATAATAATTTTATTGTCTTAATTCATTGTTCTAATAAAAATGAGCCACAAAGTTTTTTAAAATGTGTATTCACATAAAAACCCAGTTTTACAGAAACTGAGTTAACAAATGAATCTACCATATTATATTTTATATATCCCTAATTAGTGTAGAAAATTAATGCTTTACGTAATCTACAAAACACTTGCATTTTTAAAATGTAATAGCTTATTTATAAAAATTGGAGGATTATTTCAAAAAGTAATATGACCATTTTCTCTACTGTACTTTGAACGGCGGTATAAAATTTTTGAAACAAATCATTAAAAAACTGCATCGTCTAGAATATTTTGAGTATGGAAAAGTATTGGGAAAAGTCTGATGTGATCTATTCACATGACTTTCTCTACATCTCGGCGACAAATTGTTGTTAAAAAGCTTATGCTTCTATTTACTTCATGCTAATCGAGAAAAAAATAGCAGAAATAGTCTTATTACTTGCTTCCTTGTAAGTAAAAGCGATATAAGGGAGTACCACAGGTTAAAGTGACAGACAAAAGCTGGTTGCTATGTGACTGAAGTTCCTTTGTTTGTATGGACATGAGTTAACAAACTCCTGTATGAGAGAAGTATGTTTTCCAAAGCTGAAACCAAAACAAGGAATATCTCAAAAGAGATCAACTACATGAAAAAAAATGTATATAATACAAATTGTGGGTTTTAACGTGCTCTACATTTTTTGTGTGGTAAGTTTTTGTCCATCTCTTACGGTTTAGCAGTGATGCTATGCAAAATTCCGTAAAATTCATCCAGAATAAAGTAGTCTTCAGAGGCTATTCCTAGAAAGTTTAAGATATACATATTATTTGTCAGGTAAATATCTTTAATATACAATATTTTAATTAAAATCGTTAGAGCCATTTTTGAGAAAATCAAAATTTTCGAACTTTTTTCCATGTAAAGGGTAGTTGGGGATGGGGGTATTTTCTTGAAGATCTTCGTGTCGCATCCTAGGAAGATATCAAATTTAAATTCCAAGTTTGGTATTCAACGGTACTTTCGTTTTTGAGGTATGCTGTCCACAGACACACAGACACACGCATGCACACACGGACCTTTTTCTAAAAATGCTTTTTTTTATTCAGAGGGACCCAAAACATGTATTGCCAATGAAATCTCGGTATCGAATTTTTGGGTGGAATGCAATATTTTCTCTATACACTATATACATAGTACGTGAGGAGAAAGTAAAAAGTTAACAAAGAAATTTAAGTTTCAATTTGGGATTGTCTATTAATAAGCATACATCTAAATATTTATAGCTTCAGTTGATTAGCAGTTAAAGTGTACTAAGTGGTAAAAGTGATATATTTTTGTACCATATTATTATGTAAACAAATTATTTTTTAATTTTTCACAATGTTTGATCAAATTTCATGGATGTATCGCTTTAATTGTTATAATTTTATCCCTTGATTTACCAATATAATCATAATTTATACTCTTTGGATGAATTAATAATACTAAACATGAATTTTTCCACTTAGTCTCGGAACACCTGGATCTTTAATACTATTTACATTCACACTTTTACTTCCTCTACACGTACTATTTATATAGTTTATAGAGAAGGTATTCCACTCAAAAATTCCATACCGATATTTCACCGATAAAATATATTTTGATGACCTCATTAAAAACATTTTTAGAAAAATATCAGCATAGCTCAAAAACGAAAAGATCATTACATACCAAAACTGGTATTTAAGTTTAGTCTTTCAAGGATGCGATACGAAGATTTTCAAGAAAGCTCCCCACCCAAGCTACCCATTAATGGAATCTGTTTTGAAAATTTTGTTTTTCTCAAAAATGACTCTTAACAATTTTTATTAAAATACCGAACACTAAACATAGTTGCATGGAAAATAACATGTATATATTGCATTTTCTGGGAGAAGCTTGTGAATACCTCTTTATTCTGAATTTTGCATAACTGGTAAACTGTAAAAAACTTACTGCACAAAAATGTAGATTTTACTAAAATGCACAATGTATGTAATATACATTTTTTTCATGGAAAAGCCATTTCTTAGACATTCCTTGTTAATTGTTTCAGTTTTAATATTTAACACTTTACTCATAAGTGGGATTTGTCAACTTCTTGCAGTGCAAAGAGACGAATTTCATTCACATAAGACCAGCTTTTAAAAAACGTGACTATCGCTTTAGCCTAGTGTACTCCCTTAATTCGCAAATAATAAGACCATTTCTGCTGATATTTATATTCGATTAGCATGCATTTATATAGAAGAATAAGCTTTTTAACAATAATTTGTTACAGAGATTTGGAGAAAATCATGTGAATGGAACCATCACATATTTTGGACTCCAAATTCCGATTATTTTAAGTGATACAGGCTATCATTTAGCCATAGCTACTTATAGCCTAAATTTAGCAACTGCTCTGCCTTGTCCACTAATTTTCCTTAGTTCATTAGCGGTTGTTCATTCTTAGTTTGGCTAAAAAGTTCGCATTTCCTTCGCAGTTTTCCTTCTATTTATCATCTCTTTCCATACAATTTCTTTTGGTAAATCCTGCCATTGCCTTTTACCTAATTTTTCGGTAAGAATATTTGTTTCCTCATATTTCCAAATTATATTCAATTACTATTATTATTATTATTATTATTATTATTATCATCATCATCTTTCTCGTCAATGGCCATTTCTCTACTCCCCCCCCCCTTATTTTTACATCTTTCAATTTCATAATGCCTGTCTAGTCGATGCAAAATCTTCTCAGGTTTTTTTGTCACATATTTCAACATAGATATATTATCTAAATCGTCAGATCATATATGGTAATATACAATATGTACATAAGGTATGAAATATTAATTATAACGTTTAGATTTAAATTTTAGAAAAATTACAAAGAGAATTCTAAATATATCATATAATTGATATGACAAGTATAGATATTTATAATAATTGTTGCAAGTGCTATTCAAACACAAAGTTGCTTCATTAGGAAATATAATTCCTAATAAATTCAGGCTTTGCCTAATCAATTGGTGTTTCATAGAACTCGTTTCTTTTATCAAAATAATTTTCAATCAGTTCTTGTAAACCCTGAGTTTTGTATGGGTGCCATTTCTGCAATCTCAACCATTCCAACCGATTTATTACACATACTGTATTCTAGTAGATTTTTGCAGATCTCCTTCGACGGATAACCAAATATGAAGCATTTTCTCCGTCTATAACATTCTTCATTCTTTCAAATTTAGGTTTGTATTTAGTACTTCCAATTTAATTCTATTTGTCACTTTTTTCGAAGCTGTTGATTGTGTTATGTTTCTATTGCGATTTACCTCGTTCAAAAAATCACATACTCCTCCATAACCAAACAGCATTAGGATTTCTGTTCGTTTACTTTCACTTAGCAAAGTCAGGATCAAAGAGTTTCAGTTCGAGAATGTAATATTAGTGTTTTGTTTAATACCATGACCTACTGTGCATTATTTTCAATGTGTCTCAAGTTATAAAATAAGAGTGATATGTTCCATTCACACTCTACCTATTCTGCAACAAGCTATTTTTACAAAAGCTTTAAATTCCTCCTACAAGTGAGTTAAAGAATTTAATGCTGTATTGTATGTTGCCATGGCAGCCCATGGTTAGAGCAACCGGCTAGAGACCGGGAGATCCGTGGTTCAAATCCCGCTATGGCAATGAATTTTCCAGTCCGACTCTACGTTAGCTCTGATTGCTAGATTTGCTGTGACATTGCTTTATAAACATTTGTTTTGTATATGGTTTGTTTACATTTAGTGTACAGTTCTTCTTTTCTGGTTTTATATTTGATTTCCTAATTCGTATTATGCTGTCAGTGCGACCAGCTCTGACTAGCGTCAAAAACTATCCACCATAACTCAAAACAAAATCTATAAATTCCTCTTCTAAATTTAAATTTGCACCTCTTGTTTCAAAGGCCTGATGTAACAATAGAAATGGCTCTTCTGGATCGGTTGGCACTTTTTACTTTCTCCATACGCACTATGTACATAGTATTTAGAGAAAGTATTGCACTCCACCAAAAAATTCGATACCGAGATTTCACCGGAAATATATGTTTTAGGGTCCCCAATATACAAAAAAAGCATTTTCACAAAAAGGTCCGTGTGTGTGTGTGTGTGTCCATGTGTCCGTGTGTCTGTGAACACGATAACTCAAAAACGAAAAGTCGGTAAAATACCAAACTTGGCATTTAAGTTTAGTATCTTCCAGGGATGCGACACGAAGATTTTGAGAAAAATCCCCCCATCCCAAACTACCCTTTACATTGAACTTTTTTCGAAAATTTTGATTTTCTCAAAAATGGCTATAACGATTTTGATTAAAATTTCGTATATTCAAGATATTTACTTGGCAAATAAAATGTATATCTTGAATTTTCTGGGAATAGCCTCTGAAGAGTAGTTTATTCTGGATGAATTTTACTAAATTTTGAATAACTGCTAAACCGTAAGAGATGGACAAAAACTTACTGCACAAAAAATGTAGAGCACATTAAAACACACAATTTATGTTATATACATTTTTTTGGTGGAGTTCGTCGTTTTTGTGACATTCCTTATTTTTGGTTTCTGCTATGAAAAACGTATGCTTTTCTCATATAGGAACTTGTCAACTCCTATCCATATAGACAAAGGAACTTTATTGACATAGCAACGAGCTTTTGACTATCACTTTAACCTTCGGTTGTCCCTTATTTTTCTTCTACTTACAAGGAAGCGAGTATTTAGACTATTTCTGCTATTTTTTTTTTCTGATTAGCGTAAAGTAAATAGAAGTATAAGCTTTTTAAGAATTATTTGTTGCAGGGATATGGAGAAAGTCATGTGAATGGTACACATCAGATTTGTATATTTTAGTTCAAATATAGCAACTACATCTGGTACTGCGAATAGAATATTGTCTCCTTGGGACATGCAGTGATAGAGCTGGTTTGGTGGCATTTATCCTGTTTACAAACATCTACGCGCTATATGCAGCAGTGACAGTTGCTACATTGTTCCTAACGCTAAAAGTATAACAGTTATGCTGTGAGCAGTAGCCATGTTAGTGGGCGGTTGTTCATTCCTAACGTTGTCATAGAAACCATTTAAGGGGAAATGAAATGGGAATGTCATAATAATTCCTTCATGTCAGGGTTTCGAAGTATTGCAAAGTTGGGTTTGGAAAGTTAGCTTGCTTGATTACTTACGTACTAAGCACATAGTTTATAGAGAAGGTATTGTATTGCACCCAAAAATTCGATACCGAGATTTCACCGGAAATATATGTTTTGAGCCCCCCTTTATCCAAAAAAATCTTTTTTAGAAAAATGTCCGTGTGTATGTGTCTGTCTATCTGTGTGTCTGTGTGTATGTGTGTGTGTCTGTGGGCAGCGTAGCTCAAAAACGAAAATACCGTTAAATAACAAACTTGTTATTTAAGTTTGGTATCTTCCAAGGATGTGACACGAAGATTTTCAAGGAAATCCCCCCACCATAAGCTACCCTTTACATGGAAAAAAATTTAAAACGTTTAGAATTTCTTAAAAATGGCTCTAACGATTTTGATTAAAATCCCGTATATTAAAGCTACTTACATCCCAAATAAAATGAGTATCTTGAATTTTCTGGGAATAGCCTCTGAAGGCCTGTTTATTCTGAACGGAGTTTTATCGAATTTTGCTTAACTGCTAAACCGTAAGAATTAGACAAAAACTTACTACACAAAATATAAATCTCGTCAAAACACACAATTTATGTCCTTTACATTTTTGTTGTGGAGATAACCGTTTCCAAGATATTACTTGTTATTGTTTTCAATTGTAAAGTACGTTTCTAAGACAGGAAGTGTCCGTTTTTCTTTTGTTCTACTCCTGGCCAAGCAAAGAAGCGATTTGCAATGACAATCGCATAACGGTAGCTTTTAAAACATTTGACTATCACTTTAGCCTAGTGCATTCCTTTAGTTCGCTTCTGCTTTTATGAAACTAAGTAATAAGAACATTCTGCTAATGTTTATCTCGATTAGCATTGTGTAGAAAGAAAAATAATCTTTTATAAGGAGTTTGTAGAGCAGCTAGAGAAAGTCATGTGAGTGTATCACGTCAGATTTTTTTTTTATACATATTCTATATTTGAAAGCAATTTCTGAAGAAGTAAAATGCCCCATTATCTCAGAAACTAATTGCACACCAAAGACTGAAACTTTTACCACACATTTACACCTAAATAGACTTTATTTTAACGAAAAGGTTTTTATGTATATGGATTAGTTATTTTTTAATTTAAAAATCATCATTTTTCAATAAAATTTTAAGACCATTTTAAAAAAATCATACCTTTCCTTCTAATCAACAAAAGTATTTTGTTTTTCATCAATCAACAGGAATTGCTGAATATACCTTGAAAATTTAGCTCATTATGTTAAATAATTGGTGAGATAATGGGTCAAACATTAACATTGGTAAGAAAGGGCATTTCGACTCATCTTAATACCTCTCGCACGATTCAACTGCTACCTGGGTTGCCTCCTAAATAGGAGGAATGTTTTGCAGACCTTCCGGTATAACATGTTGGTTACGGCAAAGTGACATCTTAAACTATTGCGTTTACCAGATAAATTATGCTTATTAGTGAAATTAATGATCAAGCTATAAAGTCATTCCTTATTATTCCTTAATAACTACCCTCATAATTTTGTCCTACAGAATTGTAATTCTTCTTCGCTTTAAATAAGAAACTCGAATGTGTGATCTTGTTTTCTACTTCGGGCTTCTTTTCAAAAAATAGAATGTCACTATAATGTTTGTGGCACAGTTCCCAGCTATCTCATTGTGTTGCTATCTTTCACAAGGTCACAAACTTCAGATATCACTAAATGAATGACTAAATCAATAAATAAAATCAATCAATCAATCAATTAGCACACTACATGAGTAATTCTAAATAAAATGTACTTTTTAAATTACTCGACCATTGAAATGTTGTACACACGAAAACGTAACAAACTATTTTGCTTATTAACTTATATCATATAACATTTTTCAAAAAAAATCTCATGTGTTCCATTCACATGACTTTCTCTACATCTCTGTAACACACTATTGTTAATAAGCTTATTCTTCTATCCACTTCATGCTAATCGAGATAAACAATAGCAGAAACGGTTTTATTACTTAGTGCCTTATAAGTAGGAGGAAAATAAGGGAATATTCTGGGCCAAACCGACATTCAAATATTTTAAAATGTGGTTGCTATGGGATTGAAATCCGTTTTTTTACGTGCCCAGAAGTTGACAAATTCCTGAATGAGAAAAGTTTAAGAATTTTAAAACTGAAACCAATAACAACGAATATCTCGAAAATGACCAACTCGACGAAAAAATGTATACCACATAAATTGTACATAAATTAGATCTACGTTTTTATGTAGTATATATTTGTCTATCTCTTACGGTTTACTAGTTATGTAAAATTTAAAAAAAAAAAAAGTCATCCAGAATAAAGAGGTCTTCAGAGGCTATTCCCAGAAAATTCACGTAATGCATTTCATTTGTTATGTAAATATCTTAATCATAAGAGATTTTAATCAAAATAATTAGAGCCATTTTTGAGAAAATCAACATTTTCGTAATTTTTTCCATGTAAAAGGTAGTTGGAGGTGGGGGGATTTTCTTGAAAATCTTCGTGTCGCACCCTTGGAAGATACTGAACTTAAATATCAAGTTTGGTATTTAACGGACTTTTCGTTTCTGAACTATGCTGCCCACAGACACACACACACACACATACACACACGGACATTTTCTAAAAATTATTTTTTTGGGTTCAGGGGGTCACAAAACATGTATTTCCGGTGAAATCTCGGTATCGAATTTTGGGTGCTATACAATTCCTTCTCTATACACTATGTACATTGTACACCTAAAGAAAGTAATACATCGGAGAAATAAGCAATATGTTTCTCTGAGTTTTATTTTCGCAGCTTTGAAGTAAATAATTAACACCACTATTGGGTCTATTCTAAACGACACCCATTATAGAACATTTCATTACAATTGGTTTGGATATTCTCGCACACACATCCACAAATACAAATGGTAATTTAAAGCATGCGATATTCCCTTCACAACGTTATTATGATTAATCGAAAATACACGATTATATTTTTACTTTCCATTTACCATGTACATAGTAGTAAGAAAAGTCATATATTCCACTCAAAAATTCAACGTGTAAAAATTTCACCGGAAATACATATTTTGAAGTTCACTGATATTTAGAAAAAGGTCTGATAGTGTGTGTGCGTATCTGTCTGTCTGGAGACAGCATAATTCAAAAATGAAAAGGATTTTGATTAAAATTCCAAATATGTAAGATATTTTCATAACAAAAAAAAATTTATATTTTGCAATTTTGGGGAATAGCCTCTGAATACCTCTTCGTTCTTGATGAATCATGTATAACTCGGAAACCATAGGAGATAGACAAAAATTAATTACACAAAAAATATAGGTTTCATTAAAACATGCATGAAATATAATTTTTTTGTAGAGTTAACCGTTCCGTCATATTCTTTGTTATTAGTTTCATTTTTAGGTACTTAAACGTTTCTTAAACAAGAATTCATCTTTTGTTTAAACTCTCTTTTATTTTATTTCTGTCATGCAAAGATAACCAATTTGCAATAATTGTTTCATATAGCGAAAGCTATTAAAACATTTAACAATCGCTTTAGCCTAGCGTACTCTCTTATTTCCCTTCTAGATAATCACAAGAAAGAAAATAATAAGGCCATTGTTGCTAATGTTTACTCTATTAGGATGATGATGATAAAAGAATAATATTTTATAAGAACGGTTTGTTTGTAAACAGGCGGCAGAGAAAGCCACGTGAATGGAACACATCCCCCTTCTTTTTGCACTTGAGGTAGAGCAATGGGCTAGTATGTGAGAATGTTGTGTAGAAGGAAAACCAACACACAGTCGTGGTGATGTAACAAAACTTGTAATTGTGCCAAGATATTAAGATGAATGGTTGTAAAGCAAACGTGAGGACTGGTGGAAGCACGAACCAAGCTTATATTCATACGTAAATATGCAGCAAGGAATAGGATTGATGATTTAAAAACTGTTTTGGACGATGAAACTAATTTCTAGTACTTATCTACCAACGTTGCTGTCATGGATTGTAATTTGACAATCCTATTTCTAACTTGTTTTTATACAAACAAAACAATACTCGAATAGCATATGCGATAAGAGCACTTGTAACATTTCTTTTAAAATATAAATGTGAAAGTATAATTGATATACCTAGTGAATATTATTGAACTTCTAGTATCAATTATATTCAAAGAGATATGCTCATATTTCTGAAGAAGTAGATACAACTAACTTACCTTATAACTGTTCGTTTCTCGTATCAAATGACTCTCAGATGTTTCTTTCGCATAAGCCATCTATATTACGATATATACTGGGGTTATAAAATCGAGCGTATGACGGTTTATTCCTACAAAATTCAACCTTAAATGGCATCTGCCGTAAAGCCTAGAGTTTCTTTGAGATATTAAAATACTTATACAAAGATATATAAAGTTAAACTTAATTTAAACTCTCAGAACACTACAAAGCAAAAATACTGCGCAAAACCATTATTAATCTCAAATGCCACGGCTTGTAATGATTTTTCATGAGTGCAGCCAAATGATTTCTACGTTGTCATATTCAGGCTGCCTCGTCGCTGATTATAGAGAAACTCTCAGTTTCTGGGTAGAAATAATAACAGTTTAAGTAAAGTCAATATGGTTTAATACGTACATAAAGCTTCTAAGGAAACGCACAAAAGACCCCCCCCCCCCCAAAGTTAAAATCAACATAAAAAGATTGCAACAGATAAAGAAACCCAAATGCTTAAAAAATCAAGAAACTAAAATTTGTAACAAGTTAATGAAAGGACATTAGAAGATGATGCCAGAATGTGTGGATGTTAACATCGACTCATTTATTACTCTCTTAGTAACGGTTGAGTACCTCAGAACTTTAGTCAATGCGATTATCTTTTGTGTTATTTAGTACAGTAAAATAATAAATAACTGCATGAAGATAAACAAGATGAAGTAGATTTGATACTGTTGCTCTTACATAGATTAATACGAGTATAATGCAGTTCGTAATTTTGTTGATCTTTCAAACAGGCGATTATGACGCCTTTTCATTTGTATAAGCACAATACTGGTTGTAATTATTTATTTGACTGCATTATATCAATGTAAGGTAGGATATACACGATGTGTGAGCTAGCTGTTCCCTTGTTATTTTCTGAGGCCGTGAAAGCTTAAATAGTTTTTTTTTTTCCTTATATTGGCAATGTTCGAGCCATATAATGTATTGTACTTTCTGAAAGCACATTTTCGAATTTTCTTTTCAGCCGAATAAAATAATTTCTCTCCAAAACTGTTGTTTTAAGATAGTATTGATTGGTAAAGAGGAAATGGGATAGCACTTTTGGGGAGGAATGATAGCACTCCCGATTTTTGCTGTAAATAAAAATATCTTTTTTTTTTTTTAAATAGAATGTGTTCTGTAGGCTCATGAAACAAGCCAAGAAAGCTTCAGCTCTTATTTCAAGTCAAACATATGATACATTTTTTGAAAGAAAGCTGTCAGCTTCCCAAAATGTTTAGATTACCATAATTAACAAACCATAAGAAATAATAGAGATAAAAGGCATATACTATAGTTGTTACACAGCATAATACAACGATTTCTTAACCTCAATATCTCCAAAACCAGGACCTCTGGCAACACCATTTCGTGTCTTTGTAGGTTATAAATAAAACTTGAAATTGAAAAATCTTTATGCAGTTTGTCGGAAGCAAATTTGTTAAATATTACTTTGAAATCTCGCTATGAACGAAAGTACACACAATTTCCAACATAATATCTGTTTTCTTAAACGCTATAGCTCAAAATACAGAACACCTGCAACAAAATTATGTTTTCTTAGGCTGCAAATTCGTACAAAAGCCTTATGCACTTTGTTGGAAGCAAATTTTTTTAGACCAGTGCTTGGAAATCGCGCTACTGACGAAAGTACGGCATCTAGAATGTCTATTTACACATTTTTACTTTCTCTATACGTGCCATGTACATAGTGTATAGAGAAGGTATTGTAATGCTCCCAAAATTCGATACTGAGATTTCACCGGAAATACATGTTTTGAGACCTCCTGAATCCAAAAAAAGAATTTTTAGAAAAATGTCCGTGTGCGTGTCTGTCTGTGTGTGTCTGAGTGTATGTGTGTGTGTGTGTGTCTGTGGGCAGCATAGCTCAAAAACGAAAAGTCCGTTAAAAACCAAACTTAGTATTTAGGTTTGGTATCTCCCAGGGATGCGACACGAAGATTTTCAAGAAAATCCCCCTCTCTCTCAAATACCTTTTACATGGAACTTTTTTCGGAATTTGATTTTCTAAAAAATGACTCTAAAGATTTTGATTAAAATATCGTATATTTAAGATATTTACCTAACAAATAAAGGGTATATCTTGAACTTTCTGGGTATAGCCTCTGAAGACTACTTTATTCTGGATGAATTTTACATAACTACTAAACCGTAAGAGATGGACAAAAGCTTAACACACAAAAAATGTAGAGCACGTTAAAACACGCAATTTATGTTAGATACATTTTTTCGTGGAGTTGATTATTTTTTTAGATATTCCTTGTTTTTGATTTCAGTTTTGAAAAACTTACTTTTCTCATACAGGAATTTGCCAACTCGTGTCCATACAAACTAACTTCAGTCACATAGCAACCAGCTTTTGGCATTCACTTTAACCTACGATACTCCCTTATTTCTCTCCTACTTACAATAAAGCAAGAAATAAGACTATTTATGCTAATGTTTCTCGATTAGCATGAAATAAATAAAAGAATAAGCTTATTAACAATAATTTGTTACAGAGATATAGAGAAAGTCATGTGAATGTACACATCAGATTTTTCTTCTACACTTGTAGAAGAAAAAGAAAACAAAATACAAATGACCATAACTTTATTATTCCATGCACTGATTTAGATATTGCCTACATTAATTCAAATCTGCTTGCTGCAAGCAATTTATTTTACTGCGGTATTACCAAGCAAACGTGTATACGGTAATTTAAAATATATGGTGTTTAAATCTACTGTTGTCTATTGGATGTTTGAGTATTTTTATTTAATGGTGTGTTGTAGAGCAAAGAATGAATGATTAATGGAATTGATGTCCACTGATTGATTCTTTCTTGGTTGGTTGTTTATTGTAGCGGGGGGAAGTGGAGGAACACGGAAGGCAGAAAATGTATTCTGTGAGTGAACAGACCAATATGTATCACATGTAAGGCCTTGCAGATGGTAATGCGTTACGAGCACGTAAGCATGGCGCTGAAAGGTGCCCCGACATGCAATTATCTTGTTCAGGAACATCCCCACGAATTTACCAACTCTTGAGAGAGAGAGAGAGAGAGAGAGAGAGAGAGTGAGAGAGAGAGAAGTTACGGATGTTGACTGACTGAGAGAAGTATCGTGAAGAGCGAGGTAAGTGTGATGTGGATGCAAACCCACTACAGCACAAGAGGCATGCAGCGAGAGAAGGCATAGTTGCATGACTATTTGGAGAATTTTTTATGAAAATTTTCAGACCCGTATCATTTTCAACGGGTACAAGGATTAAGTGTGCCAGACATTAAGTCAAGAAACACTTTCTGCATCACAAGTTACAGAATTGTGCTTTGTACATAAATTTCTTAAGTTGATCATTTTAGCTCATCAATCGCACGGGTTCACAGATCTTACGTGCTTTTGTAATATGCAAGATAATAAGAAACGTTAAACAAAAATTAAAAGTGTGAACACGAAAATAAAAAGGCAAACGTATTCAAATACATCATATTAAATTTAAATCACACAATAAACCGTATTCGATACATTAGTGTACACTATTATAGTAAACAAATACACATAAGAGAAATATATACACACAATAATAATACCATAACAAAACAATGACCGAGAACAATGACATAAAATATATATATATATAAAACATTTAAACAAGTTTTAGCCTTTCTTATTGGCCCCCCTTCTATCAAGATCAAAGCTGTCTCGCCTTAAGCAGAAATTTACCTATTCTCTCCGCTTCTTATATGCCTGCCAGTAGCGTCCAACATGCTCCTAACTCTCTATTCGTGGTGGTAAAGGATCCCTCCATTCGTCCGTAGCCCTATATCTTGCCAAGATGAGCCCATGACTCTTCCTACTCGCAAATGGTGGAGATTCTCATACCATTCTCGCCAGTCATTTTTATCATGTCATGCTCCTAGTCCAATCCATGCTAGCCCTTGTCTAATGAGTTTAGTGCCTATTTTGATGCATTCCTCCATACTCCACTCCGATTTCAACCCAGACTGTACTTCCAACGAAACCTTCTCCGTACATTGCGCAATCAGTTGCTGTCTGTCAATATCACAGAAGCGGTTCTTAATCTTTCTTCAAATACTCCGTCTGTTAAAAGTAGTGCATCAGTAGAAGAAAGGAAACTCAATGTGCTTCAAATAAATGAAATTCTAGTTTTCTATTCATAATTTATTTTTAAGCCATTCTACAATTATTCATAATAAACTGTTTTTCCTTATACAAGATCCGGCTCTTGCCAGTTTGAATGCGCTGTAGAATGTAGAATTTGTGATAGCATAGCATAGTCCTGTATCTCTTGATAAATATCCAGATAAATTGTTTTAACTCACAGTTATTTGTAGTTGCATAAAGGGTACAGAAGAATAAGACTCCACAAAGAGAGGTGAAAATAGCCTTGATAGTTTCACATGCTTCTACCATAAGCTCAAGAAACAAGAGGAGCATAACCTAATAGTGTCTGTTTAGGAAGCATTACATATAAAGTTAATAAGATGGTCTGTTTTATATAACTATACGTTCTTTCAGTAGTAAGGAGATTTTATGACTTCTCCCTCGGAGCTAATTTAATAAAAATGAAGAGGATTTCAAATATTATTCTAGGAACATTCGCGATAAATATTTTATTCCTGATGCCAATAATGCTTCAAATATATGCTATAATATAAAAACTTAGAGCTATTTTTGGGAAAATGGATTTGTCAAATGTTTTTACTAATGCTCTTTCCACTCTCTCTCTCTCTCTCTCTCTCTCTCTCTCTCTCTCTCTCTCCCTCCCCCCTTTCTGTCTTACACACACAAATACAAACACTTTTGTAAATAAATAAATATATATATATATATATATATATATATATATATATGGTTTTATTTTCTTTATACATCCTAAAATTCTATTTCGGGAGTCCATCGGAAACACTTATTTTGAGATTTTGCAAATAAAAATCTGATGTGTTCCATTCACATGACTTTCTCTACATCTCTGCAACAATTTATTGTTAAAAAGCTTATGCTTCTATTTACATCACGCTAATCGAGAGAAAAAAAAATAAACAAACAAACAAAACAGAAATAGTCTTATTACTTGCTTCCTTGTAAGTAACAGAGAAATAAGGTAGTACAATAGGTTAAAGTGATAGTCAAAAGCTGCTTGCTATGTGACTGAATTTCCTTTGTTTGTGTGGACAGGAGTTGACAATTTCCTGTATGAGAAAAGTATAAGTTTTTCAAAGCTGAAACGAAAAGCTAGGAATATCTTAAAAAGATAACTCCACGAAAAAAATGTATATGACATAAATTGTGTGTTTTAATGTGCTCTACATTTTCTGTGCAGTAAGGTTTTGTCCATCTCTTACGGTTTAGCAGTTATGCACAATTCCGTAAATTTCATCCAGAATAAAGTTGTCCAGAGACTATTCCCAGAAAATTCAAGATATACATTTTATTTGTGAGGTAAATATCTTTAATATACGATCTTTTAATCAAAATCGTTAGAGCCATTTTTAAGAAAATCAAAATTTTCGAGATGTTTTCCATGTAAAGGGTAGTTTGAGGTGGGGGGATTTTCTTGAAAACCTTCGTGTCGCATCCTTGGAAGATATCAAACTTAAATACCAAGTTTTGGCTTTAACGGTCTTTTCGTTTTTGAGCTATGCTGCCCAGACACACTCCCCTCACATACACACAGACAGGCAGACACACAGACACATTTTTCTAAAAATGCTTTTTTTTTTGGATTCAGGGAGTCCCAAAACATGTATTTCCGGTGAAATCTGGGTATCGAATTTTTGGGTGCAATACAATGCCTTCTCTATACACTATGTACATAGTTTGTATAAAGTAAAAATAGCATTCTTAGAAAAAAGAATATTTAGCGTGTGTGTATGTGTGTGAACAAAATAATTGAAAATGAAGCTGATATTTAAATTTAGATTTGCATTCAAAAATATTGAATTATTATCTTCCTAAAATTAATAGAAGTAAATTGATTGCTCCTGCCCCAAAAATATAATGCTCCAATGTCTTTATGATCTGTTGAGAATAATCAAGGATGTGACACAAATATTTTTAAGAAATTGCATGAGCAATAAAATACAAGATTAATTTGAATTTTCTGTGAAGTCCTCTTCATTTTAAATTTGTCTTGTATGCTTTTGAAAAGCGTAAGAACTTTTTTACACTTTTTGGACTGCTGAGTGTCATTCATTTATTTTTCGTGGACAGGCAAAGAGTGCAATTTCAAAATCAGCATACCATACCAATATCTACTAGCATGAAGTTTACGACCATTTTAGAAAATTGGATAGAGGAAATCATATGAATGTAATGCACTCGATTATTTTAGTTTTAATTAGACGATCTCAAAAATTTCCATTTTCTGTTAAACATGGATGTTGTACTTTTCGGCGGCTTGCTACACTTCTTCTAAGGTAATTTAGTGATAGTAAAGAATCACCGTTACGTTTAGGCGCTTTATTGATTATCCCTGAATGTATTAAACTAATTCAAGTGACATTTTAAATCATGGGGTAGCAGCAATTATGTACGAATGAAAGACAGATTTTCTGGATTCTTTAAAGTTTAATGAAATAGATAACACTTAGAAATAATCGAGCAAAATTGAAAGACGAGTGGCAATATAACGAAAGCACCCAAAGGCCAGAAAACACAGCATCAGACATAGTTAAGTCAACTGTCCCAGAAAACAATCCTGGTTTGGAAACACGAAACCTGTTCCTTGGTGTGTTAGTTGAGGCCTAACGGATGTAAGCTAATGTGCAAGGGTTATTAAACGTGGCCAAACGTTGAGTTCTGATGTCATCCTTCTCCTTGTATTTGTTTTGTGACGTGAGAGTGCCCCCCCCCCCCCCCGCGCCCCTCTCCGTCACGCCTTCTGGTCTTACAGCCATCTGTATCTGCACAGAATAGCGTAACAGGAATTTAGAGGCTCCAGTTTGGAATGCGCCTTAAGTGAACAAACTTTCAAGTGGAAGGGGAAATAAAACAATTAAGGAAACCTTGCACAAAGAAAAAGGTACAAAACATTCTCCCAGCTACAGGACTAAAACAAAGGTATATCAGGAGAAGTACAGTGTTGGTGTAGTATTACTTAAGAGCAACAGCTCCCCGTAATGACGGTGTGCCATATTGGAACAGAGCACAACAAACAATTTGGAGGGCGGTTCAAATTGGTACAAATTTGATACAGAGTATATTTCTAGTGAAATCTCTGATGTGTTCCAATCTCATACTTCCTCTACTCTCAGTAACAATTTAAGTTAAGAAGCTTATTCTTCTATCTACTTCATGCTAATCGAGATAAACATTAGCAGAAACATATTACTTCCTTGTAAACAGAAGGGAAATAAACGAATAAACTAGGCTAAAGCGATAGTCAAATCTTTTAAAAACCGGTTGTCAAGTGGTTGAAATCGTTTATTTGCATGGCCAGGAGTTTACACATTCATGTATGAGAAAAGTTTAAGTATTGAAAACTGAAACCAATAACAAGGAATATCTCGGAAATGGTCAGCTCCACGAGAAAAAAAATATGTATTACAAATATCATGCATTTTAATGAGTTCTAAATTTTTGTGCGGTAATAGTTTTTTATGATTTATGATTTACCAGTTATCTATGTAAAATTCAGCAAACTACGCCCAGAAAATTTAAGGTATACATTGTATCAATGATGTAAATATCTTTAATATGCGGTATTTGAATCAAAATCGTTAAATTCATTTTTCAGAAAATAAAAAAATTCCTATTTTTTTCCATGTAAATGGTAGTTTGGGGTGGGGAGATTTTTCGCAAATCTTCGTGTCAATCCTTGGAAGATACTTAACTTAAATACCAAGTTTGCCATTTCACCGACTCTTCGTTTTTGAGTTATCCCAGTCACAGACATACGGACAC
The DNA here is from genome assembly GCA_030762935.1 of Hymenopus coronatus. Classification (NCBI taxonomy): domain Eukaryota; kingdom Metazoa; phylum Arthropoda; class Insecta; order Mantodea; family Hymenopodidae; genus Hymenopus; species Hymenopus coronatus. The sequence goes on along the minus strand of CM060892.1, from coordinate 127,544,051 downwards.
ACGGACCTTTTTCTAAAAGGGTATTTTTTGGTTAAAGGGGAAACTAAAGTGTGTATTTCCGGTGAAATCTCTGTATCGAATTTTTGGGTGGAGCACCTAATACCATGTACATACTATGTAGAGAAAGTAAAAAGCATTTTTAGAAAACGGTTTGTGTGTGAGCGTGTGTGTATGTGTGTGTGTGTGTGTTTTGTGTGTGTCCGTGAACAGGATGACTCAAAACGAAAAGTCTTTTAAATACAAACTTGATAATCAAGTTCAGCATCTTCCAAGGTTGCGACATCTCAAACTATCCTTTACATGGACAAATTTTTGAAAATGTTGATTTTCTCAAAAATAATTCTAATTACCGTGTATCAAATCAATTTACATGACCAACTATATATATATATATATTTTTTTTTTTTTTTTTTTTCTGGGAATATCCTCTGAAGTCCTCTTCATTCTGAGAAACTTTTCCATAACGTAAACCGTAAGGGTTACATAAAAAACTGACTATTAAAATGTAGATCTCGTTAAAAACTCACAGACTCCGGTACTGTTTAACAACAACAACAACAGCAAAATCAAAGTTAGTCACATGGCAACCAGCTTTTAAAAGACTTGGCTATCCCTTCTTCTTATATGGAACTGAAGACAACTTCTGCTAATGTTTATATCGAGTAGCATGAAGCAGATAGAAGAATAATCTTTTGTAAGAATAGTTTGCAGAACAGATAATTGTGTGTTTTATCGTGATCTACATTTTTTGTGTAATAAGTTATTGTCTATCTCTCACGGTTTACCAGTTATGCAAAATTCCCCCAGTATAAACATATCTTCAGAGGTTATTTCCAGAAAATTCAAGATATACATTTTATTTGTCAGGTAAATGTCTTAAGTTTCAGATATTTTAATCAAAATCGTTTCGAAATTGTTTCCATGTAAAGGGTAGCTGGGGGTGGGGGCATTTTCTTGAGAATCTTCGTATCGCATCCTTGGAAGATACCAAACTTAAATACCAGTTTGGTATTTCACGGTCTTTTCGTTTTTGAGTTATATGTCCATACACACACACACACACCTTTTTCTAAAAATGTTTTTTTTGGATTCAGGGGGACCCAAAACATGTATTTCCGGTGAAATCTCGGTATCGAATTTTTGGGTGGAATGCAATACCTTCTCTATACACTATGTACATTGTAGTTGTAGAGAAAGTAAAATTGTGTTTTTTGTCTAGAAAGTCTAGCTGTCAATCTCTTATGGTTTACTAGTTTCACCAATTTCAGCAAAATTCATCTCGAATGAACAGGTATTCAGAAAATTCGAGATATACATTTTATTTGTGATGTAAAATATTTAATATACGGTATTTTAATCAAAATCGTTAGAGCTATAATAGAGAAAAATTTGTCCATGTAAAGGGTCGTTTGGGGTGAGGGATTTTATTGAAAATCTTCCTTTCACATCCTTGGGAGATATAAGATATTTAACTTACGTTTGGTATTTAACGGTATTTTCGCTAAATGCGGGTGCGAACATACGGACTTTTTTCTAAAAATACTTGGGGGGGATTCATTGGACCCTAATCCTTATATTTCCGGTAAAATCTCAGTATTGAATTTTTGGATGGAATACAATACCTTCCCTAACTACTATGTACATTGTACATACGTGCTAGAGAAAGTAAAAACTTGGTTTTACGGCTCGGCGAGCGGCAATTGTGTTACCTATAGGAAGCATTGTCATTTCGCGCAGGAAAATATGGAGAGAGTAACCACAAAAACTGATGTTTTCTGCAACGTTAAAATGCTTAAAAATCTAATGTGTTCCATTCGCATGACTGCTCTACATCTCTATAATAAGTTATTCTTAAAAATATTATTTTTATTTGCTCTACACATTCTATGTACCTATATAGTCTACACAGAAATTATTGCATTCCATCCAAATATTCTATACCTGGATTTCACCGGAAATACATGTTTTGAGACCCCCTGAATCACAAAATTGCATTTTTAAAAACAGGTTTGAGTGTGTGTGGACAGAATAGCTCAAAAACGAATAGTGCAATAAATACCAAACTTGGTATTTAAGTATCTACCAAGAGTGCGACTCAAAGATTCTCAGGATAATCCATCCGCCCCGAACTACCCTTTATATGGAAACATTTTTGAAAATATTTATTTTCTCAAAATGCTCTAGCGATTTTTATTAAAATATCGTATATTAAAGATATTTACAAGACAAATAAAATAAATGGGAAAAGCCTTTAAAGACTTCTTTGTTCTGGATGAATTTTGCATAACTGGTAAACCATAAGAGATAGATAAAAACTTACTACAAAAAATATATATATCCCCTAAAAACACATAATGTAGGTATGTAATGTACTTTTTTTATTGGGCTAATCGCTTCTGAGAGATTGTTTCAGCTTTAAAACACTTATACATTTCTCTCATACGGAAATTTGTCAACTCATGGTTATACAAAGACATTTCAATCACACAACAACCAACTTTTAAAAGATTTGACTGCCACTTTAGCCTATGGTACTCCCTTGTTTCCCTTCTACTTACTAGGAAGCAAGTAATAAGAAAGTTCTGCTAATTTTATCTCGATTAGCATGAAGTAGACAGAAAACCAATCTGATGTGCTTCATTCACGTGACTTTCTTTACATTTCTATAACAAATTATTGTTACTAAGTTTATTCTTCTATCTAATGCTAAAGCACTAGCAGAAACGGTCTTATTACTTAGTTCCTCTATAAGAAGGGAAATAAGGGCTTACACTAGGCTAAACAGACAGTCAAATGTTTTGGCTAAACAGACAGTCAAATGTTTTAAAATGAGGTTGCTATGGGATTGAAACCCGTTTCTTTGCGTGGCCAAAAGCAGACAAGTTTCCGTATGAGAAAATTTTCAAAAATTTTTCCCTGTAATGGGTAGCTTGGGGTGGGGGGATTTTCTTGAAAATTTTCGTGTCTCATGCTTGGAAGATACGAAACTTAAATACCAAGTTTGGTATTTAACGGTCTTTTCGTTTTTGAGGTATGCTGTCCAAAGACACACACACGTACACACGCGGACCTTTTTCTGAAAATGCTTTTTATGGACTCAGGAGGATCCAAACATGTATTTCCAGTGAAATTTCGGTATCGAATTTTTGGTTGCATTGCAATACCTTTTCTATACACTCGTGTACAGAAAGTAATAAGCTTTTTAACAACACTTTCTTACAGAGAAAGTCATGTGAATGGAACACATCAAATTTGTCTGTCTACCAATGCTAATCGACATAAGCATTAACAGAAACTGTCTTATTTCTCTTAGTTCCTTTAAGTAGAAGGCAATCAAAGCGATACTCAAATCTTATATAAGTTGGTTGCTATGTCAATGTAACTCAGTTCTTTTGCATGGCCAGGACAAACTCCCATAAGAGAAACGTTTAAGTATTTTAAAATCGAACTAATAGGAAGAATATCTTGAATAAGAATAACGTTAATCATGTGGTTTAACGAGGTCTACATTTTGGCTTTGCCAAACGTGGTATTTAAGTCCAGTATCTTCCAAGGATGTGACACGAAGATTTTAAGAAAATCCCCCCACCCCCAAGTACATGGAAAAATTGTCGAAAGTTTTGATTTTCTCAAAAATGGCTCTAACGATTTTGATTAAAATATTAAAGATATTTATCTGACAAATAAAAGTATATCCTGAAATTTCTGGGAATAGCCCCTGAAGACTTCTTGATTCTGGATACTTTTTTTATAACTGGCAAACCGTAAGAGATACACAAAAATTTACATAACAGAAAATGTAAAGCTTGTTAAAACATACAATTCATGTTATATGCATTTTTCGTGGAGTGTATCGTTTTTGAGATATTCCTTGTATTGGTTTTATCTTTAAATATAATTTTCTCATACGGGAATTTGTCAACTCCTATCCATTCAAACAAAGGAACTTCAATCACATAGCAACCAGCTTTTGACTAATACTTTAACCTATGGCACTCCCTTATTTCGTTTCTACTTGCATGAATGACTATTTCTGCTAATTTTTTCTTGATTAGTATGAAGTAAAAAGAAGCACAGATTTTTAATATTAATTTGTTGCAGAGATGTAGAGAAAGCCATGTGAATGGAACAGGTCAGATTTTTTATATAATAGCTTTTTGTCTATCTCTTATTATTTATCACTTATGCAAAGGTCATTCAGAATGAAGAGGGCTTCAGAGGCTAATCACAAAAAATTCAAGATATACATTCTATTTGTCCTAAAATATCTTTAATATGCACTATTTTAATCAAAATCATTAGAGCAATTTTTTCAGAAAATACACATTTTCGAAATTTTTTTCATGTAAAGGTAATTTGGGGTGAGGAGATTTTATTGTAAATCTTTGTGACACAATCTTGAAAGATGCTAAATTTAAATATCAAATTTGGTATTTAACCGACTTTTGGTTTTGAGTTATCATGTTCACGAACACACACAGACACTCACACACAATGAGCTTTTTCTAAAAATTCTTTGTTCTTGATCAAAGGACCCTAAGACTGTGTTTTCAGTGATTTTGGGTGGAATGCAATACCTTCTCTAATTATGTACTATGTATTAAGTAAAGAAAATAAACCTTGAGTTCAAAAACGATGTGCGCACCCACCTGCAGATGGCTCTGGCGGAAACCAAGAACGCATAAAAGGAAGGTTATCGTTTGTATGCATTGTGTGTTAAAACTCTAATAAAATGTTATTCGTTTGTTATTCTTGGGCTACCACTTGTAGTCCGGGTAGCACAGAAAACCTATCAAGCAATTTTCAAAAACACCTACAAAATTGAATTGCCAATTTTACTTTCTTACTTATTGCATAGGTACCCATTGGATTCCACAAAATTTCGATTCCTGGATTTTACTGGAAATACAGGTTTTAAGGTCTCCTGTGTACAAAAAGAACATTTTTAGAAAAAGTCCGTTGTGTGTGTATGTTGGTGTATGTGTGTGTCTGTGAAGTTATTACTCAAAACTTGATAATTTAGCTCAGCTCTTCAAAGTTTCAAGAAAATTCTCACCACAAAATACTCTTCAAATGGAAACATTTTCCATAATTTTAGTTTTCTCAAAAATAACCTTATCAATTAAAATACCCATATAATGAATTCTCTGAAAATATCTCTGAAGACCTCTTCTCTGAATGACTTTTCTACAACTTGTAAACCGTAAGAGATAGATAGACAAAAACTTACCACACAAAGTTAAAGATCTCGTTAAAGCTCACACTTCTTCATATACATTTTTAAATTAAGTATTCCCGAGACATTCCTTGTTATTTGTTTCAATTTTAAAATACTTAAACATTTCTCAAACGGGAGTTTGTCATTCCTTTTTCTTTGGATTACTCTTGGCCACGCAAAGACAACCAAATTTGAATGACTTAATGGCTAGCTTTTGTAAGATTTAACTATTAGATTAGCCTAAGGAATTTCTCTTCTACTTATAAGGAACTGCGTAATAAGACACTTTTTGCTAATGTTGATCTCGATTAGCATGAAACAGTTAGAAGAATAACCTTTTGTAAGAACAGTTTGTCATAGAATAGGTAGAAAAATTCATGAGAATGGAACACAACAAATGTTTGGCTTACGCAGCACAGAAATAGAACGTTTTAAATTTCTTTCCGTTTAAGAGTTTTAAGTCATCGTAATATTTTAACTAGGGCAAAGAAGGAGTGGTTGGTAATTAATGGCATATCTAAAATTTTTAGGTCAGATAAGCTTGCAGAATGGAACTGATACTTCTCTATAAGTGTTATTGAACTGCTACTTTTGTTTTTATTAAACTGCGAGGGCCAGAATATGTATCTTACGCATCAATCGCTGGCATATAAATTAGGTCCATTTGTAGCGGGCAGTGATCCTGACTGCCCACGCGCTTCCTTCCTCATTGCTGGCTCTGATCGCTGATAATAATGGACGCTGTCATCTCTCAGGAGACATATAGGCTCTGATAGCTCTGAGCACATGCATATACCGCTCACTTTATCTAGTACTCTTCTTTCAGCGTAAAAACCGAGCATTACTCAAAGTGAATTGAACTGGTGACTGTCAAGTTGCAACTGCGAACTTTATCAAAATATAATCATTTCCTAATCATTCTTCTCGAATAAACGCAAACCTTGTTTAAACTTCGTACAATGGAGCAATAACCTGCAGCTTTCTAATCATTGGAGGTAACCCATCCGTTTATCAAAACGAAACAATCATCAGTGCTAGAATTTTGATTTGCTCATTCACGGTTTCTTTTTCCTGGGAATTGCGGGCTCTTTGGGAGTATAGGTTGTCGCTTAAGCTCTTTATACATGATCAAAATTTTGTAAATGCTTTGTAATACTTTCCAAGAACTGGTTTTCTTGTCAAATTGCTTCCAATACTTTTAAAATTCTTTGAAAGTCTTGAAAGCAAATATAGACATGCTCTAAATGATCAAAGATTTCAGAGTGATTTGATGGTTTTGGCCAATGAAATGTGACTATTTAAATATACGTCACAAAATCTGTAACATGGCAGAAAGCAAAAAGTACAAAAAAAGCACAAACCTGGGCAAAGTATGCGAGCTGTTTAGGTGGCCATGACTATACCTTAAAGGCTTCGTGGGTCATCTCAACAAGATGAAAAATACACAGCTCGCGAAGAAATTGCTAGGCAGATTTCCAAGTATACAATAATGAAATTTGATAGAGTGCAGTTAATCTATCAAATCGTGTTATTTCCACTGCATTCATCATCTGATGTTATATGTGAAAGTGCTATGTAATTATGCAAAGAGTGATATTTAATTTCAAAGTTTTATACCGTGAACTAATAGTAAATTACTTTGCACGTAATAAATTATTGTCAATGTGTTTTAAGGGGTTCAGTTTGGCAATAAGTCAAGGCGTAAATGCACATTTATGACATTGTCAAATGTTACCAAATGTTGCCGAATCTTGTCAGTGTTGTCAAATATGTATCAATTTTTCTTGTAAGCTCTCGAATTGAAAAACAAATTTGACAATGTACAAGATGCATGTCTCTGAATTATATTGGACAATCCAATTTTCGTGGCACCTAATTACATTTTTTAAGCAATCGGATTATTTACAAGTTCTCAAGGTTGTCAATTCAGCAGTTCACTCAATTTTCCATTTGTGCACCGAGCGATGCAAATGGTAAGTCTGTGGTCTGCACTCAGGAGGTCCCAGTTCGATCTCTGGTGCGCAACAACTCTGACCTATGAGTTTTCGGTGATTTCTCCGAGTTGGCAAGTGAGTTCTGGAGTAGTTTATCTTCTAATATATCTTTCCTGTCCATCATTTCCTGTGCCCATCATTTTCTTGTCGTCTGTTTTACAGTTGAAAGACCATGTGACGATGTTCGGAAGGATGCAGCTGCGCGGTGACTTGGACTGTATAAAGCTCTCTTCCTGGCAACATTGCGAGGGCCTGTCGGTCAGAATTTGTTTCCGGGATCCTTCGGGAAGGGTGCCCCTTCACAGTGCCACCGGAGCTTGTGGAAGTGCGCCGGGATAAATCGAAATCGTTCTATCTAAAATATTAGGGATCCTGTCCACGCTTGCTCCCGTCGTCATTCGGATCTGGAACTCTTCGGGTCTCTCGCCTCATCCCTCCTTCCCAAGTTCACGTAAGTCTCAAAGGACCACAACAGCCACTTGCAGTGTTATGCACGAGTGGTAGGGGCCCCCTCAGCTGTAATCCTAATTCCCAGATCGTCGAGCAAAATCTAACGCTTTTCTTGTTGAAACAAACTCGAAACGTTCAATCGGCGTCTACTCGAATAATTTTAGCAACTTTATCCACATTCTCTTCAATTTTCAAAGTGGAAGCACAACACAATTTTGAATCGAATGCCTTCCCTAAGTTGTTTAAATTCCTTAAAACTTTTCGAAAACTTGCGTACGGGATCACCATAAACTTCTGTTAACAATTTTCACTTTCTCTACACGTACCATATACATAGAGTATCGAGAAGGTACGGCGTTCCACCCAAAAATTCAATGTCAAGATTTTACGGAAATATACGTTTTAGGGTCTCCTATCCAGAAAAAAAAAATTAGAAAAAGGTTTGTGTGTGTGTATGTGTGTGTCCGGGGTCTGTGAGCACGATAACTCAAAAACAAAAATTCCGTAAAATACCAAACTTGGTATTTGAGCTTAGTATTTTTCAAGGATGCAACACGAAGATTTTGAGGAAAATCCCGCCCCACTCCAAACTCCCTTTACATGAAAACGTTTTCGAAAATTTTGATTTTCTCAAAAATGGTTCTACCGTATATTAAAGATATTTACATGACAAATAAAATGTATGGTTGAATTTTCAGGAAATAGCCTCTGAAGACATGCCTATTCTGGGTGAAGTTTGCTGAATTTTGCGCAACTAGTAAATCGTAAGAGATAGACAAAAACTTACAAAACAAAAAGTATAGATCTCGTTAAACTCACAGTTTATGTCATATGTATTTTTCAGTGGAGTTGATTATTTTTGAAATATTTATTGTTGTTGGTTTCAGTTTTAAAATAATTAAACTTTTCACATACAGGAATTTGCCAACTCTTGACAATGCAAAGAAACGGATTTCAACTACACAGCTTTTAAAAGATTTGACTATCGTTTTAGACTGTGGTATTCCCTTATTTCCCTTCTACTTACAAGAAAGCAAGTACCATTTCTGCTAATGTTTATCTCGATTAGCATGAACTAAATAGTAGAATAAGCTTTGTAGCAATAATGTGTTACCAAAATGTAGAGAAAATCGTGTGATTGGAACACATCAGATTTTTAAATTTCTGCTGCAGATTTTCCGAGTTTCTAACAAATTTGATGTTTTTTTTTTTTTTTCTTTTTTTTTTAATTTGTATCCCTATTTACATTTCCCCCCGTAGGTTTTACTGATTACTGGTTTTACTGTTTCTTTTACAAACATGTACACGTTGCACAAACATATAACACCCATGCCCAAGGTGGGACTCGAACCCACGATCCCCTGCCCACGAAGCACCAAAGCGAGACGCCTTAGCGAGCGTGGCCATGGGGACCGGCCTGTTAACAGGTTGTTTTACTTCGGTATTCAGGAATATTCCGACGGAGCTCACACCTCATACTCTGGACAAAATTATATAAATTATTGTGTTTTAACGTGCTCTATATTTTTTGTGTGGTAATCTTTTGTTTATCTCTTACGGTTTAACAATTACGCAAAGTTCAGCAAAATTCATCCTTAATAAAGAGTTCTTTAGAGGCTACGTTTTATTTTCCGTATAAATATTTTAGTATACGGGTCATTAATCAAAATCATCAAAGCCATTTTTGAGAAAATCAAAATGTTCGAAATTGTTTTCATATAAAGTGTAGTTTGGGTTGGAGGTTTTCTCAAAATGTTCGTATCGCATCTCTAGAAGAAACTAAATTTAAATACCAAGTTTGGCATTTTACCAACTTTTCGTTTTTGAGTTATCGTGATCATAGACACGGAGACACCCGGACACACACACGGGCCTTTTTTCTTTTCGAAACAGGGGACCCCAAAACGTGTATTCTCGGTGAAATCTCAGTATTGAATATTTTGGTGGAATGCAATGCCTTCTCTATACACGATGCATATAGTACGTGCAGAGAAAGTAAAAATGGAAGACATAGAAAGGCAAAAGATATGGGAAAGTTTAGAAGATAAAAGAGAACATATATACATGTTAGAGTAAGTAAAAATGATAACAGGTAAATAAAAATAGAAAATTAGACTAATGGAATGTTTAAGAAAGATAAAAGGAGAAACAGATTAGAAAAGTAAAAGACACAAGGAAGGTAGGAAGCTAGAGGTAAACGAAGAAAAATGATTATCAGTGGGCTAAAGCAGGTAAGGGTTAGTGAGTTATAAGGCTTTGGGGCTAGATAAACTGAGAAACACAAAATAGGAAAAGATAACCAGAGAATATTTCAGGAGTTAAGATACTTACAGAAATGTTGAATAAATTTGCATTAGATTGTAAACAAGATGCACAAATAAATTAAATTCAAAATTTAAAATTAAAAAGAAGAATACTTTTTTCATATGCTACTCGGGGAATTTCGTGAGCATCTTTGGGTTGCATTCTTAGAAGGTGCAGAATTTAAATATGAGGTTTGGTATTTATACAGACCTTTTTGTGTTTAACGTCCTAACGTGGTAAATCAAATCAATCAGTGAAATCAATGAAATTATACTTAAATGAGCCCTGGAACCATAGAGTTTAAAGTTACTCGAAATTCGTCTTCTCAGGATAAAGGAAAATTCAGAGAAAAATTTTATCCAGGACCTCTTGAATGTAAGGTAGACACGCCACTCCCCCCCACCCCCTCCACACACACACACACTACAGAGAAGGGTATCCGAATTTTTGTTTTAGAGTTATTTTCTAATTTCTTTCTGTATTTCGTATATAGTAAATTTGTAGAAAAATATTGCATTACTCCCAATAATTCAATAGCTAGATCTTACTGGAAATACACGTTTTAGGGTCCTCTGAATCCAGAAAAAAAGCATTTGTAGAAAAAATATGTCTGGCGTGTGTGTGTGTGTGTGTGTGTGTTCACGATAACTCAAAAACGGAAAGTGGTTAAATACCAAACTTGATATTTAGGCTCAGTATTTCCAAGGATACGACACGAAGGTTTTCAAGAAACTTCTCACCCCAAACTACCCTTTACATGAAAAACTTTTCTTTTTCTAAACAAACTAACAAAAAGGCTCTAACGAGTTTGATTAACAGTTAAAATGTCTACAATGCAAATAAAATGTATATTTTGAATTTTCTGGGAATAGCCTCAGCCCTCTTTATTCTGCATGGCTTTTGCATCACTAGTAAGCCGTAAGAGATTGACAAAACTTACTATACAAAAAGGAGGATTTCGTTAAAAAACACGGGTTATGTCATACACATTTTATGAGGAGGTAACGATTTCCGGGATATTACATATTATTGGTTTAAATTTTAAAATACTTAAAACTTTTCTCAAAATGTTACTTTTGTTTTACATGGCCATGCAATGAGAACCGAATTTCGATCACATAGCAATCAGCTTTTAAAATATTGAACTATCGCTCTATTCTACTGTATCCCCATATTTCCCTCCTACAAAGAGGCAACTAATATAGCCATTTCTGCTAATTGTATCTCGATTAGCATGAAGTAGGTAGAAGAATAAGCTTTTTAACAATAATTTGTTACAGAGATGAGTAGAAAGTCATATGATTGGAACACATCAGATTTTTAGAAAAAGGTGTGTGAGTGTATGTGTGGATAGCATCTCAAAAACTAAGTTTGGTATCTTCCAAGAATACGACACGATAATTTTTAGGAAGTTACACCCACCCCAAACTACGCTTTACGTGGAAGATTAGTTGAGACTTTCGATTTTTTAAAACTATCTCTTAACGACTGTGATTACAATGCCGTCCGTATATTAAAGATAAAAAGAATTGTATATGTTCAATATTTCATATGTAAAAAAATATAAAAAATTATATTTTAAATTTGTTAGGAGGAGTTTTGCATAATTGGAAAACCGTAAGAGATAGACAAAACCTCACAAGTTATGTCCTATACATATTTGTTGTGGAGCTAACGTTTCCGAGATATTTTTGTTATTGGTTTTATTTTTAAAATACTTATATTTTTCTCAAGTAGAAGTCATCCACGTTTTTTATTTTATTCCTGGCCACCAAAGAGAACCGAATGTCAATGATAATCGCATAGCGGAAGTTTTTAAAACATTCAAATATCGCTTTAGCTAATGTATTCCCTTAGTTCGCTTCTACTCATAAGGAACTATGTAATAAGACCGTTCTGGTAATGTATATCTCGATTAGCATGAAGAAGATGAAGAGTGATATTCTGTAAGTAGTTTGTTTGCAGAATAGATAGAGAAAGTTATGTGAATGGAATACATCCGATCTTTTTGTGTTTACCTCGGAGACGCAAATATTGTATTTTAGATTAAGTCACCATTTTTACTTTTTGAGTGGTATACAGTTCTTTTTCTAGCTACGACAGGTAAACGGTAAAAAGTGATAGAGAAAGGAAAAATCTGATGTGTTCCATTCACATGACTTTCTCTAGCTGTTCCACAAGCAAGTGCTACTTAAAAAAAGGTTATTCTTTTATCTACTGTACACTAATCGAGATAAACATTGGCAAGATTGTATTTGCTTATTGCAGAGAAATAAAGGTAAAGTCAGATCCTTTAAAACCGATCGCTATATGAAACAATTGAAATGCGGTTCTCTTTGCTTGGTAGGAGTAAACAAAAGAGAAACGAAAAGAGAGATGGCTTCCCGTTTGAGAGAAGTTTAAGCAGGCTTAAACTGAAAGCAATAGCATGGAATCTCTCGGTAAGGGTTAACTCTATAGTAAAATAAGTATATGATATAAATTGTGTGTTTTTAACGTGATCCATCTTTTTTGTGCAGAAGTTTTTGTCAATGTCTTAAGGTTTACAAAAGTTGTACAAAAGTCATCCAGAATGAAGAGGTCTTATACAGAATATGCAGGACATACATTTTGTTCTCGTAAACATATATTAAACATGTGGGATTTTAATGAAAATACTTAGAGCCATTTGAAAAAATGAATATTTTCTAAAAAAAAAAAATCCAAGTAAAGGTTAGTTCCGGGGGTGAGGTATTTTTCTGAAAATCTTTTTGTCGTATATTTGGAAGATAATGAACTTCAATATTAAGTTTGGTATATATATATATATATATATATATATATATATATATATATATATATCAATCTCTGTACCAGCGACCAACGAATCAAGTTGGAGAGTTTTCTTCATTACCTCATTGTACCGCGCAAACATTTGATTTATCACACTTTCTGCTCACAAGTATTGCTGTAAATGTTTACTATGCCATGCGTGAAAGTCGTCAACTGTTTGCTTCAAAGTCGCAGTCAGACTCTCTGGCGACCTTCGGCGTTGTGTGATGTCACCCGCATAAAATACAAATATTATTATGCTTTATCCAGAAAAAGCAAACAGCTATTGCCGTTTTCTGCCATAAAACATATGAGTGCGACATGAAATCTGTTGTTTTTTTTTATGGTGAAATTTCTCAGTAGTGACAGAATTAAAGATCGGGGGGCATTTACAAAGAAAATACACTCACACGACCCGTTTGCTTAAAGGGACAGTCAATGGACAATCAGAAATTTTTGGACCAAATGTGTGATATTTTTATTGTTATTGCTATAAAATATGATGTGTTCCTTTCTCTATCTATTCTACAACAAATTGTTCTTACAAAAGATTATTCTTCCATCTACTTCATTGAGAAAAATATTAACAGAATTTTTTTTTTAACTTATTGTCTTCTTAGTAGAAAGGAAGATAAGCGAATACACCTTATTAGTCAACTCTTTTAAAAACCGGTAACTATGTGATACAATATAAATTCCTTCCCCTTGCATAATTAGGACAAGAAAAAGTGAATAACGACTTCCCATTTTAAAAAGCCTTAAGTGTTGGAAATGTTAAAATTAAACACAAAGATATATCTTGTAAATGTTTAACTCTAACAAAAAAGAAGTAAATGTCATAATTGTGTATTTTAAGCTGATCTATATTAATAAGTTTTTGTCTATCTCTTACGGTTTATGTCATCCAGAATGAAGAGGACTGCACAGGTTATGCCCAAGAAACTCAGGGATATACAATTTGATTGTAATGAAAATATCCTTTAGTGTTTGGTATTTTAATCAAAATCATTAGTGCCGGTTTTTGAGAAAATGAAAGAGAGGGAGGATTTTGGGAGGATTTTGTTAAAAATCTTCGTGTCCTTCGAGAAGGCAGAGCTTTAAATTAATTCAACTTTTCGTTTTGATTTATGCTATTCATACACACGGACACATACGGACCTTTTCCAGAAAATGTTTATTTTTCTATTAATTCAGGGAACCCCAAAAAGTTTATTTAACTTTTAGTTGCCTGATTAGAATACTACATATGCAGTTTTTCCTTTAATTAAAGTTTAAAAGTAAGTAATAGTAAAAATGTATGGGAATAAACCTATAACATTATTATATGAAATAATAGAAAAAATAACAGAAATGAAAATATATGTAGACCCCTTATTAATTTTTTTCTTCCCAATTAAAAGTTTAAAATCTTCTAAACCAGTTTTCATAGTGCTATCAAAGGCGCTACCAAAAAGTGGTTAAAATGGCCATAAGTGTTAGGTGATAGGTAATGGATTGGCCATCCATTCAAAGCCAAATGTTGCAAGTTCAAATACCAATGACTGTGGTAAAGGACGGGGAGAGCCCAAGTAAAATAATCTTAAGACGACGAAGCGTTTGGAAAAGCGCTGCTTTTGTGTCGAAAAAGTCCTATTTTCTGTATACGTGTGCAGAATAACAATTATATGTTGTAGAAGGACGGCTAATGTTGAATACTTAATCACACTATAGAAATCTTCGGAGTTTTAAGTGCCTGAAATTTTGAGTTACGTCAAGAGCTTTAACATTTTCTTGTTGGTTGCGTGTTTCATAATGCCGCAGGTGTATCTTGCAAGATTTAGCGTATTCCTTGAGGTGGGCTGATGCAATCCGTATTGTTAAACTAATGGTTGTTTACATTGGATACTATTGCGTCATTTTTGCTATTGTGTAATAGTGACTCGTAAACGTAAATAATTTAGTTTTTAAAGTAGCAAACTTGTGTCCTGTTCGCGCGAAACCGAACATGGAGATGAACGACATAGGTGGTCTATGAAGCAACAAGAAACGTGATATGGGTGCAGGATGTGTGATTTCATTAAGACTGTGTCTGCATTAACAGCAATCCCTCTGTAATGTTTGAGGGCATATTAACACTACTTATATTTCAAATTGTTTGTTTATAAGAAAATAAAAGCTGTTGATAACCGATATTGCTCTTCATTAAATAGGTCTTTCAAAGGTCATTTCAAATTTTATACCGATATAAATACTGTAATACTTGAGATATGATAAAACAAAAGAAGTCACGATTGCCTCCGTGGCCGAGTGGTCAGCGAGCTCACTTCTCACCCGTAGGTCCCGGCTTCGATTCCCGGCTATATGTGAGAATGAATGTGTGTTTGAGGAAAATAAAATGATTTAATCCAAAAACGTAAAAGAACCTACAGAAAACGAGTTGTTTCAAGTGCAATGCCCCCGATATGACCTTAGATGTAAAATGGGCCTATATAAATGAAACATTAAAAAAAAAATCTGATGTGCTCCATTCACATGACTTTCTCTACTTCTGTGTAGCAAGTTATTGTTAATAAGCTTATTCTTCTATTTACTTCATGCTAATCTAGAAAAAAGTAGCAGAAATAGTCTTATTACTTGCTTCCTTGTAAGTAGAAGCGAAATATGGGTGTATCATAGGTTAATCGAAGTTAAAAGCTGGTTACTAAGTGACTGAAGTTCCTTTGCTTGTATGGACACGAGTTGACAAATTCCTGTATGAGAAAAGTATAAGTATTTCATAGCTGAAAACAAAAACAAGGAATATGTCAAAAACGATCAACTCTACGAAAAAAAAGTATATAAGATAAATTATGCGTTTTAAGGTGCTCTACATTTTTTGCGTTGTAAGTTTTTCTCCATCTCTTATGGTTTAGCAGTTATGCAAAAATCCATAAAATTCATCCAGAATAAAGTAGTCTTCAGAGGCTATTCCCAGAAAGTTCAAGATATACATTTTATTTGTCGTGTAAATATCTTTAATATACGGAATTTTTATCAAAATCGTTAGAGCCATTTTTGAGAAAATTAAAATTTTCGAAAAATGTTCCATGTAAAGGATAGTTGGGGGTGGGGGGATTTTTCTTAAAATCTGCATGTCGCATTCCTGAAAGATACTAAACTTAAATACCAAGTTTGGTATTTTACCGACTTTTCGTTTTTGAGTTATCGTGTTCACAGACACACGGACACAAACACGGACCTTTTTCCGAAAATGCCTATTTTAGATAAAGGGGACCCTAAAACATATATTTCCGGTAAAATATCGGTATCGAATTTTTGACCTTCTCTATACACTATGTACAAAGTGCGTATGGAGAAAGTAAAAATTACACTTCTTATCATAGTAGTTAAAACACTTTAAGCTGGGTACACTCCTTAATTACTTATTTTACTCTGTATTATTGTAATTTAGTTCATCGGAAGTAATTGCTTTAGAGCATGGAATAATAGTTTGTACACAATGGAGGAGATTACTACTCTGATCGCTATTATGTTTGTTTTGATCACAAGTAGATGATCACGTTTCTAGATCCAACCAGAGAGCTCCACTACATAAAGAAAACGACGCTTTGCGATTGCTCCAAATTTGTTGTGTTTGTTTGCAATTCCAGAATATACATATATTAAGGGGAATGGCTTATTGCCCATAACATAATATGTTTTATGTGTATACATACATACATATATATATATATATATATATATATATATATATATATATATATATATATATATATATGTATAAAGTATAGACTATTTTGGTTAAGTTGGTACTGCAGATTTTTTTTTTTTTTTTTTTTTAGTTTTTTTTTATACGAGATGTTAATGAGCTATGCCGAAATATTTTCACAGAATATGTAGATTACTTAAATAAGTAATTTGTTTATTGAAATGTCGAAGTAACGGCTATAAGTTTCTGAAGTGCCAGTACGCCACTGGCTAATTTATCAACCATTCGAGAGCATAACGCGGAAAATGAAGGGACATTACAGAGTACCTCTCCAGCGTAGTGGCTTTCAAGTGAAAGATAGTTTCCGAGTTCGTGTCTCGTTCACGTATCGCGGCACTTCGTCTGGAGTGGAAAAAAAAAAAAAAATAATAAAAAACATTTACTCTATGGCAGGAATCGAACTCACGATAGCAGTTTCCGTTCTTACGCATTAAGCCTCTAGAGCAGTTGAATAAACGCCTCCAGAGTAGGTTAGTAGTTCATGAATGCTCAGTGTCGCACTGTCAAGTGATTAGTTCAATATTTTTTTTTTTAATCGTTTCATTTGTATAGCCCCTTTAACTTCAATGCTCATATCGGGGGCTTTCATTCATACTTCCAGACTGTGGGGGATAGGGAATAAATCTGGTTAAAGAAAAATTCCCCGCCCCAGCCGGGAATCGAACCCGGGACCTCCGAGTGAGAAGTCAGCTAGCTGACCACTCGACCACGGAGGCAGTGCTTCAGACATTAAATCTTGAGTAATGAGCTGCTAAAAGCCGATATTTCTATACTCGGGCAGCAGTTTTAAAGACATTCTAAGACATTTTTTTCAACCTGCTTTGCTTTAACATCGATTTATCAGCACCTGATGTCCACGCGTTTAACGCTATGTAGCTGCGTTATGTTTATCCGGGGACCATGCATCGCCGATCTCAAATTACTTATATCAGTCACGTGCACAATCTCGCAAATTATTTCCGTGTAGTTCATTAACACCTTGTATATATATTTTAAGTATAGACAATTTTGGTTAAGTTGGTCCTCCATATAGTTTTATATATATTTAGCCTCTGGTTTCCAAGGTCGCGGATTCAAACCTGATTTTTTTGGTCGTAAAAATTCTTAGCAATGACTTCCTTCAGAAGGGACGTAAAGTCGTTGATCTCGTGTCGTAGATATAGTCACATAAAATTCTTCAAACAAGATAATGAGGCCTCTGAGTACAGTTAAGCGGTATTTCACACCCAAAGAGAATAACACACTAAGAGGTCCATAAGTGTGCAGAAATAACACTAAATTTAATCTCAATTAGAGCCGAAGAAAGGATCTTGACATAAACAATTGTACGTAACACCACCAAAGCACACCTCCCAAGCATAAAAAAATAGTTTTTTGTTGCACGGATATATTGTCACCGTTTGTACACCAAATAATAAAAACGGTGAATAATAATGCAGTTTAACAATCGTTTCATTTAAACACTTAAATATTAGACACAGTCAGAGTGAAAAATTAAATGCCATAACCGTGATTTGAACCACGGTCTCTTAGTATCGAGCCGGTTGCTCTAACCACTGAGCTTCTAAGGCAACATGCCGGCACGGCGTTAAATTCCTCAACTGACTCGCATGTTTCCCGGTTAACCACAAGGGGTTCTCAAATTATTTTGAGCTGACATACCGCAATGGCGACTTACAATGTTGTAAGTAGGTACTTTTAAGTCCCTGGCTTCTATGCAACTCCTGTCCTACACAAAACTTGTGTGAAAAACAATTAACTTAACCCTTAGTTGCCTGCTTAGTATACTACATAAGCCTTTTTTCCTTTAATTAACGTTTAAAAGTGAGTTCTAGTAAAAATATATGGGAATAAACCTATAAAATTATGATATTAAATAACAGAAAAAGTAATAGAAATGAAAATAAATGTAGAGCATTATTAATATTTTTCTTCACAATTAAAAGTTTAAATTCTTCTTAGCCAGCTTTCATAATCCTGCCAAAGGCACTGCCAAAAAGGTGGTTCAAATGGCTATAAGTGTTAGGTGGTAGGTAATAGACTGGCCATCCATTCAAAGCCAAATGTTGCAAGTTCAAATCCCAGTGACTGTGATAAAGGACGGGGAGAGCCCAAGTAAAATAATCGGTGTGATGTTTGGAAGCTAATGGGGTTACTTTTGACTGTAGTTACCTATGTCGGTGTTACTCTTTTATTTATTTAAAGAAAATCACTAAAAATTTGGGCAAAAATTGTATATATTTTTGCAATACAAAACAGTCTTGATTACTTGTCGCTTATGATTGAAGGTTAATATAGCATGAAATTAATTCTAGAGTACAACCCTATTTGTATAGTTACGCTTAAAACAAGCGGAACTTACAGGTTCTGACAGGCAACAAAGGGTTAACACTAATTGACCTAATAGAAGGCTAAGCTATGAAGCCCGGAACTTAAAGTACCTGAAAGAGACTCAAGCTATATCTGAACCTATTCCGATCTGGGCGTCGCACTCCTACCGGAGGACTCCAATTAACACGTACGTTTTTATCTTACAGTTACCTTACTAAACTTTTTAAAAAATCTGATGTCCATTCACATGACTTTCTCTATATCGCTGTAACAAATTATTTTTAAAAAGCATATTCTTATACCTACTTTATGATAATCGATATTAACATTGGCAGAAATTGTCTTAATTATTTGCTTACTTGTAGCTAGAAGGAAAATAAGGGAATGCACAAGGCATAAACGATAGTCAAATCTTTTAAAAGCTGGTTGTCATGGGAATGAAATCCGTTTATGTGCAGGGCCAGGAATTGACAGCTTTCCGTGTGAGAAAATTTTAAGTATTTTAAATCTGCAACAAATAACAAGGAATATCTCAGAAATGATAAATTGCACGAAAAAAAACTTTATGACATAAATTGTGTGTTTTTACGTGCTCAACATTTCTTTGTGTAGTAAGATTTTGGCTATCTCTTACGGTTTACCAGTTATGCAAAACTCAGCAAAATTCATTCAGAATAAAGAGGCTTTTCCCGGAAAATGCAAGATATGAATTTTATTTGCCATATAAATATTTTAATATATGTTATTTTATTCAAAATCCTTAGAGCCATTTTTGAGAAAATAAAAATTTTAGAAATGTTTTCATGTTAAGGGTAGTTTGGGGTGGGGGTATTCTTCTCAAAATCTTCGTGTCGCATTCCTGGAAGATACCAAACTTAAATATAAAGTTTGGTATTTTACCGACTTTTTGTTTTTGAATTATCGTGTTCACAGACACACTGACACGCACGGACCTTTTACTAAAACGCTTTTTTTTTGGATACAGGGGACGCTAAACCGTCTATTTCCGGTGAAATCTTGGTATAGAATTTTGGGTGGAATGGAATGCCTTCTCTATACACTGTGTACATAGTACGTGTAGAGAAAGTTAAGTGTGCAATCCTAAGAAAAAAAAAATAAAAATAAGTAGTTTAGTACATTTAGTTTTAACAAGTAACAGTTTTATGTGTCTGGGGCAGTAAAATATATCACGTGGTTAAGATAACGTTAACGCGCGAGGTGGTCCACGGTATTGCGTGCGACTTACACTTAGAGGGTCTCGGATTCGTTACCGGTGGCTACCCACTCTGATCCTGGGTCTTTTGGGGGTTTCCCCGAGTAGTCAGGCGAATGTTTGAGTGGTTTCTCTCACCCGCAGAATTTCCTGACCCTCCTTATCGTTCCATCAATTCATTAACCTTCACCCCAATAGTTGAGCTTCAGATTTGGAAATATCGGCGATGATTTTTCGGCCCAGCTTCGCAGAGGATAAGGATGTTCTCTGTAAAGTTTATCTGTCCTTCGGCTGGTTGCTGGGATATAGGCTTCCCAGTCTATCCGACCGACTGTCGGGGAATTTCGATCTGGAAACCATAGGAACACTGTCATTGTTTTGCCGAAATCCCTGGTTCCGGCCGCCAGGGATCTCCTCACTCCATCTCTCCTGATCTTGAATATGTTCTTATTACATTGAAATAAGTTCTGCGCTAATTGAAAATATTAAACTAAAGTATAACTAATGTGTGAAGCGTTTTGCAGTGTAATTAAAAGTTATACATAGTGCATGTTGTACATTTTGAATGATTTACATTGGATCCGGCAGGAAGCGCTACGAAAGCGGTATCAAAATATTTGAAGATATTTTTTTTAATTTCATTAAAACCGGTAATTGGTGCTACCACACAAATTTCAAGGAAATTTTCTGTAAGTTTGCTACTTTTTCGCACATTCGTTGGTATTTTAATTATTTTTACTTTCTCTATACGTACTATGTACTTAGTGAATAGAGAAGGTTTTGCTTGTACCCAAAAATACGATACCGAGATTTCACCGGAAATACATGTTTTGCGACCACCATTGCATTTTGTGTGTGTGTGTGTGTGTGTGTGTGTGTGTGTGTCTGTCTGTCTGTCTGTGTGTATGTGTGTCTGTGTGTCTGTGGGCAGCAAGCTCAAAAACGAAAAGACCGTTAAATACCAAACTTGGTATTTAAGTTCAGTATCTTCCAAGGATGGGACACGAAAATTTTCAAGAAAATCTCCCCACCCCCTACTACCCTTCATATGGAAACATTTTCGAAAATTTTGATTTTCTCAAAAATGGCTCTAACAATTTTGATTAAAATATCATATATTATAGATATATACCTGACATATAATATGTATATCTTGAATTTTCTGGGAATAGATTCTGAAGACTACTTTATACTGGATGAATTTTACGAAATTTTGTGTAACTGGTAAACCGTAAGAGATAGACAAAAACTTACCACACAAAAATGTAGAGCACATTGAAACACACAATTTATGATATATACATTTTTTTTTCGAGGAGTTGATCGTTTTTTAGATATTCCTTGTTTTTTGTTTCAGCCTTAAAATACTTATACTTTTCTCAGGCAGGAATTTGTCAACTCCTGTCCATATAAACAAAGGAACTTCACTCACATAGTAACCATCTTTTGCTATCACTTTAACCTATGTTACTCCCTTTTTACTTTCTCCATAAGCACTATGTACATGGTGTATAGAGAAAGTATTGCACTCCACCAAAAATTAGATACCGAGATTTCACCGGAAATTTGTTTTAGGGTCCCCAATATCCAAAAAAAGCATTTTCACAAAAAGGTCCGTGTGTGTGTGTGTGTCCGTGTGTCCGTGTGTCTGTGAACACGATAACTCAAAAACGAAAAGTCGGTAAAATACCAAACTTGGTATTTAAGTTTAGTATCTTCCAGGGATGCGACACGAAGATTTTGAGAAAAATCCCCTAACCCCCAACTACCCTTTACATGGAACTTTTTTTCGAAAATTTTGATTTTCTCAAAAATGGCTCTAACGATTTTGATTAAAATTTCGTATATTAAACATATTTACCTACCAAATAAAATGTATATCTTGAATTTTCTGGGAATAGCCTCTGAAGAGTAGTTTATTCTAGATGAATTTTACTAAATTTTGAATAACTGCTAAACCGTAAGAGATGGACAAAACCTTACTGCACAAAAAATGTAGAGCACATTAAAACACACAATTTATGTCATAGACATTATTTTTGTACAGTTAACCGTTTTCGAGATATTCCGGATTATTTGTTCAATTTTAGCCACTCAAGCTTTTCTCAAACTTTTCTCGCTTTTTTACTCCTGGAAAGCAAAGAGATTGGAATTTTAAATGTTTCACATGGCGACCGCCTTTTAAAGGATGAGACTATCATTTTAGCCTGTGCATTTTATTTTCCTTCCACTTACAAGGAACTAATCATAAGATTAATTCTATTTATATTTATCCTGATTAGCATAATATAGATAACAAATTAATGTTTTGAATAAAAGGTTTGTTTACAGAGCAGCTATTGGACATCATGTAAATGGGACACATTAGATTTCATACCTTCTACTTATAAGGAACCAAGTAATAAGGACAATTTCTGCTAACGTTAATCTCGATTATCATTATGTAGATAGAAGAATAAGTTTTTTTTAATGTGATTGTAACACATCAGATTTTTAAATTATTTATTTGCTGATTTATTCATCGTTAAGTCCTCCACGAGCTACACTGTTTTCTTTTAAGGATGAAGTGCAAAACTTCTTTCACCATGTTTTATACAATACCTATAATTTTAAAATGTCTAAACTTAAATTACGTGTTTCCAATTATAAACAGTTACAATGAAACATCTTTGAAAAAAAACGAAGCAAAAAATCTTGTTTAATGATATCATCCGCACTCCGATCAGATATTCTGTATAACATTACCTTGGTTATAAATTGATTGCCATGTTTTTTGCCTTCACTACCATAAACATACAATAGGAATGTACAATGTTAGGTAGAGAAGACACTGTACTCCACTTAAAATTAGATACTGAGATTTTATCGGATATCCTCAGAATCCAAAAAATAGTTATTTTTAGAAAAAGATGCGTGTATGTGTGTGTGTGTGGACAGCATAACTCTAAAATGAAAAAGGCAGTTAAATAGAAATTTGATATTTAGGTTCAGAATTTTCCAAGATGTGATACCCCGAACTATCCTTTATATAGAAAGTTTCTCGAAAATGTTGATTTTCTCAAAATGTCTCAAATGGTTTGTATTAAAATTACATAGATTTAAAATATTTGCATGCTAATGAAATGTAAGCTTGAATTTTCTATGACTATCCTCTGAAGTTCTGCTCATTCTTGATGACTAGTTATTGGTTTCAACCTTTAAATGCTTATACCTTTTTTAAGTGGAAAGTCGTGAATCATTTTTTCTTTCTCCTGGTCAGCAAAGATAAGAGAATGCCAATGCACTATAGCGATCAGCTCTTGGAATATTTGACTATCGCTTTAGCCTAGCGTATTCTCTTAGTCCCGGAAGCATGTAATAAAAGTATTTCTGCAAATGTTTATATAATGTTTTACGTAAAGAATAGAAACATAAGGGGTTCTAAAGAAAATGATATAAAATATGTAGGGAAAGTCATGTGAATGTTACATTTATTAAAATAACTATCTGCCTGTTTAGCTAAGTCATCATAACCAGCAGATGTACTTTATTGCCCAGACTTGGAAATCTGTAGAGAGTAATGGCCAATAAAAAAGCGACCTTATTTTTATGTGTTTAGGTGTTTTCTAAAGAGATGGTTTGTATAAAAATTACCTCCATTACTTGGAGTGGACCTACGTGTGTACAAAGCATTATGCTGAAAGAGAAAAACTGGTCATGTCTGAGTAAGCAATTGGTCTGACAAGAAAGCATTTGGAGAGAGACCCCTCGTGAAAATCATGATTTATATGGGGCTGCCACGTGACGGACACACGTCCCTCCAAACACTTGTTGACCTGCTGACATCAGAGGAGAAAGACGACCTCTGAACTCGCTCTATGGAATGCAGTACATGCTTATTTAGTGCTGTGTACTTAAGTTTGCGATATTACTTATTCTCTAATATTCAGGGCAGAAGATATAGTACACCAATGTAAATAAACTGTGTAAATGAATAAAGGAATTCTGGAAGCGTTCCCTCAATTGCTATCCATGTATGATTCCACTTCAGCTGAGTTTTATATTGTTTATTTGTTACTTTCTCTAGCATCTACTTACAGTAGTAAGAAGAAATAGTATTTCACCCAAACATTCATATTGAGATTCCACCGAATAATATATATATATATATATATATATATATTGAGGTACTTTGAATATTTACACAATAATTTTAGGAAAACATCCATATGTATGTGTGTGTTGTGTGATGTGATGTGCGCGACGCGAATCTGTACCTGTATACAGCATAACTCAAAAAACTCCGATGTGCTCCATTCACGTGACTTTCTCTACATATCTGTAACAAATTGTTGTTACTATGCTTATTCTTCTATGAATTTCTTGCTAAACCTCTACCAGAAACGGTTTTACTACTTAGTTCCTTTATAAGTAGAAAGGAAATAAGGAAATACACTAGGTTAAACCGACAGTCAAATGTTTTAAAATGTAGTTGTTATGGGATTGAAATCCGTTTCTTTGCGTGGACAATGAATTGTGTGTTTTAATATGAGGCTACATTTTTTGTGTAGTAAGTTTCTGTCTATCAGTCTACCAGTTAGGTAAATTTCATTCAGAATAAAAAGGTCTTTAGAGGCTATTTCCAGAAAATTCAATGATTACATTTTACTTGTCACGTAAATATCTTTAGTATACAATATTTTAATCAAGATCGTTAGAGCCAATTTTGAGAAAATGAAAATGTTCGAAAATTTCTCCATGTAAAGGGTTAATGGGGTGGGGAGATTTTCTTGAAAATTTTCTTTCCATATCCTTGGAAGCTAGTGAACTTAAATACACACACACACACACGCGCGCGCGCACAGAGATCCAAAAGCATGTATTTCCGGTGAAATCTCGGTATCGAATTTTTGGGTGCAATACAATACCTTCTGTATACACTATGCACACGTGTAGAGAAAGTAAAAAGTATACTGACTAGCAATTAGAACCTAGAGCTATGTAAAAGTCTAGTAAAGCGCTACACTTGGAGCATTGCTCTATGTGGGTTGGAAACGAGCAATTTGAGAAAAATGGAGAAGACATATTTGGAAAGTTTTG
The DNA here is from genome assembly GCA_030762935.1 of Hymenopus coronatus. Classification (NCBI taxonomy): domain Eukaryota; kingdom Metazoa; phylum Arthropoda; class Insecta; order Mantodea; family Hymenopodidae; genus Hymenopus; species Hymenopus coronatus. Next base: position 127,518,903 of record CM060892.1, on the reverse strand, counting down.
AGATCTGGTGCTGGAGCAGGATAGAAAATATAAAGTGGAGAGACATGGTGACAAATAAAGAGGTTCGGAGAAGAGTGGATGAGAAAAAATCAATCTTACACACAATTCGCAGCAAAAAAGCAAACTGGATAGGGCACATTAAAAAAAACTGCCTGTTGCATTACGTCATAGAAGGAAGATAGATGGAACAGTTAGGCTCAGAAGAAAATTTAAGGGATAAGCGCAAATATTAAATGCTGAAGGAGGAAGCAGAGGCTAGAAAGGTATGAATGGAGAACCTGCCGAAAGGCATAGTAGTATTACGACTTCGACTACATTTCGCGAAAAGCATAGCAGTTGCCAATAGCATTATTTGCCTCCTAAGTTCAGTCTCATGTTTTCATTCATTCATGCGACTCCTCCCATATAAGTATTATAAAGTGCTATACAGGTTGGCTCATATATTACAATATGTGAGGTCATACTCTGGCTGTATCGTTTGTTTTGATTAGCAGAGATACTCCAGCTTGTGTACATAGATACAACTCGTATTCGGCAAAATAATTGCTTTTATCAAGTTCATTGTTATCACAGACATTTAGGTATGACATAATCTGTGAGAATCTATTTTTTGACTTGGCCTGCTGGCTTGGTTTATACAGTCAGCATTTTGCTCCCAGTACTTTCTGTAACGTGACACTGAACGTGTCCACTGACTAAGATTGCCAGAAATGTCGCGTTTAGATTTGCAAATGCTCTTTAGAAGGCATGCACATTGGAAAAACGTGTAATCAAATGTATTATTCATTGTCATAGAAAAGTTTAGACAACTCTATTGAATATCTCAAATATTGTAAGCCCATCTAGCAAGCTGAAATTCTTTTTGTCGCTGCATCGGGGAATGTCCTTTTTTAGCCAGTTGTGTATTTATAAAACTGGGTAAAAATTATGTATATTTATATATTTTTTTTCATAGACTTTTTTCCGGCACAACCTTTATGTTGAACATGATTTACAGTAATGTATTCATATTGCACGGCGAATTAGTAAGTGGATTTTGAGATGTAGAAGCTTCATTGTTTTCGAATACCTGAGCTAGAGTACTTCAATTCCGTAATTAATCACTTTTTTTTAAATTGAAACTTCTACCTGGGAGAGAAGCTGATTACCAGAAAGACACTCCATGTTTTTATCCTCATTACGGCTACCTTCAACAGATTTGGTTCCATCTGGAGGTAACAGAGCATATCGCCTTCCAGCAATCATCTTCTAGGACTAAAAGCTTGGATATTTTATGTAAATCAAGGCTAGAACACAACAAATAAAATATATTACAGTAGTATTTTTAGTGCCGTGACAAAAACATAAACAAATTTGACCATAATCTCCAAAGCATTACAGAAAAATCTGATGTGTTCCATTCACATGACTGTCTCTATATCTCTGCAACAAACCATTGTTAAAACGCTTATGCTTCTATTTACTTCATCCTAAACGAGTAAAAATTAGCAAAAAGTCTTATTATTAGGTTATCTCATAATTAATGTCGGTTTTTTGATTTTGGTGTTTTGAAAATTTATTGGATCTCTTTGGTTTGGCAATGCTATTTACAGGGTGCCATGGCTAGTGTTAAGTACATTGCGAGGATGTAAAAGTCTTCTGCCGCAGCTCGAAGAATATGTGAATTGGAAGGAGAAGGTGTCGTTAGTGAGCGAGTAGCACAACGATGGTTCCAAAGTTTCAACAATGGAGACGAAAACATTAAATATTTACCACGTTCTGGAAGACCTAAACTATGGAATATTGAGGATACACGTCAAGTTTTGCGAGAAAATCCGCAAAAAAGTACCCTAGGATTTCAGAAAAACTTGGTGCATCAAAATATACCATACATCGCCACATTAAGACACTTGAACAGAAGCTGTAGATCTGTACCTCATGAACTGACACCTCAGCAGGCTCAACGTAGAGTGGATATCTGTCGTCAGCTTATCCGTAATCCCATGGATGACAGATTTGTCAGGAGAATTGTCACTTGTGATGAAAAATGGGTTTATTACCGAAACAGTGGCTTGATCCCCGCCAACCGCCAAAGTCATCGTTAAAAAAATCGGTTCGGTCCCAAAGTAATGTTGTGTGTCTAGTGGAATTTTGAAGGTGTGATTCACTGGGAGTTTATTCCAAACGGGCGGGCGATTGATGCGTATCTTTATTCTCAGTAACTGGAACGAGTTCATGCAATTTTGAGACGGAGATACCCAGCATTAGTTAACCGAAATAGAGTTCTATTGCAACAGGACAATGCAAGACCCCATACTGCACGAATAACCATGGAAAAAATTCAGGAATTGGGAGGAATAGAACTGCTACCACACCCAGCATACAGCCTTGATCTCGCACCATCAGTTTATCATCTTTTTCGATACATGGCCCATTTTCTACGTGGAAGAAATTTTGACAACATTGAAGCAGTGCAAGTGGGTCTCACCGAATTCTTCGCATCAAAAATCAGAGACTGGTACCATCTTGGAATAATAAACCTCGCAGAAAGATGGCTCAAGACCATAGAATCTAATGGTCTGTATTTTGAAGACTAGTTAATTGCTTGTCAGAACACATTTCAAATAATTGTTTTTCTTAAAAAACGATATTACTTATGAGACGGTATCTATACTTACTTCCTTGTAAGTATAAACAAAATAAGGGAGTACCATGGGTTAAAGTGAATGCCAAAAGCTGGTTGCTATGTGACTGATGTTCCTTTGTTTGTATGGACAGGAGTTGACAAATTCCTGTATGAGAAAACTATAAGTTTTTCAAAGCTGGTTTTTTGTTTAAAAACGAGGAATATCTCAAAACGATCAACTTCACGAAAAAATATGTATATAACATAAATTGTGTGTTTTAATGTGCTCTACAATTTTTGTGTGGTAAGTTTTTGTCCGTCTCCGTAAAATTCATCCAGAATAAAGTAGTCTTCAGAGGCTATTCCCATAAAATTCAAGATATACATTTTATTTATCAGGTAAATTTCTTTAATATACGATATTTGAATAAAAAATCGTTAGAGCCATTTTTGAGAAAATCAAAATTTTCGAAAAAAGTTCCATGTAAAGGGCAGTTGGGCGTGGGGGGATTTTCTTGAAAATCTTCGTGTCGCATCCTTGGAAGACACCAAACTTTAACGGTCTTTTCGTTTTTGAGCTAGGCTGTCCACAAACACACACACTCACACATACACATACATACGCACACACGTGGATCTTTTTTCAGAAATGCTTTTCTTGGTTTCAGGGGGACCCAAAACATTTATTTTCCATGAAATCGAATTTTTGGGTGGAATACAATAACCTCTCTTTACACTATGCACATAGTACGTGTAGAGAAAGTAAAAATAAGTATTATTAGTTTGGAATTTCAAACTTCAGTCATACATGTTCTTAACTGGGGGAAACGAGTTCTGACGTCAGTACCTCGCAAGGGTTACATTTGTACATTCCTGCATTAAAAGGAATAAAGTGAACCTATATACAGTTCATTTTAGCAGTCCGGCGTCCATAGCAACTTCCAGTGTCTATTCGAACATACATATATTTTCTTTATTTATAGTTACCAACATCCCTACTGTACCTAGACCTAAGCGTATCCTGATAGCTATATATATAAATTTATTTATAGCCAAATTTCCATCCAAATCCATGCTCTCATAAAATGCTCATATAATTTGGTATGTATTACGAAAAGACAATCTCAATTTTCCTTAAACTAACACGCTATTTATACTTAAAATAGTGGCATGAAAAACATATCAAGGTTAGGGTACACTTAGATGAGAAATGAACCAAATCCTTGAAAAAAAATTCCATTTTTGTTTGTAGGTCTATTATTAGGAATGAATCACCGAGTATTATAATATGTTTTTGGCACTGTCACTGTCCATTAGAAATAATTTTACATGAGTTTTTAAATGTGTCTGCGCCCAAGAGCAGACACCCCCTTAGAATTTCGAAGCTGTTTTTCTCCTTTTTTTGTTTGTTTGTTGTTGTTGTTGTTTTTGTTTTCCCATGTTTTTACGTGTTCAAAATGTTCCACACGATGCAAAACTTGTTCAGTTTTCTTCAAATTTATAGGAATACTCCCAAACTTATAAGTATTAAAGTTTTGGGAATGATTTGTCTTTATCGATTAGCATTGGAGACATATTATTAGAATAAATAAATAACAAGATATTGTTTTTTATAAATTTATACTTTTTTCTAAAAGCTAAAACATCAATAGAAATATGTTTCCAACATTTATTCTTTAATATTTATAAGTATAAAATAGATATTTATATCATTAAACTTTTAATTTTTCCATCGTGTGGATTTTTTTTCTTTTCTTTTTTTTTTTTTTTTGCCATTTAAATAATCAATTAAAATTAATAATCTGATAATCACACAAGATATTGTAATGAAAATGTGTATATATGCTTAAGATTTACTGTGTTATCTGCGGTATACATTTCAAAAATATATGTTTATAAATACAGAATTTATAAATTTTATCCATGGGTAGCCTATCATGCAAGGTAAAAGCTGTACGAAAATGCGTCATCGATGTACGTTGGGTTGCCTATACATCAGGCATTCGATTCAAGCGAGCCGCTTTGCGTGTTCTTTTAGTAGTGTGTTAAAACGGTAGATGGCAGATGATGGTCGGTATGTTAATAAACCAGTTGCATACGAAGAAACCGGTTAGATCCATTCAAAATTGAGCTGTAAGAGCTAAGGTAATGTAGGAAAAGGTGAACGTGTGTAGAATAATGACTTTTTCTTTGTCTGAAGCACTTCCATAATAAGAGCTTCTTTACAAAATTCTATGACTACGAACTTTTTAAAATGTGAAAATTTGAAGTCTCGTAATGTGTTATGTTATAAAACAGGTCAACGCATCAGTTAATGCAAACCACATTATCGATATTATTATAGTACATTTATGTGTTCTTTTTCTTACATATCCTGGAAAAGTTGTAAGGTGAAACCATAGATGTTGGAAATGAGATTAGGATTTACTTTTTCTACCACATACCTAGTGTGCAGAGAAGGAATAGCATTTACCCATACATTTGATGCCAACATTTCACCGGAAATACATGTTTTCAGGTGCACTGATTAAAACAGCATGTGTATGTGTGCGAAAGCATACCTTAAAAAGCAAAAGTCGAATAAATATCAAACTTTGTGTTCAACTTCATTGTCGCCCAAGGATGCTGCAGGAAATACTCTAGCCCAAACTACCCTTAACACGGAAGGTTTAATATGCAAAGGATATTAAAATGAATTGATGAAATTTGCCTGAATAAAAGCGAAATTTAACTATTACCTGTATTATATAATTTTGCGTTTATTTTATTCCAGTGATGATGACGATATAGTACAAATGTGAGTTCAAGGGTAGCTGGAAATCTTTACTTATATGTAGAAAAATAAGTTTAATTACTTTCATTACTCTTTGCTGTCGCTCTCTTCCAATAAAAACAACAAGATGTGTCTAAAGAGTTCACTGTTTGCGCTTCTTGTTGTTCAATACTCGTAACTTCATGCTCCCACTTCACTCTCCTGTTTCAAAACGCGTGAGAAAATGATTGTTAATAAATTCTGACAATAGTTTATATTCACAACTTAAGCTTTTATTAAATAAGGTTCTATTTCCAAACAAACCAGACTAAAAATAAACGTATGCTAAAATAATGCATCTAAATATAATATATTCCTGTGCCCTATTCTGTAACAAACTATTCTCACAAAAAAGCTCATTATTCTATCAACTTCATGCTAATCGAGATCAACATTAGCAGAAATGGTTTTACAGTGATAGTCATATCACTCAAGAGCAGATCGCTCTGTGATGACATTGAAATTCCGTTCTGCTCGCATGCTTAGGATGAAAAACTCTGCAAAACATCTGCCTGACTTAAATTGCATGCTTTAACAAGATTTACATGTTTTGTGTTGTAACATTTTGCATATCTCTTACGGTTTATCAGTTATACAAAAGTCGTAGAATTCAGAGGCTATTCACAGAAAATTCCATTTCATTTGTCATGAAACATTCTTAAATATGTGTAATTTTAATCAAAATTGTTAACAGCCGTTTTTTGGGATTTTCTTGAAAATCTTCGTGACGCATTTTTGAAAACACTAAACATAAATAAAAAGTTTGGTATTAACCGACTTTTCGTTTATGAGTTATGTTCTTTGCACATACACGCATTCATGCATGAGCGCTCGCGGAAATTTTACTAGTTTTTATTTATTTATTCAGGGAGTCCCAAAAAGTGCTATTTTAGTATGGAATTTTTGGGTGGAATATAATCCTTCTCGTATTTACTACACGTAATTGAGAAATGAAACGCCTGAAGAAGATGCCTTGTTCATTCAATAAGAAGATAGAGAAGTAGAAACATGTTCAATTAGTTTGGTTATAAAGCAGCTTTTGACAAATCCGAAACAGTAAATTTTGTGGGTGTTAATTGTTAAAATACAGCAGACAAAGATAGCTGGGCCGTAGCTCAGTCGGTAGAACACCGCAGGCGGTGACACTGATGATACATGAATGGAGATGGAGCACCGGTGGAATGCGATAGCGGGGGAAACCGGAGAGCCCGGAGTAAACCCGCCCCAGCGCCGCTTTGTCCACCACAGATCTCACATGCGGTCGCTTGGGATCGAACCCGGGCCGTCTAGATGAGAGGCGAGTGGTCTAACTGTGTAATCACATGAACAATATTAAAAAAATCTTAACATAGCTATTCCATATGCAAACAATTCTTACTAAAGATTATTATTTTATCTACATAATGATAAACATCAGCAGAATTGGCCTTATTTCCTTGTAAGCAGAAGGGAAATACACTAGGCTAAAGCGATAGTCATATATTTTAATAGCTGGTCACTGTGTGAAGCAACTGGGTTCGGTTCGCTTTCCATGGTGCCGTTTGAGAAAGATTAACAATTGAAACCAATAAAAAAGAATAGCTCGAAAACAATCAATTCTCCAAGAAAAACCAATATGACATAAATTATGTGCTTTAATGAGATCTAGTAAGTTTTTATCTATGTCTTATGTTTAGCCGTTATGCAAAATTCTGCAAACCGACCAGAATAAAGAGATTTTCAGAAGATATTCCTAGAAAATTCAAAATATATATTTTAATTGCTCTTTTTTTTGTAGTGTTTAACGTCCGCTTTAACTACTTATGGCACCGCAGGCGGTGACACTGATGATACATGAATGATGATGGAGCACCGGTGGAATGCGATGGCGGGGGAAACCGGAGAACCCGGAGAAAACCCGCCCCAGCGCCGCTTTGTCCACCACAAATCTCACATGCTGTCGCTTGCGATCGAACCCGGGCCGTCTAGGTCAGAGGCGAGTGGTCTGATCACTCGGCCACGGCGCGGCCATTTTAATTGCTGTGTAAGTATCTTTAATATGAGGTATTTTAATCAAAATCAGGAAAAAAATCGTTATAGCCATTTTTGAGAAAAACAAGATTTTCGAAAAATTTTCCATATAGTTTGGAATAGGGAGATTTTCTTGAAAATCTTCGTGTCATATCCTTTAGTACCTAACGCCTTTTAGTTTTTGAGTTATGCTGTCAAAGATACATGGACCTTTTTCTAAAAATGATTGCTTGGTGTCAGGGGACCTCAAAACATATATTTCAGATGAAATCTTGACATGGAATTTGTGTGAAATACAATAGCTTTTCTGTACACTTTACAATGTACGAGTCGAGAAAACAAACTATTATTACAAAAACTTATTCTTGTATCTACTTCTAGCTATTCAAGAAAGCATTAGTAGAATATTCTTATTACTTAGTCCCTTATAAGTAGAAGGGCATTAAGTAATGTACTATGCTAAAATGATAGTAAAATGTTTCAAAAGCTGTTCCTATGCAATTGAAATTTACTTCTTTGCTTGGCCAGGAGAAATACAAAAGAAATATGGGCGAATTGCTACCTGAGAGAAGTGAAGTATTTTAAAATTGTAACCAAAAACAGGGAATATCTCAAAAACGATCAACTCCACAATAAAACATGAATCGCGTGTTTTGACGCGCTCTACATTTGTGTGCTAAGTTTTGTTTATCACCTACTGTTTGCTAGCTATGCATAAGACAGCCAGAATGAAGAGTTCTTCACAGTCTATTCCTAAGAAATTTAAGATTTATTATATTTTTCATGTAAATATCTTTAATATACGTCATTTAAGCAAGCAAAATCGTTGGAGCCATTTTTGGGAAAATAGAAAATAATGAAAAATCTTTCACATAAAGATTCGATTTTTCTGAAAATCTCCGTGGCTCATCCTTGGAAGATACTAAACTTAAGTTTGGTATACAACAACTTTTTGTTTTAAAGTTATGCTGTCCACAGATTTAGACACGCACACATACACACAGGCATTTTTGTATAACTGCCTTTTTGGATTCAGTGGTCCTAAAAACATATTTTTCCGGTGAAATATTAGCACCAAATATTTGCTGGAATACAATATCATCTCTACCTACTAGATGCATATGGGTATACTACTTGGTAGAGAAAGTAAAAATCTGATTCAGATGACTTTCTCTACAACTCTGTAACAAATTATTGTTAAAAAGCACATTCTTCTATCTACTTTATGTGAATCAAGATAAACATTAACAGAAATGGTCTTAATTACTTACTTCCTTGTAAGTAGATGGAAAATAAGGGAATACACTAGGCTAAAAGGATAGTAAAATATTTTAAAAGCTGGTTGTCATGCGGATGAAATTAGTTTCTATGTAGGGCCAGGAGTTTACAAATTTCCGTATGAGAACAGTTTAAGTATTTTAAATCTGAAACAGATAACAAGGAATATCTCAGAAATGCTCAATTCCACGTAAAAAACGTATATGACATAAGTTGTTTGTTTTAACGTGATCTACATTTTTTTGTGTGGTAAGTTTTTGTCCATCTCTTACGGTTTACCAGTTACGCAAAATTCAGTGAAATTCATTCAGAATAAAGAGATTTTTAGAAGCTATTCCCAGAAAATTTAAGATATACATTTTATTTCTATATATATTTAATATATAGTGTTTTAATCAAAATCATTACAGCCATTTTTGAGAAAGTCAAACTTCTCTAAATTTCTTCTACGTAAAGGGAGTTTGGGGTATGAGGATTTTTCTCAAATTCTTCGTGCCGCATCCCTGGAAGATACTTAAGTACCAAGTTTGGTATTTTACGACTTTTCGATTTTGATTTACCGGACCTTTTTCTGAAAATACTTTTTTTCGATACAGGAGACCCTAAAACGTCTGTTTCCGGTGAAATCTCGGTATCGAATTTTTGGGTGGAATGCAATATTTTCTCTATACACTATGTACATCATAAAATGTGTAGAAAAAGTAAAACTGTGTTGTGTTGAAAGCAGGAAAATGATATATTTTGCAGTTAGCACTAAACCTTGACTGTGCATGAAGAGATTATTTTGGAACGTTTTCTAGAAGCGCAAAGCTGTTATCAAGTAAAATGCAGGCGCACGTGAAGAACGTGTCCTGTGACACGGTTTGACTTGCGCACACCTTGCCCGCCGCAACAAGAGCCTCGTTTTCCCTACCCTGATGGTAATCAGTCCCACAACGATGTAACTGAATTATTTATATCTCTTTGTTTCCTGACCAGATAATGAACCAAGCTGTTTTGTCCACCCACGGAGCAACCATTCATAGCAAATCTACATTCATTGTTGCGAAACAAAGTATTCATTGTGACGCTCCTCTCTTTGCTGTAGCGAGAAAAAAAACATGGTTTATAATTTGCGTGTACCACTGAAGTGTTCTCTTTAGGCACCCAGAACGATCGTTTGAGGGTGAGGAATGTTTTCCTCAGTCCTCATAACTGGCAAATACCGGGGAGGAACCCTAACATCCTTTCTCAATTTCCTTTCGTATTATCACCATGCTAACTTCATATACCTAAGGTCGCAGTTTTTTTTGTTTGTTTTTTACTTTCTCCATACGCACTATGTACATAGTGTATAGAGAAAGTATTGCACTCCACCAAAAATTCGATACCGAGATTTCACCGGAAATATATGTTTTAGGGTCCCCAATATCCAAAAAAAGCATTTTCACAAAAAGGTCCGTATGTGTGTGTGTCCGTGTGTCCGTGTGTCTGTGAACACGATAACTCAAAAACGAAAAGTCGGTAAAATACCAAACTTGGTATTTAAGTTTAGTATCTTCCAGGGATGCGACACGAAGATTTTGAGAAAAATACCCCCACCCCAAACTACCCTTTACATTGAACTTTTTTCGAAAATTTTTATTTTCTCAAAAATAGCTCTAGCGATTTTGATTAAAATTTCGTATATTAAACATATTTACCTGATAAATAAAATGTATATCTTGAATTTTCTGGGAATAGCCTCTGAAGAGTAGTTTATTCTGGATGAATTTTACTAAATTTTTAATAACTGCTAAACCGTAAGAGATGGACAAAAGCTTACTGCACAAAAAATGTAGAGCATATTAAAACACACAATTTATGTTATATACATTTTTTCGTGGAGTTCGTCGTTTTTGTGACATTCCTTATTTTTGGTTTCTGCTATGAAAAACGTATACTTTTCTCATACAGGAACTTGTCAACTCCTATCCATATAGACAAAGGAACTTCATTGACATAGCAACCAGCTTTTGACTATCAGTTTAACCTACAGTTGTCCCTTATTTCGCTTCTACTGGCAAGGAAGCGAGTAATTAGACTATTTCTACTATTTTTTTCTGATTAGCATAAAGTAAATAGAAGTATAAGCTTTTTAAGAATTATTAGTTGCAGGGATATGGAGAAAGTCATGTGAATGGTACACATCAGATTTTTTTTAATTAAGTTCCGGAGGCTTGTCAGGACCGGCGCTGTATTCCTTTTTGCTCTGTTTTTTTTTTCCAGTTTCCTACATTTCCTTAGCTGACCTATTAATTTTTTACGTTTTCCTTTTACATATACATACACAGACATATACACTTTTACAAACACAGAAACACCCATGCTCAAGGCGGGACTCGAACCCACGATCCCGTGCGCCACGAAACACCAGAGCGAGGCACTTTAGTGAACGCAGCCACCGGGATCGGCAGTTGTTCAAACCCGGCGGAGGACGCTGGATTTTTTTCGGCCGTAAAAAGCCTCAACATGATCTCCTTCGGAAGAAAAGTAAAGCCGTTGGTCCCGTGTTATAGGTTTACGGCACGTAAAAGAACCTCATACCTGATAAAAAGTGGTATCTGAGCAAAATTAAGCGGTCAGTTTAGAATGGGACGCTGAGAACCAGAGCGTCCATAATTTACATTTTATTTCATATTGTATATTAGTAGGGTCCGGATTTTTAAGTCGCATAAACATTCGTTCTAGGTTTCCTGTGAGTATAGGTTTTGATCGCGGATCAGTCAACCACCTATAGTTCTCCCTTTTTTATTACTTTTGTGAGATTTATTTGATTTTTTAAAAACGTTTTAACTGTAGAAAATATGCATAAAAACACGCGGTGAATTATTTTACTCTCTTTTTATTTTTTCTAGCAGATATTTATGTACACTATATACATAATAGGTACAGAAGATATTGTATGCCACCCAAAAATTTGTTACGTGATTTCACCGGAAATACCGTCACTAAATTTTAAATAACCTTTTTAGAAAATGTCAGAGAGAGAGAGAGAGAGAAAGAGAGAGAGAGAGAGAGAGAGAGAGAGAAGTATAACTCAAAAAAGTTCGTCTAATATCAAGCTTGGATTTAAGTTTAGTATCTTCCAAAGATGCGACACGAATATTTAAAATAAATCCCCCACACTAAACTATCCTTCATATACAAAATTCGAAATTCTTATTTTTAGAAAAATTTGGCTCTAAGGATTTTGATCAATACGCCGTGTATTAAAGATATTGTATGACAATTAAAATGTACATATTGAGTTTTGCGGGAATAACCTCTGATATCCTCTTCATTCTGGATTACTTGCATAACAGGTAAGCGTAAGAGATAGACAAAAACTCACTGCATCAAAATGTAGATCAAGAGGTTGCGAGTTCGAATCTCACTTTAGGTGAGTTACACGGAGAGTTTTTTTTCGGGGTTTTCCCTTATCCTGAGAAGACGAATGTCGAGTAACTTTAAGCTCCATGGACAACATTTGAGCATCATTTCACAGATTTCGTTCATCGTCCGATGACCAACCAACTGCAAAGTGAACTGAATTACAAATGTTTCAATTAGCGACCAGCTTTAAAAATATTTGACTATCGCTTTAGCTTATTGTATTCCCTTTTCTTTCTACTTATAAGGAGGACATTTCTGCTAGTCTATCTTGATTAGCATGAAGTAGATAGAAAAATAATCTTATGTAAAAATAATTTGTTACAGAATAGGTGTACAATGTGCATTTAACACATCAACATATCAGATTTTTAAGGTTATTTTTGTGGTTCAGTAGATAGCCACATACGCGCCCAAATTTTCTGTCTAAAGAATTTCCTGGCAAGAGATTCTTGTATGAAGAAAATGTTATTTCTGTAGAGAACGACGTCATTGGAGCATATATGCTAATGCAGCAGGTTCTAGGGGTAATTTTCCTGCAGTTTCCTCTCAGTAATACTCAATTAATGACTATCATGTCTTGAGAACCACCATTTTGTTGAAAAATCTTTTGCAGCTTTCACGAACATGTAACTGAATTGGTGCTTATATTGGTTTTCTGGAAATGTCGCCGAATATATTCAGAGCATCATTGAATAGCACGGTTTGCACTTTGCAACCGGTGAATAGCTTCCGGTATATAAAAACATGTGTAATAATATATGCAAGGGAGGTGCAAGAGGGGCGCATCTGAGCGATTTCTTGACCTTGCTATGTAGAAAGCTTTTGTTTCATCCAAGTCATTGACGCGTTTCAATTGGAAACTAATATTCTTTATTTATTGAAGAATGCAAAACAGCTATTTAGTTTATTGTAGGTGTTAACATCTCATTTAAGACTTAAATTTACATATTCTGTTTCAGGAAATTTGAAGCAAATTTGTGTCATGAAATGTGTTAGTTAAATAATCAGAAAAAAAAAATGAGTTTGAGACCTAAAATTCCGGGCCTTGATCATCAAGCGTCCGTATGTGCTATATGTAATAAGAACATTCTCTAAACACCACTAAAAATGAATGAGGAGTGAAGCTGAATTTTGTTATGATGTCACGTACAGCTTAAGGGCATCCTCCATTGATATTTTTAAAGCTCCGTTCTAGGAACATATGCCATTATACATTTTTATACATTTAGAACCTCCTACTTCAAACATATATCACAGATGCTCTTAATACTTGTTTGGCCTATTTTAGCCTTAAAACACAAGTTTGCTCTTTTGGGAATATATACTGTTCACAAGATTGCTACACTCTTGCACTACAATGCTCTTCCAAGGCCTTGATAATGCCTCAAAGTTCATGTCCGTGCCACACATGTTTTATTTATCTACAGTTGAGTTGCGATATCTCTGTATGACTTGCCGCAGTTATGCATACCTTTACTTGCCATTAGCACCATTAGAATACTGCTTTACGTCCTCCACCCCGTATTTTTATCTAACAAAGTAGTTTTGCATCAGTACAAAATGGAAGCTCCAACACAAATGAATATCCTGGCATCGTAACAAAGTAAACACAACAGCGTTCAATGTGTGTGGCTATGAGTGTATGCGTATGAGTGTGTGTGTGTGTGTGTGGGTATGGGTGTATGTAGGTATGGGTGTGTGTGGGTATGGATGTATGTAGGTATGGGTGTGTGTGGGTATGGGTGTATGTAGGTATGGGTGTGTGGGTACGAGTTTGTGGGTAAGAGTGTGTGTGGGTATGGGTGTGTGTGAGTAGTGTGAGTATGGGTGTGTGTGAATAGTGTGGGTATGGGTGTGTAGGTATGGGTGTGTGTGGGTATGAGTGTGTGTGTGGGTATGGGTGTACGTAGGTATGGGTGTGTGTGGGTATGAGTTTGTGGGTAAGAGTGTGTGTGGGTATGGGTGTGTGAGTGATTAGTGTGGGTATGGGCGTGTGTGAGTAGTGTGAGTATGGGTGTGTGTGAGTAGTGTGGGTATGGGTGTGTAGGTATGGGTGTGTGTGGGTATGTGTGTGGGTATGAGTGTTGTGTGTATGTGTGTGTGGGTATAGCTGTATGTAGGTACGGGTGTGTGTGGGTATGAGTGTGTGTGGGTATGGGTGTGTGTGGGTATGAGTTTGTGGGTAAGAGTGTGTCTGGGCATGGGTGTGTGAGTGAGTAGTGTGGGTATGGGCGATTGTGAGTAGTATGAGTATGGGTGTGTGTGAGTAGTGTGGGTATGGGTGTGTAGGTATGGGTGTGTGTGGGTATGGGTGTGGGTATGAGTGCTGTGTGTATGAGTGTGTGTGGGTATGGCTGTATGTAGGTACGGGTGTGTGTGGGTATGAGTGTGTGTGTATGAGTGCGTGCATATGAGTCTGTGTGTGGGTGGCTATGAGTATGTGTATGAGTGTGTGTGTATGAGTGGGTGTGTATGAGTCTGTGTGTGGGTGGCTATGAGTATGTGTATGAGTGTGTGTGACGGGTATGAGTGTGCTACGTATATGAGAATATGGGAGGTATGAGTGTGTGTGTGAGGGGAATGAGTGTGTGTAGGTATGTGAATATGTGGGGGGTATGAGTGTGTGTGGAGGGTATAAGTGTGTGTAGGTATGTGAGTTTGTGGAGGATGATTGTGTGTGTGTGGGGGGTATGAGTGTGTGTAGGTATGTGACTATGTGGGGGTATGAGTGTGTGTGTGGGGGGTATGAGAGTGTGTAGGTATGTGAGTATGTGGGGGTATGAGTGTGTGTGTGGGGGGTATGAGAGTGTGTAGGTATGTGAGTATGTGGGGGTATGAGTGTGTGTGTGGGGGTATGAGTGTGTGTGTGGGGGTATGAGTGCGTGAAGGTATGTGAGTATTTGGGGGTATGAGTGTGTGTAGGTATGTGAATTTCTGGGGGTATGAGAGTGCGTAGGTATGTGAGTATGTGGGGGTATGAGTGTGTGTAGGTATGTGAGTATGTGAGGGGTGTGAGTGTGTGTAGGTATGTGAGTATGTGGGGGTATGAGTGTGTGTAGGTATGTGAGTATGTGGGGGTATGAGTGTGTGTAGGAATGTGAGTATGTGGGGGTATGAGTGTGTGTAGGTATGTGAGTATGTGGGGGTATGAGTGTGTGTAGGTATGTGAATTTCTGGGGGTATGAGAGTGCGTAGGTATGTGAGTATGTGGGGGTATGAGTGTGTGTAGGTATGTGAGTATTTGGGGGTATGAGTGTGTGTAGGTATGTGAATTTCTGGGGGTATGAGAGTGCGTAGGTTTGTGAGTATGTGGGAGTATGAGTGTGTGTAGGTATGTGAGTATGTGAGGGGTGTGAGTGTGTGTAGGTATGTGAGTATGTGGGGGTATGAGTGTGTGTAGGTATGTGAGTATGTGAGGGGTGTGAGTGTGTGTAGGTATGTGAGTATTTGGGAGTATGAGTGTGTGTAGGTATGTGAGTATGTGGGGGTATGAGTGTGTGTAGGTATGTGAGTATGTGGGGGTATGAGTGTGTGTAGGTATGTGAGTATGTGAGGGGTGTGAGTGTGTGTAGGTATGTGAGTATTTGGGAGTATGAGTGTGTGTAGGTATGTGAGTATGTGGGAGTATGAGTGTGTGTAGGTATGTGAGTATGTGGGGGTATGAGTGTGTGTAGGTATGTGAGTATGTGAGGGGTGTGAGTGTGTGTAGGTATGTGAGTATGTGGGGGTATGAGTGTGTGTAGGTATGTGAGTATGTGAGGGGTGTGAGTGTGTGTAGGTATGTGAGTATGTGGGGGTATGAGTGTGTGTAGGTATGTGAGTATGTGAGGGGTGTGAGTGTGTGTAGGTATGTGAGTATGTGGGGGTATGAGTGTGTGTAGGTATGTGAGTATGTGAGGGGTGTGAGTGTGTGTAGGTATGTGAGTATGTGGGGGTATGAGTGTGTGTAGGTATGTGAGTATGTGAGGGGTGTGAGTGTGTGTAGGTATGTGAGTATGTGAGGGGTGTGAGTGTGTGTAGGTATGTGAGTATGTGAGGGGTGTGAGTGTGTGTAGGTATGTGAGTATGTGAGGGGTGTGAGTGTGTGTAGGTATGTGAGTATGTGGGAGTATGAGTGTGTGTAGGTATGTGAGTATTTGGGGGTATGAGTGTGTGTAGGTATGTGAGTATGTGGGGGTATGAGTGTGTGTAGGTATGTGAGTATGTGAGGGGTGTGAGTGTGTGTAGGTATGTGAGTATGTGAGGGGTATGAGTGTGTGTAGGTATGTGAGTATGTGGGTGTATGAGTGTGTGTAGGTTTGTGAGTATGTGGGAGTATGAGTGTGTGTAGGTATGTGAGTATGTGGGGATATGAGTGTGTGTGTATGTATGTGAGTATGTGGTGTGTATGAGTGTGTGTAGGTATGTGAGTATGTGGGGATATGAGTGTGTGTAGGTATGTGAGTATGTGGTGTGTATGAGTGTGTGTAGGTATGTGAGTATGTGGGGATATGAGTGTGTGTGTATGTATGTGAGTATGTGGTGTGTATGAGTGTGTGTAGGTATGTGAGTATGTGGGGATATGAGTGTGTGTAGGTATGTGAGTATTTGGGGGTATGAGTGTGTGTAGGTATGTGAATTTCTGGGGGTATGAGAGTGCGTAGGTATGTGAGTATGTGGGGGTATGAGTGTGTGTAGGTATGTGAGTATGTGAGGGGTGTGAGTGTGTGTAGGTATTTGAGTATGTGGGTGTATGAGTGTGTGTAGGTTTGTGAGTATGTGGGAGTATGAGTGTGTGTAGGTATGTGAGTATGTGGGGATATGAGTGTGTGTGTATGTATGTGAGTATGTGGTGTGTATGAGTGTGTGTAGGTATGTGAGTATGTGGGGGTATGAGTGTGTGTAGGTATGTGAGTATGTGGGGGTATGAGTCTGTGTAGGAATGGAGTATGTGAGGGGTGTGAGTTTGTGTAGGTATTTGAGTATGTGGGTGTATGAGTGTGTGTAGGTTTGTGAGTATGTGGGGGTATGAGTGTGTGTAGGTATGTGAGTATGTGGGGATATGAGTGTGTGTATGTATGTATGTGAGTATGTGGTGTGTATGAGTGTGTGTAGGTATGTGAGTATGTGGGGGTATGATCGTGTGAAGGTATGTGTGTATGTGGGGATATGAGAGTGTATATGTATGTGAGTATAGGGGTATGAGTGTGTGTAGGTATGTGAGTATGTGGGGTGTATGATCGTGTGAAGGTATGTGTGTATGTGGGGATATGAGAGTGTATATGTATGTGAGTATAGGGGTATGAGTGTGTGTAGGTATGTGAGTATGTGGGGTGTATGATTGTGTGAAGGTATGTGTGTATGTGGGGATATGAGAGTGTATATGTATGTGAGTATGGGGGTATGAGTGTAGGTATGTATGTGGGGAAGGTATTTTAGTATGTGGGGGGTATGAGTGTGTGTAGGTATGTGAGTATGTGGGGAAGGTATTTTAGTATGTGGGGGGTACTCCATCACAATAATTATATTTAGAAGTGTTCCTTATGATATGCGCTTCTTTTCAGAAAAAACAGTATTATTATCCATATATTTACATGCCCAGATCTTAAAAAAATTAAAATACATGATATGTTAACTCACATGACGGTATCTACATCTCTGTAAAAATGTATCGCTATAAGGTTATTGTTTTACTTCATTATAATCGAAATAAACATTAGCAGAATTGGTCTTATTACTTGCTTCCTTGTAAGTAGAAGGGGAATAAGAGAATACATTAGGTTAAAGCGGTAGTCAACTCTCTTAAAAGCTGGTTGCCATGTGGTTTAAATCCGTTTCTTTGCAATGGAAAAAGTTTACATACTTCCGTATGAGAAGGTATTTAAAAACTGAAACCATTAACAAGGAATATCTCGGAAATGGTCAACTCCACGAAAAAATAAATTATGTTTTTATGGGATTTACATTGGTTTGTAAGGTTTATTCTATCTCTTACGGTTTACTAGTAATGCAAAATTCGCAAAATGCATCCAGAATAAGGAGGTCTTCAGAGGTTATTTCCATAAAATTCAAGATATAAATTTGATTTGTGATGTAAATATGTTTAATATAGGTATTTTAATCAAGAACGTTAGAGCCATTTTTCAGGAACTCAACATTTTAGAAATTTTCTCCATGTAAAGAGTAGTTTGGGGTGAGGGATTTTCATAAAAATTTTTGTCTCATCCTTGGAAGATATTGAACTTAAATATCAAGTTTTTGAGTTATCGTGTTCATATGCAAGCGGATACACACAACTAACTATACAGCCATTTTTCTAAGAGCGCTTTTTTGATAAATGGGAGCCTAAAACATGTATTTCCGGTGAAACATCCTAATTGAAATTTTGGGTTAAGTGCAATACCTTGTCTAGCTATGTACCATGCATTATGTAGAGGAAGTAAAAATGAGAATATTTTTCAGTAAGCCAGTTAATTATTCTTCCGTAAAATGAGGTCATGGATAATATTTAAGAACAGAATACACTTCGTTAAAACACGCAGGTGTCCTTAAACTTTTCGTAGGTACCTGTAATCAATCGAAGTAGCTTTTAATTAAAACAATAATTCATAACGATTACGAATAGTCTTAGTAATATTAATTGCTCATAAACAGACGAGCGCGGTAGCGGCGATTCGCATTTGTTAATTTGTATCCCATGGTTTGCCAATCTGATCCATGTGATCTTTCGGGGTTTCCTCATAGTAGTAAGGGAATGTTGCGAAGATTCTTTGCATCTTCCAATCATCATTTCCTCTTCCCATCATTTACTTGTCATCTGCTTTAGTTTTGAAGGGCCCGGCGACAGCTTTTCTTTTTTTTTTTTTTTTTCGGGACTCCAGCGCTGTATTCCTTTTCTTCTTCTTCCTGTTTTTCCATAAACTTCTTGTGTTTTCCGTTTTCTGTTTTATGACAAATACACATTCACAAACACTCGTGCCCAAGGCGGAACGAACCCTCAATCCCCTGCGCCACGAAGCACCAAAGCGAGGTGTCATAGGGGACCTGCTATTAGGCGGGTTGTGTCTTCATGGTGACTATCGCACTGTAAAAACCCGCACAGACGGAGAAATTGCTTGTACAAAATATGGCGCGATATAGACAACAACTCCGAATGTGTATGATCTTTCATGCCATCTATGGCACGCCGTGATATTGCTTCTAAATTGCATGCCAGTGAACGAAGCTATATTACCATCTGGTAGGCATTCCGACGAGCAGTGCCCGACTACAGTTTGAATTTATATGTATGCTGACTGCTTAAGTTTGGTTATTTATTTATTGAAACATAATAATAATAATAATAATAATAATAATAATAATAATAATAATAATAATAATAATAATAACATTAATAATAGTAATAATAATATCATAGTAAACCAGACAATCTATAAATGATATATAAAAGAAAAAAGTAATAATAGAACTGAAACTTTTCTATAAAGATAATGTAATACCGACAGTTCTTCACTATAGGTGCCATGTATAGTTTCGTAATATTTAACATGTACAAACACGAGTAAAGATGTTACTTCAAGATCAAATTAGCAATGCTCACACAGCATGTAAAATTTTATTTACTTAACTAAACTTTGAAGAGAAAAAAACTTAAATACATAAACATAAAAAATAATCCTATATTTTCATTTTTAGAGCTGCTTATACGTCATACTTATATTCTTACAGTGAACATGGAATTTACTTTTCTGGATTTTATAGAAGAATAAGAGGTTGTTGTCGTAAATATTCATTTTTAGTCTATTTTAACCGATTTAAGAATGTGGAAGATCGAACACGCATGTGCAGGGAAAGTGAACAAACAGTGTAACATAGGAAGAGCAATAAGGCAATGGCCGATGCAAAACAATATAAATATAAATAAATATAAACTTTGATAGACTGCAGCTTAATTAAGGATTACTGAACAAGGTAGGGAAAATGTAAATAGGTATATATAAATTTGAACTATGTTAACAGAAGTGTACGTAGCATTACACTGCCAATAAAGATATTGTTTAAAAAAATATGCTTTCAGGTTCTTGGGGGATTGGGAATAAAATAATGTCAAATAAACGTGTTTTTCACCTCCGAGAATCGAACCCGAAACCCATGGCATCACAGTCAATCACTCAGCCGACCGAGTTACACAGTCATGGTGGAATAAATGAAGTTATCCAACGATGACTTGTTTTAGAGACAAGCTTCGTTTCTGTAAGCTTTAATGTGCATATCTATGGCAACAATAGCTCATTGCGCATTTAGAAATGTGAAGAAATTACAAATAAACTGTATATTAGAGAAAGAATAACTATAGTAGCAGCCGTTGTAGAATTTGCTATTTCTGTGTCAGCCGTTTTCCTACAACATATTGACATATACGCCCATGCTAGACGGCATACAAGTCAATGGTGCTAGATGTTGCACAATTCTATGGCGCCATTTCTTATATAAGAAATTTCTCCGTCTGTACAGTTCCAAGCGTCTTGTCGTAAGTACTTCAAGTCCTGGGCTTCATAATAATCCTCATTACCCGATTCAGTGATAACTAATTGTTCTTCCATACCTAGCATGGTGAGCAATTGCTGGGAACCAATATAGTTTGCCGCCGGCTACCGGCGGCCTTAGATGATGTACGAGTAGGCTAGCATGTATAAATAAGATTTATGGTTGGATACTAGCTTTAATTAATACTGGAATTCAGTATTTCTTTATTTTTATGGTACTATGGCTTGTGATTAGGAGATTAAATAGAAATTAAATATATATGAGGGCAGTCCAATAAGTCCCAGACGTTAGAACCGCCATCTTAGTGCCAGAACGTGCCAGCCTTCCAACATTCAGTACTAGTCCGGTTGTAGTAGCGTGAGGACCGTGCCTTCCTTACTTTACTCCCTGCGAGTTATCAAAATATGTGCTGCAATAGAAAATCCCGCCACTTGTGAAATCTGGTCTGTGATTACGTTTTTGTTCTCTAAAAACAACAAACCAATTGAAATTTATCGCCAACTTTATGATGTTTACGGGAATAATGAGTGACAGCCGAGTTAGGCAATAGTGCATTGATTTTAAAAATGGCCGTGAACATCAGTGACAAAATTCGTGAAAATGGTCGTTTCACGATTACAGAACTTTCGGAGCATTTTCCCCAAATTTCATGGACTTTGTTGCACTTTACAAGTGACAGAATTTTCTATTGCAGCACACATTTTGAGAACTTACAGAGAGCAAAGTCATCACGCTACCACAGCTGGATGTGTACTAAATGTAGGAACATTCTGACACCAAGATGGCGGCTCTAGCCCTACTCAACGCCAGCCACGATAAACCAAAACTCTGGCACTTTCTGGACTATCCTCTTTTACATGTGCCTATATTTAATAGGATTATATTTGTTATATATAATAAAAAATAAAATAATAATAATAAATAGAAGATAAGAATAAAGGTATTAAATAAATGAAATAATAATCTGTTGTATATAATTTAAACAAATGTAATCAATTAAATTAAGTTAATATATAAAATTATAATAGCATTAATTTCTATATCATATAAAATACAAATAAAATTATAAAAATAAATATTTATGGCAATTAAGGACAGTAATGAAACACATCTTTAAAGTGTGAGGAAAAAAAGGGGGAGAAACGAATGAAAAGGTTAATAAGATTGAGAGATATAGTTTTTTTCTTTTAAATTTAGTTAAATTTACTTAATATCTGCAAAATAATTTTGTATGGATGTATAAATTAAATTTGGAAACAAAGAAATAAGGATTTGGAATGCATATCCTGGTTATAGAAATTGCGTACCGGGGTATGGTATTGCAGATTTTTATTCATTTATTTGTTTACTTATTTTTATAGATAACATGGTAGGCTAGGGTTGAAAATGTTGGAAAACACTGAAAATGCTACCATGGAAGCTCAGCTGGTTACAGCAACGCACGGTAAGCCGAAGATTCATGGTTCATATCCCGACTGTGACACTGAATTATGCAGTCTTGTTCTATCTTACTTCTATCTTCAATGCGCACACCATCATCACATGAAAGAGTCAGACATTTTGATAAGAGCAAGTAACGCTCGCTCGAAACTCAACTTTTGTTTACCTTGCAAGGGTTATTTGCTTGGTGTTGTGTTTCTCAGAAGCTGAAAGAGTTTTGTTCCGGTGCTGAAGTTTCAGCACGTACATATAATGTGCATAGTAGATAGAGAAGGCAATGTATTTAACCAAAAATTTGATTCTGAGATTTCACCGGAAATACATGTTTTGAGACTCTCTGAATTCAAAAGAAGTATTTTTTAGAAAAATATGCGGGTGTGTATGTGTAGACAGCATAGCTCAAAAATGAAACGCCCCTTAAATAGATAACTTGATATTTAAGTTTAATTTATTCCAAGAATGCGACACTAAGACTTTGAAAGAAATCCCCACAACAAACTACCCTCACATGGAAAATTTTTCGAGAATTTTGTTGTTCTCAAAAATAGCTCCAACGATTTTGATTAGAATACCTAAGTTTACAATATTGTCATGACAAACAAAATGTATAACTTAAATTTTCTGCGAGTAGCCTCTGAAGACCTTTTATTCTGAGTGAAATTGTGTATAATTCATAGTCGTAAGAGATAGAGCAAAACTTACTACACAAAAAATATAGATATCATAAAACACTTTATGTCGTATACACTTTTCTGTACAGCTATTGGGTTCAATTTTAAACTGCTTCAATTTTTCTCAAGCGGGAAGTCAACTTTCGTTTCATCTCTTTTGTTTTTTCTCCCGAAAACGCAAAAGAGAACCGAAGATCAATTGTTCTACATGATGATAGAATTTAAAGTATTTGATTGTCGCTTTAGCCTAGTGTACTCTCTTATTTTCCTTCTACTCACAAGGTAAGATCATTACTCTAATGTTTATCTCAATTAGCATCGTAGATAAAACGATTATCTTTTGTAAGGAAAGTTTGTGGAACAGCTAGTGAAAATCATATGAATGGAACAAATGAGATTTTTCTTCTCGCAATGAGTCACTCACTATTGGGTGATCATTTTTATCCGTGATTCCCCGATAGAGAAAGAATGACTCATAGTTAACTGGAGAGCCTACATTGAAGCCATAGCGCTCTATACCGGGAAGGAATGGTTGTGGTTTGCGGAAGAGAAAGCAGACCATTGCACTTGGATGTGGTTGCCATCCTAACACAACCAGCCGTCCCTCCCGTCGCAGTAATTAATAACATTCAACGTTTGCTGTTGTTCATTGTTGATAGGCACAACACATCTGTGTCAATGACTCCGTGGCGCAGCACACTAAGAGCCTTGGCCTACCGCCCGGCCCCTGCGTCCCCCATCTCGGTCCATTTCAGACGTCATGGGTGGGGTGCAGTATTGGGGAGTGAGACATGGTTAGCGCTTCGATCCCCCCGGCCAGTTAATGCGGTCTTCACGACCTGGATCTGTGTCTATGCTTAAGTGTTATTATCGCTCGGATATCAAGATAGAAAATAGACAATAAATACCCCCGAACCATCAAGCTGAATACTGTCGCTATAGAGACAGCATTCACTCGCCTCATCAGGAGGCGAGCATATTAAGTAGGATTTCCTGCCGCTAGAGGGACAGTATCCAACTCAATCGTCTCATCAACCATGGCTTTGCATTAAGCATGACTTTTTTTTTTCATTTGTATATCCCCCTTAAACTGGTGTGGTCATATCGGAGGTTTTTAACTTGTGAAACAGTTCTACATAAACTGTAGGTTTTTCACATATGAATCATTTATATCATTAAACATTCACTCTCACATTCATACTTGCAGACTCCTTGGGGGATAGGGAATAATTATGGTTTAAGAAAAATTCCCCGCCCCAACTGATTATCGAACCCGGGACCTCTGGGTGAGAAGTCAGTTCACTGACCACTCGATCCCAGAGGCAGTCGCTTCAGGTACTAGCTTGAATTGATGGCATGAGAAAATTCACGGATGAAATTGAACATCCAGTGTAACACTACCTTTCGATCTGTATGAAGTTGCCGGATTTTTCTACTCTTCCTTCCATTCTCCAAGCGAAAGATTGGTCGCTCTGAATTTAAGGCTACTTTGGACAATAGATCTGGGGCGTATAGACTGTAACCAGCTATCCTTGCAATCCCAAACAAAACTCAGTCTCGAATGAACTGAAGCTTTGCTTGGAGTGTCAAAGCTCTCAAAACTTTCACTTTAAACATTTTAAACTGGGCATAGCGTTTCTAATTCAGCTTTTGAATGCAGGTTGATTGGAGACTGATTGTAAACGGTCTTTTTTTGGACGAAACAAGAAACTGGATAAATTTAAACATTGAATTGATTATGTTAGCCAAACATGACAGAAATTAAAAGCATGTGCAATGTGTTTTAGAACATTGTGACAAACTCTGAGGAAATACTCGTACATCTCGCTGAGGGCAACATTTTTGGTCAAGCTGCTATCCTCAGACGCATCGTTGCGGGGTTTATTCACCCCTGATTGAATCGCATCCTATAGCATAGATTTGACAAAGCCAGTACACACTCTCTCTCTCTCTCTCTCTCTCTCTCTCTCTCTCTCTCTCGCTATTGGTTTATAACTGCTAAAACAAATGACATCGCCTCTTGTCGATTACATCTGATTAGGTTTATTACGTATGAGACGTACAGCACAATTTAACTCAATGTTTGTTTACAGTGTTGAACCACGTGATGTCGGCCACATCCTGTTCCTTTACCACGTACCTCGCTATGAGTAGTAGTTAGTAATTATTCCTCGAGTATTCCCGATTTTGATTTACCTGAGGTTACCGATATGTTATGTTAGTTGAATAGATGGATTACATTTGTTTGGCATACACAATAAAAGCAATAATTTATAGGATTCCGGCTACTTCTAAAAACTTATTTCCAATCCCCCCCCTCAGCATTTTATCTCTTTCCCTGGGTGGTGAACCAATAGCAGAAACATTTCTCGCTGACTGCTTTTCTACTGCACATGTATAGAATTCTCTAAAAATATTTAACTTGAAAATCATAGCGCTCATCTTATTAAAGATATTCAAACAAGGCAGGTATCAGCACTGGGAGGGTTCAATGGGTTCCAATTCTCTTCCTTCTATACGTACATGTTAGCTGGACGGGTCGTTATACGATGAATGGGTTTTTGTAGGCTTCGGCTAGATCAGTTTGTTATTGTATGCTATTAGAGCATTATTTTATATACAGCAATTTGATAGCCTGTATCTACAATTTATTTTATTTTACTGCAAAATGGCTATCATTTAGGTTAGTTGTAAAACTAACTAATTAAAAGTTGAATTGAATTTCAAATGAGCAAGAGGTTCTTATAATTTCTCGGGTCGTGGAGATTTAGAATTCAAAAACAGAAGTAAGTACGAAGGTATAAATTTACGCCTATTTGTTTGGCGTTGATTTTCATATACAAGGTGGTTCACCTGTTCCTTATCCATTGGTTGTATGCAACCCGCAGATTTTGTCTAACCTGAAAACATTGTTCCCGAGATTCATCTTCTGCACACCAATATTATAGACTATGGGGCTGCAAGTTATAGTTAGACAGTAGTGTAATTAGTTAACGCGCGGAGTTAGTGTGAGTTCCAAGATGCTCGATTTAGGTTGGAATTTTACCAAAACATTGACAATTTTTTCCCCGCTTTCTTTCTTCCTGATTGTGACACAAAGCCAGATGGGATATCGCAACATTTTTTTAACTTGCTTATTTGTTTCTTTTTTTGTTGTTTTCTTTATTTATGTTTATTGTAACTTTATCAGTCCAGTTACAGGAAATACAAATGAAAATGAACATTCTTGGGCATACTCATTCAGTTTCCTCTAAATATGCAGGCATTATTACATGTTTTAAAACTAGCATAGGTATTTCAGTTAATATTACAGAACCAGAACCATTTTCAAGAAATCTCTAAAACGAAAAATACACAAAATACCTAGGCTGACAATCACAAACTGTGTCAAATACATACTAGGTATTGATTGACCCATACTTTCAGTTGAAAAGAAAATTAGGTTTAATCCCCATAAGTAAAACTTATCAAAATATCCATACCTACATATTTACTCGTGCATTTGTATTTAATGGGGCATGTCTAGACCCAAAGTGTCTTCCAATAGTATTCGCTAACCCACCGAGGGGTACCAGCTGCCAAAATTTTGTAGAGAACATTCTCTAACTACGAAGAACAATCGATAACATGTTAGGTGTTCTAGTATTATGAAATTGTTTTTATTAACTTTATATGATTGGAAAAAAATCCTTTATTATTTAAGGTCTTAGTGAAGTTTATTTTTCAAAATAAAGAATACGTAAAATGAGCTGTCGTTTGTTCTTCATTCGTATACCTTTTTGTTTACTCCTAAAATTATTAGAGTGACAAACACTGAACTAACTTTGCACCTCGATGGATAATACATAAAGAAGAAAAAAAGTGCACGCAGGCTGTGCGACTCAAACCGCTAACACGCTGGAGTTGATGAGGGAACATAAAATTAACCAGTTGAGCACAATCATTACACCCGCTGCCTTTCTTAAACTTGTAGGTATAGTATCACACATGTCTCTCTCTCCGCTTCTCATCTCTTTATAACTGTTGTGGGCCCCTTTTTGTAACTTAAGCCGTTCATTTAACCTTAATACATTGTAATTTACGTTGCAGAACATATGACAGCGAACCTATTAATATAACATGTACTGCAACAGGAGTTGTTTTGGAATGGGCGTAACTATTGCCGCTAAGGATCTACTTTCCTATAAAGAGCAGACTAGATTTGCATGGTTACCAAATGGCCGACAAGCAAGCCAATTTCGACCTTGTTACTTTCAGAGTATGACGTGTTGTCTATCTCCAAAAATAAAAAGGAACAGTTGAACCACTGTATAACTAGGTAGAATGAAGTTCATTTACTAATATAAACAGAAGATGTTCTTTATTCATTAGCTCAATATAAAAGTTATAAGAATTCAGGTTTGAATTATAATATAGGTGGCACCATCTTAAAATCTCTTGACAAGACGACGCTTTTGGGCATTTTTTTGTGAATCAAAATCTTACCTAGTGAGATTGAATTGATCAAACGTGTATTAGGTTAAATAAAGCTCGTTTTGCCTTTAGATGTCTGAAAATGAGCCTAGACAAATAAAGTCTGCTTACACTACTGTACAATCAATTAGGTATATCATACAATATGTATTTTTTAACCCACGAGAGAGTGTTGAGAATAACTTTTCATATGAAGCCTGCTGAGCGAAAGGTAGGTAGGAAATTTTTAAGTTGCACAGATAGGCAAACTGTGGCGGCAAACCTTCCATCCACTGCAGCAATATGTAGTTTCTCACTCTAACGCGTCTTATTCCAGTAGCGTGGTTGAAGTTACTGCGTAATGTGCATCGGCGTAGCAAAGTATTTTATGGGCCGCGCCGTGGCCAAGTGGTCACTACCTTCTCACTTATACGGCCCAGGTTCAATCCCAAGCAACCACGTGTGAGATTTGTGATGGACAAAGTGGCGCAGGGGCGGGTTTTCTCCCGGTTCTCCGGTTTCCCCCGCCATCTCATTCCACCGGGGCTCCATCTTCATGTATGACCAGTGTCATCGCCTGCGGTACCAGAGCAGTAAAAGCGGGCGTTAAACACTACAAAATAATAAATAAAATAAAGTATTTTATTTCGTTATTTTTTCTAGCACGAGTTCTTTTTCAGGGCGATTGGTTCGGAAACTGTCCTTGTGGAATAAGAACTATTGAAGGTGGGTTGTAATTTGTGACGTTTACTGGATTTACGAAACTTTTAACAATGAAGCACAATAAAACAATATACATCTTTTTTAAACGCATTACTTACTTCGTACTTATAATCTTTACTATTTATCGAAGCAATCCTCTTGTAGAATTCTGATTTTTATAATAAACTTCAAATAATTGCGATGTATTGTGCAATAATCATTACTTTTACCAACACTCCTAACTTTCTGCACCCGAAGCGTGTATTTATGTAATGGCGTCCCTCTAGCTTGTACAAAATCAACATTTCTCAACTTTTTTCGTTACTATGCTTAAACAACGAACATCTCCATATATTTGTTTAATTTTTGTTTTACATTTGTAGCCATTTTGCTAATTCAAAAATATTAAACTCTGTTTTAATTACTTACATAAACATTACAGCTTCTTCCATAATAAAATACACACAAAAATATTCCCTATTAATTATAATTTTGGATTTTACACATCATTTCTCGTATTTTTCTTTAATTTTTAAGGATTGCAACGAAACATATTTTAAAATATTAGCTAGCGTTCGTACACAAATTGCAACTTATTCGTTCCATTTACACGACCAAAATAGTAGATTTATGACTATAAATATTTACAATTTCTTTTTCTTATAAATGTATTTAGCTTTACTCAGGGCTTAGAATTATCTCCGCTACAAGCTAAAGATACATTAATTCACATTATCAAAGATTTAAATATTTTTACTGTGGTTGATTTATTAACGTAAAATGTTGCTGTTTTGTGAAAAATAATATATATATATTTATTCAAAATGTATAGAGATGTACATAACCATTTTACCGGAAACATGAATGATATCCATTTATGAAAATATAAACAAATTAAATTTTCAAAATCACGTATTTTTCTAGCAGTAAAACTGTAAATTCTCTCCCTCATGATACAAACCAGTTTTGACTGTACTGGACACCAGCTACTGATTAGGATAGGAAATGGTCGGAGGGACTTGAACATGGGCCCCACGAGAGGCCTCCTCGGGAGGGGAGAGGAACATAATTCCCCTACCGTTTGTGCGAATGGGATAGTAGGGCAACAAGGTAATATTGAAAACAAAGATAAATATTTTATCGATATCACCCCTTAAAATCAAACTGAATGAAAATAGATTTTATAAATATATATATATATATATATATATATATATATAAATAAATTTATGGCATCACTTCACCTATTGTTACATGGCAATTCATTTTATTATTTATGCGATTTTTGTAATTAATGTGTATTTTAGAACATGTGTATTTTTACGATAAGTGTAAGGCAACAGACTGCTTTCCTGCCTGGCTGCCTATCTATTAATCTAAATAAAAGACGTAAGAAACGCGACATCTTGACAAATGCAAGGTACCAAGAACAATCTGCAAGTCTATTACTTAATTGAACTTAGTTAAGCTAGTTAACTCCTATTTGGTGCGTAGGGAACACCTGATGGAGTGTCATGGTGCCGAGGGATGAATTTATCACCCCACCTTAGTAGGGTACCTCGACTTGCGGACGTGAAAATGACGGAATTTTGACCAGAGACCTTGTTTTTGAAGGTAAGAGGTTATTTTACGTCCAGATAAACATTACATGGGACTTTACTTCCCTTCTGAAGGAAAACAAGCTAACGATTTTTACGTTAAAAATATCCATCACCCTCCGCCGGGTTTGAACCTACCACTCTGTGTATTAGAGGCAAGCATGGTAACCAGCACAGCACGGAGGGAGACAAAAATATTACAGTTCATCGCTAATCTTTAGTCCGAAATATGCGTCATGTTCTTTTTCGACTTCATTTTTTTCCAAAATACTTGATATAACCGGAAGGTTGCTGTCGTTAAATTGCAGCGAGGTGCAAGGATTTTACGCTTTTAAATTGTTATATAAACCAAACATTATTAAGCGATGTATATTTCCAAAGAAATACATGCTCCTTAAAAGCAAGCTGATATTATAAAGCATATGTATGATGTGATAAAAATGGAAGTTTCTATTTTCTTAAAGGGTTTTTGCTTATTCATCATCAACTTTGTCCCCTTCAAAGTATCCCCCCTCAGATACAACACACTTCTGCCAGCGCTTTTTCCAATCTTGGAAGCAGTTCAGGAACTAGTTTTCCTTATGGTATTCAGCTCCTTCACCGATTATGTTTTTATCTCATCAATGGTGGCAAAACTTCCTCTGATGGTTCTCTTCAGTCTCGGCTACGATAGAAGTCGCAGGGAACCATGACCGGCGAATAGGGTGGCCGAAGCAACAAAATAGATTTGTTTTTTGCCAAAAAATCAGAACACACATTAAGGTGTGAGCGGTTGTATTATCGTTATGCAACTTTCAGGAGGGTTTTGCTACAATTCCGATTGTTTTCTTCGGATTGCTTCATGCTTCATTCCAGGGAGAATTCCCTATTGACCGTACTACCATAAGGCAGGAACTTATGTCGCACTATCCCATTGTAATCAAAGAAAATAATGAAAAGAACCTTCACATGTGATTAACCTTGTTGAATTTTTCTCGGTCTTGGTTCTTCAAACAGTTTAATTTGGGAGGATTGGACCTTGGTTTGGACGTCATACCTATATCCACGTTTCGTCGTCTGTTATAACTTTCTTTAGAAGTTCTGAATCATTGTCGACGTCATTCAGGAATTCCTGCGATCTTCCAGAACCATTTTCTTTAGTTCTTCACATTGTCGTCAGTAATAGGGCGTTCAAGGGGTCATAGTCTTCAACTTCTCTTTGAGACGTTTATACCACTAGTAAACTCTTGTCTTACTTATAGTGGATTTTCCAAAAGCCACAGTCAACATTTCGAATATAGTGTTGCACTTTATACCATTTTTCAACTAAAACTGAATGCACATTCTTTGATCCATCTTTTATGAAAGTAAAAATTCGCCGAACACTCGAAAACACGTACAATATTTTCGATTGTCAACAACTAAATATTCAAAATGGCTGCAAATGTAAACATGTACCAGGAATATGTACACCAATGTACAAAAAGATAAAAAAAAAAATAGTTTTGAAAATCATGTGCATATAAAGTCCACGCAATTAAAATATTCCCGTAATTTTATCACAACGCGTAAGATTAATCAGTAGTTTATAAAAGTGCGCTGCAATAGTTTGCACTCTGCACTCAATTGATGACAACTGAAATATTTTTTAATAATTATCCATATTTGTAAAAGAAGAAATAGCTCAAGAATACAAAGTACAGTATAATTCTAGTTCAGTAAATTATAAGATAGGTATTTATATGCTATAAAATTCCATCATGATCTTCAACAATTTGTGACATAAAGAGTGATGAAGTTAGCAAATTTAACAAAGTGGGAGAGGACCTTTAGTCTCCTTTTAAACCTACCTCTCAAGTTGACGAAAGCACGTGCATCATAATAGGATGTTTAAATGAATTTTATCGTGACCTTGCATTGTACAGGCGTGAACGTTTGCTTGAAATGTCTTTGCTGATATGCAGAAAAAGTAACGCATAATGAGCGAAGCTGATTATATTGGTAGTGGTAAGTAAAAGTCCCCCTCTCTCTTCCAGCGTGACTTACTCTGAGCATCGAGCAACATTTCCAGCCACTGGTTTCGCAGGCAACTTCAACTTCTCCTAATTGCCAAAGAGTAACATTACATGCTTTACATTCTCTCTGGCGGGGTACCGTTAAGGTGATGCTTCGTTGAGTTTAGGCGTAAAAAAATCTGATGTGTCCCATTCACTCAACTTTCTCTGGCTGCTCCACATTAAAACTATCCTTATAAAAGATTGATCTTATCTATGTACATCATGCTAATCGAGAATTAACAGAATTGTGACTTGATTCATTGTAAATAGAAAGGGAATAAGGGAATACATTATGCTAAAGCGATAGTCAATTCTTTTAAAAGCTGGTCGCTACGTGAAACAATTGAGGTTCGATTCGGTTTGCATGTTTCGTTAGAAAAAAAGGTAAATAGTTTAAAATTGAGACCAAAGAGAAAGCAAAGAATATCTCAAAACGTACAGTAAAAACGTGCATAAATTATGTGTTTTAACGCATCTACATTTTTTGTATTTTAAGATTTTATCTATCTCTTACGGTTTAACCCTAATTCAAAATTCTACAAATCTCATCCAGAATAAAGAGGTCTTCAGAGGCTATTTCCAGAAAATTCAAAACGTAATTTTATTTGAGATGTAGATAACTATCTTTAATATACGATATTTTAATTAAAATCGTTAGCGCTATTTTTGAGAAAAACATAAATTTCAAAAAAATATCCATGTAATGGATAGTTTGTTGTGGGGAATTTTTTTAATCTTCGTGTCACATCTTTGGAAGATGCTAAACATAAATACCAAGTTTGGCTTTTACAGATATTTTCGTTTTTGAGCTCTGCTGTCCACACACACACAAACATACATACACACACGACTTTTTCTAAAACTGCTTTTTTTCGAGCTAAGGGACCTCAAAACATACATTTACGGTGAAATCTCGACATATAGTTACTCTGACTACTGTATACATTGTATGTGCATTCGTGCTAAAAAGCAATAAAATATATAATAAAAGTATAGAAATAAACACGAAAAGATTCCGAGTTAGAATCTCAGTTAAGATAGGTTACCCAGATAAGATTTCTTCCGGGGTTTTCCTTTATCGAGAAGGCGAATGCCGAATATTTCTAAGCTCTAGCCCGGGGCTCATGTGGACATCATTTCACCGTTTCATTCACCGTGCGATATGAGCTATTAGATTAAGATGCGAAAAAGGACGAAAAGCTTTTTGTTTTCGTCTGCAGATCTGATATAAATGTCATAACTGTCGATCAGCTTTAACGATTCACACCTGCCTCTAGAAGGTGAACCTAGCGTAGCGAAACCCTTTTATAGAAGCGATAACCCCTTCATTTCACATCGATCATAGTACTGTTCATTACGTAGAGAACTTGACATCGACTGGGTGGAGTTAAAAGTTTGAGTTTGCTTACCTGAAGGTCCACATTTTTCGGAGGGAAAATGGGTCATTTTATGCACCTTAGCCATTTAAAACGCAAATAATGCACGTCAGAGAGTCAGGTTATACGACCACGTTTATAGTTTTGTTTTGACTTGCAACAATGTAGTTTGCAAAATAACCGATCGTTTAGTAGAAGTCCATGTATGCTGTACTAAGTATTACAAACGCTTTGTCAAACTGTTGGGCCAATTTTCAAGTAACAGCATGTGTACGCCCTCATGCAGGCATGTTCTTTAATAAATATACTTCTTTACCTCTTGTTCATTTGTAAAATAAAAGTAGTTGCATACTAACCTTCCTTATTTGTTTTCCACGCAATTTATCATGGCTGCTAAATGGCAGTTATAAATTTTACGTGTATACTAATCGATGCAATTTGAGTAGTTACATTAATTCTCAGGGAAAGCTACATTTATAGCAGTGATGCAAGTATGGACACTAAACGTAATAAAAATGCACCAGGCAGTGATATCACTGTATCTTCCCACTCCATGTTACGACCCTGAACTGCAGGATAATTTGTTGTATCACACACCGCGCCCTCTATGAGTTATATGGCGTCTGCACGCTAAGAAAACAAACTTCACATGATGGCTACTTTACTTACCGCCATTGTCAAGAGGCGAGAAAGAAGTCTGTTTAATGAGGAACTAGAGATTTCCTTCACGTGATTTGTGGATCCGCTCCGCTTCTCCATATATCTCTTTACTCTTTTATTTGTCAAGTTATTAAATCTCTCGCAGAGTGCCACAGGTGTGCCGATTTAACTAACTGCATATTAGTTTGTACGATAATTAAAACAAGATGTATGGATTTCAAATTCGTGGAGTAGTTCTTATTATGCGGAGATAACCTGTAGGCAGGGGATTTGGGTGAGGGGGTATTAAGGAGCTAAATCCTCTCCAACATCAAATTAAAACTTATTTTTACTTCTTTAGCACGTATTTATATTGTACAATGTAAGTGAAGAAGGTATTTTCCATCGTAAATGCACGTTTTGAGAACACCTGAGTAAAAATCCTTATTGGAAAAGGTTCCTGTGTGTATGAACAGCATAACTCCAAACCTAAAAGTCGGTTAAGTACCAAACTTGGTATTTAAGTTATGAAATGATACAAACATTTTCAGGAAAATCCTTTACCCCAAACTACCCTTTACATGCAACATTTTTTCGAAGTTGTTTGAATTTCTCATAAAAGCTAACGATTTTAAATAAAATGACATCAATTAAATACATGAAAAATAAAATGCAACCTTAAATCTTCTAGGAACAACCTCTGAAGGCCTGCTTATTCTAAAGGATGTTGCATAGCGGTAAACCGTAAGAGACAGGCAAAATAATACTACACAGAATTATACCTAGACCTCGTTAAAACACGCTATTTGTCAGATACATTATTTTTGTGGAGTTAACTATTTTCGAGATATTTCTGGTTTGTGGTTTCAATTTTAAAATACTTCTACTTTTCTCAAAGTAGAGTCATCGAATAGCGACAGCTTTTAAAATTTGATTAGGTATCGCTTTAGCCTAATGAATTCCCGTGTTTATCTTCTAATTACGAGGAGCTTAGTTATAAAACTCGATTAGCATGAAATATATAAAATAATTTATAAGAATAGTTTGTTTGTAGAATAGCTAGAGAAAGTAATGTGAATGGAACACATAAGATTTTTTTCATTTACTTTAGCGCTTCCTTATAGGGAGCTTATTGGGGACCTTGGAGCTTAAAGTTACTCGACATTCGTCTTCTCAGAATATGGAAAACCCCGAGGAAATCTCATCCAATTGTCACATTAAGTGAGATCCGAACTCGGGACTTCTTGAATGTGAGTCAGACACGCTACCCCCACACTAAAGAGTAGGGCAGTAAAATGTTGTCTATCTGTTAGGTTTACCAGTTATACAGAAATTATTCAGAATGAAAAGATCTTCGGGGGCCATTCCAAGAAAATACAAGGTATGCGATTCATTAGCTATGAAATTATCTTTGATATACGGCATTTTAACCAAAATCGTTAGTCATCTTTGAAAAAATATAACATTTTGAAACATATTGCAATAAAGGGATAGTTTGGTTGGGGGGGGGGATTTTGTGGAGCATTTTCGTGTCGCATATTTAGAAGATACCGAATTTAAATGACTAAGTTTTGTATTTTCGGTATTGTTAGACCGTTCGCCTCTCTCCTAGATCGCCCGGGTTTGACTCAGGAGACCGCATCTTGGTTTGTAGTGGACGAAGCGACCGACATATAGGGTTTTCTCCGGGTTCTCCGGTTTCCCCGCTATTTTACCCACCAATTGCTCATAAACATCTTTCCTGTCATCCAGTTCAACGTCATGTTATATCATGTACTTCCTCACGTTCATATCAGACATCGGGCTGATCACCCATCTCTCTATGATCCAGAGAAGGAAACAAGGCTGTTCACATGGACCTTTTTCTAAAAATGTTTTTTTTTTTCTTATTTTGGGAGTCTCAAAACAAATAGGTATTTCCGATGAAATCTCGATTGAATTTATGGGTAAAGTCTAATACTTCCTCTTCTCACTATAGATAGTGGGAAAGGTAAAACAGTGAATATTTAAGCGTAAAGATCAGCAAGATCTGATCAAAGAAACATAATGTAGCTATAAGACAAAACATTTCACAAATTTGGTTTTACTTGTTTTCTTCTTCATGTGATAACTATATTTGTTTATATGTCGTACTTACATTTGAATATAAACCAGAGGATCAAAATTAATGCTCTTTGTCTTGAACAACGTACGATTAATATTTTGTCCACATATCGCGATTCTGTGCTAAACATTCTTAACAATATAATTTAGCCAATGTCTGTGAGCCTAATAATAATAATAATAATAATAATAATAATAATAATAACAATAATAAAATTACAGCAATTAATGGATTTTCTAGGAATAGCCTCTGAGGAGCTCTTCATTCTGGTTCAGTTTTGTAGAACTTTGTATAATGGTTAAACCGTAAGAGATAGTCAAAAATTTACTACATAAAACTTGTAGATCTAGTTAAAACACATAGTTTATATCATAAACGTTTTACTTGTAGAGTTGGCCGTTAGCAAGATATTCATTGTTATTGATTCAGTTTTAAACTAATTAAATGTTTCTCTAACGGGACCTTGCAAAGCGAACCGACCCTCAATTGTTTGACTATGGCTTAACCGAACATGTTTCTTATTTCTCTTCTGCTTACAAAGAAGCAAGTAATAAGACGAATCCTGCTAATGTTTATCTATACTAGCAAACGTAGATAAAAGAAGAATCATTTGTAAGAACGGTTTGTAATTGGAACAGCTAGAGAAAATTATGTGAATGGGACACATCAGATTTTTTAAAGTAATGTTAATGTTCGCTCAGCGCACATAGACGCTATACAGACCACAGATAACATTATAGAAACGAATACATACATACAGAACACAAACCATAACAAAGAATGTAACAGAAGTGAGGTCTGTCTCACCAGGTTCGCTTGTAAGCAAATGAGTAATCAGTAATCATTGCTCTGATACACTTGTGTTTCTGTGTTGGAGGGAGAGGATGATGGAGCAAGATATCTGATAGGAAGCTGTGAGTGTTTGCTCAGCGACAGAGAGAGAGAGAGAGAGAGAGAGAGAGAGAGAGAGAGAGAGAGCTGCATCTGATACTTGGTATTATTTAGTTTAAAATCTGCGCTTTTCCGCCAACCAGACACTTTTGCGATTACAAACAAATCGACTCACACTTGAATGATTGTTCATAATTCTCTATGGTGTCGCGATTTTGTGCCCTGAAGCCATTTATACATTAAGATATCCTAATTGGAAATGAAATAAATATTTGTATAAAACGTCTTAATACTTTGAAATATGGCTAAATTTATGCACCAATAGCTTATTTGCTCTAATGAATGGTTTCAAATAAATTCTAGTCATTTTCAAGAAAATTCAACAAGCATATAATGTGAGCGTTGTTTTGCACTGTGTTTATGAGAAGCTTAAATCACTGAACCTTAATATAATTCAAATAAATTGATAGAAACATACAAATACAGTAAACATATGGCAAATATTAACAAGTAGAGCGTATAATCACTTGTAAAATATGACTGTAATAAATGCAATTTCAGAATTATGTGAAAATTTTAAGGACTAGTTATCTTGTGTACCGTATCTTTTATAACACTTAATTCAATGTGGCTATAAACAGAATCAGTAGCGAAATCAAGAAATGAAAGCAAATTACTCACATGCAGCTCTGAGTTCGAAATTTGGTGGCCGATAAAAGTGCAAACTTCTATAATCTATCCATCCTTCTTACTTCACCAGTGATGTAAACAAACCAGAATGTATTCTTCCGCGAAAGCACGTGCACACACCTTCGTGCTAAGCTGTGTTGCTCTGCTAATTTGACAGGAAAATAAATAGCCATCTGTTTTCATTGTTCATAGATATTGATCCACTCCATGAAATGTGAAACACAATAAACCGAGTAGAATGAAACATTTTAAATCCTCACGAAAAATCACAAAATGCAGAAATACTAATTGGAAGTTTGTTTAATTTTTGCATATTATATCACTTCAACCGTTTTTGCGAATGTTAGTATTCACATATAAACAACCGCACACTCCACATTTCTTTGATACACTGCTAAAATGCATAATCTCCCAGAAGGGTTAATCTGAAAATATAAATGTTCCACTTTTTCAGGATTCGAGTCATGTGTTGGAGCCCCACTGGAACTGCCAGTCGTCACTGCGATTGATAAATTAGTCGGTTAACGACAATGTCCACCATTCCCTCCAAATTCCACTTTGTTGGGTTGTTCTCGAAGAACGTGTGGTACATATTATCTACATTTTTCGGCTGTCGCTTGTTGAAAACCTGCTTGCACAAGACGTCACACCTCGGCTAGTTTAAAAGCTTTGCACATTTTATGGTACTTTCGGATGCTCCATTAAATTCGGCCGTTATACTGAGCATATTGTCTAATGTAATAGTAGGGTACTTTTTACATGAGCAATTCTTTTCATGCCCTCTAGGGTTTTCCTTGCTTATATTGCATTACTCCAATAACGCACACATCCCCATTACTTGCATATTGGAAACAGACTTTGCTAGGATCTGCACAACGCTTGGGCACTGTTACGTAAACGAATAATGACTAAAACTCAGTAAATTTCTGTTCCTTAATCATTCATGCCATTCAATTTAGACAACATTGCACAGTTTAAAATCATATTTCTGTACCCTTTCAGTAATTTAAGAGGAACTATTCTGTGATTGAGAAAAGCGGTAAAACGTTCAGAAACCAATCAGAGTTGTTGCTTTTTCTTACATTACTGGTGAAGTAAGGATGGAAGGAGAATAAGCTACACAGAAAATGTCCAGCAACTGGTGCTCAGTTTGTCCAATTTCACACAACATAGTTATAAGTTTCTACCTCTTTACTGCTACGGAATGTTTAGGCGACTTGGGTAAGAAAAATAACGTTGCTCTACGTCTGTATACCCCTATGATAATAATTTATGACAATTTAAAGTCGAAAACCTTGCGTAATGATGTGACTGCTATGGAGGTTACATTTGCATCTCTACCACATCGAGCTGTTGTTAATTCTGGAAAGGAAGTTCCAGAAAATAAATTTTATAAAATGACTAGCGTATGCAGCAACACTAAGATCACAATGATAATCTTATTGTGCATTGAAAATGAGCCAAGAAAACCGCCTTTCCAAATTTGTCGTAAACTTATTTTTATCTTCCGTCTCGTCTGAGTGAAATGTGGAGAGGAAAGTCACGGTCATCCGACAACAGACACTCACAGAATACCTAGTGGCTTGGCATAGCATCCCGGATTTCTCTTCCATTCTTATATTTCACATGTGTGTTACAACCCAGACTTGACTGTGTGTTGTGAAAGTCTTGTAGACATTCTCGGTCAAATTTGTGCTATCTCTGCTGTAAGCAGATAAATAGGCGAATAAAATGGAATCCAGAAGATAAATATCCGGATTTTACTGAAAATAAAAGTTTTAGTGGTGATCTCAACCTCATAAAAGCATTTTTAGAAAATGCCATCGCAGGCATGGAGGCTTAAAATCGAAAAATCAAATAAGCAACAAACTAAATAGTTAGGTTTGGCGTTCCAAGAGTGCAAAGCGAGGATTTTTACGAAATTTCTCACATCCCAGTTCCTTACAGACAATTTTTTGTTACCTTTTATTTCCTCATAAATGATCTGACAGTTTTTATGGAGATCTTGTATCTTTGAGATATTCCTAAAGGAAGGGGTGTAAAATGTGAAAACACAATTTCTTTTTATAAACAAAATATGCTTAATAACTAATTGTGCACAAAACATTGCAAAATCATACTTGAATCCTGGTGTAGTCAGAGGAGTTATAGGGGTGGAAACCCCTATTTACAAAACATGTAAGAGATAATACAACATCTAATTTTAATTCCAATTGCTGTGCTTAATTCATGAATATAAAATCTACTTTGTTCAATATTTCAACTTAGGATTAATTCATATTTATCATTTAATGTTATACAATTTTTTTTTAAAAATGAAACCCTGTACATAAACCTCCTTTAGTATTTTTCTGGTTACGGTACTGACTTAAATATGTCTTTAATACATAATAATGCTAAATATTATAAAATATGTGCAAGTGCTGATAAATAAGGAAAAATCAAATGCATGCATTTTTCAGCTGTAATTAAAAAGTGCTGGTGATGTGGAACCGTTGCAGCTTAATGTGACATAACTAAAAAAAATCTGATATGTACCATTCACATGACTTTCTCTATATCTCTGCAACAAATTATTCTTAAAAAGCTTATACTACTATTTACTTCCTGCTAATCAGAAAAAAATTAGCAAAAATATTCCAATTACTTGGTTCCTTGTAAGTAGAACCGAAATAAGGGAGTACCATAGGTTAAAGTGATAGTCAAAAGCTGGTTGCTATGTCACTGAAGTTCCTTTGTTTGTATGGACAGTAGTTGACAAATTCCTGTATGAGAAAAGTATAAGTTTTTCATAGCAGAAACCAAAACAAGGAATGTCTCAAAAATGATGAAATCCATGAAAAAAGTATATAACATTAATTGTGTGTTTTAACGTGCTCTACACTTTTTGTGCAGTAATTTTTTGTCCATCTCTTACGGTTTAGCAGTTAATCAAACTTCCGTAAAATTCGTCCAGAATAAAGTACTCTTCAGAGGCTGTTCCCAGAAAATTCAAGATATACATTTTATTTGTCAGGTAAATAGCTTTAATATACGGTATTTTAATCAAAATCGTTAGAGCCATTTTTGAGAAAATCAAAATTTTCGAAAAAGCTCCATTTAAAGGGTAGTTGGGGGCGGGGGATATTTCTCAAAATCTTCGTGTTGCATCCCTGGAAGATAATAAACTTAAATACAAAGTTTGGTATTTTACCGACTTTTGGTTTTTGACTTATCGTGTTCACAGATACACGGACACACACATACGGACCTTTTTCTGAAGATACTTTTCTTGGATACAGGGGACCCTAAAACATATATTTCCGGTGAAATCTCGGTATCGATTTTTTTGGTGGAGTGCAATACCTTCCCTATACACTATTACATAGTACGTATAGTGAAAGTAAAAATAATATTTTAAGAACCTATTTTGGCATTTTTGGGCCGCCGTTCACATGTTTAGAACAGCGAGTATTTGATTTTCATTAGACCAATCATTGGATTATGGCAATATGAACACGTTAATTGAAGTATGTTCTGACTTTCACTGGTTGTGGAAGAATTATTACTTTCTGTCACTGTGCCACATCTCGCATTGGCGTCCTTTGATAACTTAAAGGTCTTCTACATTTTGAAAAGTCATGGTTGCGGCAGAAGCAAAGAAATCGATCTAAAACAATGCGATTAACTGGGGAAAATCCTTGTTTCTAAAAAGCCTTTAACAGCAATAAAACCTGTCTCCATTGGAGGTAGACTTTTTCCAAAAAGTTCAGCGATATACATGATCTTATGGGACATCCATGATGATATAGTCATTAATAAACATATTTGCTGTAATATGATTTTAGCACACCTATAAAAGTGTAATCAAGGGGTTGTATTTAGTGCGATGTGTGC
Source organism: Hymenopus coronatus (assembly GCA_030762935.1). Lineage (NCBI taxonomy): Eukaryota > Metazoa > Arthropoda > Insecta > Mantodea > Hymenopodidae > Hymenopus > Hymenopus coronatus. The sequence continues at coordinate 127,477,804 of CM060892.1, read as the reverse complement.
GGGGTAAATACTCACGTCGGCGACGCAGTTCTCTCGTAACATCGTATTATCTCCAGATTTCTTGTATGAGTTATGCCTATCCAGTATTATAATACTTCTTGATTTGCCTTCTTTAGAAAATAATCAAAATATTCGGTCAACAGCTCGGTTTGAATCCAGCAGCAAGGGTAAGCTACCTGTCGATTGCTCAAGATGGTGATCCTTTGATCAGGGTGTCAGCCCAGATTTTTTGCATGGAAAATTATGCAGCATATGAGCATCGCCAGAGACCCTCTCGATGGCACACTACTTTGGTTGTGGGTAAAATGGAAGTGCTTATTGTCGTGTAATGTTCGAACTTGAGACAAAACTGCACTCGCGAATGAGGAGAGCACTGTTTGGGTTATGTCGTAACGTTACAGTTCGTTCACCCCTTCCCTGAGATGTGTAATTGTGGACTGTCTGTCGCAGTGAAATGGTGCTTCCTATCATAATAAGAATCCACGGAAACATTTATGCACATTTAAGGTTGAATGGGAGGAACACTTTTTCTGTACTGCGAAAATATAAGTTGCCTTATTTGTTCCAAGAGTTTACGGGGTCATATAACACGTCATGTTATAATTATAATAATTATTATTAATAGTAGTTATCGTCTACTATTACTATAATCATTATTATCATCTTTATTAACGTTATCATTATCATTAAACGCTATGTAATGCATACAGTTTTAAATATACTTTAGAAGGTGTTGTAAATAGAAGCTTAATATTTTCTTAGGGATGTAGTCATATGATAATAGGTAAAAATGTATAGTTCCTAATCGAACTATAGGGATGGAACGTGCAGCACAACTCCAGGTACTGAAGTATTTTTCAAAATTGAAAACAGTAAAATCGCATTCACGATCTTGGGTAGTAAATGCAAATCCATGTGCGCAGTTAAAAGCAGTCGCATGTGACAGTGAAGTATATTTGAATATTCCTGTACCATAGTTCCTCTACCAAACTCACTCTTCACTGTGACCTGTGGAAGGTACTTATAATACAGCACTGCGACTTTGCCCCCTACCGCCAACTGCCCCCAATTCCTTTGTGCCCTATCTCTGATGACATAGACTTGGAGACGCCTGCAGTAAACCAAGACGGGGAACGTGAGCCTTGATGCATATGCAGCCTCAAAACGTTAGAGTGGAGTGAATAATTTAAAATGCTAGAGCGCGATTAAATTTGTTCAAAGGGGCATGTTGGAAGCGGTATTTGCTGACTGGAATGCATGGTCTTGTTTGATTTATTGACCTTCAAGCACGTAGTTCATTCAAAGCTGAGTAAACCCTTGTTTACAAAAGGTAGCAAAGATAGATATTTTTTTGGTATGTAAGGATAATGAATCTATTTAACACAGACCAAACCAACAACTTTTATATTAGTTTATAACTTTATGATAATAGTAATTAATTTTAATTCGTTCCCATATGGAGATAGCGTCCCTACTTTAGTTATTTCCCTTTTAATGTGATACTGAGCAAGGAGGGTATTTTAAATTAATTTTGAGATTTTATTTATATTTATGTGTTATAACGGCTTGATAATTTGCATCGTCATTATTACAGGTTTCCTAACTAGCGGTTATTTTTCATAAACGTAGTTTAATTAATTTATGGTGTATTTATATAAAATACATCTTTAGTATGGTCGGTAGAAAATGTATAGCTTATACATGATGTATGAAGACAACCTAATAATTCCGTATATAGGAATAATAAAGTCCGTTAGGCACCAAAAATAAGCGGGGCAGCCCGTGAAAGCCATACAGAACTTCTATCTGGCACTGAGTTATCGTGCAAAGGAGAGTGAGTCCATCAAGTACATAAGGAGCCAAATTGAACGAACGTAGCTCTCTTTTCTGTAAGAAGCAAACTTCGGTAATGGACACACTCCATAAACATTGAACCGAACACAGAGCGTGTTTTGCATAACAATTAACATTAGAAACATTTCCACTTTAACCACAGTATTGTGTTTTCATATTAACTGGCCTATTGAAATCTAGTAATTTTAGCTTAATATGTGGATGTTTAGGTATGGTATAAAAGAACCGTTAAATATGGTGCCTAATTAAAACTGTATATTGGTTAATTCTATAACCAGTAAAACGTTTTAGTTTAAGGTCTCAAACTAATCTGCAAAAACATAAAATACTGGGAAAATATTCCGGGGTGAACAGCATTTAAGACTGTTGTGACGCTACCGAGCAAGAAATACAAGAACAACCAGTTTCCAGCGATTTCCACTAGTCTGCAACACCTACTGAATGCCGCCATCTATGTTTCCATTTTACCTACAGGCTTCCACATTTAGACCGTTTCCTCTAAATGTGTGAGGATTTATTTCAAGTAATTTTTATTGCATAAGATACCACCGAAATATCTCATAACAATAGTTCGAATTGTTCATTAATTGTTGAATTCTTATTATAACGACTACAGAGCTTTTCTAAGTAAGGAATAACAAACATAAAACGAATTGTTTGCTTGTTTAACAATTTTCTCCCCAAATTTACATAACTATAACACCCAAAGTTCTAATTATTTAATAAGGTACTTTCCATTTACAACTATTCCTAAAGCAACCAATATGTTTATATGAGACAGTTAAATTCTTCCTGCAAAAAATGGAAAAAATAATATTCTACAATTTAAAATATTTGTCGGTGAAGTCACAATCTGTACAATATTGGTCGTCCCTGGCTAAATATATTGCGGGTGTTCTGTGATTTTGAAAAGTAAAGTGTGGAGAAAATTTATTGATTTACATAAACTATAGAAAAGTACAATGTAATTTACAAATACTTTACAATTCTGGCATGTTTGTGAGATAATATTTAACCGTATTTAACATTCTTTATATTTCTTAATTTCCGATATTGTGAATTTTACTCTTGTAAAAATCTTGTGTTAAAACAAAATTGTATCTATTGTTTTCTGTTGCATGGCTCTCATTGCACCCACATGTAACTATTATTAGCATGTACATACATATTGACAATAATTTGACATGCGCAATTGCATATAATATGACGTGTTATTTGTACCATAATATCCTTAAAAGCAAGTATACTTTAGCTGAAGTATTTTCATGGTGTGACCATTTTATGACGTCACAAGATAGATGAATACTGGGAAGAATTGTTAGCACCATGTATTTTTCCGTACTTCAATCACTTCTAATTTTACTTCTCTATTCAGCACGCTCGCGGGAAAGGATCGGTAATGGTGTCCGGTTTATGCGTTAGAAAGCTCTGCTTTTAACTGGCATTGGAGCGTTGTCTTGAATATCTGTGCATGTGGTTGAAAAATCTAATGTGTTGCATTTACGTGACTTTCTCTACCTATTCTACAAACAAACTATTCTTACAAAAGATTATTCTTCTATCTATATCATGCCATGCGAGATAAATATAAACACAATTGGTTTTACTAATTAGTTCCTTATAAGCAGAAGAGAAATAAGGGAATATGCAAAGCTAAAGCAATAGTCAAAAACTTTAAAAGCCCATCGATATGTTAACAATTGAAGTTTGGTTCGCTCTGCATTTCCAGAAAAACAAAAGACGGATGAAACGAAAGGGACCCCGTTTGAGAAGATGCGTAGTTTAAAATTAAAACCAATAACAAGGAATATCTTGGAAAGGGGTGAACTCTGCAATAAAAACGCATATTGTAAAAATTGTGTGTTTTAACGAGATCTACATATCATGTGTAGTACGTTTTTGTATATGTCTTACGGTTTCCCAGTTATGCAAAATTCAGAAAAATTCATCCAGAATGAACAGGTCTTCAGAAGCTACTCCCAGAAAATCAAGATATACATTTTATTTCATATCCGTATTTTAATCAAAATGATATGATCCATTTTTGAGAAAAACAAAATTTTTAAATATGTTACCATGTAAAGGATAGTTAGGGCTGGGGGTATTTTCTTGAAAATCTTGTGTCGAATTCTTGGAAGATACCAAAATTAAATACTAAGTTTGGTATTTAACGGTATTTTAGTTTTTGAGCTATGGTTTCCACAGACACATACACTGACCTTTTTTCTAAAAATGCTTTTCTTTGGACTCAGGCCACTTCAAAACGCATATTTCCGGCGAAATCTCGGTATCGAATTTTTGGGTAGAATACAATACTTCTTCTATGCAATTTGTACATATTATGTGTAGAGAAAGTAGAACGAATATACCCTGCTCGTTTATGCCTATTGTCGCCAGATCTGGACAACTTTGTTCATCCTTCACCTCACTCCTTCCTGCTAGAGGTCAGGCTGGCGCAATGTTAACTCCTCCCGTCACCAACCTAAGAATTACGATTAAATCACAGACAGACTTTGGTTCTCAGCTTCCCATTCTATTTTGGGCGTCAGAGACCGCTTAATTTTGCTCTTTATCAGAGTTGATAAAGCCCGTCTGGGTAGTGTGGTGGTAGCGTGACTGCCTCACATTCAAAAGGTCGTGAGTTCGAATTTTGCTTAGGGGAGTTACTCGGATAAGGTGTTTATCGGGGGTTTCCCTTGTCCTGAGAAGACGAATGTCGAGTAACTTTAAGCTCCATGGACCCCGAGATCATTTGAGCATCATTTCACTAATTTTATTCATCGTCCGATATGACCAACTAGTTTAAAGGACGTTAAGAAAAATAAATAAATAAATAAATAAAAACTATTATACAGGTCCAACGGCTTTACTTCTCTTCCGAAAGAAATCATGCTAAGGTTTTTTACGCCTGAAAAAAATCCATCGCCCGTCGCCGGGTTTGAACCCACGATTTTGCATGGTAACACTACACCACGGAAAGCGACTCGCACGGCGATGTCCTGTTCTGTTGTTAGTCATGAATAATTTCTCCGAAATCTTGGTTATTGTTTAACATGACTTCTTGGTCATATTGTGAGTTCATTTAAGTTCATTGATTCATTTGAGTTGGTGCTTTAGTTGCACCCTGGTCTCATATAACCAGCTTGAGGAACTTGCTGGTAGATAGCCTTAGTCGCGAAGTCGTCTTCCAGTGTTTTTATTTATTATGTATTTATTGAAGAAGCAAAATTGTTATACGCAATGGAAATATGGGGGTTATTAGACAAAGAGAAAGGGTAGATTATAGGTATAAAAATGTTTTGTAAAAAGATTTTAGGGCTAAGCAGAGCATCACCAAAGGGGTAGCAACTGGGCAGATCGGAAAGATGGGGACTCATTCTAGAGAGGATATTGGGATGGGTGTATAAAGAGCGAAGGCAAAAATCTGATAAAAATGTGTATGAAACAGCTTCAGATAATTAAGAATTAAACGTCTTGGTTGCAGCTAGAAGAAATTTTGACTAAAAATGATGAGAGACGCAAGGAGGAAGGGTGAGGAAAATGAAAAAGGATTCTGAAAATCAATAAATTGGGATAGAAGACATAGATAAACAGGAAATTCGGGGTGTATTATAAAATAAAAAGTCACTTCGTTTAAACCATAAAATATAGAAAGCAGGTCAAGAGAGATGCAGATATATGTATGTAGTATACAAGAGAGAGAAGGATTAGCATGGATGAGAACTGGAGCAATACTTTTTAAAGGAGTGAGGGGCAATGAACTAGATCGTTGTATTTTATGCGGGGAGAAAGACACAGTTCACTGTTTGACAGAATGTAAAGAGGTAAGAAAATTGAGGAAATAAATTTGGGAACACAAATGGGATAATATGGCAGGAGAGATGGTAGCGATGAAAATATTGCATGTTAAAGGAGAGAAGAATTAAAGAAATAAGGCAATGTTTGGCAAGGGTAACAGGAAAAGCGGATAAAAGAGAGAGAGAGAGAGGGAACAGCAGAGTAAAAAAGAGAATTGAATGCAATAATAGCACAAACCAGAGGTGACTGACTACACGCTAACAACCAGCAGCGCTTAAACGCTACTAAAGCTAATTGTTGAGACAGTACGTTTCACATAATACATATAATTTCGTAATGAGGGTAGTAATAAAACTGTTACTCGTAATAATGTTAAGACGAGCAGAAATAAAACTGCTCCAAAAGACATACATGTTTGGAACGAAGGGAAGGTGTACCATTCCCCACCATTTCCGACCCAAGAGCCTAACAAAAGGGGAGGGCTTTAGCACTGGTCAATAGGTAATTTACTGTTGCTTATTGTAAGGGCAGGAGTTCAATGTTCTTACGCGTGTACATTCTGGCTTCTCTTAAAGAAAAAAGTTACGAAGCGAGCATTGGGAAGACAATGTAACAATCACGTGGTAAAATAAAAATTTGGCTGATGTTTGTAGCCAGTAAGGCTCGAAAAGTTCGTCAATTCTCTTCGGTTCCGTCATTGCATTCCTCGTTAGAGAGTCGGGCACGAAGCAGTGATATCAATAAATTTTTACTGAAGGGGTGAAATATTGAGTCACATCAATAAAATTACATAGGGAAGTATATTGCTAGATGGCGTAACAAATTACGGTGTGTAATATCAGCGTGGTAAGGCGTGGTTAACCAAAGTAAAAGGTGACGGGTTAAAAACTGGAAATGAAATAACTAGTCGCGTTGGATACCAGCCCTGAGATCCATATAACATAAGATCAGTAGTCACGAACCCGAACCCATCCTTAAAAATCCCACGCATTGCCAAAATGGCAAATGTCACCTGTTATCGCACCATTGAATATTGGGGTAAGTGATGTAGTTTAAATAGCAGGAAATGATTTTGTAGATAATTGAAAATACAACCTAAGTACAATAAATTGTTATTATTGCCAGAAATTAGCATAATGTGTAAATAAAAACCTACAGACTCCAGTCCTAGCTTTGTTATTAGTATTTGTTTTCTTGTGCAGATTTTTGTGTGATGTCTTTCACCAAATAACAAAAGTACTTTCAGACATGTTAAGATACATCCACATCCAAATATGTGATAATATCCATCTATTCAAGACTTTAACTCAAGTAGAGTACTACAAGGAGACTGACATTGTTCAACATAATGACAGGAGATAATCATAAAAATCACAATGTTCAGCAACACTCGTGCTTTACACGTTCAGAAGACAAACAAGAGCTAAAAAACTGCTGAACAAATTCATCTCATGGATCCTGAAAAATGATATATAAATACATAATAGTAAAACTAAACAAATTATTTTCAGAAGGGATAGTAAACTCATGCCTAAAGAAAATACCGTTAAATACCAAACTTGTGTATAAGTTACCTGGAAATGTTTTCAAAAAGTTTGATTTTCTCGAAAATAGCCCTAACAATTTTTTTTAAATCACTATATATTAAAGATATTTGCATAATAAACAAAAAGTATACCATGATTTTTTTTGGAATAGCCTCTGAAGACTTCCTCATTCTGGATAACTTTTTGTTTAACTGGTAAACCGTAAGAGATAGAGAAGAACTTCCATACAAGAATGCGGAGCTCTTTAAAATACACAATGAATGTCATATACATTTTTGTAGAGTTCATGTTTCCGAGATATTCCTTGAATATTACTTTAAATTTTAAAAAAAACGTATTTTCTCCAACGGGAAGTAATCTTTCGTTTCAACTCTCTTTTTTTAATCCTGGCCATGCAAAGAGAATCGAATTGCAATTGTTTACATAGCGACCTGATTTTAAAAGATTTGACTATTGATTTACCCTAGTGTATTTCCGTATTCACTTTCTGCTTAGAAGAAGGCAAAATATAACAACATTTCTGTCAACGTTTGTCTGGATTAGGATGATGTAGATAAAAGAATGTTTTGTAAGAAGAGATTATTTGCAGAACAGGTAAAGAAAGTCATCAGACTTTTATGTTTTTAAAATGTCGTTTTATGCACCATGTGGGTCACATAAATCATTACCACAATGAAAATAACTCTGTCCTCAACACATATTAAATATACACGCATAACATCGCAATAATTTATATGACAAATATTTGTATAAGACTGATTTAAATTGTTCGTCTATGGTTGCCCTTCAGTTACGGTATCTGATTAAACAAAGACGAGATAATGAATCACTCTGCACGCTGTTGGTTAAACTAACATAAACACCAGCAAACAAGATTCTAGACGAAGGCCAGTTTTCGTTTTTGGACGAGACGAAAATAAACACCAGCACGACTTCTCTCGAGCCTTGTGGAAGATCAAATATGGAGGTATGTGGAACCATCGCGGATGTTCCAGACTTGGGACGTCGCCCCAAGGTTCCTTAACCCGACAACTTCCTCAAGAAACAACACATGTGTTGTATGATTCACACGTCCACTGCAGCTTTTCTGAAAAAGGATAAGGCGCAGTGAATATTCTTCCCATGTATTTGAGCTGTTGTATATGTGAACATTGATCAAAAATTGAGAAAAACTAAAAAGTATTTTTCTTAATAATATAATATGAATTCTAAACCTTAGGACAATATATCATTTTTTTTTCACTTGACTGATTTTAGCTATCAAATAACTAGACGCATGCGTATTAACAAACATGCCCAACTTTTTACCTTGTTTTCTGGAAAACGTATTTTCAAAATTTTTTCACTCTCAAAAAGCTACGCAGGATGTTTGTTTTTTTTTAAATAGTATGTTTCAGAACTTTTGTTAGAAAATAACCATATATTTTTTTGAATAATACTCCAATTTTTACAAATACGTTATTTAATTTTGAAAGCGTAGAGTTTCAAAGAGTAAAAAATGAATTATTCTACGATAATTAGTAATTAATTTAAAAATCTGGTTTATATATCTATTTGTAACCTTATTTACTGTAAACATTTAATTTTTGCTGCGAATACTTTTAAAAATGCATCACGTGGTGTCTTTTTATTAGAACAATGAATTTAGTCAGAAAAATGCTTTTATTTAAATAACCAAACAAGTTAAAATGTTAATACGTAACAAAACTATCATTATTATTGTGTGTAGTAGTGATGAAAATCTGATTTGTCCCATTTAAATACCTTTCTCTTGCTGTTCGATATACAAACTATTCTTACGAACGATTATTCTTTTATCTATGTCATGCTAGTCAAGATAAACATTTACAGAATTGGCCTTATTACTTACTTCTTTATAAGTAGAGGTAAATAGAGTAGGTTAAAGCGATAGTCAATTCTTTTAAAAGCTCATCCCGGTTATAAAAACTGAACTCAGCTTGGTCCCGTTGGAGAAAAGTAGTTTAACATTGAAACAAATAAAAGAATATCTCAAAAACGGCCAACTCTACAAGAAAAACAACATATAGTACATAAATTATGTGCTGTATTGTGATATACGTTTTTGTGCAGTAAGTTTTTGTCTACTTGTTACGATTTAACCAATATGAAAAATTCTGTGAAACTCATACAGAATAAAGAGACCTTGATAGGCTATTCCCGGAAAAGCGAAAATGTACATCTTAATTTGTGTCTTTAATATACGGTATTTATATCAAAATCGTTAGAGCCATTTTTGGCAATAACAAAATTTTTAAAAAATTGTCCATGTAAAGGGTAGTTTGTGCTGGGGACCCTTGACTTTCTTCAAAATCTTCGCGTCGCATCCTTGGAAGATGCTAAAAATAATGGTAAGTTTGGTGTTTAGCGGTCTTTTCGTTTTTGAGCTATGCTGTCCACAGACACACACACACACCCTGATCCAAAAAAAAAAACCAACACATTTTTAGAAAAAGGTCTGCGAGTGAACGTGAGTATGTCTGTGAACAGAATAACCAAAAAAGAAAAAGTCAGTTAAATACCAAACTTGGTGTTTATGTTTAATATCTTCCAAGAATGCAACACGTAGGTTTTTAAGAATATCTCCTCACCTCAAACTACCCCTTACGTGGGAGATTTCTCGAAACTTTCGATTTTCTCAAAAATGGATATCTACATGCCAAATAAAATAATCATCTTCAATTGTGTTGAGAATATCTGTATAGTTCTGTGTATTCTTGATAATTTGTATATAACTAAAAACCGTAAGAGATAGCAACAACTTACTACACAAAAAGTGAGATGTCATCAAATCACACAATTTATATCCCGTATATTTTTGTTGTGGAGCTGTTTCCGAGATATCCCTTGTTACTGGTTTTAGTTTTAAAATGCTTGTACTTTTCTCAAACAGAAGTCATCCGTGTTTCTTTTGTTGTACTGCTGACTATAAAAGAGAACCGAATTTCAAAGACAGTCCCATAGCGTCAGCTTTTAAAACATTTTAATCTCGCTTAGTATTCCCTTAGTATGAGATTTGACTATCGCTTTAGCCTAGTATACTTTCTTACTTCCTTTCTGTTTACAAGCAAAGAAGTAATATGATACTTTTGTTAATGCTTACCTCGATTAGCTTGAAGCAGACGAAAGAATATATTTTTTGTAAGAATTTTTTTTGCAGAATAGGTAGAGAAAAGCATGTGAATGCAACACATCAGTTTGTTTAAAATAACTAAGTGTCAAGTAGATCAATAACAGCACTTAGAGGTTGTTTTTATCGTCCTGAAAAATAATATAGCCTTCGTCGAAGGCTATAAGAGCATTATATTACACACACACACACACACACACACACACACATACACGGATACTTTTTAAATATCTGATGTGTCCCATTCACATGACTTTCTCTAGCTCTTACGCAAACAAACATTTTATTCAAACGTTTAATCTGTTATCTACATAATGCTAATCAAGATAAACATAAGCAGAATTAGTCTTATTAGTTGCTTCCTTGTAAGTAGAAGGGAAATAAGGGAATGTACAGGCAAAGGCGACAGTCTCGTCCTTTAAAAGCCGGTCGCTATGTGAAACAATTGCTTGCAAGGAGTAAACAAACGAGAAACGAGAAGAAAGATTCAAAATCTTCTCGGGCTTCTAGCCAAGTAAAAACTTGGCTTGACTTGGGTGTCAAGCCAAGTTTTTACCTGGCTAGAAGCCCGAGAAGATTTTGAATTAACACGTCGCCAGGAAAGCTTCAGTTCTTATTTTGAGAAGAAAGATGTCTTCCCCTTTGAGAAAAGTGTAAATTGCTTTAAATTGAAACCAATAATCCGGAATATCTCGAAAACGGTTAGCTCTATAAAAAAATGCATGTAACATAAATTGTGTGTTTTAATGTGATCTATATTTTTATGTAGTAAGGTTTTGTCTGTCTCTTACGGCTTGCCAGTTAAATAAAAGTCACCCAGAATGAAGAGAGAGGTCTTCAGAGACTATTGCCAGAATACTCAAGAAATATATTTTATTTGCCATAAACAATTTTTAAACTTAAGGGTTTTTAATCAAAATTTTTAGTCATTTTTAGAAAATCAAAAATTTCTATAAATACTCCATGTGTAGTGAGGGTGGGGAATTTTCGAAAATCTTCGTGTCACATCCTCGGAAGATACTTAATTTGAATACGGAGTTTGGTGTTTGAGCTATGCTGCCTTAAGACACACACACACACACACACACACACAAACATATACATACACACACAGAGATAGACACACATATGAACATTTTTCTAATGTGTTGTTTTTGGGGGGGGGGGATTTCGAGGGTCCCAAAAATGCATTCGGTGAAATCTCGGTATCGAATTTTTGAGTACAATACAGTACCTTCTCTATACACATAGTACGTATAAAGTAATTAATGAATAAGCTTTCGATGGAATATATTGTAGAATCTGTATAGAAATAAACGATGGTAGGTGGAGAAATTCTTGTCTTGTGGAGAACATCAATCCAAGTCCTTGCTCTTGTGCTGATTTTTTTTTTTTTTTTTTTTTTTATGATTGCTTCATTTAATCGTTATATCAAGGGTTTCGTCTTGAAAAATAACTTATTGATGATGTTTTTCTCTTTGAAATAGGGTTTGTGAAGGACAAAGCGGCATCTGGATGGGTTTTCTCAGAGTCCTTCGGTTTCCACCGCCATTCATTTCACCAATTGTCCAATAATCATCTTTCCTGTCATCCATTTCACCGTCATTTCGTATCACCCACTTGCTCACTTTCATAGCAGGCTTCTCTCTGAACCACAGCCTCTTCTCTTCAACAGGGTCTGACACCAGGCGTCCTCTATACGAGGAGGGTAAAAAGAGAAAGAAAGATAGCAAGAAAGAAAGAATTGTAGGGTTGGTGATGTTTTATTATTTTCTCTACATAGGTAGAGAAGGTATTGCAATTCACCCAAAATTCAATACCGAAATTTCACTGGAAATACCCCATAAAAATTTTATGTCCATGTGCCATTGTGTCCATGTGTCTGTGAATACGATAACTCAAAAACGAAAAGTTTTTAAAATATCAAACTTGGTATTTCAGGGATCCGACACAAACACTTTGAAGAAAATACTCCCTACCTAAACTACATGGACAAATTTCGAAAATTTTTATTTTCTCAAAAATGGCTGTAACGATGTTGATTAAAATACTATATATGAAAGATATTTATATGGCAAATAAAATGTATAACTTGACTTTTCTAGGAATAGCCTCTGAAGACCTCTTTATTCTGGTTTAATTTTTTGCTGAATTTGATTTAAGTGGTAAACCGTAAGAGATAGACATATACTTACTACACAAGTCGCCCTCCGTGGTGTAATGGTTACCATGCTGACTTCATATACCCAAGGTCGCGGGTTCAAACCCGGCGGAGGACGATGGATTTTTTCGGGTGTAAAAATCCTTAGCATGGCTTCCTTCGGAATGGAAGTAAAGCCGTTGGTCCCGTGTCGTAGATTTACGGCACGTAAAAGAACCTCAAGCCTGACAGAGAGGCCTCTGAGCAAAATTAAGCGGTCTTTCACGCCCAATTTAGAAAGGGACGCTGAAAACCACTGCAGTTAAAGAGCGTCCATAAATAACACGCCATTTACTTACTACACAAATAATGTAGATCTTGTTAAAACACACAATTTCGTGGGGTTGACCGTTTCTGTTTTAAAATATTTGAAACGTTTCTCATACGGGAATTTGTCAGCTTCTGGCAATGCGTAGAAGAGAATTTCCAACAGTTTTTAAAAGGTTTGACTATCGCTTTAGCCTAGTGTATTTCCTTATTTCCCTTCTACTTACAAGGAAGCAAGTAATAAGACATAATCTACTAATGTTTATCTCGATTAGCATGAAGTATATAAGCCTTTTAACAAAAAATTGTTACTGAGATATAGAGAAAGGCATGTGAATGGTACACACAAGATTTTTACTAAAGTTTACACACTCATGTTCATAGTTGCAGAGGATAGGAAGCTATTCTGAATGAAGATAAATTCCCCGTTCCAGCCCGGATCTTCTGGGTTGAGAAAGCAGAACTCTGAACCCTCGACCAAGAGGCAGAATAATAATAATAGTTTTGTTTGCTTCGGAACAATCGAATTTCTGGGAACTCTGTTGTGAGTGCTACATACCACAGAGTTCCAGGAACTGGACATGCATTTTACTGCTGTTTTATAGACCTCCAACCACAAGACCTTACCGTGCTGCAGTGGTATGCGAGTTTATTGCTCACGTTTCAGCATTAAGAGTTACCAATTGACCTCGAATTGTAAACCAACCTCCTTAGTTCTTCTAGGCAGACGTGGAAAGCAATGTTTACCAATCATGGATAATGAAGGCACTAAAATACTTCAAAATGATGTTAAAGGATTTTGAATTTCTTTGTTGCGTAGAACAACATAAAATGTCCTAAGATATGGTTGACTCTATTTTAGCCATCAACGGATAGTGATACTTATTGCATGAAAGGATGAATTTTGCCCCTTAGACCTAAATTTTGCAATTTTGTTTGAAATATTGATGAATAATGATATTTAATTTTTCTTTCTCTAGTGCATATGTACAATGTACCCATCAGATATATAAGGTATTATATTCCACCTAAAAATTCGATTCGCAGATTTCATCGGAAATACATGTTTTGAGATATCCTTAAAAAAAACGTTTTTAGAAAAATGCCTCCGCCCTCTGCGCGTGCACTCGTGTTTATGTATATATGTGCGTATGTGTATATATATATATATATATATATATATATATATATATATATATATATATATTAAACCCTGAAACTTTTTTCAAACGCGAGGTCACCCTTCGTTTCATCTGTTTTATTGCTGACCGTGCAAAGCGAATCGAACCTCAATTGTTCACATAGCGGCCAGCTTTTAAAAGATTTTACTATCGCTTTAGCCTGGCGTATTTCCTGATTTCCCTTCTCGAAAGAAGAAATATGCTGTCAGTCAAACGCTTCTAGACATCCAGTGAAAGTAAAGCAGTTCTGTTATTAGCTGAATTGTCATTTATTCCACAGTACAAGGAACCCACAACTCACTTCATAACGTAATATTAGTTTAAAAGTGTGTATAGTAATATGTTTAAAACATTTAGCAACAGGTATGAAACTGAATGCCAGGCATGCTACCGTTTGTTTGAGCTGAGACCACCCCATTCTAACCCAAAGGTGAGATATAACCCTGGTGGGTTTAATAAACTCCTTTTTCGGGCGTGAAATAGAGGCTGTTTTAACGACAGATAGCTAATCGAGATAAGCATTAGAATTAATAGTTTTATTAGTTGCTTCCTTCTAAGTTGAAGATAAATGAGGGAATACACTAGATAAAGCGATAGTCAAAACCTTTAAAAGCTGGTTGCCATGTGGTTGAAATGCGTTTCTTTATATAGCCAGGAGCAAATATCCGTATGAAAAACATTAAAAGTTTTTAAAACTGAAACTAATAACAAGGAATATCCAAAAAATGGTCAACTCCACAACATAAATATATATGATATAAATAGTATATTTTAACAAGATCTACAATTTTTTGTGTAGTACGTTTCTGTTTATCTCTCGGTTTACCACTTAAATACAATTCAGCAAATCTCATCAGAATAAAAGATCTTCAGGGAATATTCCCAGAAAATTCAAATATACATTTATTTATCATATACATATTTTTAATATACTGTATTTTGATCGAATTCGTTAGAGCCGTTTTTGAGAAAAGCAAACCTTTCGAAATTTGCCAATGTAGTTTGGGATAGGGGTATTTTCTTTAAAAATTTCGTCCGGCATCCTTTTCGTTTTTCAGTTATCGTGTTCACAGACACACGGACACACGGACACACGGACCGTTTTTAAAAATGCTCTTTTTTATACAGGGGCCTAAAATGGGTATTTCCAGTGCAATTTCGGTATCGAAATTTTGGGTGGGATGATACCTTTTCTACCTATGTAATGTAATATATATACTATGAAAAAAGTAATAAAATATTATGAATTCTACAATTCTTTCTTTCGTATTGAGGACCAACGCTGGTGTCAGATCCTGTTGAAGAGAAGAGGCTGTAGTTCAGAGGGAAGCCCGATGCCTGCAATGAAAGTGAGGAAGTGGGTGATACGAAATGACAATGAAATGGATGAAGGGAAAGATGATTATTGGACAATTGGTGAAATGAATGGCGGTGGAAACCGAAGAATCCTGATAAAATCCGCCCAGAGGCCGCTCTGTCCTTCACAAACCATATAATTCAAAGAGAACGTCAGTAAGTTGTTTCTCAAGACGATACCCTTGATATAACGATTACATGGAGCTATCAAATGGCGGTAGGATAAATAAATCATTACAAGAGCAGGGAATTGGACTGGCATTCTTCACAAGATAAAAAAAGTTTATGTTAAATTCTCATGACTTTCTCTACTTACTATCGTTTATTTCTATATAGATTGTCCAAATGAGTTGTACTCAGCCAGATGATTCAGAAACATTATTAAAATGTTAGTAACATTATTCAACATAGCTAAACTGTGAATATTGAATCCATCCTGTGTAATTTGCTATTTATATAGAATTTGGAGGTTTTGTATAAGTTTAACAAGGGTGAAGCTAGACCTGAGCAGGTTTTGCGACCCAGGGGAGGGAAGCAGCTGTAATTACCATATTCCTAGATATCTCTAGAACCCTTATAGTCCAGGTAAATGATTTTAGAATGAATTCCTATCGTGCGTGCTCATAAAATGGGTTTACTCCAAACACAAGAAAAAGATAAATACATTGTCACTATCACGTTCTGGGTACAACGCAAACGCAGCTGGAAGCAATTTCAAACGACATTGTAATACTAAAAACACAGAAAAGATATCGGTAAATAATTATGATCTTATAGATAATGCTGTCCTTATTCTAATTGACATCCAAGAAGTGTGAGGTCTAACGAGAGCGCTCCTGTTCTTGCGGAGCATTCTTATATTTGTTGATAAACAGCAGGAAGTTTATCTAATGGCTGTTCTATTAAAGTAAAATTATCTATTCAGTTATATGTGAAAGGCTTTCCAATGTTGACCGCAACCCTATGTAAAGTTTTATTGTAGCAACATGGTAAACAGATCCTCTAACACTCTAATAGCCAGGCTGCACTAACGGCTCAATGTTACATCAGGACTGGTTCAGAATGAGGTTCAACTCAGCTGGGTACCAGGCCACAAAGGCATAGAGGACAAGGAAAAAGCTGACGAGCTTGTATGACAAGGAACAGCTTGACAATTTATTGGACCAGAGCCGGCTCTACCAACACTATTGTGTTTAATTAAGAAAACTATCAATAACTGGTCCAAAAGAGAACATCACATGACCTAGCGTAAAACCCCAGGAAATAGACATGGAAACCATTTATCAAAGGAACCATGTAAGGAAAGAGCTGAGAGCACATTAAAATGTAGCAGACTTCAGCTGGGAACAACTACTGCGCATGCGCCTGTGAAAAAGCATCTTAACACAATTGCAGTGCTTCAGGGAAACTTAGGTTGCAGATTATGCAGGAAGGAGACTGAAACATCCCAGTACATTTTAGGAGATACAAAGCTTTTGGGGAAATGTTTATAGAACCAGAAGAAGTACCATCCATGGCCATTGCAAGGCTGCACTCCTTTTTAAGCGATACAGGTGTATTGGGTTGGTTGGTGCACCTGGAGAAATGACGGGAATCTGTATCGTAAATGAAGAAGAAGAATCGTAGCAACATTACAGATAATTCCCTCGTATTGTATACTCTAGTGGCACTTTCTTGTCTGTATATTTCTCAATTAAATTTTGAAACGATTAATGTTCTAGTTTCTTAAAAGGTATGATCTTATAAAATCATTTCGTATAAATCACTAAAAAAGTGTGACTCATCGTTAACATTTGCGTCCAAAGTTTCTGCTGCACGAAACTTCTCCAAATGTTCCATTTGTTTTCTGCTGCAGTTGCAGTGGTGTAGTAGTAAGTCAGAGGAGATTCCACACCTCAGGCACTCATTGGAGTTTTGTACGTCAGATCCCAGGAGGAAATGATGAGATTACAGCGGGCAGCCGGAAACAAGTGGCTGAAGGGAGCCATCATGGAGGATCCCTAAAGTCCCCAAACAGTTCATCTCGACGCGCGGAACACTAGGACGCTCCTGAGTCTACCGACGATCCCCAACGCTATTCCTCCGCCGAGAGCTAAGTTTCCAAAGCGCATTCAACTTCACGAGAGGATAGCACCACCGCAGTCTTCGCCGGCGCTTACAACCGTGAAAGAGACCGGCTGGATGAAATGGAGATGAAATAAAGGGACAGGGAGTTCGGCATTCACCTAGTGATCCGGGAAACCCCCGATAAACCCATGTGTCAGAGAGACCGGTCCCATGACCTCCCAAATTCTAGTCCCAGAAGAAAACCCCTGTGCCACCTAGCTCGGCATTTATTTTCTACTGTTACAATGTATTTTTATACCAGTGCTTTTTCTAGCTTCCACTTATACTTCCATTGCTTACAGTCTGCCATATTCTAATATAAGTCTCTACTGCACATCTTTCGAAAGGCAACATGCAAACGTAGGAACGAAATGGTCAAATATTGCATTATAAATTAAAGAATCAGATAAGCTAATATTAGAAATGCATTTGACTTAAAACTGATGTTAAAGGTACAAACGACATGTAAATCAAATAAGGAGTAATGCAAACAAAGCAGGTATGTTTAATATACTTATATCTGTAATATACGTAGCTTTACAAATCAGTTTATATGGTATTATACTCGGATCACAGTGAAGTTGTAAAGGATGTCGTACCTAGCTGTAGTAGACATAACCACGCTATACATATGTTCTGAACAACCCTCTCGTCTCAATTTCGAAACTACTGAACCACAACAAAGTACTCGATCAACTACTTTCGGGAACAAAAGCGCTCGCTCTAATCATCACTAATAAAATTGCAAATTGTGTTATAATCGTAATTGTAAATGTTAACACACTTGTACATAAAACCACAGCATTCGGCTAAGCGCCGCTATGCAAACGATTAAATGTACTTGATTCTGGTTGGATGTGAAATTCATGACGTCAGAATATTTTAACGCAGATTTCTGATCAGGGTGCGAAAACACTCTGTTGTCACTCTAATTTTTACTTTCTCTACACGTGCTATGTACATAGTGTATAGAGAGGGTATTGCATTCCACCCAAGATACCGAGATTACACCGGAAATACATGTTTTCAGTCCCCTGCACCCAAAAAAAAAGAAGTATTTTTACAAAAAGGTCCGAGAGAGTGTGTGTGTGTGTGTGTGTGTGTGTGTGTGTATGTCTGTGGACAGCATAGCTCAAAACGAAAAGACCGTTGAACGCCAAACTTGGTATTTAAGTTTAGGTTCTTCCAAGGATGCGATATGAAGATTTTCAACAAAATCGCCCCACCCCCAATTACCCTTTACACGGAACTTTTTTCGAAAATTGTGATTTTCTAAAAAATGGTTCTAGCAATTTTGATTAAAATGTCGCATATTAAAGATATTTACATGACAAATAATATGTATATTTTGAATTTTCTGGGAATAGCCTCTGAAGACTGCTTTAATTGCGGAATTTTGCACAACTGCTAAACCGTATGAGATACACAAAAACTTACCACACAAAAATGTAGAGTACATTAAAACACACAATTTATGTTATATAATTTGTTTTCATGGAGGTGATCGTTTTTTAGATATTCCTTGTTTTTTGTTTCAGAGTAATTTGCCAACTCGTATCCATATAACCAAAGGAACTTCCGTCACATAGCAACCAGCTGTTGACTATCGCTTTAACCCATGGTACTCCATTATTTTGCTTCTACTTACAAGGAAGCAAGTAATAAGACTATTTCTGCTATTTTTTCTCGATTAGAATGAAGTAAATGTAAGCATTAGCTTTTTAACCAGAGATGTAGAGAAAGTCATGTGAATGGAACACATCAGATTTTTTAATCTAAGTTGTCAAACAGATTATGACGACGAATTTCACAAAAAGACAAAGTTTTTCGTTGGCGATTTGTCTATTGACAGATCTTCCGCTGATATGTTATATACTGTGCGATGTTCCGGCAAAGAGTGATGCTCTTTTTGCGCATTTCAGTTATACGTCATAGAGGCAATGTATATGCTGCGTTATACTGGCGCAACAGTCAAGGTTGTGGCTGTCATGCCATTACCATGGAAATCGTGGCAATTAATAGTCCCAGAAACGAACCAATCTTCATGATATTATAGCTCAGTAACCTCAGAAGGAAAAGCTGGAGAGCTGATCGTTCCACTTCCTGCATATGATTACCGAGCCCAAACACCTGTTGCCGGTGAGCCTAACAAATTGTTACGTAGCTCAACAATGCGTCTGATCCACCCTATCATCAGCGCAACCAAATTCACACCGGTGACGTGATCGTCCCACTCGGGTTGCCGATACCAATTGTGTTCTTGTCTTGTGGGAACCTTGAACCAAGGGCGGAGAGCCAAAAGAAGACCGCACCCAAAGATGTACGGGTGAACACTTGCCACTCTTTCGACGTTTCCGTCCCATATCGATACTGCCGGCACATGCATTGCAAACACAATAATAGCTGTCCTTGACATTTATCTGCAATAACACGTTGTGCAAATAAACATTATTCATGGAGAAGACTCCTCCGGGTTCGTAGCCAGGCTTTTATGGACGTAATTCTAGAAGGTGTGTCGTGGTACGCTAAAGCACACAAATAAACATCACAATAGAGACCTTTAATCATATTGCATTATGAAATACTACTCAAATGACCCAGAATATAAGACACACACATGTGCAGGAAATTTCCAAATTTTAATCTATCAAAAAATCTGAAGTGTTCCATTTACATGACTTTCTCTACATCTCTGCAATAAATTATTGTTAAAAAGCTTATTTTGCTATTTACTTAATGCTAATCGAAAAAATTAGCAGAAATAGTCTTATTGCTTGCTTCCTTGTAAGTAGAGGCGAAATGAGGGAGTACCATAGGTTAAAGTGATAGTCAAAAGCTGGTTGCTATGTGACTGAAGTTCCTTTGTTTGTTTGGACAGGAGTTGATAAAGTCCTATATGAGAAAAGTATAATTTTAAATGAAATCAAAAACAAGGAATATCTCAAAAACGATCAACACCATGAATAAAATGCAAATAACATAATTTGTGTGTTTTAAAGTGTTCTACATTTTTGTGTGGTAAGTTTTTTTTTTTTCCATCTCTTGGGGTTTAGCAGTGATGCAAAATTCCGTAAAATTCGCCCAAAATAAAGTAGTCTTCAGAGGCTATTCCCAGAAAATTCAAGATATATATTTATTTATCAGGTAAATATCTTTAATATATGATATTTTAATCAAAATTGTTAGAGCCATTTTTGAGAAAATCAAAATTTTTGAAAAAAAGTTCCAAGTAAAGGGTAGTTTGAGGCGGGGGAATTTTTATCAGAATCTTCGTGTCGCATCCCTGTAAGATACCAAACTTAAATACCAAGTTTGGTATTTTACCGACTTTTCGTTTTTGAGTTATCGTGTTCACAGACACACGGACACACGGATATACTGATACTCGGACACACACACACACACACACACACACACACACGCACATATGGACCTTTTTGTGAAAATGCTTTTTTTGAATGCAGGGGACCCTAAAACATATATTTCCGGTGAAATCTCGGTATTGGATTTTTGGGTGGAGTGCAATACCTTCTTTAAACACTATGTACATCGTACGTAGAGAAAGTAAAAAGTATTTATCACAAAGAGAAACCTAAGTCCGTGATTGCATTAATTTTATGAGAACAAAATCTACACTTAAAACAAAAGAGCACACACATTTTATTTTAGCAAACCACGTTACGAAACAATAACTATTTTAAACTCCACAAACATTAATGATACATTTCGCTTAGTGATAATACTGAGTAATAACTCATTTATATATGTATGTATTGTTGTGAAGTTTAATCAGCTTACTATGCAACTTACAGAGGGCAACCTGTTAAAAATCTAACGTATTCCATTCACATGGCTTTCTCAGCCTGCTCTGCAAACAAACTTTCTTACTAAAGATTATTATTTTACCTACAAAATACTAATCGAGATAAACATGGTCTTATTACTTGTATCTTTCTAATCAGAAGGGAAATAATGGAATACACTAGTCTAAAACGATAGTCAGATGTTTTAAAAGCTGTTCACTCTGTGAAAGAATTGAAATTCGAATCTGTTTGCATGCCAGGAGTAAAACAAAAGAGAGTCGAAAGGAAGATGGCTTCCTGTTTGAGAAAATAACAAGGAATATCCCGAATACTATTAACTCTATAAAAAAAGACAAAAAAAAGAAATCTAAATTGTGTTTTAACGAGATCTACATTTTTTGTGCAGTAAGTATTTGTATATCTCTTACGCTTTACCAGTTGCGCAAAATCCATCCAGATTGAAGACGTTTTCAAAGGCAATTCCCAGAAACTTCAAGATACACATGTTATTTTTCGCGGAATTTGTGTGATAGAGGGCATAGTAATTAAATCGTTCGAACCATTTTTGAGAAAATTAAAATTTCCATATGAAAGGTAGTTTGGAGCGGGAAAATTTTGTTGAGTACTTCATGTTGCAAACTTGGATGATACTGAATTTAATACCAAGTTTGATATTTAGTCGACTTTTCGTTTTTGAGCCGTACATTCACTAATGATGAACATCGTTCGGACGTCCAGTATAAGTAACTTCCTCCGAAATGATTGACAAAATCCAGGATATGGTTTTTTAGTGATCGACGAATCAAAGTTCGCGTAATAGTGGAGACTATAGGCATATCACAAAGTTCAGTATTCTCAAATTTGCATAAAAAATCAGGTCGGAAAAAGGTATCAGCAAGATGGGAGCCGGGTTTGCTCTCAATAGAGAATAAACGCAATCGTGTGATCGATTCGAAGCTGGTCTGGCACTTCTCCGTCGCAATCTTGACTAGTTTCTGCGTCGACACATAACTGAAGATAAAACATGGATACACTACTACACTCCAGAGACAAAAGTAGAGTTGAAACAATGGATTTTTCTTTAAAAGGCTCCAAAAAAGGCAAGGTGATGAAATCTACAGACAAGATGATGACTCCGTTTTGGGGGGAGGGGGATGCACGCGGAACCACCTACATTGATTCCTTGTAGAAAGGAAGAACGATAATTAGAGTATTATGCATCGTTATTGCACCGGTTGAACGGAGAAATCAAGAAAAAACGCCCTCATCTGGCAAGAAAAAGATTCTCTTCCATCAAGATAATGCAAGGGAGCACACTGCGCAGTTTCGATGGCGAAAATTGTTGAATTAAGGTTCGAATTACTACAACATCCAACGTATTCACCAGATTTTTCCCCAAGTGACTTTATTTTTCTTTACTTACAAACTAGAAAAAATGGCTCGGCGGAAAATGGTTCATGTTTTTCGAAGCGGTATCTCCCAAACAGTTGCCTCTTTTGAGAACCTTCCGAAATCTTACTTTTTAGAAGGCTTAAAACAGTTGGAGAAACGCTGGAAAAAGTGTATCGAGCTAAAAGAAGATTATGTTGGACAATAAAAAAAAGATCTACCAAAAGTAATCTGTTTTTCTATCTTTTGCTAAGGACTTATTGAGTGCTCCTGGTGGTTTAAAACTGAAACAAACAACAAGGAGTATCTCGAAAACGCTCAACTCTACAAGAAAAACGCACTTGGTTTAAATTATGCATATTAACGAGCTCTACTTTTTTTCTAGAGTAAGTTATTTTATATCTCTTACAGTTTAAGCCTTTGCAAAATTTTGCAAAACTCATCCAGAATAAAGAGGCCTTCATGAGGTTGTTCCCAGAAAATTCAAACACACGTTTCATTTGTGATGTAAATATCTCTAATATACGGCATTTTAATCAAAAGAGCCTGTTTTGAGAAAACTAAAATTTCATTTCTTCCCATGTAAAGGGTAGTTTGTGGTTGCGGGATTTTTTTTTTTTTTTTTTTTTTCGTGTCGCATCCTTGGAAGATAGTAAACATAAATAACAAGTTTGGTTTTAACGGTCTTTTGTGCCTGTGCTGCCCACAGACACACACACGTACACACGCATTATACACACACTTTTTCTAAAAATCTGGTATTTTCACCCACATGACTTTCTCCAACTGTTGCATGAAAAGCTTTCCCTGTAAAATATTATTTTATATACGTCATGCTAATCAAACAAACATTACCAGAACTGTTCCTATTACTTGCTTCCTTCTAAGTAGAAGGGAAACAAGAGAAGATTATTAGGCTAAAACGATAGTCAGGTCTTTTGAAAGCCGGTCGCTAAGCGATACAATTGAAGTTCTCTGCTTGATTGGAATAAGCAAACGAGAGGCGAAAAGAAACATGTCTCCCGTTTGAGTCAAGTTAAAAGTACTTTAAAACTGAAACCAATAACTCGGAATATCTCGAAAACGGTTAACTCTACAAAAAAAGTGCGTATAACACAAATTGCGAGTTCAACGAGAATTACATGTTTGTGTAGCAAGTTTTTGTCTAACTGTTACGCTTTACCAGTTATACAAAAGCCATCCAGAATGAAGATGTCTTCAAATGCTATTTCCAGAAAATTCAAGATGTACTTTTGCTTGTCATAAAAATATCTTAAACACATGACATTTTAATAAATATTGTTAATCATATTTGAGAAAATCTAAATTTTCCAAAAAAAGATCCCTGTAAAGAGTAATTGGGTGTGGAGTGATTTGCTTAAAAACCTTCGTGTCGCATCATGAGCTATGCTGCCGCTCGCCCCCCCACATACACACATATTTCTAAAACAAAAAATATTCAGGGGACCTCAAAACATATATTTCCAATGAAATCTTGACATCTCAATTTTGGGTGGATTGTACATACGGGCTCGAGAAAGTGAACATGTATAACTTTCGTTAAAACATAGCATTTAGCCTGTATAGTCGCCCTCCGTGGTGTAATGGTTACCATGTTAACTTCATATACCCAAGTTCAAACCCGGCAGAGGACGATGGATTTTTTTCAAGTGTAAAAATTCTTAGCATAACTTCCTTCGAAGGAAAGTAAAGGCGTTAGTCCCGTGTCGTAGATTTACTGCACCTCAAGCCTGATAAAGAGTCCTCTGAATAAAATTAAGGGGTTTTCACGCCCAATATAAAATCGGACGCTGAGAATCACAGGAGTTAAATAAAACGCCTTTTAATTTAATCCAGCCCTATGTACAATGCACCTACATAGTGGGTAGAGAAGGTGTTGTATTGCACCAAAATGTCGATAACGAGATACATGCTTTGAGACCCCTGAATAAAAAGAGCATTTTTAAAAAAAAAATGTTGGTGTGTGTGTGCAGCACAGCTCAAAAACGAAAACCTACCCTCAACTACCGTTTTCATGGTACATTTTCCGAAAATTTTGTTTATTTCAAAACTGGCTCTAACGATTTTGATTAAAATGTCATATGTTTAAGATATTTTCATGCCAAATGAAATGTATATTTTGAATTTTCTCGGCATAGCCTCTCAAGTTCTCTTCATTCTGAATGACATATTTCTTTTGTATAATTGGTAAACCGTAAGAGATAGACAAAATCTTACCACACAAAAATGTAGATCTTGTTAAAACACAAATTTTTGTCTAATACATTTTTTTAAAAAAGTTAACAGTTTTCGTTTTATTCCGTGTTATTGGTTTCAGTTTTAAGCTACTTAAGCTTTTCTCAAACGAAAGTTACTTTCTTTTCATCTCCCTTTTCTTTACTCCTAGGAAGTGAGGAGAACCGAATATAAATTGTTTCATATAGTGACAGGCTTTTAAAAGATTTTATTATCGCTTTAGCCTAGTGCATTCCTTTATTTCCCTTCTACTTGCAAGGAATCAAGTAATAAGATCAATTCTGCTTACGTTTATCTCGATTAGCATGATGAAAATAAAAAATAATTTTGTGTAAGGAACGTTTGTTTGCTGAAGAGCTAGAGAAAGTCATATGAATGGAACACATCAGATTTTTCGTAATGTGTCATCATTATCAAGTACAGTCACTAGATTATCTGCATATTGGAGGGTAATGATAAAGTTATGTTAATACCAACTATCCTTAACATTTAAAATTTGCATTTGCTGTAATAATAATAATAATAATAATAATAATAATAATAATAATAATAAGGCACTAACTCGCATGTTTCCTGCTAAACCACAAGGTGATCTCAAATCCATGCCCCAATGGCGAATTAAAATGTCGTAAGTACTTTAAGGGTTTCCTCGCCACTTATTCCACCAATTATTGCTCCATCACTTTTACAATCATCAATTTCGTTTACACTTCATATCATCCACTTCATATCATCCACTTCCTCATGTCCTTGCCTGGCTGTGGGTCGAACTCTCGTAACAGGTTCTCCATTCTGTGGTTTCGTGCCGTTGGCTCCCCGACAGGCTTATAACCGTTAGGCATTGGCTTATAAGTCCTAGGGGGATATCAGTCCTACAAATATGTCCCAGGATTTATAGTAAAGCCAACAACAGTAAACCAACAACAGGTGGCTATGAACCCTGAATTTAAAGCATTTACGACATTTTAAGTCTCCATTGAGGTATGTCATCTAAAATCATTTTAGATCACCTTGTCGTTTACTGGGAAACACGCGAGTCAGTTGAGAAATTTAATGCCGTGCCGGCATTTTGCCATGGTAGTTCAGTGGTAGAACAACCGGTTAAAGACCAGGAACTTCGTGGTTCAAATCCTGGCTATGGCATTGCATTTTTCAGTCTGACTCTACGTATTGAACTTCTGTCCTACGCACGGCTTGTGTTAAAAAAATAAATCTACAATAGTAAAATGGAAATGGCCTGTTATTTATGGACGCTCTTTAACTGCTTTGGTTCTCAGCGTCCCATTCTATATTGGGCGTGAAAGATCGCTTAATTTTGCTCAGAGGCCTCTCTTATCAGGCTTGTGGTTCTTTTACGTGCCGTAAATCTACGACACGGGACCCACAGCTTTACTTCCCTTCCGAAGGAAGCCATGCTAAGGATTTTTACGCTCGAAAAAATCCATCGTCCTCCGCCGGGTTTGAACCCGCGACCTTGGGTATATGAAGTTAGCATGGTAACCATTACACCACGGAGGGCGACTCTACAATAGTAAAGTAGTTTCTGCAGAAATGGGGAACTTGCCAGGACACTTGACAATTCGTCCAAAGCTGCATGCGTCTGGGTCTGTAAAGAAGGGATTATGCACCAAAACTTATTTTAGATGAAAAGCAATTCATCTTAAAGAGCGAAAATTCTGAAGACTTTAATCTCAAAATGCGGAGGGGACTGATGATAAAAACTTCACTTAACCTTTCTGCTTCTCAAGTATCAGAATCGGAACTAGACTTAGATAGTATGTGAGATCTGAGCAGTTGGTTCAGTTTGTTCGAGCACGTCTATTTTCGAAGTGCCGAGCAGAGAGAGAATGTGTCTGATCAGCGACAAATAACTCCAGATTAGGAAGAGCGGTGCTGAGAGTGATGTGACAAAACACGTGCTGTTGACTACAGTTCGGCTTTCAGTATTCCGAACACGCAATGTTTGTTCCCTTTACCACACGTGTCACCTGTTTAAAGATCGTTTTCCTCACACGCCAACAATTATTGCTATTACTGCAGTGTTCCAAAGCTGGGAAGATGTTCCAGAGGATGTTGAACCTGCCTCAATTCCTTTTCTTGCTGCCGCTCCTACATCCATATGAGGACATGGAAGTGAACCTCTTGTTTCATCGACTTCAACCGATGTAGCGAATTTAAGTAAGGCAGGCTTTTGTCCATTTTGGTGAAATAAAGGAAGTATTCTACCCAAAATTGTATATGCACATTTCAGTGGAAAGACACGTGTTGAGGTGCAAAAAGCTCTCATGTGTTTCATTCCTGACTCCTCTGCGTCTCTGTAACAAAGTATTGGTAATAAGCATTTTCTTCTATTTCATGCTAAACATTAGAAGTAACGGTCTTACTATGTACTTAGTTCCTTATAAGTAGAAGGGAACTAAAGAAATAAACTAGGATACACCGACAGCCAAATACTTTAAAATTGCTCTGGGATTGAAATCCCTTTCTTTGTGTCACCAAGCGTTGACAATTTCCCATAATAAATAAATGAAATCAATAACAAGGTAATATCTTGAAAACGGTCAACTACAGGAAAAAATGCATGACATAAATTGTATGTTATATCGAGATCTACATTTTTACTTTCTCTATACGCACTATGTACATAGTGTATAGAGAATGTATTGCACTCCACCAAAAAATTTGATACCGAGATTTCACCGGAAATATATGTTTTAGGGTCCCCTGTATCCAAAAAAAAAGTATTTTCAGAAAAAAGTCCGTATGTGTGTGTGTGTGTTCGCGTGTCCGTGTGTCAGTGTGTCCGTGTGTCTGTGAACACGATAACTAAAAAACGAAAAGTCGGTAAAATACCAAACTTGGTATTTAAGTTTAGTATCTTCCAGGGATGCGACACGAAGATTTTGAGAAAAATCCCCCCACCCCAAACTACCCTTTACATGGATTTTTTTTCGAAAATTTTGATTTTCTAAAAAATGGTTCTAACGATTTTGATTAAAATTTCGTATATTAAAGTTATTTACCTGAAAAATAAAATGTATATATTGAACTTTCTGGGAATAGCCTCTGAAGACTACTTTATTCTGGATGAATTTTTCATAACTACTAAACCGTAAGAGATGAACAAAAACATAACTCACAAAAAATGTAGAGCACGTTAAAACGCACAATTTGTGTTATATACATTTTTTTCGTGGAGTTGATCGTTTTTGAGATATTCCTTTTTCTTGGTCTCAGCTTTGAAAAACTTATACTTTTCTCATACAGGAATTTTTCAACTCCTGTCCATACAAACAAAGGAACATCAGTCACATGGCAACCAGCTTTTGGCTTTCACTTTAACCTATGGTACTCCCTTATTGTGCTCCTACTTACAATAAAGCAAGAAATAAGGCTATTTCTGCTAATTTTTCTCGATTAGCACGAAATAAAAAAAGATAAGCTTATAACAATAATAATTTACAGAGATATAGAGAAAGTCATGTGAATGGAACATATCAGATATTTTATATTAAGTTTTTGTCTCTCCCTTACGGGTTACCAGTTATGCAAAATTCAATAAAATCATCCAGAATAAAGAGGTCTTCAGAGGATATTCCCAGAAAGTAAAAGATATACATTTCATTTGCCATGTAAATATCTTAAATATGAGATATTTTAATTAAAATCGTTATAGCCATTTTTGAGAAAATTTTTCCATGTAAAGGGTAGTTGGGGGTGGGTGATTTTCTTGAAAATCTTCGTGTCGCATCTGTAGAGGATATTGAATTTAAATGCCAAGTTTGGTATTTGATGGCCTTTTTTGAGCTATGCTTCCCCACCCCACACACACACGGACATTTTTCTAATTTTTTTTTGTATTCAGGGGATCACAAAACATGTATTTCCAGTGAAATCTCGGTATGAAATTGTTGGGTTCAATACAATATCTTCTCTGTACACTATCTACGTAGTATGTGTAGAGAAAATAAAAAGGACTTGCATTTTCTCTATCATACAGGTATCTAGTAATTAGAGCTGGTACTACAGTATTCTATAAATAATTCGATATCAGCATTTCACCGGAAATACATGCGAATATAAACGAACAGTGGAATAAATATCAAACTTAGTGTTTAAGTTTAGTATCTACCAGAGACGAGACACGAACATTTTCAAGAAAATCTACCAATCCCAACTTTAAGCAAACTTTTCTTTCGAAATTTTACATTTTCTAGTAAAATGGATTAATGATTTTGAGTTAAATAACATATATTGATTAGATTTTCATGGCAACTGAAATGCAGTTCATGAATTCTATATCGACAGCATGCGAGTCTAGTTTATTTGGAACGAATTATGTATACCTAATCTTGGGCAAGTGGTGAACGTTAAGCGGTCTAAGAAACGACTGTCCTATATAGAATGATTCTACTATTCAATATGTGAAACTATTATTACCATAATAGGTAAAGAGCGCTCATAATTTTTTTTTTTAAATATCTGATGTGTCCCATTCACACGACTGTTCCTAAAAAAACTAATCTTATCAAAGATCATTATTTTATTTACAGCATGCTAATTCAGTTAAACCTTAGCAGAAATGGTCTTGTATTTTATTTCCTGGTGATTAGAAGGAAATAAGGGGGAAAAAAACACACACACACGGCTAAAGCGCTAATCAGATCTTTTAAAAGCTGTCACTATGCGATGGTCATTGAAATATGGTTCACTTTCCACGACCAGCAGTAAAACAAAAGAGATATGAAGTGGATGAGAACTTTCTGTGTGAGAAAATTACTTTGTTTTACTCCCGGGAATGCAAAAGAGAACCAAATTTCAAGGGAATACACTAGGCTAAGGCTAAAGCAATTGTCAAATCTTTTAAGAGCGTCACTAAGTAATGACATTGAAATTCCGTTGCCTTTGTTTGCATTGTCAGGAGATAATAAGATCAAGGACGCTTTTTATTTGAGAAAAATGTAGTTTTACAAAATTTAAACCAATTATAAGGAATATCTCGGAAATGGTTACCTCCGCAAAATATATGTGCGACATAATTATAGAGTCAGTTTTAACGAGATCTAGATTTTCGTGTGGTTACATTTTTCTGAATTTTACTATTTTCTGGTTATGCAATGGTAATCTAGAGTGAACAGGGCTTCATTACTATACCCAGAAAATTTTATATGTACATTTCATTTATTATGTAAATCTCTTTAATATATCGCATTTTATCAAAATCTTTAGACATTTTTGTGAAAATCAAAATTTACGAAGAATCTTCCATGTAAAGACAGCTTGGGTGGGGGGGATTATTTCAAGGTTATCGAGTCGCATTGTTGGAAAGTACTGAACTTAAACACCAAGTTCAATTTAATATACTTCTTGGGTTTGAACTAGGCTGTTCACAGAAGACAGACGCGCGCGCGCACACACACACACACACACATGCAGGAACTTTTTCATGTTTTTAGTTTTAGTTTTCAGGTGAAATCTAGGTAGATATCAAGAATTTTTGCGTGGAGCGCAATACCTTTTCTACTGTGTATGTACAGGGAAAATAATAAACGATAGTGGGAAGAGAAAACTATGCAATGTAACACATTAAACTTTTATAATCCGATATATTAGTTATATGTAAGAAAGAATGTGTGTACAAGTATATGTGTGTGTGTGTGTGCGCGCGCGCGAGTTTGTTTCAGAAGTTTAATGAAGCGAAGTGGAGAGTTCTGGTGTAACATCTCTATTTCCTATTCCAAATAATGCCTTTAAGTGCACAATTACTGGTTATGTTTGAAACGTATGGAACATTGCTACTACAAATAAAATGACTTATGAAATTCTCCAAATTCTTATTATATTTTGTTATTGGAATAGATATATACAATGTTACTTTAGGAAAACTGCAACCTTCAGAATATACAATGACGCACTTACATTAATAGTAATCTCACTGGGAGTTTTGATTCTATCGGAAAATATGTGAATGGAACACGACTCCTATATATTGTTTTCAGACGCTGTGTTGCGTACTTGGCATTTCAGAACTTTCTAACGAAGTATATCACACACAAGTCTGGCCCTGGCAAGTCTGCCTGTCCTAATTAGTTAAAAGAAAGAGTATTCACACAGCCCGGCTAGCTCAGTCGGTAGAGCATGAGACTCTTAATCTCAGGGTCGTGGGTTCGAGCCCCACGTTGGGCGCTAAATTTTATTCAAGGAAAATTACTCCGAAAAGAAGTGAATAAACAAGTGAAGATAAATGCAGTGTGTTAGATAAGTAATCGCCAGAGTACGAAGTTCGGTTCTTAGTTTTTAGAGCGCTAAAACTGCGGCACTTTATACTTTTTAATTCATGACAAATAAGCGAACTAATTGAGCAAGCCCGACTAGCCCAGTCGGTAGAGCAGGAGACTATTAATCTCAGTGTCGTGGGTTGGACGAAATGTTTTAATGATGTATAACGCATCAAAACTAATGTCCACAAACTAAACAGAGAAATATTTAGGAATGTTAATGTCCTTTTATAATATTCAATAATGCTTTAATTCGTGGTGACTAAGCTAGGTTTTATTATACATAGTGTACATACATGCTGGTGAAAGTAAAAATATGGAATAATGAACATAAATATAATTTTCCCTACAGACAATGCTGGCAATATTTAGGGTGTTTATAGTTGGTAAAAGTGTTGGTCTAATCAAAAGTATTTAAGGAAATATACTACATACCTCACACAATGTGTTTGTTTCGCCCACCGCAAGTGCCCTAGTATTGGACTCGTACATGCAAATTATTATAATATTTCTACTTTCTCTAGAGTACTATGTACAATGTATATAGTAGGTAGACAAGGTGCTGTATGCCTTTTAAAAATTGAAACCTGTGATTTTACCGTAAATATATGTTTTGATGACCCTGAATCAAAAAAAGTTTAGACGAAGGTCTGTATGTGCGTCTCAATGGTGTAGGTGTGTGTGTGTGTGTGTGTGTGTGTGTGTAGCATGAACACAGCCGGTCCCCTTGGCCACGCTAACTAAGGCGTTTCGCTTTGGTGCTTCATGGGCAGGGGATCGTGGGTTCGAGTACCGTCTTGGGCGTGGGTGTTATATGTTTGTGCAATGTGTATGTGTTTGTGTAGCGGAACAGTAAAACCAGCAATCATACAGGGGGGAATGTAAACAGGGGAATGTAAACAGGGGATTAAAAAAAAAGCAGAAAAAAAAAACAGCATAGCTCAAAAACTTGAAATACCTTAAATAAATAATTCGTAATTATGTTCAGTATCTTCATAAAATTCCTCCCACCCCAAATTTACCTTTATGTAGAACATTTTTCGAAAATTGGCTCCAACGATTTTGATTCAATCCCGAATATTAAAACTGTTTACATGACAAATAAAATGTATAACTTGAATGTTTTGAGAATACCCTCTCTAAAAACCTCCTCATTCTGGATGACTTTTGTGTAACTGGTAAACCGCAAGAAATAGACAAGATCTAACTGCATAAACAATATAGAACACGTTAAAACAATTTTATATTATATATATAAGAATTAACCATTCCTAAGACATACATTTTATTGGTTTCATTTTAAACAACTAAAACTTTTCTCAAATCGGAATCATGTTTTGTTTCATATCTCTTTTCTTTTACACCGAGCTATGCGAAGAAAACCGTATTTCAATTGTTTCAGTTTTAAAAAAGATTTGACTATAGTTTTATCCTAGTATGTTCCCTTATTCCCCTGCTACTTACTAGGAAAAAAGCAGTAAGACAATTTCTGGTATTGTTAATCTCGATTAACATGTGGTAGATAAAAGAATAATCTTTTGTACGAATAGTGTGTTTGCAGAACAGGTTGATGTGAATGAGGCACCTCTGATATTTATTAAATAATTTCTTATATATTCATTGATCCAGCAATACCCGATATGTGTGTGTGTGTGTGTGTGTGTGTGTGTGTGTGTGTGTGTGTTTTGATACTGTTTAACGCCCGCTTTTATTACTTGTGGCACCGTAAGCGATGAACTGATGATATATGGAATGAATATGGAGCACTGGTAGAATGCAATGGCGGGGGAAACCGGAGAACCCGGAGAAAACCAGGCCCTTGCGCCGCATTGTCCACCACAGATCTCACATGGGAAATCTGTGATCTTGGTATCGAATTTTTGGGTGAAATAGATTATAAAGCTCTGCTGTCCACAGACATGATTTTTTAAATCAGGGATCTCAAAACATGCATTTCCTTCTCTATACACTATGTACGTAATACGTGTTGAGAAAATAAACATTAACTATTTTAAGCACTAAACAAAGTACCGAACTTTGTGTTCTTGCGATTACTTATTTAAAGCATATCATTTATCTGTATTTGTTTATTCTCTTAATTTCAGATTAATTTTCCTTGGATAAAATTCAGCGCTGGAACCCACGACCCTGAGATTAAGAGTCTCATGCTCTACCAACTGAGCCAGCCGTGCTTACTGAATCAGTTCTCTTATTTGTGATGAATGACAATAACAGAAAGTACCGCAGTTTAGTGATCTAAAAACTAAGAATCGAACTTTGTACTCTTGTGATTACTTATTCAACGCATTGCATTTATTTGTATCTGTTTATTCACTTAATTTCAGAGTAATTTTTCATGAATAAAATCCACTGCACAACGTGTGGCTCGAACCCACGTCCCTGAGATTAAGAGTCTCATGCTCTACCGACTGAGCTAGCCGAGCTTGCCGAGTCTGTTTGCTTCTTTGTCATAAATTAAAAAAATAGAAAGTGCCCCGGTTTTAGTGTTTTAAAACCTAAGAACCGAATTTTGTACTCTTGTGATTACTTACTGCATTTATGTCTAAGAGTTGATTCACTTCTTTTCAGAGTAATTTTCCTTGAATAAAATTCAGCGCCCAACGTGGGGCTCGAACCCACGACCCTGAGATTAAGAGTCTCATGCTCTACCGACTGAGCTAGCCGCGCTGTGTGATATTGTTCTCTTTTAACTAATTAGCACAGGTAGAGTTGCCAAGCGCCAGACATGTGGGTGATATACTTCGTTAGAAAGTTCTGAAATGCCAAGTACGCAACACTGCGTCTGAAAACAATATATACGAGGAGTCGTGTTCCACTCACATATTTTCCGATAGAATCAAACCTTCCAGTGAGATTACTATTAATGTAAGTGCGTCATTGTATATTCTGAAGGTCACAGTTTTCCTAAAGTAACATTGTAGATTCTATCCCAATAACAAAATATATTAAGAATTTAGAGAATTTCATAAGTCATTTTATTTGTAGTGGTAATGTTCCATTAGAATGAATTAGAAAATAGAAAAATGCCGAAGTTTTATTGTTCTAAAAGCTGTTAAGTACGAAAGAGTGTTGCGTAATCATGCCGGATTCATGCCAAGGAAGACATTGATGCATTCCTAACCTAGTCTACTAATGTCATTGTTTTGGGAAAAAAGTGAGGAGTGGATGGATTATTTCTATGGTTTAAAGTCATCTTCATTTGTTCCTATGCTAAGCCTTGTTATTTTAACGGTTTCAATGGTATATAAAATTGAAAAGAGTGAGAAATTCTTATGTTATTGCATTTCTTTATCTATCCTGTAATATCTAAAACATATGATGTATCAACGTTTGTTAATTAACAATCAACAGGATCATATCAGCGCTACCGGTGTACCGAAATTTCGGATCACATGTGTTATTTTACATGCCGTACTCGGCGCAGTGGGTGAGAAATAGACCGCTCGCCTCACATCTAGGCGGACCGGGTTCGGTCCCAAGCGCCCGCATGTGGTATTCATTTGTGGACGAAGCGGCGTCTGGGCGGATTTACTCCGAGTCCTCCGGTTTCCCCCGCCACTCATTACACCAATTGCTCAATCAGCGATTTCGCTTATATTTCATATCCACTACCTCATGTCCATGCCTGGATACGGGCCCGTAATAGGTTTTCCATTCTGTGGTTTCGTGCCGTTGGCTTCCCGACAGGCTTCTGACCCCTAGGCATTGACTTGTAAGTCCTTGCGGGTGTCAGTCCTACAAATAGGGGGAAGGTAAGCCGATTAAGAAACTAATATAACTCAACAACTTAGAGCCATTTTTGAGAAATATAGAAAAATAAAATATTACAGAATTACTTCATGAAAGGGGCTTTTAGGGAAGGTGCCAATTAATTGAGACATCCTAATTTTAAATTCGTAAGTAGCCGGTCCCCATGGCCACGCTCGCTAAAGCGTCTCGCTTTGGTGCCTCGTGGGCAGGGGATCGTGGGTTCGAGTCCCGCCTTGGGCATGGATGTTATATGTTTGTGCAATGTGTATATGTTTGTAAAAGAAACAGTAAAACCAATAAACCAGTAATCAGTAAAACCTACGGGGGGAAATGTAAATAGGGATACAGTACCGGAGTCCTGATCAGACTCCGTTACTGTTTAAAAAAAAAAAAAGTGTAAAACGTATTATTTACCTAATGTGAAAGAGAGATGCAATAGTCATGTGTGCGTGTTACATCCTCTTTCTTCCTTAAGACACTTTTAATGTTTTGCTTTCTTCTTACTTTCTCCTTCACGCATGTACAATGTACCTACATACTAGGTTGAGAAGGGGTTGTATTCCACCACAAATTCGATACCGAAATATCTGTTTTTAGGGACTGAATAAAAAAAAAGTTTTTAGAAAAAGGTCAGTGCTTGTATGTGTGTGTGCGCACGCGAGTGTCTGTGAACAACATAGTTCAAAAACGAAAGGTTGCTTGAATATCGAACTTGGTATTTAAGTTTAAATCTTCTAAGGAGCGACTCGAAGATATTCAGAAAAATCCCCCCACCCCAGATTTTATTAATTTTTACCTCATTTCTGATGTGTCTTGGTAACAATTAGATGCTTTCAAAATGAATAAAAGCCAATGCTAAGAATAGCAAGGAAAGTTGCCGCTTACGCACGGGAAATATGCAACATATGCAGAAAGAACTGTCAGAGAGCATTGATAACAATACGTTTAAAGCTAGATCTCTGAACATTAGCAAACAGATGAAGTAATAATAACCCCATGGCACGACAGCTCACAAGGAACCTTGGCCTACTGCCCGGCCGCTGCGGCCCCCATCTCGGTCCAGGTCAGACGTCATGGGTGGAGTGCAGTTCAAGGGTGAGACGTGGTCAGCGCCTCAATCCCTCCCGGCCGATTAATGCGGTCCTCTTGAGCTCCTCAATTGCCCCCCCCCCCCCAGAGACCTCACGAGGCTGAGTGCACCCCGGTTCAGGTCTCCCAGCGGGGAGAAAATCCCCACGCCGGTACTGAGAATCGAACCCAGATCTCCCGCTTAAACAGATGAAATACGTGAACGAAAAGGTAATAGAGATTAGGGATGAATTTAGAAACTTAATTCAAACTGTGGCAAATGAATCAGGCAAATGTTAGTGGGCTAATATAACTAGATAAGTTAGTTTACTATTTGAGCAGCGAGAAAGTAAGTCTCAGGCTAATAAAAGCAATATAAAAACTAAGAGGCAATGTGCAAACTGCAGTAGGTGGGCTACAGGGAGAGGTACCGAGATGTATTATTATATTGAAAAACATTGCTATGTTCCATTCACATGACTTTCTCCATATCCCTGCAACAAATAATTCTTAAAAAGCTTATACTTTTATTTACTTTATGGTAATCAGAAATAAAAAATAGCAGAAATAGTCTAATTACTCGCTTCCTTGTAAGTAGGAGCGAAATAAGGGACAACTGTAGGTTAAAGTGATAGTCAAAAGCTGGTTGCTATGTCAATGAAGTTCCTTTGTCTATATGGATAGGAGTTGACAAGTTCCTGTATGAAAAAAAGTATACGTTTTTCATAGCAGAAACCAAAAATAAGGAATGTCACAAAAACGACGAACTCCACGAAAAAAATGTATATAACATAAATTGTGTGTTTTAAAGTGCTCTACATTTTTTGTGTAGTAAGTTTTTGTCCATCTCTTACGGTTTAGCAGTTATTCAAAATTTAGTAAAATTCATCCAGAATAAACTACTCTTCAGAGGCTATTCCCAGAAAATTCAAGATATACATTTTATATGTCAGGTAAATATGTTTAATATACGAAATTTTAATCAAAATCGTTAGAGCCGTTTTTGAGAAAATCAAAATTTTCGAAAAAAGTTCCATGTAAAGGGTAGTTGGGGGTGGGGGGATTTTTCTCAAAATCTTCGTGTCGCATCCTCGGAAGATACTTAACTTAAATACCAAGTTTGCTATTTTACCGACTTTTCGTTTTTGAGTTATCGTGTTCACAGACGCACGGACACACGGACACACGGACACACACACACACACACACACACACACACACACACACACACACACGGACCTTTTTGTGAAAATGCTTTTTTTGGATATTGGAGACCCTAAAACATATATTTCCGGTGAAATCTCAGTATCGAATTTTTTGTTGGAGTGCAATACTTTCTCTATACACTATGTACATAGTGCGTATGGAGAAAGTAAATACATATGTCTACTTTAGTCTAAGTTAAACAATTAATACTCGGTTCTCTTTTGCATTCCCGGGAGTAAAACAAAAGAGATGAAACTAAAGATGATTTCCTGACTGCAAAAGTTTAAATAGTTTAAAATTGAAACCAATAACAAGAAATATTTCGGTAACGGTTAACCTTACAATAAAAAAAAAATCTGATGTGTACCATTCATATCCCTGCAACAAATAATTCTTAAAAAGCTTATACTTCTATTTACTTTATGCTAATCAGAAAAAAATTAGCAGAAATAGTCTAATTACTCGCTTCCTTGTAAGTAGAAGCGAAATAAGGGACAACTGTAGGTTAAAGTGATAGTCAAAGGCTAGTTGCTATGTCAATGAAGTTCCTTTGTTTATATGGATAGGAGTTGACAAAGTTCCTGTGTGAGAAAAGTATACATTTTTCATAGCAGAAACCAAAAATAAGGAATGTCACAAAGACGACGAACTCCACGAAAAAATGTATATAACATAAATTGTGTATTTTAATGTGGTCTACATTTTTTGTGCAGTAAGGTTTTGTCCACCTCTTACAGTTAAGCAGTTATTCAAAATTTAGTAAAATTCATCCAGAATAAACTACTCTTCAGAGGCTATTCCCAGAAAACTCAAGATATACATTTTATTTGTCAGGTAAATATGTTTAATATACGAAATTTTAATCAAAATCGTTAGAGCAATTTTTGAGAAAATCAAAATTTTCGAAAAAAGTTCCACGTAAAGGGTAGTTGGGGGTGGGGGGATTTTTCTCAAAATCTTCGTGTCGCATCCCTGGAAGATATTAACCTGAAATACCAAGTTTGGTATTTTACCGACTTTTCGTTTTTGAGTTATCGTGTTCACGGACACACGGACACACACACACACACACACACACACACACACACACGGACCTTTTTGTGAAAATGCTTATTTTGGATATTAGGGGCCCTAAAACATATATTTCCGGTAAAATCTCGGTATCGAATTTTTGGGTGGAGTGCAATACTTTCTCTATACACTATGTACATAGTGCGTATGGAGAAAGTAAAAAATGAATGATATAAATGGCGTGTTTTAAATAGACCTATATTCATTCTGCTGTAGGTTTTTGCCTATCTCTCACGGTTTGCAAGTTATGCAGAAGTCATACAGGTCTTCAGAGGCTATTCCCAGAAAATGTATGTATATATATATATATATATATATATATATTGTTATGAAAATATCTTGAACATATGGCGTTTTTATAAAAATCGTCAAAATCATTTTGATGCGAC
This sequence comes from Hymenopus coronatus, assembly GCA_030762935.1. Taxonomy (NCBI): domain Eukaryota; kingdom Metazoa; phylum Arthropoda; class Insecta; order Mantodea; family Hymenopodidae; genus Hymenopus; species Hymenopus coronatus. The sequence continues at coordinate 127,439,116 of CM060892.1, read as the reverse complement.
AAGAAAGATTTTTAAAAAATCCTCCCACCCCCAACTACCCTTTACATGGAACTTTTTTCAAAAATTTTGATTTTCTCAAAAATTGCTCTAACGATTTTGATTAAAACACCGTATATTTTATTTTATACAAATAACATGTATATTTTGAATTCCCTGGGAATAGCCTCTGAAGAGCTCTTTATTCTGGTTGGGGTTTGCAGAATTTAGCATAATGATTAAACCGTAAGATATAATCAAAATGTACTACATAAAATGTAGATCTGGTTAAAACACAGAATTTATGTCATATATGTTTTTTATGTAGAGCTGACGATTTCTAAGATATTCCTTGTTATCGGTTTCAATTTTAAACTAATTAAGTTTTCTCCAACGGGACCATAAAAGTGAACCGCACATCAATTGTTTCACATAACGATCAGCTTTTAAATGATTTTAGCATCACTTTGGCCTAATGTATCCCGTTATTTCCCTTCTATTTACAAAGAAGCAAGTAATAGATCATTTCTGCTAATGTTTATCTCGTTTCGCATGGCGTAGATAAAAGAATGATCTTTTATAAGAAAAAAGTGTTTGTGGAACAGCTAGAGAACGTTATATGAATGGCACACATCAGATTTCTTGCCCTACATTTTTGTCTATCTCTTACGGTTTACCAGTTATACAAAAGTTATATAAAGGTAATCTAGAATAAAAAGATCTTCGGAGGCTCTTCCCAGAAAATTCAAGTTATACATTTCGTTTGTCATAAAAGTATCTTAAACCTGCGATAGTTTATTCAAAGCCGCAAGAGATAGATAAAATCTTACTTCACAGAGAATGTAGATCCTGTTAAAGCCCACAATTTGTCATGTACGTGTTTAAATTCCCCCTGCTATTGATTAAACATTTTCAAATACATACACATTTTCTTTCGTGGAAATTACCACCCAGGATTTTTCTTTTGTTTTTTCAAGTTCTTGTAAATAGAATGGGGTTTCAAAGCCTCAGCCGTATAAACAGTTTGTAGGAGAGCAAGCAGAGAAAGTTATGAGTATGCCACACATGAGATTGGTATTACTAATGTTCGTGCTTTTTTATTTTGCACGTTTTAATCTGCTTAAAATGGTATATAATAAACAGCGTTCGCTTTGCGTTTACTATGTCCCAATATGGCGTCTAGAGCAGAGTTTGGTTTCAAGCACATCAAAAGGAGCCGCCCTTGAGTGGAATTCTATATACTCTCTATTCTGTGCCTAAGCCAGTAGATCACTGCGGAAACAGTATAGAGGTGAAAAGGGGCCATAACAGACATAATCTCAATTACAATTACCCACAAGGTAGACAGCAAATACATATATTTACATGAACAATATCAATTATGTTACGCTTTTAGAACAGAGACAAAAGGAAAACACAAAGTATCAGGTATAGCAGCGGGGGTGCACGAAGGAACAGAATTGACTAAAACCGTAGACAGTACGTAGAGGGACCCGACAATGGCCAAACCCAACTCTGTGTGTGTGTGTCTGTGTGTGTGCGTGGGGGGGGGGCCTGAAAACGAAAAGACCGTTAAATACCAAACTTGGTACTTATGCATATTATCCTCCAAGGATGCGACACGAAGATTTTCAAGAAAATTCCTCCACCACACACTACATCTCAAAAATGATTCTAACGAATTTTATTAAAATACTACATATTAAAGATATTTCCATCACAAATAAAATGTATTTTTTGAAATTTATGAATACAGCCTCTGAACACGTCATTATTCTTAATGAATATTACAGAATTTTGCATAACGGTTAAACCATAAGAGACAAAAACTTACTACACCAAAAAATGTAGATTTCGTTAACACACATAATTTATGTAAGATGCGTTTTCCTTGTGAAGTTGACCGTTTTCGAGATATTCATTGTTATTGGCATCAGTTTTAAACTAATAAACTTTTCTCTAACGGGACCATGTAAAGCGAACCGATCCTCAGTTGTTTCACATAGCGACCGGCTTTTAAAAGATTTGACTATCTTTTTAGTCTAAGTATTCCCTTATTTCCATTCTACTTACAAGGTAGCAAGTGATAAGATCATTTCTGCTAATGTGTATCTAGATTAGTAAAACACATATAAAAGATTAATCTTTTGTAAGGAAAAAAATTGTTTATGGAACAGCTAGATGGAACACACAGCTTTTTCTAAATAACGCTCGTCGATTGTTAATATCAATTCAACACCATCCCTTGCCTTTTCCCTGAAGCTCAAATTTGCTTCCAAGGACAGCTCACACAAGGTTTGACTTCTTTAATTTTGCTGAAGGAAGAAAACCTACATCTATTTTGCAAAGTGGGATTTGTAGATATTTTAATTAATATTAATATATTATAATTGAGGTGTGCAAAAACACTTTTCTGCTTCTGTTGTTTCCTTGAATTAAATTACTACAAGGCTCTCCTTAATACATGTTATTGTAAGAAACCTGCGAACAGGCTTTTGTATTTGTCTTTATTGTATGCAAACCTATCCCGTCCCACTGTTTTGTATTATTTTAATTTGAAACAACTTTGAATGTACATCTCTTTCGTATACATGAGTTTTAACGCCTGCCAAACAGTCTTAGGAAGACAATCGATGAAATATTACAGAAATGTCTTTGGCTGTATTAAGCGCCATAAATCATACCACGCTAAACAGCGGAATACGCGTTTTCCTTTCTATCAGATATGCACAAAGTAGATACACAGTAGATAGAAAATATATTGTATTCCACCCAAAAATTCAATACCGATATTTCAACGGAAATATTAAACTACATTATTTGTTTGTTAACGATGCTGTCAATTGCCAGGATCATACCAACACCACCGGTGTGCCGGAATTTCATCCCGCAGTTCTTTTACATACCAGTAAATATACTGGTATGGGGCTATCGCTTTTAAGCACACTTTTAAGTCACGGTAAATATGTTTGAGACCCTCTCACAACAAACAAACAAACAAACAAAAAAGAAGATAAAAGTCAGTGTGTGTATGTGTGAGTGTGTGTGTGTGTGTGTGTGTGTGTGTCTGTGTCTGTGGACAGTATAACTCAAAAACGAAAAGTCCATTAAATACCAAACTTGGTATTGTTAGTATCTTGCCAGGATTTGACACAAAGATTTTCTTTCTGTCTTTACATGGACAGTTTTTCGAAAATTTTGATTTTCTAAAAGAATGGCTCTAACGATTTTGATTGAAATGCCGAAATATAAAATGTATATTTTTAATTTTCTGGGAATAACCTCTGAAGTCCTCTTCATTCTGAATGACATACATAATTCACAAACCGTAAGAGATACATAAAACTTTTTCCAAACATTGCAGATCTCATCAAAACACACAATTTTGTCCTTTACGTTTTTGTTGTAGAGCTAACCGTTTCCGAGATATTCCTTGGTATTAGTTTCAATTCGCAATACTTATACTTCTCTCAAAATGGAAGTTGTCAATGTTTATTTTGTCTCACACCTGGCCATGCAATTAAGCGAATTTCAGTGACAACTCAGCTCAACTATTGTAGCGCCAATGGAATGACTGAGATTAGGAAATTTCACCAATCGCGATCATCTGACTGGAGCGATATTGTCGAAAAATCTTGTCACAGCTGATGTTCATTTCTTTGAAATCTTGTCGCACCTGACGTTCGTATGTTTAATCTCCTGTGTGGTTATTGGTAACAAGGTGACAATCCAGGCAGCCAACCTTCACTTTTAATAACTGTCAGTTCCACATTTATACTTTCAATTAACAATGTTTATTTAAAGTTTTATCCAGTTCATAATGCATTTAGTTAAAAAAGGAGTGAAAATAATCATTATTTGTATTTCTTATGTGTGAGATGAGTGCAATGACCCCAAATAAAATAACGTTTGTTTCCATTCCATGTATTACTTATTAAAAGCTGAAATAAAATAATTGTTCCCTATTTCTATTGTTGCTATCGATATTCGTACATCGGATGTAGACATAGTCGGCCATATCATAATTCAGGAGGCAGTGAAGAACGAAAGGGGGGAATAAAATTCGGTAAATAAACATGGTGGAATGCGTCATCTACCATTTGAGAACTGATGTAATTATTACAATCATAACCTATAAAATCTCCCTTCCTATATAGGTATTTTATATTATTAATAGTCTATTTCGTTGAAATGTCTTATCACATACAACTCTTGTTTTCATCTGTTAGGACAAGTCGCTTCGGTCCGGTCGTGAATTATCGACAAGATAAGAACACTCGTGGTATTACTTATGACAATTGCATAGGGACAGCTTTTAGAACAGTTGACTGTCGATTTAAATGGGTATCTCCTTAGTTTCTTTCTATGTATAACGAACTAAGCAATAAGTACCTGCTGAGGTCCTCGATGACGGTTCCCCTTAAGTTGCGCCTTTTGAGGGCTCTTATTATCCCCTTATTAATCTACGCCTGTGAGATCTGGGGCATGGCGGCAGACTCCAGTCTGCTGTTGCTTCAGCGGGTACAGAATAGGTGTCTCCGGGCTATCTATTCTGTGCCTCGAGGCTTTCCAACGAGACTCCTGCACGAAGCCTCTGGTCTACCATACCTGGAGGACGAGATTAGGCGTCGGGCAACAAAATTCAACGAAGGGTTACCATTCCATCGGAGCGCCCTCGTTAGGTCTCTTGGGGATTACGATCCCACAAACCGCCGCTTCAGGCGATACCGGCTTCCCCGCATGGCTTGCGGGCATCCCCGGTAACGAAGGAGCACCACCAACAGCTGCTACGGCTAAGCTCCTTATTATCCTTCAAGAGTTGCTTGGATTCAAAATTTAACCTCAAGAAACATTTTGATAAAAACACACCAGCGGTGCACAAGGGCCGTTGCACCATCAAAGGCAACCGTCGAGGAGCAATATTCGCCTCCTCCTGTCACTCCACAACCCCAATACACACCCGCCATCCTACAAAACCCACAATCCCGTCAGAACGTGGTTAAGTTCTCTCTGAGAACAGGGACACGTCTAACACACCTCGGGCTGCCCTCAGCCTGCCAATCACACTGGACTGGAGTACCTTCTGGTAATACCTATCTCGATTTGCGTAGAATAGAAAGCAGAATAACCTTTTGTAAAACGTTTGTTTGTAGAACAGGTAGAGAATGTGAATGGAAATATAAGATTTTTCAAGAAGTAACTGTCGTGAGTCAGTTTCTGACTTCGTATTCAAAAATAATCTTTTCAACACAAGCATTTCCGTTGTGCTATATGTCAGGGTACGCGGTTCGATACATCCGTGTTACCTCTCGAAGGAAGGAATATCGGAATATTGTGCTTCCACGTAGCTTAAATCACACTATCTGCAACACACAAAACGCACACCTCAAATTATGTGTCACCATCTACCGTTGAAAATATGCATTTCCGTACACAAGGTGATAGGTATGTCATTTTGTGATTCATTTCCAGTCGCGAATCATCCCTTAAAGTGTATCGCTGGACTGAAACTCAGCCTGCATAACTCCTTCACCACTACAGTGGTCCTCTAGATATTTTGCGCCACAGAAAAAATAGAAAATTCTCAGGCAGGCCGCGCCGTGGCCGAGTAGCTAGACCACTCTCCTCTCACCAATGTGGCCCAGGTTCAATCCCAGGCGACCTCATGTGGATTTGTGGTGGACAAAGCGGCGCAGGGGCGGATTTTCTCCGGGTTCTCCGGTTTCTCCCACCATCGCATTCCACCGGTGCTCCATCTTCAGTCCATGAATCATCAGTGTCATCGCCTGCGGTGCCTATGTACTGAAAGTGGGCGCTAAACATTATCAAAAATGTATGCACACATGCGATTTTTATACATGTAAATATTTCTCAGTTATTCCTTATACAGTATGATACTCCTGTGAAAATGTAATCTTTTATCCTCTCTGCCTTAACTTAAAACTGTTTTGCCTGTAAATGATTTCAAATTATGTTATATGGACTTATTACACTCATTCCTCAATGGTTACAAGTAAAATATGAAACGACTGCTGGCTGTTTCAAATCATTTTACTTTCTCTAGCACGTATGTAAAATGTGCATAGTAAATAAATGTAAATGGCGTGTTATTTATGGACGCTCTTGAACTACTGTGGCTCTTAGCGTCACATTCTAAATTGGGCGTGAAAGACTGCTTAATTTTGCTCAGAGGTCTCTCTATCAGACTTGAGGTTCTTTTACGTGCCATAAATCTACGACACGGGACCAACGGCTTTACTTCCTTTCCGAAGGAAGCCATGCTAAGGATTTTTACACCCGAAAAAAATCCATCGTTCTCTGCCGGGTTTGAACCCTCGACCTTGGGTCAGCATGGTAACCATTACACCAAGGAGCGCGACATGTGCATAGTAAATAGAGAAGTTAATGTATTGAACCGAAAATTCGTTACCGAGGTTTCATCGAAATACAAGGACCCCCCCCCCCAAAAAAAAACAGAAAGTTCGTGTTTGTATATGTGTGTGTGCGCGCCTAAAATTCGGTTAAATACCAAAATATTTGTATTTAAATTCAGTTAATTTCAGTATTGATGACAATACAGTGTAGTAAAGATGTTTACAGAACAAAAAACTGTATATCCTGAAATTCTGGTGAATATCTCCTGAGGTATTCTTCATTCTTTTGCGTAATTGGTAACCCGTAAAGACGGGTCTCCACAGCCTCAGCAACCAACAAAACATATTAATTCAGCAAGAAGAACTCAACATTTCGATGGTTAAATGGTGCCTCCACTAGCCATTACGTATTGCATAACACGTTCATTCAAAATGACTTGGTTGAACAAAAGTATTTTCCACCTGCACTGGGAAACTGATCGAGTATTCTATGATTTGGTGAAGCTCGTGCAGACGCGAGTGCTCGACTAACTTCGCTTGACATGCATTAACTGGCTCATGCTTGCTGCATACACCTATACATATATATACACACAGACACATACACATACACACAAACACACAGGCTGTTTCAAAACGACACCAGTCGATTAGCTTACACTTTCACTTGTCCGAAACTTCATGTCGCAATTTTCAAACTCTTCTATTTAAAGTTGTATGTATGTTTAAAAATCGCATACATTTGGGATTAGGCAGCGAAGTAACAAAGGTTGTCATACACCACGTAAACAACCTCAGAACGTGTTATACGAAACACATAACAAAATCAATTTGCTACGTTTTCCATTACTAAGGTGAACCAGTGCCGCGCCAGCGTGTCTATCAAACCACCCCTACACCACGCGACTGGGACCTTCGCTACCAACCGGCATCTCTCTTGAAGTGGGCCAATCACGTGCGATTGGTTATGTACGACTGCCTAATCCATGTTGATTTTATGTCAGTTTTTGTATGTGCCGAATTTAGAAAATTATATTCACGTATCACGTACCGTATGACCAACAAGGTCCACATCTTCGTTTGGTTTCGTTTTGAAACATCCCGTATAAAGAGAGTGAGAGAGGGGGGGGGGGTCGCGAGTTCGAAATTCGCTTAGGATGAGTTACCCGGATAAGATTTTTTTTTTTTTTTCTTTTTTGGCTCTTCCCTTAATTGAAAAAATGAGTGCCGAATATGAATGGTACGATATGATCATGAATGAAATCGATGAATGATGCTCAAATGATCTTGGCGTCCATAGAGCTTAAAAAGAAATAAAATGCCTTATCCGGGTAACTCATATTAAGTGCATTTCGAACTCGCGCCCTCTTGAAAGTCAACATACTCCTTGTTTACTAATGAAGAAATAAAGTGGACCAACAAATCGAGAATACAGCTGTTAATCAGATCCATACAATCCTGGTATCTGAAATATATCTATAAAAGAAAAAAATGTTATGTATTCCATTCATATGACTTTCTCTACAAATTATTATTAATAAGCTTATTCTTCTATTTCATACTAAAACATTATCAGAAACGATCCTATTACTTGGTTCCTTGTAAGTAGAAGGGAAATAAGGGAATACACTAGGCTAAAGCGATAGTCAAATCTTTTAAAAGCTGGTTACCACGTTGAAGAAATCCCTTTCTTTGCATTGCCAGAAGTTGACAAATTCCCGTATGTGAAAAGTTGAATGTATTTTAAAATTTAAACCAAAAATAAGGAATATCTCAAAACTGGTCAACTCCACTAAAAAAATGTATATGACAAACTGTGTGTTTGAACGAGCTCTACATATTTTGTGTAGTAAGTTTTTCTCTATCTCTTGGGTTTATCAGTTATGTAATATCCAGGAAAAGGCATCCAGAATAAAGAGGTCTTCAGAGGCTATTCTGAGAATATTCAACATATACAGGTTATTTGGGATGTAAATATCTTTAATATATGGCATTTTAATCAAAACCGTTAGAGCCATTTGTTAGAAAATAAAAAATTTCGAAACTTTTTCCATGTAAAGGGTAGTTTGGGGTGCAGGGATTTTTCTCAAACTATTCCTGTCGCATCCTTGGAAGATACTAGACTTATAAAACAAGTTTGGTATTTTACCAACTTTTCATTTTTTGAGTTATCGTGTCCACAGACACACAAACCTTTTTCTATTTTTTTTTTTTTTTTGATACAGTGGACTCTAAACCTCTATTTTCGGTGAAATCTTGGTTTAGAATTTTTGGGTGGAATGCAAAACCTTTTCTATACACTATGTAATAATACGTGTAGAGAAAGTAAACATCTACAAAAGAAAATTAAGTATTAGCGTAAGATTGCCCATTTCAAATGTACACAGGAGAACAGAGAGAGGGAGGAAGAGAATAAGAAAAACAATTTAAGCCTAACCTCAATTTAGCTGATATTACAAAATGGCTGCGTTGAAATTCATCTCTTGTTTTGCAGTTGTTGGCGAAATTATTTTCCCCAAAATGTCTCAACGATTTTTATTCATATATTAAATATATTTATATGACAAATAAAATGTATATGTTGAATTTTCTGGGAATAGCCTCTGAAGTCCTGTTTATTCTGAATGGATTTTTCTGAATTGTGCACAACTGGTAAACCGTAAAACATAACAAAAATGTATTGCACAAAAATGCAGTTCTCATTAAAACACACAATTTATATCATATACATTTTTTCTTAGAGTTTGCCGTTTTTGATAGATATTTCCTTTGTTATTGGTTTCAGTTTTAAAATACTGGAAACTATTCTCATATGGGAACTTGTCAACTTTTGGCCACGCAAAGAAACGGATTTTAATCCCATTGCAACAATATTTTAAAACTTGACTGTCGGCCTAGCCTAGTGTATTTACTTTTTTCCCTTCTACTTAATAGGAGAATTCGTTTTTTACTTAAAAGATATAGTAATAAGAACGTTTTTGCTAATGTTTATCTCAATTAGCATGAAGTAGATAGAAGAATACGCTTATTAACAATAATTTGTTACAGAGATGTAGAGAAAGTTATTGAATGAAACGCTTTAGATTTGTTATACTTATTACCCCGCCTTTAACTACATAGGCGGCATTTCCCTTTTAACACAATATTGCCTATTGGCGATGTTGTTAACCCGTATACTGTTTAATATCGTTGGGTTTCGCTTTTCTTTACTTTTATTTATTACAAAACACACACACACACACACACACACACACACACACACACACACACACACACACCTTTCATGCTTCCAGACTCTGGGGAGTTAAATAAGCTAGGTTTGAGAAAAATTCACCTCCCCCAGGCGGGAATCGAACGCGGGACTCCTAGTACACCATGTTTGAGCAAGTGGACCATTCTGGATTTGATTTGCATTATTTAAGGTCCTGACGATTTTCAATTGTTTCTCGCGAAGAGTGGAAACTGAATGGAATTTTAAGGTTAGCATATAGCGTCTAATTGTTAAACATTTGGCTATCGCTGTTCTCTTCGTATTTATAACGAATTATGTAATCAGCTATTTCTATAAAAGTTTATTTGGATTAAAATGAAGTAAACAAGAAAATAAGCTTTCGTATGAAGTTATTATAGGTAGCCACTATAACGATAAAGTGTAGAGAGAGAGAGAGTCAAGTGAATATCAAGACACCGGATTATTTTCTTTTATGCTTGCGGGTCTTTCACAAAGTACACATTACGACCACATATCTGTATCCATGTTATTACTGATGTTAACAGACGCAACGTGCTTAGCCTCACTTGTGGCGACGGAACGTTGATAGGAATGTAGGTATGACTCAACATGTTTCGCATTACATCTTTTTCAAGTTGTGTACTGTCTGTTCAGCGATGTTATAGCTAGTGGGTTGGGATGGCTTATCGCTCAAGTAACCTGTGGGAGGGGTACGCGTTTGCTGAACTGTGCCGCGCGTGACAAAACAGTCAACAGTGTTGCAATACTTTATTCAGAGTCGGATAACGAGTGTTCAAAATCTACAGGAATCAGACAGTACACAATGAACATACAAGTATTATCAGAAAAAGTGCTTCCTTCTTTCACTCTGTCACGCGCCTTTACCCCGCGCTTGCTTCAGACTAAGAAAACACTACCACCTTCCAATTGCTAAACCCCTACCTGCTTGGAAGGCGCCCGATCCCACTAGCTAAAACAGCGGGATAGAGAGTATGTTTAGTGTTGAGTGATAGTGTAGATTGTTGAGGCAGTGGAGACTCGGCTTAAGAGAGAGACAAATATATATCACACTAAAGGTGGTTCTCGTTATAACACACACTTTATGTCATATACATTCTTTTTGTAGAGCTAATCATTTCCGAGATATTCTCTCCTATTGACTTTAATTTTAAAATACCTTTTCTCAACCGGGAAATCGCCATAAAAGAGAACCAAATTTCAATGTCAAACGCATAACAAAAACTTTTAAAAGATTTGACTATCGGTTTAGCCTTGTTTATTCCCTTATTTCCCTCCTACTTACAAGAAAGCAAGTAACAGGACAATATCTGCTAATGTTTATATCGCTTAGCATGGTGTATTTAAAAGAATAATCTTCTTTAAGAGTTATTTGTTTGCAGAACAGATACAGAAAATTGTGAATGGAACACACCAGATGTTTTGTTCATTAGGAGCTCAGGTAGAGCAAGGAGATTCGCTGAGTTACGCGTCAATTAAAATAGGGTTCATTTCAATTAAACTTAAACTAAAATAACTAATATTTCGAAATTGTATAAAGTAAAAATAGTTATTTATGCAACGATCCTATAATGGTAGTTATTGGGATACGAGTGAGAGGTAATCTATACCTCTAATGACCATTATATTATGAGAGTTGCATACATAATTGTTTCCACGACATGTAGATATACAATACAAATTTAATATTTAGATATCCCACGACCGCTATGCGCATTGTACGGATGCGTGGATTTCAAATGAAATTCGATTCACGGTGATAGTTGTTTTGCAAGATGGAGACTGAGGTACTTTGGCCTATATATAATGATATGGAATTTAGTTCCACGCCTTCTGATATATCAGAGGCGGTAAAAAAATGTTAACAATTTACATCCACAGAAATAAAAAAAAAATCTACAAAAAGAAGTTACCTATATGATAAATTAATGTCATGGAAAATAAAAAAAAAAAAAAAATGTAACTTAATCCTCATATTTTACTTTGAAGAAATGTCAAAAACAATGAAATCCTCAACTTTTTGGACGAATTATTCAGTGTTAAAAATTACTCTAAATGCGAAATATGGAATTGATATATCCCAATATGAGAAGTTGCACTCCCTGTTAAAACAGAAATCAATAAGGTACTGTGGGAGAAAAAAGCGAAAATATTTTCCACAGGTGAAACTAAAACCTTCATTGATGAAACACGTTTCTACTGATAAAGTATGTAAATGTAACTATATTCGCAAAAATAAATATTTTAGTTAAAGTAGAGCCAGCGCGCATGACCTGGGTTATTGATTTCCTCGTCACTGTGATGCCAATGTCATGACCTATTTTTTTTGCTCACGTAATATTATGAGTTTAGATTCGAGAAATAATTATATATATATATATATATATATATATATATATATATATATGTGTGTGTGTGTGTGTGTGTGTGTGTGTGTGTAGTTTAACGTCCTTTAACCTGGTTGGTCATATCTGACGATGAATGAAATTGGTGAAATGATGCTCAAATTATCTTGGGGTCCTTGGAACTTAAAGTTACTTTACATACGTCTTCTAAGTATAAGGGAAAACCCCGAAAAATACCTTAACCGGGTAACTTACCCTAAGCGAGATTCGAACTCACGACTTGTGGAACGTGAAGCAGGCGCGCTACCACCCTGCTACCCAGGTGGGCTATAATTATGTGTTGTTATAATTCATATATATATATATATATATATATAAATATATATAAAATTAAGCATTCTTGGATGTTATTGTGTGCGTAAGATGTTTCTGTAACCTTATGCAGATTAGTATGTAGTGAACAGCCATTAGTAGGCAGCGCGCAAGCATGAAAATCAATATCGAAATGAACATCTGTATGGAAATGACTTTCATTTCGATACAGATTTTTAACAGTAAATGAGCTCATTTCAGTATAAGAGTATAAAAATAAATGTATTTGTCTAAAATATTACTTTAGAATTAATGTTCTCTGTAATCGGTTTTTGTATATCTCTAATTGTTTTCCATATATTATAGAAAATTCAACCATAAAGCTGATGACTTCAGAGGTTCTATGCAGAAAATTTAAGATAATACATTATATATACTGTATTTTATACAGTTTATGTATACTGTATACTAAATTATATAGGTATTATATAGTTAATTTTCATATTAATATCTCAAACATACAACATGGAAGCTGTTACAGCCATTGTTGAGGAAATAATATATTATTAACCTTCTACCAAAGTTTATTGGTATTCGGAAACATTTCATAAAAATCTGATGTGTTTCATTCACATGACTTTCTCTACATATCTGAAACAAATTATTGTTAAAGCTCTTACTTCTATTTACTTCATGCTAATCGAGAAAAAATTAACAGAAATAGTCTTATTACTTATTTCCTTGTAAGCAGAAATGAAATAAGGGAGTACTATTGGTTAAAGTGATGGTCAAAATCTGGTTGCTATGTGACTGAAGCTCCTTTGTTTGTATGGACGGGAGTTGACAAATTCCTGTATGAGAAAAGTATAAGTTTTTCATAGCTGAAAATGAAAACAAGGGATATCTTAAAAACGAGCAACTCCACGAAAAAAAATGTATATAACATAAATTGTGCGTTTTAACGTGCTCTACATTTTTCGTGAAGTAAGTTTTTGTCCATCTCTAACGGTTTAGCAGTTATGCAAAAGTCCGTAAAATTCATCCAGAATAGAGTAGTCTTCAGAGGCGATTCCCAGAAAATTCAAGATATACATTTTATTTGTCAAGTAAATACCTTAAATTTACGAGATTTTAATCAAAATCGTTAGAGACATTTTTTAGGAAATAAAAATTTTCGAATTTTTTTCCATGTAAAGGGTAGTTTGGGGTGGGAATTTTCTTGAAAATACGACCTTCACGAATTTCGTCAATGAGCAAACGGCGGCCATGATTAAACTCGTTCCAGCATTTCACAGTGGCAAAGGATGGAGTTTCATCGCCAAAAATGTAGTATTAAGTTGAATAATGCACTCTTGTCTTGAAATCCACGTCGAAAATATTAATAAATTATTGCACAACATCTCGAGTTAATTCCACCTTTTTACTGAAACACAATTTTAAAGACACTGTAAACAACACAACTGTCGCTTGACAAAATATCTGAAGTAGGTTAAGGTCAGCAATGTCAAAATTTCAGTGGTAACACCTCAGCAATCAGTGTTGGCAAGGCTCAAAATATTAATGGTGGCCCTTATAGGTATACGACTTTTCGTGCTTCAGTTATGCTATTTATATATTTTTTCTCTAAAATAGTTTATACATTGAACTTCCAACATGTATTTCCGGAATATTGAGTAGTTGATTGGAATGCAATATTTCATTTATGCACAGAAATAAAGTAAAAAAATATGATGTGTTCCATTCACATGACTTTCTCTATATCATTGCAAAAATTATTCTATTTATTTCATCTAATGGAGAAAAAATTAGCAGAAATAGTCTTATTGCTTGCCACCTTGTTAGTAGAAGCGAAATAAGAGGGTACCATAGGTTAAAATGATAAGTCAAAAGCTGGTTGCTATGTGACTGAAGTTCCTTTGTTTGTATGGAAGTATGGAAGTCCTGTATGAGAAAAGTATAAGTTTTTATAGCTGAAACCAAAAACAAGGAATATCTCAAAAACAATCAATTCCACGATAAAAATGTATATAACATAAATTGTGTGTTTTAAGGTGCTTTACATTTGTTGTGTGGTAAGTTTTTGTCCATCTCTTACGGTTTAGCAGTTATGCAAAATTCTGTAAAATTGGCCCAGAATAAAGTAGTCTTCAGAGGCTATTCCCAGAAAATTGAAGATATACATTTTATTTCTCAGGTAAATATCTTTAATATACGATATTTTAATCAAAATCGTTAGCGCCATTTTTTAGAAAATCAAAATTTTCGAAAAAAGTTCCATGTAAAGGGTAGTTGGGGGTGGGGGGATTTTTCTCAAAATGTTCGTGTCGCATCCCTGGAAGATACTGAACTTAAATACCAAGTTTTTGAGTTATCGTGTTCACAGACACATTGACACACGGACACACACACACGGACCTTTTTTCTGGAAATACATTTTTTTTGGATACAGGGGACCCTAAAATATATATTTCCGGTGAAATCTCAGTATCGAATTTTTTGGTGGAGTGCAATACCTTCTCTATACACTATGTACATAGCACATATAGAGAAAGTAAAAACACGTTCAATAAATTTTCTGTTGCATCATTATAAATTGTTTTATATGCAAGTCACAACCTTGATAGCGTTCTTTTAGAATAGCACGCATGGTGTATGTAAAAAATAAATCCAGGCCCATTTTTGCTTCCGGAAATAAAATTAATTGCTATATAAACGCGAAGCACTACTGTTATAAGGCTAAACATCTCTAAGGTATAATTATATGTATCTCATATTATACACTATAACAAGATGTGCTATCTTTTGTTTTAGGTGAGTCAAGGAGACAAGATCACGTATCTTAAACAAGAGAGCATGAGCGGAGATGCTGTTTATGATTTGGTAAGAAACATTTCATGACATTTTTTAAAACATCTTCAGCTGTTTGGAATTGTTAGTGCAGTCGTAGAACATTTAAGACTTATGGTTCTTTAAGCAGCTTAACACAGTCCTTATATACATAAATAATTACTGATATAATATTCTGTTAAAATAGTATGTGTTATACTCACATGTCATTATCTACCCAATTTCAAGGCTTATTATTTTAACTAATTTATGTCAATCTAGATAAAGATTCGAATAAATGGTCCTTTAATAGCTGATGCTTATGCAATTGCTTTGAAATGGCATTCTCTTTCATAACCAGGAGAAAAAATAACAAAGCCTTTCCACTTTAGGAAACTAATGTCTAAGTATTGACAAATTGAAACAATTAAAAGGAACATCACATCGGAAGTGGTTAACAAAATAATCTAACGCATTCCACTCACGCGACTTTCTCTAGCTGTTCCGCAAAAGTTTGTTTCTTACACGATATTATTCTTTGATCAATATCCTGCTAATCAAGATAAACATTACCAGAATTGCTCTTCTGACTGGTTTCTTTGTGTGACAACATTTAGGCGCCCGCCTGGGTAGTGTGATGGTAGCGTGTCTGCTCCACGTTCAAAAGGACGTGAGTTCGAATCTCGCTTAGGGTGAGTTGCTCAAACAAGATTTTCTTCGGGGTTTTCCCTTATCCTGAGAAGATGAATGTCGAGTAACTTTAAGCTCCATGGACCCCGAAATCATTTGAGCATCATTTCACCAATTTCATTCATCGTCCGATGTGACCAACCTTAAAGGACGTTAAGGTACAGAAAGAAAAATATTAAAGCCCTAACTTATAAGGTTTTTATTTTATAAATTTATTATTGTTAACTTGACTATTTATTTGGCTAAATAACTTAAAGCGTACATTTAACTTTCAATTTTTGTGTAAATTGTTATTGCTGGATTTTTTTATTTTTGTTGTTAATGTATTTTCAAGATGTGTGTTCATTCCAATGCAAAAAAAAAAGGTTTAAAATAAAGGAGTTTATAATGTGTTGGCTGGAGACGTGACCAACAATCGCAACAATGATAGAAAGAGAGGGAAAGACTCATACGCATGGGCATTGCTAAAACAGACGTCACACGGCCTTGGATATGTTTTTTTGATAATGGCTGTAAAGAAAACGGAGGTTTGTTTTTGCTTAACAACCAAACAAAAAGGGAGTAAAAGATGTATTCTTGTGAAAAAGAAGCGTTATAAATTGACTCTGTGTGTGCTTATGTATCTAATTGATTCACAATAAATTCAGAAAGAATAACAGCAATATTTATGTGTGTAGTTGAAACTAAAGTACAGAATGCGTCTTGTATACTACTAACCTGAGAAGAGAGGAGTCTACATGGTAAGAGTATAAAAGAATTAATAACATTAAATACACACGAACCAACTCTTACGTTACATTTGTAAGCAGAAGGGAAATGAGGGAATACCTACACTAGGTTAAAGCGACAGTCATCTTTTAAAGTCGGTAGCTAGTTCTCTTTGCTTGCTAGGAGTAAACGAAAGAGAAACCAAAAGAAAAATGATTTCCCATTTGAGAAAAGTTTAAGCTGAAACCAATAACTCGGAATATCTCGGAAACGGTTAACTCAACAACAAAAATGTACAAGGCGTGTGTGTTTTAACAAGATCTACATTGGTTTGTTTTTCACACAAGCTGTGTGTAGGACAGAAGTTGGATAGGTACAGTCGGACTGAAAAATTCAACGCTATAACTGGGATTTGAACCTTGGACCTCCCGATTTCTAGTCGGTTGCTCTTCCAGTGAGCTATCATGGAAGCATCCCGGTAGAGCACTGAATTTCTCGACTGACTAGCATGTTTCCCGGTAAACCACAAGTTTTTCTCAAATTATTTTTGAGACGGCAGCCCCAATGGCCACTTACAATGTTGTAAGTACTTTAAGTCCCAGGATTCATAGTATAGCCAACTATTATGGTCAATTGGTATTGGTTTAATTGCTTTTTTACAGAAGCCGTGTGTAGGACAGGAGTTGGTTAGGTAGCCATGGTAGCTCAGTGGGAGAGCAACCGAATAGAGACCGGGAGATCCATGGTTCAAATCCTGACTATAGCGTAGAATTTTCCAGTCTGACTCTACCTATCCAAGGTCTATGTTTCTTGTGTAGTAAGTTTTTGTCTCTCACTTACTTTTTACCAGTTATACAAAAGTCATCCAGAATGAAAAGGTCTTCAGAGACTATTCCCAGAAAATTCAAGTTACATATTTCGTTTGTCATAAAAATATCTTATACATAAAATATTTTGATCAAAATCGTAAGAGGCATTTTTGAGAAAATCAAAATTTGCGAAAAAAGCTCCATGTAAAGAGTAATTTGGGGTGGGGGATTTTTTTTAAAGATCTTCGTGTCGCATACTTGGAAGATGCCAAATTTAAATACCAAGTTTGGTATTTAACGGTCTTTTCGTTTTTGAACTATGCTCTCCACAGACACACGGACCTTTTTTTAAAAATGCTTTGGGGACACAAAACATGTATTTCCGGTGAAATCTCAGTATTGAATTTTTGGGTGCAGTACAATACTTTCTCTATACACTATGTGCATAGTACGTGTAGAGAAAGTAATAAATCAATTTTAATTAAGTGAATTTAGTGCACTGCTTTATTGGAAGTATTTCCAAGTATTTTACAATTATAAAGTTGTCCGGTTGGATACGGATATTAAAAGTAAGCAATCACTTATGAAACTATGATTAAAACTTTAAAAACTAAAAGTAATTTAGTGGAAAACATGGGAATAAAGACTGGGATTTGGGAAGATAATACCCACTCTGGGAATTTCCATATCCTTCGCAAATGCACAAAGTTAGATAAAACAGGTTCGCATGTTCAGCAATGATACAGTTTTTCTTTTCTATAGGCGATACCACATTATCGGCACGTATGTATGCAGTAGATAGAAAAGGTATTGCTTTCCACTCAAAAGTAGGATGTTGAGCTTTTGCGGGAAATATGTTTTTTGAGGTCCCATGATTCTGAAAAAAGAAAAAACATTTTTGAAAAATGTGTGTATGTATGACTGTGGACAGCATAGCTCTAAAACTAAAAGGCGGCAAAATACCGAACTTGGTGCTTAAGTTTATCATCTTCCAAGAATGCAACATGCAGATTTTCAAGAAAAATCCCCATCCCAAACTACCCTTTACATGGATTTTTTTTTAAAACTTTGTTTTTCTCAAAAAAAGGATCTGACAAGTTTGATTAAATTACCGTTATTGATTTCGAGATATTCCGGATTATTCCTCTCAATTTTAGCCATATAAACTTTTCTCAAACGAAGACATGTTTCTTTTCCGTTCTCGTTTGTTTCTTCCTGGCAAGCAAATGGATTGGAAATACAATTGTTTCACATAGCGGCTGGCTTTTAAAGGACGATACTATCGCCTGTGCCTTTTCTTACTTCCTTCTACTCACAAGGAAGCTAGTAATAATTATGTTTATCTTGATTAGCATCATGTAGATAACAGATAAAGTTTTTAACAAAAGGTTTGTTTACCGAACAGCTAGAAGACATCATGTGAATGGAATACATTAGATTTTTCCCTACTACTTACAAGGGACCAAGTAATAAGAACAATTTCTGATAATGTTTATCTCAATTATCATGAAGTAAATAGAACAATAAGCTTTTTAACAATAATTTGTTACAGAGATATAGAGAAAGTCATGTGAATGGAACACATCAATTTTTCACTGAACATTTCAAAGTTAAGTTAAACTATCTTAGAAAGAAGACTAAAAGTCATGCAACTGAATTTATAGGAGCGAAATTTTCATATTTCTGTAGAAGTTATTCTGAAAGTTTTACTGTGATTGCATTGTTATTATGCTATTACGAATACTAAGTTTCATTCAAATTCGATAAATATCATGGAACATGTAAATAATATCATACATTTTATTTTGTAAATATGTCAAAATGTCCATCGCAGCACAAAATTTGAGAAAATTGGTTGACATATTCTGAAGTTTTGAACAACACACAAATTTAAACATGGATATTTCAATAGCTTTGAGTACTGAATTAATACTTTTTGAAGTTAGAACTCATATCTAAAATTAATAATTTGTCATACAAATATACTTTAACTTTCTCTATACTTACTATGTATGTAGTGTATAGAGAAAATATTGTATTCCACCCAAAAAATCTATCCTAAGTTTGCACCGGAAATATATGTTTTGAGATCCCCTGAACTAAACAAATTAAAAAAGGGTCAGTGTGTGTGAGTGAGTGTTTGTGAATTACATATCTCAAAAAACGAACTCCATTAAATACCAAAATACTTAAGTTCAGTATTTTCCAAGGATACGGCACGAAGATTTTCAAGACAACCCCCCTCCCCAAACCCTTTACATAGAAAAAATTTCGAAATTTTTTATTCTCTCAAAAACGACTAACGATTTTGACTAAAATATTGTATATTAAAGATATTCAGACGACAAATAAAATACTATCTTGAATTTTCTGGGAATATCCTCTGAAGTCCTCTTTATTCTCAATGCATTTTGTTGAATTTTGCATAACCAGTAAACCGTAAGAGATATACAAAACGTTATTATACTTTTTACTTTCTCTATACTCACTATGTACATAGTGAATAGAGAATGTATTGCGCTCCACCAAAAAATTCGATACCGAGATCACCGAAAATATGTTTTAGGGTCCCCTGTATCCAAAAGAATTATTTTCAGAAAAAGGTCCGTGTGTGTGTGTCCGTGTGTCCGTGTGTCTGGGAACACGATAACTCAAAAACGAAAAGTCGGTAAAATAACAAACTTGGTATTTAAGTTTAGTATCTTCCAGGGATGCGTCACGATGATTTTGAGAAGAATCCCCCCACCCCAAACTACCCTTTACGTGGAACTTTTTTGGAAAATTTTGATTTTCTAAAAATGGCTCTAACGATTTTGATTAAAATATCGTATACTAAAGATATTTACCTGACAAATAAAATGTATATTTTGAATTTTCTGGGAATAGCTTCTGAAGACTACTTTATTCTGGATGAATATTTCATAACTACTAAACCGTAAGAGATGGACAAAAACTTAACCCACAAAAAATGTAGAGCACGTTAAACCACACAATTTATGTTATATACATTTTTTTCGTGGAGCTGATCGTTTTTGAGATACTCCTTCCTTGGTTTCAGCTTTCAAAAACTTATACTTTTCTCATACAGGAATTTGTCAACTCCTGTCCATACAAACAAAGGACATCAGCCACATGGCAACCAGCTTTTGGCTTTCACTTTTAACTATGGTACTCCCTTATTTCGCTTCTACTTACAATAAAGCAAGAAATAAGACTATTTCTGCCAATTTTTCTCGATTAGCATGAAATAAATAAACGATAAGCTTATTAACAATAATAATTTACAGAGATATAGAGAAAGTCATGTGAATGGAACACATCAGATTTTTTTTTTAAGTAGAGCTGACCATTTCTAAGATACTCCTTATTTGGTTTCAGCTTTAAAATACTTCGGTATACATTTCTCAAACGGGAATTTGTGCACTCCTGACCATACAAACAAAGGAATTTCAATACATAGCAGCCAGCTTTTGAAAGATTTGACTATCACTTTAGCCTAGTATACCTACTCCCTTATTTCTCTCCTACTTACAAAGAAGCGTGTATTTAGACATTTTTGCTAATCTTATCTCGATTAACATGAATTAGATTGAAGAATAACCTTGTTAACAATAATTTGTTACAGAGAAGTAGAGAAAGTCATGTGAATGGAGCACATCAGATATTTTGAAAAATTACTATTGGTGTTAGGATAGTTTTGCATGTTGTAATACTAGGTGGCCCAACAGCGGCGTATTCTGCGTGTGCAGATAACCTTTCGTGCGTTATAAAATTGTAGAGCTTCACGGGTTAAATCCAAGCATACGACAGTCAATGGCGTTGTAAGAAAGAGAGACAGAGTCACTTTTGTTCTCTTCTTGCACATCAGCATAAGCAGTGGCAGAATCGCTGTGCTCATTGAAAGGTTTGTCTTAGAGTTCATGATACACAAGAACAGTATAAACTCACAGAGAAGGTTAACATGATTTCGAATTCAATTAAGAGCCATTATTTTTTAGAGAACAAAGTCACCTTTTAGATTCACAAGTAATTAAAGGTGTATTTCACCGTGTTAATATCGAGGTTGTGACAGTTGTGCGAAATGGCACTTCTACGGAGGTGGAATTTGTTGACATTTGTACGGAAGTCTAGGAAATCCCCAGAAATGCCTAAACAGGAATTATTTAGAGAGTGACACTTGTACAGAAATTAATGCCTGGCCTATTGTATTTCTTAGAAATGTGAGGCATGTACGGTAAGAATTGGCAGGTAAAGGTTGGGAGGAGATTAGCACACGCTAAGTAGAGTTCATTGCTACAGTTGATATCTGAGTATCAAGTAGTGTAATGAATTATAATTGTTGTGGAGGTATGGGATTCAGCGAGACCACAAAAGGAAAGCCTTTAGTTCTTTACAACGGGTATCAGTATATACCAACAAAGAAGAAGTAACGTATATTTCATAAAAGACAAAAGCAGAAGAAGACTGTCAACTAAAGACAACACAGTTTTAGGTGAAGGAAGCTGCAACTGAAGTGAGAAAACATTTCGCAAACGCAAAAAAGCGTGCAAGAGAAACAGACACTGTCATTTCAAGTATTTACGCTGAAGATGTAGGAAAGCTCTTCAATTGAAGCCATGACTTAGTCACATCGCTACCATCACACAGGAGTGCCAACAATCCCTGCATCGCATTAGGCGATAAAATATGGAACTTACAAAAGATCCGACCGATCCCGAAGACATAATGCTTCAAGAAAATCTCTTGCTTATTAACGATGCTAACACATTTTTACTTTAAGATGACAAGAGGTCCGAATGACAGAATATTGTTGTTACCAGAAATGGGAAAACCATCTTTATCAGGCTGTGTTTCGTTCTTTCGACGGAACCTTCAAGAGTTTGGTCAGTTATTTGTCATTCACACCAATCTCGGAGGTTTCTGTGTGGAAACAAATACAATTCCAGCTGCTGTACAGTCAGCTAGAAGCTTGTTTCCTGAAACAGAGATTTTGGGTTGCAATTATTATTTTAATCAATGTTTGTGGTGAAAAGTGCAATATTGCGGCCTTGTTCCTGCCTACAGGTAAAACGAAGTAGTACGGTGCCATATAAGAATGTGTCAGTACCAGCACATCTTCCTCTGGAAATGTTGGACGACGGTTGGCTCTGCATTCAAGAGAGCACACCTGAGAGCCAAAAACATCAAGAGTTGTACGTCTATTCTGTAGACCAGTGGCTCGATAAGAAGCACACACCAAGAGTAATGTGGAACTGTAGTGCAAGACGCCACCGCAATAATAACATCTCAGAAAGGTGAAATAAAAAAATAAACAGATCAATTTCAAGAGTTCATCTCAATGTTTATTCATTAATAAACAATAATCCAGAAGACGCAAGGTACTAAGGCCCCAAAAGCTGATGTGTTCCATTCAAATGACTTTCTCTACTTCTGTGTAACAAATTATTGTTAATAAGCTTATTCTTCTATTTATTCATGCTAATCGAGAAAAAATTAGCAGAAATAGTCTTATTACTTGCTTCCATGTAAGTAGAAGCGAAATATGGGAGTATCATAGGTTAAAGTGAAGTCAAAAGCTGGTTACTAGGTGACTGGAGTTCCTTTGTTTGTATGGATACGAGTTGACAAATTCCTGTATGAGAAAAGTACAAGTTTTTTAAACCTGAAATCAAAAACAAGGAATATCTCAAAAACGATCAACTCCTCAAAAAAGTTATATAACATAAATTGTGTGTTTTAATGTACTCAACATTTTTTGTATGGCAACTTTTTGTCCATTTCTTATGGTTTAGCAGTTATGCAAAATTTCGTAAAATTCATCCAGAATAAAGAAGTCTTAGAGGCTATTCTCAGAAAATTCAAGATATACATATTATTTGTCAGGTAAATATCTTTAGTATACAATATTTTAATCAAAATCGTTAGAGCCATTTTTGAGAAAATAAAAGTTTTCGAAAAAAGTTCCATGTAAAGCGTAGTTGGGGTGGGAGGATTTTCTTGAAAATCTTCATGTCGCATCCTTGGAAGATACGAAACTTAAATACCAAGTTTGGTATTTAACGGTATTTTCGTTTTTGAGCTATGCTGTCCACAGACACGCACACACACACGGACCTTTTCCCCAAAATGCTTTTTTTGGATTCAGGTGGACCCAAAACTTGTGTTTCCGGTGAAATCTCGATATCGAATTTTTGGGCGCATTACAATACCTTCTCTATACACACTCTACACCAGTGTTTCCCAACCTTTTGAAGTTCACGGCACCCTTGGGAATAACATTAAACACCAGGGGCACCCTTCCTTGAATTAAAATAAAATTAAGCTTAATATGTTAATTTATTGAAATATATAATAATAACGTACACCATAACATAATACAGTAAACTTTACTACAATCACTGAATAAAAATACATCAATAAATTTTGTTCGATTAATGATTAATGTGAAACTTGTGATTGATGCTTAGAGCACAGATATGTGATGTCGGGTCTTACAGTTGGCAGTAAAACACGCAAATCATCCTCAGGGTTATTCAGTCTATTTCTTGCTTTGCATTTTATGGTCACCATAGCAGAGAAGGCTTGCTCGCATAGATAGGATGTTGAAAAGGGCAAAAGTGCGTTAATTGCTTTCCTCTCTCCGTTGAAGCCAAAAACTAGCCACCGACGCCTCACTCTTGGTGAACTTACCTTAGGAGTGTGGAATCAGCGCAAAGATCAATAAATTCATCTCGTTCGCAAGCAGTGAAATCTATTTCCTCTGCACTATCTACGAAATCAAATGGTGAGACAACCCAGTCGAGATTCGTAGTGGAAATAGTTGGAAAGTACGCATCTATTGCATCTTGCAATCTTGATAAGTGATCACAAATGCGGTCTTTTAGTTTACCCAGATCTTTATCTCCTGCCACATTAAGAAGAGATGGAAAGTTCGACAAATCTCTTTTTTGAACTGCAGACTTCCAAGAACTAAGTTTTCATTTAAAACCTTTCATTTTATTGGTTGAGGAGATTATTGTTTCATGTCGATCCTGCATCGAAACATTCAGTTCATTCAGCTTATGAAAAATATCTGCCAGATACGACAGTTCACTTAGTAAGAGCTCATGAAATGTGTCTTGATTTTCATCCTTAAAAAAAGTTTTTAGCTGTTCTTAAGTTCGAGAAATACACGACCCCGCGACCTTATTTCTGGGTGAAGTAACAAAGAGGTATGAGCTGCATCCGTTGCGCGACATAACTGTTAAAAAATTCTGCACTCTAAAGGTCGAAACTTCATATAGTTCACCATTTTCACAACTTGGTTAAACACTTCAGCAAAATCTTCATTACACGCTTTCACGACTAATGCAGAAAACAGTGAGTTATAATAATGGATGGATTTTCATTGAGAGCTCTGACAGTAAAAACCTTTAATTTTCCCAGACATAGATGGTGCACCATCTGTACATATACCACAACAGTCTTTCCATGAAAGGTCATGGTCATTGAGATAGGAATTAATAGAAACGAAAATATCATGGCCTGTGGTTGTAGTCTCCAGCGGTCTACAGAACAGAAACTGTTCACTAATATCTTTTTCATCAATAATTCTGATAAAACCAAGGAGTTGCGGTTTGTCACCAATATCGAGACTCTCATCTACTTGCAAAGCAAATGTTCTATAAGTTTTTATTTTCTCCGTGACTTGTTCGTTGATATTGCATGACATTTCAGATATCCTGCGGCTGATTGTGTTGTTGGACAGAGGAACTTTCGAAATTTGATTAGCTGCTCCTTCGCCAAGTATTGTTGAAACTATAACTTGACATGCAGGGCCAATGATTTCCTCTCCAAGAGTATGAGGTTTCTTTTTTTTAGCTATCAGTTCTACTACTTTAAATGAGGCTTCAAGAGCAGTATCACCTATGGTCATTCTCTTTACCATTCGCACAGCTGTTTTCTTCTCCCCTTCTAATATATGTGAAAAATACATTACACTTTTCTGTGACACACTAGGATGCTTTGTTGTAAGATGCCGCTTCAGTTTGCTAGGTACTATGGCCTCGTTGCTAAGTGTTTCGCCACAAACTAAACACACAGGGATAGGGTTTTCCTCGTTGTTATTCCACTTAAATCCATACGCTAAGTAACTGTCCTGGTATGTTCTTTTCTTTCGTTTGTCTTCTTTATGTGGTGAATTCGACGGTCCGGCAGAAACTGTAAGATTTGGCTTCTTAAAGCAAGCAGTAGGAGCCGACTGTTTACTTTCACTGTTCTGGCGTTTACGTTTAACAATGAACTTATCCTTAGCTAAACGCTGTGCATCAACGCGAGGAAGGAGCCAGGAGCCAGGAGCCAGGAGCAGGAACTAGTCGCCCGAGTGTACTCGGGCGGGGGCAAATCACCACGTTAGGAAGGCCAAGCGGCGTACACTTTTATATATTCATGTCGAAGTCTCGGGAATGTTCGTGAGGAAGCGAGTAGTCTCGGGAATGTTCGGCAGGGTATAGCTGTAATGCCATCTGTGGGATACTAGTATAACTGAAGTATTGAAATGAATCGACCACTATCACCATCTGCCGTGCATGAGAGTAATTGATTTGACTTATTTTATTTAAAGACCTTACAAGACTTAAGGCTTCAGTAGAAGGTATTTTTTTTTTGTTTATCCCAATATCTCGCGGCACCCCTTAGCCAATCACACGGCACCCTAGGGTGCCGGGGCACACCGGTTGGGAACCGTTGATCTAGAGAATAAATACTAACATTTATAACAAGTACATTAACAGGTGAACTTTCTGTTTTCTGCAACTATAATCATGTTTTGATTTTTAATTTACTAGTTATACATATCCACATTATTAAACTTGTTATTACCAACTATCAGTGTCAACATTCAACTTCGGACTCGTCAGGTAGAGGAATAGGTTCCGTACAAGTGTCACTCCGTAGAAGTGTTCCAACGCCGTCAATATCCTCCAATAACTAGTTTTGTAATTTGTTATACGCTGTTATTATTTAGTTTTAAGGGATGGACCCACTGTAGGGTTAAATGAAAACATTAAGGCGCCGTAAGAAAAACTATGTATAAGACCAAGTGGTATTTTACTGAATTACTATCATTATTGTTATTATTATTATTAATTTGCTTGGAAGAATAAAGATAAAACATGTAATATTTATAACAAATATCATGCATTCATGAGAGCACATAGTACAGTGAAATTTTACCTACCTTCGTCTTTACATATTTTCGTTACTGTTTAGCACCTTTTTGATTTCATGCTAGGGTAAATGGAAATGGCGTATGGTTTTTAGCGTCCCATTCTAAATTGGGCGTGAAAGAGGCCTCTCTATCAGGCTTGAGGTTCTTTTACGTGCCGTAAATCTACGGCACGGGACCCACGACTTTACTTCCCTTCCAAAGGAAGCCATGCTCAGAATTTTTACACCCGAAAAAATTTATCGTCCTCTGCCGGGTTTGAACCCGCAACCTTGGGTATATGAGGTTAGCATAGTAACCATTACACCACGGAGGTTGACTATGCTAGGGTATAATGCGTAATAATAATAATAATAATAATAATAATAATAATAATAATAATAATAATAATAGATTTACAGTAAAACACTACGTGGCCTCATGCATGGTTTTTGTTGTGGCGTCTTGATGTTTTGATTTAACCCTCTACTGGATCTAGTCTCTAATATTTAATAAGAACAGCGTATAAAAGAATAACAAAAATTAGTTATTGGTGTATATTGATGAGTGAAATAGACTTTTGATCACTTGTGAATCTTAAAGGTGACTTTATTTTCTAAAAAATAATGACTCTGTAATTGAAGTGGAAAGCATGTCAACGTTTTGCGTGTGTTTACACTGTTCTTGTATATTGAATATCGCCATGGACTCTAGTACAAGCCTCGTAATGAGTGGCTTCACAGTTTACACTGATATGCATGAGGAGAAGAACGAGGGTCGCTCTCACTAACGCCACTGACCGGCGTATGCTTCGATTTACTGCACGCAGTTCTGCTATGTTTATAACGGACGAAGGGCTATCTGAAACGTGAATTACGCCGCTGTTGAGCTACTTGCACATACTGGAAAATATTAGTTGTATTAAAAAAAACAGACACTTGGAACATTTTGAAAGTGTGAAAATATAGTTTAAAAAAACGCTGTTTTATAAAATAAAACACTAGGAAACAGGCGCATCTATAAGTGACTGTAGATCCCGAAGGAAGGCGAAGATAGTTAATGTTGTTTATGTATAGATGTCCAAAGCTTCCAACTATTTGTAATAAAAAGGCAATTTTCGACTTTTTCGAACGATTGTAAGCAAAATTTCATTTCCATTATGAATTAATTAATTTCAAAGAAATGTTAACGTCATAGTGTATATTTAAGCGCATATTTTAAATATTTTAGTACTTATTGTATACTTATAAAGGGCATTTTAGTGCATATAAAATCAGTCTAGTGATAAATGAAATGGAATATGATGTGTTTATTGTAAACTTTGCCTAACATTTGAAATAGCCCAAACATAATGCTGCGAGCGATTTATAGGTAACAAAAATTCCATTGAAAAGGAAACACATTTGCCTTTATATATATATATATATATATATATATATATATATATATATATATATATATATATATATATATATAGCAAGATGTATACTGAATTTCTCGGAAGAATTGGTACCTATACCTCGTTATGATTATCCAGTTGGGTTTCAGCCACTCCCTCAACAAAATACAAGACCGGTTCCTGGATAGGGAGGGCAATGAGCACTTAACCTCGCCTCTATCTGCATAAGGATAGGGGAAGCTGAGTTGAACGATCGAGTTGAGAACTGACCGGGCCAAAGTATTTGTTTCAGTCTGGTTGCTCGCACGTGCCACGTGCTCAGGCTCACCAACTTCTCTATACAACGTGTACAATTATATAGCGGCTCATTTCTTAATTGCTATGGAGCTTGGTAAGCGTAACAATATACTGAAGTACCGGGCAAATGGGCAGTACATCAGGTCGTTCAACAGCGCCGTATTTCATTTGTGCGATAAACCTTTGTGCGTGTAAGCAATTTTTTGTTTTTGTTTTGTGGCTTAACGTCCTTTAACCTGGTTGGTCATATCGGAAGATGAATGGAATTGGTGAAATGATGCTCAAATGATCTCGGGGCTAATGAAGCTTAAATTTACTCAACATATGTCTTCTCAGGACAAGGGGAAACCCCGTAAAAAACCTCATCCGAGTAACTCACCGTAAGCGAGATTCGAACTCACGACCTGAGGCAGACACGCTACCACCGCCACTCAACCCAGGCGGGAGTAAACAATTGTAGAGCTAAACGAGGCAAATACAAGTAAACACCGGTCAGTGGCGGGCGGGGTTAGCGCAGGCGTCCTCTTGTATATCAGCGGAAACGGTGAGGGAATCTCGTGCATTAATAATAATAATAATAATAATAATAATAATAATAATAATAATAATAATAATCCAGCGAAACACTCGCGCTCTCAGGCATGGTTTTTGTTACGGCTCCTTTTTGATTTGACCCTGTGGTCTAGCCTCTAATTTTAAATAAGAGCAGCATATTACACAAATACAAATCTGGTTTTTGGCGGATATCGATAGGGGAAATATACTTTTTAATTGCTTGTAAATCTAAAATGTGACTTTATTCTCTCAAAAATAAAATCTGTGTAACCTAAGCAGAAACATGTTAACGTTTTCGATCGATCTGTTTGCACTGTTTCTGAAATGGAGATCAGGGACTCTGATACAAGCCTGTGAACTGCTCTCAATGAGCGAGATTCCCTCACCGTTTCCGCTGATATGCAAGAAGAGTAGAACGCAGGTCGCCTGCGCTAATCTCGCCACTGAACGGCGTTTGCTTGGATTTGTCCCGTTTGCAGTTTTTTAAACGGACGAGGAGTTATGTGTACGGCGCTGTTGGACCATCTGGTATATTGGCGTTGCAGTTCTATCTGTAAAATAGGATCGTTATGCAAACTAAGGGTTATTCCTATGTTAGCATTGAACTGTCAATTTAAAGCTTTTATGTTTAAATTGATACAGATAATCAGGTTTACATATGTTTGGCTTGTTATGCATTACAACACCAAGCAGAATGGCTCAGGCGGTTTCGTCTGTAACCAGCATTCGGGATGTCGATCCCTCTGGTCGGTCTATCTGACCTATATTTTATCGGGTGTTTCTTCGAGTCACCAGGCGAATGCTAGGTAGCTTTCTTCTCCCTAAATTCCCTGCAATTCCATGACGTTTTCTTTGTCATTTCATTCATCCTTCATTCTTCAGGGTTGGAAGTGTCGGCGATGGTGTTTGGTACAGCATGACAGGGAAAAAGGATGCTCATTGTGTCCCCCGACCTCGGCTGGTTGCCGAGATGAGGACCGCCCCTGGTGGGGGTGTTGCACCCTGTGTTGGGCGGGGTCCCCGGCCTGCCTGTGGATGCTTAAGTCTGGAAACTGTAGGGACCCTGTCATTGCTGTGCCATCGCTCCTGGTCCCAGTTGCCCAGTGTATCCTCTCACCTCGCCCCTCCCTCCCGAGGGCGCCTTCTCGTAGGGCATAGGTACAGTAACCAACACAAGTCTCCGTATCCTAATCCTATATTCTAATATTACAAAATACTGATACTGCGGTATCAGTAGTACAATTTGATTCCAGGTGCCAAAGACCCCGGGGTTAGGTAGGATGTTGGACATTAGCTTATCCCAATGTAATGATGTATTTTTGGATTGAGATAAGGACGCAGCGCCCGAGCGATAGACCTTACTACACTAGGACTTTGTTCCATAAATTAAGGCTATTGGCATCTTATAAGTCTAAATCCAATTGAACAAATCGATGTACAATTTTTAAGATAATAATTTTGAAGATATAGCTTTATTTTAATCTTTAGTAGCAATTTGGGTGGTATCTATTTCAAGCTGTTATTTCAGTTGGAGGCAGATGAGATCGGTGGTTGGATGAATGGATGGGTGGGAGAGGGTGGGTGGGTGTAGGGAGGGGCGGACGTTCGGACGGGTGGGTGGATGAATAGGTTGGTGAGAGGATAGATGGATAGGTGGGTGAGTGAATGGACGGAGAGATGGATGGATGGTCCGACGGGCGGAGGGACGGACGGACGGAAGATTACTAAAAATAAAAGGTCGGATAGATACCAAATTTAATAAATAATTCGCTTCTAGACCGAGCGACATAACTGCGCGGAAACATTTCAGGCATACATTCATTTGGTCTTGGATTTGATTTCCGTTGGGTCCATGGGTGTTTTCGGGGGTTTCAAGACCGTGATTTCGCTCTACCAAGAATTTGCTGTCCATTTCTTACCCCATCTGTTTCAGAGTTATATGTCCAGAAGACGGCTGTTGGTGTATTGTGAAGGTGGTGGACAGCAGCCTTCATGGTCTCATTCTCGTATCACACTGCTTTCGCTTCACGCCAAGCAGATGCTGTTAAAGTGCCACCCAGTCTAGCTGCTGTCACAGCCAGACTTCTCACTCCTTTACACCACAGTACTTTGCTCCACGCAAGCAGATGGTATTGCGGTGCCGTCGATCTAGCTGCTTTCACTACCTATAAATAGATAGCAGTAACTGCGATTAACATATCTTTTCTGTTGTCTTTTATAGTAGTAAATAACAATACCACTTTGGGTGGTGGTTTTAAATATCCAACCCAGCATTCGCCTTGGCGACTGAGGAAAACCACGAGCCAGATTTGTTGGTTCATGGGATTTGAAACCAAGGCCTCCCAAATGTGGGTCAAAGACATTACCGCCCGAGCCATCCCGTAGGTTGATATTGTTCGATTGCATTTACTGTACTTGTCATTAGACTAAATAAATAATTTAGAGCTGTTTCAGGCTTTATCTCTTGCTTTCTCCACATGAGGTCGCTCCTCGAATTTTGGGAATCGCCGCACTAAGCTGAATATGGCAATAGTTCTCAGAAGGTGATACACATGAGAGAAATATTGCTAGGTGAGACAACAAAACGTTGTATGGTTCAGGGTGATCAACAAGAATACTCTGCCAAAACGTTCTTTGTGAAATGAGGTTATGTAATAAATAACACACGAGACACTCCTCGTAGTAGGGAGGTTGTTAGTAAAAAGCCAGTCCACACCTAAAATTCTCAGAACATTAGACAGGTTATTTCAGATGTTACTACAACCTGAGTAGTTATCATGTCAACACATGGAAATGAAACAAGATCTCTATCACCATAACGAGTTGTTAAGAATTCTCCATTCAGGTCCTTGTATGGAATAAATGGGTTGGATTAACGTAAAACACGACTTTGAGAAAAACGAGTTTCAAATGTTTGTATTGAAATCGCATTTCCTAAGCTAAAGTATTTTCCAATATACTGTAGTTAAATTTTCGTTTAGTTCCTGTAGAATTCGCTTGATTCCTTAAAATACAATTTCCTTTGTTACTACATACATATCAAGAGGTAGAATACTGTATACATAATGTGCTTAGAATCATTTACTTGAACCTTCCTTCTTATAACATTTCGCCGGCGACATGCATCATTCCGCACTCCATTGTCATCCCCTGAATGGCTTGGCGATACGCAAGCATTGTGTAAGGTTATAGGTGATAAAGCGATATAAGTTTATACGGAATATAAACGACATATACTTTGGTTACACTACTTCAACTCTATTAAAACTATCTTGGTACTATTTCTTCACCTTTACATCCATAATATCCTATTACAAACCTTTAACAATGTCTCAAGTTTATTTTTAGTCCTTAAGGTTCAATAACATACGCGATTTATATTGAGATATACCACAAGTAATTCGATTGCTTCGGTTTCTTACAATTGCCATTGTTTCACTATCGGAGAGGAAGTGATCAAATCATTATCATTCATATTTAGTGTTCATATTGCAAAATTAAGAACTACCAATATTTGAATACGAGGTAGCACAGGCCATAAAACGATTGTAGAACAGAACCGTGTTAGGTCTAAGTAGGTGTGTGTAAATGAACTGACATTTCTGTACTTAGGTGCTAATAATTTCCACTGTTTCGCCAAAGGATGCAGCGAAGCGAGCACGCGCTATGTTAGATCTAGAGAGAGAGAGAGAGAGAGAGAGAGAGAGAGAGAGAGAGAGAGTGCTTGTAAATAAACTGATTTTCATGTAGTTTGGTTATAATAATTTCCACCGGTATCACCAAAGCAGCGAAGTGAGCATGCGCTGGTTATGTCTAGGTTGGTGTGTGTGTTTGTCAATAAATTAATTTCCACGTGTTTAATTTTTATATGTTTCTACTGGTATCTTCTCGGGTATATGTTTATACGTTGGCAGCATCTACATCCCATTGCTTCTGGCCGGCCCGGAAACAGTTGCTTACCGCCTAGCAACCGATGTTATGGCTTCTCCCCTACACCAAGTCTTGACGATAACATCTTAGCTCCTAGACGCTTCACAATGGATAATAACGCTAGTTTCACTTCTTAAATGCGTTATATTAGATGATAGATCCCTCGTATATTTTTACTGCGCCCTGTCAAGATTCCATTTATTAATTAATAATACTATACTATTAAACAAATCAATATTTTGAAATATTCTTCAAATCGAATTTTTGGTAAATTTGATTATTTTGATAGCGTAAGCCTTTATAGGTAGATACCGAGATTTCGATATTCTGAAAGACAGTTTAAAATAAGGACGCTCCTATGTATATTTGTTCACTAGCATTTTATATGCATTAACTCTGCTACATATCTCTTTTACGGACATGAAAATGTAATTCTGACAATTCTCTTCAAATATATTAAAATGTAATTTAAATCAGCTCTATTGTGAAGCGTATAACAACCTATCCCACCAATGAGAGGTGACTGATACCGTGACAGTTAGAGAAACGGGGCAAAGTTATGTGGAACAGACGTTAGCAGCATTACCAACCGCCAATTCATTTTAGTTTTATTTTTGGATTTCAACTGTTTTATTTCAACAACGGTATAAAGAAGACCTTATATAAATTATTATAGAAATTATGTTATTTATTCTGGACAAATTATGAAGTATTACCGAAGACCGGACAGATAAAGAAGACAATGCAGTTAAAGAGTGAATCAGCTATGCATTCAGTGAGTAATAAACAATACATTTTTATCCGACGTAGCTTTGAAATATATTTCGCTATCTCTAATAACTGAGTTCGCGGATACGTCGTGAAAATGGTGGACTTTTCTTCATGTGTAATAATCTCGACATAGCCTCCTTCGAATGGGAAGTGCAATAGGATCATGTGTAATAATGTAGATATAGCAGATACATCGTGAAAATGGTGGACTTTTCTTCATGTGTAATAATCTCGATATAGCGGATACATCGTGAAAATGGTGGACTTTTCTTCATGTGTAATAATCTCGATATAGCAGATACGTCGTGAAAATGGTGGACTTTTCTTCATGTGTAACAATCTCGATATAGCAGATACATCTGAAAATGGTGGACTTTTCTTCATGTGTAATAATCTCGATATAGCGGATACATCGTGAAAATGGTGGACTTTTCTTCATGTGTAATAATCTCGATATAGCAGATACATCGTGAAAATGGTGGACTTTTCTTCATGTGTAATAATCTCGATATAGCAGATACATCGTGAAAATGGTGGACTTTTCTTCATGTGTAATAATCTCGATATAGCGGATACATCGTGAAAATGGTGGACTTTTCTTCATGTGTAATAATCTCGATATAGCGGATACATCGTGAAAATGGTGGACTTTTCTTCATGTGTAATAATCTCGATATAGCCTCCTTCGAATGGGAAGTGCAATGGCGATCATGTGTAATGCTAATTCGCGTAAAACAGTCTAATACCTCGAGAAAAAAGAGTTCCTGAGTAACATTTGTACAGTTTCACGCCCGACAAATCCTACGCGTTTTAGATGTGTAGCTAACCACTCCTGTTGGCCGAGAGAGTTACCACAATACAAACGATTAAAGAAACCCTGATAGTGCCCTAAATTTCATTATTGGAGCGATAGGAACAGTCCTGGTATGCAACCCATGACGACACCTATATTCCTTATAGTTTTAAATATGTTCCATTTAAGTGCATGGTCATATTGGCGACACTTCCCTTTGGAGAATATTGCCTATCGGCAATGGTGTTATACTCGTATATTGATCTCGTTGGGTTGATGCTTTCTTTATTTTAATCATTAGATCACACTCATTCACACTCTCGCTCACACCTCCAGGCCCTAAGCAGAATGGAGAATAATCTTGGCTAGAGAAAATTCCCACTCCAATAGGGAATCGAACCCGGGATCCCTCGCATAGCAGGCACTACCAATTGAGATACAGGGCTAGTCCTATCTTTATAGTAATACTGAATTGTAGAGTAATTTTAAGCATTTCATAAGAAAACAGTAAACCTACCTTCATTGATAATGAAATAATAAAAACGATAATATGAACAAAACTCGTGTCTGCCACATAACTATCAGGTGCATAATATGTCTTATGTGAAAAGGGTTGTTTTCGGTGGTATTCTCTCTGTACCGTAACACACAGTTCAAAAAGTAGCTTAGTTAGGATTAGATCCCGGATTCTTATGTAATTATATATTCCATTCCTTTATATGTGGACATAAGCAAACAGAAAATGTCTAGTATATACATTCATATAACTACTGAGGTTTCATTATATATATTTATATGTACTGCAACGATTATTACATACATGAAAAATCTTACATAAAATACACATTTAGCACCTTTTGCTTATATATGTTATATTTATATTTTCTTTCTATGCCTGACCATATTTTTGTTTCTTTAAAATGAGAATGAATTAATGGAAACCCCGGATACTGTACTTTCCTCACTATACACAGCATCCTGAATGGTTCATAGTTGCAGCATCCTGAGGATATACCTCCAGGAAAATGATCTTGCTCAAGTACAGTTCTGTGACATCTTGGAAATTCAAAGATCACACATAAGAGATTTTATCTGACAAAAAAAATGCCATTTGTATCAGAAAATATAACTTATTGTACAATGTGCTAGAAAATAAGTAATACATCTGCTTTATGTATTCATTTTTAATTTCTTCAATTGTGTTTACAAGCATTTGAAATGCTCACAATGTTCTATGAAATCTGGAAAATGATATTTGTGAATACCAGTTTAAAATAACAAGTGCGAAGTAGTATGGAGCAATAAAAGCAAGATATGCTTGGTTAGTGAAATAGATGAATTTTCATTTAAAGTACAGATTTGTAATGCAATTTTAAATTACTTCTTATAAGTTCATAATATAGAATTATTTGATATTACATATTTCGTTACATATTTTAACATAGTTTACTACTTATATATTATGCACATCTTTCTCAATTTGAAGTAGGTATATAAAATTTTGGTCTCTGGTTATGATAATACATGTGAAGGATTGAAATATCAGTGCATAATTGCCGTGATTATGTAAAAGAATATTCCAGAAATAGGCAAAATAAAGGAAACTAATAGATACCTATCTTATCACTTGAGAATTTAAGGATTAGCTTCAAAGAGGAATTCTTCTTTTTTCTCAACTTCAACGTATTACTTTCCTCTTTGTAGGACTTCACGCCAGGGACTTATATCCTGCAGAGCAGAAGCAAAGCAAACTTTAGAACATAACAAATCAGGATGGATCATCAGCCCAATGCGTGGTGTGGTGGTGAGGAAGAATAAAAACAAAATCTAATGAGTTACACTCGCATGCCTTTCTCTAGCTATTCTACAAACAATCTTCTTACAAAAGATTGTTCTTTTTTCTATAGCATGCTAATCGAGATAAGCATTAGCAAAATGTTCTTATTACTTAGTTCCTTTTAAGTAGAAGGAAACTAAAGGAATGCACTATGCTAAAGCGATAGTCAAATGTTTTAAAACCTGTCGCTTTGCGATTGTCATTGAAATTCGCTTCTTTGCTTGGCCAGAACTAAAACAAAAGAAACACTGGCGACTTCCTGTCTGAGAAAATGATAGGTATTTTAAAATTGAAAGTAATAACAAGGAATATCTGAAACGGTTACCTCCACAACAAACAATGTAAATGACATAAATTATGTGTTTTAAAGAGATCTACATTTTTTGTGAGTAAATTTTTGCCTATCTCTTACGGTCTACGCAAAATTCATCCAGAATGAAGAGGACTTCAGAGACTATTTCATCAAATACATTTTAGTTGTATGTAAATATCTTTAATAGATGATATTTTAATCTAAACCATTAGAGTCATTTTTGGGGAAATCAACATTCGAAAATGTTGCCATGCAAAGGATAGCTTGGGGTGGGGGGTTTGCCTGAAAATCTTCATGTCGTATCCTTGGGAGATACTGAACTTGAATACCAAGTTTGACATCTAACGGACTTTTCGTTTTTGAATTATGCTGTCCACAGGCACACATACACACAAGACAGAAAGACAGACACATACACTGATTTTTTTTTTCTTTTTTGATTCATGGGGTCTCAAAACATATATCCATTTCCGGTGAAATCTCGGTATCAAATTTTTGTGTAGATACCTTCTCTGTCTACAATGCACGTTGTATATATGACCAAAGGAAAGTTAATAAATGTAGTGATCAAAGGGATAAAGGAAAACTCGTGGATCAAATTACTCATTCCAGCATTCGCCTAGTGACCGATCAATGAAAACCGTGAGAAGAACCTCTGATCACGTTTGTCGGCTCCCGGGGATTTAAAACGTCCCCATGGCCGCGCTCGCCAAGGCGTCTCGCTTTGGTGCTTCGTAGCGCAGGGGATCGTGGGTTCTTTTCTTTTTTTGGTAGTGTTTAACACCCACTTTAACTACTTACGGCACCGCAGGCGGTGACACTGATGATACATGAATGAAGATGGAGCACCGGTGGAATGCGATGGCGGGGGAAACCGGAGAACCCGGAGAAAACCCGCCCTAGCGCCGCTTTGTCCACCACAAATCTCACATGCGGTCGCTTGGGATCGAACCCGGGCCGTCTAGGTGAGAGGCGAAGTGGGTTCGAGTCCCGCCTCGGGCATGGGTGCTATATGTTTGTGTAAATGTGTGTATTTAAAAGAGGAAAATAGCAATTCAGTAATCATACAGCAATAAAAGTAAACAAATTAGGTAAATAAAAGTAGGGTATACAGTGTCGGAGTCCCGACCAGACTCCGGAACTGTTAATAAAATAAATAAATAAATAAAACAAAACCCGCCGAATGTGCGTTACACACGTTACTGCGGCGCCACCTCGGCAGGTAAATACTTAGTCCACCGTTGGAAATGTAGTTTTACTTTGAAAAGTGGTTGCAAGTTCAAATTGTAGTTGAAGCTTAAGGTTTCTCTAGGCTCCTTGACCTCCTCTGTTGTTCCAAGCTGAGCTGATAGTCCCCTATAAGAGTGTGTGTGTGTGCTCATTAATGCTGTTTTGGCCACATTCTCCTGGAACAGGTACCACCAAATTGAAGGAGCAAAGGGTAAATCATTCCACTCCGTGTGAAGCATTAACGTATTCTGCTGTGCGACGTAATGGAAAGTTTTAAACATAAAGTATTCCTCATTTGCATTAGGCGTTGTCGTTTTGAAAGAAAGGAAGAAATAACGATAGATAAGTAGAAAAACGAATATCAACTTCCCACTTGAGAACATATGTGTTAGAACATTTAAAGCGACAACAAGGAATATCTTGAACAAGGTTAACTCCACAAATAAACTGTATTGAACATAAATTGTGTGTTTTAACGAGATCTACAGTTTTTGGGTAGTAAGTTTTTGTCTATCTCTTACGGCTTACCAGATCGAAGAGGGCTTAAGAGGCCTTTCCCAGAAAACTCAAGATAATACAGTTTATTTGTGATTAAAATACGAGGTACGTCCAGAAAGTAAGTTCCGTTTGGTAATAAAAATTACATTGTGTACAGATACAGAATAATTATTTATTGCACAAAATTCTACAATTCTTAAACTATTTTTCCACATAACTGCCGAAATTTTGCAGGTATTTGTCATAGCGTGGCACAAGTTTTTGTATACCTTCTTCATAGAAGTTTGCCGCCTGTACCCAACGCGAGCAAAGTTTACGAAATTTCAGTTTTTCGGTAACAATTTCATGAATTAGTGATCGTGAGCTTTGGGGAAATTCCATAGCGAGAGCACTAATTGTAAACTTGCGGATTTCCTGGATCTTGTCATCAATCGCGTGAACCAGTTCTTCTGTAACCAAAGATGGACGCCCACTTCGTTCTTCATCGTGCACTTCACTACGTCCTTCATTGAACTGTCGGACCCATCTTCTCACCATTGAATCACTCATCTCATTTTGTCCGTAAACTTCGCAAATTTGCCGATAAATTTCAATTGGTTTCACTTTCCTAGCATTCAGAAAACGAATCATAGATCTGATTTCACAAGCGGCGGGATTTTCAATCAACACCGACATTGTGAACAAGCACAACAAAGCGTATGTGGCTGACAGCGATCTCAAAGTGTCGCACGTTTCTTCTCCTTGATACATAGCGTCTACCGCGCATTTGCGGAACTGTGATCGCTGCGCCGCAGCGGAGATAGATTGAAACGGAACTTACTTTCTGGACGCACCTCGTATCTTAAACATGCTATTTTAATCAAAATTGTTACAGACATTTTTGAGAAAATAAACATTTTCGGAAAAGTTCCCATGTAAAGGATGCGTTGGGGTGGGGATATTTTCTTGAAAATGTTTGTATCGCATCCTTGAAATATGCTGAACTTCAATAATAAGTTTTGTACTTAAAGGAATTTTGGTTTGAGTTATGCTTTTCACACGTACATACTCGGATACACACAATCACACACAATCACTGTACTATGTGTGCCAGTATGTGTGACTCACCCCCAGTTTCCCGGGGAAACTGCGTTCTGACGTGAGTACCCCACAAGCATTACCTATGGGTATGCCTGTTCTGGAACATAGACTTATGGAGGAACTTAAACATATCTAAAAGAAAATGTTGGACGCTAATGCAAAATTTGCAAATTTTTTATACTTAAATGTAGATTAAAATACCAAAACGTAGTCTCATATCTTATCTTGTGCACAAGTGCCCTAGTCGAGAGAGTATGATATTTTATGTTATAAGCAAGCAGAGGGGTTTTAATAAGTTAAACATTAAGTTAAGAATGCACCGAGGGTTGGTGGATAGCGCACGGGAAGCGCCTGCGATCTTGCCGTGTTCTCGTAAACAAATATGATGAATAGTTGAAGGCACTACACCCTCCTTCGAAAGCAGACTGATTAGGATTAAAGAGTATCGGAAGAAAACAAACGTACAGGATTTTTCAGAACATGATGACCCTTCCCTAAAGACTTTGCAGTTTGGGTTTTGCGGTGAGAGTGTGTACGGCTGGAAACCTCGTCTTAAACTTACTGGTCCCTTTACTGAGGCACGATTCTCAACTTGCAAACAGTCTCTCCAGGAAACAGAGTTTACTACGTTGCCTCTCACCCCTAGTAGAGAGTTATATTTTGCTTGCTAATGGTTATTGACCAGTGGTAGGAGGGAGCAGTCCCGTTTGCGGGTCGTCATGTTTTATACAAAGCTATAAGTTTGGCTATTGGAAGTGTGCAATAAAATTATCTCATTATTTAACTAAGTATTAATGCACAGACGTAAGTTAAATTAGGTCTTCTTTTGCATCATGAGTTTTACAAGGTACAATAATGCATTTTTGAAATACATGGAACATAATCGCATGCGATTACCATGTGCACAAGTTGTTATGTTTTGAAAAACTACGTTCTGCAGCGGCCGATAAGCAGGGGTAAATAAAAAGCGATGCTTGTGGGTCAGGTGTTTCAGTAACGCGTTCCTCGTTTTACACATTTCTACGTACCCTGAATTCTTCCATAGAATATTTTTAAATTGCTTTGTCACCCGGTGTTCTGCAGTTCCGGTTTAACATTTAGTAAATGTTTCCGAAACCTGTTCTGTTGCCTCAAGAGCTTCAAGAATTGTTAGTGTTGATGTGTGTAATTACATGTTATTGTAGTTGTAGTGTTACTAAAATAATTGAGTATATGAAAGATGTTACAATAAAATAATGAAACTACTCTGTTCACTGTACGTGTAGCGGCGATTTCTCTCGTCATTGAGGAAAATAATGTTAACAATTTTGTTGTAATATTGAGCTTAGTCTACTGCAGCTTGTGATGGTGATTACAGTGCTATTCTTATTTACAGGCATATTGCCACAGTTCTCTACTTGTTTTATGCAGGGATTAAAAGGAACAGTCGGAATTGCACCGGCTGTTTTGGACGGGACAAAGAGATCGTTTAATAATGACAATTAGTCACTATCATACGAATCTAGATCTATCAGCGGGTTTGACAATATACGAGGTACGTCCAGAAAGTAAGTTCCGTTTCAATTTATCTCCGCTGCAGCGCTGCGATCGCAGTTCCGCACATGCGCGGTAGACGCTCTGTATCAAGGAGAAGAAACGTGCGGCATTTTGAGATCGCTGTCAGCCACATACGCTTTATTCTGCTTGTTTACAATGTCGATGTTGATTGAAAATCCCGCCGCTTGTGAAATCAGATATGTGATTCGTTTTTCTGAATGCTAGGAAAGTGAAACCAATTGAAATGTATCGGAAAATTTGCGATGTTTACGGACAAAATGCGATGAGTGATTCAATGGTGAGAAGATGGGTCCGACAGTTCAATGAAGGACTAGTGAAGTGCACGATGAAGAACGAAGTGGGCGCCCATCTTTGGTTACAGAAGAACTGGTTCACGCGGTTGATGACGATCCAGGAAAACAGCAAGTTTACAATTAGTGCTCTCGCTATGGAATTTCCCCAAAGCTCACGATCACTAATTCATGAAATTGTTACCGAAAAACTGAAGTTTCGTAAACTTTGCTCACGTTGGGTACCAAAGATTCTTACTGAGCAACACAAAACAAAACGCACCTCCACACACTGCAAATGTGACGAAAAACCTCCTTGGCGGTCAAAACTTCAACAATGACGAAGAGCTGAAAGAACATTTTTCCACCTTTTTGAAGACACAGGCGGCAAACTTCTATGAAGAAGGTATACAAAAACTTGTGCCATGCTATGACAAATGCTTGCAAAATTTCGGCAGTTATGTGGAAAAGTAGTTTAAGAGTTGTAGAATTTTGTGCAATAAATAATTATTCTGTATCTGTACACAGTTTAATTTTATTACCAAACGGAACTTACTTTCTGGACGTACCTCGTATCTTCCAACCAGAACAGAACGTATCAAACTTTCGGAGATGCAGCCATTAGAATCCGAAGTTTTAATACAATAGGAGAGAACACTCCGTTAGAAATTATTGTTCTCAAAATATAGACGAGATTTTACACGAGAAGTTACAAGTTCACAAAATTATGTTGCTT
The DNA here is from genome assembly GCA_030762935.1 of Hymenopus coronatus. Classification (NCBI taxonomy): domain Eukaryota; kingdom Metazoa; phylum Arthropoda; class Insecta; order Mantodea; family Hymenopodidae; genus Hymenopus; species Hymenopus coronatus. The sequence continues at coordinate 127,397,377 of CM060892.1, read as the reverse complement.
ATGTGAACTGCCTCAAGGTCCAAGTGGAGGTAGGAATTTAATAGCCAATCAAGAACGATCGACCAACACACTTTCTGAGTAGGTATAGTTCAATGATGATCAACCAACACACTTTCATATTTGTAGATCAATGACAATAAACCAACAGTTTTTCACAGGTATAATTCAATGGCGATCAACCAACACACTTTTCATAAGTATAGTTCAATGAGTCAACCAACACAGTTTCCAGGCTTATAGTTCAATAACAATCAACCAAAACACTTTTCGTACTATAGTTCAAAGACGATCAATCAACACATTTTTTCATACGTACAGTTCAATTTTCTTTTCATAAGTATGGTTCATAAGCAATCAACCAACACTAAAAGTATGTTGGCATAGTTCAATGACAACCAACTAACACTTTTCATGCGTGTAGTTCAATGACGATCAACCAAAACTTTCATAAGTACGAACGAACGCTACATTTTTTTTTCCATGTCTAACTGGAAGACGAAGGAACAACACAGAATTTTACACATGTCATGATGTCGACGGGAAAACACACAAGGGGATAACTTAAATAGTGGGATTTGTAAAGTTTTAAAGTTTTTAAAATTCGCGATGCATATAACGATTTGTCAACAAAGAGATGATAACTTTCTCAACAAACAAACTGGAATGTAACAGTTGCAGTTATGTACCGTACCAGGTAATACAAGTCATGCATGAGAAATTACTAGTCTTAGCCCGAGGTTAAATTATCGTAACACGAGAAGTAAAACCGTCGTGCCACCGGTATTTTTTTTTGTAGTGTTTAACGCCCGCTTTAACTACTTATGGCACCGTAGGCGGTGACACTGATGATACATGAATGAAGATGCAGCACCGGTGGAATGCGATGGCGGTGGAAACCGGAGAATCCGGAGAAAATCCGCCCCAGCGCCGCTTTGTCCACCACAAATCTCACCCGTGCCGCCGGTCTGGGATTGTATGTTGCTGTTCCACGAAGTAATTAAGACGATTGTGCGTTACTAAAGAATCGTTACAAATGATATACTTTTAAGCAAGGAACAAGAAACGAATGCAAAGGTAGAACCAGACTGCAAAATTCAACGTCATAACCGGGATTTGTACTACGGATATTCGGCTTACCGTGTCACTGCTCTAACCAATGAGTTATCATGGCCCGGGTTCAATCCCAAGCGACCGCATGTGAGTTTTGTGGTGGACAAAGCGGCGTTGGAGCGGGTTTTCTCCGGGTTCTCCGGTTTCCCCCGCCATCGCATTCCACCGGTGCTCCATCTTCATTCATATATCATCAGTGTCACCGCCTGCGGTGCCATAAGTAGTTAAAGTGGGCGTTAAACACTACAAAAAAAAAGTTATCGTGGCAACGTTTCTGTTTGCATCACATTCTCCAATGACTCATGGCCATTGGGATTGTAATCTCAAAATAATTTGAGATCACCTTGTGGTCTACCGGGAAACATGCGAGTCAGTTGAGGAATTTAATGCCGTGCCAGCATGATGCCATGGTAGTTCAGTAGTTAGAGTGACCGGGAGATCCATGGTTCAAATCCTCGCTATGGCATTGATTTTATCTGCGACTCTACCAATCTAAAAATCAGAGGTTTAACGATGGAGAAAGTTTAAAAATATTGGATCAGAGTGCAGCGGATGCCATAAGTTAATATATTGAAAGAATGTTTAGAATTCCAAGAATCCACGAGTTGGGTAGTAAAAATCGGAGTAGAACTAAATTGAAATAGAATGGGAGAGGTGAGTTTGAAAAGATAACAGGAGGATCGGTTTTTAGAGAGTGCTTAGATCTGAGAACATAGACAATTTATTTTACAGGATGTATATAAATGAATATCGGGGTTTTAACTCTTTATAATATTTATTACATTCAACTTACGGTTATGAATGATATGTCAAATGAAAAAGCAACTCAAACAGTTTAACCAAGAAGCTTATAAATGTTCAATGTGACTACCCTTTGTCACACGCCACACATCAAGTCTATAGGCGAGTTCTTCCCAAACGTTGATAGGTGTGTATTCAGTAATTGTAGCAAAAGCTGCTTCATTCCGGTTTCTTAATTAAGGGAGGTCAGCTGATAGCGGAGGCAGTACACACGATCCTTGATGAAGCCCCAAAGGTAAAAATCGCATGGCGTTAGGTCAGGAGAACGTGGAGGCCATGCATAGGAAGCCCTGTCATTGGGGCCCTAGCGGCCTATCCAGCGCTCGGGTACAGTGCCGTTCAACCAATCGCGTACTTCGTTATGCCAGTGAGGTGGCGCACCATCCTGCTGGAAAATGAAGTTCTCTGGCTCATTTTCTTACAACTGAGGGAAGCGCCATTGCTCTAGTGTATCAAGGTAAGAAGTGCCAGTTACAGTAGGTTCACCAAAAACGAAAGGCCCATACATTTTTCGCCGGGATACGGCACAAAGAACATCACTTTAAGGGAATCTCGTTGCATTTGTACCATCTCGTGAGGATTTTCTGAGCCCCAGATGCGCACATTATGAGTGTTAACATGTCCACTAAGGTGAAAGGTCGATTCATCACTGAAGACAACACGATCTACAAAATCGTCATGAAACACATGTCGTTTGTGAATTTGGCACGTAATCCGTGGTCTGTCGGCTTTAGAGCCTGTAATAACTGTAAACGGTAAGGACGTAGCTGTAAGCGTTTTCTTACAACTTTCCAAACAGTCGACACAGGAACTTGTAATTCACGACTAGCCTTCCGGACTGATTTCTTTGGGCTACGAGTGAACGACTCTCTCACTCGCTCAACAGTCTCTTCACTTACTCCTGGTCGTCCCGTGCTCTTCCCTTTACAAAGGTATCTTCAAACTGATTATACCGTTTACGAATGTTTTTATCACTAGGAGGATCACAACCGAACTTACTACGGAACGCACGTTGCACAGTAACTACAGATTCGGTCTTTGCAAACTGCAAAACACAAAACACTTTCTGTTTACTAGTCGCCATCTTTGCTACTACCGCTGTCTAGCGGTTTGCGGCAGAAACATTGCACGCACATGTGCACTTGTGCCAACAAACAAAACTGTTTGAGTTGCTTTTTCATTTGACATATCATTTATAACTGTAAGTTGAATGTAATAAATATTATAAAGAGTTAAAACCCCGATATTCATTTATATACTCCCTCCTGTATTTTACGCCACTTTCGAGCCAGGCAGATGGCGATAGGGTATAGCCGCTTCCACCATCCGTAGTTAACCGGCTGAGTTAACCAACGCTCGAGGCCACATCTCTATACCATACTACTTTGCTCCGCGACAAGCAGATGACGTTATGCTGCCATTCAGTCTAGCTGCTTTAACTATATGTGTTAATAGCGCAATCGCTAATGGCATCTATTTTCACTTTTACCTTGTTTTAGGCTGAAGATGGAACTTTGGATCGTGATATCAAATATCCAATCCGGTATTTTCTTAGCGACTGAGAGAAATAACAAAAAAAAAAAAAAAAACACCAAGCCAGAATGGTCGGCCCACAGGATTTGAACCTGGGACCTCCCAAATGGGGTCACAGACATTACCGCCTATGCCATCACGCTCGGTTGACAAAATTGGTATGCTGCTTGCAACTAGGGAGAACAATTCTTTGGTGATATAGAGAATTGGAGGAGGGCTGTATGGCTGAGGGTTATATTAATAGATGTAACAAAAAACAAGGAGAGGGTTTAGCAAACATTAGGGCAGCGATAAGGGCAGGGATCCACGTACAAACATACACAGATGTATGCATACAGATAAACATACATACCTACCTACCTACATACATATATACATACATATATACACATACATACATACCTACATACATATATACATACATACATACATACATACATACATACATACTACATACATAGATACCTACATACCTACCTACATACATACATACATACATACATACATACATACATACATACATACATACATACATACATACATACATACATACATACATACATACATACATACATATATACATACATACATACATATAATCGTACACACGACTATTAGTAACATATATGTAATGAATATTAGCCTTGTTATAAGTGTTGTTGAAAATGGTGTCCATCTGCGCGAAGACATTCTTGACATCGTCGGATGAAATCACCATTGCCTCTTACTAGACCTTTGGAAGAGATAAGAAGGGAAACACGAACCGCGACCAGATCCGACGTCGGTCACAGCATAGATGGGGTCTCTAACGACTCTAGTTGGATTACCTCCGACACCGCCCTTGGCCCTGCTGAAGGCACCCGAGCCTCCCGGCGGACGAAACACTTCCTACGCGGTACGTGTATTGGACTTACAAGCCAGCGATCACATGCCTGTTGAGAAGCAGAGGTTCTGGACCAGAGAAGTCAGGATGGGTGATCAGCCTAATGCCTGATATGAGAGTGAGAAATTGAGTGATATGAAATGATAGTGAAACGGATGAAGGAGAGATGATTATGGAGAAATGGTGTAATGAATGTCGGTGGAAACCAGAGAACCCAGAAAAGACCATCCACACGCCCGGACAGCCTAACCACTATTTTCCGGGATGACGATCGTCCCGGGATGGGAGAAATCCAGTTGGCATGGGTGTTATATGTTGGTGCAATGTGTATATGTTTGTAAAAGAAACAGTAAAACCAGTAAACCAGTAATCAGTAAAACCTACGGGGGGAAATGTAAATAGGGATACAGTACCGCAGTCCAGATCAGACTCCGTTACTGTTTAAATAAAAAGAGAGAGAAAAAAAAACAACACTCAGCCATGGCGCTGACCTTTAACCTCGTAGGGTATATCGGATGATGAATGAAGCTGTTGATGTTCAAATGAGCCCGAAGTCTATGGAGCTTAAAGTTACAAAAAAGCCTCTCAGACTAAGGGAAACTCCCGGTAAAAGCCTTCTGAGGGAACTCAACCTAACTGAGATTCAAACTCGGTATTCTTGAATATGACACATACACCTACTACCACACTACAGAGGTGGGCTTAAAAAGATTTGACTATCATTTTAACCCAGTGATTTCCACTATTTCCGTTCTAGTTACAAGAAAGCAAGTAATAAGACCATTTCTGTTAATGTTTATGTCGATTAACTGAAGTAGCTAGAATAAGCTTTTGTAAGAATAACTTATTACAAATGGATACAGACAGTCATGCGAATGGGACACATCAGATTCCTTCTTTTTTTCAGTACACTTTTCTCCTCCTCGTTTCGGTTAAGGGGACACTGAAGAGATAAAAATGACTTTCCTGAGTATTAAAGCTAAAGCTTTAATTTTTTGTAAAGGCATTACAACAAAATAAGTATTCTTATAAGTTTATTCAAATATGCGTTTTTATTCTGGATATATTAATTTATGCATTGAATTAGTTAAAATCAAAATCTATCTTCTCCTACAGATATTGAACTACATGCATCGTTTTTAACATTACACTCCTTAATACCTTTGTAATAAATTAGGGTTAAATTTTTCCTATGGTGGATAGTATTTTATTTAAAAAATCTGATGCATTCCATTCACATGACTTTCTCTACATCTCTGCAACAAATTATTGTTAAAAAGCTAATGCTTCCATTTATTTCATGCTAATCGAGAAAACATTAACAGAAATAATCTTATTACTTGCTTCCTTGTAAGTAGAAGCGAAATAAGGGAGTACCATAGGTTAAAGTGATACTCAAAAGCTGGTTGCTAAGTGACTGATGTTCCTTTGTTTGTATGGACACGAGTTGACAAATTCCTGTATGAGAAAAGTATAAGTTTTTACAAGCTGAAACCAAAAACAAGGAATATCTAAAAAAGATCAACTCCACGAAAAAAATGAATGTAACATAAATTGTGTGTTTTAAAGTGCTCTACATTTTTTATGCGGCAAGTTTTTGTCCATCTCTTACAGTTTAGCAGTTATGCAAAATTCCGTAAAATTCCTCCAGATAAAGTAGTCTTCAAAGGCTATTCACAGAAAATTCAAAATATACATTTTATTTTTCAGGTAAATATCTTTAATGCACGATATTTTAATCAAACTCGTTACAGCCATTTATAAAAAAATCCATTTAACGCGTAGTTGGGGGTGGGGGGATTCTCTTGAAAATCTTCGTGTCGCATCCAAGTTTGGTATTCAACGGTCTTTTCGTTTTGGAGCTATGTTGTCCACAGACACACACACACACGGACTTTTTCTGGAAATGCTTTTTTTGGATTTAGGGGGACCCAAAACATGCATTTCCGGTGAAATCTCGGTATCGAATTTTTGGGTACAATACAATAGTACGTGTAGAGAAAGTAAAAAAAAATTATCACAAAATAGACATCCCTGCAAAGAATAGGTAGGATTACATTATATATTTTTTTAAAAACTAATTTATAACCAATTTCAAAGCTCCTACTAGACATTTCATTGCTCCCATCTGCACTACTTTAAAAACTTTTTCGCACCTCTACCTGTATTGTTACATATAGATTTTGAATATGTAAAAAAATTAAACCTGAAAACTGGCTTTAAAGCTTAACACGAGACTCATTTAACCAGCCCAACGATTTAAAATGACGTCCAAAACGTGTTACATAGGAGAATATAACATTGGAAATATGCACTTTAAAGTATAGTGCATTATTTGCCTCTAAAATCCAATAATCGAAATGTTGACCAAAATCGCTAAAAAAGCTCTTCTGGCCTTTAAGCTGAATCTCGGATTTCGGTAAACCGATGTTTTATTGTAAATAACTCGGAGTTGTTATTGGTTCACAGTAGGCAGACTTGGTCGGTTGTTTGGACTCACTCCCGCTACTGACTGCAGGATTAAAATATTTGCGAGTGTTAAGCCCGCACATGTGGCTCAGTTCTGTATAACTTCATATCGGGCATAATGGGCATCCAAGCCCTTCTGAAGCCATTACAACACATTGCACTTAGTGAAGTGTATTAGCGTGTTTTCTATCACGTGCGTTGGCAGTACTTGAAGAACTATTATAACTTGGCGGCGGAGCCAAAATAAGAAGGAAAAGAAATGAAACTGTGGAAGATAGTAGTCGTAGTATTATAGAAGCAGTTTTTAGTGAAGGCTGTGTTTTCAGGCAGACTCAGCGGCAAGGCAAAGCAGTCCGTCTACCATCTCTTTCACTCTCGAGCTTGCACAACCAGACTACTAAACAGTCGAGCATCGCCTTGCCGTGGCTCAGTACGATCAAGTCTTCTGCCATGTGCAGAGGTGGCGGTGGAATTTCGAGGTTCGATCTTACCTTTCGGCACGTGACTGAAAACAATTGCCGGGACCACAGTGTGAACATGAAGTGTGAAGTTCTAGATCTGTATCAATAGTGCTAGCCTAATATTTACGTGCAGTGATTCTTCAGTTTTTAACCTCTTAGTTTAATTTGTTTAATCTAAATTAAGTGTTGCCGTTTTTGTCTCATAATTAATATTATTTCTGGTTTTACAACCTGTGTGCGGTTTTTCTGGAGTGCGTTTTCAATTTTTGACCTAAAGAATGTTAAGAAAGTGGTAAATTTCAATCACAACTTTTACTTTAATTTGCCGTATAAAAAGCTTGAAGGAGTGACCTGAAGAATCTGACAAGATGCAGACAGTACCACCTCGACACAAACAGTTCCGAAGGAGCGTCACTGTTCCAGATGACCCCTTCAGGACCAGTCGCTTTGCGGTAAGTTCCCTGGAATGCTTTAAACGTTTAAGTACTGTGGGCTACCACGTTTGTGGTTTGGGAACTAGTAAACAAATTGCGTGCCTGAGGTGCCGGGAAGAAATAGCGAAGAAACCGCAAGGGGTCAAGGTCATTACCGGCAAGTCGTCAGTCAGCTGTTATCTCGGTTTTGTTATGCACTACCGTTGCAACCACAGGGATGTCCGTCTCTACAGCCGATATTGCCCACAGCGTGTGCTATGCTCCTATTCCTTAATTAAGTTCAGATTTACTATTTATTTTAACTGATTTAATACCGTTTGCAATAAAGGATCCTTCATATACCGGAGTAAAACAGAAATCTATCTCATTTCTAAGCCGCCGTTAACTAAATCATAACAATAGACTGCGCATTTCGTTTACATCTTAAACTCTGGTGGTGATTATACATTATTATGTTTAACAAATTTGATGTGTCCCATTTACATGGCGTCTGTAACAAATTCTTCTTAAAAATCTTATTTATCTTATTCTTTTTCTTCTCCTCCTATGTACTTCGTATTAATAGAGATAGACTTAGCAGAAATGATCTTATTACCTAGTTCCTTATAAGTAGAAGGGAAATAAAAGAATACATTAGGCTAAAGCGATAGTCAAATGTTTTGAAAGCTGTTGCTATGTGGTTGAAATTCGTTCTCTTTGCATTGCCAGGAGTTGACGAATTCTTGCATGAGAAAAGTTTTTAGTATTTTAAAATTGAAACCAATAAACAAGAAACATTTTGGAAATGGTTATCTCCTTAAAAAAGAAAAACATTGTATATGACATAAATTGTGTACTTCAACGAGCTCTATGTTTCTTGTGTAGACAGTTTTTGTGTATCTCCTATGATTTGCCGGTTATGCAAAAGTAATTTAGTATGAAGAGGGCATCAAAGGTGGTTTCCAGTAATTTTAAAATATAAATTTCATTTGCTATTGGTATCTTTAATTTAGGATATTTTATTCAAAATCGTTAAGGGCCATTTTTAAGGAAATCAAAATATTCGAAACATTTTCCATGTAAAGGGTAGTTTAGGGGAGGGGGGTTGAAAATCTTAGTGTCGCATTCTTGGAAGGTGCTGTGCTTAAATATCAAGTTTGTCATTTATCGACTTTTCGTTTTTGAGTTATCGTGTTCACAGACAAACGGACACACGCACATATACCTTTTTATAAAAATTTTTTTTTTTGGATACAGGAACCCTAAAACGTGTATTTCCAATGAAATCTGATTATAGAAGTTTTGGGAAGAATGCAATACTTTATACTTTAACAAGAACAAAATTGAATGCAAAAACCAGTCATTTATCCCGAAATACGTTTCTCTTTGTTGACAATAAGTGACATAAACTTATTCTTTAGGTAAAATAAAAATCTGAATGTCGCCCTCACATGTCTTTCTCTCTGCTCACTCTTGTACGAACCATTTCTTACAGAGGCTTGTTCTTCTATCTACTTTGTTGATGCAGATAAAAACTTGCAGCAATTGTCATCCTGTATATTTTATTCAGAGTGCAGTGGGAAGTTAATGGGTACACAATCTATTCTAATGAAAACGGGTTTTTACTTTCTCTTCTTCGTATAGTATTTATCAGAACATGATAATACTGCCCCACTCTTCTTCCAAAATTTTGTATTAGGGTGTGTACGGTTGGAACCCAACCCTTGCTGTTGCCAAGTTTTTTACTTACTGGTCCCTTAACTGAGGCGAGATTCTCGATTTGCAAGTAGTGTCTCCAGGAATCAGATTTTACTACATTGCCTCTCACCCCTAGTACTAGTCTTGTTGGCTAATGGGTATTGCCCAGTGGTAGGGGAGAGCGGTCCCGTTTAAGGGTCTCATGTTTTGCAGAAAACTATACATAGTGCAAAGGTAGAGAAGGTATTGTACCGAGGTTTCACATTAAATACATTTTTTGAGAACTCCTGAATCCAAAAAAAGTAATAATGCGTGATATGTGTGCGTGTATGTGTACGTGGACAGTATAGCTCTAAAACAAAAAGACCGTCAATTACCAAATTTGTTATCTAGGTTTAGTATACTCCAAGGATACAACACGAAGATTTTCAAGAAACTCCCTCATCCTAGGATTTTGAAAAATGTGCTGTTCTTAAATTTGGCTCTAACGGCTGTTTTTTTAAAAATACCGGATATTAAAGACATTTACATGACAAATGAAATGTATATCTTGAATTTCCTCTAAAGACCTCTGGATAAAATTTACATAACTGATAAATCGTAATACAAGGATAAAATATTACTACATAAAAATGTAGATCACGTAGAGCATGCAATTTATGAAATATGCATTTTGTTTGTTTTTTATTTAACCGTTTCCAAGATATTCATTATTATTGGCTTCAATTTTATGCTACTTAAACTTTTCTCAAACGGTAGTCTACTTTCGTCTCATATCTCTATTGTTTTATTCTTGGACGTGCAAAGCGAACCGAATTTCAATTCATTTATATAGCGACCATCTTAATTTTTCTGCACAGACTATGCCATATTGTATAGGGAAGGTGTTATATTCCACCTAAAAATTCGATACCGAGATTTCACGGAAATACTTGTTATAGGGTCCTCTGAATCCAAAAAAGAAAATAAGTTTTAGGAAAAGTCCGTGTATGTGTCTGCATATCTAAAACACGAAGAGACCGTTATAAACCAAATTGGTTATTTAATATTAGTATCTTCCAAGGATACGACACGAAGATTTTCAAGAAAATCCTCCATCCCAAACTAACCTATATATTGAAAAATTTTCGAAAATTTTGTTAATCTCAAAAATGGCTCTAACGATTTTGATTAAAATACCGTATATTAAACATGGCAAATAAATTTTATATCTCGAAATTTCTGGGAATAGCCTCTGAAGACCTTGCTGAAATTTGCATAACTGTTAACTCTTAAGAGATAGACAAAAAACTTACCATACAAAAAATGTAGATATTATTAAAACACAATTTATGCTATTTATACCTTTTTTTACATTTGGCCGTTTTTGAGATATTCCTTGTTTATGAGTTTTTCAATTTTAAACTACGTAACTTTTCTCAAACGAGAAGTTCCTTTCGTTTCACTTATTTTGTTTTTACTGGCGGTCATGCTAAGCGAGCCAAACTTCATTGTTCATATAACGACCAGCTTTTAGAAATTTGACTGTCGCTTTAGCCTTGTGAATTCCCTTATTATCCTGCTTAGAAGGAAGAAAGTAATAAAACAATTTTTGCTAGTGTTTATCTCGATTAGCACGATTTAGATAAAAGAATACTCTTTCGTAAGGTTTTTGGAAGGACAAACAGAGTCATGTAAATTGAACACATCAGAATTTTAAGAATATCGCTTTAGCTTAGTGTATGCCCTTATTTCCCTTCTAGTTACGAGGAAGCAAATAAGACCATTTCTGCAAACGTTTATCTCGATTGGCATGAAGTAGATAAAGAATGACCTTTTGTAAAAATAGCTTGTTTACGGAACAGATAGAGCAGGTCATGTGAATGGAACACGATATTTTTTTTTTCCCACTTGTGGCATTTAAACCACCAATTACCTGAAGCTATAAATGGACAGTCGCTTGCTTATTAATGGGCAACCTTGTTTTCTCGACAAATACTTTTCAGCACTATTCCATATTCATAATGCTCCACAAGATGAAATTCTTATTAAGTTAGTTTTAAAAATGCTTTGCCTCTCAAAAGTACATTAAAGAAAACTAGTCTTTTTAATGCTCTAAATATATGAAATAAATTATTAACTTGAAAACTCAAGATTTTGGAGAATATAAGAGAGTAGAAGCAATATTATACAATAGTTATGAGTTTATGTAGAAATCTAATATTCTAGAACTATTTGCTGACTCATTTACTGTAAAACTTGAATTTTTATGCGACTATATTTAAAATGTATGGTGCACAGCATTGCTACTTTGATTCTATGTGAAGTACAACATGTCAATAAAGCTACAAAACACCTCTGGTTAGTGTGGATTAGGCAGTTACCCAGAAACAAAGCCGCGCGCCATGCTTTCGGAAGTAATGCAGATAGCTTGAAAAGATCCGAGTCGGTGCTTTCGCAGTGTTTACGTTGACATACCGACATACTGCACAATGGTTAGCTAACGTTAAGGGATTCACTGTCTTATGAAACCTCATTAAAGAACTGTACCTAATGAATCGATTTGATAATTATTGTGGAGAAAGTGTGGTAGAGAACCGAGAAATAGAAGACTGTAGAGTGGGATGTTCTAGGTACGTTAATTCCGGAGAAGTCTAAACAAAGGTATGAGTTAGTATGTAATACACTGAAAAAATCTGATGTGTACCACTCACATGACTTTCTCCATATCCCTGCAACAAATAATTCTTAAAAAGCTTATGCTTCTATTTACTTTATGCTAATCAGAAAAAAATAGCAGAAATAGTCTTATTACTCACTTCCTTGTAAGTAGAAGCGAAATTAGGGACAACCGTAGGTTAAAGTGATAGTCAAAAGCTGGTTGCTATGTCAATGAATTTCCTTTGTTTATATGGATAGGAGTTGACAAGTTCCTGTATGAGAAAAGTACATGTTTTTCATAGCAGAAACCAAAAATAAGGAATGTCACAAAAACGACGAACTCCACGAAAAAATGTATATAACATAAATTGTGTGTTTTAAAGTGTTCTACATTTTTTGTGTAGTAGGTTTTTGTCCATCTCTTACGGTTTAGCAGTCATTCAAAATTTAGTAAAATTCATCCAGAATAAACTACTCTTCAGAGGCTATTCCCAGAAAATTCAATATATACATTTTATTTGTCAGGTAAATATGTTTAATATCCGAAATTTTAATCAAAATCGTTAGAGCCATTTTTGAGAAAATAAAAATTTTCGAAAAAAGTTCCACGTAAAGGGTAGTTGGGGGTGGGGGGATTTTTCTCAAAATCTTCGTGTCGCATCCCTGGAAGATACTAAACTTAAATACCAAGTTTGGTATTTTACCGGCTTTTCGTTTTTGAGTTATCGTGTTCACAGACACACGGACACACACACACACACACACGGACCTTTTTGTGAAAATGCTTTTTTTGGATATTGGGGACCCTAAAACATATATTTCCGGTGAAATCTCGGTATCGAATTTTTTGGTGGAGTGCAATACTTTCTCTATACACTATGAACATAGTGCGTATGGAGAAAGTAAAAATGGTTAAGCAACTGTTTTATTTATAGCATGTGCGCTTTTTGAGACCATATCAGTATTGCGATTTCTTTTGTTTCCATAGCAACCAGGTTGTGTGGGAATGTTTACTTACGTCCAGTAATAACAGCATCGGTAAGTAATAAAAATTAGCCACAATGTCCAAAAAGTTGTATATGAGTTCCTGAAACTCCTGTAACAACAAATCAACATAAAGGCGCACCGAGCACAACTACAATTTACTCGTATAAACTCAATAAGTGGACGGGGATTCGGTAACACCGCGTTTACGTAACATTGTAGAAATTGGACTTTTGCCTTCAGTGTAGCCAATCAAAAAAGTTAGTATAGTTTATTATGTGACCAAGGTAAAAATTATCAGAATATTTTAATTTGATTTTATTATTCATATAGGGATTCTGACAAAAATAATAACGGTTTTCGCTGCTTAATTATACCTCTATTCTTTGATCAGCACGATCTTATTTTAGAGAATAATATTGTCAAAATGCGCTGTTTTCATTCTTTTTATTTTTTATTCTTCGTACATGGTTCATAGAAGAAAAGATTGCATTCCGCTAAAATTTCGATACCAAGATTTCATTGAAAATAAACATTTTAGGCTCACCCAAATTAAAAATAGGTATCTTTAGAGGAAGATTCCGCTTGTGTGTGATCAAATCTATAATTTTAATACAGTTATAAATATAACAGCTAAAATTGAATTATTTATTATAAATTATTAGAATTTTTTTATTTGAAATCAAATGACTCAAAAACAAAGAGTCTGTTAAACATCAAACTTAATATTTAAGTTCAGAATATTTCATGGAAGTCACACAAGATTTTCAATAAAATCTCTGCATCTACCTAAATTATCCTTTACATGGAATAATTTTCGCAAATTTTTATTTTTTCAAAACTTGCTCTAACGATTTTGATTATAATATGGGGATTTCATGGCAATAGCTTTTAAGTCCTCTTCATTCTGAATGACTTTTTTGTTACTGAAAACTGTAAGAGATAGACAAAAATTAGTACAGAAAAAATGAATATCTCGGAACTATCATTGTGGGAGATTGCTTGTTATCGGTTTACATTTTCCAATACTTATACTTTTCTCAAATGGGAAGTCAATCATGTTTTTTTTTTCATCCGGGACAAACAGAGAGTACGAAATTTCAATAACGTCACGAGAGACCTAGTTTTAAAGGATTTAACCGCCTTAGACAAAGTAAACGACAAAGTGATCCAACAACGCCGAATTTCACGTGTGCAGATAACTAACTCTTCGAGATCCATAGTGATCCCTGATAGTTGCCTTATCTCGTAGCCGCTCCGTCACACTGTTGCCACTTCTCCGTCTACGGCTGTAGCACCAAACCTCCCTGTTGCTTGGTAGGGGCTCTTCTCCTAAATCATCATCAACCTCATCTTCATCGTTGTTTCTAAAATCAAAGTCACGGTCATAATCACTGCTTATTTAAACAATTACAGGGTTACTCGGCATCAACTGAAATTGTATTGAGGAATATTTGCTATGTACATCTTGCAACAAGGATGACATCATTACTTACGTAGCATGAATCTATTGGCAGAGAGGAACACACACCTCTTATCAGCTGAGACTGCGCTGTCTGTCAGGGATCACTGGATCTCCCCAACTTTAAAGTCCGTAATTATATACAAGAGCAGTGTACTGTAAACAGACCGAATGGCTGTATACATTTTTTCTACCTCAATTGTAGACCTTCTTTATTTTTGAGAGAAGAAAATCACCGTTCAGACTGACAAGTAATTAAAAAGTCTTTATTTCACCTATCAGTATCCGCTCTTGGCTAGTTTGTAATTGTGTTTGCGTGTTATTATTTAACATTAGAGACTGCACCCATAGGGTTAAAACCAAACATTAGACGCTGTATTGAAACATTTAAAAAGAATTGCAAGGATATCCCGGAAATGGTAAAAAAAAAACAAAAAAAAAAAAAAAAAAAAAACACGCCCTCCTTGGTGTAATGGTTACCATGCTAATTTCATATACCCAAGGTCGCGGGTTCAAATTCAGTCGAGGACGATAGATTTTTTCGGGCGTAAAATCCTTAGCATGGCTTCCTTCGGAAGGGAAGTAAAGCCGTTGATCCCGTATCGTAGATTTGCTTCACATAGAAGAACCTCAAGCCTGATAAAAAGGTCTCCTAGGAAGATTAAGCGGTCTTTCAAATCCAGTATACAGGTGTTTCAAAACAACGGGGCATAATTTCAGGTATGTATTTCCCACATGAAGACAATCAAATTAGTTCATTATAACATGTGTCCGGAAATGCTTCATTTCCGAGTTATGGCCTTCACAACATTGAAATTCACTGGAACGTTTTTCTTTCCGCAGGTTGTTGTCACTGCAGAAGATGTTGAAAATGTCCACCTGCTGCTTGAATACAGACCTCACATCGATGTCTCATTGACCTGCGAACACGATCCCAAACTCCAGGAGTATTGCGTATGTCCTCACAACTTGCACAATTCGATTCCGAAGGGATTCCAAATCCGGCACCGGAGACGAATAAACCAATGATTTAAATGACCCCACAAGGTAGAAATCGAGAGGGTTCAGATCAGGTGAGCGTGGAGGCCAAGCAATTGGGCCACCTCGACCTATCCATCGATCAGGAAACCTTCGATCCAAGTACCGGCGAGCCGTAAGACTGAAGTGTGCAGGAGCGCCATCATGCAAGAAGTGAATGTGTTGATGATTGATCAGTGGAGTGTCTTCGAAAACATCAGGTATTGTGTTTTCCAGGAAGTGTGTGTACTCCTGCCCCGTAAGTCTGTTTACAAGTACATGGGGTCCAATTAATCGATCACCAATGATACCGGCCCACATGTTGAGGGAGAACCGCACCTGGTGATGAGATACAACAGTTGCACGTGGGTTTTCATGCGACCATACATGCTGATTGTGGAAATTTTTTATGCCATCTCTTGTGAACTGTGCTTCATCTGTAAATAATACGACGGCAGAAAAGTTCGGATTTACACCACACTGCTGCAAGAACCACTGACAGAACCTAACTCGTGCAGGGTAATCTGCTGGTGACAGGGCCTGTACACGTTGCAAATGATAAGGATACAATTGATACTCGTTCAACAGTCTCCAGACAGTCGTATGAGGAGCATTGACTTGCAACGCTAACCGTCGTGTGCTGATAGATGGAGTCCTGTCCACAGCCTCCAGAATCTCCTCCTGCACTTCTTGAGTGGTAGATCTTGGTCGTCCCCTTCCCAAACCAGGAGAGGTGAATGTTCCATACTCGCACAGACGGGAATGGAGACGTACAAATGTCTTCTGATCTGGACATTGTCGCTGTGGGTACCTCTCCTGGTACAAACGACGAGCCAGCGCAGCATTGCCGTCTGCCTTACCGTACATGAAGTGTATCTCTGCCAGCTCTTGATTTGAATACATGTCGCACAGTCTTAACGCCTAAAGAACACTGAATGTAACCTTCCTCAGAATGAACTATCAGAGCGCTCTCCTAATGTCTCCTTTGACGGCAAAGACCTGCGGAAAGAAAAACGTTCCAGTGAATTTCAATGTTGTGAAGGCCATAACTCGGAAATGAAGCATTTCCGGACACATGTTATAATGAACTATTTTGATTGTTTTCATGTGGAAAATACATACCTGAAATTATGCCCCGTATTTTTGAAACAGCCTGTAGAATGGGACGGTAAGAACCACAGCAGTTAAAAGAGCGTCCATAAATAAACTCCATTTTCATTTAAAAAAAACAACAAAACAAAACAACAAAACAAAACAAAAACCAGATTTACATTTCTGTGTAGTGATATTTTAAGCATCACTTAAGCTTTAGGTACTAGTTGTACAAAAGTCATCGCAAATGGAGAGAGCTTCAGAGGTTGTTCCCAGAAAATTCAAGAATATATTTTATTTTAAAGTATATTTGAATTTTAATAAAAATCGTTACAGCCATTTTGAGGATATTGGACATTTTGCAAAACTCTTCCATGTAAAGCGTAGGTTGGGGAGGGGGGGGGAGGGAGGTTCCTGAAAATCTTCTCGTCGTATCCTTGGAAATGCTGAACTTAAATGCAAGTTTGCTTTTAACAAAATTTTGGTTTTGACCTATGCTGTTCATAGATAACCACTAACACACATACAGACACACGGACGTTTTTGTAAACATACTTTCTTTTTTTATCCGGAGGTCCAATAAACTTGTATTTCTGGCGAAATTTTAGTATCGAATTTTTAGGTGGAATGCAGTATATTCGTTACCTACTATATACATTACCTGGTAGAGAGTATAAATGCCACTTTTTTAGGATTCAGGGGTCCACAAAGCATATGTTTCTGGTGAAATCTCGCTATCGAATTTTTGGGTGGGATGCAGTTGCACATTTTTGCAGTCATGCAGAAAAAACATGGAGTTTCACAACCATTATAAGGGGATCTGTGTTTTACTTCCTGTAGCGCGTATTTACAATGCCTACATAGTAGTTAGAGAAGGTATTGTATTCCATTCAACAACTCGATTTCACCGGAAAAATATCCTTTGGGACGCCCTGAAATCAAAATAGGTATTTTTAGAAAAAAGTCAATATGTGTATGTGTGTGTGTGTGGGTGGATAGCATATCTCAAAAATGAATAATCCGACTTTTAAGTTTAATATCTCCAAGAAGGCAACAGGAATATTTTCAAGAAAATCTTCCCCCCCCCAAACTAGACTTTACATGGAAAATTTTTTCGAAAATTTATATTTTCTCCAAAAATGGCTCTATCCATTTTGATTAAAATGCTGTACAATACGATATTTATATGAGAAATAAAATGCAGATATATCTTGAATTTTCTGGGAATAGCCTCTGAAGTCCTCTTCATTGTGTATGACTCTTGCATAACTGGTAAACCGTAACAGATAAGCAAAAACTTACTACACAAAAAGTTTAGATCAAAACACATAATTGATGTCCTTTATATTTTTCTTATGCCCAGAGCTAACATTTCCGAGATATTCCTTGCTATTGGTTTCAATTTTAAAATACTTTTCTCAAACAGGAATCGTGTGGTTTCTTTAGTTTTACTTCTACGCCATGCAAAGAAATGAATTTAAATGACAATCGTATAGCGACAGCTTTTAAAAGATTTGACTATCGCTTTTCGCTTTAGCTTCATTTATTCCCTTAGTTCCCTTCTACGCATAAAGCACTTAGTAATAAGACCGTGTAGACTGCCTCCGTGGTCGAATGGTTAGCGAGCTGAGGTTCCGGGTTCGATTCCAGGCTTGGGTGGGAAATTTTTCTTTAATAAGAATTATTCCCAATCTCCCACAGAGTCTGAAAGTATGTATGTGAGAGTGAATGTGTGTTTGATGAAAATAAAACGATTTAAACCCAACGTGAAAAGCCTACTAACAACGAGTTGTTTCTAATACAGTGACCCCGATATGACCTTAGATGTTAAAAGGCACTATATACGAGTAAATAAAAGAAAAAAAAAAGTATTACTAACGATTTTCTTGGGGTAAGAAGAATATGTTTTGTAAGAAGTTTGTGGAACAGGTAGAGAAAATCATGCGAATGGAATATGTCAGATTTTTATAAAAATATTTGACTATTACTTTAACCTACCGTATACCTTTTATACCTACAACGAAACGTGTAAAAGTACAGTGAAAATGTATCCTGATTAAACAGAAGTAGATAGAATAACCGTCACCAACTGCTTGCTTGTTGAGCAAAGCAAAGTGGGTGGGAGGGAGAGAGAGAAATTTTGCTCGATGCAGCTACGCTGCGCGGAAAGCAAGAACAGATAATTCTTTCAGTGAAGTGACAGTATGCAATATTTTGCGTTGAAATACGTAATGGACCTTTCATAAGTTGACTTGACTATCGTAATGATGGAATTAGGTTATACTTGCCCTTAAACTCTGAGACCTTAGAGTTTTTGTCGTATTGTCTCATTTCTGTTTTAGTTAAAACGTTTTGTCCCCTGTAGGGACAGTAGTAGGTTAACCAAATTTTCTTTGAAAGATCATTATTTGACTTTATCACTAATTTTCATAGCTTAATATACCTATTGTAAGTTCATGATTGGTAGAATTATTGTTCTATTACAATTTATCTTACATTAGTATTAATATTTCAGTTTTAAAGTTTCGGTAGTCTAATGCAAATAATTGCAAAAAGTAATGGAAAGTATTATAGTATTAAATAGTAAAACAACAAGATCCTTAATTTTGTCAGTACCAGTCCAAACGCATTATAACGCTAACATATGAGAATTAATTTATAACGAAAGACTTTCACATTTATAGCAGTGAATACAAACAGCTTTCTTCTTAATTAATTTGTTGTTTGAGTTATTTATATGTGTGAATACGTGGCTATATCAGAGTGTTCTTTCTGTTTTGGGCTGTTGTTCTGTTGTAGCGCGCGTGTGATGTGAACATACGTAAAATAAATATGTAGGCAATATTTTAAATTCAAGTATCTTTAGACAGCAATTACGATCACCCGACCTATGCGGCGCAAATGTATTGATATAAACTTAATAAATACTACTCTATTGCCTGCCTGAAGAATGAATGCAGATGGCCACGAATGGAAGCTCGTGTAAACACATTCACAACACATGTCACTCCTGGTGCATGCCCTGTACAGTTCGGCAATACTGGAATGCAGTAGTTGAGACTCCTACAGTGGACGGATTCGAATCAAGTCAAAATGCAAACACCGCCGCGCGTAGTCAAATGCTCACAAAGTAGAAAATTAATATTCATCAGTGTTAAAGTAAACAGCAAGTTTAACGGTTGTGGATCTGCTAGTTTATTCTTGTTTATATGGCTGTGCTGATATTTTGATGGTCAGACTTTACTGCACTAGATTTCAGCCTTCTTTGACCGCTCAATGCTACACCAGTGACCTCCTCTGACAACTGCACTCTTTCGTCAGACAGGTAGGACTTATAGTTCATTGGTATCGAACACAAATCGAAAGAAACATTCTTCTCCTTGGTAACTGTCGTTGTGTGGGTTGTATAACGATGCTACAAATTTAATTTTCTGATTCCGTATAAAATTTTGCCGAAAAGTAAACACTTATCCCACCAGTTTCTATAAATAAAATATTCCTCTTAAGTATTCATAAACTTAGAAGTCCACAATGTGTTAGGTTTGTTTCTGTTCCCAACATTACCCCGGTACACTGCAAGGAAAAAGAGACCAACTTCTCCTGTTACATGTTTATCTATTCCATGCACAGACATAATATTCAAGCGAGTTAGTCACTCCTGAGATAGAAGAATAGAGTAGGGAAAGTGAATATATAGTCTTGAGAATGCTAGGCATCATAATTGTTATTGTGCTGGAAAATTGTGTAACAAATGACTGTCGTAACAATTCGTTTTTAAGTAAGAAGAATATTTATTTTACTTGAACTGCTGCCACCAGCGTGTTATGACCTGTAGCCAAGGTTTAAACCAAGAACATCGATCAAGTTGGCAGTATTTGTGCTACCTTGTTGCTCAGAGACACCAAGCAGTCTGTTGCCAAGGCGTTATTCTTACCTCTGATCATTGCAATGTTCGATAACTTGCCAATGAGCATATTTGTTTTTCGTGTTACTTTCTGAGGTGGCTTTAACTTTCACATTCTTTGTCCCTGCACTATACTCGCCTTTCACGCTTCGACTGTTCCTGGATGTAACGCTCTTCTAGGTTACACCCATTTAATCCGAAGAACTTGCTCTGTGGTGTGCGCAGCGAATAAACTCAATTCATGAAATCAATATTCGTCCCTTCTTATTATGATCATCTACGATAAACTGGTGAAAGTGAACAACTCATTACTTTCTCTACATGTACTATGTGCATAGTGTATACAGGTATTGTATTGCACCCAAAAATTCAATACCGAGATTTCACCGGAAATACATGTTTTGAGACCCCTTCAATAAAAACATTTTTAATAAAATGTTCGTAGTATGACTGTGTGCCTCTGTGGGCAGCATAGCTCAAAAACGAAAAGTCCGTTAAATACCAAACTGGATATTTAAATTCAGTATCCTCCAAGGATGCGACACAAATATTTTCAATAAAATCCCCCCCTAAATACCCTTTACATGGAAAAAATTTCGAAAATTTTGATTTTCTTAATAATGGCTCTAACGATTTTGATTAAAATCTCTTATATTTAAGATATTTACATGAAAAATAAGGCGAATATCTTCAATTTCCTGAGAATAGCCTCTGAAGATATCTTTATTCTAGATGAATTGTTTTGGATATTGCATAGCTAGCAAACTGTAAGAAACAGACAAAAACTTACTACAGAAACATGTAGATCCCTTTAAAACACACATTTTATGTCATATACATTTTTTTTGTGGAGTTTGGCCGTTTTCGAGATATTCCTTGTTATTGGTTTCAGTTTTAACATACTTGAAACTTCTCTATTACGGGAATGTGTCAACTCCTGGCCACGCAAAGAAACGGATTTCAATCCCATAGCAACCACATTTTAAAATATTTGACTGTCGGTTTAGCCTAGTGCATTCCCTTATTTCCCTCCTACTTATATGGAACTAAGTAATAAGACCGTTTCTGCTAATGTTTATCTCGATTAGCATAAAATAAATAGAAGAATAAGCTTATTAACAATAATGTGTTACAGAGATGTACAGAAAGTCATGTAAATGGAACACATCAGATTTTTTTTTTTTTATTTTTGCCAATTACGCATTAAGGGGATTTGCCAGGCTATATTTACAATGTTACAGTTTGGAACTTTGGGTTACATTTTCTTATAATCTATTTACAATAACTTATTTTCGTGCATATAATATGGCACTTAGGCACCTATTTTTGGGTTTAACATATTAAAAAAAAAAAAAATTCTGATGTGTTCCATCGCATGACTTTCTCTGCATCTCTGTAGCAAACTATTGTTAGAAAGGTTATTCTTCTAATTCGTGCTAATTGAGGTAAACCTTAGCATAAATGGTGTTATTGCTTGCTTCCTTGTCAGTAGGAGGGAAATAAGGAATAAATACACTAGCTAAAGAGATTTTCAAATGTTTTAAAATCTGGATGCTATGTGATTGAAATTCCTTTGTTTGTATGGCTAGGAGTTCACAAATTCCCGAAAGAGAAAAGTATAAGTATTTTAAAGCTGAAACCAACAACTAATAATAACGAATAGCTCAGAAATGGTCAGCTCTACTTATATATATAACATGTACACAAATTATGTGTTTTAACGATACCTACTTTTTTGTGTAGTTAGTGTTTGTCTATCTCTTACGGTTTAGCACTTATACAAAATTCAGCAAAGTTCATCTAGAATAAAGAGGTCTTTAGGGGTTATTTGGGATGTAGGGAATTTCCTCAAACTCTTCATGTCGCATCCTTGAAATATACTAAACTTATATACCAAGTTTGGTATTTTACCGATGTTTTTACTCGTTTTGGAGTTATCGAGTTCACAGACGCACGGACACGCACGGGCCTTTTTCTAGAAATACATTTTTGGATTCAGGGGACGCTAAAACGTCTATTTCCGGTGAAATTTCGGTATCGAAACGGGCTCATCTTTTCTATACAATATGTACATGGTACGTGTATAGACAGTAATTCCCAACAACATACTTTATCTAGGAAAAAGTTGTGCGTCACCGTCAAAATCGATGGACTTGTCGATCTGCAGTGAGAGCTTTCAACTTTTTTTCTCCTTTATAATGTCTTCGATGTCATCGAGCATGTCACTAACTCGGGTCTGATTGGGTCAGGAATTTTTTAAATTTCAGTAGCAGCTTCTAGACCCAGGACTATTTTTATCATTTCTCTCGCGGATATTAATATCTCTGTTACTGTGGGTGGTTTTCTGGTCTTTACAGCTCCCTTATGCTAGTTTCCTGTACGTTTTCTCGAGACACGTACCTAGGTTGTCATGAGTTCACTTGTTTTTTATATGTCGCAACAAACGAAGAAAATAATTTACCTGTTTACTTAACAAAGGATTGTCTTGTTGACAAATGTTTCAATTTACTGAGATCTAATTAGGCATATTTTGTTATCACTCCAGAAACAAACGTAAGATAAATAATTATCACTATATTGTCGGTTAATTACTTTCAGCTTATTACTTTCTCTAGCACGTATGCACAATACATACAGTAGATAGAGAAAGTATAAGAATTCGACACCAAGATTTCATCGGAAATACAAGCTTTAGGTTTCTCTGAATAAAAAAAAAAAATTTAGAAAAAGGCTCGTGTATGTGAATGTATTTCTGGACAGTATAACTTAAAAAATAAAAGTCGGCTAAATCCTAAACTTAGTATTTAAGTTCAGTATCTTCCAAGGATGCGACACAAGTATTTTCAGGAAAGTACTCCCATCCACAACTACAACTAAAAAACGGAAGAGATACTAAACCTAAATACCAAGTAAGTTTGGTATTTATTGAACTTTTCGTTTTTGAGTACGCTCCACACACACACACACACACACACACACACACACACACACACGCACACAGAATGATAGAAGGAGAGACAGACACGTTGCTTTATATATTCAGGGGACCTCAAATCTTGAATTTCCGATGAAATCTCGGCACCGAATTTTTCGGTGGAATACTAGGGCCGGCTGATAAGTCTCGGACCTCTCAATGAAAACAGCATTTATATAATTTGTTTTGTTTTATTGCTCAACATAATCTCCAGAAAGGCTAATACATTTGTCATATCGGTGTATTAATTTAATTAAACCATCCCTGTAGTGCGATTGATCAAGACCCTCAAAATAACTGTTTACCGCATCAATGACCTCGTTGCTGAGAAATCTTCATCCTCCAAGAATTTTTTGGGGGTTTGGGAACAGGTGGTAGTCACTGGGTGCTAGATCTGGCGAATAAGGTGGATGTTCAAGCAATTCGAACTTTAATTCACACATTTTCCCATTGCAATGACTGAACAAAGGGCCGGAGCATTATCGTGATGAAAAAAGATTTTTTTTTTTTTTTTTTTGGTGCCAAATGAGGATTTTTTTTTCTTTTCACCTCATCACTCAAACGTTGCAGTAAGCTTGCATAGTAGTCAGCAGTGATACTTTTACCCTTTTACAAGTAATCAATAAAAATAATTCCCTGTGCATCCCAGAAAACACTCGCCATAACCTTGTTAGCTGACAAAATTGACTTTGCCTTTTTTGGAGATGGTTCACCTGGCGCAATCCACTGTTTTGACTGTGATTTACTTTCTGGAGTGTAGTGATGTAACCAAGTTTCATCCATGCTAATAAGCCGTTTCAAAAATTCACTGGGATTTTTACGATAGCGCTCTTTATTCTTAACAGAAACAGGTTTTATTTGCAACTTTTGATCAGGTGTCAACACACGCGGCACCCGTCTTGTACAGGCCTTGTGAAAGCCCAAAACATTACTTAAAATATTATCTGCACATTCTTTTGATATATTTATAGCCTCTGTTATCTCAAACAGCTTTAATCTGCGATCTTCCAGTACTAAACGAATTAAAATTCTTAAAGATGTTGCTAGTATTCCTGCTCATGCACCAAAGATAATGTGGTGAAGG
The DNA here is from genome assembly GCA_030762935.1 of Hymenopus coronatus. Lineage (NCBI taxonomy): Eukaryota > Metazoa > Arthropoda > Insecta > Mantodea > Hymenopodidae > Hymenopus > Hymenopus coronatus. Next base: position 127,372,852 of record CM060892.1, on the reverse strand, counting down.
TTTTCAATGATCTCTGGAGTGTCACTTCTACAGGGCGTCCAGAGCGAGACTCATCACTAGTGCTCGTACGTCCCATTGTAAACTGTGCAACCCACCTTTTAATAATTGAATATGAAGGGACAGAGTCTTTCAATGTACCTACTGTCCATTTCCTCCTTGATTTCTTTAGGTGTTAAGCCTTTCAAATGGAAGTATTTAATCATGATTCGTTTTTCCAAATCTTCAATTTTTGTGAAAACTTAAAGTTGTCTTGTTTAAAATGTTGTCATTTGAAAACTAAACAAGATATTGACCTGTACAGATAAACTATACGATACTACCGTCTAACTGGCCTAATGGTGCCATATCTGTTCAGCCGACCATCGTACAATGCCTTCTCTATCTGCTATGCACATTGTACATACGTGCTAGAAAAAGTGAAAATACACCATAATATATAGCTTTATATAGTTTTCCTATAGATTATTCGGATCATTCAAACAGCCGGTGAAAACACAAAAGGAACTCAAGGTCACGCAGATACTTTCCATCGCCTAACATCGCCCAGAAAATTCAAGATATACATATTGTTTGTCGAGTAAATATCTTTAATATACGATATTTTAATCAAAATCGTCAGAGCCATTTTTGAGAAAATCAAACTTTTCGAAAAAAATTCCATATAAAGGGTAGTTGGGGGTGGGGGAATTTTCTTGAAAATCTTCGTATCGCATCCTTGGAAGTTACTAAACTTAAATACCAAGTTTGGTATTTAACGGTCTTTTCGTTTTTGAGTTATACTGTCCACAGACACACAGACACACGGACCATTTTCCAAAATTTTTTTTTTGGATTCAGGGAGACCCAAAACATGTATTTCCGGTAAAATCTCGGTATCGAATTTTTGGGTGCAATACAATACCTTCTCTATACACTATGTACATAGTACGTGTCGAGAAAGTAAAAAACAATATGTTCCATTTTCATGAGTTTCTCTAGCTGTTTCACATATAAACTTTCCTTACAAAATATTTGTTTATCTACTTCTGCTAATCGAGATAAATATTAGCAGAAATGGTATTATTACTTGCTTCTTTGTAAACAGAAGAGAAATAAGAGAATGCGAAAACTCGATAAAATACTAAACTTAGTATTTAGGTTTACTGTCTTCCAGGGATGTGACACGAAGATTTCGAGTAAAATCCCCCCACCCTAAAATATCCTGTATATGGAAAAATGTTCGAAAATGTTGATTTTCTCAAAAATGGCTCTAACGATTTGGATTAAAATACCGTATATTAAAGATATTTAATTGGCAAATAAAATATATATAAATGATAAACCGTAATAGATGCATAGACAAAACTTGCTACAGAGAAAATGCAGACCTCATTAAAACACACAACGTATGTATATGCGTTTTTTTGTTTTTACCATTTTTTAAATATTCCTTGTTATTTATTTCAAATTTGAAATACTTAAAACTTTTCTCACACGGAAATTTTGTTAACTCCTGGCCTTGCATAGAAACGTATTTCATCCACATTGCAACCAACTTTTTAAAGATTTGACTATCGTTTAGCCTAGTGTATTCCCTTATTTACCTTCTACTTAGAAAGAAGCAAGTAATTAAGACAGTTTCTGCTAATGTCATTAATGCTATGATTATCATAAAGTAGATAGAAGAAAAGCTGTTTTAACAATAATAAGTAACAGCGATATAGGGAAAGTTATGTGAATGGAAGACATAAGACGACTCCTTAATAACAGCACTTATTTTAAAGATCAGTGAGGACGTATGCAAATAGAATGGAACATATAATCACGCGGTTTGCAAATTTTGAGTTTGAATAATACCAAGATATCAGAGTTAATTACATTCAGAAAAGTATAATAATCATTTATAACTATACTTTCTTTTTATGCTGATGAATGATAATGTCATTGCCTGCTCTATCATTTGCCACGTTTAAATGTACTTTGAAAACAATGTGCATCTTTTGCACACTCAGTCTCACCAGAATCTACATACAAAATTGTGTACCAGCTGAAAGCGATCTGTAGCATGATGTATGCGCAGCTAAAATGTTCGCCTGCTTCAATTTATATTAACAATACAACAGTTTTTGTGGTGCTTCACACCTTCTAAAGCTGCTTTTGCTATCTCTGAGCTTAAAGTTTTCCTGGAGCTGCTTTCAGAGCACTGTACTTGTGAAAACATTCCTGTCCTGTGTATCTGTACTTGGAATGGCGTGTCAGAGAGGCACGCATCTCGCATTTTATATTAAAGTAACTGATTCTTAAAACATCTGCTAGTCTTCATGAGCCATGCAAGGATTTATTTCGTAAAGCTCACATTTAAAAATCACAAGTTGCGAGTTTACACATGTTACAAATTAAACATTGCATTAATTTCATTTCGCAAGCGTTGGTACTGGTAATTTTGATTTAATTGTGAAGAGCTTTTAACATGTTAATGTGGAAGAATAAAAGCCAGGTGGTAGTGGGGTGGTGGTGGTGGCAGTAGTGGTGGCGGTGGTGGCGGTGGTAGTGGTGGTGGTGGTTGTAGTGGGGTGGTGGTGGTGGCAGTAGTGGTGGCGGTGGCGGCGATGGTGGTGGCGGTGCTAGTGGTGGTGGTGGCGGCGGTAGTTGTGGTGGTGGTGGTGGTAGCGGCGGTGGTGGTGGTGGTGGTGGCGGCGGTAGTGGTGGTGATGGCGGCGGTGGTGGTGGTGGCGGCGGCTTTGGTGGGGGTGGTGGTGCCGGTGGTGGTGGTGGCGGTGGTGGTGGTGGTGGCGGCAGTGGTGGTGGCGGAGGTGGTGGTAGTGATGGCGGCGGCGGTGGTGGCGGTGATGCCGGCGATGGTGGTGGTGGTGGCGGCGGCGGTGGTGGTGCCAGTGGTGGTGGCGATGGTGGTGCCGGTGGTGGTGGCTATGGTGGTGGTGGCGGCGGCAGTGGTGGTGGCGGTGGCGGTGGTGGGTGCGGTGGTAGTGGCGGCGGTGGTGGTGGTGGCCGCGGTGCCGGTGGTGGTGGTGGCGGCGGTGGTGGTGGTGGCAGCGGTGGTGGTGGCGGCGGTGGTGGTGGCGGAGGTGGTGGTAGTGATGGCGGCGGCGGTGGTGGCGGTGATGCCGGCGGTGGTGGTGGTGGCGGCGGTGGTGGTGGCGGTGGTTGTGGTGGTGGCGGCGGCGGTGGTGGTGCCAGTGGTGGTGGCGGTGGTGGTGCCGGTGGTAGTGGCTGTGGTGGTGGTGGCGGTGGCGGTGGTGGTGGTGGCGGCGGCGGTGTCGGTGGCGGCGGTGGTGATGGTATTGGTGGTGGTAGTGATGGCGACGGCGGCGGTGGTGGTGATGGTGATGGTGGCGGCGGTGGTGGTGGTGGCCGCGGTGCCGGCGGCGGTGGTGGCGCGGGTGGTGGTGGTGGTGGCGGTGGTGGCAGAGGTGGTGGTAGCGGTGGTGGCGGCGGCGGCGGTGTTGGTGGAAGGAGATAGAAGAGGAGATTTTAGGCAAATATTAATGTTTTAGATGAGGTTTAATGCAACCCATGCAGTTTACAGAGTGGTTTCCATTGCTTCATGCTAATTAGGAGAGTCAATGCTTTATAAAAGGTTATCAGCACAACCTCTCAGGTTTGCCATACACATTAAATGAGGAAATTTTGTTACAATATTCTACGAACATTTTCTCAAGTTGGGAAAACGTAAACTCATTTACAGCCTTGTCATGCGGTATTTACAATGAGACAAACACTTGTCGGGAAACACCACTGGACCAATACCAATAAATAGTGATACACAACTTGTCTTTAGGAAATGTAACCATGTTGCGACTAGCAGAGTTTAGCGGAAACTGTACAATATTCTTTAGAAGAGCTTGCATTTATTCTACAATCATTCTGAATATTTGATTAAGTTCAAAATATACATCAAAGTTCAAGTTTATACTCACTTTAAAGGTTCTCTCATTAACCTTTTATCTGTCGTAGAATTATGTCCATTACAATAACTTTTTACAAATAAATGTTATCATACAAGACAATTTTATATCGTAGAATACAACTTACCAACTGGTTGCCTTTTGAGTAAAGCAAAGAGAAGAAATTTTATCGATGCTCCTGTGAATCACCTACTCTGCACTGCGCGGCCTATTGCGAGGAAAGCTTCAGTGCTGTGCCATTTAGCATTTGAAAAAGGTAATAATCTTTCATGGGTAACTATACCCTCTGTAGGTTCATGTTTGGAAGAACAATTGCTGTATTGTAGTAGTATTCATACTTCAGACATGAACATACACATATTTTCATAGGTTTGGTGTGTTTGGTGATTGTAACATAATTGCAAAAATAATGACAATTATTAGAGTATTAACTATAAAACAAGTCCCTTATCTTGATTAATATTATTGTAATGGCATTGTATCGCCTAAATATGAGAGTTAATTGTAGTGAAAAACGTTGGTAATGTCGTACTCACTTGCATGGGTTGCGTAAATACCTGAGTATTTTATTTTCTGAATGCAGAACTCTTCCGAAAACTAAACTCTTATTCCGCCTCTTTATATAAATAAGAAAGATTCTTCTTAAGCAGACATGAACAGAAGAGTAGATGGCTTGCGCGTTGGATTGCTGTCAGTTCTCGCATTATAAACTGACACACTATTCTAGGAAGAGAGAGAATCCCTGCTTTACTTACTGCTAGCTCCGCCACAAAATTAAGCGAGTTGGCGACGCCTGATTTAAGTCATTACGACCATTACAATATTAAGAACGCTTGTGAAATTTTTATTTCTTTTTCAAGGGTTTGTGTTTGTGGATGTTGCTTTGTGAAATGAAGCAGAAGATTCCTTTGTAGAACGCAATGCACATATTAAACATTTGCTTGTGATTTGCAACTTTTGATTTGTTGGTTTTGAAATTCATCTGGAAAATGGCAAGTTTGTAAACTTGTGATTTGTAATGTGTAATGTGTAATTTGTATGAACTAACCCCAGTCCAGATCCTCATAATGAAGACTGCTCTTTCTTTTCCTTGCACAATATTAGATAAGACTTAATGAATCAAAGCACTAATACTGTCATTAGAAGGAAAAAATAAAACATTACAATCACTCTCATGGACTTTTATTGGGCTGTACACGACTTTAAAACATGCATATTTTAAGGGATTTCCCCAGTTCGATTCCCGGCGACTGTCCTCTCTGATTACGGGTGTCAATAGTTCGCCGGGTCAGTATGGAAATGCTGGGGACGTTCTCTTTTAGCACGACTTTTCTGTCCATAGCTTTCTATACTCTTAATTTCCTTCATCTTATTTCTCAGGTTTGAAGACTCAGGCGACGGTGTTCGGCGTGTTGCGCCTGGGCAATGTGGGTGCGCATTGTGACAATTTTCCATGTAGAACACTGTTTGAAAAACTTTACCTTGCCTTAAGAGCAGCCTAAGTTAAATAGGAAATCTATGCTTTATTAAACTTTTTAATTTTTTTTTCAGCATATGTATAACTGTTATTAAAATATTTAATAAACCTATTAATATATTTACACCATATTTGATTCATATTTATTCATAACTTTAATCGCAGTAGTAAAAATGATATACGCGATATTTCCCAAGAAAGAGGGAAATAGATGTGTTTTGTAAACAATAGTATAAATGAAATTCAGAGAGACTCGATATGCACATTTTCATCCAAATTTTGACATAAAATGTTTTGAGTGGGGTATTATGTTATACCTGTCATTATTAATTGGCACAGAAAGAAATTGGGATTAAATTTATCAAATATGAAATTTATCGATTTATTGGTTTTGATCGGTGAGTTTCTTATTCTGCAATATTAGGCATATAATAATCACGATAAAAATTAAGTAATCACTTTCTCTAGACGTACTATATGTATTGTGTAAAGAGAATATATTGTATTCCATTAAAAAATTCAATACCTAGATTTCACCGGAAATGAGTTTGAGGTGCCCCGAGTCCAAACAAATTTAGAAAAAGGTCCATGTGTGTCTGTGGACAGCATAGCTCAGAAACTAAAACACCGTTAAATAACAAACTTGGTAATTAAGTTTAATGTGTTCGAAGGAGGTCGTCCTTCATGGTGTAGTGGTTCCATGCAAAAATCCTTAATATGGCTTCCTTCGAAAGGGATGTATAGTCGGTGGTCCCGTCTAATGTTTGTTTGCACGAAAAAGAACCTCATATCTTGAAAGAAGAAGGTTTCTGGGAAAAATTTTCCGCCATATCGCGTCCACAAATCGTAATTTCGTTCTACAGGTCCATCTGTGGGTGAAGACACAATGGTGCAGAGTGGCCAACTCACGAACTAGAAATTCAAATCCGATCATGGAAACATCGAAATAATGCCCTTTGGTCCACTTAGGAGATACAGAAACATAATGATGCTGTTCCAAAAGCGACACGAGGATTTTCAAGAAAATACTCCCCCGAACAAACTACCCTTTGCATGCAAAAAGTTTTGAGAAAAATGTTTTTCTCAAAAACGGCTCAAACGATTTTGATTAAAATTTCGTATATTAAAGATATTTACATGACAAATAAAATGTATATCTTGAATTTTCTGGGAATAGTCTCTAAAGACCTCTTCATTCTGGAAGAATTTTGCATAACTGGTAAACCGTAAGAGATGGAACAAAACTTGCTACACAAAATTGTAAATCTTGTTACAGAATAAGTTTATGTCACATATATTTTTGTTTGTATGTAGAGTTGTCAATTTCGGAGATATTCCTTGTTATGGGTTTCAATTTTTAACTGCGTAACTTTTCAGAGGGGGAAGTCTCCTTTCGTTTCATGTCTTTTGTTTCTTGCTGGCTGTATAAAGCGAAACGAACTTCAATTGTTCATATAGCGACTAGCTTTTAAACGATTTGACGATCGCTTTAGCCTAGCATATCCCATTATTTCTCTTCTGTTTAGAAGGGAGCAAATAATAAGAGAATTTCTGATTATGTTTATTTGAATTAGCATGATATAGATACATGGAAACTTTTGTAAGGATAGTTTTCAGAACAGGTATAGAAAATCATGTGAAATAAACATACACATTTTTGTTGTTATTATAGCGATTTGATTTTGAAGGACTTTAAAATAAAACACTAAACTGTGTTGGTATGTAAAGGCAGTTTCTGCAATCATCTTTTAGAGAAATAATTACCTCTACGAACATCAGGTTAAACCCCGATCCCGTATTAACTTACAATTTAACCACAAATGATTAATGGCTCTCGAACCTGGCGCCTTGTTGTCTTGCACTTCTACTCGGCTAAATCATTTGGTCGAAGCAGATGTTCACCTATTAATACACCCGTTTTGAAGGCTCTCAACTCTAAGTTCTTGCTTAATGACGTTTTGAAAAATGTACAAAGGAAGAAACTGGTTATAAGCAATCTAAAAATAAAATAACCAATGTATATTTTGGGCACGTGTTTATGCATAAATTTTCATCATGCATAAATGTTTTACTAACTTTGATTATTTGTTATTATTACAACTTACACGATTTATTTATTTATTGGCTGTTTCATCCCTTAATGGCTATGGCCTCCTGTCTGTTGTCAAGGTAGCTCAAAAAGACTCAATAGGGGAGCTAATCCTAAAGACTACACACTTTTATTTTACAGTGACATTAACACTGTTTTTACATTAAACTTTAAAACGTTTTTTTCATATTACTCTCTGTCATATTTTACATTGTAATCTAAAAGTTCTATTCATACTTCTTTGTTTGTTGCATACCTTGACAACAGATTCCCACTTTCTGCTTAAAAAAGTTCGCCCATCTGGTCCTCTGTCTCCCCTTCCATATTCTTACTATTCTGGAGTCCCACATGGTTGTTCTGTAAGTCCATCGGTTTTTACATATCCTTGATCCTTGCAACTTGGCCTCCCCATTTCCATTTAAGACGCTCTGCCATGATAACTGCGCCTCCCAAACCGTTCTCTTGCTGATCTCATTGCTTATTCTGTCCCTGAGCGTTACCTGCAGAGTTTCATCTCCATTTTTTGTTGACATATTTGGATCAATCTCTACGTTTTCTCTTTTAGCATATATGTTTGACTACCATATGTAAGAACTTGTATTACACCAGTAATTACAGCAGTACAATATTAACAATGTAATACTAGTGTAATACATATTTAATATATCACCAATTGATATCTCCATGCTAATGATAATTGATTATAATTTATCTCGAATTATTTCAAGAAGTTTACATGATTTTAGCTTCATTTTAGAAGCTTAGTATTTCCTATTTACGAATGTTTTTATACATAAACATATATGTATGCATACATATATGAAAGTATTCTTTTGGAGGAGAATTAAATTTCCTGCAATTATTGAAAGTAATCTAACCTAACAGGAATTTGTCTATTTTAGTGCACGTATCTGGCGTATTCACCAGCTTCTAGTATATTAATTATTGGAGACATGAATAATAATTATATTTGATAGTTCTAATGTATTTATTAACAGTGTGTTTTATCTATATTACATGAATCTGAGTTTTTATCTCCTTTTTCACTTCCTCTACCATCAGTAATAGAAGGTATAGCATTCCAACCCAAAATGCATTATTGAAGTTTCACTGAAATAAATGTCTTGACGCCTCCTAATTAAAACACATATAAAAAAGCGTCTGTTTAAACAGTATAACCCAAAAACAAAATATCCGATTTTACCAAATCCGATGTATAAATTTAGTTTCATTCAAAGATGCCAAACAGATATTTTCAAGAAAACCTGCCACCCAAGTTACCCTTTACATGGAAGATCTTTTAAATATTCAGTTTTATCAAAAGCTCTTGAAAAGATTTTGATTAAAACATGTGTAAGATATTTATTTATATGTAAAATAAAATGCATATACAGTAGAATCCCAATAACTCGCAATTCTGTATAACTCCACCTTTTAAATTTTATTTTAAAAATTAACCAATCATGTTATTAACACAAAAGAGATCCACATTTTATTTCACTCTCGTCTATGTGATGAAGTTGCATAGCGGGAAATGAGAGATAGTCTAGTATCTTAAGATTTTTTCTTTTCTTTCTTTCTTTCTGTCTTTCTTTCTCTTTCCTATAAAGATCTGGATTTTTTTCTCTATTCTATGTAAGTATGTATTTTTAAATATACTTTTGTATTAGTAATTTTTAGAATATGTTATACTTTTATGTTTCCTATATCGTGTTAGAACATGCATTTATATAATTTTCATTAAATATTAAGTTATGAATTGTGAATAACGGAGTCCTTATCCGTAAAACTAGACATTTCGAGTTATCGAGATTCTACTGCATTGAATTGTATGGCTGGACCCTAAGAAGACCTCTTCATTTCAAAGGAATATTCAAGTAAAAAACAATAAGAGATAGACAAAAACTATCTTCTCAAAAATAAATAAATGAAATATAATAAAATAACTATATCTCTTTAAAACAAGTCATTATTTTAAGTAACTAGCCATTTCCGAAATACACCTCTTATGTGCATTTTTCAATTCGTGTCTTAAAGTGATCAGCACCTATACTTTAAACTACCCTTTGTATGGAAAAACGTCATTATTTTATTTTGTAAAACAATTCTAATGCTTATAATTAACATGCCATTTAATTAATATGCTGGCAAGACTAAGCAACAGTTACTATAGCTTGAAATTCCTAAAAATGACTGTAAACATCTCTTCATTCTAAGTGAAATTTGTTTAACTGTATTCTGCATTATGGAATGGAAAAGCTGTAGAGCTCATAGAAATAACAATATTTGTAGCAATTTCTCTATAACATTAGTCATTTTCGAAATATTTGTTGTTACATACCTAAGTTTCCCAGGTGAGCTGCCATGGAGCATCTATAAAACATTATTATTATTATTATTATTATTATTATTATTATTATTAGATACTCTCTACATGTTCCACTACCTATGTAGTGCAAGATGTTCTTCATTTGTTTTATTTGCTGATGGCTGTTGATCTTTTACTCTTAAGACACTAAACAGTTCGAGTTTTGTATATAAATACATATATATATATATATATATATATATATATTTTGTTTTGTTTTGTTTTGTATTTTGTTGTTCGCTCATGTTAGTTGGGCCTTCAGTAATCTTCTATAGTTGCATTAGTAGCATTATTTGTATTCTGATATAGGTTTATGCTGATTACTGTAACTCATTAGTCTTTTACAATACCCAAACTTTTATTGAGTTCACACATTTTTAAATTATTTTAGAAACGTTATGATTAGGATGGAGTTTTGCATTAACCAGTTGTTATTTCTAAGAGCATTATTTACTAGGATTTTTCTTCACTTTTCACTGCACTACACTCGAATATTAGATGGTCTACGGTTTATTGTTATTATTGTATTAATGGTGTTGTTGTTATTATTATTATATTTTGTGTTTGTCCTACCAAATGAAGAATGCGCAACTGCTACACACATTGCCTTACACAGATATTATTACGCCAACCAAGATTTGGATTACGGATCCCGTGAACGTTAGGCAGAGATATTAACCCCACATCATGGAGATGGATAAGCTGCCATTCTAATACAGGTGTTTTTAGTAATGCTTTAATAGTTATTTATGATACAGATAGTAAAGAGAATGCTTTATATATAAAACAATTTTAACACCTGTGTCATATAATATTTTTTAATATTTATAGACATTATAATTAAAAATAGATTGTTTTACCTATTTCACGCAGTTCATGCTCAATAGTTTGCGATATTCAGTTGTTGCCTTGCTTAGCATCAGTGCTGACAACATGATTATTTACTCGTACCGAACGAAAACATTCTATACAACGGAGGCAATGCAACAGTTGTAATTTTGCTCCCACTGCCACTTGTATAATTTCGTCTGGTTCAGCAGATTCCATGTTCATGATATTCAAATCATCCGCCATTTTATGGATCGATACAGCGTTCAGAGTTATAGCCTGCTTGAATGAGTCCGTGGACGCTTAAACCAAAGTGGGCTACATTGGAGTGTTATAATTTTATAACACTGAGTGACAGAATTGTCTACTTTTAATACTTCTGACATCTGGTAAAAGATCTACTTTTAGCATCAACTGTCTAAAAAAAAAAAATAGTTTTATTGTCAGGTTTGAAAGTAGTGAAGAATAATACTGTTGAAGAGAGAGAGAGAGAGAGAGAGAGAGAGAGAGAGAGAGAGACAGAAAGAGAGAGAGAGAGAGAGAGTGTGTGTGTAAATTGTATAAGCTCGGGTAGAATTGCATATTATAATAGTTAACGCTAACGACCTTTAATTTTTATTTCTCTAGCACGCATGTAGAATATACATAGTAGAGAAGGTATTGAATTTCACGTAAAAACTCGATACCGAAATTTCACCGGAAATACGTGTTTTGGAATCCGCTGAATCCAAAAAAAAAGCATTTTTAGAAACAAGTCAGTATGTGTATGTGTGTGTGTGTGTGTGTGTGTGTGTGTGTGTGTGTGGATCGTAAAATAAATCAAAAACGGAAAATCGGTTAAATTCCAACATTTCTATTTAGGTTCAGTATCTTCCAGGTATGCGACGCGAAGAATTTCAGGAAAATCCCCCACCTCGAACAACTACCTTTTACATGGACATTTTAAAAACTTTTTTTTTATTTTCTTAATAATGGCTGTAACGATTTTGATTAACATACAATGTAAGATATTTTATGACAAACGAAATGTGCATCTTGAATTTTTTTGGAATAGTTTCTGAAGACCTCTTCATTCTGGATGAATTTTGTGTAAGCCATAGAGTTAGACAAAAACTTAACTACACAAAAATTATAAATCTCATTAAAACATACAATATATATTATATACCTTTTCTGCAGAGTTAACCGTTTCCGAGATACCTATTCGTTGTTTTTAAACTACTGAAACTTTTCTCAAGCGGAAAATCAAGTTTCGTTTCAAAGTTCTTTTGTTTTAGTCCCGTGAATGCAAAAGAGAACCGAATTTCAATTGTTTCACTTAGCGACGGGCTTTTAAAAGATTTGACTATCGCTTTAGCCTAATGTATACTCTTATTTACCCTCTACTAACAAGGAAACAAGTAAAACAATTTATGCTAATGTTTATCTCGATAAGCCCGATGTAGATAAAAGAATAATCTTTTGTAACAATAGTTTGTAGAGAAGGTCATGTAAATCAACACATCGCATTTTTACTTTCTCTATACATACTATGTATAGAGAAGGTATTGCAATGTTCCCAAAAATTTGATACCGAGATTTCGCCGGAAATACATGTTTTAGCGTCTCTGTATCAAAAAAAAAAAAAACAATTTTAGAAAACGGTCCCTGTGTGTCTGTGAACACGCTAATTCAAAAACGAAAAGTCGGTAAATACCAAACTTGATGTTTAAGTTTAGTGTCTTCCAGGAATGTGACACGAAGATTTTGAGAAAAATCCCCCATACCAAAGTAGCCTTTACATGTTTATTTTCTCAAAATGGCTCTAACGATTTTGATTAAAATATCGTATATTAAAAATATTCATATAGAAAATAAAACGTATATCTTGAATTTTCTGGGATTAGCCTCTGAAGACCTCTTTATTCTGAATGAATTTTGCTGAATTTTGCGTAACTGGTAAACCGTAAGAGATAGACAAAAAATAACTTAACAGAAAATATAGAACTCGTTAAAACACACCATTTATGTTATATACATTTTTTTCGAGGAGTTGATCGTTTTCGAGATATTCCTTATTATTGACTTCAGCTATAAAATACTTAAACTTTTCTTAACTCCTGTCCATATAAACAAAGGAACTCCAATCACATAGCAACCAGCTTTTGAAATGTAAATGGCGTGTTATTTATGGACGCTCATTAACTGCTGTGGTTCTTAGCGTCCCATTCTATATTATGCGTGAAAGACCGCTTAATTTTGCTCAGAGACCTCTCTCTCAGGCTTGAGGTTCTTTTACGCGTCGTAAATCTATGACCGGGACCACGCGGGACCAACGGCTTTACTTCCGTTTCAAAGGAAGCCATGTTAAGGATTTTTACACCCGAAAAAAATCCATCGTCCTCCGCCGGGTTTGAACCCGCGACCTTGGGTATACAAAGTCAGCATGGTAACCGTTACACCACGGAGGGCGACTACCAGCTTTTGACTATCGCATTCCCTTATTCCTTTCCTTCTTAGAAGGAAGTAATAAGACCATTTTTGCTAATTTTTTCTCGATTAGTATGAAGTAAATAGAAGAATAAGCTTTTTAACAATAGTTTGTTGCAGAGATGTAGAGAAAGCCATGTGAATCAACACATCAGATTTTAATTGATAAAATTCTATTCAAGATTTATTGTGAGGAGAATAAGGAACGGTTTGAGAAACAGTGAAGCACGGAGATCATATCAGAGTCCTGTTTACTTTTTAGAAAGCATCTACAATGGCATGATTTATCAGCCTGTTGATGTTGAACAATTTAGTCATTAACATTTGAAGTATCGTTGAATGTGTAGTTTTCAGTTTGACAAGCAGCTTTCTTAAGCCAGAATGATGAATAAAATCAGGAACTTGCAGTCACTTGTTTACACTCAGGGTATTATTGCGACACGAGATTTATCGTCCAAGCCGTTTGGACGCTCGTTGGAGCAAGCTGACTGTTAAAGATTCAAGTCAAAAAGAAACACACCAGCTATAATTCATTACATGGTGTAAAAAACGCAAACAAACAGGTTTTGTAAGTACGCAACACGCCATTAATGGGACCGAACAAAAACTTGCGTTAGGAAATGTGATGTATTGCAGGTTGTTGGAGTTTGGCTTTTGATACCTGTCGGTGACATCCGCACCTGGGAAAGGCATTAAAACCACCACACGTTTCCTATGGCGCTTGTAGCAAACTCCATAAATTATCTCATTCGTTTACAGTTCCTAGTTTATCTGTTACCAGTAATGAATGACCTCAGAAGATTCATATTGTGATTTCACGATATTCACATTTCTGTAAATCGACATGGAAATTTGTGAATTTGTGTGAATACCAAATTTGCTTTCGAAACAGGAATTATTTTGTAGACTGCTGTACAACACTTCTGTTATCTCAAATAATCCTCAAATTGATATACTTTGTGCTTATCTGAAAGGTAGTCAGACTGAAAAATTCAATGCCATAGCTGATATTTGAGCCTCAGATCTTCTGATCTATGCTCGGTCTGGGTAGCTCAGTTGGTTAGACCCTGGCCTTTTAGCCTTAAGGTCGTGGGTTCAACCTAGACAAGACCGATGGTTTTTTAAGGGTGCTTAAAAGAGACAGCTTCATGTCAGTAAATCCAAGAACTCCTGCGGGACGAAATTCCAGCACACCGGCGGCGACACAGCGTGGTTAACAAATAACGTTTTTCTTCTGGTTTTCGCCCAGTTGCTCTAACTAAGCTACCATGGCAACATGCCACACCAAGGAGATCTCAAATTATTTTTTTGGGATGACTTATCCAATTGCCACTTACAGAGTCGTAAATACTTTACGTCCCCGGGTTGATAGTTTTAAACGGCTATGGTATTGAATGTTTCAGTCTGCCTTTCTCTCCAACTCTTGTCTTACACACGGCTAGTGCGGTAGAAACAATTACTTCATTCTGTCAGACTGTCTCTCTGTCTGACGGTCCGTCCATCGATCCCACTGTCTGTTAAGTTTTTTTTTTTTTTACTTGTTTCACTTGTGTACTCCCTTTAACTTCAATGCTTATATCGGGGGCTTTGACTTGTAAAACAACTCGTATTACTGTAGGTTTATAACATTAGGTTAATCATTTTGATATTACTAAACACATACATTCACTCTCACATATAGACTTCCAGGACAGGAGATTTTTCTGGTTAAAGAAACATTCCCCGCCCCAGCTGGGAATTGAACCCGGAATCTCTGGATGAGAAGTCAGTTCGCTGATGACTCGACCATGGAGGAAATCTGTTGAACAGTTTTGTTAGAACTTTAGGAGCCGACATTTACAGTGAAACAAATAAATCCATATACCGAATTTTTCTGTAGAACTTGGCTGTTATGGAATCGAGTTGTATTGTTACCTTTTCTTCCATGCCTGGTTTACAACAGCTGCTCTAGTCACAATTCCGTTAGCAATCTGCTTGCTTGCCGCGACATAGTTTGCTTCTTTTCTTCTTCTGCGCTGACAAGTAACAACTTGCTCATTTAACTCAGCACGGTGTCACGACTCTACTACAGTAACTACTTCAACTCAGTTCACATTCTGACTAATCTCCACGGTTCTGCTTATTATTAATCTCGGAGAGTTGCTTTACCCCATGGTCGCTCCGTCACCCTGTTGCCACTTCGTCCCGTCCATGGCTATAGCACCAAACCTTCTGTTCGCTGGGTAGAGGCTCCTCTCCTAAATCATCTTCAACGTCAACTACATCTTCATCGTTGTTCCTAAAGTCACTGTCATTGCTTATATTTACAGTTGCATGGGCGCTAGCTGAAACTTACATCTTGCAACAAGGATGACATCATTGCTTACGTAGCACGAATCTATTGGCAGAAGGGAACACACACCTCTTATCAGCTGAGACTGCGCTGGCTGTCATGGATCACTATGGATCTCCCCGAGTTCAGGCTTCGGACATGATTTTAGTTTAAGTTCACCTCTAGTATACTGGTACATTGTTTATAAGTGAACGGAGAGGGGAGAAGCAGATACCCCGTGCGCCACTGAGTTTGTACCATAATAATAATAATAATAATAATAATAATAATAATAATAATAATAATAATAATTTGTTTTTCATCATTGGGTAATACTCGATTTCAATAGGTTTACTCGTAATCCAATTGCATGCTAAATAAAAAAACGACACAGTATAAGTTATTTCTTAAAAGTGTATGTTTTATTCTTCATTTAAGATATTTATGTAATTAGTATTTCTTCAATCATAAGACAACTTATTGAATAACTTAATAGCTAAAACAGTATCACTTTAACTTTTTCGAGAGAGCCTAATTTAGGAATAACTAAATTTAATTTATTTCTAGTATTAAGATTGGTAAATTGCTTGCTAAAATTTGTTCCCTACAGTTACTGTGTAAAAGCAATAAATAGCTTGGTGGAAAATAAGTAAATATTAAGTTCTGTAGTAAGCAAAAGCTTTTATTATAAAGTATAAATAACAATATGAACAAAGATAAAGCTGTATTGTGGCAGATGAAATAAAGAGTGTGATTTTCATGCGCGGACAACTGTTGCAATAATTACAATATATTTTGTGAATGTATCAAAAGCAAAACGTGTTCTATTAGATTCGTACCTTCAGAACTGATTGCTTGCTTAGAGTGAATGGTTAGAGTGCAACCAAATCGCAACGCTGTCCGCAGTTTTATTACACTGCTAAGCCTCTTTAGAATGCTCTTCTTTCTTGTTTCTAGGATACAGTGGTCAGCAAAGAGCTTCCCGAATATTTGCCGTTGCAAAAATATGTCCAATCAGTCATATCCAGCAGCGAGGGAATGAAACGGGCTTAGAGCTACACGACATTCATTTTCTAAGGATAAGCGAAAAATACCAAATAATTTTGCATGTACTCACTCCAACCGAGATTCGAAATCGGGACTGGAATATGTGGCAGGCACGCCACCTTCATAAACAAAAGTGGGCTTGGTCAGTATCTGTTTAGCCAATTAAACCGCTATATGTGTGAGACGTCCTCGAGAAATGGTTTATAATGAACAACATCGCAAATGCACGAATTTCAAATTCACTCGCAAACTTTAAATCTTGTTTCTTGGTATTTAGTGGACATTAAGGAGACAATCCCAAAATGTGTACGTTTTAGAAGACTCTCGATATAAATTATTCTTAACTATGAACCAATCTCAACCAAATATGAAATGTAAATTAGACTGAGTTTTATTTATGGTCGCTCTTAAGCTGCCGAGTTTCTTAGTATCCCACTCCATACTGGGCGTGAAAGACCTTCATTTTGCTCGAGGCCTCTTTATCAGGCTTGGATTTCTTTACGTGTCCTAAATCTATGATACTCGACCAATGACTTTACTTCCTTTTCGAAGGAAGCCATGCTAAGGATTTTTACCTCAAAAATATCCATCACACTCCGCCAGGTTTGAACCCGCGACCTTGAGAACCAGCGGCTAGCACGTTACCCCTAGACCACGGAGGAGACGTTTCAAAAGTGCCGAGATTTGCTTCAACTTCACGAATATAAAATTTAACTGTGTAACAACGGAAAATGTGTACGTGTCTTCATCTAACTTGAATAATAGATAAGTACATGGAAACTTGGAAATATCTACGTAAAATAGGTTGAAAGACTTACATTTTTAAAAGATCTGGTATGTTACACTCACATGACTCATAAACAAACTTCCTACAAAAGATAATTCTTCTTTCTACGTATGCTAATCGAGATAAACATTAGCAGAATGTTCTTATTACTTAGTTCCTTATAAGTAGAATGGGAGCTAGGGAATACACTAGGCTAAAGTGAAAATTTTTTAAAAGCTTTCGTTATGCGATTGTCATTGCAAATCATTTCTTTGCTTGGCCAGGAGTAGAACAAAAGAAAAATGACACTTTCTGTCTGAGAAAAGTATAATTATTTTAAAACTGAAACCGATAACAAGGAATATCTTGGAAACGGCCAACTCTACAAGAAAAACGCATATTGCATAAATTGTGTGTTATAACAAGATCTACATATTTTTGCGCAGCAAGTTTTTGTGTATCTCTTACGGTTTAGCCGTAATACAAAATTCGGCAAAATTCACCCAGAAAAAGAGGTCTTTAGAGACTATTCCCAAAAAATTCAAGATATACATTTTATTTGGGACGTAAATATCTTAAATATATGGAATTTTAACGAAAATCATTAGAGCCATTTTTGAGAAAATAACATTTTTGAAACTTTTTCCAAGTAAAGGGTAGTTTGTAGTGGGGGGATTTTCTTGGAAATATTCAAGTCGTACCTAAATACCAAGTTTGGTGTTTAACGGACTATTCGTTTTGGAGCTATACTGTCCATAGACACACAGACAGACACTGACACACGGACCTTTTTCTAAAAATATTATGTGTTCCATTCACATGACTGTCTCTACATCTCGGTAACACATTACTGTTAAAAAGCTTATCCTCATATCTACTTCTTGCTAATCGAGATTAAAATTAGCAGAAATTGTGTTATTACTTGCTTCCTTTTAAAAAGAAGGGAAATAAGGGAATAAATTCAGCTAAAGAGATAATCAAACCTTTTAAAAAGCTGGTTGTCATGTGGTTGAAATCCATTTCTATGCAGGGGCCAAGAATTTACAACTTTCCGTGTGAGAAAAGTTTTAAGGTTTTTAAATCTGAAAACAATAACAAGGAATATCTCAGAAATGGCCAATTCTACGGAAAAAAAACCGTATATGACATATGTTGCGTGTTTTAACGTGATCTACATTTTTATGTAGTAAGCTTCTGTCTTTCTCTTAGATTTTACCAGTTACGCAAAATTCAACAAAGTTCATTCAAAATAAAAAAGGTCTCTAGAGGGCTAATACCAGAAAATTCAAGATATACATTTTATTTGCCATATAAATATCTTTAATATACGGTACTTAAATCAAAATCTTTAGAACAATTTTTGAAAAAATCCAAATTTTCGATTTTTGTTCAATATAAAGGATAGTTTGGGGTAGGAGCATTTTACTTAAAAGCTTGTGTCGCATCCCCGGAAGATATAATAACTCCACGGCACGACAGCTCACAAGGAACCTTGGCCTACAGCCCGGCCGCTGCGTCCTCCATCTCGATCCATGACAGACGTCATGGATATCCCTGGAAAATACTAAACTTAAATACCAACTTTGGTATTTTACCGACTTTTCGTTTTGGATTATCGTGTTCACAGACACACACACACATTTTTCTGAAAATACTTTTTTTGGATACAAGGGGACCCAAAAACGTCTATTTCCGGTTTAATCTCGGTATCAAATTTTTGGGTAGAATGGAATGTCTTCTCTATACACTACGTACATAGTACGTGTAGAGAAAGTAACAATCTGATGTGTTACACTCACATGACTTTCTCTACCTGCTCTACAAAACTCCTCAAAAGATTATTCTTCTTTGTACACAATGCTAATCAAGATAAATGTTAGCAGAATGTTATTACTTAGTTCCTTATAAGTAGAAGGGAATAAGGGAATGCGCTATGCTAAAGTGATTGTCAAATGTTTTAAACGCTATCGTTATGCGATTATCATTGCAAATCACTTCTTTGCTTGGCCAGAAGTAGAACAAAAGAAAAACGGACACTTCCTGTGTGAGAAAAGTTTAAGTACTTCACAATTGAAACCAATAACAACGAATATCTCAGAAACGGTTACTTCCACAACAAAAACGTAAAGGACAAAAATTGTGTGTTTTGTACATTTTTTGTGTAGTACGTTTTTTTTTTCTATCTCTTACGGTTTAGCAGTTAAGCAAAATTCATCCAGAATAGAGAGGTATTCAGAGGTTATTCCCAAAAAAATTCGAGATAGGCATTTTATTGCGGACATAAATAGCTTTAATATACGGGATTTTAATCAAAATCGTTAGAGCCATTTTTAAGAAAATCAAAATATTCGAATTTTTTTCCATGTAAAGGGTAGTTTGTTATGTTTTTGAAAATCTTCGTGTCGCATCCTTGGAAGATACTAAACCTAAATACCAAGTTTGGTATTTAACGGTCTTTTTGTTTTGAGACTATACTGTCCACAGACACACACACACACACACACACACACACACACACTCGGACCTTTTTTTAAAAAAAAATTCGGACTCAGGGGACCCCAAAACATACATTTCCGGTGAAATCTAGGTATCGAATTTTTGGGTGCATTACAATACCTTCTCTATCCCTATGTAGGTACATTGTACATATGGGGCTAGAGAAAGTAAAAATGCTTTTTTCGGGCTCAAGAGACATCAAAACATATATTGCCGGTGAAATCTTGTCATCGATTTTTGGGTGGCATACAATACTTTCTCTATCCACTATGTATATTGTATATGCGGACTAGAGAAAGTAAAACGGGAGAATTTTTTTGAGCAAAAATGACAAATTGGCATTCATTTGCCCTAATAAATAGAAACGCTTTACTCGTAGCCCCTTGCACGCTCAGAAGCAAGCACTCTCTGTAACCATTAATGAAATCCTACTGAGCTATGAGAGAGGCTAGTCCTTGGCTACACGGTTGAATGAACCAAGCACATCTCGGTATTTGCATATCAATGTGACTCACGCCTAGTGTGGATTAAGCGCCACTCCCCTCAGGGACCTTCTTTTCCCTGCTTTTACAGCTTATTTTTCTTCCTTTTTAAACCCCTTTCCCGGTAGCACACTGCTATTTATAGGCGTCGCTTGTCTGCGTCTGTACTGCTGTTTTCCTCCTCTATATATTACCAGAGTTGGGCGCGGAGTAGTATACTGCTGATAAACAAAAATTTACTTTGCTTGAAATTCTGTTTGTTAGTGTAGTCTCACAACACTATTTATACAAAACATTAATATTACAATCTGCAACTTTCAGCTTTTTAGCCGTTCAAAATTGATTGGTCTTAAGCTTAAAAATCTGATGTGTTCCATTCAAATGACTTTCTCTACAATTCTGCAACAAATTATTGTTAAAAAGCTTATGCTTCTATTTACTTCATGCTAATCGAGAAACAATTAGCAGAAATGGTTTTACTACTTACTTCCTTTGTAAGTAGAAGCGAAATAAGGGAGTACCATAGGTTAAATGATAGTCCAAGGCTGGTTGCTATGTGAATGAGGTTCCTTTGTTTGTGTGGACAGGAGCTGACAAATTCCTGTGTGAGAAAGGTATACGTTTTTTAAAAGTGAAACAAAAACCAAGGAATATCCAAAAAACTATCAACTCTACGAAAAAAATGTATGTAACATAATTTGTGTATTTTAACGTGCTCTACATTTTTTGCGTGATAACCTTTTCTCCATCTCTTACGGTTTAGCAGTTATGCAAAATTCCGTAAAATTCATCCAGAATAAAGTAGTCTTCAGAGGCTATTCCCAGAAAATTCAAGATATACATTTTATTTGCCAGGTAAATATCTTTAATATCTGAAATTTTAATCAAAATCGTTAGAGCCATTTTTAATAAAATCAAACATTTCGAAAAAAGTTCCTATAAAGGGTAGTTGAGGGTGAGGCGATTTTCTTGAAAATCTTCGTGTCGCATCCTCGGAAGATAAAAAAAACTTAAATACCAAGTTTGGTATTTAACGGTCTTTTCGTTTTTGAGCTATGCTGTTCACAGGCACACAGACACACACACACACACACACACAAGGATATTTTTGTAAAAATGTTTTTTTGGGGTCAGGGGAACCCAAAACATGTATTTCCGGTGAAATCTCGGTCTCGAATTTTTGGGTGCATTACAATACCTTCTCTATACACTACGTACATAGTGTGTGTAGAGAAAGTAAAAATCTGATTACTGTTAAAAAGCATTTTCTTCTATCTTCTTTATGATAATTGAGATACAATTAGCAGAAATTGTCTTAATTACCTGCTCCCTTGTAAGTAGAAAGAAAATAAGAGAATACACCAGGCTAAAACGATAGTCAAATCATTCAAAGGCTGGTTGCCAAGTGGTTGAAATCGATTTCTATGCAGGGCCAGGAGTTTACAACTTTCCGGGTGAGAAAAGTTTTAAGTGCCTGTTTTAAAACTGAAAGCAATAACAAGGAATATCTAAAAAATGGTCAACTTCATGAAAAGAATGTATATAGGATGAATTCTGAGTTTCAACAAGATCTACATATTTTGTCTATCTCTTACGATTTACCGGTTACACAAAATTCAGCAAAATTCATTCAGAATAAAGAGGTCTTTATAGACTATTCCTAGAAAATTCAAGATATAGATTTTATTCTCCATATAAAATATCTTTAATATAAGGTATTTTAATCAAAATATGTAGTTAGACCTATTTTAGTGAAAATCAAAATTTTCGAAACTTTTTCCATGTAAAGGTAGTTTTGGGTGGGGGAATTTTCTCAAAAACTTCGTGTCGCACCCCTGGAAGATGCTAAACTTAAATACCAAATTTGGTATCTTACCGACTTTTCGTTTTTGAGTTATTGTGTTCAGAAAAACACGGACACACACACACAGAGACCTTTTTCTAATTTTTATTTTATACAGGAGACCCAAAAGCATGTATTTCCGGTGAAATCTCGGTATCAAATGTTTGAGTGGAATGCAGTACCTTCTCTATTAACTATGTACAAAGTCGTGTAGAGGGAGTAAAAAAATATGTGTTCCATTCACATGACTTTCTCTACAATTCTGCAACAAATTATTGTTAAAAAGATTATGCTTCTATTTACTTCATGCTAATCGAGAAACAAGTAGCAGAAATGGTTTTACTACTTGCTTCCTTTGTAAGTAGAAGCGAAATAAGGGAATACCATAGGTTAAATGATAGTCAAAAGCTGGTTGCTATGTGAATGAGGTTCCTTTGTTTGTATGGACAGGAGTTGACAAATTCCTGTATGAGAAAGGTACACGTTTTTTAAAAGTGAAACAAAAACCAAGGAATATCTAAAAAAAAACTATCAACTCCACGAAAAAAAAATGTATATAACATAAATTGTGTGTTTTAACGTGCTCTACACTTTTTGCGTGATAACATTTTGTCCATCTCTTACGGTTAACAGTTATGCAAAATTCCGTAAAATTCTTCCAGAATAAAGTAGTCTTCAGAGGCTATTCCCAGAAATTTTTAGATATAGATTTTATTTGGTAGGTAAATATCTTTAATATACCATATTTTAATCAAAATCGTTATAGCCATTTTTGAGAAAATAAAAATGTTCGAAAAAACTTCCATGTAAAGGGTAGTTTGGAATGAGGGATTTTTCTCAAAATCTTCCTGTCGCATCCCTGAAAGATACTGAACTTAAATCCAAGTTTGGTTTTTTACCCACTTTTCGTTTTTGTGTCATCGTGTTCACAGACACACGGACACACGGACCTTTTTCTGAAAATGCTGTTTTGGATACCTTAAAACATATTTCGGTGACATCTCGGTATCGAATGTTTGGGTGGAGTGCAATACCTTCTCTATTCACTTTGTACATTGGAGAAAGTAAAAACGGATGGCAAATACTTAAATAAAACCTGCAAAATATGCAGGTTTTTTTGCTTCACCTTTAAAAAACTTACTTTTCTCATTCAGGAATTTGTCAACTCTTGTCCATTCAAACAAAGGAACTTCAGTCATATAGCAACCACTTTTGACTATCACTGTAACCTATGCCACTTCCTTATTTCTCTTCTACTTACAAGGAAGCACGTAATAAGACTATTTCTGCTATTTTTTTCTCGATTGGAGTGAAGTAAATAGAAGGATAAGTTTTTTAACAACAATTTGTTGCACAGATGTAGAGAAAGTCATGTGAATGGAACACATTAGATTGTTAGTAAATCTGCTCTCCTGTAGAACACATCCATTTCTTAGCACTGAAAAGAAGTATTTAAAACTTAACCCATAAGACCTTATTTACATTTGAATTATTGTTGCAGATAGGTGCTGGGCACTAGTGTCCGCTTTTCTCTTACTACTGTTCATTATAAAAGCAGTAAAGCTTTAACAGTAAATAAATATTATAACTTGTACAGTGTATAATATAACTGTAAGCTCAGCAGCTAAAACACACGATTAATAACCTTAATAAACTGTGTTTTATGAGGTGCGTAACTTCAACAATACCGCTGTTTACTCCGTCCCAATATGACAGAATGTGCGCATGCGCACTGAATTTTGACGCACGTAGGTTAGCCGAGTTTCCTTTCTGTATGCTCTCTATTCTGTGACTGAGCTGTCAATAGCAACCTGTCGGTACGACGTCCTTGCGATACCGGGAATTTTGAGTCTATTGACGAATTTAATATCGTGTCAGCATGTGGTTATAGTAGCTCAGTGGTTAGAGCAACTGGACGGACACCAAGATTTCCGTGTTTCAAATCCCGGCTATGGCATAGACTTTTTCAGTCTGACACAACCTTTCCAAATTCCTATGTTATTTCTTTCTTCATTAGGTATTATCCTTCTTTTATTATACTTGCGCACTGATCTATGATAATTGGAATCTGTACCCAATAATATGCATGCATCATGATTTCATATAGGGTATGTCCTGGATTCCTCCATGTAACTATGAATACTTTGGCAATGTAGCATCGCTATATTGAATATTTTGATATAGGTATACATTAACATTTTCAAGGTTTTTGGCTGCTATTTAAATACATTAAGTCGTGTATTATTTAGAGACCTATGTCAGGCAAAATACTTATACTTAACCATTATGGTTATCGTAGAAATGACATGGTTGAAGTTCAGCTCGCTATCCTTAGGGCTGTTTTTACCTATTTTAGCGTATAATGCCTAAAAACGTCTGTTTACGTTTTTCGAAAATAACGGCACCTTATTGACATATTTTGCCTGACTATTTTGCGTTTTCTTAGTGTGTTCTTTCCTGTCTATTTTGGGGTTTTTAAGGGCCAAACGTTACTCTAATTATAATAAATGCAAGGTATGTGGAATGTGATAATTACGACTTGTTCTATGAAACAGGAAATGTTGTTTCCTAATGTAGAAATTAGTTTGAGGCAATAGCTGGAGTGCCATACGTAAGACCAGGTGTTAGCCACATGTGACGTACTTTACGTCCCATTCCTCAGGGAACAGACAATGGGCTTGTGCGTCATGTTTTCTGTGCGCGCATATTATCTATCTGTTCTACACTTTACGCAACCTGGCACGAGGTATCGCTGTGGCCTTGCTTATAGTTCCAAAGGAAATCTTTGGCGGCAATTTTCCGTAAAAATTCTTCAACCAAATCGTAAAGCAAAATATATCTCATATATAATTTAGGTCAATTTTGAAGGCGTTCATACTTAGTTGGATACTAATTTACTCTAAATACAGTTGGGTCACAAACCGAAAAAATCTGATGTCTTGTATTCACACGACTTTCTCTAAATCTCTGCAACAAATTATTCTTAAAAAGCTTATGCTTCTATTTACTTCATTCTAATCGAGAAAAAAAAAAAAAATAGCAGAAACAGTCTTATTACGTGCTTCCTTGTAAGTAGAAGTGAAATAAGAGAGTACCATAGGTTAAAGTGATAGTCATAACTGGCTGCTATGTGACTGAAGTTCCTTTGTACAGACAGGAGTTAACAAATTCCCGTATGAGAAAAGTACGTTTTTTAAAGATGAAACTAAAAACCAGGAATATCTCAAAAACAGTCAACTCCACGAAAAAAATGTATATAACATAAATTGTGTGTTTTAAGCTGCTCTTCATTTTTTGTTCGGTAAGTTTTTTCTCCATCTCTTACCGTTTAGCAGTTATGCAAAATTCCGTAAAATTCATGCAGTATAAAGTAGTCTTCAGAAGCTATTCCCAGAAAATTCAAGATGTACAGTTTATTTTCAGGTAAATATCTTTAATATACGACATTTTAATCAAAATCGTTAGAGCCATTTTCGAGAAAATCATGTAAAGGTTAGTTTGGGGTGGGGGGATTTTCTTGAAAATCTTCGTGTCGCATCCTAGGAAGACTGAACTTAAATATCAAGTTTTTGAGCTATGCTGTCCACAGACACACGCGCGCGCACCTTTTTCTAAAAATGCCTTTTTTGGATTCAGAGGGATCCAAAACATGTACTTCCGGTGAAATCTCGGTATCGAATTTTTGGGTGCATTACAATACCTTCGCTATACACTATGTAAATGGTACGTGTAGAGAAAGTAAAAAAGAAATATTAGGCTTACGTTCACACGACTTTCTCTACTCATTATACATTAAATTATTTTCATTAAGTTTACTCTTCTACCTACTTGATGTTAATCGAGATATAAAAACCAGCAAGAAAGCTTTTATTGCACATTTCGTTTAAATAAAAAGGGAGTGCAGCAGGCTTAATGTGATATATGTATGAAATTCTACAAAAAATGTGGAAAATAAAAAAAAAATACGATAAAATAATATGAATTCTAAGCTTTAAGAAAATATATAGGTTTTTTTTTTTTTTTTTTTTTCCACTTGGCGCACTTTAATCACCAATAACCGACACTATACATATTCTACTGTGTTTCAAAAGTGCACTATAGAAAATGACCATATGCGTTTTCGAAATATGGCTCTAATTTTGAAAAATAAATTGTTAACTTTTGAAAAATCAAAAGTTTTTGGAGAGAGCAGAAAGTAATAATGTTTTTACTTTAATTAGGAGTTAATATAATAAACCTATCGTCCTCCTGCTGGCCTCTAGTATCCAGGGTGCGGGTTCAACTTGGCAGTAGAGTCGTTGAGGTTAAAGTACTCCCAGTGGTTACCTATGCACTGAGCATTATTGGGAGTTATCTAACAGCGGTGGGCAGACTTGAAAACACAAAAGGAAGTTTCTTCAAAAGATTATGTGGTTGTACAAGTTCACAGCCTCGAGACTAGTTTATGTCCTAGCTAGGGAAAAACTGCTTCTCACAGCCCGGAGAGAGGTAGCCATCAATGAAAAGACAATACGAGAAAGAAATGTGAGCATAATTCTATGGCACCGACGCGAAGACCAATTACTACTGGAAGGGCACGTACTATGCTTTCAGACGATCAACTCTCTGCAACAGCACGCAACGACAAGCACATTTAGGACATTTCCATAGCAAATAAAAAAAAAAAAATCTCAGATTTTCTACAAATAATCTGTGCCTTCCTCTTCATTCTGTGTGAATTATAAGCGAGTTGTAAGCCTTAAATTAGACAAAAACTTCATTTTCTTCCTTTGTTTACCCTCTTCGTCTGCAAGAATTACATCCCCTAGGACTTATAAGCCAATGTAAGACCTTGAATGTGATGCCTGTTGAGCAACAGATCGGAGGGGTAATCCCCGACTCTAGGAACAACAATGAATAAGAGGATGACATGAAATTACGGCGAAACGTATGAAAGGAAATTTACATAATTATGGTGTAGGTGGGGGAATGAACGGCGGAAGAAACCCCACCCAGAAGCTGTTTTGAGCACCACAAAACCCATATGCGGTTTCTGGACAAAAACTTACTGCACAAAAATGTAAATTTCGTTAAAACCAAATTATATCACATACATGTTTTGTGGCATTAACCATTTCCAATATATTATTTGTTATTGGTGGGAAATGTCAAATGCTTTACACTTTAGTTCAGTTCAAAGACGCTAAGGGTTTATTACTTTCTCTATCCCCGTATATAAAATGTACATAGTAGATAGAGAAGGTATTGTATTCCACCCAAAAATCCGATACCGCAATTTCACCGGAAATACGTGCTTTAGGATCCACCGAATCCAAAATTTTCATTTTCAGAAAAAGGTACGTGTGTGTTTGTCTGTCTGTCTGTCTGTCTGTGAGTCTGTGGACAGCATAGCTCAAAAACGAAAAGACGAAGTTTTTCAAGAAAATCCCCCACCCCTAATACCCTGTACATTATTAAAGCCATTTCCATCATAAATAAAATGTATATCTTGAACTTTCTGGGAATAGCTTCTGAAGACCTGTTTATTCTGGATGAATTTTGCGGAATTTTGCATAACTAGTAAACCGTAAGAAATAGACAAAAATTTACCACACAAAAAATGTAGACCGCGTTAAAATACACAATTTATGTCATATACATTTTTCGTGGAGTTTACCATTTTCCTGTTATTAGTTTCAATTGTAAAAGTCTTATACTTTTCTTAGACAGGAATTATCCGTTTTGTTCTACTCCTGGCCGATCAGAAAAACAATTTGCAATGACAATCGCATAATGACAGATTTTAAAACATTTGACTATCGCTTTGGCTTAGTTCCCTTCCACCTATAAGGAACTAAGTAATAAGAACATCCTGCTAATGCTTATCTCGATTAGCATTGTGAAGAAAAAAGAATAATCTTTTTTAAGAAGTTTGTTTGTAGAGCAGCTAGAGAAAGTCATATGAATGTAACACATCAGATGTTTTCTCTTTGTTCCCTTTCGTTCTTTCTTTCCTTCTTTCTTTGCTTTTCATGGTCATGCAAAGACAACGGAATTTCAAAGCAATCAGTTTTTAAAAGATTTGAATCGCTTACGCCTACTCATAAAATATTTCTGCCTACAATTACGTATCTCGATTTACATGAAGCAGATAGAAGAATAGGCGTATATAAAAGTATTGTGTTGAGTGTGTAGAGAAAATTAGGTGAAGTTATATATAATGCAGATATAATTATATACTTATGTTTTGGCTTTATTGTGTGTGGATGCACCTAGCATAAGATGATTAAACTGTACTCTAGAAAATCCAGCGTTGGCATCTACGTAACAATCCTTTAATAGCAGACATCATTTGTTATTGCTTGTTAGAACTCACCGCCTTCTGTGTATGCTATAATTCACCTGATGCGGCTCACTGATTCCACTAAAGTATCAATTTCTTATGGTCTCTCAGTTGTTCCCATTAAACCAACATCTCATATTGTCTAAATACATGCCCTAACAAAACAAATTTTACCATACTTGTGTAATAGATTGCGTTATACGGGATCTCGTAGCACTCTCTAAAGAAAGAAAGAAAGAAAAAAAAACTAATACTGTAATAAACAATTTAATACTCCATATAAGCATAGAGTAATCTCATAAAAGTTTTTTCTTTTAAATTTAAATTACGTAACTGCTTAATCCCAAAGATAATTAATATTAAGGGACATTGGGAATGAAATATCAAATTTCAGATTTCTTTATAGATTTTTCTAAAAACTTTTGAATACCAAAATTCATCAAATTTGATAAATATTTTGCCACACATACATTATTTCATAATATTTGTTACGTAAATATATTACATAATCGAAATCTTTCATGCGCCCCAAATAGAAAATTGTTTGGAACTTTTTGAATTGGAGCTTTGAATCACATACAAAACGTTTACGCAGTTACATTTCAATAATTTTGAATACTGAGTTTGTTTGTTTTGTTTAAAAGATAAATTTTAATCACTGAAATTAATCATTTGTTCATAAAAAACATTTGTTTTTCAAACATTATTGTTGGTATTATCGCCTGTAATAGTACAATAAATACTTCTTACATTTTGGAGAAATTTGAGTTGTATTTAGACAAAAGCCGAAACGTGTGGAACATTTTGAAGTGCGTAAAAATAATTTTGGGAAAAGTGCTGGTGTATTGTAGGAACTTTAAATCGGTGTAGAACCGGAAGCTCAATTTTGTGGAGTTGAATCTGTTGAATAGGTATGTGAGGGGTGTGATAAGTAAAAAATAAAAAAGGCCTACCTTAATGAAATAATCCAATTTGACCAAAATTCAGTACATTGGTTTGCTTAACAATACTTTTAGAGTAATATCAAACTAGAATTATTACTAAGGAGGAATGGTCACTGACGAGGAATAGCTAATAGGGATCATTTGAGATTTCGAGGTAGCCAAACCTAAATGTGTTTGTACCTCACTCACTGTAGGCAATTTTCTTCATATCACCCTATGATTATTTTATCATTATGCAAATAGAATTAAATAAGTGAATTTAACATACACCTTGTACATCACAATTAAATTAAATAATATCAAGTTTTAATGAGTGCTACAATATGTCAATTTCGACTTTGAACAGCGCAAAAGAACGATTTCAGCCCAGTGTTAGTAAGTTTAAATAATATAATTTGCAATTTATACGCAACGCATTGTCGACATTCGTATTACGTAATCTCCTAACATATCTAATAGAAAGAAGCAATATTGGACTTATGTATTGACACAGATTCTAAACTTTGATACAAATAAGTAGGTAACAATCTTTAGAATATGCAACACATCTCGTATTTTCGCAAAAAATATTGTGACCTCAAAAATAAGTATTTACATATAAGCAATATACACAACCCAGGTTGCCCAATAACCCGTAGTATTTGACGTGTACAGATATTCCTTCGTGTGTTGAAAGAGTTGTACAACTCAACGGGGCTATTTAAAGTTAAAACCGTCAATGCGCAACTGCCGAATGCGACCTTGGTTTTATCACTCTCACGAGCACGATTCGCTCACCGTGTCCGCTGATAAGCAAAAAGGAGTTTGTGAAATACTTTTTTTTTTCTTCCAACTAACCGTGTAAAGGACAGAAGTTGAAATCGTAGACTCAAATTGAAAAATTTAATGTCATAGAACCAGCAAATCCGTGATTGAAATCCCAGTTCTCTCATTCGATTAGTCAGTCTGATTGTACCATTCCAAAGTGAATTTGCTATTTTATTATGCTAGTGTATTGTCATTATTTTTGCAATGATTTATTTAACGACTTGCAGTTACCTCAAAAACTGTGAAAATATGCACATGTTCACGTCTGAAGTGTAAATTCTAATGCAAGAGACATAATAGAACAATTGATCTACCAATCATAAATCTACAATAGGTGTATTAACCATGAAAAGCGGTTTTGGTATTTCAAACGCAAAATGTTGCAAACTGACACAACATTGAAGGAATTATCTGTTTTTGTTTTCCGTGCAGTTGATCACACAATGCACAAATGGTGATTTTCAGGAGCATTGAGCAAATTTGCTCTCTTTACTCAAAGGGCAACCAGTTGGTGATTCCTGACCTATACGATCCGTGTAAACCGGGACAGGGGCAAGAACGACGAATCCGGGTGTGTTTTGTAAATCTCTCTACGTTTTTTCTTCTTTTTTTGGTTTAATTTTTGTTTTTACTTTCTCTATCCCGTATGTACAATGTACACAGAGACATTTTCACCAGAAATATATTTTTGAGACCCGAAAAAAGCATTTTAGGAAAAGCCCCGTGTGTATGTGTGTGTGTCTGTAGACAGTATAGCTCAAAAACGAAAAGATCGTTAATTACCAAACTTGTAATTTAAGTTTATTATCTTCCAAGGATGCGATATGAGGATTTTCAAGACGACTCCCACACCTTAAACTGCCCTTTACAATAAAACATTTTTGATTAAATCCCTATATTAAATATATTTACATAACAATTAAAACGTATATTTTGAATTTTCTAGGAATAACCTCTGAAGACCTCTTTATTCCGGATGAGTTTTGTAGAAGTCTGCATAATGATTAAACTCCAAGAGATAGAGAAAAACGTACTACAAAAATGCAATTCTCATTTAAACATAATTTATTTTATATACGCTTTTTTCTTGTAGAGTTGACCATTTTCGAGATATTCTTTGTTATCGGTTTCAATTTTAAATTATATAACTTTTCTCAGCATACAAAGCGAACGGTGCCTCAATTGTTTCATATAACAAGCAGCTTTTAAAGGATTTGGCTATCGCTTTAGCCTAATGCAGTCCCTTACTTCCCATCTACTTACAAGGAAGTAAGTCATAAATCCATTTCTGCTAATGTTTATTTTGATTAACATGATGTAAATAAAAGAATAGTATTTGCTAAGAATGGTTTTATATGAAAGAACTAGAGAAAGCTATGTGAATGTAGCACATCATATTTTTTAATCCAAGTTCGCATTAGCTCATTTTATTCAGTATTTTAAAAAGTAAAATGATTATAGTTAAGGGATAATCCAAATCAGCAAGTATACAGTATGCTAAAACATAAATCTGCGTAAATGAATTTCAAAGAAGTAATATTACTACTGCTATTATATGCTGCACTAATTTGGAAAAGAACAGCAAATTAAAATCAAAATATATGAAGATGCAATTACTCACTAGGGAAGGAAACGCCTTCTGGACCATGCTCTTCTATGCACTATGCTTTATTAAACGGATAACTCATATAGACATAAAAGTAAGGGCAGTAGTTGCACTATTCAATATAAAAACAAGCAGAACAACCACAAATTAGCAATTAGATCACCCAGGAAACCCAATGAAATATCTCTACCCCAAATGAATGAGGGAATTGTCTTATACTTAGGATGATTTCAAAATAAGCAAGAAGTGTTAGAAGCGTACAACATACATAAATACATTCAAATGTTTATTCGTGGTAACAAGCTCTTGCAACTATAAATATAAAAGAAAGAAAATGTTCAAACATGCTTGTTAAATGATGTTCTCATTTTAGGAAAAACTCAAACTTCCATGGTATTTTGATAACGCTATCAGATAGAAAAATACTTAACACAAATTTTACATTTTAATGACCTCTGTTTTTTCTTGTAGTACGTTTTTGCTTTTTCCCAATAGTCTCTTAATCACACAAAATTATGCAAAACTGTTCATATCAAATAGCAGAACTTCAATTCAAAGCATGCACTTTATATATTGTGAAAATATCTTAAAGTGTGTCTAATCAAAATGGGTAGAACCAATTTTAGAAAATAAAAAATAACGTATTTTTGTATAGTTATTTCAGGTTGAGGAGATTGCCTTGATAATAATTTGTCGTTTGGTATTTATACATTTCATGTTTGAGTTGTCTTGTTCATACTCAGACAGGTACACCCAAATTATTTTAAATAGTGCTTCTGTCTATTCAGGGAATCCCAAAATATGTATTTCCTGTGAAATCCCGATATCGAATTTTTGGGTGGGGTGCCGTAAAGAAACCAATGCAGTTCGCAATCTTGGTAAAATGAGTACCTATTTAACAAACCTATTAACACAGATAACAATTGTATCATTTTAAGTTCAGTTTGCCCGCGAAAGGTCAGGGCAAACGATAATAATATATCATGAAGTCGAAGTTGATCCGCGGCGGTTTGTCTGAAAGAGAGCAAAAGCATAAAGTACCACACCCAGACGGCAGCTTGTAAATGAACTCGGGCCTAGTAATCGGCGAGCGCAGTGCTGCATGACTGAAGCAAATTCAGGTTTATAATTTGTCAGAATGAAAATTTATGTTCCACCTTCAATTCAACAGTTCTTCGTTTAGTTTGCTAGCTTAGGTGCATACCCACTCTTTTGTGGTATACATTCCGCCTCAGAAATTGTCTTTTTACTTGATATTCCTACGAGTTGATGTTGCTGATACTAATCTCATTCCTAGCTTGGGGCTATCATTTAGATAATTCCTTGGAATTTCAGATTTGTGTACACTAAGTACTTCTAGTTATCTACAGGGAGGAACAGTTGAGTGGAACAGCTGCGTAACTAGCAAGTGTTTGTCCCTAAAAATACGTGAGTACAGAATATTAGGGCCTAACAAAAATGACGTCGTTCAGTAGCCAGAAAAGTGGACGAAAATAACCCTTTCGCATTTCCTAACTAGTAATTGTTACGATTAGCTTCGAAGAAGATCGTTTCCCGTGTTTCTCTGCTTGACGTTCTTTAGCAGTGTCAGGCTTTTAAATCAAACAATTTGTTCATGACAAAGCAGATTGCCTTGTTATTCACCAAGATCTTTATTTTCTATGTCTCTCTCAAAACAACTTCACATATGACACAGCGCTTATATAGATAATCTTGTTCGGGGCAATGGATGGATGGGTGGATGGATAGATAAATGGGTGGTTGTACGGATGGACGGGTGGATGGAACGATCAATCGATTCTGTGATATTATGGAAGAAAAAACAGCGAATCGACTAGATCAGATTGGAAATATTATGTACGGAATTACATCCTTTGGAAATTCAATACACTACCAACAGCTTTAAAACTCTTTGAAGTAAGACTTAGCTAGTCTAATATATTTTGATAGTATTAGAATTTATAAGAATGACATCAAATCAAATGATTTGATATGAGAACCGAAAACATAATAATGATAGTTCATTAAAATTTGTACTTAATGTACGTTAATTGAATATATTTAAATTTCGATGCAGGTCTTTAATATAATTCATTTTAGAGTGGATTTTCTCGCGACTGTAGTTGGAGTCAAATATTGCTACTAAATGTGATGTAAATAATCACAACTTGAAAAATGAATCATTTGACAACGATTTAAATAACTTCCAACCTTCTGATCTCCAACATTTAATGTTTGTACACTTTTGTAGAGTAATTCCATTTGCAGTTCGTGTGGAGCCTCTGAAAATGACATGAAAGTGATATTTCCCACGTTTCGAAGCTAACATTCTGTTTATTTTTGCTTAAAACAGCACATTCGCTACCGAACACTATACTACATAATAATAATAATAATAATAATAATAATAATAATATATATATATATATATATATATGCCAGTATGTGTAACCCACCAACATTTCTTCACCTTGAGTTTTGACGTCAGTATCTTGCAAGGTTTACCCTTGAACATGTCTGCTCTAGAATGTTAAATGTACCTTCAGTTACTTAATTTTTCCGGCCTGCATATCAGAACATTATTTACACTCATATAGTATAATTTCAACTCCTTGCATGGAATTGTAATTACATTTAGTATGTGACATTCGGGTAAGCTGGCCGAGGTTTTGTTGAAGCAATACGTATTCTTGGTTTCATTAATACTGTCTGTAATAAATTCGGTACTTTATATTTAAATCTTCTATATTAATTTTTACAATTTGTTGTAAAAATATTTAATAGTATAACAACTTATTTATGAGGGTTCAGTAGAAAATGTATAGTTAAATCTTATTATGTACTTTTATAGATCTGTTTTATCGATATGAGAAACAGTGCAGATAGCATTATACTGAAACAAACAATTGAGCTGTATTCTGGATGCAGTCATACATTTGAAGTCTTGACGCCCTTGAAACAGACAGACATCTCTCGCGTTATGATTCTTTTGTTGCAGGCATTGTGGTAGGTCAATGGGAGGTTATGTGTAGTTAGCGAGGACAATATTTGTCCGGAAGTAAGAGAGCTCTTAATTTATTTAAACTACTAACAGAGTGACATGCACTTGGCGTATCTATCTACCGATAAGCGAAGCTGAAGGGGAAAAAGTTCTTTAGGGTAATTGAACTAGTAAGCAGTGTCTACTTTATAGAAGATTATCTTAATTTTGGCAATCTACTTTTGTTAGTTGCTAAATTGCAAAATTTACTTTTTAAACAACCAAGGAAATCCACTTCATGTTATCCTTTTTTGGTATTTCGTAATTTTGTAATTGATAAACAGAGCAGCCATCTTTATAATTGCAGAAGTCCCTTTCTCTCCGCAAGATGAGAAACACAGGATAACTGTACATCATACCTACACGGACTGAGAAATAAAAGGACTTCCCAAATGGAGCATTCTACTTTTATGTATGCTGCTTTGGTGACCATTTAACAATATATTATTTTATGTTGGTAGGGCTATATTTACGATTAAAAGTTGAAATTTACATGTGATGATACTCATAATACAGTGAAGGATCTTGTTAGTAGCGGGGAAGCCGAAAGACCTAAGCAGTTTTTTTCTTTTTTAAGCTTAACGTCCTATAACCTGATTGGTCATATCGGACGATAAGTGAATTTGGTGAAATGATGCTCAAATTGTCTCGGGGTCCAATGAGCTTGAAATTACTCGACATTCTTCTTCTCAGGATAAGGGAAAACCCCGAAAAACCCTACCATCACACTACGCAGGTGGGCTAGCAGTTTTTGTTAAGCGCTGAAACTCTGATAAATAAGCTGAAAGTCAATACTAATACTTCGATTATGTTTTAGTTAGAAATTACATACTATAATTCTCGTCACCGCCAATTAAACAACGCAGCATAATTTAATAATAATAATAATAATAATAATAATAATAATAATCATAATTAATATAGTGTGTACACGATGCTTAAACATAATTTTTGCATTTTCCTAATGTTTCCTTTTTGAGTTATCGTGTTCGCAGAAACACGGATACACTGCCACACGGACTTTTTTCTAAAATGCTTATATAGGATACAGGCGATACTAAAACATGTATTTCCGGTGAAATCTCTGTATCGAATTTTTGGTTGGAGTGCAATACTTTCTCTATATACGTATTTACCATATACTATGTAGAGAAAATAACTAGTTCCTCTATATATATATCTCTAATTATGCAATATTTTCTTGGTAACTATTAACGCCAGAATGCGGTGTTGACATTAAAGTAAAAACATAAGACATTTTACTCAGAATTCATGCACTTCTACGTTTATGGATGTGTTACAGCGATAGTAAGAAATCCAAGAATCTGTGGAATTTCCTTTTTCTATGAAGAATGTTGATGACATTCTAACTCAAGCATTAAAGCGCCAATGGAATGGCCGAGATTAGCGAATTGCAACCAATCGCGGTCATCTGACTGGAGCGATATTGTCGAAACATATTATCGCAGTTAACAGTGGCACCTGACGTTCGTTTGTTTAATCTCTTGTCTTGGTTACTGGTAACAAGGTGAAAATCCAGTCAGCCATGGCATTGCGTGATGGCGGAAAGTTTGAAACCGTCAGGCGTCTATTAAAGCAATGGCTAATATATGTTAATTCGACAACTGTAGTTTCAATTAATTCAGTTACAATGAACATTTAAAGCTTTATCCAGTCCATAATGTGTTTAGTTCAAAGCCGGGGTGAAAATAATCATTATTTGTATTTCTTATGTATGAGATGATTGCAATAACCTCAAATAAAATATCGTTTGTTTCCATTTCATGAATTAAAAGCTGAAATGAAATAATTGTTCCCTATTTCTATTGTTGCTATCGATATTCGTACATTGATATTGTAGGCACCCGTCGGCCATATCATAATTCAGGAGTCAGTGAAGAAATAAAGAAAAAAAAAAGGATGATAAATAAACGTCACCTTCCATTGGAGAACTAATATATTACAATCAAAACCTGATAAAATCTCTCTTCATATCTCGTACTATAAATTATTAATAATCTATTTCTCTGAACTGTCTTATCAAATACAACGCGTTTTGTCCTTTGGCTCCCGTCGTGAATTATCGACAAGATGAAAACACTCGGTATTACTTGTGATAATTTCAACCGAATTCGGCATTCTTTCTCACACGTTTTAAAATAATTACTTTCTCTAGCCCCGTATGTACAAGTACACAGTGGATAGAGAAGGCATTGTATTCCACCCAAAAGTTTGATGTCAAGATTTCACCAAAAATATATGTTTTGTGGTCCCCTGAGTCTGAAAAAAACCTTTTTAGAAAAAGGTCCGTATGTGTCTGTGGACAGCATAGCTCAAAAACGAAAAGACCGTTAAATACCAAACTTGGTATGTAGATTTGGTATATTCCAAGGATGCGATGCATAGATTTTCAAGAAAATCCCTCCCCCCACAAACTACCCTTTACATGGAAAAAATTACGAAAATTTTGATTTTCTCAAAAATAGCTGTAACGATTTTGATTAAAAACTCCGCGTTTTAAAGCTATCTAAATCCCATATAAAATGTATATCTTGAATTTTCTGGGAATAGCCCTGAAGACCTCTTTATTCTGGATGAATTTTTCCGAATTTTGCTTAACTGCTAAATCCGAAAGAGATAGACAAAAATTTAATCCACATAAATGTAGATTTCACCAAAACACACAATTTATGTCCTTTACGTTTTTGTTGTGGAGGTAACTGTTTCCGAGATATTCCATGTTATGGGTTTCAATTGTGAAGTACTTACTCTTTTCTAAGACAGGAAGTGTACGTTTTTCTTTTGTTCTACTCCTGACCGGGAAAAGAAGCGATTTGCAATGACAGCAGCTTTTAAAACATTTGACTATCACTTTAGCATAGCGCATTTCCTTAGTTCCCTTCTACTTATAAGGAGCTAAGTAATAAGAACATTCTGCTAATGTTTATCTCAATTGGCATCGTGTAGAAAGAAGAAGAATATTTTGTTAGAAGCTTGTTTGCAGAGCAGCTAGAGAAAGTCATTTGAGTGTAACACATCAGATTTTTTATACTGGTACGCCACGCTATTACGTTTTGATACAGGAAATTAACAGTTTCGTTTAGTAAATGAATGATGGAAATAATTAACCAGAAATCGAAAGTTGCCTAATCAACGTCTTTTAACTATCGGAAGCCTCTAAGGCAAATTGATATGACCTTGCGGAGGAGTAAATAATTCTGTTATGTCGGTTGTTAGGCTGTTAAGGATTTTGCGATTATGTCTCCCGTTACTTTTTACTTTCTCTATAAAGTAAAGGGTACGTAAGTAGAGAAGGTATTGCACTCCACCTAAAAATAGATACCAAGTTTTCATCGGAAATACGTGTTTTAGGGTACTCTGTATAAAAATGTATTTTTGGAAAAGGTTCCTGTGTGTGTATGTGTGTGTACTATGTGTGTGTTTGTGAGACTGTGTGTCCGTGCGTCAGTGTGTCTGTGAACATGATAACTCAAAAACGAAAAGTCAGTGAAGGACAAAACTTGGTATTTAATTTTAGTATCTTCCATGGATGTGACACAAAGATCTTGAAATACCTCAAACTACTCTTTCTATAGAAAATTTTTATAAAATTTTAATTTTCTCAAAAATGGTTCTTATAGATTTTGATTAAAATACCATATATTAAAAATATTTACGTGACCAACAACATGTATATCTTGAATTTTCTGGTAAGAGCCTCTAAAGGCCGCTCTATTCTGAATGAATT
Organism: Hymenopus coronatus; assembly: GCA_030762935.1. Lineage (NCBI taxonomy): Eukaryota > Metazoa > Arthropoda > Insecta > Mantodea > Hymenopodidae > Hymenopus > Hymenopus coronatus. The sequence goes on along the minus strand of CM060892.1, from coordinate 127,334,304 downwards.
CTGCTGAATATTGCATAACTGATAAATCATAAGAGATAGACCAAAATTTACTGTGCAAAAAATACACACTTTATTTCATTTAAGTTTTTTCGTGGAGTTAACCATTTCTGAGATATTCCCTGTCATTCGCTTTAGTTTTAAAATGTTTAAAACTTTTCATACTTCCATACCAAGAAACGGATTTCAACCACATGGTAACCGCCTTTAAAGGACTTGAATATTACTTTAGCCTGGTATATTCTCGTATTTCCCTTCTACTTACAAAAAATCTGATGTGTACCATTCACATGACTTTCTCCATATCCCTGCAACAAATAATTCTTAAAAAGCTTATACTTCTATTTACTTTATGCTAATCAGAAAAAAAAAAAAAATAGCAGAAATAGTCTAATTACTCGCTTCCTTGTAAGTAGAAGCGAAATAAGGGACAACCGTAGGTTAAAGTGATAGTCAAAAGCTGGTTCCTATGTCATTGAAGTTCCTTTGTCTATATGGATAGGAGTTGACAAGTTCCTGTATGAGAAAAGTATATATTTTTCATAGCAGAAACCAAAAATAAGGAATGTCAGAAAAACGACGAACTCCACGAAAAAAATGTATATAACATAAATTGTGTGTTTTAATGTACTCTACATTTTTTGTGTAGTAAGTTTTTGTCCATCTCTTACAGTTTAGCAGTTTTCAAAATTTAGTAAAGTTTATCGAGAATAAACTACTCTTTAGAGGCTATTCCCAGAAAATTCAAGATATACATTTTATTTGTCAGGTAAATATGAATAATATACGAAATTTTAATCAAAATCGTTAGAGCCATTTTTCAGAAAATCAAAATTTTCGAAAAAAATTCCATGTAAACGGCAGTTGGGAGTGGGGGGATTTTTCTCAAAATCTTCGTGTCGCATCCCTGGAAGATACTAAACTTAAATCCAAGTTTGGTATTTTACCTACTTTTCGTTTTTGAGTTATCGTGTTCACAGACACACGGACACACGGACACACACACACACACACACACACACACACACACGGACCTTTTTGTGAAAATGCTTTTTTTGGATATTGGGACCCTAAAACATATTTCCGGTGAAATCTCGGTATCGAATTTTTGGTGGAGTGCAATACTTTCTCTATACACTATGTACATAGTGCATATGGAGAAAGTAAAAGTAATAACACAATTTTTGCCAACGTTTATCTTGATTAGCATGAAGTAGATAGACGAATCTTTTTAACAATAATTTGCTACAGAGATGCAGAGAAAGTCATATGACTGGAACACATAAACCTTTTCCCCAAAATACCTTTTCCCTGGAAACTTTTCCGAAACTTTTTATTTACTCAATAATGTCTCTATTGATTTTATTAATTATGTATTTATTTTTCTTATAGCTTAACGTCTTTCAACCTGGTTGGTCATATCGGACGATGGATGAAATCAGTGAAACGATACTCAAATGATCTTGTGCTCCATGGGGTTTAAAGTTACTCGGCATTCGTCTTCTCAGGATAAGGGAAAACCCTGATAAAAACGCTAATCGAGATTCGAATTCATGGCCTCTTGGATGTGAGGTAGACGTGCTACCCCCACACTAACCCCGCTCTAACGACTTTGATTAACATACCATACGTTTAAGATACTTTCATCACAAATCTAGATTGCTTTTGCATAAGTGGTAAATCGTGAGAGATATACAAAATGTTACTGCATAAAATATATAGATCTCGTAAAAACACATAGTTTATAACCATCACAGTGTTTTGTGGAGTTAACCATTTTAGAGAATTCTTTGTTATCGGTTTACATTTTCTAATACTTACACTTTACTCAAATGGGAAGTCATCATTAATTTGTCTTATTCAATACAACATTTTATGCAAATGAGGAAGGCCTTGTGTTTACAAACATATTATTACGTCGCATAGTGGAATGCACTAATGCTTCACACGGAGTGGAACGAGTTACTGCATATTCCCCTCTGCTCCTTCAACTTGGACATGCCTGATACAAACAAAGTTAAAACAAATTATATTCTGTGACCAGTGACGATTGGTGGTCAGTAATTTAGGTACACCGCTCCTTTTATGATCGTTTTTCTAATTCTATAAAATTTAGTCATCCCCGTTATACGCGATCTCATTTTATGCGTTTTCGCTTAAAGCGATTTAAAAATGCTGATTTTAACACCGTACAAATCACATAAATAGATGCATCTGTTTAAAACTATTTTTTTCATGTTTACCTTGAAATAACTCATATTATTATCACATTCACTTTACGCGTTTTTTGTGTTACGTGATAATTCATGAGAACCAATTACTTGCGTTAAGCGAGGGACATCTGTATACTAAGTTATTGTTTATTTGAGTAATTTAAAGCGGAAAATGGCCGTTCAGCAGAAGCTGTATTGCTGGTACAGTTAGAATTCGACAAGCTAATCTGTAAACTTCAGGCATAGCCCACACCAGATCTCTTTCGTTCATAATTTTCACTATTTCACCAACTGACCTTCCTTCAAAATTTTTATTTCCAGAAGAGTACAGAACAATAAGTTCATTTTTTAGACGTACCGAATCAAAATTTGAACCATAGGTGTCCAGCAATTTTGAGCAATTGTGATCAGCAAAAGACGTTTTGTAAGTTTTGAATTTTGAGAGCAAAGAAATGAAAACTTTTGTAGTCGGAAAAGCTATTTTGTATTTGTTAGAGTACATTATCTAAAATTTCATTGAATATCCTCCTGAACATAACTTCAGTAATTTCACTTGGTTCATTGTTCTTCCTTTTCTTTTGTGTATGTTCATTTATCACTTCAGCAGAAATGCTTCGCCAAATATTTTGGAACTCTTTTCTTGTTCGCTCTTCTAAAGTGTTTTTAATCTGGATTACTTTTGAATGACAATATGCAATATCCATAGACTTGTCTTGTAATATGTAGAAGAGAATGTCGGTATGAGTAAATATTGCCGAAAGTGTTTAGTGGAGGAAGACAGTAGCCAACCGAGTCAGGTTCCCAATCAACATTGCTTTCTGGTTCTGTCAGGAATTTGTTGCTCTTGTACAGTGTTGACAAGCCACGAACTGAAATTCCAGCGCGTTGGAGCCGCTTTTGATAACTTTGTATTCATAAAAGCACGCAAAGTTTCCGTTCTTTTAGTGGAATGAGAAAAGAAATCAGGGAGCCGTGATAGAGTTTGAAAAATTCTGCACTCATCAACACACATCGCTGCCTGTTGCAGAACCAAATTAGGAATATGCCAGTAACCGTGAACAAATAATGCCTGTGGAAACGCCATTTACTTTAGATTGCCGACCATCTAATCGTCCAGACATTATGGCCGCACCATATGTCTGAGCGACAAGTTTCTTACAAATATTACATTCTTTAACTGTTATAAGAACATGCAGATCTGTCTACACTGTCTACACTGACGTCTGTAAAGCCCATGCACCTTTCTTGAACTTCCCCTGATTTGTTCAGAAGGCGTAAAATGGTAGAGAGTTGGGATTTGTCCACTATGTCTGAACACTCGTCTAGAAGATTAGCCATAAAATTAGCGGATGCAAATTCTTTTATTACACAATTTAACAAAACACCCCTAACAGCTTCGTTTAAATCATTCTGAATGGATGACGCAGTGCCCTGAAAACTGTATCGTTTTTTAAATAATCATTTAAAAGTTGATCATACGTGCTGAGTAAATCCAATCTTTCTACATAATTACCTCTATCAAAGGAACTTTCTGCCTCGTCGTGTCCTCTAAAAGCTAATTCCTGCTTCCCTAAGTGACAAACAACATCAATGAGTCTGTTCAATATTTCTCTGGTATTTTTACCATTTCATCATGCTTTGAAATTTGTAACGATTTCTGAGCATTTAGCTGCTGTTCATTCGCCTATTCCAAAATTACTATTGCACAACATATGTGCTTTTTTTTTCATGCTTATTAATGAACCAGTTAGAAAAACTATATTGTCGAATCCTTCTTGAGACCATATGGTACTGCTTTTGTCGCTACTAAAAAGAAGACTACCCAACAATAGTTTGTTTAATCATTTGTACCTAGAATAATTGCTATGAGAAATGTCTGTTATACTATCGTTTACTCTCTTGACATTTTGCAATCAGACCTGGTAGTTCAGAATGGGCCTGCTGTTGTTTTTTATTTTAAGTTTTTCAGAAAATTCAAAATTCTGAAATCCAGTCCTTAACAGATATTCTACTGCACAATCACAAGAACCACTAGCTTCAGCAATATGCACATCGGTAATTTTCACAAAAACTTACAAGCAAAACAACACTAATACAAACTAAAAATGATAGTCAATCGCAAAATTTAGAGGTGCATTTCGACAGCTAACGGCTGGCAACTAAGCTTCGTTCCCTCCTCGCCTCTCTAGCGGAGAATTGGGAGTGCGTGTCCATCGCTTCAACTTGCGATGCAACATTTGCTGGCCTTGCCTAGTTAGCAGAGAATGCGGGAAGCATGGTTATCATTTTAACTTGCGATGAGATGTGCGCGCACAATTTAACCGCACAAACTTGCGATTATTTCGTATTTAGTTAAAGTGACATATATAAAATTCTGATTATTTTACATGTTTTTTAAGAGTCGTTTTGAACCCTCTCAAGTTTAGTACACCGGCGGTGTTCAGGAGAATTCGCCACTGTCTGTGACTACCTCTGAGTGAGTAGGAGGTGTTTGCTCACTTGAGTACAGGTAGCTTAGGAACACAATGTATTCACATTTGGAAACCATTCATGTCCTAGAAAGTGCTACTCGCACGAAGCTAGTGAAATTCGGCAGCAAGAAACAAAGTAATAAGGAGAACTGAAGTTGGCTCAGCTCAGCGGCTGAAAAGAGTGCCGATCCCTTCCTTTTCTATTATTCGCATCGTATGCTAAAAATCTGTTGTGTTCCATTCATATGACCTTCTCTACCTATTCCGCGAATAAACTAATCTTACAAAAACTTATCCTTCTATCTACTTCATGCTAATCCAAATAAACATTAGCAGAAATCGTCTTATTACTTACTTCCTTGTAAGATAATTAACTGGCTAGAGCCATAGTCAAATCCTTTAAAAGCTGGTCTCTGTGTGAAATAATTGAATGGGGTGCAATGCTGGAAGGTGAGACAATATCAGCACCTCGAGTCACCTCCGGTCGGTTGATGCGGTCTTCTCGGTCTGGAGTTCCTATACTACTTATCCAAAATAAGCAGAGAAAGTATTTTATTCAATTGTAGATATTTTAATTCGGTTTTGACCCCGAGATAGATGCTTTGGAGTCCATTAACCCCCAAATTTTGAAATACATATGCGTGTGTGTATTTATTAAGTGGATAAATCTCAAACTTAGTTTGAAAGTTCGTTCCAGGAAGCGATAAGAGTATTCCTCCGTCCTAACATAGCCTTTACACGAACAATGCTTCGCTTATTTTTTCTCAAAAGCAATTTAACGATTTTAATTAACATACCATATGACAAGAATATTAAATCCTCTTATATCCTCTTCGTATTAACTGCATATTGTATAACTTGGAAATCATAAGAAAATGACAAAACTTAGAAAATATGTAAGGTTTACTAAATACACAGTTTACACCAATAATATTTCATATTTTTATCCGTTTTAAAAATATCCCACATTATGTTATTTTTTTCCAGGTATTCATCTGACGAACATGCTTGAAGTTTTCTTTCCCTCGCAAGAGCCCATCTGGTTACCGGGAATAAAAAGGAGCACGTTTTTCTGTGCGTTTTAAGTAACGAAGCACTAATTGTTTAATTTCAATCCCTACACAAAGATATCTTGATTGATGTAGCGTGGATAATAGGATTTTTCTATTACTTATATACATATTCTTCCTCACTCTCATATCAGTATCGAGCTGATCAGTGATCGCCCAGGCTGGCTACTCTCTCTGATCCAGCGTCTCAGATATCAGGCCTGCTTTTGTTCTGTAGTGGCGGGTGTTCAGACGAAGCTAGTGAAGCTTATCATTCATTGTTTTGTATTAAATGTGAATATAGTCTTTTGTGTGCTCAAGTATCCAAACAACCAATCGGGAACATATCTGAGACCTTTCCACTAGTAAAGTTGAAGAGGTTGTTAACAGCACAAAAGAAACGAAGTAAGGGATAAATGTGCTAAGTTTTTGTGGTTTTTCAGCTCCTTTTGTGAATCGATATGTTTTTGCATATTTATGCCAGGTTGTCATGACAACGGAATAGAACTTAAGCTTCCTCTTGTTACCAAAGTCCTGTTTGAGGCTACGGTGCAGCTTAACGTTCCCGGAATTCAGCGAACTAGAGGCACCCCTTGCAGACGGTTTATTGCTTTCATGAAAGAAAGACAACCCTTGCAAGTCACCCCCTTTCCCAAGGATGTTTCCAACGAGTCAACACTATCATGAGCAGTCTAAAAGTGTTGTTCGGTAAAATAATTGTGTGTTTGAATACTCTAACCGTCCGTTGTGTTCTTTTATTTTAGTGAAGTTAGATCCTCTGCAATTTATTTCCATCTAACAGGTATCAAAATCATTAGATAGGGGCTCGCATGGATTAAACTAGAATCATGGAAGATGATAAACATTACTGATGAGAATGGTATGAAAACTTGCCTTATTTGCGAAGAAGAGGAGTCATGGACACATATCTTGGCAAGATGTAGAGGTACGGAAAGGAAAGTATTTACCTTGATTCTTTACCACCGCGAATGGAGAGTTAGGAATATGTTGGACGCTACTGGCAGGCATGGAAGACGCTGAGGAGATAGCTAAATTTCTGCTTTAGGCGAGAGAAGGCTGATAGTAGGGGCGATAAGAGCTAAAAAGTGATTATAATGTTTAGGTATATATCTTTCTCTTAAGTGTATTTGCTTACTATAATAGGGTACACTAATGCATAGGAATACATTTATTTTGTATTGTAAGTTGAAGATGCAATATTTAAATATATTTGTCTTTTTATCTTAATATTTACTCTTTTAATTTTTGTTTTTAATATTGCTTATTACTACGTGCATTATAAAAGCACGTAAGGTCTGTGGACCCGTGCGATTGATGAAGATTTGTGTATGTATTTGAATAAATGCACTTATTCTTTCAGTATCTCCATCTACTGTTTTGTTCATTTAAATATAGCGGACAGATGGAACCACAACATTATGTATTTCACACTCCATTTTCGCGGTGGACTGATTTCGATAAAAGGGATATGGTGTTAACGAAAAGCCTACCTGTTCTTAATTGTCGGCACAAAAAGTTATTCAAAAAGGTGTGAAATGTTACAAAAAACACTTTTTACTTTCTCTACGCATACTATGTACATTTTGTATAGAGAAGGTATTGTATTCCACCCAAAAATTCGATACCAAGATTTCACCGGAATATATGTTTTGAGGTCCCCTGAGTCCGAAAAAAACATTTTTAGCAAAAATGTTCATGTGTGTGTGCAGCATAGCTCAAAAACTAAAATATCGTTAAATACCAAACTTGGTATTTAAGTTTGTTATTTTCTAAGGATGTGACACGAATATGTTCAAGAAAAACTCCTCACTCCCATTTACTGGGGAAAATGTTTGAAAATGCTGTTTTTCTCAAAAATGGCTTTAACGATTTCGGTTAAAATGCCATGCATTAAAGATGTTTAATCACAGATAAAATGTACATTCTCTAGGAATAGCTTTTGAAGGCCTCTTCGTTCTGGATCACTTTCTGCATAACTTGTTTACCAGTTATGCAAAAGTTATTCACAATGAAGAGGGATTTCAGGGGCCATTCCGAAGAAATTCAAGATATGCATTTTATTTGGCATGTAAATACTTTATTATACAATATTTTAATCAAGTCACTGTAGCAATTTTTGAGAAACTCAAAAATTTCGAAAAATCTTACATGGAAAGGATAGTTTGAGTTGGGGGATTTTCATGAAAATATTCGTATCGCAACCCCTCGCGATACCAAACTTAAATACCAAGTTTGGTATTTAACGACTAATCGTTTTTGAGCAATGCTGTCCACAGACACACATATACAGAGAGAGAGAGAGATACACTGACCTATTTTTTAATTTTTTATTCAGGGTCTTCAAAACATATATTTCCGATTAAAATCTCGGTATCGAATTTTGGGTGGAATACAATACCTTCTCTACCAATTATATCTATTTCATGCTAATCGAGACAAACTTTAATAGAATTGGTCTTATTACTTAGTTCCTCGAAGAAGAGAAATAAGTGAATATACTATGTAGGTTAAAGAGACAGTCAAATCTTTAAGAAGCCGGTTAGTATGTGATTGAAATTCGGTTCTCTTTTCATGGCGGAGAAAAACAAAACGAATAGTATTGTCAATATCCCGTCTTAGAAAATCTAAAATTGAAACCAATAACAAGGAATATCTCGTAAATGGTCAACTCTACAAAAAGGGTATATGTGTTTTAACGAGATTACATTTTTTTCTGTAGTAAATTTCAGTGCATTTCTTATCATCGTGTCACATCCTTTGAAGATACTAAACTTATACACCAAGTTTGATATTTAACCACTTTTCGTTTTTGAGTTATCTTGTTCACAGACACACGGACACACATACTACGTATACGTGCGCGGACCTTTTTCTAATTAATCTGATGTGTTCATTTATATGACTTTCTTTACAGCTCTGTAACAAGTTATACTTAAAAAAAACCTATTCTTCTATCTAGATCAAGCTAATCGAGATAAAGTTTAACAGAAATAATCTTATTACTTATTTTCTTATAAGGTAGACTTTTTTTTTTTTTTGGTAGTGTTTTACGCCCGCTTTAACTACTTGTGGACACTGATGATACATGAGTGAAGATGGAGCACTGGTGGAATGCGATGGCGGGGGAAACCGGAGAACTCGGAGAAAACCCGCCTCAGCGCCGCTTTGTCCACCACAAATCTCACCGGCGGTCGCTTGGGATCGAACCGGGGCCGTCTCGGAAGGTAGAAGTGAAATAGAGGAACATACTAGTCTAAAAGGAGAGTGAAATTTTTTAAAATCTGCTATGTGATTCAGATTTGCTCTCTTTGCAGGAGTCTACAAATTCCCATGTGAGAAAAATTTAATTATTTTAAAATTGAAACAAATAAAAAGAAATATCTCAGAAATGGTTAACTCCATAAAAAACCATATAACATAAATTGCGTGCTTTAACGACTTCTAAATTTTTGTATAGTAATTTTTGTATATCTTTTGCGGTCTACTAATTATGAAAAAGCCATTCAGAATGAAGAGGACTACAGAGTTTATTCCGAGAAAATTCAAGATATACATTTTATTTGCAATATAAGTATCTTTAATATACGGTATTTTAATCAAAATTCTTAGAGTCATTTTTGAGAAAATTGAAAATTTTGAAATCTTTTCTAAATAAAGGGTAGTTTGGATTGAGGGGATTTTCTTGAATAACTTCGTGTTGCATCCTTGGAAGATGCTGAATTTAAATTTTGGTATGCAACTAAATTTTTGTTTTCGACACATACAGACACACACACACACATCTGTTTCTAAAAATTCCTTTTTGCATTCAGGGGAACCTAAAGGCGTATTTCCAGTGAAATCTCTGTATCGAATTTTTGGGGAAATTGAATACCTTATTTACCTAAATACTAAATAGACAGAAAGTATTTGACTTCGCACAAACATTTTACCTTCATATTTTTCGCTTGTGAAATATAACTTTCGTCAGACTTTAGAGCCAGGCAACCAAAGCTGTGTGAAAATGTACTGACCATTTGAACTCGGTGATTACCAGATACATTGGTGAGACGCTGCAGGAGGTAGATGAAAACAGCATGAGCTGAATTAGCACGGGTTCTTATAACATCGATGTGAGAAGTCCACGCCCTGCTGTAGGTGGCCTGGTCAGGGTGCCTACTACACATTTACACCATTCCGTAATTTTATCCTGTAACCTTATTACTTTCTCTAGCCCCCTATGTACAATGTACGTAGTGGATAAAAAAGGTATTGTATTCCACCCAAAAATTCCATGTCGAGATTTCACTGGAAATATATGTTTTGGGCTACCCTGAATCCGAAAAAAGCATTTTTAAAAAAAGGTTGTATGTGTGTGTCTGTGGACAGCATAGCTCAAAAACGAAAAGACCATTAAATACCTAACTTGGTATTTAGGTATAGTATCTTCCAAGGGTGCGACTCAAAAGTTTTCAAAAAAATCCTCACAGCTTCAACTATCCTTTACATGGAAAACATTTCTAAAATTTTGATTTTCTCAAACATTTTGATTAAAACTGTATATTAAAGATATTTACATTCGAAATAAAATATATTTGTTGAATTTTCTGGGAATAACCTCTGAAGACCTCTTTATTCTGGATAGATTTTTCCGAATTTTGTTTAACTGCTAAACCGTAAGAAATAGACAAAACTTACTGCACAAAAAATGTAGATCTCGTCAAAACACACAATTTATGTCCTTTATGTTTTTGTTGTGGAGGAAACCATTTCCAAGATATTCCTTGCTATTGGCTTCGGTTGTAAAGTACTTAGTCTTTTCTCAGACAAGAAGTGTCCGTTTTCCCTTTGTTTTACTCCTGACCAAGCAAAGAAGCGATTTGCATCGCATAACGACAGCTTTTAAAATTTTGACTATCACTTTAGCCTAGTGTATTCCCTTAGTTCTCTTCTACTTATAAGGAACTAAGTAATAAGAACATTCTGCTAAAACTTACCTGATTAGCATGGTGTAGAAAAATGAATATGTAAGAAGTTTGTAGAACAGCTAGAGAAAGTCATGTGAGTGTCTCACATCATGTTTTTTGTAGGTACTTCAGGATTATGATTTCTTCTATTTCTTCATCTTCAGGGAGCAGCCATCCATGTGTTTGTTTACGGTAGCTAGAAACTAAATTATTGTAAACGATATTTATTTATACGTACAAACGATGTTAAAAGTAGAGTTAAAAGACAATGTTGGATATCAGCACCTCATTTTAGTAATGTGTCCACCATGTTCGTTATTGAAAACCCTTAATAGTTATGTATACCTCAACTGCAAATCTTACACCCTAAATTGATTATTAGTTATTGGGTTAGTTCAGCGATAAGGGTAGGTACATTTCAAACCCGCTACCTTGATCCCAATAGCGATTACAGTTTGGACATGTGGACACTAAAGCTTCAAAATTAGACAGGCAAAAAGAAACTAAAATATCCAAAATAGGCGTGTATGATAACAAAATATACTACATAAAACTACTTACTTTATATACATTAGTATATAAAAATATACTACTGTACTGAATTTTATATTTAATAATGTTAACTTAAGCCATTTAATCACATAATATTATACAGGAATTCCGTTAAAACGCAAACAAAAACAGTAATAACTGGAACAGGAATATGAATACGTAACTAAAGTTATTTGTTAGTATGCTCTTCTTGGATTCTACAGAGAGTGACTCTAGAACTTAGGCCATCTGAAAGAAAATTGCTCAAATAGATGGTACGATAAGGCGACTGTGTAATCAAGTCAATGTGTCTGACATACATTCATTAGGTGAACCAAGGAATCTACAATTTCAGTAGCGATTGGCTAGGAAGGTACGGTTATATTAAAAAAAAATTCAAGGTATATATTTTATTTGTCATGTAAATATTTTTCATATGCGGTATTTTAATCGTTAAGGGCAATTTAAAAAAAATCTGATGTGTTCCATTCACATGGCTTTCTCTACATCCCTGCAACAAATTATTGTTAAAAAGCTTATTCTTCTTCATGCTAATCGAGAAACAATTAGCAGAAATAGTCTTATTACTTGTTTCCATGCAAGTAGAAGGGAATAAGGGAGTACCATGGGCTAAATTATTATTCAAAACTGAAGTTCCTTTGTTGGTATGGACATGAGTTGACAAATTCCTATATGAGAAAAGTATAAGTTTTTTAAACCGGAAAATTCAATAAAAGGCATCCAGAATAAAGTGGTCTTTAGAGGATATTCCCAGAAAATTCAAGGTATACATTTTATTTGGCATGTAAATATCTTAAATATAAGAGATTTTAATCAAAATTGTTAGAGCCTTTTTTGATAAAATCAAAATTTTAGAAATTTGTTCCATGTGAAGTGTAGTTGTGGGTGGGGAAATTTTCTTGAAAATCTTCATGTCGCATCTTTGGAAGATAGCAACCTTAAATATCAAGTTTGGCACTTAAAGGTCTTTTCGTTTTTTAGCTATGCTGCCCACAGACACACACACACACACACACACAACACACGGAGCATTTTTCTAAAAATGCTTTTTTTGGTTTCAGAGGGTCCCAAAACATGTATTTCTGGTGAAATCACGGTATTCAACTTTTGGATGCATTACAATACCTTCTCTATACACTATATGCATAGTACGTATAGAGAAAGTAGAAACACGTAAAAAGAGTTTCTATGTAAAGAGTAGTTTGTCGAAGGCGATTTTTTTAATTTTCGTGTCGCGGTCTGGAAGATAACCGACTTTTCGTTTCAGAGCTATACTGGCTTTTTTAATATATATATAAAAAGAAGTGCAAGCGCACTTCAATAACATTAAATAAACTCCGCTAAAATTTATGAATACATGCTCCTGACTTAAAGTTGATTCCTATGGCCTGGTTCCTCATCCAGGGTTTCTCCAGGTTGCGAAATGCTGGAAAGGTTCACTACACCCCCCGAGGATTCTGGGAAATCTTTGCTTGTCATCTGTTTCAGGGTCGAATGACCAGGTGACGGTGCTCGGCGGGTTGCGGCTGGATGCTGTCTTAAAGCACTATAAAGGATTTATCCTGGCGTCGTCGCATATTCCGCTCGATCGGCACCTAGTTTTGGATATTTTGAGCTGCTTGGAGAACCGCCGAAGGCTCGAGGCTCGTGAGTGGGATTGACCGAAGTTGGAGGCGTTCCATACGTAAACATTAGGCACCCTGCCCATGGTTGAGCTCGTCATCATTCTGATATGATCGTCCTTCGGCTCTTTCCTCATATCCCTCCCCGGGGCAACGAAAGACTGAAGGAGCCCTTAGAACCTTCGTGAGGCCTCATTAGGATTTAAACTTCTGAATATGAGCGTACATACACATTATATATATATTGTTTATGGTTTAGTGGTAATTGGTAGTCGTAACTTAAATAACTGCAAATAATGGCAATTATTAAAGTTTTGACATAATAAAACAACAAGCTCCTTAGCTTGGTTAATACTACTATAAATGCATCGTAACACAAGCTGTATTAGAATTAATTCGTAATGAAAAAGTTCACATTTATAGGAATGAATATGAACCGGCCTTTTGATAATTAATTCGTATCGAACACACACAATTCGAAGAAACGAACTTATGCTAAGTAACTATCGTGCTCACTTGCATGGGTTGCGTAAATTTAATTTTCTGAGTGCAGAAGTGTCCCACAAACTAAACCCTTATTTCGCCACTTTTTATAAATAAGAAAGATCCCTCTTAGGAGGCTGGCATAAACGAAGGATTCGAAAGCTTGCAATCTGATCCCGACACTATAACCTGACACACAACATACTGCACAAGGAAGAGAGACAATCCCTGTTTATCCACGGAGCAGGCATACTTGCTACGTCACAAAATGAAGCGAGTTGGTGTCGTCTGGATTAGGAAGACATGATTACAGGTGCCTTTACCCGAAACCTTGCTCACACGTTTTCTTTATCAGCAGTAGTTACCCACTCCACTTCCCAAAGCTTTTACATGGAAGCGCGTATACACACAGTGTGTATCTTATCATTCAGTTAACATTGTGAGTGCATCCTATACAGTGATCGGTTTTCGTATGTTTTGGATACCACAGCATTTTACATCAATGTGGTTCAGGTCTGAGCTAAAGATGGTGAGTCACAAAATACTTCTTAGTAAACATCGTGCGTAATATGCAATTATGTGCAGTTTGGCAGAGCAAATCAACTGTTGCAAATATAGGCAACATCAGTAACAACAATAATAATTTTAATAATATTTTAATATTAAATATTTTCTAATCCTAACAATAATAATAATGTGTGGTGAAGTGTTACTGCTGTTTGTCATAAGTTCATAACCCATAAATGTTATTCAGTAGGACATCATGCTATATTATACGTGACAAATGCACATAAGAAAATGCTAAAGAAAATACGGTATTGTATATGCAGCCCATACCTTTTTAGGTTAACGAACAGTGTCCTTCATGATCAGTCAGTTGCCCAGTACTTGTCGGTATCTTTTCACAAAAATATACACTTTATACAGTATTACGTAAGCACCATAATAAATTACACTAGACTTATTGTCGTATTAAATTAATCATTACTTTATAAAATAATAATGTGGAAATAGAGAAGTAATTACGAAAAATAATTTCATATACTGAAATGAAAGAAGATGTAAAATGCACCGGTTACAATTTTGGCAGGACTAATAAATGCAAGTACCTGTAAATAATTAATAAACAATATAATTAAATAAGTAACTGTAATATAGACAAGATATATTATCAGAGGATTTTAGCACAAGGTTAATTTATAAGAGAGAACGAGACCAAACTGAAACTGTAAATGGGTCATAAAAGAGAAGTATTTCGCAAAATGTTTTGGACAATGGTCACGGAGTGGAGTAAAAACATAAAAAAAATGTCCTTGAGTTAAAAAAGACGGAATGCAAGGTTTAGGAAATGTGGGGATGATAAAATGTGACAATTACTGGGGAGCCAACAGCCTAAGCGAAATACTAGGATAGTTTTATTGGTACATGAGAAGAGACGCTACTAAACGCGCGAAGACAAGCCAATCAGAGCGTAGTTTTAATGCTTAAGCGGAACAGGAGTGTTTGATATTATACGTATACACACTGACCCAGAATTCAACCGCACAAATTGACAGGATTGTAGAAGGGTCCTAGATAAACAGTTTGAGTTATAGAATCTATTGTCCGTTTTGCCAAATGTCAAAGTTGTGGCATGTTTTCTGGATCGCATATCAATGGCCGGAAATTAAAAGAATGCGGATGTGTGAGTCCTATTTTAATTCAGTATACCTTATGTATGGCAGTATCGAAGGAATGCAGTATTGGTCCACAATCAATACGATATTTAAAATTATTGCATTTGTTACTTGAACAAAATTGTCAGCTTTTTGATGGTGTGCACGCTGCTGATAACAGCTCGGGTGATATCAGATCATATGTAGTTAGCCAGAGCTCTCCACCAAAACATACTGATAGGGTGAGTCAGGGTCATCGGAACCCACGAATCAAAGATCTCACCGCTCTCTGAAGCTTTTTTTTTTTTTTGCATTTCTCAAAGAGTAGACCTTCAGTACAAATTACTTAAAAAAGCTGTGAATGATATCTACGTAGCGTTCAATATTGAATGCATTATTTGTCAAGGAACCTGCGAAGATTAATGCAACTATTTTATAACAGTTAGGTTTGCTGAAATCATTTATGTAGTGTATGCTTTGAAATGTAGTAACAGAACAACGCTTTTAGCGGTGGAATAAAAATATCTGGGCTATTGCTAGAATTCAAACAGCAGTACTTTGATTTCATCCGCATGTAGGTTTTATGTCGTTTGAACCACTTGAGCTGCTGTGGTCCTGCGAGACAGTGCTTCTGAAAATCTTGTTTTATGCCTACACGTGACTACTGTGAGAATCATAAATTACTAAACATTGTGTTCATATTATAAATGTATACACATTATGTGTAATAAAATAAATTGTTTCAACGAAGTTCGAAACGGAGAGCATACATACTAACATGCTAAGATAATCTAAGCTGCGAACTTGAGAGCTCGTGAGCTTTTTGCCGCCACGTGGTACTATTGTGCATGCTCAAGAGCCTCGTTTGCTAGGTTTCCGTTGAATCAGATGAAAAATTATGACTCGAACTTTAGCTTTTTGTGTTGAAGTTCACAACACTCCTGAAATTTTTGACCGGGTGCGAGGTTCATTTCTTCGTAGATACAATCTCTGCAGGGAAGTTACAGGTCATCACTTCGTAAAGTTCCTCTGGTGACCTGTTATATTTTGTGCTTCGACTATTGTATCGTTTCTCGAGGTCTCTTTCAATTTGCCTTTCATACAGAGATGAAAAGGTAGACTTTATTTTCCTGACTAGTACATAGTTCTTAATTAGTTTTATGTAGGTGCTTCTTTTACTATAGAGATAATTGACATATTTATATTATTTTAAGCTCATTTGACAATGATAATATTGTTTCGTTAATTGTAAACATTGTCACCGATTGTAATGTACATAACAAGTCAGTGTGTGATACACTGTGCTTTAGAAACTCCTTCGAGAAGTACGGAGAAGTGTACCACTTCAGGAGTTAAATGCATTTGTTATTGAAACGTTCTCCGTTGCACCTACATACTAATCGTACATTGCATTAATTTTATTTATCAGTACGAATAAATCATATAAAGGAACACAGCAAAATATGAACGCCTCATAAAATTCACATAAAGAGGCAACATGAAAATAAATGTATCTATGGAGGTTTGATCTTTCAACTTCCTCGACATCTTATCCCGATGCCCACACACTAATTATGGCACTATAGCTACATTCTCCGGAATCCAGGTGCTAACGTCACGGTCTACTGCGGTTTGATCAGTGGTTTGCTAACCTTTAATACATTCTATGTTGTAGCAAAGAATTTAGAACCCATAGCCTATAGGTTCCCTATTTAACGGCTTATCTTTGACTCTCTACAACCCTGCCAATTTGTGTGCTCGAATTCTGTTCAGTTCATATATTCTCAGTTAAGTTCGTCCTCGTTTACTTTATAGCTTATACTTTATAGAAACCCGCTTGATCTACTTTACATCCAGTTGTTCTTCACAGTACGTCGGTCCAAGATTACTTAGTAAGAAATGTGATACGCGAAGTCTTGAACTTCACTTGTAAGTGAACGCGTATAGCATAGATTCAGCTAGGATCTCATATAGGTAAATAGAAAGTGTACAAATTCTGACATTCCTGGTAATAGCTTGAATAAATACTGAAACTAAAAGTTACAAATATGCTATCTCTGAAACAGTTCCCTTATCGAACACGCCCTGATACGAAACGCTTGCTCGACCGAAGAACCCAGCTAGTCACAGAAAGTATAAATAGTAATATATTAAAAAAAATCTGATGTGTTCCATTCGCATGACTTTCTCTACATCTCCGCAACAAATTATTGCTAAAAAGCTTATGCTTCTATGTACTTCATGCTAATCGAGAAAAAAAAATCTGATGTTTTCCATTCACATGACTTTCTCTATATCCCTGCAACAAATTATTCTTAAAAAGCTTATACTTCTATTTACTTTATGCTAATCAGAAAAAATTAGCAGAAATAGTCTTATTACTTGCTTCCTTGTAAGTAGAAGCTAAATAAGGTACTACCATAAGTTAAAGTGATAGTCAAAAGCTGGTTGCTATGTCAATGAAGTTCCTTTGTTTATATGGATCGGAGTTGACAAGTTCCTGAATGAGAAAAATATAAGTATAGCAGAAACCAAAAATAATGAATGTCTCAAAAAGACGAACTCCACAAAAAAAATGTATATAACATTAATTGTGTGTTTTAACGTGCTCTACATTTTTTGTGCAGTAAGTTTTTGTCCATCTCTTACGGCTTAGCAGTCATTCAAAATTCCGTAAAATTCATCCAGAATAAACTACTCTTCAGAGGCTATTCCTAGAAAATTCAAGATATACATTTTATTTGTCAGGTAAATATGTCTAATATACGAAATTTTAATCAAAATCGTTAGACCATTTTTGAGAAAATCAAAATTCTCGAAAAAAGTTCCATGTAAAGAGTAGTTGCGGGTGGGGGATTTTTCTCAAAATCTTCTTGTCGCATCCCTGGAAGATACTAAACTTAAATACCAAATTTGGTGTTTTACCGACTTTTCGTTTTTGAGTTATCGTGTTCACAGACACACGGACACACTGACACACGGGCACACACACACACACACACACGGATCTTTTTGTGAAAATGTTTTTTTCGGATATTGGGGACCCAAAAACATATATTTCCAGTGAAATCCCGGTATCGAATTTTTGGGTGAAGAGCAATACCTTCTCTATCCAGCATGTACATAGTGCGTATAGAGAAAGTAAAAACAGACATAGTCTTATTACTAGCTTCCATGTAAGTAAAAGCGAAATAAGGGAGTTACATAGGTTAAAGTGATAGTCAAAAACTGGTTGCTATGTGTCTGAAGTACCTTTGTTTGTACGACTACGAGAAAAGCATATCCTGTATGAGAAAAGCATAAGTTTTTCAAAGCTGAAACCAAAAACTAAAAATATTTAAAAAACGATCAACCCCATGAAAAAAATGTATATAACATAAATTGTGAGTTTTAACGTGCTCTGCATTTTTTGTGTGATAAGTTTTTGTCCATCTCTTAACGTTTAGCAGTTTTGCAAAATTCCGTTAAAGTTCATCCAGATTAAAGTAGTCTTCAGAGGCTATTCCCAGAAAATTCAAGATATACATTTTATTTATCAGGCAAATATCTTTAATATACGGTATTTTGATCAAAATCGTTAGAACTATTTTTGAGAAAATCAACATATTCGAAACATTTTCCATGGAAAGGTTAGTTTCGAGTGTTGGGAATTTTTCTCAAAATCTTCGTGTCACATCCGTGGAAGATGCTAAACTTAAATACCAAGTTTGGTATTTTACCGACTTTTAGTTTTTGTGCTATCGTATTCACGGACACACACGGACCTTTTCCTATAATTGTTACAGGGGACCCTAAAACATATATTTCTGGTGAAATTTCCTATCGAATTTTTGGGTGGAGTGTAATCGCTTCTCTATACACTATGTGCATAGTACGGGTAGAGAAAGTAATAAATAATAATAAAAAACAATAACGTTATTTAAATGATAATGAGAAGCCGGAGTGACTCTCGCACAATTCTGTTACCGTGCAAGGGTCATTAACAAGGCAATGGTTGGTGTGGAGAAATTAGCCCGAAGTTAGAACTGCGAAGAATTAGGTGTTCCAGTGAAGTCAGTCCAGAAGTCCATTAGCTTAATGGGTCTATTTATGAATTAATGTGTTTAGAAATCTATATGATGCGTGAAATCGCAGTAGAACATTTCATAAAAACAAAGAATTCTGAAAATTAGCAAGAAAGTAGTAAACTTTATGCCAGAGATGTGTACTGGAAACCTTTAAGATTTGGCAAAGTATAACGTATGAACTGGTGGAGCAGTCGGAAGTAGGGGGGTTTAGGTAAATAAAAAGAGTGTATATTTTGAAAATGTAGCTGCTACTAAGTCTTCTACTTCTTCGTTTAACAAGTTAGCACTTATCACCCACTTAACGGTTATTGTTAGGTGATTTGGATTCATATACGATTTTCAACAACTCATGATAACTTATACTTATTACTTTATTACGGAAACAAATTTGGCTTCAATGTGAAGTCTTAATATTCTGGAAATTAAAAGATGTAATACCATGCTGTTCAAATGTATCTAGCTTAAATTCAGGAACGAATGCATCTTAAAGCAATCGGCTATTCATTTCAAATCCATCAATAGTATACATTTTATGTTCGTGATTATTATTATAATGATTATTAATTACTGAAATGGTCGTCTCACCTTTGTGGGCATAGGAATCCTCAATTTGTTTAGATAACTCCGTATATTTTAATGTAGATTTCATTTTATTGTGACCGATTTTTCAGCACAAGCAGTGTAAAGGATGAAAACTTTAAAGTGCCTCTTGAAATTCTGTGGATAGTGCTCATCTTGAAGGCTTTGAAGAAGCCGAATGTAAATAAATCATTAAGTACCTCTTCTTCATCCAAATCTGTCAGCCAATGAATGTGATGTTTGCTCATCTTATTGGGAGCTTCTTTTGGGATCTGTCCGTAGACATTTCCAGCTCAAATGCGCGCCAAAGAGCACAGAGGAACTCGCGACTCACAGGGATCTATCTGTAACATGTAATAGGGCACAACATTGAGGACATGCTATCGTCACGGCTGAATCAAGTATTGGAAATGAAGCAGCAGAACGCAAGAAATGTGGTATTACATTTGCCCAATGACGCATCAGCTACCATGCTCCCCCTCCAGTTCTGCTCCGAGTTTTGTGCCCGAGTACGCACGCGTGCTCTTACTCACACAAGTCGACTTAGGACAGCCCGATCTGCGGAATATTTGTTTCACTAAGCACCATACCAAGCGTAGTTCCTCCATTTGTATCCGTTACCGCCAAGTCAATCGTCCTATGGAGATATGAGTTGCCGATTACATACGAAAGCTCTTCTACGGTGCAGTTCGAAATACCTAGACGCAAACTTTTGTAAAACACTCTACTACATATCAGTGGAATTAGGAGGTGCATTAGAACGCAAGTACTAACTTTGCCTAAAAGCCAAAATAACTGCAAATTAACAAGTAAAATCTAGGTTCAGGTGCGGCAGTGGGAATCGCACCTTGGGTCCATTTTTTTTTTTTTTTTGCGAAGGCCGAGAGAGCTCACCCATCTGTCTTTCCGCAGTGTTGTCACATAAAGAAAGTTTATTTCTCTGGTAAACAGGTTATCTAATTTACCGCGAAATATCTGAATTACTAAACGAAACAAAGTGCACGTGCGTGAATTTTAGGATCTACAGCCAGATTGTATCCTTAGCATTGTAGCCACTAGATTAGAGCATGTTTAGCGTATTTCACGTCTAAATGTTGTCGGTCTGCTCTGGTTCCGAAATTGCGCGAACCCCATCGAATGAAGACATGGAGCCGAGCGCCCAAGAAAAGGTACGCATGTAGCACCGCCTATAAATAAGGATTCACATCCTAGCTCTCGGAAATGCCACTCAGATTCGCTGAAGAACACATTCGTTCCCTACTACTGGAGGTTGCATTTAAACACATCTTGACATGCTCCTGATTTCAGCCTGACAAGTCCATTTATTTCTAATATGCCTTGAATAAAACTTGGATTTTTAGTTGCTTAAAAGCCAATGTATAGACACCTAAACTAGGTTCTGAAATTATAGCAGGCATCAAAATACAATTTCCAAAAGATAAACTTTTTAACTGGATAAATTTTTTTTTTCACACAAACCGTCTGTAGGACAGGAGTTGGATAGGTAGAGTCAGACTGAAAAAGTCAATGCTACAGCCGGATTTGAACCACGGATCTCCCGATCTCTAGTCGGTTACTCTGCCACTGAGCTACCATTAGCAGAGAAACCGGCTAGAGATCGGGAGATCCGTGGCTGTGGCATTGAATTTTTCAGTCTGACTCTACCTATCTATAAGCATTAGATTTTGTGTATTCTAAATGTATTTCTTTCGAAAACTGATGAAATAGTGGGCATTAAAATCACACAATTACAAAAACAGTAAATTCACACGTTATGTGTAGAAGCATTTTATTATGTCTTAAATTATAAATACAATGTTGGCAACAAACTCATGAAATGAGCTTATTAAAGTCAAATATACTTCTCAAAATCAAGTGAGCAGATCACATAGAAACGCACTGTACATTACAAATACAACATTGTGCCACCCCCAAAGAGGTGTTATTAAAAGATAACGTATCGTTAAAGCAGCAATGTAAAATAACTTTTACTTTCTCTATACGCACTATGTACATAGTGTATAGAGAAGGTATTGCACTCCACCCAAAAATTCGACCCGGAGATTTCACCGGAAATATGTTTTAGGATCCCCAATATCCAAAAAAAGCATTTTCACAAAAAGGTCCGTGTGTGTGTGTGTGTGTGTGTGTCCGTGTGTCCGTGTGTCAGTGTGCCCGTGTGTCAGTGAACACGATAACTCAAAAACGAAAAGTCGGTAAAATACCAAACTTGGTATTTAAGTTTAGTATCTTCTAGGGATGCGACACGAAGATTTTGAGAAAAATCCCCCCACCCCCAACTACCCTTTACATGGAACTTTTTTCGAACATTTTGATTTTCTCAAAATGGCTCTAACGATTTTGATTAAAATTTGGTATATTAAAGATATTTACCTGACAAATAAAATGTATATCTTGAATTTGCTGGGAATAGCCTCTGAAGAGTAGTTTATTCTGGATGAATTTTATTAAATTTGAATAACTGCTAAACAGTAAGAGATGGACAAAAACTTACTACACAAAAAATGTAGAGCACATTAAAACACACAATTTATGTTATATACATTTTTTCGTGGAGTTCGTCGTTTTTGAGACATTCCTTATTTTTGGTTTCTGCTATGAAAAGCGTATACTTTTCTCATACAGGAACTTGTCAACTCCTATCCATATAAACAAAGGAACTTCATTGACATAGTAACCAGCTTTTGACTATCACTTTAATCTATGGTTTTCCCTTATTTCGCTTCTACTTACAAGGAAGCAAGTAATAAGACTATTTCTGCTAATTTTTTCTGATTAGCATAAAGTAAATAGAAGTATAAGCTTTTTAAGAATAATTTGTTGCAGAGATATAGAGAAAGTCATGTGAATGGTACACATCAGATTTTTTGAAATATATTTGAAAAGCCAAAGACAAAACACGGAGAAGTTTTTCAAACGGTGCTCATCAATAGTTACGTGGACGAAATATGTGAGGCACTAAACAATGGGAAATCCACCATTAAGGAATATCTGCCGTACTGAGTCACCAACAATACTGTAGCATGACAAAGACAATTACAGGATACAAATATTCTGTTTATCTTTCTGTATGTATATTTTCCCCAGAATGTCTAGTTCGTAAACTCAGACTATTAGAAAGTCTTTGAATAAAATCAATTCCACATTATCAACCCTTCATGTTTATTTGCTGCAGGAAAAATATTATTAAAAACCACAAAAATATTCAATTTTAGGTTATAAAACCTTAAAACAGATGCCAATGGCAAAAATAGTTATTTTGGCACCATAAAATCTCTTCCATATACATACATTTTAATAAAAACTTCAAGATTTTAACCACTTTTAGTTTATTCGAACACATAAACTCAGGCACTTAATTTAAAAGTTAACTTGTGTACTTTTTAGAGTTTTATATCTCGATGTTTGGTTTACTGTACCATATATTCTATTAATTTAATTATTTTAATATTTGTGTTATCTTTCTCCCTATAAGACACAGTATGCCTTAAATAATTAAAATTATTTACCTGCTTTATTGTTTAATTATTAATGATTATTTTTCATGTAACATGGTTCTTCCCTCAAAAGACTATCACTTTCATTTCTGGTATTTTGAAATTATACTCTGCAACCACTCGATCACCTGGATATAAAGTAGAATTTAAAATATTTCCATTTATTTTAAATTGCTTATTTTAGACTGCCATTCTTTGATGGCTTGGCCAATGTATGGACCATATAGTGTAGGAGGCATTGAAAATCCTTGTTTAACTCTTGATTGTTTTTTAATCTATGTGCTTCCCTTGTGAATAATGACTTCTGTGTTAAAATATAAACGTTATACTACTCTTACAATGTTCTGATACTGAGTTGAGCATTATTTTCCACAGTTTAGTGCGCAAGAATCTGTCGAAGGCTTCCTCATGGTCTACAAATAGTGTATTATTTTATTATTTATTTTCCTGCAAGAGCTTCTATGGTTGTCAAAAGAGTGGTAGAGACAATAGCGCTATAATAATTTGGTGCTGCATAATATCCATGAAAATATTTTCCCCACAATGCCAAGGAGTAACATTTTTAACTCTCTTTCAAAACTATTTTAATAGTGAACATCTCTTTAAAGTAGATCGTCGTGATCTTACTTCTACAAAATACCTGGAGAGTGAATAAACTTAATTAAATAATACTTCCATGTCTGACGCTAACGAATACAGCTAATTGCACTTCAAATCACATGGAATACACCATTTCCAAAGAAAAGTTTGGAATGTTTGTCACGGAATTGTTGATTAAGATCTAAACTATCTAGTGTCAGATGCAACGCTGTGAGATGATCACCGAAGAAGAAACCTTGTATAAATATACATCACATGGACGTGATCCACATTAAAAGAAAGTCACGGCCTTGGCATTCGGATCCATGACTCATTTACAACAATCGTGTGGTAATTCCTCTACCATCAAGGTCAGTGTTGGGAGTTCACTTAAGCTCCAATCAATTGGACTGTGAGTCACAGCGACACGCATCAAATATTGACCTCATGTCAAACTCGCTATTCATTTGATCACTTGTTGCATTATCAGCTGATTCATCTTTAACACGTTTTTTACTTTCTCTACTACGCATACGAGTAAACAGGGAAGTATTGCACATTCCATCCAAACATTCGATATCGAGATTTTACCTGAAATACAGTTTGGAGGACACCTTAATAAAAACAATAATTTTAGAAAAGGTTCCTGTGTCTGAGTATGTATCTGTATGTGCACGCGTGTCCATGTGTCTGTGAACCGCATAACTCAGAAAGGAAAAGTTGGTTAAATAACAAGCTTAGCATTTATATTCTGCATCTTACAAGATTGCGACACGAAACTTTCCCCACCCCAAAATACCTTTTACATGGCCATTTTTTAAAAAAATGTTGAATTCCTCAAAAATGGCTCTGGTGATTTCTATTAAAATGCCATAAGTTTAAGATATTTGCATGACCAATTAACTTCTCCCCGTCAGTCTTCCAAATTATAGAAATACTGCACAGTCTTCAAGTACCCTTCGTCGGTGGAACATCATGGCTCAGAATGATAGAGTAAGTTTTTACTTTCTCTACACGTAGTACTATGCATACAGTAACCAGAGAAGGGTTGTATTGCAAATAAAAATATAATGTAGAGATTTCACCGGAAATATTTTTTATATCTCTTGAGTCAAAACAATTTACAAAAAGGTCATGTGTGTGTGTGTGTGTGTGTGTGTGTGTGTGTGTGTGTGTGTGTCTGTCTGTCTTTGAACACCATAATTCAAAAACGAAAAGTCGGTTAAACATCAAACTTGGTATTTGAGTTCAGTATTTCCCAAGAATGTAACACTAAGATTTACAGAAAAATCCCTACACCCAAAGTTCGCTTTTTTGATTTTCTCAAAAATGGCTTTGATTAAAATACCGTGTATTAAAGATATTTACATGACAAATAAGAAATGTATATCTTGAATTTTCTGGGAATAACCTCTGAAGACCTATTCATTCTGGAGAACTTTTTTATAACTGGTAAACCGTAAGAAATAGATAAAAACTTATTACACAAATCACGTAGATCTTATTAAACAATTTGTCATATAAATTTTTCTTGTGAAGTTAAAAATTTCCGAGATATTCCTTATTATTGATTTCAATTTGCAACTATGTACTTAAAGCTTTTCTCAAACGGAAAGTCTTCTTTCGTTTCATCACTCTTTTGTTTTGCTGCTGAGGTCAGAAAGAGAAGCGAATTTAATTATTTTTACATAGCGATAGATTTTAAAATATTTGACTCGATTTAGCCTAATATATACCCGTACATCCGTTCTACTTACAAGTAATAAGACAATTTCTGTTAATGTTTATCTTGATTAAAGTGTGTAGATAAAAGAATAATTGTTTGGAAGAACAGTTTCTTTGCAAAATAGGCAGAGAGAGACGGGTATTCTCTTTAATTACATAGCAATTCAAAAACAAAACTATATAGTTTCTCCATAATGCAAAAACATTTAACAAATAAACGCAACGGAGTGATAAATATATTCTCCAAGCCTTGGCCGCCAAATTAATCGTTTTCGAAAATACGCATAGTCTGCGATGATCGGGAAAAACAATACTCTCTATATCTGTTGACCGATTTCTAATTTTAGCTGATCACGATTTTCTCTCTTTATACATCTATTCAGCACATCTTGCTAACCATCTTGAGTATAGTAACATAGAAATGAAATAACCTGAGGGTTATTTATATTGATATTGGCATGGTACGAATCGACATAATCAGATGACTTTTTCTTTTGTTTTGCTGGGTCTTAGTTGCTAAATCCTGATCATTTACATATACATTACCTGGTATGAAACACCCCCGCATTTGTTTTATTTTACATACGTATCAATTATTTACTATTCAAAGATATATTAAACTAAATTTCAAGGCCTTCTTCGCAATCAGGTTCGTTTATATCTCTAATGTGTTCGTATTCAAGTACAAGGGCTTTGTAAATGCTTTGTAGTCTGTTAATAAGTTACAAAAATAAATTAGGTGTTTTATAGACAATGTCCGTCAGAAATAACTAACTTGTCAGAGGTGAACGTATTATCAAATTGGTTGAATAGTTTTTGAGATTATCCTGAATACACCCCCTATTATACACGCACACACACTCAAACCCATTTTTCTAACTATAATATTAATATGGTCGTCTCCTTAATGCGATGGTAGCGCGTCTGCTTACCAAGCGGTAGGCCCGGGTTCGATTCTTGGTACCGGCGTAGGGATTTTCTTCCGCTGGGATACCTGGTCCGGGGTCCACTCAGCCTCCTGAGGTCCCTGGAGGAGCAATTGAAGAACTGCTTGAGGAAAAAGTAGCGGCTCCAGTTTGCGTCGACTGTATTAGCAGTCCCACCCTTTAGTGCTGCACCCCCATGCCGTCTGCAATGGGCAGAGATGGGGACGCAGCGGTCGGACGGTAAGCCTTGGCCCGACGTCCCTATAATATTAACATAGATTTACGACTGACTTTTCCAATGTTATAGCAATTGCTTCCATGAATATGGGCAGCAGAAGAAGTATACGCAATTCTGTCCGTAACATTTGTAAAGTCAGTTGTGAATCTATATTAATATTATAAGAGAAATTTTGTATGAATGTGTGTGTGTGCGTGTGTTGCCCATCAATTATTTCTGAGAGACATTACCTATAAAACACCTAATTTAGTTTCATAAGTTACTAAAAGATTACAAAGCATTTGTAAAGAAACGCAAGAGATAAGAACAAAATATCGTCAGATTTTTTGTTAACTTAAGGAGAGTATTAGAAGCCAGTTGGAGGGGGTGGGGAGTGAGAAGCTATTGGTACATTAGCTGAATTCCCGAGCCTAGAATAGCTACAAATCGATATTTCCATCATACAACGTTCTATTTCAATTCCAAAATGTGGGGAATACATACTAATAAAACTTTTACAGCACTTATTCTCTTACATGTTTCATTTCTTAGATGTTTATAATTATACATTTTTCCCTTTTTTCACTTCTGAGTCACTTTACTTCATAAATCTAACGGACGTCCCACATTTCTGCTCTCAACGGGTTGCCAACATTTACAATCTGAAAATAGCGAAAAAGGCGTATAGAGTAACAGAGGATCGAGGGCTCTAAGCCATAAAGCGTAGCCGAGGCTTTACGGGTCTTAAGCCGCAAAGCGTAGCCAAGGGATTTGAGGTCCCTGAGCCGCAAAGTGCATCTGAGGGTTCTGTGAAGATATACCCCTTGAAACATGGCTTAGCCGTAGGATCTATGAGCCCTAAATCCACCTTAATTATCAAAAATCTGATGTGTTACACTCACATGACTTTCTCTATATCTCTGTAATTATTATTGTTAATAAGCTTATCTTTTATTTATTTCATGCTATACGAGAAAAATTAGCAGAAATAGTCTTATTTCTTGCTTTATAGTAAGTAGAACCGAAATAAGGGAGTACCAAAGGTTAAAGTGAAAGCCAAAAGCTGGTTGCTATGTGACTGATATTCCTTTGTTTGTATGGACAGGAGTTGACAAATTCCTGTATGAGAAAAGTGTAAGATTTTCAAAGCTGAAACCAATAAAAAGGAATATCTCAAAAACGATCAACTCCACGAAAAAAAATGTATATAACATAAATTGTGTGTTTTAACATGCTCTACATTTTTCATGGATTAAGTTTTTGTCCATCTCTTACGGTTTAGTAGTTATGAAAAATTCATCCAGAATAAAGTAGTCTTCAGAGGCTATTCCCAGAAATTTAAGAATATACATTTTATTTGTCAGGTAAATAACTTTAATATACGATATTTTAATCAAAATCGTTAGAGCCATTTTTTAGAAAATCAAAATTTTCGAAAAAAGTTCCATGTAAAGGGTAGTTTAGGGTGGGGGGATGTTTCTCAAAATCTTCGTGTCGCATCTCTGGAAGATACTAAACTTAAATACCAAGTTTTTGAGTTATCGTGTTCACAGACACACGGACACACGGACACACGGACACACACACACACACACGGACCTTTCTTTGAAAATACTTTTTTTGGATACAGGGGACCCTAAAACATATATTTCCGGTGAAATCTCGATAGGTATTGAATTTTTTGGTGGAGTGCAATACATTCTCTATTCACTATGTACATAGTGAGTATAGAGAAAGTAAAAATAGCGGATTTTCACTATGGTGACATTTAAATAGGGAGGCAATATTGATTTACCGCTCTTGGGGCTCTTAGCAGACGATGTAGTTGATAATGGTGTTACTTTCCGTATATAACTAAGGTTGCAAAGAAGGATGAGTGGGTGGGTAAAATGACTTCGCTAGAACATCTTCTGCTTAATATATTCCTTACACTAGATATAATAACTACCGGAATACGTAAGTATTTTGCAGACAAAACACTAACTATTCCAGAGCTCGAGAGTTCAACCGGTACTTTATTTTGACAAAAAATCTGATGTGTACCATTCACATGACTTTCTCCATATCCCTGCAACAAATAATTCTTAAAAAGCTTATACTTCTGTTTACTTTATGAGTAATCAGAAAAAATTAGCAGAAATAGTCTTATTACTCGCTTCCTTGTAAGTAGAAGCGAAATAAGGGACAACCGTAGGTTAAAGTGATAGTCAAAAGCTGGTTGCTATGTCAATGAAGTTCCTTTGTTTGTATGGATAGGAGTTGATAAGTTCCTGTATGAGAAAATTATACGTTTTTCATAGCAGAAACCAAAATAAGGAATCTCACAAAAAAACGACGAACTCCACGAAAAAAAAATGTATATAACATAAATTGTGTGTTTTGAAGTGCTCTACATTTTTTGTGTAGTAAGTTTTTGTCCATCTCTTACGGTTTAGCAGTCATTCAAAATTTAGTAAAATTCATCCAGAATAAACCACTCTTCAGAGGATATTCCCAGAAAATTCAAGATATACATTTCATTTGTCAGGTAAATATGTTTAATATTCGAAATTTTAATCAAAATCGTTAGAGCCATTTTTGAGAAAATCAAAATGTTCGAAAAAAGTTCCATGTAAAGGGTAGTTGCGGGTGGGGGGATTTTTGTCAAAATCTTCGTGTCGCATCCCTGGAAGATACTAAACTTAAATACAAAGTTTGGTATTTAACCGACTTTTCGTTTTTGAGTTATCGTGTTCACAGACACACGGACACACGGACCCACACATACACACAGACCTTTTTGTGAAAATGCTTTTTTTGGATATTGGGGACCCTAAAACATATATTTCCGGTGAAATCTCGGTATCGCATTTTTGGTGGAGTGCAATACTTTCTCTATACACTATGTACATAGTGCGTATGGAGAAAGTAAAAATGTCGCAACTCAGATTGGAATTTAAGAGGGACAAGACAGGAGGGGAAGGGTCTTAGGGGCGGGCATTGTTTGTTTCTAAACAATTACATAAGGATTGTTCCTTTCTCTGTCTATCCTTCTCTTTCTTTCCTTCTTTCTTTCTATTCTATGAAATGTTTTTGTAATTTTTGTTGATGGCGTTTCTGTTTTTCTTAACTGTTTACTTTCTCTACACGTACTATGTACATAGTCTATAGAGAAGGAATTGCATTCCACCCAAAAATTCGATTCCTAGATTATACCGGAAATAGATGTTTTAGAGCCCCCAGTATAAAAAAAAAACATTTTTATTTTCTTTGCATGTACTATGTCCATCGGAAATATATGTTTTAAGATCCTCTATATCTAAAAGAAATATTTTCAGAAAAATATTTTCCAGGGATACGATACGAAGATTTTGAGAAAAATCCTCCCACCTCAAACTACCCATTACATGGAAAATTTTTTGAAAATTTTATTTTCTCAAAAATGGCTCTAACGATTTTGATTAAAACATCGTATATTAAAGATATTTACCTGACAAATAAAATGTATATCTTGAATTTTCAGGGAATAGCCTCTGAAGATTACTTTATTCTGGATGAATTTTACGGAATTTTGCATAACTGCTAAACCGTAAGATATGGACAAAAACTTACCAGAAAAAACATATAGAGCACGTTAAAAGACACGATTTATTTAAATTCTTTTTTTCGTGGAGTTGATCGTTTTTGAGTTATTCCTTGTTTCACCTTTAAAAATCTTAACACTTTTCTCATACAGGAATTTGTCAACTCCTGTCCATACAAACAAAGGAACTTCAGTCACAAAGCAACCAGCTTTTGCCTATCACTTTAACCTATGGTACTCCGTTATTTCGCTTATACTTACAAGGAAACAAGTAATAAGAATATTTCAGCTAATTTTTTCTGGATTAGCATGAAGTAAATAGAAGCATACGCTTGTTAAGATAATTTGTTGCAGAGGTGTAGAGAAAGTCATGTGAATGGAACATCAGCTTTTTTGAAAAAGGTCCGTGTGTGTTAGTGAACACGATAACTCAAAAGAAACTTCGGTAAAATACCAAACTTGGTAGATAAGTTTAGTATTTCCAAGAATGCGACACGAAGATTTTGAGGAAAATCCCCCCACCCCTAACTACCCTTTACATGGAAAAATTTGTGAAAATATTGATTTTCTCAATAATGGCTTTAACGATTTTGATTAAAATACCGTATATTAAAGATATTTACACGATAAATAAATATCCTGAATTTTCTGGGAATAGCCTCTTCTTTATACTGAATGAAATTTCCTGGATTTTGCATGCTTAGTAAACATAAGAGATAGACACAAACTTTCTACATAAAATATGTAGATCTCGTTGAAATACACAATTTATATCATATGTTTTTTTTGTCCATTTTTTTTAGATATTATGTTTATTGGTTTCAGTTTTAAAACAATTAAACTTTTCACACACGGGAATTGGTCAACTCCTGACAATGCAAAGAAACGGGTTTCATCTACATGTCAACCAGCTCTTATAAGATTCTACTATCATTTTAGCCTAACGTTTTCTTTTATTTCTCTTCTACTTACAAGAAAACATTTCTGCTAGTGTGTATCTCAATCAGCATGAAGTAGATAGAAGAATAAGCTTCTTAACAATAATTTGTTGCAGAGAAGTAGAGATAGTCATGTGAATAGAACACTTCAGATTTTTTCAATTATCAAATATTAATTCATTAAAATTAAGCTCAATGGACTATAGAGTATTATATAAACACATATGTTCCACATAACCGTGCGATGTATGTATGAGTCTCAAGATTTAAAATGTTTAAGACAAATAAATACACATCTCCACTCTACTGTAAAAGCAGTTAAATTTAACATCATTGCCTCAAAAAAGAGGTGGTTGTAGGTGCAACGCCAAGCTCTATTGTGAAGACACGAAACAGGTGAGAGGGCTGCCGTCGGAAGTCATTTCAACAGTGACAGTTGCTGAAAGCAACAGGTGCACACATGTGTATCTTTCCAAGACCCGAATACAAGCAGTAACTGATATTACAGATGTAGTCCGGAAGAATAATTAAGTAGAGACTGCCTCCGCGGTCGAGTGGTCAGCGAGCTCATTTCTCTCCTCTTTTTAACAGCCTTAATTAGAGGTGTATTAATTTCACTATGTGCCAATTCATGAATAGGAGCATGAATAGGTCTAAGAATTGGGATCAAGATTAGGTCACAAGTTCGCAACTTAGGGTGTTACTCGGATAAGGCTTTTTTCGGTGTTTTCCCTTATCTTGAGAAGACGAATGTCAAGTAGCTTTATGCTCCATGGACCCCGAGATCATTTGAGCATCATTTCACCAATTTAACTCATCGTCCGATATGACCAACCAGGTTAAATCTAATAAAGAAAATTTTATTCAGGACCAATTACTTATTAAGCATAGGCATTTACAACTTGGTTTTGCATATTTGCTTGTTGATTTTGTCCTTTTGGTGCATATTTCTATGTGATTGCGTTCAAATGTTTACTAACTTGCATTCCAGCAAAACTCTGATACAGAGTTTTCACTTGAAATACGTGTTTTGAGGACCACTGAATAAAAGAAAGCATTTTTATAAGCATGACTCCAAATTTGGTATTTAAATCTTCCAAGGATGGGATACGAAGAGGTTCTGGAAAATCTTCCCAGCTCAAAATTGACTTTATATGGAAGATTTTTCGAAATGTTTGATATTCTCAAAAATGGCTCTTAATGATTTTGACTAAAATACCATATACTAAAGCTATTTAGATGAACATATGTATATTTTGATTTTTCTAAGAATAATTTCTGAAGCTCTCTTCATTCTGGATTACTTTTACATGACTAAGATATAGACAAAAATTACTAAACAAAATATGTAGTTTTTGTTAAAAGACATAAATTATGTCTAATACATATTTTGTGTCATTCACGTTTCCGTAGCATCCCTTACTATCGGTTTCAATTTAAAAATAATATTACTTTCTCAAATGAGATGCCTTTATGTGTTTTTATAGCTACTGGTCAAGCAAAGAGTAAAATCCATCACGTAGCAACCAGCTGTTAAAAGATTTGACTCGCTTTAGCTAGTATATTTCCTTATTCCTTAGTGATTATGTGTAAAAGAATTATTTACGCAAACGTTTGTCTATTAACGTGAAGTAGTTAGACGAATAGGTTTAAAATTTTTAAAGAATAGTTTATTGCAAAACAGATAGAGTGTAACACATCAGATTTTTTTTTGTCGTACAGTGTACAATGATTTGATTTATGGTATGTTTTGTTTTCCTGCTGAAGTGGTGGAAACTATGGAGTGTCTATCTTGTTATCTCGTATTCCATTTCGAAGGGTTTCCACTTCCATATTGCATCAAACATGGCTCCTGTGCCACAGAATGGCTTCATGGCTCCCAGCCAAATTCTTCCATAAACATGTTAATTGCGGCTAGCATTAAACTGTATAATTCTTATATTCAGACTATTTCCACGGTTATCCACTGCTTTCATACAGGCAATAAATAGAACAGTCGTAAAGGAACCGGTTATTATTAGCAAAGGGGAAGAGAGTGTCCGTCACAATGATGTCTGACGTCATCTATACTTCTTACGGTCTCTATTTACTTACTAAAACTTCTCTTCCTGGTTGTCATTCTCAATGGCAAACTGAAACAAATGGCTGCCAATTTCAAGAGAGCTGAGTGAAACCCACAGAACAGGTTACATATGAGTATCAAAATGAGCAAGAACTAGCCACTGCGGTAAATGATTCTCAAAAAAGTACCACCTACCATCTACACAATTTGTTTCATAGATTTCCTAGTGATTTTTGGTCCTTAAACTTGCACATAAAATGGAGTCAACATATGGCGGCGGAAAATCTTATGTGAGGTCACGTGATAAGGTGTATGGAGAGACTGATTGGCCGATTTCTTAAGTTTGAACGTAGACACAAACTTGATAGTTGGAGCTTGCAAACTTCTGTGCTTACATTATAAAGTTATACCATCCTTATGCTAAACGTCAGCCAATATGAACATGTGCATTGGAATAATATAAAAGAATCTTCTACGGCTCTTTGCTTAGTTACATTTATGTCCAAAATTGATTGTGAAAGGATCCTAACACTAGGGATGTATTTTATAATTTTAAAATGTTTAATGTTATTCTTATGGCATATATTATTTTTTCTAGCGCATATGCACATGTCCATAGTAGGTAGAGAAGGTATTGTATTCCATCCAAAAATTCGATACCGAAATTTTACCGGTAATGCATGTTTTGGGGACTCCCAAATAAAAACAACATTTTGTAAAAAGTCAGTCAGCATACCTCAAAAACGAAAAGTCGGTTAAGTATCAGACTTAGTATTTAAATTTAGAACTTTCAAGGATGCAACACGAAGATTTTTAGAACAATCTGCTCACTGCAAACTACACTTTGCATAGACAATTTTTTGAAATTTTCGATTTTTTAAATAATGGCTCTAACCATTTTGATTAAAATTCCGTGCATTAAATATGTTTACATGGGAAATAAAATGCAAATTCTTAATTTTTTGGGAATCGCCCTCGAAGTCCTCTCCATTGTAAAAAATACCTTTTGCTTAAGTGGTAAACCGTAAGGGCCAGACAAAACTTACTGCTCAAAAAATGTAAACATCGTTAAAACACGCGATTTATGTCATATACTCTTTTTGTAGAGCTAACCATTTCAGAGATATTCTCTGTGATTGGTTTCAACTTTAAAATACTTTTCTCAAACGGAAAGCCCTCACCCATTTCATATCCCTTCTGTTTTACTACCGGCTATAGAAAGAGAATCGGATTTCAATGACAATTGAATAGCAGCAGCTTTTAAAAGGTTTGACTATCACTTTATCCTAGTGTATTCCCTTATTTCCCTTCTACTTCTGAGGAACTAAGTAATAAGACCGTTTCTGGTAATGTTTTTCTTGATTAGCATTGTGTATATAAAATATCTTTTGTAAGAATAGTTTCTTTGCAGAACAGATAGAGAAAATGATGTGAATGCAATACATCAGGTTTTTGTTGTTGTAAAATGTGTTGCAAGCTTCTCCGCATATCTAAGTCAAATTTGAGAATAGGCTATGAAGTGAGTATGTGTGTACGAGCACATGTTGAAAGATGGCAGGCACCCTGCCTTAAAACATTCTGCTTGAACATTATGGCTGTTGTGATGTTTCACACTATAACGTGATGGCAGCATAGAGAGGATTAAAATAGACAGTCGCACTAAAACGGAACCTCTCGGCTGACCCAGTTCCAGGAGCTTCAGATTGAGGAAATGCACTTTCCGTACTCTCTCTGCGTTAGTACCATAAGTTGCATCAAGGATACATCAAAGAAGATATTTTCTCTTTTCTTCTGAAATTTTTGGATTATCGTATAAAAATCCTAAGGAAGCCCGAAAAAATTACTTTATTTTACTAGTGGAAAAAATCTGATGTGTTCCATTCTCAGGACTTTCTCTACATCTGTGTAATACATTATTGTTAAAAAGCTTATTTTTTATTTGTGACATGCTAATCAAGATAAACATAAGCAGAATTAGTCTTATTACTAGCTTCCTTGTAAGTAGAAGGGAAATAAAATACACAGACTAAAGCGATAGTCTTGTCCTTTAAAAGTCAGTCACTATGCGAAACAATTGAAATACCAATCTTTTGCTTCCCAAGAGTAAACAAAGGAGAAACGAGATGAAAATTTAAGTGGCTTAAAATTGAAACCAATAATCCGAAATATCTCGAAAACGGTTGTTAACTCTACAAAATAAATGTATATAGCATTTTTGTGTAGTAAGTTTTTATATAGCTCTTACGGTTTGCCAGTTACATAAATGCCATCCAGAATGAAGAGGTCTTCAGAGGCTATTCCCAGAAAATTCAAGATGTACATTACGTTTGTCATAAAAATATCTTAAACATAAAGTATTTTAATCACATTCGTTAGAGTCAAATTGAGAAAATCAACATTTTCGAAAAATGTTTCACGTAAAGGGCAGTTGGGATGGGGGATTTTCTTGAAAACCTTCGTGTCGCATCCTTGAAAGATACTGAACTGAAATTTCAAGTTTGTTATTTAACGGACTTTTCGTTTTGCCCACAGACACACACATACACATGAACACATAACACACAGACACACACGAACATTTTTTCTAAAAATGCTTTTTATTCGGGGTTCTCAAAACATGCATTTCCGGTGAAATCTCGGTATCGAATTTTGGGTGCGATGCAATACCTTCTCTACACACCATGTACTAGGGTCGGCTGATACTATTTACCGCATCATTGAGCTCCTTGTTGCTGTGAAATCTTCATCCTCCAAGAAATTGTTTGAGGTTTGGGAACAGGTGGTAGTCGCTGGGTGCTAGATCTGGCGAATAGAGTGGATGTTCAAGCAATTCCAATACAATACACTACGTACGTGTAGAGAAAGTATTGCAGGTACACTGACGGGGTTGAATTACTGACAAATTGGTTCATTAACACAGAAGAATGTACTTATATATGCATATAAATATTAACAAATATTTCTTTAATTAACCAATTTATACTTTCTCTGCCACTTATGTATAATGCATATAACAGAGAAGATACCGTGTTTCACTTAAAAATTCGATTAGTATTTAAGTTCAGTATATGATGTGACACGAAAATTTTCATAAAACTCCCCTCGCCCCCAACTACCCTTTACATGGATCATTTTTAGAACATTTTAACCCTCTCAAAATTGACTCTAACGATTTTGATGATATTTAAGATATTTCTATGACAAATGAAATGTATATCATGAATTTTTTGCGAATAGCCTCTGAAGACATCTTTATTTTGGATGACTCTTGCATAACTGGTAAACCGTAACTGATAGACAAAAGCTTAGTGCACAGAAAATGCAGATCTCATTAAAACATACAATTTATGTCAATAATTTGTGTGTTTTTTAAGTTCAAGGTATTTTGTTTTTGGTTTCTTTTAAACTACTTGAACTTTTTTCAAATAGGAAGTCACATTTCGTTTCCAATGTCTTTTGTCATATGGTCGTGTAAAGAGGACCGATTTCAATAGTTTTACAAAACGACCACATATTAAGATGTTTCACTATCGCCTTAGTCCAGTCATTTCCTTATTTACTTTCTATTTATAAGGAGCTAAATAATGAGACCGTTTCTACTGCTTTTCTCGATTAGTATGAAGAAGATAAAAAAATAATATTTTGTAAGAATAGTTTGTTTATAGAACAGGTAGTGAAAGTGATGTGAACGGAATACATCAGAATTTGTTGTATATTCTGAGAGTTTTAGAGAGAAATGCAATAATTGTATATTGAGATTCAAACGTGCTAATTGTCATTGGATAATGAGGACAAATTTCTACTTCCGAGGTTCCCAAATGCACTTAACACAAGTGTACTCCATTTTTGTTGTTTTTGAACGATAGTGAATAATACAGAGTAATCGGAAGGTCATATGCGTTATAACAAATGTTGGAATATCATCCGCGGCGAGTTTACAAGCCTGAACCGTTTAATTTTTTTGAAAAACAGTTTCTGTAGATCTGTTTGTGATGTGCTTTTCTTATTTACGTCCAAAATCTGGTACACGGTAGTGATGCACTGTATATATTGTGTATACTGTACTGTGTGTACTGTATATATGTATTAACATTTGGTGGAGTGGGCTATATCGACGGAGCTATATCAGGCATATTGAAATTAAAGGAGCAGAGCGGAAGGAGAAGCAACTGATCCCACTTCATGTGAAGCATAGAAAATGCTGCTATGCGATGTCATGGGGTGTTTGTAAATACAAGTATTTCCTCATTTGATAGTTGTCATTTTTTACTTCGGTGATATGCTTTACTTTGGATGAGTCCATTAATGTCTGCTGCTAAGAAGGATGTAAAGTGATGAACTAAATGGTTGTTGCGTACTCAGCAGTATGGATGCTGGTTTTAATATACTCCATGTGAAAGAAAGTGTTCTCGCAAATACATATGAAGCCAAATATTGCCATTAAATGAGATCTAAATAATTGAAATTCGGAAAATTAATATTTTGGTAATGATTTAAATAATTCTCAACCTCTTTCTTTCCAACGTTTTACTTTTGCACAATTTTTAGAGCAAGTAATTCCATTTGCAGTTCGTGTGCAGCCTCTGAATGATACTTTAATGGTTACCGCATTTCGAAGCTGACATTCTGTTTATGTTTGCTTACTAACAGCACACTCGTTACCGACCAGTGTAGGTGTATATGTATGACAGGATATGTGACTCGCTACCATTTCCCCTCCTTGACTGGAGTCGGGGGAACGATGTTCTTACGTTAGTACTTCTCAAGAGTTACCTTTGGACATGCATGGGCTATATGCATTTGGAGATGATAGTTCCAATAAATCTTCCAGAAGTTGCATAGTGTCAGCAGCTATGTGCCATGCCATTAAAACATGAGTAGTTAATATTTTTGTTTTCCTCTAGCTGCCTAATACAACCTTCGATCATTAAACTATAACTATACTGTTTACAAGTTCTTCAAAGAATAAAGGGCAAATAATGTTCCTTCTGAATATTGCTACCCACACTCCAATTTTCTGTTCATGCACAGGACAAGTTTCGTCGTTGCCAAAAATCCTGTATTTTGTGTCAGCAGAGATGTACATTTCTGCGATTTGTACCGCTTGAGCCTAACCCAGCAGGTATGTAGGTTTCCTCGCGCCTGCCATGTTATTTCATGCATGGCTTTATGATACGATATCTATCTACGAAATATTTTCACCAGGAACTGACCAACAATTTTCATTGCTGTTATTTCAACCATTAGGTTGAACAACCTTTCTCGTCGTTTGTAAATACGTTTACTGCTTTGCAGCTTGAAATAATTTTTAATTTCTCCACACGTAAGTGCATAGTGTATAGAGAAAGAACTCCATCCAAAAATTCTATAACGAGATTTCATCGGAAATGGATGTTTTGAGGACCCCTGAATAAAATTCTAAGGAAAAGCTCATGTATGTCTGAGGGCTGCATAGCTTAAAAGAAAAAACGCCATTAAGGTACATTTTAATTCCAAAGATGTGACAAACAAGATTGTCAATAAAATTCCCCCCTCAACTACACTTAACATGGACTACTTTATAAATGTTGTTTTTCTCAAAAATGACTTTAAGGATTTTAATTAATATATTTGTATTAATGTTTACGTTGCAAATAAAATGTGTATCTTGCATTTTCTGGGAATAGGCTCTGTAAAACTCTTCATTCCCAATAAATTTTGTTTAACTGGTAAATTGTAAGAGATAGACAAAAGCTCACCACACTAAAAATGTAGATCACGTAAAAACACACAATTTATATCTTGCACATTTTCCGAAGAGTTAACCGTTTCAGAGACATTCTTTGTTGTTGATTTCAATTTTAAACTACTTTTTCAAACTGGAAGTCATGTTTCGTTTCAGCTCTCTTTTGTTTTGTTTCCGACCTTTGCAAAGAGAATCGAATTTCAATTGTTTCACAGTGCAACAACTGTTAAAAGAATTTAACTATAGTTTTAGCCTAGTGTAGATATTCCTTTATTCCCCTTACTTATAACGTATAAAGATCTAACTAATGAGATCATTTCTGCTAATGTTTGTCTCGATTAGCATAAAATAGAACAGTACAGTTTCGTAATATTAGTTTGTTACAGAATTAGTAGACAAAATCATGTGAAATTAATAATCAGATTTGTAGTGTTTTAAAGTTAACACAAGTTTTAAAAATAAATTCATATTGATGCATTTTCAAAATGTTTACAGTTTTTCTATGCTATCCCAGGTTTTCGAGCCTATCAAATGTTTTTGACGGTTTTACAGCTGTGTGTCTTTTGAATTACGTCTGATATTTACACTTTTCAGATGTTTTTAAAATATATAAAAATTTACTTTTGTGGTTCTCTTACATGGTTTTCCGAATTTTAAAGTTTTTACATTTTAAATCCTCATTTCGGAAACCTTGTTATATTTTAGACATGTTTACAACTTTTGGATCTTAAACAAGTATCGATTTCTACATGATTTCGCAGTACACATTTTTATAATATTTATGGCTTGCGACGCTTTAGCAAGCGTTTCACAAGCTTAACTTATCACCCTCCTCTTTTCGATGTATACTTGACGAAGACAGGTATAATTAAAACTCAAATACATAGTCATATACAGAGATTTTGAATAACAGCTACTGGGACAAAATGATTTTTGTAATTTATTTATAAACAGATTTACAATGTAAAAACCATCTTCCTGTATCCAAAGTTCAAACTTTTATCCTCTTCCTCTTCTCTATCCTCCCAATCAAATTCCTCTACACCCAATTCCCTCATTCCTCTTGCAATATTATTCATCCATTTAACTGTAGGTCCACCATGTCTTCCTCTTCCAGGTGGGTTCCATTCCAAAACTTGTTTTGCTAATCATATCTCAGGCATTCTGCGGACATGTCCGTACTATTTAAAAAATTATAAATTGAATTTTGTACTTTCATGGTTTGCCTTTTCATTTTTACTTTCTCTATACGCGTACTATGTGCATAGTGTATAGAGAAGGTATTGCACTCCACCAAAAAATTCGATACCGAGATTTCACCGGAAATATATGTTTTAGGGTCCCCTGTATCCAAAAAAAAGTATTTTCAGAAAAAGGTCCGTGTGTCTGTGAACACGTTAACTCAAAAACGAAAAGTCGGTAAAATACCAAACTTGGTATTTAAGTTTAGCATCTTTCAGGGATGCGACACAAAGCTTTTGAGAAAAATCCCCCCACCTCAAACTACCCTTTACATGGAACTTTTTTCGAAAATTTTGATTTTCTAAAAAATGGCTCTAACGATTTTGATTAAAATATCATATATTAAAGATATTTACCTGACAAATAAAATGTATATTTTGAATTTTCTGGAAATAGGCTCTGAAGACTACTTTATTCTGGATGAATTTTGCATAACTACTAAACCGTAAGAGATGGACAAAAACTTAACACACAACAAATGTAGAACTCTTTAAAACACACAATTTATGTTATATACATTTTTTTTTTCGTGGAGTTGATCGTTTTTGAGATATTCTTTTTTCTTGGTTTCAGCTTTGAAAAACATATTTTTCTTATACAGGAATTTGCAACTCCAGTCCATACAAACAAAGAAACATCAGTCACATAGCAACCAGCTTTTGGCTTTCACTTTAACCCATGGTACTCCCTTATTTCGCTTCTACTTACAATAAAGCAATAAATTCTACTTACAATAAGATTATTTCTGCTAATTTTACTCGATTAGCATGAAATAAATAAAAGATAAGCTTATTAACAAAACTTTGTTACAGCGATATAGAGAAAGTCATGTGAATGGAACACATCAGATTTTTTGTTAGAGATTGTTTCTAATTTGGAGTGTTTAGTAGATTCCCTGAAACAATCCAATCGGTAGATAATAATTTAAATTCCTATTCAGTGTCCAAGTTTCTGCTCCATAAGCTAACGTCCTTCTAATTATTGATTTATATATCTATAATTTGGTTTCTAAGATTATATTCCTGTCTTATAACACTCCATTCAGAATGGATATTGCTGTCTTCTTCTTGACTAATTACTCGTTTTGTAAATAATTACGTTTTATGACATCCTTTATGATAGCTTTTTAGAAATAGGATAGGTCATTATAATGGTAAATATATTTTGTTTTTCCTTTATTTTAGTTACCGAGCAGTAACACCAGTCGCTGATAACTTCTTCTTTTCTGGTGCCGAGTTTAAGCTAGACTGTGTACAATGGGATGATTATTTCATTCGGGTTTAAGAAACAATCAGTCCACCTTGAATCCTAGCCCTGACTAATCGTGGGAGAGTGATGCAATTGCACTGATATTGTGGCACATGTGTTTTATGGGTCATCGACCTTTGGAGACACATGCTTTCGCTCTTAATGGGAACTGTAAATATTACAAAAGAATCTGGGCTTTGGCACGTGTGTCGATAACGGGCATTCTGCACAAGTTCAAATCACCAGATAGGTACATGTGTTGCAGCTTTATAAATTATATTATAACAGCAAAATTCTGAAAAGAGAATGTTCTCTATTTATTGCACTTTCTCATATTGACGGATTCCGTAAATATTACAGGTGAGTATCTCTTAAAGCAATAGAAAAAAAAATCAACCAAAGGGCAAGAATTCCAAATCTATTAGGATCAAGACCACTTACACTGCGTCTGTCTGTGAACATTAATGTTTATCTGGTTAGCAACAAGTAGTTAGAAGAATAAGCTTTTTAACAATAATTTACTGCAGGGATGTAGAGAAAGTCGCGTGAATAGAACACATCAGATTTTTCAATTTAGAAAAATTTTCACAATATTCCATATTTTGAAATTTCTTCCATTAGGTTTCAAGCATTATGTTTCATAATTCAAATACCTACATCTCAAACACCTGTGCATGAAGCTCGGAGGACAGCCATATGTGACAAAGAAATTTGGACCAAAGTCACCCCAAATTTCGGTACATGTTTACTGCCAACCGGATATCGCTTGTAATCTACTTAACTGCTTAATTGGAAACAGTGTTTAGGTATATTTATTGTGACCACCGCAAGTGCAGTATCTAAGGAACAACTGTGATATGTTTAGTTAATAAACTTGTGTAAGTGTGTAGTACACCTCTTTCTTTGTATCTTCTTAGAGGTTTTATTTCCATACTTGCACATCGAGTAGCTAGCTACAACCTTCATTTGTTCCTTTGGTTTCGTAAGCAAGGACAGCCAGTGTTTCGAAAACAGAGAATTTAAACACAGAAAAATCTGATACTTTCTATTCACATGCCTTTCTCTACCTATTCTCACTCAATCTTATTCTTCTATTCATTTCATTTTAATCAGGATAAACATTAACAGATATTGTCGTATTATTGTTTCCTTGTAAGTAGAAGGAAGATAAAGAAATAGGTACACTAGTTAAGGCTATAGTCAAAGCATTTATAAGGTGGTTACTATGTGATTGAAATGCGGTTCTCTTTGCACAGTCAGGAGTAAACTAAAGAAAACAGGAAATACAAATTATCGTTTGAGAAAAGTTTAACCAACTACAAGGAACATCTTGGAAATGGAACTTCTCTTGTAAAGGGTAGTTAAGGGCGTGTCGCATCCTTGGAAGATACTGAACTTAAATACCAAGTTTGGAACTTAATGGACTTTTCGTTTTCTAGTTATGCTACCCACAGACATTGACACTGACAGACATGGACGTTTATCTAAAATCTTTTTTTTGGATTCAGGGGTCTCAAAACACGTATTTCACTTGAAATCTCGGTATCGAATTTTTGAGTGCAATACAGTATGATAAAGTACATGTAGAGAAAGTAAAAATATGTATTTTAAAATAGAGATAACTTTCCTTTCTTTGTTTAGAATCGTTAGTTGTTTCAAAACATGGTCCTGCTACTCCCTCCCAATGACCCAGAGGATCACATTTTATAATAGTTTATTTTATAGTTATTACACATTCCTCAGCGTAAAACATACTGTAACAAAAACTCTATTTTTTTTTGCAATAACTTTTTAGTTTACAAACAGAATCTGCCAACAAATAACTGTCTTTCGTAACAATTCTGCCTATAGTTTATTTTCTACGTTCGCTGCGGCGACGATACAGCACGCTACAAAATTCCTACTGAGCTTATTCACCTGTTACAAATAAAAAACCACCGGAGATGTCACAAAATACTCAGGTGTAACAATGCGGGCGTCGACGTCAAAGAACCTCCCGACACCACAGTGTCCACTCGCACAAGTGTAACAATCACAGCCGCGGTCTCAAAAGAACTTGCCGTCGGCACAGTTGGCCACTAATGCAGTGTAACAATGGATGCCAACAATCATTATGACACACACGTGTGTATTTTCTTCAAGAAAAGGGATAACGCCCAGAGGGCAGCACTCGCGATAGCGAAAGTTATATGGGAACCGAGTTCGAATGCTTTCTACAAGACCAATAGCTCCGCACTTTGTAATTCTTGTTTCTTATAATCTATGTATTCTTGCGTGCTGCGTTATCGTAACCTTTCTTCTGACTGACTAATGTCCTTTGAATGGTGACAAAACAAGCCGTGAGCCACGCAAGGATAGGCGATAAAGTGATAAAAACATTCTAAATGACAAATGCACTTTATATCACCATCCTGAGAGGCAGGTTTGAAGCAAAGGATCATCTATTTCATGTTAAGATTTTACATACATTCTAGATGAATTTACGAGAATGTAGTTAGACAAGTCTGTCCAATATATTAAAATAAATGATAAAATTAAATAAGGAACTAATTTGTATCTCACAACACCCTAACCCAGAACAGCTGCTAGTTCACGTGACAGTTAAGAGACAAGATTGCATGGAATAAACGTTAAGCCAGCAGTCACACGTTGAAGTAAAACAAATAGTCTGCAATGACAGGTTGTTCATATCATGGCGCAGTTACGACAATGCAGAAAACATCAGTGATTGGTTTTGGGAAACTGTTAGACCTGTGGGTGTTTGCCTTACATTCAAGAGATCTCGAGTTCGAATCTCGGTTAGGGTGACTTTCTGTGAATTTTTTCCCCGGGGGTTTCCCTTATCCTGAGTAGCTGAATGTCGGGTAATTTTAAGTTTCATGGACCCCGAGTTCATTTGCGCACATTTACACCGTTGCCATTCTTCGTCCGATATGACCTACCAGGTTAAGGGAGTGCATAAAAAAAAAAAACAAAAGCAAAACATTATTTGATGAAGAGAAAACTAACACACCGAAGTGGATACATCTTAAGGGACCAATTCTCAGAGCAACTATACCCCTATCACTTCAGAATACCCATCTATTATAATTTCCTAAAATGGCATTTCTTTTTACGTCGTATGTTTACCAAAAAAAAGAGTGAACAATTTTTAAGAGTACAAGTCACTGCATGCGTTTTTTAATGACCGATCTTGAAAACTGGATTTGATACACTTTGGAAAGATGTACGATATATAAAAGTTATAACGAAGACCTCTATTTCAGACATTCAAGATAGGCGCGCGACCTCATTCACCATGTGTTCAGTCAATCGAACAGTTCTCAGAAGAAGGAGAGTACAACCTGTTACGACCTCCCGGGATGCAGTTGGGGGGGGGGGAGTATGTTTATTGCGGGCGAGTGCGTGAGTGA
The DNA here is from genome assembly GCA_030762935.1 of Hymenopus coronatus. NCBI lineage: Eukaryota > Metazoa > Arthropoda > Insecta > Mantodea > Hymenopodidae > Hymenopus > Hymenopus coronatus. The sequence goes on along the minus strand of CM060892.1, from coordinate 127,289,494 downwards.
CTCATGGCCTCTGCGAACGAGCGACCGTGTGAACTTGTGAAACATTTCAAGCGTAGCACAACTTGACAGCTTCCCAAACAGGAACACCATTCATTCCGTCACTTTTGGGTCAGTGATGCAAAGTGTGAGGAAGCCGATAAAGAACGTTAGCCTTTCAAAATAAACAAACAATTCAAGTGTATTACTTTTTAAATTTATATTCCGTTCAAATTGTGGAGAAAATTCAGTTGTGCTCAAAACTTAAACAGTTTTATTTAACTGCCTTTAACTGCTTGGTTCTCAGCGTCCCATTTTATGTGAATAAATGAATGAATAAGTGTATTTATTGAAATAAAAGTATGCATACATTGATCTTCATCAATAGCACGGTCCTCATACCTACGTTATTTTTGCAATACACAAAAGAGTAAACACTATTTTAAAAAATTAAAGCAGTAAACACGAAAATAAAAGGACAAAGATATTCAAATATAGCAACTTAGATTTACAACAACAGAATAAACAGATGTATTAATGTACCCTATTATAGTAGACAGATACACTTTATATGTATACACATAATACTAATGTCACAGCAAAACAATGACTGAAAGTCCCATCTTATATTGAGCTTGAAAGTCCACTTAATTTTGCGCAGAGGCCCTTGAAGCTGGTGGTTATTTTGCGCGCCGTCAACCTACTACTCGGGACCAACCGTTTTACTTCCCTTTCGAAGGAAGTCAAGCTAACTTTTTTACGTTCACTGTGTTTAGTAATGAACTCACGACCTTCGAAACCATAGGCTAGCCTGTTACTCCAAGATCACGGCTGATGCCGAATGACATGACTGTGTGAGTCTCGCATTCGAGATGTCCGTGTTTGATTCCCATCGGGCCGACCACTCTGATTGTGAGTACTTTTAGTAGTTTCCGTGGGTCGGTAGGCGAGTTTCCTGCCCATTATTTCCTTGCATCTGTTTCACGGTTATAGAACGGCGGTTTGTATTTCGCCTCAGGACAGTGATCTTAGCACCTGGTGAGACTGCTGGAGCCTATTCCCTCCTTCCTAGGAGCTGAGCTTTATCTCCGAGTCCCCCAGCTTTCGACTGACTAAGGGTCAGGATTGAGAACGTGTTGCAAGCGCACATCGTCGTCCGTATATGGTTCCTCCTCCGGTATCCCCTTCTCCCCTTCCCACTAAAGATCACTCTAGAACAGACGACTCTAACTCGCTTGATTTTTTGGCACAGCAAGCCTGTTTACTCCGTGCAAGAAGTGGGTAAACAGTGGCAGCGCGGATTGTCTCTCTTCCTTGTATAGTACTCGTATGTCAATTTATAATGCCAGGAACTGAAAATAATCCAACACGCAAGCCATCGACTCCTATGTTATGCCTGTCTAGGAGGAATCTTTTTACTTTCCCTACATGTACCATATACATATGTACAGAAAAAGTATTGTATTGCACCCTAAAATTCCATACCGAGATTTCACCGGAAATACATATTTGAGGCCTCCTGAATCCAAAAAGAAAAATATTTTTTAGAAACATGTCCGTGTGTGTGTCTGTGTGTGGTGTGTGTGTGTCTGTCTGTCTGTCTGTGGGCAGCATAGCTCAAAAACTAAAAGACCGTTAAATACCAACTTGGTATTTGGGTTTGGTATCTTCCAAGGATGGGGCACGAAGTTTTTCAAGAAAGTCCCTCCACCACAAAATATTCTTTACTGCTAAAAGTTTCGAAAATTTTGATTTTCTTACAAATAGTTCTAAATTATTTTTATCAAAATCCCGTATATTAAACATATTTACATCCCAAATAAATTGTATATCTTGAATTTTCTGGGAATAGCCTCTGAAGACCTCTTTATTGTGGATGAATTTTGCCGAATTTTACTTAACTGCTAAACCGTTTAAGATACACAAAAATTTACTATACAAAACATGTAGATCTCGTCAAAACACACAATTTATATCCTTTACGTTTTTGTTGTGGAGGTAACCGTTTCTGAGATATGCCTTGTTATTGGTTTCAATTATAAAGTACTTATACTTTTCTCAGATAAGAAGCGCCCGTTTTTCTTTTGTTCTGCTGGCCAAGCAAAGAAGTGATTTGCAATGACAATTGCATAACGACAGCTTTTGAAACATTTGACTATCACTAGCATCGCGCATTCCTTTAGTTTTCTTATACTTATAAAGGAACTAAGTAATAACTTTCGGGTAATGTTTTTCTCGATTATCATGATGTAGAAAAAAGAATAATCTTTTGGAAGCAGTTTGTTTGTAGAGTAGCTAGAGAAAATCACGTGAGTGTAACACAGATACTTTTTATTTATAGAAAATGGTTGAATAAACGTTTGGTTTCCGATAAACTTCTACACTCAGAAAATTCAAATTATAAAGGCGTTATGGAAGCCCATGCAAGTGAGTACAACAGTTAATAAGGAGAAGAGCGTTTATTTGAAATTATGTTTGATCCCAATTTAATTATCAAAGTTCCTACTAGGTTCATTGCTAGAAATTGTAAGTTTTTCGTTAGAAATAAATTCTTATCTGTTGGCGATACAGTATGATTACAGTAGTATCTACAAAGTTATACAACTTTTTAAAATTCTATATATTTAATGTTTTTTACCTTCTCCATACGCACTATGTACATAGTGTATAGAGAAAGTATTGCACTCCACCCAAAAAGTCGATACCGAGATTTCACCGGAAATATATGTTTTAGGGTCCCCAATATCCAAAAAAAGCATTTTCACAAAAAGGTCCGTGTGTGTGTGTGTGTGTGTGTGTGTGTGTGTGTGTGTGTGTGTGTGTCCGTGTGTCAGTGTGTCTGTGAACACGATAACTCAAAAACGAAAAGTCGGTAAAATACCAAACTTGGTATTTAAGTTTAGTATCTTCCAGGGATGCGACACGAAGATTTTGAGAAAAATCCCCCCACCCCAACTACCCTTTACATAGAACTTTTCTCGAAAATTTTGATATTCTCAAAAATGGCTCTAACGATTTTGATTAAAATTTCGTATATTAAATATATTTACCTGACAAATAAAATGTATATCTTGAATTTTCTGGAATTAGCCTCTGAAGAGTAGTTTATTCTGGATGAATTTTACTAAATTTTGAATAACTACTAAACCGTAAGAGATTGACAAAAACTTACTGCACAAAAAATGTAGAGCACATTAAAACACACAATTTATGTTATATATATATATATATTTTCGTGGAGTTTGTCGTTTTTGTGACATTCCTTATTTTTGGTTTCTGCTATGAAAAACGTATACTTTTCTCATACAGGAACTTGTCAACTCCTATCCATATAAACAAAGGAACTTCATTGACATAGCAACCAGCTTTTGCCTATCACTTTAACCTACGGTTGTCCCTTATTTCGCTTATACTTACGAGGAAGCGAGTAATTAGACTATTTCTGCTATTTTTTTTTTGAGATTAGCATAAAGTAAATAGAAGTATAAGCTTTTTAAGAATTATTTGTTGCAAGGATATGGAGAAAGTCATGTGAATGGTACACATCAGATTTTTTAGGTTTAAAGTCATTAACCTGGTAGGCCAGCGATGATGGAAATGGGCGAAATTTTGCCCAAAGAAGTCTGGGATCCTTGGAGATTAAAGATACTCGGCATTAAATTTTTCAGAGTAAGGGAAAACCCCGGGAAAACAAACTTATAAGGGTAATTCATCGTGCCTGAGATTCAACTCAAACCTCTTGAAGTGAGAGACACACTGCCCCGCAGCACAGAGGAGTACGTTGTTTTAATGCATTATGTTACCTACGTCTACCAGTTACCACTAAAGCCAATGAAATATTTATATGCTCATGTCCGCAATATAAATACTAATGCAAGAGAAGATACATAATAGAGTAATTGTCCTACAATAGTTGTAGATTAGGTAGATTACATATTTCAAACGCAAAATGTTCCATACTGTCAGCACTGAAGGAATTATCTATTTTTCTTTTCGCGCAGTGATCAGGGGGCGATTCACAGGAGCATCGAGAAAATTTGCTCTCTGTGCTGTACTCAGACAGAAAGTTGGTGACGCCTGAGTAAGAAACACAATGGACTCACTCTGCCGTGTATGTGTTGTGCTTGTCGCCCTCCGTGGTGTAATGGTTACCATGCGGACTTCATATACCCAAGATCGCAGGTTCAAACCCGGCGGAGAACGCTCGATTTTTTCGGCGTAAAAATCTTTTGCATGGCTTCCGACGGAAGGGAAGTAGAGTCGTTGGTCCCATGTAGTAGATTTACGGCATGTAAAAGAACCCCAAGCCTGATAGAGAGGCCTCTGAACAAAATGAAGCGGTCTTTCACGCCCAGTATAGGATGGGACGATGAGAACCACAGTAGTTAAAGAACGTCCATAAATAACAAGTCATTTATTTATCTGTTGTGCTGTAGTTACTCTAGGCCTTTCCGTCTGAATACTCCCAACTCCTATTGTCACTTTCTCTACACGTACTACTAGAAGGTTGCATTCCACTAAAAATTAGATACCGAGATCTCACCGGAAATACACATTTTAGGATCCCCTGAATAAAATATTCTTGAGTCAGTGTGTCTGTGAATACAATAACTCAAAAACGAAGAGTCTGTAAAATACCAAACTTGCTACGTAAGTTTAGTATCTTCCAAGGATGTGACACGAAGATTTTAAGAAAAATCCCCCCATCGCACACTGCCCTTTTCATGGGAAAAATTGCGAAAATTTTTATTTTCTCAACAACGACTGTAACGATTTTGATTAAAATACCATATATTAAATATAATTACATAAACAATAAAATGTATATCTTGAATTTTATGGGAATCGCCTCCAAAGACTTTTTTATTCTAGGTGGACTTTCCTGGAATTTTTCTAGTAAACTGTAAGAGATAGACAAAGCTTACTATACAAAAAAAACGTACATCTCGTCCATCTATGGGAGATTATTAAGAAGCTAAGTGAACTAACACATGATTCTACTTTAAATTAACTACAAAATTAACTACAATAACTACAAAATGAATATTAACCAAATTTGGGTTTAGTTGTTTCTGCAATAATTATAATAAAAACAATAACTTAGCACTCGCTTAAATCTGAGCGAAAGTGATGTAAGTTACGTTCTGCTTCTTAGATCAAAATGTTGCAACTGATAATTTGGGTGCACTTTCCTCCCATTGCATTATTTTTCACTCGATCACATAAAAGATCATTTTATTCCGTGAACAGTGTCTTTTCAAGATATTTAATCTATCGAGAAGAAAACATTAAATTTCTGTAATTATAAAAGGTAACATATTTTTAATAAGTATGTTTATTATGTTCACACTTATTTAAAAATGTGAATAAAAAGTATTTTAGTATAAAAATCTGATGTGCTTCATTCTATGATTTCCTCTACGTATTTTGCAACAAATCATTATTGGGGTTTCTCTTACCCCGAGAAGACGAATGTTGAGTAACTTTAAGCTCCAAGGACCCCCGAGATCATCTGAGCATCATTTCACCGATTTCATTTATTGTCCGACATGACCAATTGAGTTAAAGAACGTTAAGCCAAAAAAAAAAAAAAAAAATATATATATATATATATATATATATATATATATATCTTACAAAAGCTTATTCCTCTCTGTACTTCATGCTAATCGAGATAAACTTAGCAAATATATTACTTAGTTTATTCTAAATAGAAGGAAAATAAAGGAATACACTAGGCTAGTGCGATAGTCGCTTTAAAAGCCAGTCGTTATTTAATGGTACTACAATTCCCTTCTCTTCGATGATCAGGAGGAAAAGAAAGTAAATAATACTTTCCACTTGAGAAAAGTCTTAATTGTTGGAAATTTTAAGCACTGGCAAAGAATATATAGTAAATAGTTAACACTAAAAATTATATGACATAAGTTACTATTTTAACGGGATCCACATTTTGTGCAATAACAAAATTACGGTTTACCAGTTATGCAAAAGTGGTTCAGAATGAAGAGGACTTCAGAGGTATTGTCAAGGAATTCGAACATATTGGTCTTGTAAACATCGTTAATGTACGGAATTTTGTTGTCATATAAAATGTCTCATGCAGTTAAACATTTCTGGGATATTGTTTATTGTTCGTTTCAATTTTAAAACACTTAACGGACTTTTCGTTTTTAAGCTATGCTGCTCAGACACACAGACACACATACGCACACACACGGGCCTTTTTCTAAAAATGCTTTTATTCAGGGGGTCCCAAATCATGTGTTTCCGGTGAAACATCGGTATTGAATTTTTGGGCGCAATACAATACCTTCTCTATTTACTATATACATATGTACATACATAATACATAGTGTGTAGAGAAAGTAATATTATCCATCAAAATAAATCAAGAAGGTACATCGTGGTTATTATCAAGTGATAATTTAGGGTGATAATTTATCAAATATCGCATATGTTATGATCGTACTTCGTATTCACATTTAAATTATCGCACAATTCCATACTGATCGTACAGGTTGGTAACACGCGAAGGATCCGGAGGGCGATATTGTAGATTCTAGTTCAGTTTTAGATTTGACTCTGCCATTGGTGGATATGTGCAAGCAGATAGAACGAACGGAAGGAAGACCTTGCATTTCACATTAGAAAGCAGAACCGATTTTCAGAAAGTCCATTTTTACACCTTATTTCGATCCAGTTCATTTTTATACACCTAACCTAACGTAGCCTAACCTCGATGAAATCTCGAAACCTATCGTTCATCTGTCACGTAGCCATATTGTCTCCGAACCAATAAGAAAAGCTCAGGAAAGAGCCGGGGGCAAGTGCTGACCCAAAAGCCAGCACAACGAGCTAGGCGCACAGGCGCAACTCGACGAACATCGGCACCTGGTCAGGCGTCCTGAAAGTGATGAGTACAGGAAGGGACAGCAAAGTCATGACAGAAGACGACCACTCCAACATTTGCTGCCCATCCGGGGAAACCACAAAAACCTCATGGGCCAGAGTAGTCGGTCGCCGGAGATCGAACCCGGCACCTCCCGAGTGCTAGCCACAAAAATATCCGGCTGAGCTATCCTGCTCCGTACAAGTGTCACTTACTTAAGTAGTGCTCGAAATTTGGCAGTGCTGAAACACATTTACAATAGGAACAAACTAAGATAAGGACTTTGCCAAATCCATGCTTCGGTGCCGAATTAGATAACAAGTCAGAATTTGTTTATGAAGCAGTAGCGTGTTACGATAAGCACTCTGATTTCTAAACAAATCTGGAAAGTGGCTCTATAAAATGTTATAGGTTACCAACAGAGTGTTTATTTTTATATGCTTTACAAAATGAGAGAAAAAGATGTCAGATAAAATCATGCTTGTGTTTATCAGCTCTACACTGGTCGTTATCTGCTCGGATCAATTAACTTTGTATACCTATGCCTACAGGGATGTACAAAAACGTATGCTTAAAATATTTTTGTCGATGTGATTAATTTCTATACCGATACTGTAAGTTAACATTCCCACATTTAATCTGGTTGTCTACAGAAAGAAAATAACTCGCAATACTGGTATAGATACAAAAAGCACTCGTGGGGTAAGTAAAACAGCTGCTTAACCATTTTTTAATATATTGTTCACAAACTCGTACCTTTGATTAGACTTCTCCGGAATTAATGAACATCCTACACTCTAGGCTGCTTCTATTTGTCTGTCCTCTACCATAAATTTCTACATAATAAAATTGTCAAATCGATTCTAATTTGGGTCACGCCAGCCAACAAACTTTATTTATAAAAATCAACAATTACGAGTACCAAATGTTTCTTTCACGTAAAAGTTAATTGCTCCAACCAATATTTTAATTAATTTTTACATATTCATCGTCCAAAAAATAGTAACTAGGTATGCGATACACTTGGTTGCGTCTTTTCAAACTTTTCTTCTTTTCTGCAATAGTACACTTACCACACTTGTATCGCAATATTCTATAACTAGTCATTTTATTCCTGAAGGACAACCTTATGATATAATTTTTACTTTCTCTACCACATATAATCAAAAATATAAAAAGAGATTAACCAGAGATACACGTTTTGTAGACCCTAAATAAAGAAAATAATGCTAGAAAATGGTCCGATTGTGTGTGTGTAAAAAGCATAGCCCAAAAACTAGTACCAAATTGGTGATGAAATTCAGTATCCTCCAAGGATGCCTGCGCGGTGGCGTAGAGGGGTAGATCGTGCTACTCTGCTACCAGGGAATGCGCAGGTTTCCTATTATTTTGCTTCACCCATGAGGGTACGTATTTTTAAATCCCGGGTGTAAAACCGCTGCCTACTCAGGAGGAAAGTGAGGAACTGTGATAGGCAGCGATCCCGGCCGTGTTATCCAACATTCGTGCTGGAGGATGCGTTATCGGTTGGATGATCGTCCACCTCTTCCGTGTGTAGGTGAATGTGAAGCCAGCACAGCTCTAGGCTCGTTAAGTTGTAGGGCAAATCAGGATGAGAATTAACCCAATATCTGATATGGTGGTGAAGCAGAAGGAAATGAAATATAGTGGCGAAAGGATGTTAGAAGTATACAGGGAACAAATTATATAACCCAGCATCCGCCTGGGAAAACCACGAAAAAACCTTTGTCAGATTGGTGGCGCCGCAATATGAAACTGTACCCCCATTTGAATGCCAGTCGCATGTTACCACAGAGTTACCTCACTCGGTTAGCAGGGTTCATTATTCAATAATAATAATAATAATAATAATAATAATAATAATAATAATAATGATAATCACGTTTATATTTATATCGAGCGGAGTTACTCAGGTGATATGACTGTCGCCCACATTCATGAGGTCCGAGGTTCAAATTCCCGGGCCCACCATTTATCCCTGAATTTTGCTATCATCCCACATTTCATTTCGTTCTTCTTATTAACCATATCAGATATTGGGATTAATTATCTGAATATGCTATGAGCCAGAGTTTGCATGGCTTTCTCATTGACAGGCGTTGACTGAAGTCTTTGGGAGTATACTGGAGCAATTACATCTAATTTATTTGGCTTTCTTATTGACAGGCTTTGACTGAAGTCTTTGGGAGTATACTGGGGCAATTACACCTACTTTATTTGCGATGGAACATAAAATAACATAAGCAAATAAAAAAGATCATTCAAATATAAGTTTTTCATTAAATTCTCTTATGAACTTAATGAATCCAATTATTGCAATTATAACTGTCGAAAGTGCTACAAAAAGATGGGGGTAATCACCAACACTATTATTATAATAGTTTATATCATTATTTTTACTATTACAGTATATAAGTGGCTCTAAACAAAGAGGTATATGTAGTTATAACACTTTCTTGATAGTTTTTTCACCAATGGAATCGAATTTCCGAGCTATTTCTTCTAGTAGTTGATCACCCACCCCTTGCAGCGCTACATGCACGTTCGTTGACAATAGCAATAGTTTAAAGCTTCGTTTTTATGTATACTCAGAAGAAATTTTCGACAAAGTCTCGCATAACGTTTTGTGTACTTAAGCACTGCAGGTGTCTCATTTCTCATCCATTTCTCCCTCTACAAGGTCAAGTGGCTGATCATATTATATTAGGCCTAGTACATTTGTACGGAGCCTAGAGTTTATTGAAAGAGGCTATTTCCGGCCCATTTTATATTTCGCATGAAATGTAATATTCATTGTTGCGTGCTTGTTTAAGGCTAGAGAAAGGTGATGGAGCCGATTGAATCTAGTGTTAACATAAATACAGGAACCTTACAGAATAAAGAAATATTATTGTGATTGAGAGAAAAGAGCCGCATTTTTCACCTAAGTGTTACAAGCTATGCGCGAGCCTGAAACTTTGGCATAGAAACCATTAGATGCCAGGGTGTATAGCGTACTTCATGTCTCAATGTGGTCACCTTGCTCACCTTCCGAAGTTGCGCGAAATTTACCGAATGAAGAGAGCCGAGCGTCCAAGAAAACGCACGCACATAGTAATTTATTCCTCCAGGTTACGCAGTACAGCAATAGACAGGTGAGAAAGCTCCCAACAGATGTCAAACTTTTAGGACTGTATTAGAGGTCGCCATGAGCTCCTGGTGCTGTTCATGTTACATTGGTTCCTAGATGAAAAAAATATTGAAAAAATCTGATCTGTTCCATTCACATGACTTTCTCTACATATCAGCAACAAGTTATTGTTAAAAAGCTCTTACTTCTATTTAGTTCATGCGAATCGAGACAAAATTAACAGAAATATTCTTACTATTTGTTTCCTTGCAAGCAGGAGCGAAATAAGGGAGTACAATTGGTTAAAGTGAACAGTCAAAAGCTAGCTGCTATGGGACTGAAGCTCCTTTGTTTGTATGGACAGGAGTTAACAAATTCCTGTTTGAAAAAAGTATGTTTTTCAAAGTGGAAACGAAAAACCAAGAATGTCTTAAAAATGATCAACTCCACGAAAAAAATGTATATGACATAAATTGTGTGTTTTATCGCGAGCTACATTTTCTGCACATTAAGTTTTTGTCCATCTCTTACGGTTTAGCAGTTATGCAAAAATCTGTAAAACTCATCCAGAATAAAGTAGTCTTTAGAGGCTATTCCCAGAAAATTCAAGATATACATTTTATTTGTCAAGTAAATACCTTAAATTTACGAGATTTTAATCAAAATCGTTAGCGCCATTTTTATAAAATCAAAAATTTCGATTTTTTCCATGTAAAGGGTAGTTTGGGGTGTTGGGATTGTCTTGAAGATCTTCGTGTCGCATCCTTGGAAGATACCAAACCTAAATATCAAGTTTGGATTTTAACGGTCTTTTCATTTTTGAGCTATGCTGCTCACAGATACACACACACACACACACCTTCTCTATACACTATGTACATAGTACGTATAGAGAAAGTAAAAAACAACAACTACGAATATTAAAAAAGAAAAAGCTAGTGTGTTGTGTTCCATTCCACGACTTTTTCTATATCACTGTAAAAAAATTATTATTAAAAAGCTTATTCTTGTATCTGCTTCGTGCTAATCGATATAAAATTAACAGAAATGGTCTTATTACTTACTGGTTTCCTTGCAAGTAGAAGGGAAATAAGCGATTGCCATAGGCTAAAACGATAGTCAAATCTTTTAACAGCTGGTTACTATGTGATTGAAGTTCCTTTGTTTGTGTGACCAGTTGACATATTCCCATATGAGAAAAATAGATGTAATTTAAAGTTGAGAATATTTTGTCTATCTCTTAAGGTTTACCAGTTATGCCGAATTCAGTAAAATTCATGCAGAGTAAAGAGGTCTTCAGAGGCTATTGCCATAAAACTGAAGTTATAAATGTTATTTCCAATTAAATATCTTTAGCATACGATATCATAATCAAAGCCTTAGAGCAGTTTTTAAGAAAATCAAAATTATCGAAAATTTTTCCATGTAAAGGGTAGTTGGGGATGGGGAGAATTTCTTGAAAATCTTGGTATTATTTTTAAGTTTGGTATTTAACAATCTTTTCGTTTTTGAACTATGCTGCCCACCGACTCACACATACACATTCACCACTCAGAGAGACACACATTTTTCTAAAAATGTTTTTTTTTATTCAGGGGGTCTCAAATAATCTATTTCTGTTAAATTCCGGTGTACAATTTTTGGGTGGAATACAATACCTTTCTATACACATAATATAGTACATATAGAGAAAGAACGGTTTGAGATACCGAAATGTTGTTTGACTTTTTTTAAGAAGTCGACTTTGGGACAAAATTCTTCTTTTTTGGGAAAGGAGCTTTGTTATATTTTACTCAAATCACCCCTCACAAACCAAACGAAATGATTTAATGGACTCTGCATTTGTTCTGCAGTAACCTTTCTATTTCAGTCCATTATGGCTTTTGTGTAACGCAAAATTATATTTAAAATTGGCCCAAAAAAAGAGAATTTCCGCAGATCATCATGATGGTTTAGGATCTTCTTATTCAGGCTTTGCGTTTCTGCACATGAAAAAAATCAATATACGGACTTCAATCTTATGTCAGTATCTCAAACATATATTTCAATCAAAATCACCAAAGCCTCTTTTTGAGAAGTTAACTAAATATCAAAATGTGGCATATAAAAGTTAGCTTCTTTTTGGAAAACGTGCTGGCCTTAAATTGAAATATTGTAATACCGTTCTCTGTCACCTTCCCTCTTTCTCTATCTCCCCCCTCTCTCTCACACACACAAAGTGATCTTTTATATACAACTTTTCCACTTTTGTGTGGAATACGAGTAAAGGTGTACTTACAAGGCTTAAACGGCGGGTAAAATACAAATAAAGTCACTGATTTCGAACAAGTAATTTCAGGGAGATCTCTGGTCTAAACCCCTTAGTAGCTCCAATACTAATTCGTGTGTCTAATTCTAGCATAGGAGACAAGCCTATAATTAAACATCTGCACGTAATGAGTATAAACATGAAGAACCTTTCTTGTGCCAGTGGCTTCTGCCAACAGATAGATAATTTTTGAGTTACTGCCTCAACATATGCAGCAACAAATAACAAAAAGCTGTGGGAACAATGTTAATTCTTGCCATCATGTGCGGAATACTTCCATCTGCCTTCCGGGAAGTGACGTCACAACTCGGGTGCTGGAGTTTACTTCCCTGTGCTCGTAAAATGCGTTAATAAAACTCATCAGTCCATAAATCATTCCAGAAACCGCAACCACTCTAACCATTTATTTTCTTTGTGTGACCTTCAAGGCTGTCAGGTTTATCGTTTATTCTTTTAATGAAAAACAAATAACATTGGGGAACACATAACGGAAAAGACAGGTACGATAATACTTTATTCTCTTGTTTTTTCTTCCTTTTTATGTAAGTCTTCTGTTCTTTCTCGTTCCGCCATTCCACAGGAGTCCACTTCAAATGACGTATATGTATATGTGTGTGTGTGTGAGTGTGAGTATGTGTACATTACGGAGGGTATTCCATATTGCAGCCGGTGGTTTATTGTACGTGAGACCCCTGGAGGAAAAGATGAGATGAGTGTCATTTCAAAGGGTGGCAGGTAGAGAGCCGCCGTGAAGGGTCCCTAATAGTTCACAAGCAGTTCTTCATCTCGACGCGGGGAGCGCCAGGAGCCCGTAGCGCAGTTCCGGATAGACCATACATGCTTCTTACAATGATAATAGTATCGAACTGAAAAACGGTCCCTGACTATACATAAAGAGTATCATTCAAAATTAATGAATGCTATTTATAAAACCTTCCTAAACTTTAGGATAGGTTATTAATGAGGAAAATCAGTTTTAAGATAGTAGACCACTTGAGTCACCAGACAACCACCAACGCCATCCCGCTTCCGAGAGATATATTTCCATATCGCAGTCACCTCTACGGAATGGCGCTTCTGACGCAGTCCTTGTCGACACCTAAAACCCGGAAAGAGACCGGTAGACCGGTTGGGATGAAATGAAGGGACAGGAAATTCGAAGGAATGAAGAATCCATCCAACATTCGCCTAGTGGCCCCCGAAAACCCCATGGTAGAGAGCTCAGCCGCGGGCAACCGATGTCATGACCTTCCGGATGCCAGTCGCAGAATAAACGCCACCTTTTCTGTCTTCGGTACTTCAAATGGTGTAGTGCAGGTTGTTCCAGCTTTGATGCGCTGAAAAACGCGAGTAACTCGCGACTTACAGGGCTACCTGCAATATGAGGGCAAGCTTTTATCTCGGCTGAATCAAATGTTGGAAATGAAGTGGCAGGACCAAGTATTGTGGCATGACCTTCGCCCAGTGGGCTACCATGCTCCCCTTCTCATTCTGCTCCGTGTTTTGCAGCTAAGTACATGGTCTGCTCTCGTTCAGACGAGATGTTCGATGACTGTGAATAACTCTTGCTTCTCTGTAATAAATAAAGAAACACATATACATGGAACTTGTACAACTTGCTTTCATCAAGGAGTTACTTTCTTGTTTCTTATATTTATACTTGAGAATATTATGGCATCTCTGATAATAATTTCGAACCTGTCATGTGACTGGCTGGAAAGAAAGGTAATTCTTATTGAGACAGGGGTAAAATCTCCAAAATCCCATCCCCCTTTCTTTGAGGTTATGTGTGAAATTTCGGAAGGCATCACTCGGGAATAAAAGGAAAGCTGATCGCTCCTAAAGCTAAAGTTCTTAGAATCCTTTCAAGAAATGCTTGGACTCACTTTCAATAGCCCCGCCATAAATACCAGGTGGCCCAACAGCCCGAATTTGGTGATGCCGACATTGCTTCGTACGTTGAATTAGTTGCAGAACTCAACGGGACTATTTCAAGCTAAAATTGGGAAGCGGAGAACTAACTGAGTGACATTAGCTTTATCCCTCTTGCTTATCGCGGAAACGGTGAGACGGGTCGCGCTCATTGAGAGGGGTAAAATGAAAGTATCTCTCACTAGTTACCCACTGACGGCTTTAACTTGAAATAGTCCCGCTGAGTTCTGCAAAGTTATAACGCACTGAAAAACGCATTCAACTAGCGGTCCAGAAGGTCGTTGCACCCTGACCAGCAGCTGTCGAGTAGCAGACTTTCTATTGTTTCAATGTTACAAACAATCGGTGTTTTTTTTTTTTTCATACAAGAGGTATGTAAACAGGAGTAGAAAAGGTATAGTCAAACCGAAAAATGCAGTGCTGTAGCTCAAATTTGATCCACGGATTTTTCCGGTGAACCTCAAGAAGCTCTCTTTGCTGCCTCCTTCCACTCTCTGTACCGCCCTTACTCGCCATGCTGCGATTCCCATCTTCCATATAAGCAGTTAAACTCTATGAGGTACGATACCCAGCAACACTCCAATGCGCTGCCCGATGCCAACTGGCTCTTCGATTCAAAAATGTAAATGGCGTGTTATTTATGGACGCTCTTTAACTACTGTGGTTCTCAGCGTCCAATTCTAAATTGGGACCAACGGCTTTACTTCTCTTCCGAAGAAAGCCATGCTTTTTTACACCTGAAAAACATCCATCGTCCTCCACCGGGTTTGAACCCGCGACCTTGGGTATTAGAGGTTAGCATGGTAACCATTACATCACGGAGGGGGACTGGCTCTTCGATTCCATTCTGATCTTCTTGTCAGTGGCTTTTGAATCTACCGCACTAAAGTTGATGAGCTATGGCAACAGGACCGCTAATACATTTTGACGTGCACTTTTTAAGAGATTCTGCGCATGTGCAGCTGGTAAGACATAATTAAATTATGAGGCCAAATATACACGAGTCACGCACTAAGGGGTAAATTTCCATTCTGTCACTACCACTTTAAGTCGATGCCAATAGACTTCTGCACTCTATGGCAGAAGTTACACTCACTGTAGCAGAACTTTTACTCGGGATATTTATCAACAACGTGGCGACGTTATCGAGTTTACGAGTAACCCGCACTCGCTATACACTCCAGGTTTGTAGCGTTGGTCGCAAGTAAACAACGCTAAAATATATATCCAGGGAAAGGCGGAATATTCTCGCAATTCCTCCATGTCTTTATGTCAACTAGACACAGTTTATGATAATAATTTGAGATCACCTCGTGATTTACCAAAAAACATGCGAATCAGTTGAGAAATTCAATGCTCTGCCGGAATGTTGTCATTTTAGCTCAGTGGCAGAGCAACCGCCTAGAGACCGGTGGTTCAAATCCCGACTATGGCCTTAAGTTTTTCAGTCTGACTCTGTCTATCCAACTCCTGTCCTACACACGGTTTCTGTGAGTAAACAATTAAAATTATCACAATTGTCATAATAGTTGGCTATACTATGAATCCTGGGACTTAAAGTACTTACAACATTGTAAGTCGCCATTGGAGTTGTCATCTCAAAATAATTTGAGAACACCTTGTGGTTTACCGGGAAACATCCGAGTCAGTTGAGAAATTCAATGCTATATCGGCATGTTGCCATGGTAGCCCAGTGGTGGAGCAACTGACTAGAGACCGGGAAATTCGTGGTTCAAATCCCAGCTATAGTATTGAAATTTGCAGTCTGACTCTATCTATCCAACTAGGTACAGTTTAATTTACACATTACTTTGCTTTTGACCCAAAACCATGTTCTTAATTATATGCACAACAACAAACATCCTCAAACAAACCCTTTCTTTTGTCAGACAAGCTATGCAGTATTGTTGCTACTGTTACGTGCGGCTGCAGCTATCAATTGGTTCATTATCATAACTATTATGCAGGAGATGTTATTTCGCATTTTCAGCGCAATCTAACTAAAATGTTTTGAACAGCCAAAACATACACTCGCGATCTTCGTTTTGTAATGTTTCGTAATCGGCTTACCCTCGCCGTATTTGTAGGACTGACACCCCCCTAGGACTTACAAGCGAATGCCTAGGGGTCAGAAGTCTGTCGGGGAGCCAATGGCACGAAACCACAGAATGGAGAAACTGTTACGAGGGGTCAGAACCGCAGTCACTCATGAACATGAGGAAGTGGATGTTATGAAATATAAGCGAAATTGATGATTGGAAAGGTGATGAGCACCAATTGGTGGAATGAGTGGCGGGGGAAACCGAAGGGCACGGAGAAAACCCACCCAGACGCCACCTAGTCCACCACAAATCCCACATGCGGGCGCTTGGAATCGAACTCGGGCCGCCCTTTGGAAGCCGAGCGGTCTAACCACTCAACACGGCGCGCCATTGTTAAATCTTAAAGTTTCTAAATACAGAAATTCTGTTAGAAATGTTAATAGTATTGCACCATTGCGGTCTGGGCGACACGTATCGGGCTCCATTTGGGGCTTCAGCGACTTTTTCGAATTTTGGAAAGAAACACTGATACGCATAATAGTATTTTATGCTCGTGTTACAATCTAACAACCTAACATTGTTGTAAAACATAAGTCTAATTTTTACTACTTTCTCTATTTAGTACATTATGTGTAGGTAGAGAAGATATTGCATTCCGCAAAAAATTCGATATCGGCAACTCACTGAAAATACATGTTTTGGGGTCCTCTGTATCCAAAAACATAATTTTAAGCAGGTCCGTTTGTGTGTGTGCGCGCGCGGGTGTCCGTGTGTCTGTGAACACAAATCAAAATCGAAAAGTCGGTAAAAACCAAACATGGTATTTAAGTTTAGTATCTCCCAAGGATGCGACACAGGTTTTTGAGGAAAATCTACCGAACCTAAACTATCCCTTTATATGGAAACCAGTTTGAAAATGTTGACTTTTTCAAAAATGGCTCTAACGATTTTATTAAAATAACGAAGGTATATTAAAGATATTTATTTATATGACAATTAAAATTTGTCTTGAATTTCCTAGGAGTATCCTCTGAAGTCTTCTGGATGACTTTAGCATAACCGGTAAACCGTAAGAGAGAGACAAAAACTTACTACATACTCGTAAAAAACATAGATCTCATTAAAACACACAATTTAAGTAATATACCACATTTTTCTTTGTGTACTTATCCATTCCCGAGATATACCTTGTTATTGGTTTCAGTTTTAAAATACTTAAATCTCATTCGGAAAGTTGCCAGCTCCTGGCCATGCAAAGCAACGAATTACAGTCACATGGCAATCAGTTTTTAAAAGGCTTCACTCTCGCTGTAGCCTAGCGTATTTCCTTATTTCCCTTCTACTTACAAGAAAGCAAATAATAAGACCATATTTGTTAAGGTTTATCTCAATCAGAGTGAAGTAGATACAAGGCTTTTAATAATAAGCTTTTATATGCTCCGTTACAAATATGTAGAGAAAACCATGTTAATGGAACGCATAAGATTTTTATAAAAAGGTATGTTTGTGTCTGTGAACAGTATAACTCAAAAACGAAAAGTCAGTTTTTTTAGATAGTATTTAACGGCCGTTTTATTACTATGGCACCTCAGGCGATGACACTGATGGAGCACCGATGGAATGCAATGGTGGGGAAAACCGGAGCACCCGGAGAAAACTCGCCACTGCGCCGCCTTGTCCACCACAAATCTCACATGCCGTCGCCTTGGTGAGAGGCGAGTGTTATTAATGGCACAGCTCCCCCCCCAAATCGGTTAGTTAACAAACTTGATAATTAAGTATAGCATCCTCCAAGGATGCGACATGAAGTTTTTAAAGAAAATCCCCCATCCCTAATTACCCTTTACATGGCAATTTTTTGACATTTTTAATTTTCTCAAAAATGGCCCTAACGATTTTTATTAAATACACTATGATAAAGACATTTACCTGCGAAATAAAATGTATACCATGAATTTTCTGGGAATAGCTTCTGAAGGCCTGTTCACTCTGTACAACGTTTATAATTGGTAAACGTAAGAGATAGACATCTTACTACCTATATAAAAATGTAGATCTCGTTAAAGTGCAAAATATATGTGGAGTACTGTTTTTGTGGAATTAACCATTTCCGAGATATTGCTGAATATTGGTTTCAAATATGATATACTTAAACTTTTATCATTCGTTTCACACCTCTTTTGTTTTACTCCAGGTCAAAGAGAAACCGAATTTACATTCTATTGCATAGCGACAGCTTTTAAAAGATTTGACTATCGGTTTAGTCTTACTATATTACCTTATTTCCCTTCAAGTTATAACGAATTAAGAAATAAGGCTTTTCTGCTAATGTTCATCTCGATTAGCATGATAAAGATAAACAAATTATCTCAAGTTGATTGCTGAATGAAAATAAGCACGTAGAAAAATATGTAGGTTCCGCTGATAGGTAACTGTTGCATGTGCTCACACTTTCGCTCCACCGAACAGAAAGGAAATAGCGTGTTATTTATGGACGCTCTTTAACTACCATGGTTCTCAGCGCCCCATTCTAAATTGGGCGTGAAAGACCGCTTAATTTTGCTCAGAGGCCTCTCTATCAGGCTTGAGGTTCTTTTACGTGCCGTAAATCTACGACACGGGACCAACGGCTTTACTTCCCTTCCGAAGGAAGCCATGCTAAGGATTTTTACACCCGAAAAAATCCATCGTCCTCCACTGGGTTTGAACCCGCGGCCTTGGGCATATGAAGCTAGCATGGTAACCATTACACCACAGAGGGTGACTCCACCGAACAGAAGTGATAATAAAGAGGAAGATGCAAGTATAATTCTGAGGCGATATTAATAAGCTGAAGGCAAAGTTTAGTTTTATGTAGTAGTAAAATGTTTAATTTCGTCACGCCAACAATGTGTGATTTGTGTAATTAGAAGGAAGGAAGGGAGCGCGATTGACGCTGCATCTCACAAAGTCGATCCAAAAAGTATAACATTAGAAAGGGAATACTTGTGAAAGTTTACAGTAGTTAGATGGTATATTTTTACTTTCTCTACACGTACAATGCACATAGTATAGTATTGCGCTCCACCCAAAAATGCGATACCGAGATTACACCTAAAATAATTGTTTTAGGGTCTTCTGTATCAAAAAAGAAAAAGACACTTTCAGAAAAAGTCCGTGTGTGTGTCCGTATGTTTGTGAACACGATAACTCAAAAACGAATTGTTAGTAAAATACCAAATTTGGTACTTAAGTTTAGCATCTTCCAGGGATGCAACACGAAGAGTTTGAGAAAAATCCTCCCACTCCAAACTAACCTTTACATGGAACTTTTTTTGAAAATTTTGATTTTCTCAAAAAAGGCTGTAACGATTTTGATTAAAATACTGTATATTAAAGATATGTATATGGCAAATAAAATGTATATCTTGAATGTTTTGGGAATAGCCTTTAAACGCCTCTTTATTCTAAATGAATTTTGCTTAACTGGTAAAGCCTAAAAACTTACCATACAAAAAAGTAGATCACGTCAAAGCAAACAATTTATATCATATGTTTTTTTCGTAGAACTAACAATTTCTGAGATATTCCTTGTTATTTGTTTAAGATTTAAAATACTTAAACTGTTCTCACACGGACATTTGTTAACTCCTGGCCCTTCATAGAAGCGGATTTCAACCACATCGCAACCAGATTTTATAAGGTTTGTCTATCGTTTTACCTTAGTGTATTCCCTTATTTTCTTTCTATTTACAAGGAAGCGAGTAATTAAGACAATTTCTGCTAATTTTTATCTAGATTATCATAAAGTAGATAGAAGAATATGCTTTTTAACAATAATGTGTTACCGTGATGTAGAACAAGTCATGTGAATGGAACACATCAGATTTTTGTGCATATTGTTGTGTAACCTTAAATAGCTATAACAAATGTAAATGCTCTGTTAGGCAAATTGAATGAATAAGATTGTTTAGAGATAAGGAATGCTGGGTAATGAAAGGGAAGCCAGCGTTACATGTTTGTGTGTCGCAGTCCCGTGCCTCTGTATATGCACATCATTCTGACTTTCTCTTCGCATATGGGAGATGTATAATCATAAGAATAATGGTTTCAGTTATTGATGTATGTAAAACACGTAATCCGTATGAATACCTACAATGAGTTACAAAAGAAAATATACCAGTTAATTAGTGAAAAGAGGAAATTGTGTGCTATCATTTGTTTTATACGAGTATTCCTTAGCGTCCTCTCCGAGGATATTCCACGAGATTAAAGATCTTGTCGGAGGCAACGAAATTGAAAAGTCTAAAGTGTTTCATAGGCCGGCATACCAGGGCATCGAAGTGCAAAACGCTACAAATTGGCATCCAATGTAAAGGCCATCAAATATTAGCATTCAGTTAATGATTTACTGCTAAGCGAGACATATCTGACCTTAACATAACTCCATGGCACGACAGCTCACGGGGAGCCTTGGCCTATCACCCGGCCGCACAGACATCATGGATGGGGTGCAGTATTGGAGAGTGAGACGTGGTCAGCGCCTCGAGTCCCCCCCGGCCGGTTAATGCGATCCTCATGATCTGGAGCCGCTACTTCTCCATCAAGTAGCTCCTCAGTTGGCCCTTACGAGGCTGAGTGCACTCCGGGCAAGGTCTCCCAGCGCCGGTACTGGGGATCGAACCCAGGTCTCCCGCTTGGTAAGCAGCTACCACCGCGCTAAATACAGAAAACAAAATATGACTATAAAAAGTAATACTCTCCATTTTCGCCGTGTTTAAATATATTGTTTAAAATAAATAACAAAAGATGAATTAATATTTTATAGCACAATCATAAAATATATGTTTCACCACAATGCCTACGAAGTCCCTTCAACATACATGCAGCCGTCCTTTACAACTAACAGATTTGGTGGCATTGCAGGAAAGGACTCGAAATAGGTACATCCGAAACTTTACTTCTGGTCAGAAATGTCAGTGCTGTATGTAAGTGACCTATGAATCCGACATCAGGTTGGAAAAGCTTCTAAGGTCATAAGCATCTACGTTATGCTGTCCGGTTTTCAAAACCAGTTTCAATCGAAAATAGCCTGGGAAGTGCTCGTAAAGAGAGATTATGGTCGAAAGCGGGGTATGCAAACACCGCGAACAATTATTACAATGTTTTATGCAAACTGTAATTTAACTTGCCTGTGTACTTACCCGACTACTAGCAACATTGAGTATAAAAGCTACCTTGACGTAATTCGTAATCTTATCAATTGACAAAAGGAATACTTCTTCTGTATGGAAGATGCTCATATGACTGTATCTTCTAGTTTTACGGCTTTTAATTGCCTATTATGAATAGTAAATAGATACTAGTTGCCTAATAATAATAAGAAGAAGAGTATAGAGCTGATGGTGAGCATGTTCATAGCAGTATGAATGTTTTGTTCCATTCATAGCTTTCTGTAACTCTTCTGCAAACAAACTATCCTTATATAAGATTGTTCATTTATCTACAACATGCTAATCAAGACAAGCTTTAGCAGAAATCTTGTTACTTAACTCATTCTAACGGAAGGGAAATGAAGGAAATCACTAAAGCGATAGTCAGATCTTATAAATTCTGGTCGCTATGTCAACAAATGTGAAATTGTCTTTATTCATAGAATGAAGATAATTTCTACAGTAATTAGGGGTTTATATAAACATAAGATATCATTTTCTCTAAAATGTATAATTTTATGTGAATATTTTTACTTTCTCTACAGTACTATGTACATAGTGTATAGAGAAGGTATAGTATTTTACCCAAAACTTCGATACCAAGATTTCAACAGAAATACATGTTTTGCGGTCCCCTGAACCAGAACATTTTTAGAAAAGGGTCCATATGCGTGTGTCTGTGGACAGCATATCTCAAAACCTAAAGTGTCGTTGAAACCAAATTTGGTATTTAAGTTTAGTCTCTTTCTAGGATGAGACACGAAGATTTTCAGCAAAAATCCCCCATCACAAACTACACTTTTAGATGGAAAAATGTTTGAAAATGTTATTTTTCTCAAAAATGACTGTAACGCTTTTGATTAAAATACCGTATATTATAGATATTTACATCACAAACAAAACGTATATCTTGAATTTTCTGGGAATAGCTTCTCAAGACTTGTTCATTCTGAATGAATTTTTTAGAGTAAACCGTAAGAAATATACAAAAACTTACTGCACAAACAAGTAGATCTCGACAAAACACATAATTTATATCGTATCCTTTTTTGTTGCAGAGGTTTGCCATTGTTTAAGTTTAAACTAACTTTTCTCAAACGGGGGTTACCTTTTCTTACATCTCGCTACTGCTGGCCTTACAAAGCGATCTGAACTTTAATCGTTTACATGGCGACCAGATTTTAAAACATATGACAATCGCTTTAGCCATATTTCCCTTCTGCTTACAAGGAATCAAGTAGTAAGACCATTTCTGCTAATACTTATATCCATTATCATTATGTAGATAAAAGAATCTCTTTTGTAAGAATAGTTTGTTTGCAGAGCGGGTAGAGAATCTCGTGTGAATGGAACACATCAGACACAATTTCCCACACTATGAATGTATACAGAAAGTATTATTTAAATAGCAATTCGAGCTATACTTTTAAAAACTTTAGTATTAGTGTGTGTAATTAGTGGTGTACTTTTTAATAACTGCTGACTTTCCAAATGTTACACACGTTTTACCCTAAACAAAACAATTCAAGTAAAATCTAAATGCTAATAGATACGAAATATATGTAATTTAGATTTTAAGTTTCACTTCAGTACCTAATTTGGCTGCTTTTTCACGAAAATTAATTTAAATGGGAGTTTTGGAATGAAAGGAATCTCTACTGATCTCTTTAGCTTCGCCGCATGCACGAAAAATGCATTTAGTTGAAAGCATTTATCACGTCGTTGTGACAAGTTTTATCTGTTGGCTATGACGTATGGTAAAGGTCACTTACATGTCCAGCATGTTGCTTCATCTGTGCACCAAACGTGCGAGGTTACAAAGGAAATAAATCAGAAGACTGTGTGCAGGAGCACCTCCAGTTATATGCCATCGTGGTACAAGAATTTATTTACGTGAGTTTGCATCATTAGAAGGAACGATAATGCGTGTGGAACCACATGTAGGCCAAGGATGAGACATCCCTCCCACACCATCAGCCATCTCCTCTACAGATTCCTCACAAGGGAATAAGAGCTGTTTTGCTTCACTGGTCAATACGTGTTGCGATTTAAGCAGCAATAGGCTTAGGTCGGCGTTATACTATAAAAGATCTGTGTCAAAGATCCTTTATTAAATATTTGGCAGTCTAATGACCGTTCTGTGATAATACTTCTGTAATAAAATGTAAGAAAGTAAACATGGCTGGCCGATTAATACAACCAAAATATTACTTTCTTACTCTGAAGCTTTCAAAATCCTGAGGAATACAATGCATACGGATTACAAAAGCCGGAATAAAAAATCTGATGTGTACCATTCACATGACTTTCTCTATATCCCTGCAACAAATTATTCTTAAAAAGCTTATACTCCTATTTACTTCATGCTAATCAGAAAAAAATAGCAGAACTAGTCTTGTTACTTGCTTCCTTGTAAGTAGAAGGAAAATAAGTGACTACCATAGGTTAAAGTGATAGTCAAAAGCGGGTTGCTATGTCACTGAAGTTCCTTTGTTTGTATGGACAGGAGTTGATAAATTCCTGTGCCAGAAAAGTTTAAGTTTTTCAAAGCAGAAACCAAAAACAAGGAATGTCTCAAAAACGCTCTACATTTTTCGTGTAGTAAGTTTTTGTCCATCTCTTACGGTTTAGAAGTTATTCAAAATTCCGTAAAATTCCTCCAAAATAAAGTACTCTTCAGAGGCTATTCCCAGAAAATTCGAAATATTCATTTTATTTGTCAGGTAAATAGCTTTAATATACGATATTTTAATCAAAATCGTTAGAGCCATTTTTTTAAAAAAGAATCGAAAAAATTTCCATATAAAGAGTAGTTTGGGGTGGGCGGATTTTTCTCAAAATCTTCGTGTCGACTCCCTGGAAGATACTCAACTTAAATACCAAGTTTGGTATTTTACCGACTTTTCGTTTTTGAGTTATCGTGTTCACAGACACACACACGGACCTTTTTCCGAAAATGCTTTTTTACTTTCTCTATATGCACTATGTACATAGTGTATAGAGAATGTATTGCTCTCCACCAAAAAATTCGATACCGAGATTTCACCAGAAATATATGTTTTAGGGTCCCCTGTATCCAAAAAAAGTATTTTCAGAAAAAGGTCCGTGTGTGTCAGTGTGTCCGTGTGTCTGTGAACACGATAACTCAAAAACGAAAAGCCGATAAAATACCAAACTTGGTATTTAAGTTTAGTATCTTCCAGGGATGCGACACGAAGATTTCGAGAAAAAGTTTCCCCACTCCAAACTACCCTTTACATGGAACTTTTTTCTAAAATTTTGATTTTCTCAATAATATCTCTAACGATTTTAATTAAAGCATCGTATATTAAAGATATTTACCTTACAAATAAAATGTATATCTTGAATTTTCTGGGAATAGCCTCTGGAGACTACTTTATTCTGGATGAATTTTACGGAATTTTGCGTAACTGCTAAACCGTAAGAGATGGACAAAAACTTACCATGCAAAAATGTAGAACACGTTAAAACACACAATTTATGTTATATACATTTTTTTTTCGTTAAGTTGATTGATTGTTTTTGGTTTAAGCTATAAAAACTTATATTTTTCTCATACAGGACTTTGTGAACTCGTGTCCATACGCACAAAGGAATTTCAGTCACATAACAACCAGCTTTTAACTATCACTTTAACCTTGGTACTCCCTTATTTCGCTTCTACTTACAAGGAAGCAAGTAATAAGACTATTTCTGCTAATTTTTTCTCGATTAGCAGGAAGTAAATAGAAGCATAAGCTTTTTAAAAATAATTTATTGCAGATATATAGAGAAAGTCATGTTAATGGAACACATCAGCTTTTTTAGTCAAAGGGCACCCTAAAACATATATTTCCGGTGAAATCTCGGTATCGAATTTTGGGTGGAGTGCAATACCTTCTCTATACACTATGTACATAGTGCGTATAGAGAAAGTAAAAAGAACTGCAACAGCAGTAAGCACTGTCCAGGAAACAACGTTGGGTATCAAGAAGGATCTGAACGGATTGTGAAGCTAGGATTTATCGGAGAAAATGAAGATCGGTGTACTTCAATTTATTGTAATCTTGGCTCTATCGCATATTTCTTCAGAATTGCATTGAAATAA
Organism: Hymenopus coronatus; assembly: GCA_030762935.1. Lineage (NCBI taxonomy): Eukaryota > Metazoa > Arthropoda > Insecta > Mantodea > Hymenopodidae > Hymenopus > Hymenopus coronatus. The sequence continues at coordinate 127,263,914 of CM060892.1, read as the reverse complement.
GTGTATTTCATATCTTGTAGTTATAACTTCACTACTCTTTAAACCACATATTAGAAACAAGCACTTAATATTTTGCAGATTAATATTTCGCTCTTTTTTATTTATAAGTGCTTTCCTTGTAGACACAATGGAAATAGGGGACTACAATAGCTTTAAGAAATGGTCAAATCATCAAGAACTTGCCGCTGTATGATGGTCTTAAAATTCCGTTCTCTTGGAGTACCAAAAAGGAAAACCAATCAACGGTTTGCCAATTGAGAAAAACATAAGTATTTTAAAATTAATACTAGTAACAGGGAATATCTCGGAAAGATGGTTATCAACATTAATGTGTTTTAAATACATTGTGTGTTGTAACAAGACCTACAGTTTTTGTACACTAAATTTTTGTTTGTCTCTTATGATTTACCTGTTATGCGAATGATACAGAGAGAGGAGGACTTTGCTGTAGAGAAATATAAGGTGTAAGAATTTAAACGCAATAATTATTATTCCATTAAAATAATGACGTTTTGCAATACGCCTACAAATGTTTGCAGGATGTTGCAGTAACAAAAGAAGGCTAGAACGCTAGAAATCTTTTTTTATTATTATGAGTGATTTACCAAGCATCGATAAATTTACGAGACAATGACTAACGAGAAAATGTATATAGAGGATTTATGCATTTGAATAAAATAAAGCGATTTACACAAAAATCAAGATTATTAAAACACAGTCATAAAATGTAAACAGTGTTCAGTAGTTTAGCGCTGCTCTGATTGAGTGGAGAGGGGGGGGGGTGAGAAGCTGCAGAAAGCAAATACTTAATACCATTTAAAGTAACAATGGATTTTCATTGTATAAATTTGCTTTATATAAAGATTTTGTCGGGTTTTCAACAAGAATAAAGATGTATAATTTATTCTTGCAGTTAAAATAAAAAGTTATTAAGTTAATGCGAGTTCTAACTATAAGGAAACTCTGCTTTATTGTTTCAGGTAAGTTTCAACAACGAAAAAGTGTAAAAGATGCTTCAGCATTGCATAAATTAGCCGGAGTAAGGCAAGTATTACCATCTATGGTCATGCAGCTGTGCTTTGTACTTCGACAATTCTAGGCTTTTTTCATCGCTTCTTTAAGTGCTCCTACATTTTAAGATAAAGGAATAAAAATAGTACAAATTCACAGAATTTATTGTTTGTTTCAATGTTCGTGATGTTCTAGAAACATTTTGAAATTACTTACAGCTCCTCTGCCAATCTAAAATCCCATTGGGTAGCTAATTGACATCTTGATGGAGTAGTTCCAACATTAGAGCTAGTTTTCGATTATAGTAATTTACAACTTTTTAAATCATAGAAAAAATTTGGTTATATTAAATTGTAATCATTATTTTAGCATACTTTCTTAATCATAACGTTTATTTTGAAGAACTTCTGTTTAACTGGAATATGGCTTATAATATAATTATAAGAATTAAAAACTACAATAATAGTTTTTTGAACAATTGCATTTTTTTTTCAATATTTGATACTTTTGTCTTAAATAATTACAAAACCAAAGATTTAGTAATATATATTTATAAATATTATAGCATTTGAGATAAAAAAAAAACAAAAAGATGTCACATACTAGGAAAATAATGAGGTTTTATAAAACATTTGGAGATGTCCTCTGTTCTATTGTTCAACGTACGCCATTCTTTCTACAACTCCATGCACAGCATTTTGCAGATGATGTCTTGGAGTATTAGTAATTTCCTAAAAATTAGCATCTTTCAGATGCTGTCAGGTTGTTAGATGTGTCACGAAAACTCGCTCTTTGATATAACCCCACAACCAAGACAGTCAAATAGAGATCTGGAGATCGCGGCGGCTACCTTGTTAGAACTAGTTGAATGGAACATGACTGCTTTTAAACTGTTAAAGAACTTTAAATTTTCTCAGACCTAGAGAAAAACGTCGTTGTTTTCACAATATATTGAATCAGCTGCATTTTGTCATTTGGTAATACAGCCATGATTTATAACGTATAACTGTAATCATGGTAACGAGTAACTGAAAAAAGGAAAGAAAAGGAAACCGTACGCTATTGCTTGCCCAATATGTGACTTCTTTTGTTTTGATTCTATCTGAAATATTATAATATTTAAAGCATCTTAAAGTACCTTATATATTTCCAAATCTGCTGAATTATTTGAAAGTGGATAAAGTAGAAGGTAAAGAGGGCATACCTTCCTAACCGAAAGACTAATGACAAAACAATTTAGTGTCAATAGTTTATATAATGTATCAAATAGATCCCTCATCCCTCCCCTTTAACAATATTCCAAAAAAGGAATTACACTAACAGTAGATTATGGTTCAGGCCCCCCCTAATATCTCACGAGATGTATCAGAAAAATAGATCGATTTGTGTACCCAGTGTGATATTAAATGTCTTGAAAATGGTAACACTGTTGTTGAGAATACGTTTGTGAGGTAAAATATTTGCTTCCTAATCTCTTTGAATCAAAATAAGGTACAAACAAAGTAATATAAAGACACTTTGCTGTAGTGTAATGCTGCAGATATTCAGTTTTTGCATGTACACCCAAGAAGCTGTTTCAATACCCAGTTTATGCTACTCAAGGATGCTCTGTTCGCCACAAGTGGATGAGCTAGCATGCACAACATAAGCAATTAAAATGACTCCTTTGGGATAACATCTGCACCGCTCAGAATAATTTTAGGAACAAATCTTGATAAAAGTCCGCCTCGGTCGCGTGTTCGAATAATACTTTTTCAGGGTTTCCCTTATCCTGAGAAGATGAATATCGAGTAACTTTATAGCTACATGGACACCGAGATCATTTGAGCATAATTTCAGCGATTTCACTCATTTTTCGATATGACCAATAAGATTAAAGAACATTAAGCTTTAAAAAAACTTCTTTACTTTTGTTGACGCTTCTAATTTCAGGAATATACTATGAACTTCCTAAAATAATACTAATAATAAGATTAATGATTGTGAAATTTCAACGTACACATGTACAATGCCATCATTCTCAGCCTACTATGTATTTTCACTCAGTTCTCCATCTTGACAATACATTTACATTTTCCAACCATCTCTTATGAATGACAGAGCATAAAGGGAAATGTTAGCAAGGGAAGATTTCATCCTATGTTTGCTGGAAACTGTTAACACTAAAAATTTGATATGTTCCATTCACACGACTTTCTCTGCATCTCTACAACAAATTATTGTTATAAAGCTTATCCTTCTATTTATCTCATGCTAGTCAGGAAAAAAAATAGCACAAATCATCTTATTACTTGCTTCTATGTAAGCAGAAGGGAAATAAGGCCATAAGCTAAATGTTAGTTATAAACTGGTTGCTATGTAATTGAAGTTCCTTTGTTTGTATGGACAGAAGTTAACAAGTTCCCGTATGAGAAAAGTATAAGTATTATATAGCTGAAACCAATAACAAGGAATATCTCAAAAAGACTAACTCTGCAAAAAAGGTATATAAATAAATTGTATGTTTTAACGAGCTCTACATTTTCTATTAAGTAGGTAAGTAAGTTTTTGTCTATCTCTTACGGTTTACCAGTTATGCAAAATTCCGCAAAATTCATCCAGAACAAACATGCCTTCAGAGGCTATTCCCAGAAAATTCAAGTACATTTTATTTGTCATGTAAATCTTTTTAAGATACGACATTTTAATCAAAATCGTTAGTGCTATCTTTGAGAAATCAACATTTTTGAAAAATTTGGGGGTTGTTAAGGGTTGTTGGGGGTGGAGGATTTTCTTGAAAATCGTGTCGCATCCTTGGAAGATACTAAACTTAAATATCAAGTTTGGTATATTACCCACTTTTTGTTTTTGAGTTATTGTGCTCACAGACACACACACACTTTTTTGGATACAGGGGACTCTAAAACGTCTATTTCCGGTGAAATTTGGGTTTTGAATTTTTGGGTGGAATACAATACCTTCTCTACATGGTACGTATAGAGAAAGTAAAACCAGTTCGAGGATCGCGTACGCCCAGTCCTGAGTGATTGCAGTACAGCAGAGATCTCAAGTTGATTGTGCACTCCAGGTGAAGGATCTCTTTATAGTAGGTGAACCATGAGGAGATCTCAAATTATTCTAAGATTACATCGCGCAATGGTGACTTACGTGTCTTAAATATTTTAATTCTGAGCTTCATTCCATATTGTGGTTGTCATTATACATAATAGTTTTCTTTACTGATAAATAATTTGTAGTATTGGAAAACGTTCTCTAGCTCTACAATGTACATAGTAGGTACACATGATATTGTATTTCATCAAAAAACTCGATACCGAGATTTCAGTTTTGAGCTCTTCTAAACCCAAAACATAATTTTTAGAGAAGGGTAAGTGTGTGTGCGCGCGCGCGCGTGTGTGTGTGGACAACTTAACTCAAAACAAAAAGTCCGTTAAATACGAAACTTGTTATTGGATGCGACACAATTTTCAGAAAAATCCACCTACCTCAAACTACCATATATTAAAGATGTTTACAATGCAAATTAAATGTGTCCCCTGGCTTTCTTGAGCATAGCCTCTAATGGCCTCTTCATTCTGAATGAATTTTTCATAACTGGTAAAGCTTGAGAGGTAGACAAAAACTTACTACATAAAAATGTAGATCTTGCTAAAACACACAATTTACGTCACCTACAGTTTTTTTCAGAGCTATCAAGTTAGAAATATTAAACGTTTCTCATCCCTTTCATATTTCTATTGTTTTACTCCTGGCTATGGAAAGAGAACCGAATTCCAATGACAATCTCAGAGCAGGAACTTTTAAAAGATTTGACTTTCGCTTTAGCTTATTGTATTCCTTTATTTCCAAACCACTTTAAAGGCAATAGACAATTTCTGGTTATGTTTATTTTGATTAGTATGTTGTAGATAAAATAATATTTGTGAGAATAGTTTGTTTGTTGAGCATACAGACAAAGTCATGTGAATGGAACACATCACGTTTATTTTTATTCATACGCTAGCACGAAATTGTGTCATTCAGGGGCGGTGTCAGAATATAGTATTTTCATCATCTATGTAACAATTGCTAGCAATGTTAATTAATTACCAGCCATGTGTAGAACAAGTTTACCGGGAAACATATGAGTGAGTGTTGAATGTAACATCATGTCGGTGTATTGCCATTGTAACTTAATGGCAGGGGCAACCGGATGGAAACCTGGAAATCCATGGTTCAAAACTCAGCCATGGCATTCCGACTCTGCCTTTCTAATTTTTCACACGGCTTGTGTGGGAAAACGATTTGTGTAATTTTTGGGAATTTTCGCCACTTAGCTTCCTCTTAAATGATCCGACAAGCTAGTAAACCTACTCAGTATACGAGTACCAAGCCTCTGATGAAAATATTACGGTTTTTGCATTTATTTGAGAGAAACTCAGATTATTACTCGATTATGCAATTTTCAGCTCTCTGTAATGCATCTTAAAACTATTTGAAGATGGCACTTAAGGTGAAACTTGGATAATCCACATTATGTAATATATCTTATTGAAATTTATAGTAGTTATTGTATATAATAACAGTGATATTTTTGCCACATGTCTAAATTCTAACTTTCATGGTTATCAATGGTACATTTTTACTTTCTCTACACGTACTATGTACATACTGTATAGAGAAGGTATTGTATTGCACCCAAAAAATTCGATTCCGAGATTTCACCGGAAATACATGTTTTGGGTCCCCCTGAATCAAAAAAAAAAGCATTTTTGGAAAAATGTCCGTGTGTGTCTGTGGACAGCATTGCTCAAAAATGAAAATACCGTTAAATACCAAGTGGTACTTAAGTTTGGTATCTTCCAAGGATGCGACACGAAGATTTTCAAGAAAATCCCCCCACCCTCAACTACCCTTTTGTCGACAATTTTGATTTTCTTAAAAATTGCTCTAACGATTTTTATTAAAATATCTTATATTAAAGATATTTACCTGACAAATAATATGTATATCTTGAATTTTCTGGGAATAGCCTCTGAACACTACTTTATTCTGGATGAATTTTACGAAATTTTGCATAACTGCTAAACCGTAAGAAATGGACAAAAACTTAACACAAAACAAATGTAGAGCACATTAAAACACACAATTTATGTTATATACATTTTTTTCGAGAAGTTGGTCGTTTTAGAGATATTCCTTGTTTTTGGTTTCAGCTTTGAAAAACATGTATTTTTCTCATACAGGAATTTGTCAACTCGTGTCCATACAAACAAAGGCACTTCAGTCACTTTCGCTTCTACTTGCAAGGAAGCAAGTAATAAGACTATTTCTGCTATTTTTTTCTCGATTAGCATGAAGTAAATAGAAGCATAAACGTATTAATAATTATTTGTTACACAGAAGTAGAGAAAGTCATGTGAATGGAACACATCAGATTTTTACTGTCTAAATTCATTGTTACAATAAAACTGAGCTACTTGATGCATTACAATAATGAGTTTACAAATAGATCTGCCATATCATATTTTTCTAACAATCATAATTCTTTTAGAAAAGTTTACTTTTCGCACTCTCCAAAATTCTTGATTCTTCAAAATTAATAATTTGTTCTAAAATTTGGGCATTCTTTCGATAAAGTATATAGCCATTTTTAATGTAATTTTGAGGGACACTACAAAAATTTGAAACAAATTAGTAAGAGATTATATCGTGTGCAGCATTTTGATCATGGAAAGGTGTTGGAAAAAAACTTCCGAAGAAATAGGGTTTAAGTTTGGGTGTGTGTATTAATAAGCAAGCACCTGGCCACAGTACCTGTACACTTAAGTGGTAGCTAAAGTGTGCTAAGCGAGAAAAAATATATATTTTATCAAATTTTAGAATTGTTACTATTTTATAACACAAATTATGTTTTAATTTTATAAAATTTAGGTCAATTACATCATGTTAAATTCATTTGTTGTGGCTTGCCGTTAATGAATTAGGAAACTTTACCTACCAGCAACTTCAACAGACCGTTAATGACCTGAAGGCGGATGTACATTTGTGGCTCCAGGAGCTAGATCATTAAGAATTAAAATTATATCAGCTATAATTAGCCGTCTTTTCCTTGTTTGTAAGGTTGTAGTAATTAATTTCAACAAGTCTTCGCCTGGAGGTGATGCACACAATTTTTAATTCTGTCGGCAGGCGTGCCCCCCCCTACCCCCAGAAATGTGTAATGCCTACAGGCTGACCTTTATACATGAGGAGGCTATTAATTCCCTGTTGGACATTCTAATGCAAATTCGTTACACGCACGTAGCGTTGAAATGGACACAGCAAGTGTTATTTATATTTGTAACGGCTCTGTTCGCTTCATCAGAAGATAAAGCATAACTTACCACAAGGATTATTGTTCAAAATAATTTCTGCAACGCTTTGTACAATTACTTTCTCTACACTTAATATGTACATACATGTATACAGACGGCATTATAATGCACCCAAAAATGTGATACTGAGATTTCACTGAAGATACATCTTTTAAGATCCCCTGAATCTAAAAAAAAAAAATAATAATAAAAATAGGTCCGTGTGTGAGTGTGTGTGTCTGTGGACATCATAGCTTAAAAACTAAAAGACCGTTAAACACCAAACTTGATGTCTTCCAAGGATGCGACACGAAACTTTTCAAAAAAAGCCCCCCACCTCAAACTACCGTTTACATGGAACGTTTTTCGAAAGTTTTGATTTTCTTAAAAAAGGCTCTAAGGATTTTGATTAAAATACCTATCTACATGATATTTTTATAACAAACGAAATGTAGGTATATCTCAAATTTTCTGGGAATAGCTTCTGAAGACCTCTTCATTCTAGATGACTTTAATATAACTGGCAAACCGTAAGAGATAGACAAAAATTTATTACACAAAAAATGTAGACCTCATTAAAACATACAATTTATGTCATGTACATTTTTTGTAGCGTTAACCGCTTTCGAGATATTCCGAATTATTGGTTTCAATTTTAAGCCACCTAAACTTTTCCCAAACGGGATTACATCTTTGTTCTCGTTTCCCCTTTGCTTACTTGTAGACAAAGAGATTAGAATTTCAATTATTTCACATAGCGACCGGCTTTTAATGTACGAGACTATCATTTTAGCCTGTGTATTTTCTTACTTCCTTCTATTTATAAGGAGCTAGTAACAAGACTAATTTATCCTGTTTATGTTTATCTCTATTGTGCAATAGAGGACATCATGTAAATGGAACACATTAGATTTTTTCCCTTCTACTTACAAGGAACCAAGTAATAAGGAAAATTTCTGCTGATGTTTATCTCGATTAGCATGAAGCAGATAGAAGCATAAGCTTTTTAACTATAATTTGTTGCAGCGATGTAGAAAAGTCATGTGAATGGAACACATCAGATTTTTTGTCTTTGCTTTTCAGGTTCTATTTTGGCAGCGACATCTTCCAACAATATACTCCTTGGAAGTTTCGATTAGCTCAACAAAATTCAATGTCAATTTAATACGAGTACGTTATCGCAAGTACTTTTTTAGAAAAAATAAACACAAATATCTTATGTGTTACATTAACTATTTCTCTTTGTAGAAATAGTTACGTCAAATGGAAATGGCATTTTATTTATGGACGCTCTTTAAATGCTGTGGTTCTCAGCGTCCCATTCTATACTGGGCGTGAAATACTCCTTAATTTTGCTCAGAGGCCTCTCTATCAGGCTTGAGGTTCTTTTACGTGCCGTAAATCTACGACACGGGAAGGAAGCCATGCTAAGGATTTTTACGCCCGAAAAAATCCATCGCTACCTTGAACCCGCTACCTTGGGTATATGAAGTCTGCATGATAACCATTACACCACGGAGGGCGACATATTTACGTCGCGCATTTAGGAACAAGATGTACACCAGGTGTCCCAACTGCCCGTATTAATAAAGCTCTAAAATAATGTCACAGGTGAAATTATTATTCCAAAAATATGCAGAAAATGCGACTAATTATTTAACTAACTATTATTTTATTAATACATATTTTAGCCTAAACATTTGCGCCTCATAAGGGTACGAACAAAATTTAAACTCTCCTAAAATTATGAATTACAAGAAAAATGGTTCAAAAATAAATAAATTAAATAAAATAAATTCTACTAAGTAAAAGCTAAATACCTGAATTTATATGTAGTACAGAAGTGTTTGTAGGACTTTAATGATTAAACTTTAAAAATAAAGCGAAACGTCTTCTGTGCTTGAGTTCATTTTAAAACAACTTAATATGGATGAAATGAATATACCAGCTGGCCTATTTGACGTGTGTAGATATCCCTTGGTGCGTTAAAAGAGTTGCAGTACTCAACGGATTAAGTTGAAACCTGTAATGGAGAACTGGACATTTTTAACCTGAAATAACTCCAGAAAATAGGCTTACTCCGTGCATGCAGTAGGTAAACCCCCGACAACAGAGATTGTATAGCGCGTTCTGTGTCAATTTATAATTTTACGAACAGATGGCCCGATACGCGGGCTATCGACTCGGAATTTTTCTTATATTTTATAGAAAGTGGGAGAATAGGTGTTTAATCTGCGGCAGTGTCATGACCAAACCGATGCAAGTGAGTACGACAGTTACCAAGGAGTAAAACGTCTCTTTCAATTGTATTTGATACCAAGATACCTGCTTGTTCATATTCACTAATTTAAAGATGAAAGTTTTTCGTTACAAATCAATTCTCATACTGCTTGTGTTACAAAGGTATTAACCAAGAGAAGGAGTAAGCTGTTTTACTCTGTTAATACTATAAAACTTGCCATTATTTTTTGCACCCATTTATGTTACGACTACCAATCACCACCAAAGCTATATTTAGCTACTGTGGTATATTCACCGTCCATTTTTTTAAAAACTACCTCTGTAGAAAGATGTTAAAATATATAAAACTACAATACCTATACAAAATTGTCACGATGTAAATGACATATTGTGCAAATAATTTCATGAAAATGCCTTTTTAGACAGCTCGAGCTAAAAGTAGAATTTTTAACACAAGCAACACGAATTAAAAGTCGTTCTTTATCACACTAAAGCGATTAAGCGTTTATGCCACTCCATTGTCACCAACTTTGCTTTCATGGCTAGTAACATCGTAATTATTTTTTGTAATTGCAGTTGTTTATTAAATAGACTGCCTTTTATTTGAATTTATAATAATTGTAATTTTATATTATAATTAAATTCTCTTGGCGGTTACAATATTTGTTTAATAATAAATATTGTCATATTTTAATTTGTCGCAGTGATATCGGCACCTGATCTCATAGCGTGTACTATTGCTTGAGTTGGCAACCTTGTACTTGTAGTGAGTAATCCATTAATGTAATAGTCGCCCTCCGTGGTGTAATGGTTACCATGCTCACTTCATATATCCAAGGACGATGGATTTTTTCGGGCGTAAAAATCCTTAGCATGGCTTCCTTCGGTAAAAGAACCTCAAGCCTGATAGAGAGGCCTCTGAGCAAAATTAAGCGATCTTTCACAGCCAATTTAGAATGGGACGCTGAGAACCAAAGCAGTTAAAGAGCGTCCATAAATAACACGCCATTTCCATTTCCATTTCGATTAATGTAATGGCGGCAAGTATGAATATGGATGATATTGAGTTCCAAGAGCCAAATGAAAACCATTAACAATTATTAACCTCCAATAGCTGCAATATGAACTTAACAATAATAAATAATTCCTAGGTAATACCGTTTTTATGTTAATTAACTATGTCCTTAATTGGTTTCAATATGAATATTTAAATTATTTAGCAATGCAAGTGTAAAGCTAAGGTAAGTTATATGCTATCACTTCTTCAAACTCAACCCCCCCCCCGAGAAAAAAACATTACTTCTACATTCTCATTATGCATGCGCAAGTCTATTGGTATCCACCAGTCGTCAGCTGTTCTCAGTACTGGTGGTAAGAAGAAACAAATGAATATCGCAGCCGCGCTGCGCATCACATATACGAATTAGGTAAAGAGAATGAACTAATTATTAATTTTTTTTTTATAATGCCTTCATGGCTGTCTAAAAATAGTATATGTCATACCGGTTAAATTCGTTTTATATTGTTCGTAGGGTGCAAAACTTGGTCTAGGGCATCGTTTCGCAAGCCTCCTACTTACAATATACAACACAATTTTTAACACAATAATCATAAATAACTATCATAAAATTGCTTTCATAATGTGGTGTCGTCATGTAAACTAGACTTAAACCACAATACTCTAACTGCTTGGTAGTTCATATCTGCAGCTAATTGCGATATTTCTCATTAACAAATCTACTCGACTCTTTGATATGTTAAAATTCAAATAAAACTTTGATTTGACCATTTGCTGACCACATAACGTCTGTATTTTACAAAACTGAATGAGTAAGCTAGTTGAGTTTCAACATTGCCGGTCCCCATGGCCGTGCTCGTTAAAGCGAGCGCTTTGGTGCTTCTTGGCGCAGGGGATCGTGGGTTCGAGTCCCGCCTTGGGCATGGGTGTTTGTGAATGTGTATATGTATGTGTATTTGTAATAAAACAGAAAACAAAGTAAATTTAAGGAAAAAGAAAAATAGAAGAATAAGAAAAAGGAATACAGCCCCGGAGTTCCAATCAGACTCCGGAACTGTTAAAACAAAAAAACAAAAAACAAACAAAAAATGTGCATGTGCAGAGGTTGTTGATGAAGAAACAAATCTTTTAGTAATATAATTCAACGGAGTCTTCACTTAGTAGTTGCATATGCCAAGTGTATAAAAAAGTATATTTATTATACTTTATGGTTGTCAGCAACGATTGTTTAGTGTGTTGTGTTTATTGGCCAGTAGGCGATTCTCATAATAATAATCATGAATTACGCCTAATGAATTTTGAGTATGGTATTTATTTTGATGTTTATGTTCACATGTTTATAAAATAAGATTCATTAGATAATTTTTACGCGTGGTACCTGACACATGCACAGACGCGTCTTTACAAAACATTAATTTATTTTGACATTGAATGACAAATAAGAGTGGGGGTGAAGGTTGTCACCGGGTCAATTTGCTGCCTGCTGGCAGCTTGACAAGGTACGGCTCTTTTGTGCCAGTAGGCGTCGCCATCATGCCAAGGTTTCTTCTGGTACAGCAACACAATTAACTCCACCACCATGCCAGGTGGTCCATCGGAAACATAACTCAGCACCACTTGGGAGACTATAAATCTAATCTCGCTCTTATATACAATTGTTAATTTCTGGTAGTTATTGTCGTAACATGCTTGCGCATTTCTGCGTGTTGTGGATCTCAAAGTAGAAATGTTCATGACTTCATAGGAAATAACCGAATGGCGAGCAAAAGATATCTGATAAAAAGAGATTTATAAGGAAAGTATTTGGGTTAGATTGTGACATAAATGTTCCATGTAAAGGGTAGCTGGGAGTTGTGGGATTTGATTGAAAATCTTCGCGCCGCATCCTTGAAAGATACTGAACTTAAATCCCAAGTTTGGTATTTAACCGACTTTTCGTTCTTGAGCTGCCCAAAGACACACACACATACACTACTCACGACCATGTTTCAAAACATGGTGATTCTGGGGAAACATTTCGAAAAATCGTCCACGTAAAGAGAAGTTTGTGGTAGGGAGATTATACTGAAACGCTTCATGTCGCATCCTTGAAAGATACTAAACTTAAATACCAAGTTTGGTATTTAACCGACTTTTCGTTACGCTATCCACGGACACACACATACTAATATGCATACACAGACATATACTGGCCTTTTTATAATTTGTTTTGCATTCATAGGATCTCAAAACATGTATTTTCGGTGAAATCTCAGAATAGAACTTTTGGTTGGAAATCAATACCTTCTTTCTGTACTATGCACACTGCACTTGCGTGCTGGAGAAGGTAAAAATGATTCTAAAAGGTATAAAATTATATAAAGAAAGATATAAGAAAGAAAACTGCCAAAGCTACATTAATGAACCTCCTTTCCAGAACGAAAACCGAGTCATGCAATGTTATCAAATAGAATATGTAGCATTTAGATCAGGCATGTCCAAAATGATGCAGCAATGAAGAATCCGCTGTAACTCCTTGCACTCCCTGTGAAGCATCGGCACGTTCCGCTATGTGACGTAACGGAATGTTTGTAAACACAAGGGCTTTCTCATATACATTACGTGTTGTTGTGTTGAAATGAATATATAAATATAGAAAATATAATGAGATTTTTCTTTTGAGAAAATAAAGTAATAGATCATTTCAATCATTAACAAGAAATTCTCAAAAACCTTTAACTCCACAAAAAGACCGTGTTGGTCATAAACTGTGTGTTTTAACGAGAACTACATTTTGTTTATTAACATTTTATCAGCTCTTACGGTTTCCGTTATGCAAAAGTTAGAAAAATGGGGTTCAGAGGTATACGTTTTATTTGTGATAAAATACCTTGGATACCTTTTAATCAAAATTGTTAGTCATTTGTGAGAAAATCAAACTTTTCGATACAGTTTCCATATAAAGGGTACTTTGGCGTCGGGAGAATTTTCTTGAAAATCTTAATGTGGCATATTTTAACCAGCTGCAATCAAATACTAAGTTTTGTATTTAATGGACTTTTGTGTTTGATTTATGTTGTTTTCAGACACAACAATACGTATGTTTGGCAGTAGGTTGTGTGACTCATTACACTTCCAGTGTCAGGGAAAACAACGTTCTGACGACAGTATTTTACAAGAGTTACCGCAGAAATGCCTTTTATAATGATGATGATGATAATAATAATAATATCTTTATTAAATTGACCAGTACGAAGAATGGTAAACAAACCCAACCTCCGGCCCCTATGTCTGATTTTAGGAATGGGGCGAGGTCATTAATATTTGCCCTGAGCTATACATAATTTATATAACTATCAGTGGTTTGTTCCAGTTGTGTGTGTGTGTGTACACACAGTGTACTCCAGATTATTCATGTGCGGATTATCTGGTTTGCGGATTATCCGTGCATCCCTCCCCCCCAAATAAATTATTTTAATTGAATGTCAACACAGGGTTTTTTCGTTTCTCCGCCATCTCTTTTACAAATTCTTTTAACTTTCTTCGTTGAAAGTTACACATTGATTAACATCAGAAAATCTGAAGTTGTTTTTAATCTATACGGAACAAGTAGGCTGATAATAATGCAAACGGTACTGTGTTGTCACGCGGTGATCGTTTAAACAATGAAAATTACACTTATCAAGCGGCAGGTGTTTTTATTGCTGTTTCTTAAAGAAAAACAATACCCACGCACAGAAGTAGAATAAACCTTTAAATAAAGAATACATGCTGAAAAAAGCTTTTAAACGTACTTTTATTTGCATACGTATGTTGTACCTTAAAGGCAATAAATTTCGAGTTTCTCGATTATTCGTGTTTTTCAATTATTTGTGTTTCTTCCCCACATTACCTCTAATAATCGAGAGTATACTATGGGCATATAGTATCGGAGGCTGGTTCACATTGTGTTTGCTTTATTACGTCACTATTAAAATAAGGCAGTATAATGGGTTGCCCAACTCAAAGGAACAACTTAGCTTCTGTGGCAATGGACATCAAGAGGAATGCCAAGAACACAACAGTAGTGAAGTGAAGTTGACGGTATAATGCTTATCTACTGCAAATTCTACTAGTGTATGTTGAAATGCCAAGGTATGAATAGATAAGCGTGAGCAGGAGTCGCTTTCACAATCACAGCCATAAACTAAATTCCAATGTGAATATTGACGCAACGTATTCCTTGCAGCTGTTGCTAGGAGACGAAAACCAAATACTTTCAATAAATTAACGGAACGCAATTATTACGCTACTTGTATAATTGCGAGGCAATACATACAAGAGTGTGACATATAATAAATAAATATTGTTACAAATATTGATAAATTTTCCCTGAAATAGAGAAATTCGCAAACGCACACAGAATCCTACGTGTAATATCATTATATACATCCAATAAATAAAACTGCTTTGGCAAAAGTGTTTTGTAAATCTGTTGCATACTTTAGAAAAATTAAATTATGTAACTTCTTTATTACATTGACATTTACTTTAAACATTTTACTTGCATAATAGTAAATTAATCACTAATTAGAATATTTTATAGAAAAGTAAATGGAAATCTAGGGTGTAATATTTAGAGAATATTACAACAACAAAAAATGATGTGTTTCAAAACATAGCTTTCTCTAGCTGTTCCAATTACAAACTATTCTTACAAAAGATTATTCTTTTATCTAAACCCTACTAATCAAGATATTAGCAGCAATAATATTACTTGCTTCTTTTTAAGTGGAAGATAAATAAGGGAGTACACTAGGCTAAAGCGAGACACATCTTTTAAAAGCTATTGCTATATGAAACGATTGAAGTTCGGTTCGCTTTATATGCCAGCAGTAAAACAAGAGAGATTAAACGAAAGGTGGCTTCCCGTTTGAGGAAAGTAAATTATGTTTTTAATGAGATCTACATTTTTTGTGCAGTAGGTTTTTTTCTCTATCTCTTATGATTTAATAGTTGTACAGCATTCTGCAAAATTCATCTTCAGAGGCTATTTCCAGAAAATTCAAAATATAAATTTTATTTTTGATGTAAATATCTTTAATATATGGTTAATTAAAACCTTTAGAGTAATTTTTGAGAAATAAAAAAAAATAAAAAACAAAATTCCATGTAAAGGGCAATTTGTGGTGGGGTATTTTTAGGAAAATCTTCGTGTCGCATCCTTGAAAGATACTAAACATAAATACTAAGTTTGGTGTTTAGCAGTCTTTTCGTTTTTGAGCTTTGCTGTCCACAGAAACACGAACCTTTTTCTAAAAATGCTTTTTCGGGCTTAGGGGGCCTCAAAATATACATTATCTGTGAAATCTCGACATCGAATTTTTGGGTGGAATACAATACCTTCTCTATTCATTATATACATGGTACATATGTGCTAGAGAAATAAACAGCTTGTAAACAATTGTTTGTCTTATTTAAAACGTTCCAGTGGCTGGTTATTTCGTAAGTGAAGCTGCAAAATAAACTGATGACTTTAAAATTGACAATCTTCTATCCTTCATTTTTGTCATATATTTAGACAACATCTTAGTCTTCTCTGTCTCACTTTCTCTATTTAAACTTACTATTCAATATCTTTTGCTTATTTATTGTCTAACGCAACATTCGTTTTAGCAAAAACAATCAAATACAGTCTTTGGCTAGTCAAGAGTATAAATAAATCTGAAGGAGACTCAACCTTCTGTTTTGAGGAATAGGCTTCAGCAAAGAAAGATGTAGGAAACAGTTTTTAGACTAACGTGGCCAATACCACTAAAAAGTCAATTTTAATAAACTGAAAGCCGAAAATTCTTAGTTAGCAATTTCAAAATTATTCTATTTTTGCCAGAGACAAATGGCGACAGAAAATATGTTGTGATATGGCACAACAATCACGTAATGAGATTCGCTTTTTAATTGGCTAGTTTCTGTGTTTCACCTAGTTTCTGCTTACAGGGTTCAAAGTTTCACACTAATTCAGTGTTTATTATTTATATTTACCTGATTCATTGTGAACTGTTCCACTACATGTCACATATCTACTACACAGTACTCGGTAGGTAGAGGCTCATAGTAGGTAGATATTTCATCGCAAATATATCTTTTGAGGACCCCTGAAATAAAAATCATTTTAGATAAAGGTCTATGTGTGTAGGCGGCATAACTCAAAAAGAAAAACTCCGTTAATTGCAACATTCAAGAAAATCTCCGCACCCCAAACTAACCTTTACATGGAAAAATTGCTGAAAAGTTTTATTTTCTCAAAAATGGATGTGCCGATTTGGATTAAAATACTGTATATTAAATACATTTACATGACAAATAAATTGTATCTTGAATTTATTGAGTATAACCTCTAAGCTCCTGTTATTTCTGTATAACTGTTTAACCTAAGAGATAGACAAAAACTTACTACACAGAAATGTAGATCCATCAAAAACACAATTTATGTTCTATGCGTTTTCGTTGTGCAGCTATTTCAGAGACGTTCCTTGTTATTGGTATCAATTATAATAATTATATTTTTCTCAAACAGGAAGTCGTCTTCCGTGTTTCTTTTCTTTTACTCCTTACCATGCATAGAGAATCGAATTTCAATGTCAATCGCATAGTGACAGTTCTTAAAAGATTTATTTATCGTATTAGCCAAGTACATTCCCTCAGTACGTTCTAGTGACAAGGAACTAAGTAACAACACCAGTTCTGTTGATGTTTATCACGATTGGCATGAAGTAGAATAATGTATAATAATAGTTAGCAGAACAGGTAGAGAGTGTCCTATGAATGGAACACATCAGATCTTTTTCAAGTTTACCTGATGTACATATTTCACTTTAATTAGAAATACACTTATTCAGATATGGAAACTTTGGGGTCTTATCAAACTATACGACAGAACAGCAACTGAACTACATACTTTATTATTTTGACTGTCTTCTTCAAGGGTCCAGTTCGCCACAATGTTCGCGAAAGTTAATAGGGTGCAACAACGTACCAAATTCTTGTGTTGATGTCATGAACTAGCACTCGATCCAGTCACTTGTGGCGCATTCACTGCGGAAGGCGAAACTAGTACTTAGAGCATGTCGTGGTTTTAATTGTAAGTTCAAGTAAAAGTAAAACTGTATTCAGCCTTTGTATTAAATGTTTTATGAAATAATTAATTCTATACATTTTAATATTATGCAAAGGAATTGGAATATCACTTTTGCCTTTATTTTCGTTGAATGCTTAGGTTACCATGCAACGTTAGTTTTTCGGGTTGGGCGTTTCATATTTATATTTATTCTATCTATTTGGTTTCTATTTAAGAGAGTATAAGTAAATATAGGTATGGTTAGAGGTTTATTTTCTTTAAGTACAATATAAGCTAAAGCAAATGTTCAGGCTTCAGTTCCTTTCATCAATTCTCTGAAAATACACGAAAGAACTGCCTTTAGAATTAAATACCACTAACAAAGTTATTAACATTCCTTGGAAGTCGATCTAGCCGCTTTCGGAATCTCACCGCAGCTTGTGTCGAAAACGTGACCTACACCTTCAGCGCGACTCTCATTCAACAGCAACGTGCATCACGTTTCCACGGGAAACTGAAATCGATTTGAGCACACTTACCGTATTGAATACTGCATGGAAACGCGGATTAAAATCGTATTGAATCTTGGATCTCTTAGAAACTAGGATCGGAATGAGATCGAATCGGAATATGTTACATGGAAACACTTCCATATTCAAATCGTTTTGAATCCGGTTAAGAAACTCTTGTTCTGCTATGCTCAGTGCTCGAAATGGAAATATACAACTACCGTATACTTTCTTATGATAAAATTAGTTATACCTGTTTCATCACATTGTTTATATGCTGCAGAAAATCGTAAAGTGTGATGCTTTGGCGGCCGCATCCACCACCTGAACATGCAGAACACTCTCGAGACACACCCTGCTACCTAGTTTCTCATTATGAACCATAAACCAATCGTTTTCTTTCAGTTTCTGAACCACTGCACTCGGTTCTAATATGCAGGGAAAAGTTCTGGATTTAAATCAGTTGTTTTAGAAACACAAACGTTAGTACTAGAAGCACTATCCACATTCTTACTAACTACTGCAATATCAGGTATACTATATCACCATTAGTTTTTCTCTTTTTGATTATAAATGTGTCTAATGTATATGAGTGAAGTTTTAAACTATATTCTATTGTGCTTCTATACAAACTGACGATCAGATTATAAACTTTAACTTGTAACGCATTCACTTGAGATACTCTTTTATTCTTGAATGTCGCTTGGTAGGGCCACATAACTTTGGTATTTACAAACTACCAACCGATTAAGACGGTTTGTTGATATTACTGCATTGTCAATGGAGTAGCAGGCGCAAGTACCGTCTGATCCAACATTATGTTAATTGTGATTCGAATAACATAAAATGAGCATGATTTGGTGTACCACTCTTATTACTTTGTGTTTAATATAACTTACGACAAATAACTTACCGAATTTTCTCAAATAAAATGTGTCGGTATGAAATTCACTGATGCAGAAAAGTCCCGGTATCGTATACCGCCATATACCAGCCCATTTCGAGCTCTCGCTATGATCGTTGCACGCGGTATGTTAGTTGTTTGCTTTCTCTATACGCACTATGTATGTGTAGTTTTAGAGTCCCCTGTATCCAAAAAAAAGTCCGTGTGTCTGTGAACAAGATAACTCAAAAACAAAAAGTCGGTAAAATACCAAACTTGCTATTTAAGTTTAGTATCTCCCAGGGATGCGACACGAAGATTTTGAGACAAATCCTCCCACTTCAAACTACTCTTTACATGGAACTTTTTTCGAAAATTTTGATTTCCTCAAAAATGCCACTAACGATTTTGATTAAAATATCGTATATTAAAAATATTTACTTGACAAATAAAATGTATATCTTCAATTTTCTGGGAATAGCCTCTGAAGCTTACTTTATTCTGGATGAAATTTACGGAATTTTGCATAATTGATAAACAGTAAGAGATAGATGAAAACTTATTACACAAAAATGTAGAGCACGCTAAAACACACAATTTATGTTATATACATTTTTTTCATGGAGTTGATCGTTTTATAGATATTCCTGGTTTTTTGGTTTTGCTTTAAAAATCTTGTCAACTCCTGTCATTACAAACAAAGGGACTTAGTCACATAGCAACTAGCTTGTGACTGTCATTTTAACCTATGGTACTCCCTTATTTCGCTTCTACTTACAAGGAAGCAAGTAATAGTTTCTGCTAATCTTTTCTCGATCAGCATGAAGTAAATAGAAACATAAGCCTTCTAACAATAATTTGTTGCAGAGATATAGAGAAAGTCATGTCAATGGAACGCATCAGATTTTTGTTTATTCCGGTGGATTCTAAGAAAATTATGTTTATGCGTTCTGTAGTTTGCGAAGTATTCAAAAATATAATTATTTGACTTCAAAACCTGCCTATAATAGACAAAGTAACAAATATATATTTAACAGTTCGCGAATACAGTTCCAAGTTAACCAACATAGAAGTCTGCATACAATTATTCTCGAGGCTTGCGTATTCAAAACGATCTTGATTCGTATTGATATTAACATGTGAAAACGCGGATCCTATTGAGAGAGAATTGGACCCAAATCGATTTCAGGCACACTGGGAGTGAAAATTTTACTGCAGTCACTCAACAATTTGAAAATGTTTTTTTTATTACAAATAGTTTCTGGAACCTTTGCGCAACTATAGAGAATCAACATTTAACTGTCCTCCAATTGCTTTGGGTTCTACAGCCATTTAAAGATCGTACAATACATCTTTCCTAGCATATTTCATTAAACATCGGTTTTCTCAAAACTAAAATTCCTACTTTCAAAATATTTCACGCGTCTCAGTTTTTGTCTAAACAACTAAAGGTTTCCTAGAATGTGTAGGAGTATCTAGTGTAACATAATAGCGGGTAAAATTATCCTAATACTAATAATATTATATATACATAAATTTGTATCAAAATTATATTTTTATAGATTAAAAATTGGAACTTTTAAAAAACATATATTAATCAAGTAATCCAAGTTATTAAAATTTGCTCTTTAAAGTTGTATGTAGTTTATACTTCAATTTCAAAAATTGCAACAAATTTTCTCAAATTTTGAGGCTTATGGCTCATTTTGTTATTTACAGAGTAACATTTATGAAATAATTTACATTCTTCAAGCAAAGAGAATCAAATTTCAATTATTTCACAAATCACACTTTTTAAAAGATTTGAGAATGTTTGGTCAAGTGTATTCCCTTCTGCTTACAAGGATGCAAGTAGAAGTATATTTCTGCTAATGTTTATCTCGATTAGTGTACAGTAGATATAAGAATACTGTTTTGTGAGGAAAGTATGCTTGTGGAACGGTTAAAAGACGTCATTGAATGGAACACATAAGAGTTTTTGGATATTGTCCACCTTAAACAAACAACAGAAAACAAAGTTAACAGATATGGCTTGGAAAGGTAGACTTAGACAAATTCAATCCCATAACCGGGAATGTACCACGGATCTCCGTCTAGGTTTCTAACCACTGAGCTACCATGACAACATGCCGATACAACATTAAATTCCCCAACTGACTCGCTTTTCCCCCTTGTAAACCACACAAGGAGATCTTATAGATGGCATATCCCAATGTTAACGACTTACAATGTAGTAAGTATTTTTAAGTCTCGGGCTGCTTAGTTTTCAGCAACTAAAGCAAGACAATGTCTTTTTGGCAATTGGACGCCTAAATACCTGTAGCTTGGCTTGCTTCTTTGAATTTAATAGTACAGTAAAACCTGAGTTTAACGGACCCCTTATTAAAGGGAAATCTGTCTTAAACGGAATATTGCATGACCCGTGAATTTATGGGTGAAAAACTTGCTAAGTTTCCTTTATTAAAGGAAACTGTCTAACGCGGCCAACGGAGATCAAAGTTCGCCTTTTAACGGAAAATTTCCAGTTTCAGAATATAGCGTTTAGAAAAATCTCAGGCACCCCGTGAAAGTATGCATTCTGTGCTCTACAGATGTGATGTTTATGTCGAAACATGACCTGGTGGTCTGTGAGGGATGGTGAATACTGAGAAATCCTATCCTAGTCGTCCTTCACTGCATGGTTTAGTTAACCACGGCTAATTCTGTATGCTCTATGCTATTTCCAATGTAATATCCCGTCAAACAGCACTTTAACTTTCACATCTAAACTTACATAGGTGACGATTTAGTTCAGCATTATGGTGACTACCATAACTTCGTAAAAAAGGTCTTGCTAGATCTTAACACGAGAGTAAAAGTGATTTATGCTAGTGAATGTGATAAACTGATTGTCAAGCAGATCATAAAGGTGTTCAATGTAGAAAAACTCAAGTTTACAAAATTTTAAAGAAGAAATCGGATACACTGTTTTAACAAAAACATAGTGTCAGGGCAAAATAAAATCTGATGTGTTCCATTCACATGAACTTTTCTACATCTCTGCACAAATTATTGTTAAAAAGCTTAGGCTTCTATTTACTTCATGTTAATTGAGAAAAAATTAGCAGAAATAGTGTTATTACTTGTTACCTTGTAAGTAGAAGCGAAATATGGGAGTATTGTAGGTTAAAGTGAAGTCAAAAGCTGGTTACTATATGACTCAAGTTCCTTAGTTTGTATGGACACGAGTTGACAAATTCCTGTACGAGAAAAGTATAAGTTTTTTAAAGCTGAAATCAATAAAAAGGAATATCTAAAAAAGGATCAACTCCAGTAAAAAAATGTATATTACATAAATTGTGTGTTTTATCGTGAGCTACGTTTTTGTGTAGTAAGTTGTTGTCTATCTCTTGCGGTTTGCCAGTTATGCAAAATACAATAACAGTCATCCAGTACAAAGAGGTCTTTAGAAGCTATTCCCAGAAAATTCAAGATATACATTTTATTTGGCATGTACATATCTTAAATATAAGAGATTTTAATCAAAATCGTTAGAGTCATTTTTGAGAAAATCAAAATTTTCGAAATTTTTTCTATGTAAAGGGTAGTTTGGGGTAGGGATTTCCTTGAAAATCTTCGTGTTGCATCCTTGGAAGACACCAACCTTAAACGCCAAATTTGGAGTTTAACGCTCTGCTGACCCCACCCCCTCCCACACACATACACACACGCACATCTTTTCCTTAAAATGCCTTTTCTGGATTCAGAGGAACCCAAAACATATATTTCCGGTGAAATCTCGGTATGGAATTTTTGGATGCAATATAACTACCTTCTCTGCCCACTATGTTTAGAGAAAGTAAAAATCATCGCATATCGGGGTCTGTGATACAGGCATACGCTAAAAAGGTAGCTGAAAAACTGGCAAGACTGATTTCAAAGGAACTTATGGATGGCTGCAATGTTTCCGCAAAAGACACATTGATGCTTTGACACCTGGACAAAAGTAATAAAATTATTTGGTTTACAGCTATTTTCGTTCATTAAAAGTTTAGGTGTGTAATATGTATAGCAGAAATACATAAAAATATAACCAAATAAGTTACATAGTATACATTGTATCCCAATATGTCTATGTATGATCATGATTTAATTTTGTTATACATTTGTTAAACGGAAACGTGTCCACAAAGGAAACGCTTGAGAGTGCCGTTCAATTCCGCTGAAGACAGGTTTTACTGTACTATTTATTTTATTTTAATTCTTCTTCTTTGTTTTACCTTCCGATTTGTAAATGAAACGAATTAAAACCTTATCGACAGGGACTACAGAAACGTCGTCTGGTATGCAAACTAAAGATAAATTCTGTTGCTGACTAGTTGTTCTGGAATGTGAAATGCTGCAAATAGTAGATAACATAAAGCATGAGTAATGGTGTTGAGCTTATAGATATTATCCATGAAGATAGCATTTAAATAACAAAGCAAGCGAAGAAGTGATGAATATCTTTAAGCATGTTTGGGAATTAAGAAAAATAAGCGTACAACTTTTGATCCAGTCGAGATCACCTTGCCCTGAGCTAAATAAAATTGTGTCTGCAGTGAGGAATGCAACCTGAAGAAAAGCGGCCAATGTAGAAAGTAATTAGTACAATGCATTAAACAGGATTATGTTAAAGCCACAGCTGCATTAATGGAAATATTTCTACATTCAGTGAGTGCCATCGGTCCTTGAAGGTAAAAGTTATTGGCAAATTATAAGGCAAAATATGCAATAACTATAAACTAATTTTGGAAAATATAATTACAGAATTAATTAGCTCGAATTAGATGTTTTCTACAATAAAAGTGAGGAGAAAATCGCAAAACTGAATGATAATCCATCGTATTCAGATTGCAATTAGTTGGAAGAAACAAAAAGGTTGTTTGTTTAAATCATAAAGAGAAATGTTGTTCAATAATTTGCATTTCTTCGTCTCTAATATCGTCTTCTTCAGATAACACGGAAACATCTTTTCTTAAATCAGAGTTAAATACATTTAGGTCAAGCTCAGCTTATCGTTTGGTCTACGTACTGTAAAACTCCGTTTAACATCGATTCGAAGTTTAAACTTATACTGTAAGCTCGGGCCATAAAATTGCGAGGTTTGATACTCATCTGAAGGAAAAACGATTTTTTTTTGTACTGAATAGTTTAAACAAATCTGAAGGAAACAAAATATTTACCGAATTAAATTGATAACAATTTAAATGAAGGTAGATTACGTATATTTACTTTCTCTATACGCACTATGTACATAGTGTATAGAGAAGGTATCCGCCTGCGGTGCCATAAGTAGTTAAAGCGGGCGTTAAACACTACTAAAAAAAAAGAGACCACAAAATTCGATACCGAGATTTCACCGGAAATATGTTTTAGGGTCCCCTGTATCCAAAAAAGTATTTTCAGAAAAAGGTCCGTGTGTTTGTGTCCGTGTGTCTGTGAACACGATAACTCAAAAACGAAAAGTTGGTAACATATCAAACTTGGTATTTAAGTTTAGTATCTTCTAGGAATGCAACACGAAGCTTTTGAGAAAAATCCCCCCACCCCAAACTACCCTTTACATGGAACTTTTTTCGAAAATTTTGATTTTCTAAAAAATGACTCTAACGATTTTGATTAAAATATCGTATATTAAAGATATTTACCTGACAAATAAAATGTATATTTTGAATTTTTGGGGAATAGCCTCTGAAGACTACTTTATTCTGGGTCAATTTTACGGAATTTTGCATAACTGCTAAACCGTAAGAGATGGACAAAAACTTACCACACAACAAATGTAGAGCACTTTAAAACACACAATTTATGTTATATACATTTTTTTCGTGGAGTTGATTGTTTTTGAGCTATTCCTTGTTTATGGTTTCAGTTATAAAACACACTTTTCTCATACAGGACTTAGTGAACTCGTGTCCACACAAACAAAGGAACTTCAGTCACATAGCAACCAGCTTTTGACCATCACTTTAGCCTATGGTACTCCCTTATTTCGCTTCTACTTACAAGGAAGCAAGTAATAAGACTATTTCTGCTAATTTTTTCTCGATTAGCAGGAAGTAAATAGAAGCATAAGCTTTTTAACAATAACTTATTGCAGAGCTGTAGAGAAACTCATGTGAATGGAACACCTCAGATTTTTATTTTGCCTATAAATCAATAGGGTTAAGAGGTCTGGATTTAAAACGTGATGGACTGGAAAATATTAATGCACCCATAGACTTAGAACTAATGGGGTAATTATATAGCCTCCCAGAAAAACTTGAGTGTTGAGTAAAATTAACCAGGTTCTCTCCTTCCAATAAATCATAATATATCCCAAATTGTTTTATAAATGTTGTTAAAACATTGGTTTACTTTATTTACTTACAGTATTATCTACATATACATATATTACATTGAAGGTGAATAATTTAAACCCTTTTACGTAGTGCAAAGGTTTTATTTGGACGAAGCCAATTAAATAGAACAAGTAAAAATCAACCGCACTAATTTGATAGAATGTTTACAAAAAGTATTATCACTGTGATATTTTCGTTTAACAAAAGGACTATTACGCCTGTATTAGAACAATTTTTTTCATTAAATTCTAAAAATTAAGCTCTTAGATTTTTAATTGATATACTAAAAGTAGTTAATTAATTAATCAGAACAAGGATTTAACATTTAGTAGGCTTTTACTGTACCTTGGTAATTTGTCAACTCCTGTCCATACAAACAAAGGAACTTCAGTCACATAGCAACCAGCTTTTGACTGTCACTTTAACCTATGGTACTCCCTTATTTCCCTTCTACTTACAAGGAAGCAAGTAATAAGACTATTTCTGCTAATTTGTTCTCGATTAGCATGAAGCTTTTTAACAATAATTTGTTAAAGAAATGTAGAGAAAGTCATGTGAATGGAACACATCAGATCTGTTTTCTGAAACAACACAATAACCAGCATCTTTATCAAGATGTTTAATGAAGCACAAAGATGTTTAAGAGAAGCGTGAGGGGGAAACAAATTGCAGTAATGAGCCTGGGATTTGGTCCCTTCACCACGTTAATTCGCACGATATAGATTACAGTTTTACTGCATAGTGATCTCTGTTTTCGTCTTCTTCCTCTTAAGTCCCTTTTATATGGTCAGACTTCTTTTTCAATATAAGAGTTTACAAGAAAAATTGTCAAATTTTGAAAAACCTGATTAATGTTTGACAACACTGGATAAGGTTTAGCAACATTCGGCAACACTTGTCATAAACGGTATTTATACATTGTCTTTATTCCAAACTGAACTCCTTTAGAACATATTAATAATAATGTATCACGTGCAAAGTAATCGACTATTAAGGCCGCGGTATAATAATTTGCAATGAAATTTTGTTCTTTACGTAATTGCAGAGCACTTTCGTGCATAATGGCTCATTGGTTCTATTTGCATGGTCAGCAAGCAGGACAAAAAAAAAAAAAAAACGAATTTCGACTTCTCATTTGAGAAAAATATATGTAGTACTTGAAAATTTAAACAATAACTTGGAAATGGTTACCTCCATAATTATGAGTTGGATATAAATTTTGTGTTTTAACGAGATCTACATTTTTTGTGGTACGTTTATACGTTTTGATATCTATCTCTTATAACTGTGCCCGTTACACATAAGTTGTAAAATGATGTTTGCTTAACCATCTTAAATATATGACTTCTAATCAAAATTTTTAGATCCAGTTTTGAGAAAATGAAAATTGCGAAACCTTTTTCATGTAAGGGGTAATTAGAGTGGGGAATTTTCCTGAAAATCTTCATATGACATCCTTGGAAAATATTAATTCCGTCTGATAGCAACCAGTTTTAGATTCTCGCTTCAGCCTAGTGTGCTGCTTATCCCTCTTGTACTGTAAGAAAATACGTAATAAAAGCACCTGTAGTGTTCTGGTAATGTATATCTTGATTACTATGAACTAAATGGAAGAATAAATCTTTGTAAGAATATTTAATTGCGTGGAGAAAACCATGTGAATGTAACATTAAAATATTTTTACATAGGAGATCCAGAACAGAGAAGCATAGCGTGTTTATGCTTCTTAGCAACTCTTAAGAGCCCACTTTGGCTAAAGGCTGCTGTGGCGACATTAAAAACTGGTTTCTCTTGGTGCGCGCTAGGTGTGACGTCCTCCTAACACTGCTGTTTAGGAACTGCAGTCCGTTTACAGGAGAACAGGCAAATAAAGTCATCTGTACTGCTAATATACTGGCTGCTACCATCTCCATCAAAGGTAGTCATGGTCTGAGCAAGTCTGAAACAAACTTTCTCAGCTCTTCATTGTGATGTGCCTAGAATCCGGTATTGGATTTATACAACAATTTAACTTAAGTAACCAGTATTATTGGTATTTGTTGGATCATTTGAGTCTTTTAGTTTCGGAGATACTACAGGTTTTATGGCTAGCCAGTAATTCATTATGGTCATTCTTTGTTAGAACCATTTATAACTAATATCACAGTACTTACCGCCGGTATATACAGCCTGTTAGGAGTAGACATGCAGATATTTATATTGGTAATATGTAACATAATATCAACATTTGTTTTATTTGCGGACCTATAATTTTACTTATTAAAAGCAGTATGCTTTTAGATGTATTAGTCCCTTCAAGTGGGCGTGGTATACACATGACATACGGGTTTATTTTCTCCGAGACTGCGGTACGGAAGGCCTGAATAGGCGGCTTTCACTATAACGAATGTTGTTTCGGAAGTAAGTTTGAATGCTTTCTGCATGACACAGTACGTAGGCCATTAGGTCACGTATTGAGGTGTGACAACGTTGTAGCAAAACGGGTGGTCTATTCTAACGGGCGTTGTTCATTTCGCCACGTAGTTAAGAGCATGCAAACCATATCAGGTAGTCAATTATGTAATTGGTTTGTTGGAAAAATATCTGATGTGTTGCATTCACATGACTTTCTCTGCCTATTTTTTAAACAAACTACTATTACAAAAGATTATTCTTCTACTTACACCATGCTAAACAATAATAAGGTCTTACTACTTAGTTCCTTATAAGCTAAAGGGAAATTAGGGAATATACCAGGCTAAAGCGATAGTAACATCTTTTAAAAACCGATCGATATATGAACAATTGAAGTTCGATTCGCTTTGCATTACCAGAAACCAAAAGAGAGATGAAACGAAAGAGACTCCGTTTGAGAAGATGCGTAGTTTAAAATTGGAACAAATAAAAAGCAATATCTCGGAAACGGTCAACTCTGCAACAAAAATGTATATGACGTAAATTGTGAGTTTTAGATATCTACGTTAATGCTGTTCCAACTGGAATTAAAATTTTCAGCTGATTTGCAACAATGTAGGTTCAAAATTATTTTTATACCCGCATCAATATGAGCTTTAAATTTTTATCTTTTTCTTCATGGTTGGAGGACTAACAGGTGAAGCTATTAATAAACATACTTAATGTGCCCTTTAAATCGGTTCTTAGCTACTTAAGTTTTAAAACTTTAGTACAAGCATGGGAAAGACTGTTCCATGGTGCCACAGCACTGAAAGGCGCTCTTGCCTCATTGTTCCGACCACCTTCCCTTTTTCGACCGTCCCCTTCACTTGTGCTTCGGACATGTCTCATTTATCGGCGGGTATAGCTTCGAATTCCAGTTTTAGGACTGTGGCAGAGATACTTACGATTGAGTTGTCCCACTTTTGAGCTAAATATATCCTTTTCGGTAAACAATAAGAACATATACATCACATATTTTTTAATGTGTTATAAAGTTTAGAAACAAGAGCTTGTATATCTCTTATGTTTTATTAGTTTTAAAAGCAAACAGTTTATTATGTTGGTCATATATATATTTTTTTTTTAAATATATGTTAAAGCTAAATGGCAATAAGGCATTGTTACTTTATTTAAAGTTAAAAAGAAACAATTATGTGTATCACAAGACAGTGTAAGATTATATTACGTGTACAAGATAAAGGAATAGTTATAAACTTGAAGATTATAATTTGCTTAAGCATAGTAGGGAGTGTAATACTCATTATATGAAACATGCATTCGTCTGCGGTGTCACAAGTAGTAAAAGTAGCCGTTAAACACTATTCAAAAATTAAACATGTGCTCAATATAAACAAAACAACTACTAGTTGAGAAGTTATTACTGACACGCAGAGTGGGACAAATCCACCACTGCACCTGATTTGTAGCAAAACAAGTATGTTACTGCTTGCCCTCGACAACAAAGTGTAAGGAGCGTTGGCAGTCCCTATTACTGCTTTAACACTTTACAGAAGCTGCTCTGCTAGATTGAGTGAAACGTTGCATAAATATATATCTACTGCTAATAATGAACAACTTATTTATTGCTCCAAGTATAGTGTGAAGCTATTTATAAATGCCTTATCTGCGTAGATAGCATAGGAGTATTTGATCCCTCGCCTTTATTTGAGTGGACTTCTAACATTTTGCCTTTATATCAAGTTCAAGACCATGTTTCCCAAACACTAACCGAAAGTTTTACGTTCGTTTAAAATGCAATTTCAGAACAAAGAAACTAACCAAAAAATGTTATTTTCCTCTAAAATACATTTCTTTCTTAAAATGCTAGCAGAAGTTTAATGTTCTCCTGGTCGTAAGTTTCTGTTTACAGACAATAAGTATTCATTTTTAGTTTCTCTACATAGCTCATGGTACATAGGTAAAGAAGGTATTGCACTCCACCGAAGTTTCACCCGAAATACATGTTTTAGGGCTCCCTGTATAAAAGCAATTAGAAAAAGTTCCGTGTGTGTCCGCATGTCTGCGAATACGATAACTCAAAAACGAAAATGTCAGTAAAATAATAAACTTGGTGTCTAAGTATATTATCTTCCAGGGATGCCACACGAAGATTTTGAAAAAACAAAACCTCCCAAACAAAACTACCCTTTGCATGGAAAACATGTTGAACAGTTTGATTTTCTCAAACATGGCTCTAACGATTTTGATTAAACATATTTATATTACAAGTAAAATATATATCTTGAATTTTCTGGGAATAGTCTCTGAAGACTATTTTGCTGAATTTTGCTGCGTTTCGCATAATTAGTAAGCCGTAAGAAATAGACAAAAACTTACTACATAGGCAGATCTCATTAAAAGACATAATTTATATCATATACGCTTTTTGGTAGACCTGACCGTTACTGAGACATTTCTTCTTTTTGGTTTCAGTTTTAAAAGACTTATACAAACAAAGGAACATCAGTCACATAGAAACCAGCTTTTAAAAGATTTGTCTATCGTTTAGCGTATGGTACTTCCTTATTTGTTTTCTATTTACAAGGAAGCAAGTAATAAGACAATTTTTGTTAATGTTATCTCAATTAGCACGAAATAAATAGAAGAATAAGCTTTTTAACAATAATTCGATACAGAGATGTAGAGAAAGCTATGTGAATGGAACACATAAGATTTTTTTATATATAAAGCAACTGGGCTAGAAATG
Source organism: Hymenopus coronatus (assembly GCA_030762935.1). Taxonomy (NCBI): domain Eukaryota; kingdom Metazoa; phylum Arthropoda; class Insecta; order Mantodea; family Hymenopodidae; genus Hymenopus; species Hymenopus coronatus. The sequence continues at coordinate 127,233,337 of CM060892.1, read as the reverse complement.
ACATTTTCCTCTAAAATACTTAAATTTATTAAAATGCTAACAGAAGCTAATTTTTTACTGTTTATAAGTTTCTTTTAACAAGTAGTGTGTATTCACTTTTTGTAAGTTTAAGATCATTTTACTGGCAACATTGAAAGAGTTGTGAAGGTGTAGTAAGTATCCGTGTTTCAAAATAGATGGTGTATCATTTGTTATACGTCGCTAAAACAAATATGGTACTGATTTGTTGTTAGTTGGGGTTTGGTAGGCATTTCAGTTAGTCGTTCTTTGTGTTTTCGCTAAAGTGGGAAAATTGTAATGTGTTCAATTATTCGCTTTTTACTTCTATATGAAAACATTTTCATGGTAATAAAACCGAAACTGGGAGCTATTTATGGGAACCTTTCGCCAGGTATATATGACAGGAGTTAGATATTGGTTCGGCAATTTTAAACGCGGTAGAACATCCGTTTTTGATGAGGAGCAACCAGTCAGCAGATGCTGTTACCGTGGAAAATATTCCAAAAGTTCAGGTTATAATTCTCATCAATGAAAGATCGCAAAATGGCAGAGGCCATAGGTGTGTCGACGGGACGGCAATTCATATTTTGCATGGTAAGTTGGAGATGAAAAAGTTGTCGGCCCGATGGGTGCCGTGGTGGCTTTCAACTTCGAAGCTTTGAACCTATTCAAGCGAAATCCAAAGTATTTTTTACCTCGAGCTGTCACCGTCGATTTTTTTTTGGTAGTGTTTAACGTCCGCTTTTACTACTTGTGGCACCGCGGGCGATGACACTGGTGATACATGGAATGAAGATGGAGCACTGGTAGAATGCGATGGCGGGGGAAACCGAAGAACCCGAAGAAATCCCGTCCCTGCGACGCTTTGTCCACCACAAATAGATACATGCGGTCGCTCGGGATCGACTAAGGGCCGACTAGGTGAGAGGCGAGTGGTTTAACCATTCGGTCAAGGCGCGACCATCACCTTCGATGAGACCTGTACTCCGGAAACCAAGATACAATCAAAACAATAGGTAGTTTCCGTAGAAGGGCAAGACTGTCTCATCGGCTGGAAATGTGATGCGAAGGGTGTCATACTTATTGACTCCTTAGATAAAGGAAAAAAGCAATTACTATCAATGCTGTAGTGAATTATTAGTCTGAAGAAGTTGAAGGAGACATGGTTCGATTTGGTGAAGAAGAAAGTGGTTTCACCACGACAATGTACCAGTAAATTCATCCGGAGTAGTTACCGCCGCAAAATTTCATAAATCGCGTCATGAACTGCACTTGGTTCCCTGCAGCTCCTTCTTCCCATACATGAAGAAGGAGCTCGCGGGGATACAATTTCCATCAAATGCGGACATCGTCGAGATAAAGGCGTATTGCTTGTCAATTCCTATTTTTAGAGGGATTTAAAAAACATCTGATATGTTCCAGTCTCATAACTTTCTGTAGCTGTTCCAAATATATGCTAATCTTACAAAACGTTATTCTTTTATCCACTAATCGAGATAAACATCAGCAGGATTAGTTTTACTGCTTGTTTCTTTGTAAGTAGAGGGAAAATAAGGGAATGCATTATGCTAAAGCTATATTCAAATATTTTAAAAGTTGGTTGTTATGTGAAACAATTGAGATTTGGTTCGCTTTGCATAGTCCCGTTTGAACAAAAGTTAAATAGTTTAAAACTGAAACCAATAACAAGGAATTTCTAAAAAAAAAAAAAGATAAAAACAGTCAAATCTACAAGAAAAACATATATGAGATAAATAATGTGTTTTAACGAGATGTACTTTTTTGTATATTAAGTTTTTGTTTATCTCTCATGGATTAACGGTTATGCAAAATTATGCAAAACTCATCAAGAATAAAGATAGAATTCCCAGAAAATTCGAAATATATATTTCATTTGTGATGTTACTATCTTTAATCAAAATCGTTAGAGCATATTTCCATGTAAAGGATAGTTTGTGGTGGGGAAATTGTTTTGAAAAGTACCACATCCATGGAAGATACTAAACATAAACACCAAGTTTGATTTTAACGGTATTTTCGTTTTTGAGCTATACTGTCTACAGGCACACACACAAACACACACACCACACGTGAAACTTTTTCTAGAAATTCTTTTTTCGGATTCAGGCAACCTCAAACAATATTCCCGATTAATGTCGGCTTCATTCCTAACATGGGTACTTATTGAACAGCCCTCGTTGAGATGAATGTTCATTGGGGTCTATAAAGCTGAGCTGCAACTGGCATTTATCTTCGCGGGATGAGAGAAATTCGAAAGAACTCGTATCCAGGCAAGGGACATTGAAGTCATCTTTATAGTTTAATAGACAGCCCTTCCCGTGCTCAGATTAACGTTTTTATAATACGAAAAGAAGTGAAAAGGTTTGGATTGTTCCCGAGATAAAGTTGTTTTCCCCGTTCCCTGATGACTAAAGCCGCTCTTAAAACATTAAGATTCATGTTGTTAGAACAGAAAACGCCTTTCTGTGTCGCAGAGCGCTGTTAGAGGTATATGTAGAAGAGATGGGTGGATCCTCTCGCAAGCTGAATCTTAATGAAGCAAGTTGCTCCAGCTTGGAAAGTATTTTTAGAGCTCCCTTTGACATGCAGATGGCAGTAAAACAAAAAAATACATAAAATATCTTAACTAGTGTAGGGCGTTTCTATCTGAAATGATTTAACAATAGTTAATATATTACGTGCTCAAAGCTTAATTAATATGCGCTCGGATTACTCAATAGATGCTCTAATCTCTGGTATAGGATTTCTTGCCACAGCTATATAGGGAGGCATTAGTTGTTTTTCTTATTCCGTGGCTGTCCGGTTGCTCTAACCACTGAGCTAGCATGACAACATGGCGATACCGCATTAAATTCCCCGAACTATCTCGCGTTTTCCCCAGTAAACGATAAGGAAATTCAAATTATTTTAGACGACATATTCCAATAGTGACTTGAATGTCGAAAGTACTTTAAGTTCTGGGCTTCATAGTTATACTAACTAACCAATTAATTGTATTGAACATTTTAATTAAGGGGTGAATTTTACGTAGGGGTTTATGCATTAATTTATTTGTCGTAGAGATCCTTTGAATTTGATAATCGAACAATTTTACCAATAAAGTTATTAATACGAATTCTAATTACATCTGAAGATGTAATTTGTTTCTTCAACACAAGCCGTGTACAGGACAAGAGTTGCAAAGGTATACCTGATTGAAAAGTTCAATACCATAGCCGGGATTTGAACCACGGATTCCCAGTCTCCGTCCAGTGGCGACTTATAATGCTTCAAGTCGTGAGTTTCAAGTTTAACTACGGTGACTCAGTGGTTAGAAAAGTTGGAAAAGAATCAGGAGATCAGTGGTTCAAATACCGGCAATGGCATTGTATTATTCAGTCTGATTATATCTTTTCAAATCCAAATCAAAGCTATCCAATGGATTTCTCTGAAGTTATAAGGGATGTAATAAATTATAAGCATGCAATTTGTCGGATTATCAGAAATATTAACAAAGGCCGCATGCTGAATTACTTGAAATTAATTCAAAATCAGTTCACCCTGATCAGTTCACCCTGAAGACGAGGAAGATGCACTTCTTCGAAACGTTGGTGTCAAGCCAAGTTTTTACCTGGCTAGAAGCCCGAGAAGATTTTGAATTAACACGTCGCCAGGAAAGCTTCAGTTCTTATTTTATACTTGAAATTAAATTAAATTGAGTATTGTTTTTAGACGCTCTTTAACTGTTGTGGTTCTCAGCATCTCATTCTATATTTGGGTTGAAAGACCTTTTAATTTTGCTCAGGGGCCTCTTTATTATCCTTGAGGATATTTTACTTGCCATAAATCTACGACACGGAACCTTCGGCTTTATTTCCCTTTCAAAGGAAGCCATGTTAAGAATTTTGACGGCCGGAAAAAATCCATCATCTTCCGCCGCCTTTGCAGCCGCGACCTTGGGAGCTAGAAGCTATTAAATTGCTTGTGCTGGGCAAATTAAAACACATATCGACAGTTGAACTTATAAACAAGGCACAACTAATGGAAAATACCATGCACAAAACTAGCATACTTGAGGAGCTATTTAGCAAGAGAAAGCAGAAAAAGCTACAGATGATCTGTTGGGTGATTTCAAACCACATTAGTCAAGGGGTGTTGAATGGGTGTTGCTAGGAAACTAATATCATTCATTAACATGTGAGATGATATAACGTCCTGTGCATGATTGTTAAATAAACCATTTTACCAATCGGATAAATCGGATAACACTGAATAAATAGTACAAATCTGAGGTCTGGATTTATGGTCATGTGATCTAATGCACGATAGGAGTGGCTAACGTATCTCACCAAGTGTGTCGGGATCGAATCCACTCAAAGTGTCTCTTCTACGTTCAAGAAATGAAATGGCGATTTATTTATGGACGCTCTTTAACTGCTGTGGTTCTCAGCGTCCCATTCTATACTGGCGTGAAATATCACTTAATTTTGCTCAGAGGCCTCTCTTATCAGGCTTGAGGTTCTTTTACGTGTCGTAAATCTACGACACGGGACCCAGAGCTTTACTTCCCTTCCGAAGGAAGCCATGCTAAGGATTTTTACGCCCGAAAAAATCCATCGTCCTCCGCCGGGTTTGAACCCGCGACCTTGGGTATATGAAGTCAGCATGGTAACCATTACACCACGGAGGGCGACTCTACGTTCAAGAGAAACTGTAGAAAAGGACGTGGATTGGTTGGATGCTGATGGATTAGATGCAACTACATAGCCGCACGGTCTAAAGCACGGTATGTGAGCGTTGACCATACTGGTACGGTACCAATGAATGGGTTACGGATGCACAACATTTAGAAAAGTTGACATTCTGAACGGAATATAACAAGACCATCCTGCACTTAAACAACACAGCCAGATGTCCTTAAAGTCTCTTTCAGCAGTCTCAGTGAGAAGCTCTGGTACAATAATTTTTGTTGGAGCCGAAAAACTTCTCCTGTAACAGCATTAAATTCTTCCTGTTCATGTTGCCTTATGAAGCATCGAGGCTGGATTTATTCTCAACCTCCAAGAGAATATCTGTCGTGGCTACATGATCCTTGACAAGCATCACTCATGACGGTCGCAGGAACAACACATTAGTCCCATCTGACCCAGCATTGGGCTATTTTAGTTGAAGAAACAAAACGGCGGAAACTTTTTCACCGGTCTTCTCAGCGAGCCAAAACAGAATCGACCTTGTAGCATGACAGTAACTCTCTTGTAGTAACTGTCCCACCTGCTTTCTCATTTTGTATGCGCTCTTCTATTTTTGTCAGCAGCTCGGTGTAACGAATAAGGGTTCACCGGTAAGCGCGTGACATTTTGAATATATTCTGGCTAACACATTTTGGAAGATTAATTTCAGGTGACTGTAGGCTTCAAGTGTAGAAAATAACGTAAGTAAAATACCTTGAGGACCCTCCTCTGTGTATCTTTTGTTCCGCTCAGCTGACAGCTGACACGCATTTTTCTGGTTGTTTTTGGTAGAGCATCAGAAATAGCAGTAGTTGTTGAGCTTCCCCCAGGATTTCTGTGGAACGAGTTACAAATTTGCTTCTTAAGATTTATGTAAGTCTAAAATGTTATAGTTTCGTTTTCGTTTCGTAATCGGCTTACCCTTCCCGTATTTGTAGGACTGACACCCCCCTAGGACTTACAAGCCAATGTCTGGGGCCAAAAGTATATCGGGGAGCCTACGGCACGAAACCACAGAACCTGTTACGAGGGGTCAGCCCGTAGCCAGACATGAACAGGAGGAAGTGAATGATATGAAATTTAAGCGCAATTGATTGAAAAGGTGATGAAGGAGCGGCGGGAATAAGTGGTGGGAGAAACCGGAGGATCCGGAGAAATCCAGCCCAAATGCCGGTTCGTTCACCACGAATACTACATGCGGGCGCTTAGAATCGAACCCGGGCCGCCTAGATGGAAGGCGAGCGGTCTAACCACTTACCCACGGTTTGTTGTGGCTATGCCATTAAATGGTTTTAATATTTAAAAAACTTTTATCTGTGATGTTACTTCCTAATATTCACTACCGAAATGCATAGTCAAGGTAAGGCACGAACTCGTAAACGGAAGGTCTGTGATTCAAATCTCGCTAAAACCATCTCCCCTGACTGAGTCTTTTTCCAGGTTTTCTCAAGGCCTCCTCATAACTGGCAAATTCCACTGAGATACCTGAAACTTGGACTCGAAAAATGTTCCCCAAATGTTTAAATACATTTAAAATGTCATTATAATATTTATTACACCATTAAAATATTGTAAAAAAAAAAAAACCTAACACATTCACCCGTAAACGATTGTTGAAATGGGGCATTTTATTAGCATCATTAAGCAAAAATATCCTATTTCGTATTTATTTGACTTTTCGTTTTAGAGTTATGAAGACAGACAGACACTTTCTTTCTTTCATTGTTTCTTTCTCTGTTTACCCTCTTCATATTTACAGCCAACTCCTGGGGTCAAACGTCTGTTGAAGAGTAGAGGCTCTAGATCAGAGAGAAGCCAGGATGGGTAATCAGCCTGGTATGAAAGTGCGGAAGGAAATGCAGTGAAATCACGATGAAAGGAGCAATTGGTGGAATTAATGGTGGGGGAAACCGGATAACCTGGAGAAAGCCCGCCCATGTCCACCACCTATGGCCACCTGAATCAAACCCGCGCACCCAAAGCGAGAGATGAGCGATATAATCACTCGGCTACGGCGCCGCCACAGACACACATGCAGATATTGTTCCATATTTGTTGTATTTTAGGAACAGGGAAGCTCAAAACATACAATTCTGGCAAAATGTGAGGTCAACTTTTTTTTCCGCAAAGCAATGCATCCTCCACCTGCATTATATTTACACATATATATATTTATTTATATATATTTTATATATATATATATATATATTTATTTTATATATGCATTTATTTTAATATATATATTTATAAATACATATATAACTCTTGTGTGTTCCATTCCATTCGTGTTCCACAAAAAATTTTTGTGTACTAAAGATTATTCTTTTATTTATGTCATAATAAACCAGATAAATTTAGCAGAAATGATCTTACTACTTGTAAGCAGAAGGGAAATAAGGGTATAAACTAGCCTAAAGCAATAAGCAACATATTTAAAAGCATTACATGTTAAACAATTGAAATTCAGTTTTCTTTTGCATTCCTGGGAGTAAAACAAAAGTGATGAAACGAAAGTTGACTTACCGTTTGAGAAAAGTTTAAGTCATTTAAAATGGAAACCAACAACAAGGAATAGATCGAAAACAGTTAGCTCTAAAAAATGTGCATATCATAAATTGTGTGTTTTAACGAGATTTGTAGTTTTTGTGCAGTTTGTCTGTCTCTTATGGTTCACAAGTTAGACAAAAAGCCACGCAGAAGAAGAGATCTCCAGAGGCTATTCCTAGAAAGTTCAAGATAAATATTTCGTTTGTCATAATTAGATTTTAAACATATGATATTTCTTTCGAAATTATTAAAGCCATTTTTGAGAAAATTAAAAACTCGAAAAGTGTCCCATGTAAAGGTGATTGAGGGTGGGGGATTTTCTTGAAAATCTTCGTTTCGCATCCTTGGAAGATACTATTGGTATTTAACGGACTTTTCGCTTTTGAGCTATGCAGCACACACGCATATTTTTTAAAATTGCTTTTTCTTTTCTTTCTTTTTTAATTCAGGGGTGTCAAAAATATATTTATTGAATCTCGGTATTAAATTTTTAGGTGAAATGCAATACCTTCTCTATCTACTATGTACGTTGTGCATACGTACTAGAGGAATTAAATATAAATTTGTGTATTAGTTGAATATTTCATTAAAATGTTTAATATTTCTTACTCTGTATTGATATTCTATGTTAACAAAATTAGTTCGATGAGGTATAATGCAAGTTGAATTTAAATATGATCTAAACTAAAACCTTGCAGTCATTTAATGTATGTAGTGTATCAATTCACCACTGGCAGTTTTACTATGGAAGATATATTGTGACATGTTAAAAGTGGACTGCTGTGTTGCAGTGAATATTAAATTATTAGTTATTGCAGTCGCTTCTTACCTATAATATGTTTACGCTATGCGTACGGAACACTAAGTGATTAAACTTTTCGTGGTTTCATAATTACGCTTTTTGTTCACATGTTACAACGGGTCGTTATTTTAATGTTACTTCGCGCTTGAGAGCGTTATATTAACGTTATATTTTGTGCTAAAAATAAAAAGTGATATTCCTGTTTTGGTCGCACAGAAGAATTTATTTTTCACAAATTAGGATAAAATATGGAACATGATTTTATATAAAGAATACATTTTCATCTGCAACGATGAACAGCAATTTTCAGTAGTCTTGGAAATTTCCCTTTTTTGTTTTTGTATCATTTGTATAGCCCCCTTTAACTCTAATGCCCATATCAGGGGCTTTGATTTGTGAAACAACTCATATTATTGTAAGTTTTTGAACATTAGGTTAATCATTTTTATATCATTAAACACACGCTCATTCACTCTCTTATTCATAATTCCAGACACTGTGTGGGGTAGGAAATACTTCTGGTTAAAGAAAAATTCCCAGTCCCAGCCAGGAATCGAACCCGGAACTCCCAGGTGAGAAGTCACTTTCCCTGTTTGCCTGCAGGAAAATCTGATTAATATAGGAATGTTCGGTAGGCCACCAAAACTCGTTCTTTAATGTGACCCGTAAGATGGTTTGAGATTTATAGATTGTGAAGCTCAGGGTGATGGAATGTACCTGTTGATGACGTGATTGCCAGTTGTTTTGAAATGGCTTTCGTATAGCCTACATAGAGATTTAGAAAGTACCACTGTAATGTACGATAATCGGAATCCATTAAAGTTACTGGGTATAAACATCTTTGCTCAATCGTTTGCATCCACATTAATGTTACATGTCGGGAGCTGTTTAAAAATACATATTATATTGTGTAACAATTCGGTAAGAGCAGGTATTTTGGAATAAGACAGCTTAATGTTCACTGTTTAGGCGAAGAAGCTCTCCACGTCTGCCAACTATGCGTTCCTACCTCTTATATAGGTTTTTTCGTTTCGTAATCGGCTTCCACCCCTGTATTTGAAGGACTGACACCCCCCCTAGGACTAACAAACCAATGCCTAGGAGTCAGAAGCCTATCGGGGAGCCAACGGCACGGAACCACAGAATGGAGATCCTGTTACGAGGGGTCAGCTTGTAGCCAGGCATGAACATTAAGAAGTGGATGATGAAATAGATGATAGGAAAGGTGACTATAGAGAAATTGGTGGAATGAGTGGCAGGGGAAACCGGAGGACCCACGCGGACACCGCTTTGTCTACTGGGCACCCGCAATCAAACCCGGACCGCCTAGATGACAGGCGAGCGGTCTAACTACTCAACCACGGCGCCGCCATGCTTGCATATGTACTGCAAATTATATATATATATATATATATATATATATATATATATATATATATATATTTTGTCTGGCTTTAAGGTGTTAATTTTTGTTCATGCCTCCTATATTCATCTAGAATTGAAACCCTGAAAATAGTAAAGAAGGTCGCTTTATTCACAGACCGCAATTGATGCCTATTAGTCTTGAACCTCATAAAAACAGCAATATTTAACAATTCTTTTGACTTTCAAAATGAAAATAGATTAGATTGAAGGAAATGGATTGAACTAGTCTGCCTCGACGGTTTAAAATGTATAGAAGAACAAAAAGTTATGCATTTTAGTGTATTGAGGGGCGTAAGTAAAACATTTTTTTTTCCTCATAAAAACTGTAAACCTGACAATTCTAGACGTAAATTAACCTGTCATTCAGAATCTGAAAGGTATGAACAACATAAAACAATAAAACTTAATAATTGAGAATTACGTCATGAACTTGAAACTATTGTAAGGCAAGGAAGAAACGAAGAAACAAAAGTAGATCTATTGGAAAGAAGAAGTGAAGTGAAAATAAAGAAGTTCAATTGTTAACTGGTGGGAGAAAAAGTTATGTCGGTGCGTTGTTTGAATTGCGGGATGATATTGTTGCAACTGCAACTCTGGGAAATACTAATAGGGGAAATATTCCAATGAAACCTTCGTGAGCCAAACAAAGATTGAGTGAAGGAAAGAAGTAAATTTCTCCTTTTTCATTATTTCATTTGTATAACCTCCTTTAACATATATTGTCATATCGGGGGCTTTTGACTTAAGAAACAACTCGTTGACAGTAGCTCTTGAACGTTGGATTTTTAAATATTTCATTTTCCTCACACACACACACACTCTCACATACATACTTCCAGATTCTGTGGGGGATAGGGAATGATTTCGGTGACAGAAAAATTCCTCGCCCCATCCAAGAATTGAACCCGAAACTTGCGGGTGGGAAGTCAGCTCGCTGACCACTGGACCACGACTTTTTTATTTATATAGCCTCCTTTAACTTCTATGGTCATACCAGGGGCTTTGCTGTAGTTTAGTACTATTAACCAAACTGTGAAAATACGAAATTTTATGTTTCTTAAGCAATTGTTTACCACATATATCTATTGTTATGTTTAACTAATTCTGAAATTTTGAGATACATGCGTCAAATAGTTTTTGATTAAAAATGTTTGTTTTTAAACTACTCTACCAATAAGCTGCTTGCGCTTCAGTTTAAAATTCCATTACAGGAATATCATTTAATTAAATATTACTGCAGAAAAAGGTGTAATAAACTATTCCTTCATACTTTTTCATCATTTTTGTGGACTTATTAACTGTATTAATAGAAATATATAATTAATTTTACTTATGTAGAACAATTCTATAGTGCCGTGGCCGAGTAGTTAGAACACTCGTCTCTCACCAAGGCGGCCCAGGTTCGACCCCAGGCGATCGCATGTTGGATTTGTGGTGGACAAAGTGGCGCAGGGGCGGATTTTCTCCGGGTTCACTGATTTCCCCCGCCATCGTTTCCCCGGTTCCATGTGTCATCAGTGTCATCGCCTGCGGTACCATATGTAGTAAAAGCGGGCGTTAAGCACTACAAAAAAACGATAATTTTTGTTTGCTATGACATTAAGGTTCTCTGGTAGAAAAATCAAATGTATTGGTTGAAATGTGTATCGCAAAGAGTATTATGAACATTTACATGCACTGGAAAATGCAATTAGAGAAACGAGTCTTTTATTATTTGCACTGCTGCTTATTACTTCGATTTAAAACCTCTCGTGAATAGTTGTGAAATTGAAAATGGCTGAAAATAATTTTGGCATATTAATCTACAAGAACTATGGTATATTATTGTGCTAAAACCCAAATAAATAAATATTTCTAAAACTTTTGATTAATTTTCACAGGTTGGTCCCGTAAACACATACATTCACTCTATCATGGATTTTTCATACTTTGTGGGGGGATAGGGAAGGGTTCTAGTTAAAGAAACATTACATTTTCCCTTTGTTCAATGCCAAATGGGAAGTACTGAATACACTGATTTTACAAATATTACCTGATTTTTCATTCGCAAAGGACACTACTGAGCATACTGTAGCGTTTTCCGTGCTGAAGAAGAGCTTACATGGAATCTGTAGACCTGGTATAAGATAACACTAGAAGCCTTATTATCTAAGTTTGCCGGGCTTGAGAACTGCCGGATGAGAACTTCCCGTTTCAGCAAAGTTTTGATACTCACGAGATACTCCTAATAACGGGGAGTACCTCAGAAATGGTTAGTTGTACAAAAAACAAAACAAAAACAAACAAAAAGAACGATATCTCATAAATTGTGTGCTTTAAACGAGATCTACATTTTTATAAGTTTTTGTCAATCTTACGTTTTGCCAGTTATGCAAAAGTCATTCAGAATGAATTGGGATTCAGGGGATATTCCTAAAAAGTTCAGGATGTATATTTTATTTTCCATGTAAATATTTTAATATATGGAATTTTAATCAAAGTCGTTAAAGAAATTTTTAGAAAGTAGAAAATATCGAAAAATGGTCCATATATAGGGTAGTTTTCCTGAAAATCTTCCCGTCGCATCCTTTGGAAGATACTGAATTGGGCCAATTTTCGTTTTTTAGCTAAGCGGTCCAAACACACTCACACACAAACACACGCTTTTCTAAAATACTTTTTTTTTATGCAGGAGTCACAAATCTTGTATTTCGGTAAAATCTCGGTATCTAATTCTCTACCTTCTATTACATGTATAGTAATCGATAGAAAAAAAATCTGATGTGCTCCATTCACATGACTTTCTCTACATCTCTGCAACAAATTGTAGTTAAAAAGCTTAATCTTCTATTTATTTCATGATAATTAGCAGAAATAGTCTTATTACTTGCTTCCTTGTAAGTAGAAGCGAAATGAGGGAGTTCCATAGGTTAAAATGAAAGCCAAAAGCTGGTTGCTACGAGTGTATCTGAAGTTCCTTTGTTTGTTTGGATAGCAGTTAAGAAATTCCTGCATGAGAAAAGTATAAGTTTTTCAAAGCTAAAACCAAAAACCAGGAATATTTTAAAAATGATCAACTCCACAAAAAAAGTATATGACATAAACTGTGTATTTTATCGTGAGCTACATTTTCTGTGTAGTAAGTTTTCCCCCATCTCTTACGGTTTAGCAGTTATGTACAATTCCCTAAAATTCATCCAGAATAAAGTAGTCTTCAGGGGCTATTCCCAGAAAAGTCAAGATATACATTTTATTTGTCAGGTAAGTATCTTTAACATTCGATATTTTAATCAAAATCGTTACAGCCATTTTTAAGAAAATCAAAATTTTCGAAAAAAAGTTCCATGGAAACGGTAGTGTCGCATCTTTGGAAGATACCAAACTTAAATATGAAGTTTGGGCTTTAACGGTCTTTTCGTTTTTGAGCTATGCTGCCCACAGACACACACACACATACACTCAGACATACATACAGACAGACACGCACACGGACATTTTTCTAAAAATGTTTTTTTTTTAATATTCAGGAAGTCTCAAAACATATATTTCCGGTGAAATCTCGGTATCGAATTTTTGGGTGCAATGCAATACCTTCTCTATACACTAAGTACATAGTTCGTATAGAGAAAGTAATAATAAGATTCGTAGTAAGAGAACACAATGTTAAGATAGATAAATGGTTCATATACGGTAGCGATGAAGAAAGCGGATAGAGGAGCAAGGAAGAGGTGGAAAGCAATGATTGAGTACGTTCACCTAAGGTAGAGCTTCAGAACATCCTTAAATAAATGTAGGTGCAGAACAAAACTAGGTTTAATTTAAACCGCACCTCACGTAGAGTATATGCGGTGGGGTACACAATTGGGATTGTTACCTCCTCCTAGCGTCCAGTAATTTGTTTTTAATGTTAGAAAACGTGTGGTTTACATTCAGTTTGCAGCTGTGGGTGCTAAGAAACCGTGTAACAGATATTGGAAGCATGCACATCGTGAGGGAATTCTCCGCTACTGCCTGCAGTCAATCTGTCTGCGGCCTTCTAGACGTCTTCTGATGGTAAGGCAATTAGGAGGCCCGTTCTGCCTCGGTGCTTCACTGGCATCCTCTTCCGGGGCACAGTATCCGGGATAGGCAATCAGTGGCGTTGCTCCCCCCTCCCTCAAAGAATTTCTGGCAAAATTTCAATAGGCACGGCCCCAGCAAATTATCCTAGATAGAAGGAAACATTCATTAACTCTGTATTAACAATTTCGAACAACTCGCTCAATATTCACCTCCATTATTAAAACTTGGATTCTTCCATTTTAAGGTGATTCAACTATGAAATTTAATAAAACAATTGCGAAAATTAAAAAAATTATATTGCTATTTTATAATAAAATGATATGAATTCTAAACTTTAAGGAAAAATATTATTTTTACCACTTGACGCACTTTAACTGCCAATTAAGTGAAGCTATAACAGGTGCATGCGTATTAGTAGGCACTCCCAAATTTACCTGAGTGCGGTACCGAAGCCTCCCGCGGTCAGAAAAATAGCCCCGAAGCCTCGCGGACCCTTAAAGCTCCCCAAAACAGGTAACCTATCGATCGAAACAGGTAACAGTTGCAGTTTGGTGTTTATAATATTTGATGAAGCATTACATACTTCTAGTGGAAGATGTTATAATGGTTACTTCTTCCGTGTTCTCTCTCTTCAAATCACAAAGTACTTTCTGTCTCTGAATTTTGTCACTAGGTGGTGATGGCCCTCTTGAATATCCAGGACATCTACTTCTTCAATGGAAAAGGTCTTAATAAAACTTTTGCAACTTTTAACATTGCACGTCCATCGCGCTACCGCACTTTTTAAACATTTCTGGAATCCGAAAGTGTGACCGTTCTGAAGTAGACTTTTCCTTCCTGTCATACTCACCGTAATTTTAGTCTCGTTAACTGTGAACTAATTTGCCGTACACTGAAAGAAATCAAGGAAAAAGTAAGGCATACCCATTCCACCCAACCTGCTGGCTAATTACACCGGTTTTGCGGGAGTGTACCTGCTAAGCTTGCCTGGGTACGGGAGGCTTCGGTCCTGCGCCCATTTACCTAAACCTTATTTTCTCGCAAACTTTTTCCAACACTAAAAATGCTCCACACGATGCAATGTTTATACTGCCTCGTACATCAAAGAAAAGGTCATACGTATACTTATTAAATAATTCTCAAGTTTTAAAAAATAAATTATTATAGTTTGAAAAATAAATGGTTTTGGAAAGTATAAAAAGTAATAATTTCATTTGTAATATGTACATAGTACTATGGAGTAGTTATTGTATTCAAACCAAAAATTCGATGTCGAGATTTCACCGAAAATATATGTTTTGAGACCCCCCAAATAAAAAAAAAACATATTTAGAAAAATATCAGTGTGTGTATGTGTATGTGAATAGCAGAGCTGAAAAACTAAAAGTACGTTAAATACCAAACGATGTACTTGGATGCGACACAAAGATTTTGAAGAAAATTCTTCCATCCCAAACTACTCTTTACATGCATTTCGCTCTAACAATTTTGATTAAAATATCGTATGTTAAAGATATTTGCATGACAAATAAAATGTATCCCTTGAATTTTCTGGGAATATCCTCTGAAGGCCTTTTTATTCCGTAAGAATTTTGCTGAACGTGCATTACTGGTAAACCGTACAAAATAGACAAAATTTACTGCACAACAAATGTAGAGCTCGTTAAAACACATAATTAATGTCCTATATATATTTACTTTCTCTACACGTACTATGTACATAGTGTATAGAGAAGTTATTGTATTGTACCCAAAAATTCGATACCAAGATTTCACCGGCAATACATGTTTTGGGTCCCTCTGAATCCAAAGAAAGCATTTTCAGAAAAAGGTCCGTGTGTGTGTGCGCGTGCACGTGCCTGTGGACAGCATAGCTCAAAAGCGAAAAGAACGTTGAATACCAAACTTGGTATTTAGGTTTGGCATCTTCCAAGGATGTGACACGAAGATTTTCAAGTAAATCCCCCCACCCCAACTACCCTTTACATAGAACTTTTTTAAAAGTTTTTGATTTTCTTAAAAATGGCTCTATTTTGATTAAAATATTATATATTAAGTATATTTACCTGAAAAATAAATGTATATCTTGAACTTTCTGGGAAAAGCCTCCGAAGACTACTTTATTCTGGATGAATTGTACTGAATTTTGCATAACTGGAAAACCGTAAGAGATAGACAAAAACTTACTACTCAAAAAATGTAGATCAGGATAAAACACACAATTTATGTCACATAAATTTTTTTCTTGGAGTTGATCGCTTTTCAGATATTCGGTTTTTTTTCAGCTTTGAAAAGTCACACTTTTCTTATACAGGAATTTGTCAACTCCTGTCCATACAAACAAAGGAACTTCAGTCACATAGCAACCAGCTTTTGTCTTTCACTTTAACCTATGGTACTACCTTATTTCGCTTCTACTTACCATGAAGCCAATAATATGACTATTTCTGCTAATTTTTTCTCGATTAGCATGAAGCAAATTGAGTTATAAGCTTTTTAACAATAATTTGTTGCAGAGAAGTAGAGAAAGTCATGTGAATGGAACACATCAGATTTTTTTTTTTTTTGTGTAGAGCTGATCGTTTCTGCAATATTCCATGTTTTATTGGTTCCAGTTTAAAGTATTTATTCTTTTCTCATATGGCAATTTTTCAACTCCTGGCCATATAAACAAAGCAATTTCAATCATATGACAATCAACTTTTAAAAGATTTGACTGTCGCTTTAGCCTAACTCTCTTATTTCCCTTCTACTTATAAGGAAGTAAGTATTAAGACCATTTCTACCAATGTTTATTGTAGATACAAGAATAAGCTTTTTATCAATAGTTTGAGTCAGAGATGTAGAGAAAGTGATGTGAATGCAACACATCAGATTTTTCTACCTTATAAGAGAAATATAATATCATAAATATATTTGTAAACTCATTTACTGAAAAACTGGAGTTTTAATGTGAATACTTTTAAAAGTACAATAATGTGGTTTAATTTTAGCACACTAATGATTTAGACGATTAAAATTAGTATTTAAATATCCATATAAGGTAGAATTTTGTTGCATGACAAAAATATCAGTATGATTTTGTATAATAACTGATATAAATTTCAATAAGGTATCTTACATACTCTGGGTTTTCCATATTTCACGGATACATAATCTTTTTTAAAATGTTATTATTATTATTATTATTATTATTATTATTATTATTATTATTATTATTATTATTTTCTGTATTTTTTTTTCTTTTTTCTCCTTTTCCACCAGTTGATCTATTTGTTTACCATTGACTGTTTTAATTTTACTTACTTCTACACAAACATATACACATTTGCAAACACACAAATTCAAGGCGGGATTTGAACCCACGATCCCCTGAGCCACAAAGCACCAGAGCTAGGCACTTGCAAGCGCGGCCATGGGGGACTGGTAGATCTTAAAAGCGTTTGCTACTGCTGAGTTATTAGTTACTCTGTTCATTTATGTGCATTACGTTATCTACCACTGCTCACAAAAAACTGAAAATGTATACGATTAAAGAAATTCTTAAAATTTACACATGTGTTACATTCATATGTTTTCTCTACCCATTCTTCAACAAACAATACTTAAAAAAAACTTACTGTTCCATCTACATTATGTTAGTCCAGATAAACAATTGTAGAAATGATATTACTTCAGTATACTTCCTTGTAGAAAAAAAGACATGTTATTTATGGACGCTCTTTAACTACTGTGGTTCTCAGCGTCCCATTCTAAATTCAGCGTGAAAGACCGCTTAATTATGCTCAGAGGCCTCTTTATCAGGCTTGAGGTTCTTTTACGTGCCGTAAATCTACGACACGGAACCAACGGCTTTACTTCCCTTCCAAAGGAAGCCACGCTAAGGATTTTTACACCCGAAAAAATCCATCGTCCTCCACCGGGTTTGAACCCGTGATCTTGGATATATGAAGTTAGCATGGTAAGCGTTATACCATGGAGGGGTACTATCCTTGTAGGTACAATGGCGATAGGAAATTTGTCTTTCTAGCTCAGTTGGTTAGCCGCTGGCTTTCTCCAACCCAGACTGATGGTTTTAAAGTGTGCCTAAAACAGACAGTCCCGTTAGATTTATTGGCTTGTAAAATACCTCTTATGGGCAAATTCCGGCACACCGGCGGCTCTGATATGATTCTGGTAATTGATAGTGTTGTTAACAAACAAAATAATTTTTGTTAATTTAATTTAATGAGATAAGAGGAACAGTAGGCAAAAAGATAAAGCTGGTCGCTGGTAACGGCTAATGAAAATTCACTATCTTTGCTTGACTAGGTGAATGAATAACGGATGACTTCTCATTTGAGAAAAATATAAGTACTTTGAAATTCAAATAAACAATAAAGAATATCTCGGAAATGGTTAAATATATAAAACATTACTTGATACAAGTAGTGTGTTTTGAAGATATCTACTGTTTGTAGAAAACTGTAGTTTATGTACTAAAATATCTGGTTTGAAGCCGAAACATCTGTTAAAGATGTACTCTTAAAACTAAGCGTTGTTTTCAACATCGAGCGTTGCAGGAGGAATAACCTCAAATTTAAAAGGCTAAATCACTAAATCACGTTTAAATCGCTTCATAATTTGCACACTTTCTGCCATAAATATAATTGTATGCGGCTTAAAGTGTGATTCAATCAGTTGATTTTCTTCCTAGAAATGATTGTCAAGTGATAAACTCCGTACAGGTAACTTCAAAACAATTTCTTTAATATGAGTAAGTCTTGTGAATGCTTGCATTGAAGCATTTTATTGCTAATATACTCCGCCTTTTAACATTCGTACAGTTTAAAATGATATCCATATACCACGTGTGTACCTGTCAGATATGTTTCTTATACTAAAAAGATAAGGTTGTGAGTTTTTTGGAATGTTACTAGTTCGCTTCAGTTATGCAACAATTTGTGGAACAACAGTAATAATAATAATAATAATAATAATAATAATAATAATAAATTATTGTAATTAATTATATTTTCATTTTTTATAAAGTCATGTCTATTATGTAAATTACCTATATTATTTATCCTGTTGTACCTACATAAATTGAGGTTAGAATACCCCTTGGGCAGTACATCCGCCTATCTGATAGCGATGTAGCCTCCTTTTTGTGCTACCTATATCGCCCCATTCTCTGTATTTTGTTTCTTGTTCTCTCTCTTCTCTTCGATTGATTCTCTCTATTGTCTATTAAAGATATTGACTTGACAAATAAAATGTATATCTTGAATTTTCTGGGAATAGCCTCTGAAGACATCTTTATTCTGGATGCATTTTTCAGAATTTTGCATAACTGGTAAACCGTAAAAGATAGACAAAAGCATACTTAACACAAATATAAAGGTTTCTGAAACATACAATTTATATTACATCCATTCTTTTCGTGAAGTTGACCGTTTTTGAGATATTCCTTGTTATTGGTTTCAGTTTTAAAATACTTAAGCCTTTCTCATACGGGAATTTTGTCAACTTCTGACCATACAAACACGGAAACTTCAAGCACTTAGTTACCAGATGTTAAAAAATTCAACTTTCCCTTTAGACTAGTGTATTCCATTATTTCCTTTCTATTTACAAGGAAGCAAGTAATAAGACCATTTCTAGTAATTTTTTTTTCGATTAGTATGCAGTGAATAATAGAAGCATGAGAGTTTTAACAATATTTTGTATTGACAGTTCTTTGTAATCGTGCATTGTCACCTACGTCCTCCCTTACTGAAAAGATTTGTAACGTTGATCTTATTGTTTCAGTCAACAGTTTATTCATTTAGTGTACATCTATTTACATATCTCACGAACTTCATCTCTGCTGCTTGTATACATGCTCTTTTTTTTCTTCTTATTATTGTTTAAGATCCGGTACCATACACAAGAGTAGGCACAGCCATTCTTTGCTTTTCTTCCTAAAATTCGTCCAATTGCTCCATAGATAGTCTGAAAGCTATTCAACTTCTTCTAGCAATTTATTAACTTGAAATACCTTAACATCACAAATGAGCACTTTGCGGATGTGTCTGCTATGAGGCCGTTGCCCCAAGAAAGTTGTGAAATATTATTGAAAGGGTCGCATGTTAAAACACAAAATTTTAGTGATTTATTTGAAACAACAATGCAATTGAAATCAATTGGATGCCTTGCCTGTTTCTTGCGTGTTTCGTGCACACGCAACTAAATCATAAAAGTTTGTAGCCTAACGTTAGCGGTAGAATCATAAATCTATGGGCGGATTTATTGTTTTTCTTATTTCCTAACCAGTGTAATGTGTAGTGATGAACAAGGAACACGCCACTGTTGCAATATCTTGTTTATCCATTACCATACAAGGTGCGTGCCAGTGGTTAGCTCACGTGCGGTAATTGATGCTTTCTATCCAACAGCTTGTCGTACGTCCGCTTGACTCGGGAGTGACGATTTAGTGGTTTCCGGCTGCTAGGAATGCAATGAAATTAAAATCCATAGCATGGACTTCAGACGGCGTACCCGCCGATATCTTCAGTGCAGTAAAGAAGCGCTTCTTTTAGCTGAGAGCCTCTTCCTATGTAGGAAGAAAACACTGCCTTGAAATCTATGGAACTATTGAAGTTCTTATCTAAATGCTTTCAAAATGTTGTCACTAGCTGCTGTAACACAATCATAGCTGGGTTTTAAGGCAAAATAGGTAGAGAAGGTATAGCACTCCACCAAAGGCTTCTCGGAAATTTCTGCATTCAAACAAAGCATTTTAGAAATAGGTCCAGGCGCGCGCGTGAGTCCATGTGTCTGAGAACATATTACCTCAAGAATCTGATGTGTTCCATTCACATGGCTTTCTCTACATCGCTATAACAAATTATTGTTAAAAAGCATATTTTTCTGTCTATTTTATGATAATCGAGATAAGCATCAGTAGAAATTGTCTTAATTTACTTGCTTCCTTTTAAGTAGAAGGGAAACAAGGGAATATACTTGGCTAAAACTATGGTCAAATCTTTTAAAAGCCGATTGCCATGTGGTTGAAATTCGTTTCTATACAGGGCCAAGAGTTTACAACTTTCAGTGTGAAAAAAAAAGGTTTAAGAATTTTAAATCTGTAATAAATAACAAGGATTATTTCAGAAATGGTCAGTTTAACGAAAAAAAAAAGCTATATGACATAAATTAAGTGTTTTATCGTGATCTACATTTTTTGTGTAGTAAGTTTCTGTCTCTGTCTTACGGTTTGCCAGTTACGCATAATTCAGGAAAATTCATTCAGAATAAAGAGGTCTTTAGAGGCTATTCCCAGAAAGTTCAAGATATACTTTTTATTTACCATATAAATATATTTAATATACGTATTTTAATCAAAATGGTTAAAGCCATTTTTGAGAAAGTAAAAATTTTCAAAAATTTTTCCATGTAAAGGGTAGTTTGGAGTGGGGGATTTTCCTAAAATCTTCGTGTCGCATCCCTCGCATCCCTGGAAAATACTAAACTTAAATACCAGGTGTGGTATTTTATCGACTTTTCGTTTTTGAGTTATCGTGTTCACAGACACATGGACACACATACACAAGGATCTTTTTCTGAAAATGCATTTTTTTTTTTATATAGGGGACCCTATCCCGGTGAAATCTCGGGATCGAATTTTTGGGTGGAGTGCAATACCTTCTCTATAGATAGTACCTGTAGGGAAATTAAAAATGAAAATCTTGGTGTCGCATCCTTGGAAGATACCAAACTTAAATACCAAGTTTGGTATTTAACGGTCTTTTCGTTTTGGGGCTATGCTGTGCACAGACACACACACACACACATGCACACACACGAGCCTTTTTAGTAAAAAAACAATTTTGGAAAAAAGTACTTGTGTGTGCGCGCGCGCTTGTGTATGTCTATGGACAGCATAGCTCAAAAACGAAAAGAGCGTTAAATACTAAACTGGCATTTAATTTTGATTTTCTCAAAAATGGCTCTAACGATTTTGATTAACATCTCTTATGTTTTAAGATATTTACATGACAAAAAAAAATGTATATCTTGAATTTTCTGGCAATAGCCTCTAAAGACCTTTTTATTCTTGACGTTTTTTTATTGAATTTGCATAACTGGTAAACCGTAAGAGAGAGAGAGAGAGAGAGAGAGAGAGAGAGAGAAGGAGAGACAAAAGCTTACTACACAAAAAATGTAGATCACGATAAAACACACAATCTATGCTATATACATTTTTTTCGTGAAGTTGGCCGTTTTCGAGATATATCTTGTTTTTAATTGAAGTTTTAAAATACTTAAACTTCTCTCACATGGGAACTTGTCAACGCTTGGCCACACAAAGAAATTGACTTTAATCCCATAGCAACCACATTTTAAAACATTTGACTGTCCGTTTAGCCTAGTATATTCCCTTCTACTTATAAAGGAACTAAGTAATAAACCCGTTTCTTCCAATGCTTTAGCATGAAATAAGAAGAAGAATTTTACTAACAATAATTTATTACATAAATGTAGAGAAAGACATGAGAATGGAGCACATCAGATTTTTAAAAATGGGAGTTACAATGGCATTAATTTTTCAGTCTGACTCTACCTCTCTCCAAAATGTATTATGTCTAACGTCTATGGAGTAAGCTGTACAGGTCTGAACAACAAAAGCAAGTAGGAAAACTAGGTTAGAGCTGATTAGAAGCAGACAATTCGCCACTGTTCGCTATAGAAATAGTTCACATATTGCTGGCAGCAGCTTTGTTTTATATTTAGTATTTGCTTATTGTTCTGGTTGCCTAGTAATGGATGGTCATGGACAATGGGTTTTATAAGCTCATAATAACAATATACTGCCCGAAGCTACCCTACATTCTTCGCCTGGTTTACTGTCGGAATTATATCGGGGGAAACCAGATTTCAATCGCCACATAGATAGCAGCCTAGAAACTTAGACCTCATTTTAACAGAGGCAGATGACAGATTTTAGCAATGCTGTTTAATATTTACAAAATAGCTAAAGTTCTTCATCGAAGATGCATCGATTATCAATATCTGCGTCTAAAAAATTAAAGTGATTGGTTGTGATCTTCAAGTACTATATGTAATTGGGGAACATAGACGTATATAACGTTTTCTTGCCGCTCATCAGAGTAAGTATCCACTCTCTATCATTCGGCCGCGCCATGGCCGAGTGGTTAGACCACTTACCTCTCACCTAGACGGCCGGAGTTCGATCCCAAGCGACCGCAGGTGAGATTTGTGATGGACAAAGCGGCGCTGGGGCGGGTTTTCTCCGGGTACTCCGGTTTCCCCCGCCATCGCATTCCACCGGTGCTCCATCATCATTTATGTACCATCAGTGTCACCGCCTGCGGTGGCATTAGTAATTAAAGCGGGCGTTAAACACTAGCAAAAAAAAAAAAAAAAAATCTCTCTATCATCGTTGATACCCAATTAAACCCAATTCGATCTTCTAGTCTCATGACTTTTTCTACATCTCTGTTGCAAATTATTGTTAAAAAGCCTATTCTTCTATTAACTTCATGCTAATCAAGATAAACATTAGCAGAAATAGTTTTGTTACTTGTTTTCTCGTAAGTAGAAGGAAAATAGTGAATATATTAAGCTAAAACGATAATCAAATCTTTTAAAAACTGGTGCTATGCGACTGAAATTCGCTCTCGATACATGGGCAGGAGTTGAGAAGTTCCTGTATTAGAAAAGTTTAAACCATTTGATAACTGAAACCAATAACAAGGAATACCTCGAAAATTGTCAACTCCGCAAAACATTGTATATGGCATAAATTGTGATTTAATAAGCCCTCCAAATTTTATCTGTAACTTCATATCTCTCTTACGGTTTACCCATTGCACAAACGTCATTCAGAATGAAGAGGACGTCAGAGGCTATTCCCAGAAAATTTGAGATAAATATATTTTATTTGTCATACAAGTATTTTAATATACGGTATTTCAATTAAAATCGTTAGTCATTTAGAAATGTTTTTCATGAAAGGGTAATTTTGTGGTGGGAGATTTCATTGGAAATCTTTATGTCGCATTCTTGGAAGATACTGAACTTAAATGTCAAATTTGTTATTTAAAGACCTTTCATTTTTGAGTGATGTTGTCCACATACACACGCAAACACTAACTGATCTTTTTCTAAAGATATTTTTTGTTTTCAGGGGTCCTAAACTAGTATTTCGATGAAATCTCGGATTCGAATTTTTGGGTGGAATGCAACACCTTCTATACCTACTATGTATATTGTACATATATGCTAGAGAATGAAGGTTACGATAAAACCAAAAAAAACCTTATGGAGGTAATTCATCCTAGGCGAGTTTCGGTCCCAAGCGACCGCATGTGAGATTTGTGATGGACAAAGCGGCGCAGGGGTGGGTTTTCTCCGGGTTATCCCCCGCCATCGCATTCCACCGGTGCTCCATCTTATGGAAATATATCACCAGTGTCATCGCCTGCGGTGACACAAGTAGTAAAAGCAGGCGTTAAACACTACAAAAAATAGGCGAGATTCGAACTTGAATGTGAGGCAGACATGCTATTCCCTCACTACCGAAGTGGTAATCTTATTAGCTAGTTCTTGTAAGTAGCAGGATAATAAAGGAATACACTACGTTAAAGCGATAGTCAAATCTTTTAAAAGTTGTCATTGAAATTCAGTATTGCTTCCATGAACAGGAGTAAAGCAAAAGAGATATAAAACGCAAGAGGAGTGCCGTTTCAGAAAAGTTGAAGAATTTAAACGAAGTATACATGGATAAGTTGTTTGTTGAATTAATCCTTTATGTATTCTCCAGAAACAGTTTTAGATGCAATTCCATGGTTTATTATTAAGCCTGCATTTTGTGAATATAGTGTTTCAGAATCCTTTCTGAAATTCTGGATCCATTCTGGATTGAAGTGCTTTGCATTTATTGAATAGGATATTAGATGCCTAATTATATTTAAAAATTATTCTAAATCTAATCAAGTGCTGTTCACAAACATTTTAATCATTTTCACGACATTTAAATAATAACCAAAGAAGAATCGCTAGAAAAAATGCTGATGTGTTCCATGTAAATGACTTTCTCTAGCTGTTCTGTAAACAAACTCTTCTTACAACATTTTATTCATTTATTTATATCATGCTAATCAAGATAAGCATTACCAGTAATTATTTTACTATTTGCTTTCCTTGTAAGCAGAAGGAAAATTAGGGAATACATTAGACTAAAGCAATAACTAAATCTTTTAAAAGTTGATCGTTGTGTGAACAATTGAAGTTAAACAAAAGAGAAGTGAAACGAAAGGTGGCCTCCAGTTTGAGAGAAGTTACTATTTCACAATTTAAGCCAATAACAAAGAATATTTCGGAAACGGTCAACCCTACAGAAAAGAATAGGTCATAAAAAAAGTGCTTTAACGAGTTTTGCATTTTGTGTGTAGTAACTTTTTGTTTATCTCTTATGTTTTACTAGTTATGTAAAATTCAGCTAAATTCTTCCAGAGCGAAGAGGTCTTCAGAGGCTATTCCTGAAGAATTCAAGATATACATTTATTTGTGAAGTAAATAATTTAATATACGGTGTTGCAATCAAAATCGTTAGAGCCACTTTTGAGAAAAACAACATTTACACTAATGTTTTCATGTATAGGGTAGGGAGGGCTTTTTTTATTGAAAATCTTTGTGTCGCATCCTTAGAAGATACTAAACTAAATACTAAGTTTGGTGTTAACGGTCTTTTCGTTTTATCTATGCTGTCCACAGACACACACTCATACACACACACACACACATACACGCGCGCGCGCACACACATTTTTGTTAATTTGTTTTTAAACTCAGGGAACCTCAAAAAATATTTGAGGTGAAATCTCGGTATCTAATTTTTGGGTGGAATGCAATACCTTCTCTGCCTCTATATGCATAGAACGTGTAGGGAAAGTCATTCAATGGGAACATTAAATCTTTGAGTAATAGGGTATATGTGACAAATAGCTGCACTGTTTTCCTCTAAATTACGACACTTGACAGCTGTTTTTCTTAATAGGCAAGCTTCAATTCTGAGAAGTTTCTACTTTATTTACTTGTTTACTTAACTACATAGGTGCGTAACTTTTCCTGTCTATTGTGATGTTTCCTTTGCTTCGATCACCTATCCTTGACCATATTCTTATTACTGGTTTATTACTTGCGCTTTGGCATTATTACTGCATAGTCGTTATCTTCCTTTACGATTTCCTGGATTCTTTTGCGACCTTGTGGCCTTCAATACACTTGACATTACCGAGATGGTAATGTGGGCAGTTGATAGCGAGTGGGAAGGGGAACGGACGTCCGGATGATTTGAAAAAAATTGATTGTTGAATTTTCATGACCTTCTCTACTTATTCTGCAAACAATCTACTCTTACAAAATATTATCTTTTATCTACATCATGCTAATCGAGATAAAAATAGCAAAACTTGTGGTTTTATTTGTTTCCTTCTAAACAGAAGGGAAATAAAGGGAAAATATCAGGCTAAAGCGATAGTCACATCTTTTAAGAGCTGGTCGCTATGTCAACGAATGAAGTGATTCAATTTTAGAAAAGTTAAGTAATTTAAAATTGAAACAAATGACAAGGAATATCTGGCAAACGGTCAACTCTACAACAAAAATTGCGTTTTATAAAACTTCCTTTAGCTTCTATGGTCAAATCAGGGGCTGTTGACATTGGGTTAATTTTATATAATTAAACATACGGTCATTCACTCTCACATTCATATTTCCAGACTCTGTGCGGGATAGGGAATAATTCTGGTTAAAGAAAAATCCTCCTCTTCCTAGACGGGAACCGAACTCGGTACTTTCGAGGAGAAGTCAGCTGACCACTCGACTTCGAAAATAGTCATAACATAAATTTTGTGTTTCTACGAGACATACATTTTTGTGTAGTAAATTTTTTTCTATTTCTTACAGTTTATAAGTTGGGCAAAATTAGGCAAAATTCATCCAGAATGAATTGGTCTTCAAAAAGTATTCTCAGAGAATTCAAGATATAAGTTTTATTTGTGATATAAATATATTTTATATACGGTAATTTAACCAAAATTGTTAGACCCATTTTCAAAACATTTTCCTGGTAGTTTGGGGGGGTGGGGGATGTGATTTTCTTGAAAACCTTTGTGTCGCATCCTTGGAAATGAATGTAAATATGAAATTTGGCATTTATCGTTTTTTTGTTTATGAGTTATGCTGTTCACATATAGACTTACGGATTTTTTTCTAAAACTTATTATTGGACTCAGGGACTTCAAAACATACTTTTGCGGCAAAATCACATCGAATTTTTGGATGGAATACAACACCTTCTCAGCCTACTCTGTGCATTGTATTTGTAGAGACAGTAATACTTTTATTAATCCCATATTTTTGTGATAAACTCTGATTTACTGTCGCAGTATACAGAATGTAGGTTTATGTTTTGCCAGGTGATAATGTACATAATATAGAAATACAAATATTTGAGTAATTTTATTGCTCTATGGCATAACGCTTCACTGTGCAAAATTGGATATTATTTGGCTGTAGTGAGGTAACTGTGAATAACGGCGATGAAAAACCGGAAGGTCCAAGCTTTGCTACTAGGTCCGTGCCACCGCGGCGCACAGTATGCAGGTGTTAGGGGTATGAGTGCGCGGATTTCGTGTGCTGGAAGATCAAATAGGATTAATAAAGTGCAACACAATTTAATTTATTCAATAATGTGTTATTGTATATATTATGTGCACACAGTCCGGCAACAGAGTACGACTTAAAAGCCGAATGTGTTTTGGTTTGAGGCCAGGCCAATGTTTTGTTCAGGTGTTTGAATGGAACACATCAGATTTTTATTTTCTCTACACGTACTATGTACATAGTGTATAGAGAATGTATTGTACTCCACCCAAAAATTCGATACCAAGATTTCACCGGAAATATATGTTTTAGGGTCCCCTATATCCAAAAAGTATTTTCATAAAAAGCTCCTTGTGTGAGTGTCCGTGTGTCTGTGAACGCGATAACTCAAAAACGAAAAGTCGCTAAAATACCAAACTTGATATTTAAGTTTAGTATCTTCCACTGATGCGACACGAAGGTTTTCAAGAAAATCCCCCCACTCCAAACTACCCTTTACATAGAACTTTTTTCGAAAATTTTGATTTTCTAAAAAAATGGCTCTAACGATTTTGATTAAAATATGGTATATTAAAAATATTTACCTGACAAATAAAATGTATATTTTGAATTTTCTGGGAATAGCCTCTGAAGACTACTTTATTCTGAGTGAATTTTACGGAATTTTGCATAACTGCTAAACCGTAAGAAATGGACAAAAGTTTACTACATAAAAAATGTAGAGCACATTAAAACACACAAATTATGCTGTATACATTTTTTTTTTCGTGAAGCTGATCGTTTTTGACATATTCCTAGTTTTTAGTTTCAGCTTTGAAAAACTTAACTTTTCTCATACAGGAATTTGTCAACTCCTGTCCATACAAACAAAGGAACTTCATTCACATAGCAACCAGCTTTTGACTATCACTTTAACCTATGGTACTCCCTTATTTCGCTTCTACTTACAAGGAAGCAAGTAATAAGACTATTTATGCTAAAGTTTTTCTCAATTAGCATGAAGTAAATAGAAGCATAAGTGTTTTAACAATAATTTGTTGCATAGATGCAGAGAAAGTCATGTGAATGCCACACATCAGATTTTTTTTTTCTATTTTCCGTAAAATAAACAGGCTTCTATTGGAAATGGAAACGGTGTGGTAAAGGGAAGAAAAATAAATAGTGAGAGGAAATATTTGCATCTGCGGTGATGTAGGAAGAGCCATGGAGAGGGGAAGAGGAGAAATGAGGTAGCAGAAGAGGCAGAGAGGGAGAGAAGAATCTCTGCATTTAACACTACTGAGATTTCCGCTTGTTTTATGCAGGATGTATCTTTATTATTGTATAATCCTCTCACACCAAAAAGGTAAAAATACTTCATATGAACATGGTTCTGAAAAGAATGTATTGCTGAGTTACAAGACAAAATTAAAGGCTACAGAAATTGCTCCTGAGTTGATACATGCCCCTAAGCTTGTGCTTCATGCTTTCCCGTACTGTGATACAAATTCCTTGAGTGATTTTATTTGGTCAAAACCAGCGTGGATACACTCTCACACAATCGCAATATCCGGTTCTCGCATAAATACGGGACTTTTATTTCCCCAGACGAAGAATTGTATTGGACTGAAATCAGGAAATTGAGCAGGTCATGCAATGAATATCTCTGGAGCGATCCATTTATGCAGACATTTATCACTCAAGAAATCACGTATTATCCGACTGAAATGAGCTGACGCACCATAGGTAAAACCACTTTATTTGGATGACGTCCAGAGAGAGGTACATACATCATCAATTAAACGGTAGGACTCTTTTCTGAGAAACTTCAGATATGTCTCTGCATTCAGACGTGGCGTAAAGAATAGGAACCAATAAGGTGAGACGTTGTAAACAATTTACTTGAATTCCTTCCTATCATGTTTTACCGTTGCTGTTTCCTGGGAATAGGAATTTTATTTCCGAGGCTGAAAACAGTATGTACATTCAAGAGATCTTGATTTCGAATCTCATTTCGGGTAGCAAAGAAGCTCTGTGGTTTTCATGTATACTCAGGTGATGAATGTTGTATAATTGTAAGCTCATATGACCGTGATAATTCCCATTTCATCATTATATGACGATCAAAGGATGATACAAATTCAAAAGAAAGACTGCCTTAATAAATATATCATTCCAAAGATGAAACAGAAGGGAGAAAAGAGGAGAAAGTGAGAACGAAGGGCAATAAGAAATAATTGAACATTGCTCTTTATTCTATCAATCTAAAATATAAGGGGATTGACATTATTTCATGACGAAGCATACAAATCATATTAGAAGAATTTTACTTTCTCTACAGCGTTATGTATAAGGTATATAGTGCATAGAGAAGGTATTGCATTTCACCCAAAAATTCTAAATCGAAATTTCACCGGAAATGCATATTTTGAGACCTTCTGAATCCCCAAAGAGTCATATTTAGAAATATGTCCGTGTCTGTTGGCAACATAGCTCAAAAACGAAAAGTCGGTATTTAAGTTCAGTATTTTTCAAGGATGCGACACGAATATTTTTAAGGACACCTCCCCCGCCCAACTACCCTTTACATGGAAAATTTTTCAAAAATCTTTTATTTTCAAAAAATGTATGTAAAAATTTTTATTAAAATGTCGTAAATTAAAGATATTTACATCACTAATAAAATGTATATTTTGAAAACCTCTTTATTTTAGATGAGCTTTATAACGATTGCGCCGTGAGAGATAGATAGACAAAAACTTACTACCCTTAAAAGTTAGATCTCATTAAAATACACAATTTATGTCACGTTTTTGTTGTAGAGTTGATCGTATTCGAGATATTCCTTGTTAATGGTTTCAATACAATAATCAGCTTTTAAAATTTGACTATCGTTTGAGTATAATGTATTCCCTTCTTTCTCTTCTACATACTTGGAAGCAAGTAATAATACCATTTCTGCTAATGTTTAAATCGTTTAACATGATGCAGATAAAAGAATAAAAGAAATTGCTCCTGGAAATTAGAACAAGTTAGAAGAGTTATGCTATAAAAAGTTAATGGGAACATATCTAAGTTTTGGAAAGAACTTTAAGTTTCTCTGAGTGCTTCATTTAGAGTTTACACTTGGTAATCTCTAAGTGTCTTCTCCGTGTGGAACGTTTTGAGAAGAGAACACTGATCCAACAGCTGTGGTGGTAATTGCGTTGTGCAGCCGTGAGACGGCCTTATCCATTGTGCTGAATATGTTCATACAGTATCTCTTTGTGTACATGTCTACAAGTTAGATGAGGTTGCAGGATTCCTCCTTTATTGCGTCCTTGCCGCATCGTTTGTCCCTCGAGGAACGGTGCCAGGAGTAGATGGCAGCCACTTCATTTGCTCACCAGCCAGATACATCTTCTCTATTATCTTCTTGTACTCAGACATCACAGCATCTAAATTCACAACATTCTTTTAATGTCTCTGTTAAAAAAAAACAAAAAACAATAACTATTAACAATCTTAAACTTCTGCTGCATACGTTTTCTGGTGGAAATAGCATAGTACTGCCATTCTGCCAGGGCATACAAAGAGGGTTTCATTAACCCTAGTAATACTAACCCTTACTAACAACCTATACAATCAATGAATAAGCATCAGTAAATATTACTTTCTCTAGCGCGTATGTATTATTTATATAGTATATAGAGAAAGTATTGTATTTCACCCAAAATTCGATATGGAGATTTCGCCGGAGAGGTAGTCTCCTTAGCGCGGTGGTACCGTTGCTGCTTGCCAAGCGGGAGACCTGAGTTTGATTCCCAGGATCGACGTGGGGATTTTCCCCCCGCTGGGGGGGCCAATTGACGAGCTACTTGATGGAGAAGTAGCGCCTCCAGGTCATGAGGACCGCATTAACCGGCCGGGAGGGATTCGAGGCGCTGACCATGTCTCACCCTCCAATACTGCACCCCATCCAAGACGTCTGTCATGGACCGAGATGGGTGACGCAGCGGCGGTAGGCCAAGACTCCTTGTGAGCTGTCTTGCCATGGAGTTTTGTTGTTTTGAGACCCCCTTAGTCCAAACAAAAAAACATTTTTACAAAAAGGTCTGTGTGTCTGTGGCTGAACAGATTAGCTCAAAAACTTGGTACTTAAGTTTAATATCTTCCATCTAACAGGAAGATTTTCAAGAAAATCCCCTTACCTCAAGCTGCCCTTGATATGGAAAAATGTTTTTAAATTTTTGTTTTTCTCAAAAATAGCTCTAAAGATTTTGATTAAAGCGTCGTATATTTACGTCACGAATAAAATGAATATCCTGATTTTTCTGACCATAGCCTCTTAAGACTTCTTCATTCTGTACGACTTTTGTATTCCTGGTAGTCCGTAAGAGGTTTTGTTAGTGTTTAACGCCCACTTTTACTACCATGACACCACAGACGATGACACTGGTTATACATGGAATGAAGATGGAGCACCTGTGGTATACGATGGCAGGAGAAACCGGACAACGCGGAGAAAACCCGCCCCTGCGCCGCTTTGTCCACCACAAATCCCATATGCGGTCGCTTGGGATCAAACCCGTGCCGCCTAGTTCGTAAGAGATTTACAAAAACTTACTACACAATAAAGTTTGTTCTCGTTGGAAAAAAACAAATTGTCATACAAATTATTTTTGTTGTAGTTGATCATTTCTGAGATATTCCTTCTTTTCTTTGTTATTGGTTTCAGTTTTAAAATACTTAATCTTTTCTCATACGGGAAGTTATCAAGTCCTGGCTATGCTAATAAAGGAATTTCATCCATATGGAAACCAGCTTTTAAAAGATTTGACTAACGTTTTACCCTAGTGTATTCCTTTATTTCCCTTCTAATTACAAGAAAAGAATTAATACGACCATTTCTGCTATCTGGATTAGCACGAAATGGATAGAAAGATCAGCTTGTGTAGGTACACTTTGTTACAGAAATAGCTAGAGAAAGCTATGTGAATGGAGCACATCAGATGATTATTATTATTAATTTCTGGATACGGCCAAATCTGCAAACACCGATCCCACGAAAAATGTATTGACTGATCTGAAACGCGATAACCGTCACTTTACGCATTCACCAATATCGAAAAATTCGCTAATATTGTAATGGATCGACACATTTTGTTTTACTATGTGGCCCCACTGCTCCGTATTTGACGTGTTCAGATATCACTTGGTGCGTTAAAAGAGTGACAGAATCAACGGGCCTATTTCAAGTCCAAACCGGGCAGTGCGGAACTGGTTAGTACTACCTTAGTTTTACCTTTCTGAATGAGCGCATAGCCAGAGATGAAATGAATGTAAAAGTTACGTAGTTTAAAATTCAAAGTAATACTAAGGAATATCTCTGAAACGGTGAACTTCCATTAAAAAAACGTATATAACAAATTATGTGATTAAAAGATCTGCGTTGTTGTCCAGTAAATTTGTAAAAAAAATTCAACAAAATTCATCCAGAATAAAGAGCTCTTGAGAGGCTATTCCAGAAAATTTAGGATAGAAATTTTATGTGTTATGTAAATATCTTTAATATGTGGCATTTTTATCAAAATCGTAGGCCGTTTTTGCGAAAAACCAAAACTTTCAAAACGTTTTCCATGTAAAGGGTAGTTTATGGTGGGTGATTTTCTTGAAAACCTTCGTGTCACATCCGTGGAGTATACTAAATATAAATGCCAAGATTGGTATTTAACCGTTTTATCGTTTTTGAGCTATGTTGTCCAGGACTCTCGCGCACTCGCATGCATGCGGACCTTTTTCTAATTTTATTGGGTTTAATGGGACCTAAAAACATGTATTTCCGGTGAAATATAGAAATCGTATTCTTAGGAGGCATACAATACATTCTCTAGCTACTGCGTAAACTGTGTGTACATACGTGTTAGAGGAAGTACAAATGAGTATTAACAACCTTATCTGCCTCACTGCTAACTTTATTCTGAAATTATAAAACACTTTGAGCCTTCCATAGCTGTAGATGTGCTCTGTTTTCATTGACTAGGTTAGCAGCGAATATTATATTCTCATATATCAGAGGCGTAGCCAAAGAGGGTTTGGGGGTTGAAATTTTCCCCAATTCACAGTTCTAAACATTTGTTGTGCTGCATTCAAATGACTTTCTCTACGTATCTGCAATAAATTATTGTTATAAAAGTTATTCTGCTGTTTACTTAATGCTAATCGAGAAAAAATTGGCAGAAAGGGTCTTACTTGTAAGTAGAAGGGAAATAAAGGAGCAGCATAGGCTAAATCGATAGTCAAATCTTTTAAAAGTTGTTGGCTATGTGATTGAAGTACCTTTGCTTGTAATGAACAGGAGTTGACAAATTCCTGAATGATAAGTATTTTAAAGTTGAAACTAAATAACAAGGAATATATCAAAAACGGTCATCTCCAAGGAAAAAAAAATGAAATATGACATACATTTATGTTTTATCGAGTTCTACATTTTTTGTGTTGTAAGCTTGTTTATATCTCTTACGGTTTACCGTTATACAAAATTCCAAAAAAATCATTCAGAATAAGGATAGAGGATATTCCCAGAAAATTCAAGATATGCATTTTATTTATCACATGAATGTTTTAAATATAAGAGCTTTTAATCAAAATCGTTAGAGCCATTTTTCAGAAAATCAAAATTTTCGATTCTTTTAACATGTAAAGGGTAGTTGGGGGTTGGGGGATTTTCTTGAAAATTTCGTTTCGCATCCTTGGAAGATACCGAACTTAAATACCAAGTTTGGTATTTAATGATCTTTTCATTTTTTGAGTTAGGCTGCTCCCCCCCCCACACACACACACACAAATTTTTCTAAAAATACTCATTTTGGGATTCAGGGAGTCTCAAAACACATATTTCCGGTGAAATCTTGATATCGAATTTTGGGGTGCATTACAATACCTTCTCTATACACTATGCACGTAGTGTGTGTAGAGAAAGTAATAATATATAAAAATTAATAGTAAGATTTTATATCCTTATTTATAATTTCTCAGAAATAAGGTTTCGAAATATAACTGAACGCAGATAATAAGTAAAACTTATAATCTTTCGCTTCTTTAATAAGCAGTATTGTTGCATTCAAACATTCGGTTTCGGGATTATACACTTTTGTTTATAGAGCCTTATTTTGGGCTTACAACTAAATATTTTTATGCCATTCCAAAAACAAGTTTACTGCTGTTATTGTTGTTTTAGGCATGAAAATTAAAAGTGTAGAAAGTTGCAATAAATAATAATAATAATAATAATTAATAATAATAAAATAAAGGATAGGCCTTTGATTTTGTAATTAATAACCCCCTCAAAAACCGATCCAATGGAAAGAAACCTATAAAAATTGTTATATCAAATAATTCAAATAATAATCAAATAATATATATTTATAGCTTAACGACCTTTAATCTAGTTAGTCATATCGGACGATGATTGAAATTGGTGAAAAATGCTCAAATCAGGTTGGGGTCCATGGAGCTTAAAGTTATTCGACATCCGCCTTGTCAGGATAAGGGAAAATTCCGGAAGATTACCTTATCTGAGTAACTCACCCTAAACGAGATTCGAACTCGCGACCCTTTAAATGTAAGGTAAACAGTTACTCCCACACTATCCAGGCGAGCCAAAAATAATTGTAGATCTTTTATTACTTTATTTTCTTTCCAATAAGTAATTTAAATTCTTCAGAACTCCATTTGACTCCGTTGAATATTAACTGTATAACAGGAAATCTCTTTTTTTATCTGTTGCAAGAGGAATTAGTCGGCGTGTAAAATGCATGTGAAACCTTGAGGATACTTAATCGCAATGTGATTATTTCTGTGCGCATGCTCTGACATTTGTGGACACTGCGGTGTACGCTTTGTTGTCGGGCGTTGCTTAAACAGAATTAAGAAATTACACTTTTTTTAAGTCGTGTGCTTCCCGTACTTTTGGGAACAAAGGGTTCCGACAGCTGCAGCTTGGTAACATCCGGTTGTAGGAACAGGATGCTCTCAACGTGTTTTACAAAATGCAACCCATCCACAAATAAATTACATTTAATTTGCCGTATGTTCAACTTAGTTTGTTGTCGTTTGTCCAACCTCATTCGGAACATCCTAACCAACTATCATTTTTTAATAAGCATGTATACCATGCAGCGTGAGAAATAGTAATCGGTTACGACCATCAAAATTATGAGCTCTCTTAAAATGCCACCGTATTTAATGGATGCTGCTAATTTCTTCGCAGAATACGCTTCAAACTCGTATAATGGCATCATTTTTTAAAATAAATTGTCTGTTTTAAATATATTTACTCATTATAAGTAGTGAGTTTATGTCTATTTCTCTTTAATAGTGTTTGACATTCATTTTTTATTTTTTTTATTTTCTCTAGCTCACATGTACAATGTACATAGTGTATAGAGAAAGTATTGCATTCCACCCAAAAATTTGATACCCATATTTCACCATATATATGTGTGTTTTGGGGTCTGAGTCTGAATAAAGTATTTTCAAAAAGGTTCGCGCGCACGTGTGTGTGTGTGTGTGTGTGTGTGTGTATGTGTGTGTGTGTCTGTGGAAAGCACAGCACAAACACGAAAAGACTGTTAAATACCAAACTTAGTATTTAGATTTAGTATCCTCTATATATGCAACACGAAGATTTTTAAGAAAATCTCCCATCACAAGCTGCCCTTTCTTTACATGGAAACATTTTCGAAAATGTTTATTTTCTTAAAAATGGCTCTAACGATATTGATTAAAATCCTGTATATTAAAGATATTTACATTCCAAATAAAATGTATGTCTTGAACTTTCTGGGAATAACCTCTGAGACCTCTTTATTCTGGATAAATTTTTCCAAACTGATAAACCGTAAGAGACGGACAAAACCATACTGCACAAAAAATTTAGATTCTCGTTAAAAAACACAATGTATGTCCTTTTCGTTTTTGTTGTGGAGGTAAACGTTTCCAAGATATTCCTTGCTATTGGTTTCAGTTGTAGAGTACTTATACTTTTCTCAGACAGGAATTGTCTGTTTTTCTTTTGTTCTACTCTTAGCCAAGCAAAGAAGCGATTTGCAATGACATTTGACTATCATTTTAGCCTAGTGCATTCCTTTAGTTCCCTTCTACTTATAAGGAGCTAAGTAATAAAAACATTCTGCTAATGTACATCTCGATTAGCAGCGTGTAGAAAGAAGAGTAATCTTTTGTAAAATGTTTGAAGAGCAGCTAGAGAAGGTCATGTGAGTGTAACACATGACAGTGATAGTGCTTAACGCCCGCTTTTACTACCATGGCACCGCAGATAATATATAGGATGAAGATGGAGCACCGTTAGAATGCGATGGCGGGGGAAACCGTAGAACCGGAGAAATCCCGTCTGTGCACCGCTTTGTCCACCACAAATCTCACATGCCATCGCTTGGGATCTAGGTGAGAGACGAGTGGTCAAACCATTTGGCCAAGGCGCGGCCCACATCCATTCTTAAAATCCATATAGCAAAACAAGTGGTGATTCGGATGATACACGAAGTCAATTATAATTGGAAAAGGAAATTTGGGAAGTTAACACTCCAGAACCATGTTTATCGTACATACCACTCCGATGTATATCAGTGTCAAAAATCTCATTCAGAGAGAATCATTATCCTAACTCAACAACCTCCAGAGCAATTTTTGATAAAATAAAACCAGCACATTTGTAGGTTAGTTCGGAGTGAAGGGTTTCTTGAAAATCTTACTGCACTTTGGAGGATAATTTACTTATATATCAATATTGCCGTTTATCCGACTTTAGTTTTTATTTTCTCTACCACGTATATATTAGGCAGAGTATTGCAATCCGCCCAAAAATTCCATACCGAGATTTCACAGCCCCCTCCCAAAAACATAAAAAGGCGAGAGTGCGTGTGTGTTTGTGTAACTCAAAAGCGAATAAATTCCAGAATGCATACTTATGTTTAGCATCTTCCAAAGATGCGATAGGCGGACTTTTAAAAAATACGCCAACTACCGTTTACATGGAACATTTATTGAACCTTTTGTTTTCTTAGAAATGTTCCTTAAAGAATTTTATTAAAATGCTATATATTTATAAAAATACAAAATACCTGCTTTATTCTCTAAAAAACTAGCCTTTAAGATTTTGATTAAAATACCATACAGTAATAAAAATAGGAACTATCATGTTTTGAGGACCCCTAATTCCAAAAAGGCATTTTTAGAAAAAGGTCTC
The DNA here is from genome assembly GCA_030762935.1 of Hymenopus coronatus. NCBI lineage: Eukaryota > Metazoa > Arthropoda > Insecta > Mantodea > Hymenopodidae > Hymenopus > Hymenopus coronatus. The sequence goes on along the minus strand of CM060892.1, from coordinate 127,195,911 downwards.
TGTGTGTGTCTGTGAGCACCGTAATTAAAAAAAAAACGAAACATCAGTTTATTAAAGATATTTACATGAAAAATAAGGCATTTCGCTTGTGCGTGTGTGTCTGTGAAAACCATAACTCAAAACAAAAAACAGAACGGTTAATCACCGAACTTGATAAATAATTTCATCTTTTAAGGATGCGACACCAAGAAAATTCCCATCGTTTACAAGGAAAATTTCCGAAAATTTTACGATATTAAACTGGTACTATTTTTATTAAAATACCGGGAATTAAAGATATTTGCATGACAAAATGCATATCTGGAATTATCTGGGAACAGGTTCTCAAGATCTTTTTATTCTGGATGAAGTTTGCATAATTAGTAAACCGCAATAGATGTATAAACTTACTGCTAAAAATGAGGATCTCGATAAAACACACAAATTATGTTGTACAAATTTGTTGAGTAGAGTTAACCATTTCCGAGATATTGCTTGTTATTGGGTCGATTTTAAAATACTTGAAACTTTTCTCAAACAGGAGTTTGACGTTCCTTGTTTTTTTTTTTTTTTTTTTGTTTTTTTTTTGTTTTACTCCTGACCATGCAAAGAAAACCGAACTTCAATCACATAGCATACGGTTTTTAAAAGATTTGCAGATTTGACTATCGCTTTAGCCTACTGTGTTTCCTCATCCTCCTTCTGCTTATAAGGAAGTAACAAATTAGGTCTTTTCTTCTAATGTTTTTCTGGATCAGCAGGAAGCAATTGAAGAATAAGCTTTTGTAACAATAGTTTGTTGCAGAATAGGCAGCGAAAGTCATGTGAATGTAACACATATGTTTACAGTAGTGACATAGTAGGTGTAAACAACTGCTTCAAGATTGCAGCAGTTTTATTTTTCAGTGCATTTAGACGATATGCGGACAAAGTGACACTAATAGGTGATCCATGATAGTCTACCAACCTAGACAGCTGAATAAACAAAAACAGGCAGCTGGTTCATCTGAAGATGCCTTGGGAAAATGCCAGTTTTCCAAATTGGTCGCTTCCTACACCAAATGTGCAGCCTCATAAAACTAACAAACTATGACCTTATTATGTTAGATTTTATGTCCATCCTTGGGCTTCTTTTTATGTCGCGCGTCGTGCCAGTGCTTTGTTTCATCCCGTTCCATTATGGAGCGCATCGTAAACTCAGTTTTATGTGCTGCTCAAATGACAAAAGCGGAAGTGGGTTAGCAGCGCCGTTTGTTGGGCGTGGCACAATTCCACAGGTGGTAGGGCACGCAGAAACTACGTAGCATGCAGGGTATGTGGAGCTCGACTTTTTATTCACTATTCTGAGGCATAAGGTCAGAATTACATGTTATGGTGTTCACTGGTTAGATAAGGCATGGGCAAGTAATGATAATATTTCTGTTGTTCGGCATATAAAGTACAGTAGTGGCGGAGCTAGCCATTTTGAAAGGCGAGTGGCTGGGTACCAAAATATATATTGCAGTCTTTCTTCCACAAATGAAGCTTGTGACCTTTTTCAGGCGTATAGTAGAACGCTGACACCTTTTCTGGACACAAAAATAATAGCAGACACAGTAAGAAACAGCACTGATAGAATTAAAACTTTAGCGTTATCATAATGAAAATTTTCAGCTTTTGCATGCTGATTAGTAGAGCTCGGTCCGGGGTCACAAGATTGCCGGATTGAGGTTCGGTGAACACAGAGTGTAACTATGACGTGATGGAGTAGACGTGGTCTCTACAGTCCGTTTCGAAACGTGCCGGTCCCCATGGCCACGCTCGCTAAAGCGTCTCGCTTTGGTGCTTCGTGGGCAGGGGATCGTGGGTTCGAGTCCCGCCTTGGGCATGGGTGTTATATGTTTGTGCAATGTGTATAAGTTTGTAAAAGAAACAGTTAAACCAGTAGTCAGTAAAACCTACGGGGAGAAATGTAAATAGGGATACAGTACCGGAGTCCTGATCAGACTCCGTTACTGGGTTTTAGTTTTAAAAAAAAAAAAAAAAAAAAAAAAAAAAAAAAAAAACGTGTTACACTAACTAGCATTCCTCACTGCCTGGCCTCTTTCAGTTTCTGCTAGTAGATAAACCAATAAACACTGAAAGAGAACGCAGATTGAAAAATGTCGAAAATACGAAAGGTTAGGCATTCGACATTGAACGAACTTGTGAACAATTCTATTTTGAGTGACAGTTCTGCACATTATTATCCTAGTTTTTTGTATCAAGCTTTATACTTTTATATGTAACAGTACAAGATCTTTTTATTTACTAATCACGTTAAGAATACCTGTTTTATTGTGTTACCTTATGAATTAGAACGATGCTTATAATGTCAATACATGTAATGATCTACTTTTGGAACAGATTATACTTCAACGTGTATATGTTTACGCTACAAACCCTTCCCCATTACCCTCGGTTTATACCGCTGACTGCTCTGTGTGTTCGTAATTGTGTGCGCTTCGGAACCCAAAACCGAGTTCTACGCAAATTAAACTATCGTCTAATGTTATAATTTTTCACATGGTGCAGGTATTTATAACACAATAATATTCAGCCGTTTTACCATTCTAAAAGCAGTTCACAGAAATTTTACCGGAAATACATATTTTGAGGACCCCTAAGAAAAAAAGTATTTTAAAGATTGTGAACAACATAAGTTGGATTTAAGTTAAGAATTTTCGAAGCATGCGACTCGCAGATTTTCAGGAAATTCTCTCCACCCCAAACTACTCTTAATATGGGATTTTTTGATTTTCTCAAAAATGGCTCTAACGATTATGATTAAATTACCATATGTTTAAGAGCCCGGTTCGACCCCAAGCAACCGCATGTGAGATTTGTGATGGACGAAACGGATCTGGGCGGGATTTCTCTGAATCCTCCAGTTTCCCCCGCCACTCAATCCACCAATTACTCCATCATCTCCTTTTATATCATCCATTACTCTTGCATTTCATACCATTCACTTTCTCACGTTCATACCTGGCTACGGCCGACCACTTGTTCCAGGTTCTTCATTCTGCGGTCACGTACCTTTGGCTCCCCGACAGGCCTTCTTACCCCTATGCACCCGCTTGTAGGTCCTAAGGGGTGTTAGTTCTAAATACGGGGAGGGTAAGCCGACTACGAAAAATGTTTAAGGTATTTGCATGACAAATGAAATGTATATATTGAGTTTTCTGGAAATAGCCTCTAAAGAGTTCTTTATTATGGTTATTTTTATACAAAAGATAAACCGTAAGAAACAGAAAAAACTTACTGCACAAAAAATGTAAATCTCTTTAAATCACAGAATTTATGTCATATACATGTTTTTTAAAGAGTTAACCGTTTCCGAGATAGTCATTGGTATAGGATTCAATTTTGAAATGCGGGAGGTCGCCATTCGTTTCATTTCTCGTGTTTAACTCCGGGCCATAAGTGAGAACCGAATTGCACTTATTGAATCACATAGGGACCGGTTCTAAAACATTTGACTATCGCTTTAGTCTAGTGCATTCCTTATTATCCTTCTACTTACAAAGAAGCAAGTAATAAGAACATTTCTGTTAAAGTTTGTCCCGATTAGCATGATGTAGGCAAAAGAATATTCTTTTGTAAGAATAGACTATTTGCAGGACAGGTAGAGAAAGTTATGTGAATGGAACACTTAAGTAATCTGTTAATTCATGCCGGTCGATCAATGTAAAGAAAACTAGTTTTAACTCTAGACGCATTCCTACTTCTCATCCGGAGGTCCCGGGTTCGATTCTAGGCGGGGCGGGGAATTTTCTTTAACAGAATTGTTCCCTATCCCCACAGATTCTAGAAGTATCAGTGTCAGTGTGGATGTTCGTGTTTACATAAGATGGTTTACCTAATGGCAATAACCTACAGCGGTCACATGAGTTGCTTCACAAGTCAAAGCCTCCGATATGACCAAAGTTAAAGGGGGTTATACAAATGAAAAAAAAAAAGTGTTAGCCCGCCTGAATCTCGCTTAGGATGAGTTACCCGGATACGGGGGTTTTCCCTTTTCCTGAGAAGACGAATGTCGAGTAACTTTAAACCCCATGGACCCTGAGATCATTTCACAAATGTCATTCATCTCCGATATAACCAACGTTAACGGACGTTAAGCTAATGAGCAATAGAGGCAGAGAGTTTGTAGTATTTCTGTGGTCATTAAAACAATAGCTACTGCTTGATATTTGATAAAACTGCATAGAACCTAAAGGGATAACATTTTTGAGCTGGAGAAGGTTGCAGAAGTGGCAATTTTGTTCACCTATATAATTTTCCCAGTACCATAGATATAGAAAATTGCAAGTAAATATATTTTCCTCCATTACTTAATAACGTCTCTAATAATTGGCTAAGATAACATCTCTCAGGGCCGTAATCTAGTTACTTCCGTTTCGAGCCACTAAAATCCGATGTAAAGACAATCTTGTTATTCACCAACAAATTCTATTATTTAAATTACCCCAGTTTAAAATCTTACTGGAGAACGTTTGACTGATAAAAAAGAAAACTCGTGGTAATAGACGTAAACAAAATCACACGTAGACGACTGGAATACCTAATTAAAGAAGCAGAAACGATGCTGATGAAGAATATTACCAAGAAAATGTTAAGAAAAGGTGCTAGATGGCTTAAAGTAAGTCCCACATATTCTTCTAGGAATACGCTGAGGTTGGCTTTGTCACGCCAGATTACATAAAGGTTTTGCTCTGACGTTTCTGTTTAAATAGAACATAACCTAAAATTACCACAAAAAAAAACAGCTAAGATTAGTTCTACTAGCTTCTTTGCAATTATATCGCTTTTAGTTAACCGATTTATATGCGATATGCAACTTCATCATTTATATAAAAATTTAATAAATTAATATTATAATAACGAACAGCAATAATTGTTAACATATTAAACATAACAAACACGGTACATAATAATGACAAAGTAATAAATTGCAATGTAGAACGAGCTCAGATCAGCAAACCAAAAGTAATGAATTAAAGGAGGAGTTAGAAAAGACGAGATAAAGCAAAAAATCTGCTGTTTTCCATTTGCCTGTTCTGCTAACAATTTTTCTACACCATGCTAATCGAGATATACATTATCAGAAATGGTCATAATATTTTCTTCATTGTAAGTATAAGGGAAATAAGGTAGTAAGTACACTAGGCTAAAGCGATAGTCAAAATTATTAAAAGCTGTCATTATTTGAAACAATTGAAATTCGGTTCTTTTTTGCTTCTCCAGGAGTAAAACAAAAGAGATATGGCTCTAGGTTTAACTTCCCATTTCAGAAAAAGTTAAGTAGTTTAAAATTGAAACCAATAACAAGCAATATTTCGGAAACGGTTAACTCTACTAAAAAATGTATATGACAAATTGTTTGTTTTAACGAGATCTATATTTCTTGTTCTATATTTTTTTGTCTATCTCATATAGTTCAGCAGTTACACAAAGGTCATCCAGAAAATTAAATATATAAATTTCCTTTGTCATATAAATGTCTTAAACTTATGGTATTTTAACCAAAATCGTTAGAGCTATTTTTGAGAAAATAAAACTTTTCTAAAAATGTTCCATGTCAAGAGTAGTTTGGGGTGGCGAGATTTTCTTTAAAATCTTCGTGTCGTATCCGTGGAAGATAATAACCTTAAATACCAAGTTTGCTATTTAACGGTTTTTCGTTTTTAAGCTATGCTGCCCAAAGGCACACACACACACACACACACACACACACACACACACCACACATACCACATACATGGATATTTTTTTAAAAAATACCTGTTTTTGATTCAAGGGTCTCAAAACGTGTATTTCCGGAGAAATCTCGGTATTAAATTTTTAGGTAGAATACAACATCTACGTTCTCTATTTACTATATACACTTTACATACGTGCTAGAGAACGTAAAACGCAATTTATATTACAAAAAAGTTAAAATATAGCTCGAACATTTGTGTAAATATAATTTTAAAGCTCTTGTTTCGCATGCATTTCATTAAACGTAATTTAATTGGTGAAATTTGAGCATAATTTTATTTACAAATTTAAGAGCTGTGTCTGGACCCATTTGCCTACTGGTTTTCTTGTTTTAGAAACCATTTTACATATCGTCCGTAAATCAGTTGCAGCTTGCACACAGATATACTGATTCACATCAAAGGTTTTCAGTGCTTCGGCATGAAATATTTAGGGATGACGTGTGATTTGCAAGTAAACCAAGTCTTGAAAATCGGGGGTTATAACTGCAATGGTGAATAAAGTTAGGGTTTAGAGGAGCAGAAATTACCGGCCCTCAGCGTACATTCCTTGTGGGTTGTGCTTACGCTAAAAGCCGTAACTATATTAACCTTAGTTTCTTGTTAGTATGTAAGTTAACACAGAGATACATGCATCTTGACATTTACTAATTGCAAGAACTAGGATAACACGTAATTGTGTGGGTAGACTTGACTAAGCTTAGCTATTGACGAACAATTACAATATGCGTGTTTTGTCGATGACGGAACGATAAATATAGCAACTTGATGATACCGGCCGGAGCTGCTTTAGGTAACACGTGGTTCTTCCAACTTCCTCAACAAATCTGCTCTCCACATTTGTTAAACATGCCCCAATACAGATTCCCGCCGTTTCTCTGGGCGCACTTCAGCCTAAGGCTTATGCTGCTACCTGTACCGGCTGGAAGGGAAGTCATTACATTAATTTAAACCAGTGATAGATCTCAGTATTTGGAACACATTTTGTATCATACGTTTTGTTTCTGACCATTTCCTATGGAAATAATTTAGTTTTTTTTTTTTTTTTTTTCGGAAACAACAGAAGCTCGTTCCGCTGCAGGTTGTGTGGATGTCACTTGCACTAGGTCAGTACATAAACAAAACACGCCTCATTGCTGGTATCACAGTGTAGGCTAATCGGAATGCCAGTTGCACTTGTATCCCCCACCCTGCGTTGTGTTTGCAGGCGACCGACGTGTTTACATCCAGAACCCGGTTCAGAAACCTGAACCACCTCAGCGGAACGTTACCGAATTACTTCACATCTGATAAAGCTGATCGGAATTTTCCCTTAATTCTTTTAAGTGTTTAATTATTTCGAAACCCTGTGTGATGTCCCATAATTCCTACCGAAACTAATGTCAGAAATACGTTACTCTACGCATCTTACAAGTAACAAACCATTATTTTTGTGGAATTATGCAGCCAATTTGAAACAAAAACCAATATTTTTTTCGAAATCGGCTGATCAAACAACACAATGCTATTGTACTTTTTTGTTTATAATGCTTCTATGAAGCACATAGTAGAAGGGGATGTAGTAAATTCGCTTCCACCTGGTATTGTTTAAGACCAACCCACCACACCAGCATCCCTTAAAAGGAATACAGTCTTATAATGGGTGTGGATGCTGCTTATTTTGGTTCTGTAAGCATTTCCCCAAAAGCATTGCATCTGAGAGCCAAGGCCTCACAGAAACATATAATATATTTAGGCTGTTTCAGTCTCTTTCCTGCACAATCTGCAGTCTAAAGTATCCTGTTGCACCCCTATTGTGTTAAGATGCTTTTTCACAGGAGCATGCCATGTGAGCAAAACAGTAATAGTTATCAACTGAAATCCATCACATTTTAATAGGATTTAAACTCTTTTCTTAAATGTTTCGCTAATAGCTTACCATGTCTGTTTCCTGGGTTTCTAAGCCAGAATTTATTATGTTCTCTTTTGAACCAGTTCTTAATAGCTTCTCTAATTGATCTTCTAGAGCCGGCTCTGGTCCAATAAATTGTAAAGCTACTCCTTGTATAACAAGTTCATCAGCTTTGTCATTGTCCTATATTCCCCTATGACCCGGCACCCAGATGAGTTGAACTTCGTTCTGTTCTTGCTAGATTATTAAGGATATATAGGCATCCTGACGTAATCTTATGATTACTTAGAGCCAAATATAAGGATATGTTTACCAATGTATCCTCTCATTATATTTTCATGAATGCATTGAATAATAGCATAAATTTCTGTTTCAAACACAGTAGCATACTTACCCAAGGAAAAGAATCGTTTACATCTCGGACTTATGACACATACTACAGAAACAGTTCCTCATCCATACTTTGATCCGTCTCTGTACCGTATCAAAAGTCTTCTCAGTGTTTACAGAGTTTTAGTTTCCCAACGCTTCGCTTCAATAGTGATCCAGAAGTTCTTGTTAAAATGTTTAATTAGAAGTATATAGTCGGAATACATTTCCTAAAAAGAATTTCGTATATATTTCCTGAGACTGTGTCTTTCCCAGAAACTCTCAGTTGCTTAGCGTGTTGCTGTCTATAGAATGGCATTCTTGCCTCCTTCATTACAACTAAGGGCAATGAAATCAGGTTTAAGAGTGTCTCCACTGTTGAAGTTATGTTGTCTCTAATGGCCATACAGGCCACTCTCTGAATAGTAAAGTTGGTTTTTTGGAGCCTGTTTGAAGCACTTTAGACCACCAAATCAGTTTTCTATAATTTATAGATTATATGGAGCATAACAACCTTAAGCCCCATCTTTTAATATGTGTGCGTCTAATTACTTCAAAAATAGTTTTCGCACGTTTTATTACTTTATTGACAGGTGGATTTCAGTTCATCTTGGATCCAAAAGGATTCCTAAGTATTTGACTCCCTCAGACATTTTAATGCCTTTACCTTGAAGGTACAAGGTCCTAAACCCACTCTATCTTTCTTCCTGATTAAATATGCTAAGATCATGTAGATTGTTCAAAACTTCGTCCAATGATAAGAAGTGAAGAAAATAAGGTTAGTGCTAAATAACTTCGGTTCATAAATCAATGATTTAAACTAACATATTCTAGCTGACCGAGCGCAGTGGCTCAGGCGGTTTCGTCTGTGGCCCGCATTTGGAAGATCGGGTCTTCGCTTCCCGTGCCCGGCCTACCATACATCGGTTTTTTCCGAGGTTTCCCTGGGTTGCCAGACGAATGTTGGGTAGATATCCTTCATCCCCCGAAATTTCTGTTCCTACATGACGTATCCATTGTCATCTTATTCATTCTTCAGCCAGTTGGCTACTTTCAGTGTTGGAAGTGTCCGCGATCGTTCTTGGTGTGGCGTAGCAGGGAAAAAGAATTCTCAAAGTGAATATCTCCGTCTTCAGCTGGTTGTCGGGATGAGGACTGCCCTTGGCTGTGGGCCCGTTCTACCTGCCCGACTGTCTGGCCCTTCAACCTGGGAACTGTAGAGACCTGTCATTGCTGTGCAGTCGTTCCTGATTCAAATTAATAAGAATATTCTGGTAATGTCATCTCGATTGGTATGAAATAGATAGAAGGTGTTTGTAAGGTGTTTGTTTGCGGAATAGGTAGAGAAAGTTATGTGAATGGAACATATCACTTTTTTTTCATTTTGTTTTATATCGCTTTAACAACTGGGGCATATGGTAAGGTACCTCTTTGACTGCATATACAGAACAGTAACCTTCAAGGTCCCATACCCGTACTATACTATCTACGCTTTGCGCCAAGCAGATGGTGTTAGAATACCGTCCAGTATAGCTGTTGTACCATCGTAGTCAGATGGCGAGGTGCAATTAGCCTTTTGAAGTTTCATCTCTTTGCTCCGCGACAAGCACATGGGGTTAGGGTGCCAACTTGTCTACTGCTAACACTATTTGTTGATACATGGCAGAGAAATTGTCATTATCATTTATTTTCTGTTTACTATTATTTTAGACTGAAGATGGAACTTTGGGTCGTGGTAACGGGTGTCTCGAAAGAGTCTCCGCAATACACTCGGACTTTTGCGTTTGTGGTCAAGTTGGGAACGGAGCTATGGAGGAGGAACATTATTTATGTTTACTGTGAGAACTGCCTCAAGCCAATACTGTCTGGTTGTGCTTGTGAAGTCAAGTCAAAATGTTAAACATCCGTAATGGTGATAGCATTTCCGAAAATATAAAACATACATTTCTTGAACGTCTTGCACACATCGTCATTCTGTGTGACATTTAATTACTAAACTCCAAATTCCCTGAAACAGAATGATGCTCTGATAAGCGGTAAATCTAAATTTCTAAAGTTTAAACTGGACAAAAATTCGGATGTTAAGGAGCTTGACTAAAAGAATGCAGGGATTAGCATAGAAAAAAAAACTGTTTCTGTGAAGACAGAGCCATTTGTAAGGATACTAAACTGCATCCCTGTAAATGTGCAGTTGTCCTGAAAAAATATGATGTATTCCATTCACATGACTTTCTCTACATCGCTGTAACAAATTATTGTTAATTATCTACTTTATGATAATCGAGATAAACATTAGCAGAAATTGTCTTAATTACTTGCTTCTTTGTAAGTAGAAGGAAAATAAGGAAATACATTAGGCTAAAACGATAGTCAAATCTTTTTAAAAACCGGTTGCCATTTGGATGAAATCCATTTCTATGCAGGACCAGGAGTTTTCAACTCCTTTACCGTGTGAAAACAGTTTAAGTATTTTAAATCTGAAACAAATAATAAGGAATGTCTCAAAATGGTCAATTCAACGAAAAAAATGTATATTACATAAATTGTATGTTTAACGTGATCCACATTTTTTGTGCAGTAAGTTTTCGTCTATCTCTTACGGTTTACTAGTTATGCAAAATTCTGCAAAGTTCATAAGAATAAATAGATCTTTAGAGGTTATTTCCAGAAAATTCAAGATATATATTTTATTTGCCATATAATACACGGCATTTTAATCAAAATCGTTAGAGCCATTTTTGAGAAAATAAAAGTTTTCGAAATTTTTCCATGTAAAGGGTAGTTTGGGATGATAAAATGTTTCTCAAAATCTTCGTGTCGCATCCTTGGAAAAAAAAAACAAACTTAAATACCAATTTTGGTATTTTACCGACTTTTCGTTTTTGAGTCATCGTGTTCATAGACACACGGGCACACACAGGCACGGACCTTTTTCTACAAATGCTTTTTTTTTGGACACAGGAACCCTAAAACATATATTTCCGGTGAAATCTCGGTATCGAATTTTTGGGTGGAGTGCAATATCTTCTCCACACATTATGTACAGAGTACGTGTAGAGAAAGTAAAAATGACAAACTAAAGAAAATCACAAATTTACGTCAAATGGAAATGGCGTGTTATTTATGAACGCTCTTTAACTGCTGTGGCGCTCAGCGTCCCATTCTATATTGGGCGTGAAAGACCGCTAAATTTTGCTCAGAGGCCTCTCTATCAGGCTTGAGGTTCTTTTACGTGCCGTAAATCTACGACATGGGACCAACGGCTTTTCTTTCCTTCCGAAGGAAGCCATGCTAAGGATTTTTCCACCCGAAAAATATTCATCGTCCTCCGCCGGGTTTGAACCCGCGACCTTGTGTATATGAAGCTAGCATTACACCACGGAGGGCGACAGCAAATTTACGTCGGGAACCTTACACAAAGTGATCCAAATAAGGGGAAAACAGTTGCACTCTGTCTACAGGAAGCATTTCCAACGTCTTCTTTGACAGTGGCAAGCAAAGTAATCTCAGCTTCAGTTCACTTCATTTCCAATAATAATTAGCGCTATCCGTTACCAACCAAACTGTGAGGAGTGAGCGAGCCAGCGCATTAACTTCACTGCGGAGACACATTTGAAACACCGCTATTAAATACTCAATCCGGTAATTACCTTGGTGGAAAAACCTCAGCCAGATGAAAAGGTCACAGCCCGAGTCATTAGCTTGGTAAGGGTATTTCAACCATTTTCAGTCTTGAGCTTTATTACTTGCCCATTCACCAATTGATGTTTTATGGCTATTATTATTATTGTACATTTTATATTTGGTTATTCATGTCTGTTTCCACTACTTTCACGAACTTGAGACAAAAATTGAACACGCCCCCAAGCATGTTGATTAATTAACAGGGACATACAAGTCGTAATAAGATACATATTGCTAGCACCATCTGTTGCATTGTTTACTTGGGTGGAGTCTTGATTTCTCCGTTATAGGGAGAAGTCTTTTAAGGCTGCACAGCAACGATGAAGTAGTGATGCAATCTAGGTCTCTGTCAGTTTTCATTCTGACGGGATGTCATGTAATTTAAAAGCGTACAAGGATATTCAGCTTATGATTGCATTAAAGCTTCGAAATGCTGCAACCATGCAATAATATTTATAATAATTTCTTTTTACTTTCTCTACATATAACGTATTGGCCTCAAACCAAAATTTCGAATTCGCGATTTATCCGTATCCGTGTGTCTCTGAATATATAATACAAACAAAAACGAAACGTCGGAAGTACCAAACTTGGTATTTGAGCTTAGTATCTTCCAAGGATGTGACGAAGATTTTGAGGAAACTTCCTTCTCCCCAAACTACCCTTTATATGGAAAATGTTTAAAAAATGTTGATGTCCACAGGATTTTGATTAAAATATCGAACACCTATCTCTAAGATATTTACACAACAAATAAAATGTATATCTGAATTTTCTGGGAATAACCTCTGGATGACTTTTGTATAACTGGTAAGCGGTAAGCGATAGAGAAAAACTTATTACACAGATATGTAAATCTCGTTAAAATACGCAATTTATGTCATATACATTTTTTCGTGTAGTTGGCCATTTCCGAGGTATTCCTTGTTATTCGTTTCAGTTTTAAAATACTTAAAATTTTCTTATACGGGAATTTGTCAACTCATGGGCATGCAAAGAAACGAATTTCAATTACATAGCAACCAGCTTTTAAAAGATTTGACTATCACTTTAGCCTGGTGCACTCCCTTATTTCCCTTCTAATTAAAAGCAAGTAATAAGACAATTTCTGCTAATATTTATCTCATTAGCATGAAGTGGATAGAAGAATAAGCTTTTTAACAAAATGTGTTACAGATATTTAGAGAAAGTTATGTGAATGGAACATATCAGAATTTTGAACTAAATTATGGCAACGTTATTGCACTTTCTTATGAATATTTTGCACCCAAAATTCCTAGCTCTAGTTATAACGCTGAGGTTTTGAACGGTCCCTGTATCTGGAGTGATTAAGTTAGAATAAACATAAATAAAGAGAACAACAATAAAAAAAAAACAAATAAGCAAGTTAAAGATGTTCCGTTATCCCTTTGTGCCAAATCAGAAAGAAAGCGGGGGAAAAACCTGAATCAAGCATCTTGGAACTCATGGTAACACCGCGCGTTAATCAAATTCGCCACTGTTTACATACAACCTTTGGCTCCAAAGTCTATAATGTTAGTATGCTCCAGATCGAAAGGACCGCATCAGCCGCCCGGGAGGACTCGAGGCGCTGAACACGTTTCAACCTCCAGCACTGCCCTCCATTTATGACGTCTTCGGGCCGAGATGGATGCAACGGTCGGGCTATAGGCCAAGGTCCTTGTGGAATTTCGTGCAATGGAGCGCCCAATAGAAATACGCGGTGTTGACTAAGCGAAACCGACATTGGACTTGTTTACTACGTTACAGTACATCTTGTGGAATGACGGTACAGTCTCTGTCAGAACTGTTGTACGCGCGAGTTCTTTGCGATTTATAGTCAGCTGCAATGACTTGTACTTCGAAATTGGAAGGGAAAAGCTTCCTGTTCTGATGATTTGACAACCCGAGCTATCATAACGTTCAAACAGACACACCTTCAATGTCCAACTCCCAAAAAGGGAATATGAAAGCCTGGCTATTAAAAAACGAAGAAATATTTTCAAAGGCAAAACTTTATGATTTAATCAAGATTAACAAACAACAAAATTGTTATGCAGTAAACCAGATATTGGCAGAATATGGACACATTACACTCAGATTCCCTCTTATCACCCAGATTTAAATTCGATTGAGTTGATCTCTGGCTTGGGAGTAAAAACACAACTTTTAAGATGAAAAAAGTGGAACATCTTGCCGTCAAAGATTTGGTGGATTTGGCCGTGGAATGGGAAAATGCCGGCCAGCTCTTGGTAACAATTCAGCAGCATTATTCTGAAAGAAAAGGAGATGGCATAGTAGAAAATAAGATAGAGTGAATATTTATTCAGGACAATGGAGCTGAAAATAATCACAACGAGGATGAGGTGGAAAGAATTTCTGGCTTAGAAGCAAAATAAGGTGATGGTGGTGGTAGTGGTGGTGGTGTTCGTGGTGGTAATGGTGATGGTGTTGGTGATGATGAAGGTAATGATGATGATTGTGTGGGGATGGTGGTGATGGTGAAGGTGGTGCTGGTGGTGGTGATGATGGTTGTGGTGATGGTGTTGATGATGGTTGTGGTAATGGTTCTGGTGCTGGTGGTGGTATGATGGTGATGATGGTTGCAAACAAATACAAGTAGCCAGAATGTCCGAAGAAGTACATATGCTCAGCTGCAATTACTAACTATATATATAATATATGATTTTTAAGCGTCTCCCCTTCTCAGGGCTTACCTTCTGGTGCTTTTGTCCAAAATCTCTGCTCTGCCAATTTTCTTCATTAAGGTAGTTTTCCTGCATTGCCCTGGCCACTCCACCCCTCCAGGTAATGCGAGGTCTCTCTGCCTTCTCCTATTGCTATATGGGTCAAGATCTGCTTCCATCTATATTCTGAGATAGTCATACCATTTCAATCTACTCTTTTCAAGCCTTTCCTTTTAAGTTTCTTGTTGTTCAATTCTTTCCCTTATTGTTTCATTTGGAACTATTTGTCTAGACACGACAACTCCCACCCAGTGAATCCACAGAGACGACAAAGCAGAGACTAAATGCCTTCTCCTCTATAAGTAAGAATACTTTCAACAAAGGTATTGAAAATCATTTTGGCTTTGTTCTGTTATATATTTCTCGTCTCCAAAAACACAATTTAATGCTCGAATAGCACCTCATACCAGACATGAGATCTGGGTCACATCTTCCTTACACATGTCAGATATTTAAAACTAATTTTATCATCCCCAGACTAGGTACTCCATATCTTCTCCTTCTCCACTAACAATAAAATATTCTGTGTTAAGTTATATACATGTTTGCATTAACTATTTATGTTTATCTTCTTACCACTCTTTTACGACCATATCTTCAACAGGATATGATAATTACCTTGGCAAGCCTTGAATGTGGTACGCCTACTTCTTTTCCGGTCCCTGGGTCTTTTCATTAGAGTACTGTTTACGTTTCATCAAAATAAAAGTAATTCTTTTTAACAATTTATGTGGTTTTTCGATACATTTACTCGCAAGCAGTACAACATATCCGTTGATAAGAAAGCTACTGGCGAGAATTACGAGACTAGCCGTAAGGTATACATACACAGTTTTGTTGCACGTTTGAGAAATGCGCAGTGACACCATATCTGACTTCAGAGTAAGGAAACGTAATTAATGTGGGACATACACGCCTCCGTAGAAACTCGATATGAAGTCACTGAAGTTGGCACCGGCTCATGACTTGTTTTCTTTGTTTATACAACAGAAAAGGAAGCATGCCTCTTAGTTGAGGTTTCTAAAGTGTAGTTAGCAAAATGACAGTAAGTTGCTACTTTGTAGCAGCTCTAAATCGGTTCAAGCTCCTGTATAATACCGAAAGTAAAGTTATAAGCAATGTTAGTATTCATAGATAAATAAATATTTATGCAATTATTTATTTTCAAACTTTATTACTGTATTTGCAAACGTATAGATGCGGATTAAGCTCATTTATTGCCAATTTTTATATTTATGTGTATCTAATGCATCTTTTTGCTAATTTATGTAATTTTGCAATTATGATTTAAATTCCTTAAGTTTGTTCTCTTCGCCAAAATATTAGACAGTGTTCACAATAAATACATTTTTACTTTCTGTACCAGAAGTACGTACATTGTAGGTAGAGAAGGTATTCTATTTACCCAAAAATTTTACATCTAGGTATCACCGTAAATATATTTTTTGAAGACCCCTGAGTTAAAAAAAACAGTTTTAGAAAAAGGTCCGTGTGAGCGTGCACAGTATAACTCAAAAACGAAAAGTCCGTTAAATACAAAACTTGATATTGAAGATTTTCAGGAAAATCTTCTTAACCCAAATGTTGAATTTGCTCAAAAATGGCTCTAACGGTTTCGATTAAAATACCGAACATTAAAGATATTTGCATTACCAAAAAAATGTATATCTTCAATTTTCCGGGAATAGCTTCTAAAAACCTCTTCATTCTGGATGAGTTTTCCATAACATTAAGCCGTAAAGAGATAGACAAAAACTTACTACCCGAAAATGTAGATCTCGTTAAAACACAAAAGTTATGTCCTATACATTTTTTCGTTGGGTTGACAGTTTTTTTGACAGTTGTTTTATGTTTCAGTTTTAAAATACTTTAATCTTTTCTCATACGGGAATTTGCCAACTCCTGGCAATGCAAAGAAAGAGATTTCAAGCACAGAGTAACCAGCTTTTAAAACATGAGTATTGCTTTAGCCTAGTGAATTCCCGTATTTCTCTTCTACTTAAAATAAAACAAGTAATAAAACAATTTCTTATTGTAATGCATAAGGTTTCCGAAACACATTAACTTCGTCAGAAATAAATTAAGCTGAAATTGAGTATAGATAATAGCAAAAACCTTAACAAATCCAAAATTTACTATTTCTGGGTGTAACTATTCACAAGCCCCTCCCTGTGTCCATATTTTAAAGTTCTTACTGAGTAGAATTTGAAGTCTTTGGACTTGAAATCGAGATTACTGTTTTCGGAGTTTTCCAATAAAGGATAGCTAATTAACTACATATTTTATAATCTTACTTTATCACGAAGATGAGTTTTCTGGTTTGTTACTGCAATTACTTAAGGAGAGGCCACAACGCAAAGCAAAAAGGATACAAGCAATTAGGGATATGTATCTAACATAAGACAAAATGTAAATGTCAAGGTCACATAATACGTAATAAATTGTAGTTCTGACCACATTTCCTGGACACGTTTTTAAGTTCATTTTGTTATCTTTGTACAGATTAAGTTGCTTAAGAAGTCAAATAACACAGGCATTAATCTTAAGTTATAGCTAAGCATTAATTTAATGACGGTGGGCGAAATAATATGCAAACAAAATTGAACTGGATAGCTAGCGAGGCCCTTCGTGGGCGGATTCGAGTACAAAAATCTGATGTGTTCCATTCATATTATTTAACAGCTTATTCTTCTCTCTACTTCATACTAAACGAGATAAACGTTAGTGCTATTACTTGCTTCCTTGTAAGTAGAAGGAAAATAAGGATAACTTTAGGCTAAAGCGATATTCAAATCCTTTTTACTTTCTCTATACGTACTATGTACATAGTGTAAGGAGAAGGTATTGCACTCCACCAAAAAATTCGATGCGGAGATTTCACCGAAAATATATGTTTTAGGGTCCCCTGTATCCAAAACAAGTATTTTCAGAAAAAGGTCCGTGTGTGTGTCCGTGTGTCTGTGAACACGATAACTCAAAAACGAAAAGTCGGTAAAATACCAAACTTGGTATTTAAGTTTAGTGTCTTCCAGGGATGCGACACGAAGATTTTGAGAAACCCCCACCCCAAACTACCCTTTACTTGGAATTTTTTTCAAAAATTTTGATTTTCTAAAAAATAGCTCTAACGATTTTGATTAAAATATCGTATATTAAAATATTTACCTGACAAATAAAATGTATATTTTGAATTTTCTGGGAATAGCCTCTAAAGAGTAGTTCATTCTGGGTCAATTTTACGGAGCTTTGCATAACTGCTAAACCGTAACAGATGGACAAAAACTTACCACACAACAAATGTAGAGCACTTTAAAACACACAATTTATGTTATATACATTTTTTTTTCGTGGAATTGATTGTTTTTGAGATATTCCTTGTTTTTTGGTTTCAGGTATAAAAAACGTATACTTTTCTCATAAAGGGCTTTGTGAACTCGTGTCCATCAAACAAAGGAACTTCAATCTCATAGCACCCAGCTTTTCACTATCAGTTTAACCTATAAAAGACCCTTTATTCGTTTCTACTTACTAGGAAGCAAGTAATAAGAATATTTCTGCTAATCAGCATGAAATAAATGGAAGCATAAGCTTTTTAACAATAATTTGCTGCATCGATATAGAGAAAGTTATGTGAATGGAACACATCAGATTTTTTAATATTATACTATTAAAACCACACATTCACTTCTACACTCATACTTCCAGACTTCGTGGGGGTGTAAACAACTTGAGAGTGTTTATATTGAATATAGTAATTAGGTCACTATAGATTTTCTAATGTTAGTTTTAATTTTTATGACATAAATGATTCTCGAATTGGAAAAAATAAGCCGCTAATAAAGCAGCAAAATATTAAATTTGAGGACAAATAAAAAATCTTATGTGTCAGTTCACATGCCTTTCTCTACATATCTGTAACAAGTTTATTGTTGAAAATCTTATTCTTCTATTTACTTTATGCTAATCGAGATAAATATTAGCTGAAATTACTTGCCTCCTTATTAGTAGAAGGGAAATAAAGGAATATACTAGGCTAAGGCGATAGTCAAATATTTTAAAAGCCTATTGCCATATACTTCACCTTGTTTAGCCTTTTTATGGCAGACTTCCTTATGGTGCAGGGCGTCAACATGGCCCAGTTTGCTGATGACGTCCTGCTCTACCGCACTGACAGGAACATACGCAGAGCCTTCAACCCCATACAGAGACACCTCCGTCTCGTCCAGGGCTGGCGCAGACAGTGGCGAATGTCCGTTAATCCGGGCAAAAGTCATGCTGTTCTGTTCACCAGAAAACGCCCCGAAATAAACCAGATACCCAACTTTTCATATCAGGGCCAAAGGATAGAGTGGGGGAATTCCATACTTGGGCGTCATTCTTGATAAGGGCCTAACTTTTCGTGAACACGTGCGGGGAACGTCGGACAGAGCGAGGGGGGCGGTAGCCTCCCTTTACCCTGTGCTGGCCTCCCAGATGCCGGTTCACTTAAAGTTACGCCTTTTCAAGACGCTTATAGTCCTCCTGATGCTCTATGCTTGCGAAGTGTGGGGGTATGGCAGCACACTCCTGGCTTCTCTGGTTACAGCGGGTATGGAGGACTCCGGTCTATATATTCTGTATGTCGACGTTTCGCTTTGAGGCTACTACATGAAGCTTCGGCCCTCCCATACGTGGAAGATGTTATTAGGCGCCGGGCTCAAAAATTCTACGCCAGATTGGGCTACCATGAGAACGCACTTGTCAGATCCCTGGGGGAGTACTTACCCACTGAACGCCGAAAGAGGCGGTTCCGGGTTCCCTGCATGGCTTGTGGGCACTCCCGGTAACAACGGCTTTAAACCAGCCAACAGCGTAATAGCTGAACAAAGCACTCCCCCCTCCCATTGGGAGAGGTCTATCAAAAGAACACCACCATAATAAATAAAAAATAAACACCAGCGGAGCAGAGGAAAGGATGCTGCTCCTGAAAATGCAACCGCTCGAGGAGCCTACCAGCGCTACCTCCTTAACACCAACACTCGAAACCTCCAAAATTAAAACCTCAACCTTCACCTCATTCCTGTGGTTAAACCCTTAGCAGGGTAGGTACACAGCAACAACACCTAGGCTCACCACGAGCCTACCAGACACGCACGCACGCACGCCATATACTTGAAATCCATTTCTTTGCATGACCAGGAGTTGACAAATTTCCGCATGAGAATTTTTTTGAATTTTTATAAAACTAAAACCAATAAAAAGAAATATGTCGGAAATGGTCAGTTCCACGAAAAAAATGTATATGGCATGAAATGTGTGTTTTAGCGAAATCTACATTTTTTGTGTAGGAAGTTTTTGTCTATCTGTTACGATTTATTAGTGTACAAATTTTATCCTTAATAAAGAACTCCTCAAAAGCTATTCCCGTAAAATTCAAAATACACATTTTATTTGTACTGTAAATACCTTTAATATAAGATTTTGTAATCAACATCTTTAGAGCCATTTTTGAGAAAAAAATTTTCGAAAATGTTTCCATGTAAAGGGAAGTTTGGGGTGGGTGGATTTTGCTCGAAAACTTCATGTCGCATCCCTGGAAGACATTAAACTTAAATGCCAAGTTTGGTATTTTACTGACTTTTCGTTTTTGAGTTATCTTGTTTACAGTCATACGGACACACACTGAGCTTTCTAATATATATATATATATATATATATATATATATATATATATATATATATATGTGTGTGTGTGTGTGTGTGTGTGTCTCTGTATCTGTGAACAGCATAGTTCAAAAACGAAAAGACCGTGAAATACCAAACTTGGTATTTAAGTTTGGTATCTTGCAAGGATGCGACTTGAAGATTTTCAAGAAAATCCCCCAACCCCCAACTACCCTTTACATAGAACATTTTTCGAAAATGTTGATTTTCTCAAAAATGGCTCTACCGATTTTGATTAAAATATCGTATAATAAAAAGGTTTACTAGCAAATAATATGTAAAGCTGGAATTTTCTGAGAATAGCCTCTGAAGACTAGTTTATTCTGGATGAATTTTACGGAATTTTGCATAACTGCTAAACCGTAAGAGATGTACAAAAACTTACGCACAAAAAATGTAGAGCACATTAAAACACACAATTTATGTTATATACATTTTTTTCGAGGATTTGATAGTTTTTGAGATATTCCTTATGTTTGGTTGCAGCTTTAAAAAACATACCTTTCTCATACAGGAATTTGTCAACTCCTGTCCATACAAACAAAGGAACCTATGTAGAGAAAGTAATTACTCGATAAAATATCAATTTTAACTGGTCTAACGTGTTTTGTTGGTTTCTGTCCTAGAGAGAGAAAAGCTAAAAATATTTGAGTGGTATAGCAAGTCTTTGGTTTGCTTCTAACCTAAATATGCTCCCTACAAGTTACGACAGGAATCCTGATAACGTATTTCAGAGTATCGTTTATGTCATACCGCCCAAATCGTATATTAAGGTAGCAGCAACCGCCCTGTTATTCGCATAGTAGTAATTTACAATATCGTCAAGAGATACCACTGATGTTGCTTCCTTAGCAGGACAACGCCTTTCAACTGTCAACTGTCCACGCTATTTATCAAATGAAATAGGGGACAACATATTTTTAGTAGGACACACCTTACCCAAATTTTTAACTTATCTGTACAACTAACTTCACTAGATTGTGTGTGATGTTTACGAGGCCAGTTCAATAAGTACCTGGGTAAGGAATGAATTATTTATTTCTAAAACATTCCTGTCATTTTTTAATTCTCCCAAAAACAGGAAATGTCAACTTCTGCAAAATACGCCTCCGTCTCGACGAAGATTTCTTTTGGTCTAAATGATGATCTCGCTGGTCATTTTTGCATGTTTAAAAACAAGAAGAAATTGCAAAGAGCCACTTCGAACATATGGGGGCTGAGACTACAATTCATAACACAATTCATGTATTTTGGCGGCAACAACTCCGGATTAATGTGCTGGTGCGTTACCCTCGGTCCGCATAGGGTCTAACTACCCCGTCTGGAGCGCACCTCATCCCAGCAGCCAGCCGAAGTCGGGGAACGGAGAAAGTCACTATGTGTATCCTTTTTCCTTGCCACCCCGCACCGAGCACCATCGTCGACACTTCCAAATGCTGAAAGAAACCAGTGGGACAAAAGATAAATAAAAAAGCAATGGAAACGAAATGGAGGGACAGGAAATCCGGCGGGCTACAAAAAAAATAAAGAATTACCCACCATTCGCCTGGCGACACGGAGAAACCTCCGAAATAAACCATGGGTCAGATAGCCTGGCCACGAAAGCGAACCAGCGACCTCCCTAATGCGGGTCGCCTGAGTCATCTCTCTCTCTGCGAAAATAGGGAATAAAGTAAAAAATCACCAGCCTCAGCCAGAAATTGAACTCGGGAGAAGGAAGAAATAAAAATCAAACACTTATGTTATTTGTTCGGAAGCAGTAAAATAAACAAATAAAGAATAGTGCCTATAGTCGTGTGTAGTCAGCTGGAAAGTTTAATCAGACTTGAAACTGGCGTACGGCATCTCGCCATGGTAGCTTAAGGAATGACCATCAGTGTGGAGAGTCGAAGATTCGTGGTTCAAGTCCCGGCCGTGGCATGGAAGTTTTCAAATGTGATTCGTAACTCTAATAGATATACTACTGTGTCAAGAAAGTTCCGGGAATTTGCTAACAAAACACAAAAAAATTAATTATTCATCCAATTTTATTTTATCGCCTTCAAAGTAGGCCCTTCTGAAATTACATATTTATGCCAACGAATAATCCAATCATCAAAACATTTTTGTAGGTACTTTTAGGAATCGATGTCAATTGCCCCCGCGAATTTTCCTTTATGTCTTCTATCGACTGAAAACGGGTGCCTTCAAGTAGTAACTTGAGTTTTGGAAAGAGAAAGAAATCAGCAGGAGCCAGATCAGGTGAATACGATGGTTGTTCGATGAAATTTGTTGAGTTTTTGGCCAGAAATTCGTTCACAATAATAGCCTTGTGAGCTGGTGCGTTATGGTGGAGCAGAATCCACGAGTTGTCGTTCCACAAATCTGGCCTTTTTCGCCGTATTTGTTCTCTCAATCACCGCATAACGCTCAGATAATAGTCTTTATTTACCATCTGACCTTCCGGCAAGAACTCTGAGTGCACGACACCACGATAATGGAAAAAAACCTGTCAATGTGACCTTCAGTTTTGATCGAGTTTGACGTGGCCTTTTAGGTTTCGGTTCAGTTGGAAGGCTCCATTCGGAAGCTTGTTGACTGGTTTGAGTGTCAAACTCTTAAACCCATGTCTCATCACCAGTTACAATGCGTTTCATGAATGTGGGGTCGGAACTGGCTCGTTCTGGCATGTCTTCAGCAATCCTTACGCGATTGAGTTTTTGTAGAAAATTCAAGTATTCCGGAACTAACCGAGCTGCAACGCGTGTCATGCCCAAACAATCGTTTAAAATGGTACGAATCATTTGTGAGACACAGAAAATTCAGCGGCAATCTCTCTCTCAGACCTAAATTACGATTTTCAGACACCATTTCCTTCACTTTAGCGATGTTCAGTTCAGTTGAAACCGTTCATGGCCGACCAGAGTGAGGCAAATCTTCCACCACATCTCGACCACTTTTGAATGCACTGTACCACTCATATGCTAGTGTTTTTGATAAAGTCGATTCACCATAAGCCCTCTGTAACATTTTCAGCGATTCGGCACACGAAATATATTTGCAATGCAAAATTTGAGACAGATTCTTCGGTCAATATTTGTATCCATCGTAAAATCGCAAATTACCTTTAAGATGAACTAACATAATAGCGTGCTGTAAACAAACTAGATGACAGATGACGATCAAACTGCGCTTTGGTATAGAGGAAAGTTGTACCAACTTAGCGATAACAATGATTTCGAATCCCCTTTTAAACAGGATTTTTTAATGATCAATTCCCGGTACTTTCTTGACAGAATTGTATATTCCTCAAGCAGTTTATTGGTGCTTCTATAGTTCGCTTTGTTTATGAAAAACATCAACATCTTGAAACTCAAAGGAATTGGAAGAGTTACGCGCTCATTTGTGTGTTACTCTTTCAGAAACTTCTTGCATAGAAAGACTCTTAAAGAAAGAACGAATATTAATTCTGTATCTCAATATTCCATAGGATACAATATAAATTAAGGTCTGTTCCACATAAGTTTGCCCAGTATCGCTTAGCAATCATGTGAATTAATCCTCATTTCTTATAAGCTACTGCGTCGAAATATATTCTGCCTCTCACAAATACCATCCCCCCAAATAAACTGTATTTTGTATTTTATTGAAGACAAAGTGAAAAGAAAGAAAAAATAAGAAAAAAAGTGTCTGTCGGTCGCGTCTAATGCAAAAATTAGTTAACTAAAGCTAATAACTTGACTGAAAAGGAGAAATTCCCAAAATCAGCCTTGGTTAGAATCCCTAAATTCCATCCATCCCATCCCTTTTGAATACGGTATGCACACACTAAGCAGAGCAAGGTTAGGCGATAAAAGCGATATCAACGCTGCGCTTTTGTCATCCGAGAAGCAAGTTTAAAACAAGGATTCTATTTCACCACAGCAGTCAATGAGAGGTGACTGACGGTTAAGAGATACGGGACAAACTTACGTAGAACATACTTTAGTTGCATTTTCTACGACCTTGAAGTTTTTAATTGAATATTTATTTTGTTTCAGGTGAGTAAGGCGCTGTAGTTTACCAACCAGAGTTTACCCTATCATCAACAGCAGGTAAGCTGAGATTTTTGAGCAATGGGCTGAGCTGGTTTCAGGTCATTGAAGAATGGTTTCTCAGAGATGGTCATGCATCTTCCCTCTGGAACAATGAAGTACATTTTCATTTTTTGTTTGTTTGTTTTAGATGTTTTTCGGTCGCTTATCTCAGGTCAAATTGTAATACGAACGGTATTATTAAAAATAAAGAAAGAAAAACAAAGGTTTTATATCGAGAGAAAGATGGAAAAAATGGAATAAAAATGTGTTTGAATCCTCAAACTGAAGTACTGCCGCTTACAAAAGCATCGCATGTTTGTGCAAAAGAACATAATTTCAAAAATTTGTATCTGTGCATATTGGTCTTCAGATATTTCAAAGTATTGTACTTCTCTCATTATCTGCACTGTAATCAAACCCACGAGGTACAGAGGCTCAGGCGTTTCGTCTGAGACTGGCATTTGGAAGGTTTATGGATCGATTCCCATGGCCAAGTCTCTGACCTATGGGTTTTATCCGGATTTTCCCGCGTCACTAAGCTAATGCTGAGGAGATATCTTCATTCCTCGAATTTCCTGTCCCTTTATTTCATCTCCATGTCATTCAACTTTCAGAGTTGTAGGTATCGGCGAGGACTGTTGTAGTAGCGTCCTTCCGTGGTGGTGACTGCGCTCTGGAAATACACTTCTCGGCGACGGGATGGCGTTGGAAGTCATTTGTAGACCAGGGAGTTTGGTCAGACCTAGGGCGCAGGCATCTAGTACTCCCCTCGTCAGGATGAACAACTGCTTGGTCTTTGTTAGGGACCCTCCAAGGTGGCTCTTTCCCTGCCGACCAGTTTCTGCCGCTCCTTGAAATTACTCTTATCTCATCCTATCCTCCTGGGTCTGACGTACAATAAGCCAATGACTGCAGTGCGGAATCACCTCCTACATCACACACACAGTCGGCAAATTCATCATTGAAGGCCATGAATGCGGGAGATTCTAAAAGCAAAGTCATATGGTACTTTCATAGAGGTGTGCAAATTGATCCTATTCCTACTTACGCCTGCTAGCTTATGCAACACGCAGCAATTTTACTCCTGGCGTGAGGGAAGACAATTTTTTCCAATCTTCGCCCACATACTGAGCAGCGCGTGCTTAACAGTTGCTGTATGCGTTTAGGACCTGAAATCTTGTTAGATGCATGCATCGAATAAAGTAATGCATATTTTGGAGGTAGGTACATTAGGAGTTAGTGAAGCGCAAACGTATTAAGAATTTACAGTCAAACCTTTTAAAAGCTGTCACTATGTGATTAAAATTCCGTTCTCTTTTTATGGCTAGGAGTAAAACAAAAGAAATAGTAATGAGAAACTCCACAAAAGTTTAAGTACTTTAAAATAAAAATCGATTACAAGAAAACGGTTAATTACATAAATAATGTAGTTAAGAGTATTTTAACTGTGTATTTTAACCAGATCTACATTTTTTATGTAGTAAGTTTTTGTGTCTCTTACGGTGTACCATTTACGCAAAAGTGATGTAGAATAAAAAGGCCTTCTGAGGCTATTCCCAGAAAATTGAAGATGTGCACTTTATTTGTAAATATCCTTAATGGGTTGTATTGTAACCAAACTCGTTAGAGGCAATTTTTAAAAAATTAAATTTTCGAAAACTTTTTCCCCTAGAGAATAGTTTGGGACGGAGGATTTTCTTGAAAATCTTCGTATAGCATCCTTTGAAGATTCTGAACTTAAATAACAAGTTTGATATTTAACTGCATTTTCGTTTTGGTGTTATCGTGATCACAGATACACTCACGGGCACACGGACTCTCATGAATAGAGAAACACATGGACTCACATAAACACACACCAGCCTCACGTGTATTTCCGGTGAATACTCGGTATCGAATTTTTGGGAGGAATTTAATACCTTCTCTACCTATCTACTAAGTACTAAGTGAAGAAAAAAGCGCTCAAAGTCATTTATGCACGTTATTAAAAATAGAGATTTTAACAGTTGTAAGCACAGGTATATAACAGGTTAATAATAATAATAATAATAATAATAATAATAACATCTAATAGGATATCCATTTGCATAACTGAAAGTTTTGCAAAGATGTCATACTATTTTAAAGCATTTTCAGCGTAGTGGTAGAAAATATCCGAATGCACCTTCCGGACATGTTCAAAATGGTCAAGTTTTATCATCTGATTATCAGTTTGGAGCATATAATTGTGGAAAAGCGTTTAACTCTACAGGTAATAAGTATTAGGATCTCATATTGTAAGGATGTGCATTAAATAATACTTGTTTATCACTGGCAGTGAACATTATGAGAGTTTCACAGTTCCACGGTTCTAAAACCTCTCCTGACGGCAGTCACCTGCCCAGTACTGAGGTAAACTCCAACCTGCGGAAACCTTCCTGTGGTTAAACAAATAGTTGGTCAAGCATTGAAAGGTACTTCGACTAGCTATTCTTCGAGAAAGTTCGCCATCTGTATTCCAATTTATTCTGAAGCATTGCCTTAATCTGTCTTTCTAGCAATAGGGGATTGTAAAAAGACGGCAGAAAATGAACGAGATGGTTGCTAGAGACTGAAAGCGACTTTAAGTAAGAGCAGCAATGTGAGGCTCTTAATGCATTTCAAGTAATAAATAAAGTTTGTTACAAGTTTACCGGTGTTTTTGTTACAACAGCATGGTCATAGGTTATGATCATTAGCATACTTTTCAAATAATTCTGTTACGAATTTCTATAATGATATTTTAGAAAAAAACAGATGTGTTCCATTCAGATGACTTTCTCCAGCGGTTCCAAAAACAAAATATTCTTAAAAAAGATTATTCTTTTGTCTACAACATGCTAATCAAGATAAATATTACTAGAATTGGTCATATTCCTTGCTTCTTTGTAAGTAGAGGGGAAATAAGGGAATGCATCGGCTAAAATTATAGTTAACTCTTAAAGCCGGTCACAATGTGAAACAATTAAAACTCGATTCTCTTTGCTTGCTATGGGTAGACAAAAGAGAGACGAAGGAAATATGTTAGGTTAATTCTACAAAATTATATAACATTAATTACGTGTTTTAACAAAATTTACGCTTTTTTGAGTAAGTTTTGTCTGTTTCTTACGGTATATCCAGTTATACAAATGTCATCCAGAATGAAGAGGGCTTCAGAGGCTATTCACAGAAAATTAAAGATACACATTCCGTTTATTGTGAAAATATCTTAAACATTTGGCATTTTAATCAAAATCGTTTGAGACACTTTTGAGAAAACTAAAATGTTCGAAAAAATTTCCATGTAATGGGTAGTTAGGGGTGGAGGGATTTTCTTGAAAATCTTCGCTTCGCATGCTTGGAATTTACTGAGTACTATGCCAAGTTTGGTATATAATGAACTTTTCGTATTTGAGCTATGCTGCCCGCACACGTGCGCACACACAGACACACACAACACAGACTAACACACACACACACACACACACACACCCAATACACTCGGACATGTTTCTAAAAATGATTTTTTTATTCAGGGGTTCTCAAAACATGCATTTCCGGTGAAATCTCGGTAACGAATTTTTGGGTGCATTACAACCTTCTCTATCCACTTCGTATATTACACATACGTGTTAGAGAAAGTAAAAAATTACAATACTTGCATTATATTATTAAATAATATAAAATCCAAGCACATGAATGTAAATAACGAGCAAAGCGTTGTTGCAGAAGTATGTTAATTAAATTTGTATCCGGATGTTTTAAATTTAAAGCCGAAAAATAATATTCCATATATCTAAAATCCTATTTTGGAGATACCATCTTCTTATACTGTTAAAATACTCTTAACTTCATCTCATATCAGTTCACATTTTAAGAAAACAAAATAATGTGATTTAAAATGCATTTTTGTTCGGAGGAAGTTTGCCAACGTGCTATTGTTGTGAAACAACTATTATTAGTAATTTCTATAACTTCAACTAACTGTGGCTGTGTATGGCAATTGGTGATCACTAAACCATATTCCTATTTATGTTTCCACAGTTTCATTTTATTATTGACAAAGTATATAATTGATATGCGCCTGGAATAAAATATTGCAGGTAGTATAATTGTAAACATTTGTGGCATACGAATAAGTTTCTGCTTTATCGTATACCACTAGCACCAGACGGCCCAAAAACGCCGTATTTCATGTGTGCAGGCGTTAAAAGTGTTGAAGAACTCAAGCAAACTCAAGCAAACAGCGATCAATCGAGTTGTGGGCGAATAGCATGAGTGACATTCGCGGAAGCGATGAGGGAATCGCGCTCATTGAGAGGCAGTACCCAGACTTGAAGTAGATTCCGTGATTATATACAAGAACGTGTAAGCATGCCGAACACGCTGTCAACTGTTTATTTTTGAGAAAATAAAGCCACCTTTTTGATTGACAAGTAACTAGAAAGGCTTATTATACCTATCAGTATCCGCCTTTAGCGGATGTTATTCTTATTTAACATTAGAGACTAGATCAACTGTAGGATTAAATCAAAACATAAGGTGCCGACATAAATACCATGCATGAGAGCACGCAGTGTTTCATTGTTGTTATTATTATTATTATTATTATTATTATTATTATTATTATTATTATTATTATTATTATTATTATTCACCATGCTTAAAGTGTGATAACGAAAAACATCAAAATACGAGAACAAGTCTACAAATCTCCACCATCACACTTTTCTGTAAATTCCTTGGACCTTTTCTACAGTTTTCATATTTCTTGATAGAAGCATTTAGTTTCTCGGAGATGCTTTAAGTGCTCTTTGAACGCGTGTCTCGGTGTTTTGTTAGGCACGTGACTCCACTGTAAGCGTGTAAGATCTGCAAAGTGCCGCAGAGAATATGATTTATTCTCCGTGAGCACCTGATTGCCGGCCAGTTTTAACATTCCTCGAGACAGTCAGAAGGGCGGATCTCAAGGCCCTGGCAGATAACAGGAAAAGTGAATTAATTTTACACACGTGTTCTAACCCAAAGGCAACGGTGTGTTAACAATTCAACCCAGACAGGTGCATTTCAAATGAAAGATTTGTGTGTGGTCGTTACTCAAGTTGACCCAAAGCAATTTGAAATATATCTTACTGTTGTAACGCTTTCTGAAAACATTCTCGTAAGCCAATGTACAGTATTACCAACTGCACAGTTTGATTTAAAGACACTGAGAACACCAAGAAGAACTAAGATTGCGACTATTAGATACATTAAACTTTCGTATGAAATTAACGAAAAAAGTATATTTGCAGGAATTAAGCATTTAATGTTCATATTCGAATTTATATTTTTTGTGGCTTATGGCTAACTACCCCTAAGCGTAATATTTATTAAATTAGTTTATGCAGTTTTTTTTTCGTGTACAGAAAAATTTAATTCTTTGGAATACATTTAAATATTGTGTTGTTATTTGATAGGAGTTAGTTTTAGTTAGCATGTTGTTGACAACGACCGATCAAAAATCTATAATCGCTTGATATAGCAAGAGTTGTAGCAACCTTTGGGCACCGACAGAGAATCAACATTTAGCTGCAGACCTTGCTTCGGGCTCGTCAGTCATCTAAATATCGTACAATAAACCTGTTTCCTAGTCTCTACTTTATAAAACTGCGTTTTTCTCAAACTTATATTTTCACACTTTCAAAATTTTCCACATGTTTGAGTTCTAATTTAATACAACTAAAATTTCTCAAGCTGTTCAGAGATATTGTAATATTAGAAGCGACAAATTATCCTAATGCCAAGATTAGATGAAAACTTTTTAAAAAAGTATCATAATTCAGTATTCAAATTTATTTAAATATCAAAGCTTATAGGTTTTGTGTGTGGTTCAAAGTTTCAATTCCGAAAATACCAATCAATTTACTAAATTTTGGGACGTGTAGAACATTTTTATTGAGCAATATCATTCATTTATATAATTTGAATAAAATGTAGTATTCATATTAACCTGACAGTAATGCAATTACAGAAGTTTTAGAAGAATTTATACAATAATATTTAAATTTGAAATTTCACTTCTAGAGTACCTTACATTAGAGTAGTTTCCTTTTTTTCTTCCTGAACAAACCAGAAGCAAGCACGGGTTGTATCACATGTTTTTGGAGAATAAATTATCTGAACACACTTTTTGTCCTCTGGTGGTCTAGATATTGTAGGTCAAAAGAAGTGTATCTGCTTTCTTTCAACACTCTTACTTTCTCTACATAGTAGGTAGCTAAGCTAGAGAAGATGCAGAGAGTTCACTAGAAATACAGGCACTGAAAACCCCTGAGTAAAAAATCGGATGTATTCGATTCACATGTCTTTTTCTACCTATTCTGCAATAAGCTACTTTTATAAATGTTGTTCTTCTATTTACCTCATCTAAACGACATAAACATTATAAGAAAACGCCTTATTAATTAGTTCCTTCTAGGTAGAAGGGAAATAAAGGAATACTAAGATAATCAATATTTTAAAGCTGTTCGCAAAGAACTGCCATGACCAAGAGTAAATCAAAAGAAAAGCATATGACTACTTTCCGTCTGAAAAATATGAGTATTTTAAAACTAATACCAATAACAAGCAATATTTCGAAAATGAATCTCCACAACAACAAGAACAACAAATATGTGAGAGATAAATTGTATGTTGGTGTAAAACTTGTTGTCTACCGCTTACGGTTTACAAGCCATGCAAAAATTCTCCAGAGGCTATTTTCAGAAAATTCAAGGAATATTTTTGATAGGTGACATTTTAATCAAAATTGTTACAGTGTTTTTGAGAAAATAAAAAGTTTCGACAAATGTTCCACATAGAGGGTAGTTTAATATTTGCTTGTGTTTTATGAGTTAAAAATAGGCATTGGAAATAAGGTAAGCGGAACTCTTTGACAGTTGTAGCCAGCTTATAGTTTTTATGAGATTCTCCAAGCTGTCTCCCATGTTTTGTACAAATCAACCATAATACTTACATGAAAGTTCAGCGAAGTTAGGGAAATTGGTGATATTAACATCATATGCAACTCCTATCCCCCTCCTCCTATAATTCAATTTTAGAATAGTTTTAGGTCTTCCCATACACCTTTCAGTAAAATCATTCAGAATGATGCCAAAGATATTCAACAAAACGGGCCTGAAATTAGGTGGCACGAATATGAAAACCAGCTAAATCCTCAGTTAATTTTTAAAATTATTTTATATGTGTTTTGGGAAGAACAATGATATTTCGTAATGAAATAATTATCAAAACCACTTGAGCAGATATGCAATTTACCTTACACTAAACTTACCCACAAGCAGATTTTGTCCCCTTTTCGATAGTAGTAAATAATCTATATCGTTACATCCATTTTTACGTTCTGTAGCACATAAGTACAATGCACATAGTAGATAGAGCAGGAACTGTATTCCACCCAAAAATTTGGTCCCAAAATTACATCGAAAGTGAATGTTTTCAGGACTTCTAAATCCAAAAAAGAAATAATCTTTAGAAAAAAAAATTCGCGCGTTTTGTGTGTGTCTGTCTGCCTCTCTGTGTATGGACAACAAACTCAAAAACATTAAACTTCGTATTTAAATGTAAGATCTACCAAGGATGCGACACGAAGATCTTCAAGAAAATTCCCCCACTCCCAATTTTCGATATTTTCAAAAATGGTTCTAGCGATTTTAATTAAAGTGCCATCTATATGTTTCAACATATTTTTATGACAAATGAAATGCATTACTTTCTTAAAACTGACTAACCGTAAGAAACGGGCACAAAAAATGTAGATCTCGTTAAAACACACAACTTTATCAAGCATTTGTTGTAAAGTTAACCATTTCTAAGATATTCCTTGTTGTTCAATTTTAAAATACTTAACTTTACTCAAACGGGAAGTTTTCATTTGTTTCATATGTCTTTTGTTTTTCTCCTGCACACGCAAAAAGAACCAAATTTAGATTGTTTCCCATAGCGATGAGCTTTTAAAGGATATGACTATCACTTTAGTCTGATTACTTTCCTTCTACTTAAAAGGAACTAAGGGATAGTCATTTCTGTTAATGTTTATTTGATAATGATGACATAGATAAAGCAGTAAGCAATTGTATTCGTTTCCAGAGCAATAGAGAAACCATGTGAATGAAACATACAGGAAATATTATAAAATAAAATTTGATGTGTTACACTCACATGACTTTCTCTAGCTGTTCTACAAACTCCATACATAAGATTATTCTTCTTTCTGCACCTTGCTTATCGAGGTACTCATTAGCACAATGTTCTTATTATTTAGTTCCGTATAAGTAGGAAGAAAATAAGGGAATACACTAGGCTAAACCAATAGTCAAATGTTTTAAAAGCTGTCGCTATGCGATTGTCATTGCAAATCGCTTCTTTTCTTGGCCAGGAGTAGAACAAAAGAAAAACGGACACTCCCGTCTGAGAAAAGTATAAGTACTTCACAACTGAAACTAATAACAATGAACACCTCGAAAACGGTAAGCTCCACGAGAAAAATGTATATGACATAACTTGTGTATTTTAACAAAACCTAAATTTTTTGTATAAATTTTTGTCTATCTCTTACGGTTTACTAGTTATGCCAAATTAAGCAAAATTCATCCAGAATAAACAGGTCTTCAGAAGCTATTCCCAGAAAATTCAATTTTATTTGTTTGTTAGGTAAATATCTTTAATATATGATATTTTAATCAAAATCGTTAGAGCCATTTTTAAGAAAATCAACATTTTCGAAAAAAGTTCCATGTAAAGGATAGTTTGGGGTGGGGGGATTTTTCTCAAAATCGTCGTGTCGCATCCCTGGAATATACTAACTTAAATGCCAAGTTTGGTATTTTAGCTATCTTTCGTTTTTGAGTTATCGTGTTCACAGACACACGGACACACGGACACTCACACACGCGGACCTTTTTCTGAAAATGCTTTTTTTGGGTACAGGGGGTCCTAAAACATGTATTTCCGGTGAAATCTCGGTATCGAATTTTTCGGTGGAATACAATACGTCTCTAGCGCGGTGGTAGCGCAGCTGCTTACCAAGCGGGAGACCTGGGTTCGATCCCCAGTACCGGCGTGGGGATTTTTCCCCCGCTGGGAGACCTGGACCGGGGTGCACTCAGCCTCGTAAGGTCCCTGGGGGGCCAATTGAGGAGCTACTTGATTGAGAAGTAGCGGCTCCAGGTCATGAGGACCGCATTAACCGGCCGGGAGGGGCTCGAGGCGCTGACCACGTCTCACCCTCCAATACTGCCCCCCATCCATGACGTCTGTAGTGGACCGAGATGGGGGACGCAGCGGCCGGGCGGTAGGCCAAGGTTCCCCGTGAGCTGTCGTGCCATGGAGTTACAATACGTCTCTATCCTTATCTACATTGTACACATGGGGATAGAGAAAGTAAAAAATCTGATGTGTACCATTCACATGACTTTCTCTATATCCTTGCAACAAATTATTCTTAAAGAGTTTATACTTCTATTAACTTCATGCTAATCAGTAAAACATTAGCAGAAATGGCCATATTGCTTGCTTCCTTGTAAGTAGAGGTGAAATAATAGAGTACCATAAGTTAAAGTGTTAATCAAAAGCTGGTTGCTATGTCACTGAAGTTCCTTTGTTTTTATGGACAACAGTTGACAAATTCCTGTATAAGAAATGTATAAGTTTTTCATAGCAGAAACCAAAAATAAGGAATGTCACAAAAAAGACGAACTCCACGAAAAAATGTATACAACATAAATTTGTGTTTTATCGTGCTCTACATTTTTTGTGCAGTAAGTTTTTGTCCATCTCTTACGGTTTAGCAGTTATTCAAAATTTAGTAAAATTCATCCAGAATAAACTACTCTTCAGAGGCTATTCCCATAAAATTCAAGATATACATTTTATTTATCAGATAAATGTCTTTAGTATACGAAATTTTAATCAAAATCGTTACAGCCATTTTTGAGAAAATCAAAATTTTCGAAAAAAGTTCCATTTAAAGGGTAGTTGGGGGTGGGTGGGATTTTTCTCAAAATCTTCGTGTCGCATCCCTGGAAGATACTAAACTTAAATACCAAGTTTGGTATTTTACTTACTTTTCGTTTTTGAGTTATCGTGTTCACAGACACACGGACACACACACACGGACCTTTTTCCGAAAATGCTTTTTTTAGATAAAGGGTACCCTAAAACGTATATTTCCGGTGAAATCTCGGTATCGAATTTTTTGGTGGAGTGCAATACTTTCCTATACACTATGTACATAGTGCCTATAGAGAAAGTAAAAAGTAATGAAAATGGTTCCAGATAAGAAGGGGCTTTTCTTTAAAAGGTTTGCTTGGCATGATTAAACGAAGTCTGTCAAGAATGAGATGTCTATTATCTAACATTTCGTGTTGAGTTAGGTATGTTACTCACACACACACACACACACACACACACATGTTTTTTAACATAGAGGAACTCGCAAATAATTAAGGCAAAATACCTGAATTTTGCCTACAGTTCAGTTCAAGTTCCATCACGCCATGTTGACGTGTATTAGGAAATGTCTAATTCGCGAGTTCACACATGGCGAGGGATGAACTCATCGCACTATATGACGTAAGCACGACTTGCGGACGTGAAACATGATGAATTTAATCAAAATACTTTTTCTTTCAATGTATGTGGTTCTTTTAAGTGCAAATAATGTTACACGGGATTAACGGATTTATTTTCTTCTGAAAGAAGCCATGTTATTCACGTTTATATGTGTATCGGAGGTTGTTAGAGGCTAGCATGATTGCCGCTTTACCATGGGGGCGACTTAATCTACAATAAGTAGAAGTATTTTTAGAACATGATAACCCTACCCCACTCTTCTTCCAAAGTCGGACTGACTCTAAAGTTTGACATTAAGGTGTGTTGAAAACCAACCCCCGCTGTTGCCAAGTCTTCCAATTACTGGTCCCTTAACTGAGGTGCGATTCTCAACTTGCAAGCAGTGTCTCCAGGAAACAGATTTTATTACTGCGTTGCCTCTCGCCCCTAATACAGGGTCGTCTTTTGTTTGTTAATGGTTATTACCCAGTGATAGGGGGGGACGGTCCCATTTGAGGGCCATCATGTTTTGGAGAAAACTATAAGCGGAAAAGAAACAAACAAAACAATAAAGCCATTTCTTGGTGGTCCCAAACTTCTCATAGAAACAAATGATAGAGGAAGCGTAGAAGCGTATAAATTACTAGGAAATGATTAGGATAGGCGTTGACATAAAGCACCTCGTTATGTTGAAGTCGGGAAGTCCGCGATGGCTATCGTGAGCCCATTAATTTGTTGCGAGCGCAAAATTGCTATGTCTCCAGCATGAAGGTTCACTAATAGCATCTAAATGCCACTCCGCCCCGTGTTCAATGTAAAGTGCTCTTTATACATTGAGCCAGCCGACCCACACAGGCACCTGTTCTCTGGTGGAAACAAAGAAATGATGCCATAGAGGTGCCAATTGCATTTAAATTTCTGAAATGAATAAGTAATACCACACTTCTGTTCTTACCTCTTCATTATTACCTGTCCTTCTCGCTTATTGAAGATACAAATAAATACTATTGATGCTGTTATAACATTTTTGTTCCTTGTTAATATTCAAGAATATTCTTGCTATTATTGTCATCACTTGTATTATACTTTAAGCAATTTATACTAATATGATAGAGGGGAAATTTGTACTTGTATACTCGTGTTTAGACTTTAACGTGCACATTCCCTGAGATTGCAGCCTGGTCTTTCCCTTCTTGCGGTTCTAATGACTGACTAAAACTCAATAGGGAGAGTTTATATCCTCTATTATATTACAACCCCATGAAATGTGCACGCTAAAGCCTTAACATGAGTACATATATGTATGTATTCATTGAATTGGTATGTATTATATTGCATTGTACTGTATAGCATCTACTATATTGTAGTTTACTGTCTTCTACTTATTGTATTGTGTTATCTTGTATGTTAGAAGTACACTCCTTAGTATGGAAGAACGATCAATGTACTGCATGAAAATATGGAAAGATGAATCCTTGTTCTAATTCAGCTTGATGTTGATCATCAATTACAGCACTCTGAGGCAAGGCAGCGAGGAACTCTTGAGCACATATATGTAGATCGTTTTCTACTGACGGTCACAGCAGACTATGATTTAGTTTTCTGTAAGTTTTCCCTTTGGTCTCCTAGTTTATGATTGTGGTTGAAGGTCATCACTGTATTACACTCTATACATGAATATTACACATCACAAGAAGCGATATTGTCCGGGGAAACACTGAAAGTTTGCTTTAGGAACTGGAAGTGACTGTACTGCAATAATTGAGGCGTGTCTTGTTTGTGGAAAATGTCCAGGCCAGCTGTACACAAAGTTTTGTCAATAACATAATAACTTTCCCATGTATAGTTCTCAAAGTCATTGTTCTTGGGTGCTCTTGAGAGAGCTCCAGTTCAATCACAGGGCGTGTCTGAAATGGACATTTTTTCTTGAAAGAATTGCCATGCATGATGTCCAATTATATACAAAATCTTGTTGGACATCAACAACAGTAAAGGGGGATGGTGTTTTCCTTTCACTTCTTATGACGTCATTCCATTCAACTGGAGTCTCAACACGACTCTTTGGTTTGTGAGTCCCATATTCTTATTGCCTTCTAGGTAGCTGTGACCTCTGACGGGAAATGTAACTTGGGTTTGTTCAAACCTCTTATTTCCACGGTAGCGGAAAACAGAATGATTTTTATTTTGCCATCCACAAGACGAACAGAATAACTGAAGCATTGTTACTCCTTCAGGTAGAAAATTTTCAATGGAATGATGTAGAAATGAAATTACTCGTTTGGGGCCTCTCTTTGCAACAATTTGATCATAAGCATAAAATACACACTCCTGGGTGGACAGTCCGTGAATATTCAGATATCTCGTTATAGCAACAGAATTACTTATATTGCACTTATTTCGATTTACAACAATGAACCTTCTTTACTTTAGATATATAAAATAAAGTTTAACAAACCTAACACAACACTATTTATTTATGCAAAATACAATTTACGGTTATACCACTTTCAACAAAGGAATTTAATAATATTTCGACTGCTTCCTAACAAACATCCAGGACTTTGATCTTTATTCCATAAAAGTCTTGGACCGTTCACTATTCCATTTGACTTAAATTTTAAACCACTCATAATTTGGACTCTGATCATTTTTTCTCAACAAACTGACATTCAGAATATAGTTCTCAACCTTCTGAACCAGATGGCACCACTATTTTTGTTAATTGGACTTTGATATTTTTCCCCTGGGCCCTTCAGGTATTTTATGCCTTATTTTCCAAACCGGTACTTACTTTCTAGATAAACGTTTGCACAAATAATTTCATTTTATATTTCGCTATATGTACAAAGGGAAACCATCTAACTTCTAAAAACGTAACGAAATATTGAAATATATGAAAGGCAATGAATACTGGCATATCTGTGGATGCCAAAAAAAAAAAAAAAAAGTATACACCTAAATATTTTGTTTCAGAACGATGCAAAAACTTAAAAAAAAGAAAAAAAAAGTAAGATTTTGAATATCTCTCATGTACGACACGAGTAGTTGGCAGGCTGAGGGCAGCCCGATGGAGTGTTATACGTGTACCCATTCTTGCTAGAATTTAACCACGTGCTGACGGGACTATAGCGTATACAGGATGGTGGATGTAAATGAGGTTAGGGAGTGAAGGAGCAAGTTTGGTCCTCAACGGTAGCCAGTCATGGTGCAACGGCCCTTGTGACCACTAGTGTAATTAATTTACAAACTGTTTTTATTTATTTTGGGGTTCAAATGTTGAAGTTCAAGCGACTCTTAGAATTGTAAAGGCCGTAGCCGTAGCAGCTTTTGGTTACCGGAGATGCTCGCAAGCCTTGCGGGGAAGCCGGTATCGCCTGAAGCGGCGGTTTCTGGGATTGTAATCTCCGCGAGATCTAACGGGGGCGCTTCGATGGAAGGGCAGAACGTCGTTAAATTTTACTGCGCGGCGCCTTATCTTGTCCTCCAGGTATGGTAGGAGGATACAGGGAAACAATTATAAAATTATACAACATTTATTTACGTCTGTGGCCGCATTTGGGAGGTCCTCTGTGGACCGACTAATCTAGCTGGGGATTTTCGATGTTTCCCTCAGTTACCAAGGTAGTGCCGGATTGGATTTTTAATACCAGAACCCAAAGTTCCATCTTAAGTCTAACACAAGAAGGAAGCTGAAAATAGATGGTAATTGCGTTTGCGCTGCCATGTATCACGATAAAGAAAGCAAATAGACTGGACGGCATCTTAACCTCATATGTTTGTCGCGGAGCTGCATTTAACCATCTGACTTAATATTGTAAAGCAGCTAGATTGCACCATTAAAATGACGTTCTCTACATCTCTGTAACTAAGTATTGTTGAAAAGCTTATTCTTTAATATACTTCCTAATAATCGAGATAAACATTAGTAGAATTGATATTGTATCTCTTACTTGCTTCCGTGTTAGTAGAAGGGAAAGCGAAACAAGGGAATACATTAGGTTAGACCGACAATCAAATCTTTTAAAAGCTGGCCCCATATGGTTGAAATCCATGTCTTTGCATGACCAGGAAATAACATATTTCGGTATGAGAAAAGTTTAAGTATTTTAAAACGATTTTGATTAAAATCCCGTATATTAAAGCTATTTATGTCCGAAATAAAATGTATATCTCGAATGTTTTGGGTATAACCTCTGAAGACCTCTTTATTCTGGATGAATTTTACTGAATTTTGCTTAACTGCTAAACCGTAAGAGATAGAAAAAAGCGTACTGCACACCATTTTTGTCATTTACGTTTTTGTTGTGGAGGTAACCGTTTTCGAGATATTCCTTGTTATTGGTTTCAATTGTGAAGTACTTAAACTTTTCTCACACAGGAAGTGTCTGTTTTTCTTTTGTTCTACTCCTGGCCAAGCAAAGAAGTGATTTGCAAAAACAATCGCATAACAATAGCTTTTAAAACATTTGACAATCACTTTAGCATAGTACATTCCCTTATTCCCTTCTACTTATAAGGAACTAAGTAATAAAATTCTGCTAAAATTTATCTTGATTAGCATTGTGTACAAAGAAGAATAATCTTTTGTAAGAGTTTTGTAGAGCAGCTAGAGAAAGTCATGTGAGTGTAACACATCAGATTTTTGTAGTAAGTTTGGGCTATCTCTTGCGGTTTACCAGCTATGCAAAAATCATCCAGATAGAAGAGCTATTCAGAGGCTACTCCCAGAAAATTCCAGACATACATTTTATTTGCCATGTAAATATTTTAGTATACGGTATTTTAATCAAAATCGTTATAGCCATTTTTGAGAAAATCAAAATGTTCGAACATTTTTTTCGCGTAAAAGATAGTTTAGGATGGGGAATGTTCCTAAAAATCTTCGTGTCGCGTCCTTAGAAGATCCTAAAGTAAAATAACAAGTTTGTAATTTTTCGTTTTTGAGGTATCCCATTTACAGACACACCACCACTAATCCTGTTTTTCAAAAGAGTACTTTGCTTGCATAAGCTTAGTCAATTTATTAGTAATATTTTAAAACATTGTGATGTAATTATTGTATGTATATATCTATATTTAGTTATTTAGTATTTTTACTTTCTCTAGCCCCATATTTACAATGTACATAGGGATAGAGAAGGTATTGTAATGTACCCAAAAATTCGATACCGAGATTTCACCGGAAATATATGTTTTGGGGTCCCCTGAGTCCGAAAAAAGCATTTTTAAAAAACGGTCCGTGTGTGTGTGTGTGTGTGTGTGTGTGTGTGTGTGTTTGTGTGGACAGCATAGCCCCAAAACGAAAATACCGTTAAATAACAAACTTGGTATTTAGGTTTAGTATCTTCCAAGGATGCGACACGAAGGTTTTCAAAAAAATCCCCGCCACCACTAACTACCCTTTAAATGTAAAAAAATTCGAAAATTTTGATTTTCTTAAATAGGCTCTAACGACTTTGATGAAAATCACGTATATTAAAGCTATTTATGTCCGAAATAAAATGTATATCTCGATTTTTTTGGGAGTAGCCTCTGAAGACCTCTTTATTTTGAATGAATTTTGCCGAATTTTGCTTAACTGCTAAACCGTAAGAGATAGAAAAAACTCACTACGCAAAAAATGTATATCACGACAAAACACATAATTTATGTCCTTTACGTTTTTGTTGTGGAAGTAACCGTTTCCGAGATATTCCTTGTTATTAGTTTCAGTTGTGAAGTACTTAAAACTTTTCTCAGACAGGAGGTATCCGCTTTTCTTTTGTTCTACTCCTGGCCAAGCAAAGAAGCGATTTGCAATGACAATCGCAAAACGATAGCTTTTAAAACATTTGACAATCACTTGAGCATA
This sequence comes from Hymenopus coronatus, assembly GCA_030762935.1. Taxonomy (NCBI): domain Eukaryota; kingdom Metazoa; phylum Arthropoda; class Insecta; order Mantodea; family Hymenopodidae; genus Hymenopus; species Hymenopus coronatus. The sequence goes on along the minus strand of CM060892.1, from coordinate 127,155,256 downwards.
GCGCATTCCCTTATTCCCTTCTACTTATAAGGAACTAAGTAATAAGAACATTCTGTTAATATTTATCTCGATTAGCATTATGTGCAAAGAAGAATACTCTTTTGTAGGTTTGTAGAGCAACTAGAGAAAGTCATGTGAGTGTAACACATCAGATTTTTATATTCATTCTGAACATTTGTTATAATGTTATAAACTCTGGTCCTAGCTAGCATGTTTTGAAAATTAGGGTTAAACCTTTTGGTGAATAAGTAAATAAATAAATATTCAATGCTGAAAGCAATGTTAGTTGTTTTAATTAAAATAAATACATAATTTAAATGTTTAATAAGCACTGTATGTAGAATACTTATTTTTTCATGATGGTGCTTAAAGTTACAACTTACTATTTTTACGCTTATGTGCTACAAAGCCTCACTTTACGCACTTCAATTTTGGCACTATCGTCCAAAAATAGCATGTGTTTGCTAAGAAAATTGCAATTGTAATAGAAACCTCATCGAAATTATCGTCCTTACCAATATTAAACATTGTTCAGAATTTGGAAACCCTGAGATGATAATCCTTTATTCAGTAGTTCATAACAGAAATAAATAGATGTCGTTGTGGTGACTGAAGGACATTGTGATTTATGTCCTTCTTTGTGCTGGCGAATTCGCCAATGGTTTTGAACTCATCTTGACATTTGCACAGCAGCCAAAGACCTTGACCTGTATAATGCAGTCTGGTTGTTGCAATTAAACTGCGTTATCAGTCTCATTGTTTCTATTTTAAGGGTTAAATAGATCAGAGCCCCGAATTATTTAGGAGGACCTTTCCTTTTTCTTAGCACACTTCACTGAAAACAACGTTCACTAAAATCCTTCATTGGCTACATTACTTTCTCAAACCTGTGGTTTAACTGTATAATATGTATGCGATTTAGCCGTGGGAGTTCACAGTTTTTACTTTACGATGGAATTAACAGTAGGCAGTACACCGCGGCATTCACAAATTCATTTAGGCTCAACAATACGCGGCTTCTACGTCAAAGAAACTTCCGAAAGAACATGTGTCCACTCGCGCGTATTTAACAATAACAGCTGCGACATCAAAAGAACTTACCGCGACACAGGTGTTCACTAACGCACGTGCATATCAATGAATGCCAAAATCAACTATGACTTACGTACATACATGTTCGGCGATTACGGCCGCAGGGTTTAGTCACAATATTTAAAGGTGCCCTTAATTGAGAGCCGCCCTCCGTGGTGTAGTGGTTACCATACTAGCCTCTAAAACCTAAAATTGTAGGTTCAAACCTGGCGGAGGGTGATGGTTTTTTCGGTGCAAAACTTCCTAGCATGGCTTTCTTCGGAAGATAAGTAAAGCCGGTTGTAATAATTATTATCACGTAAAAGAACCCTATATCTTGAAAGAGAAGGTTTCTGGGCAAAATTCCGCCATTTCGCGTCCGCAAGTCGTGATTCCGTCCTACAGTGCCATCTGCGAGTGACAAGCCGATCCCTATGCTCCACTTAGGAAATGCAGGAAACAAGTAATATGACATTACTGACTAACTTTTATTGAGATGTCTGAAATTGAAATGTCAACATAATTGTGCCAAGGAAACATAAACACACAAAAAACATGTTAACAGAAGTTTAGTTAGTTATTTACAAGAAGGTCTTTTAAGTTTCTTTGGTATTTGATCAATGTGTGTTCTCTTTAAGTCGTTTGTAACAAACTAAATTTAAGAAACATAGTGTGTTTGAAATTATAAAACGTTTAATTAATCCAAGCTATTTAAGTAAAGATACAGCTAACCAAGTTATACGTACATACACATGAGCTCGGAAAACCTGATGATAAAGAAAGTAGTACAGCGATGTTTGCTTGAAAAAGAAGCATAGAACTATCTCTGTTATGACAGCAGATGGGTGGATCAAATAAAGCAAAGAGGCACACGCCCTCCCGGTAAAATAAGGTCAGAGACATTTAATGTTTTAGGAAGAAGGAACTGTCTCCTGGTCAGTGAACCTGTCTGACCTGGGAGTGGAACACACACACTGGCAGATATCCCTCCATGAAGTTTGTTACTCGCGAGGGTGCTCCCTACAATCTGAGAAAGTAATTATGTATATTGCTCACATTACACAGCAGCAAACACGCACTTAGAAGCAGAACGAAACAAAGAGAAATTGCTACAGAGGCAGACTTGAGCCCATCTATTTGCAAATACCTTGCGAGCTGATTTTTAACCTGGAGGTCCTAGGTTCGACATTCGGCCGGGGGGCTATTTCTGTAATTATTGAAAGAGTGTTCTCCTTCTGCCCTTTCTATTAATTAGCGGACTTTCATTTTCCTGTATACGCACGTAAGGGCGATACTTTAAAATTACACTTCCTGTACGGCGTGATTTGATTGCACGTATTGGAGACGCTTTCTTATTTTCTCTATACGTGTTATGTACATAGTGTATAGAGAAGGTATTGCACTCCACCAAAAAATTCGATACCGAGATTTCACCGGAAATATATGTTTTAGGGTCCCCTGTATCCAAAAAAAAAAGTATTTTCAGAAAAAGGTCCGTGTGTGTGTGTGTGTGTCTGTGAACACGATAACTCAAAAACGAAAAGTCGGTAAAATACCAAACTTGGTATTTAGTATCTTCCAGGAATGCAACGAAGATTTTGAGAAAAATCCCCCCCCAAACTACCCTTTACATGGAGCTTTTTTCGAAAATTTGGATTTTCTAAAAAATGGCTCTAACGATTTTGATTAAAATATCGTATATTAAAGATATATACCTGACACATAAAATGTATATTTTGAATTTTCTAAAGACTACTTTATTCTGGGTTAATTTTACGAATTTTGCATAACTGCTAAACCGTAAGAGATGGACAAAAACTTACCACACAACAAATGTAGAGCACCTTAAAACACACAATTTATGTTATATACATTTTTTTCGTGGAGTTGACTGTTTTCTAGAGATTCCTTGTTTTTGGTTTCAGCTATAAAAACTTATACTTTTCTCATACAGGACTTTGTGAACTCGTGTCCATACAAACAAAGGAACTTCAGTCGCATAGCAACCAGCTTTTGACTATCACTTTAGCCTATGGTACCACCTTATTTCGCTTCTACTAACAAGGAAGCAAGTAATAACACTATTTCTGCTAATTTTTGCTCCATTAGATGAAATAAATAGAATAATTTGTTGGAGTGATATAGAGAAAGTCATGTGACTGGAACACATCAGATTTGTAGAATCTCAGTTTCCACGGCTAAAACAATAGTATTTTAGAGAGAATACTTGCTTTCGGCTACTCAGTGGTTAGCACTTTAAGACTCTTTTAGAAATCAAACTAATAAGTTCATTCTAACGGCGATCTTCTTTTGGTACCTCATCTCGAAGCACGTTGAAATGAAAATAACTACTCCTACTAAAATAATACTTCCAGCACTTGTATAAGAATACTTCACTATATTCTGAATATTTAAACACTGAAATGTGCCGGATAGGCAAGATTACAATCACTTTTACAATGGCCCTGCGACCAAAGCGTGCGTACCGCACCCACGCGTAGAAGCAACTCGCAACAAGACTCCGAATGGTGAGAACCTAATGAGCATCCTCTTTCCGTGCATCGCCACACCGAGTGCAATCTGAAAGTGAAGGACGAATGAAATAGTAAATAACAATTGAAATGGCATGGAGGGATAGGTATTTCGGGGAGATTGAAGCAACTAACCCAGCATTCGCCTGGCGACCCGGAAAACCACAAAAAAGCCTATGGGTCAGGCAAGCCGGCTACTTGATCGAAACGGCCGAGTGATTAGACCACTCACCTCTCACCTAGACAACCCGGGTTCGATCCCAAGCGACTGCAGTGAGATTTGCGGCGCAGGGGCGGGTTTTCTCCGGGTTTTCCGGTTTCCCCTGCCATCACATTCTACCGGTGCAGCAACTTCATTCCATTTATCATCAGTGCCATCCCTTGCGGTGCCAAAGTAGTAAAAGCGGGCATTAAACACTATAAAACTGGGATCGAACCCGTGTCCTGCCAAATACTTTCCGCTCTGTTGGTGGGTAGTAAAAAGGTGAAAGCCTCACTCACACTCGACTTTCTTCATAAATACAGCTTTGCCTTGTAAGGCACTTCTCAAAACACTTACGGGAGGATATGTTTTGTTGCTCAGTGGGAGAACTGTTCAAGTGGCTACATTAATGTACACAAGCGTGTCTGGTGTTATAATGGTGCTTCACGGTTAATGTGTGGAATTTAAACAAGACTGCTTCTAATGTTTAACTAAGGGCGGCGCCACACTTTTTACATCATCCATGTTAAGCTAACAGCTTCTTCCTACTCCTAGAGCCTCTGTTTCCTTTCGGCTTTGTTATCTCTAAACCTTCTTAGTAATGCTCACCTCAACCTTCCATCCCAAAAGAAATATAGCAAATATATCTACTCACTCTCTAATCCTCATGTACAATGTATATAGAGGATAGAGAAAGTATGTATTCCACCCAAAAATTCGATGTCGAGATTTCAGCAGAAATATATGTTCTGGGATTCCTTGAGTCCAAAAACAAAAAAATTTAGAAAAAGGTCCGTCTGTGTCAGCATAGCTCAAAAATGAATAAGACCGTTAAATACCAAACTTGGTGTTTAGGTGCGACACGAAGCTTTTCAAGAAAATCCTCCCACCACAAACTACCCCTTACATGGAACATTTTTCGAAAATGTTGATTTTCTCAAACATGACTATAAGAATGTTGATTAAAATCCCTTATATTAAAGATATTTACATCCCAAATAAAATGTATATTTTGAATTTTCTGGGAATAGCCTCTGAAGACCTATTTATTCCGGATGAATTTTGCCGAATTTTTCTTAACTTCTAAACCGTAAGAGATAGACAAAAACTTAATGCACAAGCATTTTAGATCTCAGCTAAACACACAGTTTATGTCCTTTACATTTTTGTTGTGGAGGTAACCGTTTACGAGATATTCCCTGTTATTGATTTCATAGGTAAAATACTTATGCTTTTCTCAGATAGGAAGTGTTCGTTTTTCTTTTGATCTACTCCTGACCAAGCAAAGAAGCATTTGCATTAACAATCGCATAACGATAGCTTAAAACATGTTACTATCACTTTAGACTAGTGCATTCCCTTCTACTTATAAGAAGCTAAGTAATAAGAACATTCTGCTAATGTTTTTCTCGATTAGCATTGTGTAGAAAGAAGAACACTCTTTTGTAAGAAGTTTGTTTATAGAACAGCTAGAGAAAGTCATGTGAATGTAACACATCAGATTTTTGCTGCTATATTCCTTATTGTCGCACTCTATGATAGCCCCTAGGTTGCGGGTTCAATCCCGTGGAGGTGATGGAACTTTCTGGGGCGTAAAATCCTTAGACTGGCTTCTTTCTGGACGCAAGCTCTCGATCCATGAACCGTTTATTTGTACGTAAAAGAACCTCATAATTTGATAGATAAGCTCCGTGAGCAAAATTTTAGCATTTTCATCTCCGAAAATCTTGATAGAGCCCCAGGATGCCATCTATGGCGACGAACTGATCCCTCGACACTATGCTCACATGTATAGTGTCGAAATCGCGAATTAGAAATTCCACCTGATCTAGGAAAACACCGATAGATGTCCCGAAATATCTCAACATGGCATGATAATACATATGACTTCTTAAATGTAATTGTAATGGAACTATTTTCTCTGCCTAAGTTATATGTACTATAAGAACAGCACTGGATAAATTGCAATTCTATGCTGCATATGGGCAACGCATACTCCGATGTTTCCTTCCTGTTTCAGTCAGCCAGTGAACGAATGAACCAACAGCAGACTTATTTTATGCATTTATCGCACCCAAATACTCACTGCAACACCATGATGGATCGATTGTGGCTGCACCTCCGGTAGGCGGAGATGACGTGAAGGTGCCGGAGGAGATCCTACTCCCGCAGGCAGACATCCCACAGAGAAGCGCAGAAGTCACTAACATTTCCTGTTCGAACACTCGCACAACTTTAGAGAGCAATCCCTTCTTGGGGGATATAGGGATAAAGCTATTCTTGCAGGAGAGATATCTTACCGTAACGCAAATAACTGCGTCATCTGTTCGGCATCACCGCCACTGGTGGAGCAGAAAACAGGTGTGAAACATGAAAGAGAAATAAAATGAGAGTAAATAACGATCATGGAGAATCAACCACCTGAGCATTTGCCTAGGTTACAGGAGGAAAAAAAAAAAGTTGCCGGAAATCAAACCTGAGAAATCCCGAATGCAATCCTCACACGGAGCAATCTTGATCGGTAAAAAATGCACAGATTTGTCATGTCATAGCTTCCCAGTCTAAATATATTTTTTTTTTGTTTAAATTGAACTTAGTTTTAACAAAAAGCACGTTAGCTTATATATTGAGGAGGAAGATTAAAACTGGTCTTAATTCCATTTTATGTTTCACCTACTCACCCTTAGCCACATCCACTTTGAAATGTCATATCACATCCTATATTTTTACTTTTTCTACACCTACTATATATAGTGTACAGAGAAGGTATTGTATTGCACCCAAGATTTCGCTACCGAAATTTCACTAGAAATATATGTTTTGAGAGTCCCAGAATCCAAAAAAAGCATTTTCAGAAAAATGTCACGTGTGTGCCTTTCTGTCTGTCAGTGCGTATGTGAAGTGGGGGGGGGCAGCATAGCTCAAAAACGAAAAGTCCGTTAAATACCGAACTTGATATTTAAGTTCAGTATCTTCCAAGGAAGCGACACGAAGATTTTCAAGAACATCTCCCCACTCCCAATTACCCTTTACATGGAAAAATTTACGAAAATTTTTATTTTCTCAAAAATGTCTCTAACGCTTTTGATTAAAATATAGTATATTAAATATATTTACCTGATAAAATGTACGGTTGGTCGTTTTTGAGATATTCCTTGTTATTGGTTTCAGCTTTAAAATACTCGTACTTATACTTTTCTCATACGGGAATTTGTCAACTGTCCAAATAAAGGAACTTCAGTCACATAGCAACCAGCTTTTGACTGTCCCTTAACCTATGGATTCCCTTATTGCGCTTCTACTTACATGAAAACAGGAAATAAGACTATTTCTGCTAATTTATTGTAGAGATGTATAGAAAGTCGTGTGAATGGCAAACTACAATTTTTATACTTAAACTGAAAGGGTATTCAATTGTTTGTTCATTTCAGTCACTCATTTTACATATTTTGTTTTAAATCGTTCTCTAGCAACTTGAATTTTTATTATTGGGGAAACGTTTTGAACATCTCTTGTGTATTAATTATTTGTAAAATGAAAACGTAGTGCCCGCAGAACTGCTACTTCTTTCAAGAGAGACATCCTGAGAAAACCTTCGTTACCAATATGCCATAGATCTAATACGTAAATTTGAAGGGAAAATCTGCCTTCCATGTGCAATATAGTATATTGCGATACAAGTGTAGGAAGTGTGTTATTGCAGAAAACATTAAAAGAATGAAACGAAGTTGAAGCTCTTCAATTCTACAATATACTTAACACACGTGTGTCGCAAACTTTTTTGGACGATGAACATTAATAATAATTGAAATAAAGTAATAGCTGAATTAAAATATTGATTGGCTGCAAACGACTTCTATGAGAAAGATACATTTGGTATTCGTTGTCATGTAGCTTTTATGAAATAAGGTTTATTGGCTGTGGAGACATTTTTACTTTCTCTACACGTACTATATACATAATGTATAGAAGAGAAGGTATTGTAATGCACCCAAAAATTCGATACCGAGATTTCAACGGAAATATATGTTTTGAGACCCCCTGAATCCAAAAAAAGATTTTTTTTTAGAAAAATGTCCCTGTGTGTGTGTCTGTCTATCTGTGTGTGTGTGTGTGTGTCTGTGGGTAGCATAGCTCAAAAACGAAAAGACCGTCAAAAACCAAATTTGGTATTTAAGTCTCTTCCAAGGATGCGACACGAAGATTTTCAAGAAAATCCCCCCTCCCCAACTACCCTTTACATGGAAAAAATTTCGAAAATTTTGATTTTCTTAAAAATGGCTGTGACGATTTTGATTAAAAACCCGTATATTTACGATATTTAGTTGCCAAATAAAATGTATATCTTGAATTTTCTGGGAATAGCCTCTAAAAGACCTTTTTATTCTGGATGATTTTTATTGAATTTTGTATAATTGGTAAACCGTAAGATATAGACAAAAACTCACAACACAAAAAATGTAGATCAGGATAAAACACACTATTTATGTCATTTACATTTTTTTCGTGGAGCTGATCGTTTGTGAGGTATTCCTGTCTTTTGATTTTAGCTTTGAAAAACTAATACTTTACAGGAATTTGTCAACTCCTGTTCATACAAATAAAGGAACTTCAGTCACATAGCAGCCAGCTTTTGACTATCACTTTAACCTATGGTACTCCATTATTTCGCTTCTACTTTGAAGGAAGCCAGTAATAAGACTTATTTCTGCTAATTTTGCTCGATTAGCATGAAGTAAATAGAAACTTAAGCTTTTTAACAATAATTTGTTGCAGAGATGTAGAGAAAGTCATGTGAATAGAACACATCAGATTTTTATCTATAGTACCCTAAATAGAATCGATTTGACAATGTTATTATGAAGGAAGTTATGGTAGAGGACAGAGATATAAAAGAAGCCTGAAGATGTTATACATTAATTCCGGAGAAGTCTAAACAAAGCTACAAGTTGGTGTATTTTGCAAAAATCCCTAAACAATGTTTTATTTACCGCACGTGTGCTTTTTGAGGACATATCAGTATTGCGATTTCGTTTGTTAGTGGTTAGATGTGGGAATGTTAACTTACGTCCCGTAACAGCAATATCGGTAAGTAGTAGAAATTAGTCACATCGTCCAAAATATCTACCTGTAAAATATGAGTCTCAGGCATGATCCTAAGTTAAATAGCCATGATTTGGAATACAATGTTACGTGTTAAAAGTTACAAAGACCACAATTAACACTAAACATATGACTGTAAACCGCTTTATGAACTCTACAGCAGACGAAAGTAATATCCGGACTGGTTTAGCCAGTTGGTGAGGGCGTCGGTTCGAAACCAGCTACGACCTTTTTGGGTGAGACAACTTGACTTAGGGTTTTAACCGGAGAACGAATAGAGAATGTAAGACTCAGCAAGTAGGAAAGACCTCTCCTTCAGGTACATGACCTGAAGTCTTTTGAGGGTGTGATATTTCTTCTGTGCTTAAAATCTTAAACAGGCTAAAGAAACGCGAATAACAAGAATTCACACCAGGAAATTATCCAAGGTATATTTGCTGCAAGAATAGGACATATAGAATTCTTCTTCTTCTTTAGTCATCAATCCTTGGATTGGTTTGCGGAGATTCTCCATTCTGAACTTCTCTCTGCCTGCTTTTTTACTTTCTCCATACGCACTATGTACATAGTGTATAGAGAAAGTATTGCACTCCACCCAAAAATTCGATACCGAGATTTCACCGGAAATATATGTTTTAGGGTCCCGAATATCCAAAAAAAGCATTTTCACAAAAAGGTCCGTATGTGTGTGTGTGTGTGTCCGGGTGTCCGTGTATCTGTGAACACGATAACTCAAAAACGAAAAGTCGGTAAAATACCAAACTTGGTATTTAAGTTTAGTATCTTCCAGGGATGCGACACGAAGATTTTGAGAAATACCCCCACCCCCAACTACCCTTTACATGGAATTTTTTTCGAAAATTTTGATTTTCTCAAAAATGGCTCTAACGATTTTGATTAAAATTTCGTATATTAAACATATTTACCTCACAAATAAAATATATATCTTGAATTTTCTGGGAATAGCCTCTGAAGAGTAGTTTATTCTGGATGAATTTTACTAAATTTTGAATAACTGCTAAACCGTAAGAGATGGACAAAAACTTAATAAACAACAAATGTAGAGCACATTAAAACACAAAATTTATGTTATATACATTTTTTAATGGAGTTCGTCGTTTTTGTGACATTCCTTATTTTTGGTTTCTGCTATGAAAAACGTATACTTTTTTCATGCACGAACTTGTCAACTGCTATACATATAAACAAAGGAACTTCATTGACATAGCAACCAGCTTTTGACTATCACTTTAACCTACGGTTGTCCCTTATTTCGCTTCTACTTACAAGGAAGCGAGTAATTAGACTATTTCTGCTATTTTTTTCTGATTAGTATAAAGTAAATAGAAGTATAAGCTTTTAAAGAATTATTTGTTGCAGGGATATGGAGAAAGTCATGTGAATGTTACACATCAAATTTTTAATTCTTCATATGTTCTTAATTTGTTCCTTGTGTAGTAGTCTTACTCTTCCTTTGCTATTGTTGCCCTCAATTGTACTTTCGATTATAATTTTGAAAATACTTTGGTGTCTTTATAAATGCCCTATGCCTTTTATTCTTCTTAGTCTTATTTTTACTTTGAAAGTCCACTAATTTTCAACATTTTCCTATAAAAAGATGGATGAAATAATTAACAACCAGAGAAACAAAACACATACACAAAATAAAATATTTCGCATATTAATAAAATAGCACTCAAAGTTGTCAGGAAGAAGAGAAAAATTAGAAGCAAAAATTTGATATTACATTCATATAATTTCCTTTACTTAGTCTGTAAAAAACTATCCTTAAGAAGCTTATTTTTCTATCTACTTCATGCTAATTGAGATAAACATTAGCAGAAATTGTTTCACTACATATTATGCCCTTGTGGATACTAGGGAAATAAGGTGATGCACAACATTAAAGCGATATTTAAATGGTTTAAGAGCCGATCGCTATGGGATGAAATTTACATTCGGTAAAGGGTAATCAAGCATGAATGAAGATTTAAAATGTTGAAAATATAATGTATTCCGTTCACGACTTTCTCTACCTATTCTCTAACAGATTATTCTTACAAAAGATTATTCTGTTATCTCTTTCTCGATAATCGAGATAAACATTAGCAGAAACTGTTTTATTACATGTTTCCATATAACTAAAAGGGACATAAGGGAATACGCTAAGCCAATGCTTTTAAAAACTTGTCGCTATGCCAAGTAATTGAAATTAGGTTCTCTTTGATTGGCCAGGATTAAGACAAAAATGATATGAAACGAAAGATGACTTCATATTTCAGAAAGGTAAGTAGTTTAAAATTGAAACCAATAAAAAGTAAATCTTCGAAACGGTTAACTCTACCAAAGAAAAAATGTATATGACATAAATTGTGTATTTATATAAGATCTACATTTTCTGTGCAGTATATTTTCCTCTTAGGTTTACCAGTTATAGGTCTTCAGAAATTACAAGATATATATTTGCCTTGTCATATAAATGTCTGCAATATGTGACATTTTAATTAAAATTCTTAGAAAATCGAAAATGTTCCATGTTAAAAGGAATGTGCCATGTAAATGTACCAAATTTAGAAGTTAAAGGAATTTTAGTTTTTGTTTTGTTTGTTATGCTGTCCACACATACACACACATACACATACTCGCACACACTCTTACGCTTTTCTAAACAGTTTTTTTTTTTTTTTTTGATCAGGGGTCTTCAAAACATTATTTCTGGAGAAACATCGGTATCGAGCTTTTGGTTGGAATACCTACCTACAGGGTACATTGTATATACCTTATTTAAATGATAAGGAATAATTTTTTGGAATTATAGTTTAATATTAGTATAGTGTTATCTACATTAAAAGGTATGTGTAAAATAATGGAAGAATGGTTATATTAGGATATAAAAAATAATTGTAAGAGTTTGGAATGCAGCCCATGTTTTAGAAACTAGGGACCGGGGTATGACATTGCGGTGTTTTATCTATTTGTTTATGTACATTCATGCTAGGAAAAGTAAAAAGCATAGAGAAATGCTAATGTGGATACACATTGGTCTTGAAAATGCTTTTGGCGGAGTTTTAAGTACTAATTTTAGCCCACCTATGTAGTGTGATGGAAGGGTGTCTGTCTCACATTCAACAGGTCGCGAGTTCGAATCTCGCTTAGGGTGAGTTACCCCGGTAAGGTTTCTTAGGGGTTCCCTTATTTTGAGAGGACGAATGTCTAAGCCAAAAAAAGTACTAATTGGAAATAATGGATATAAATGGCCTATCTAGGTCAACTCATTGAAACATATTAAGATTTGTACAAAAAGTTGTTGTTGCCCTTCTGTTTAATCTCTCTGTATGAAGGAATTACACCCCCCCCCAGTTCTTACAAGCCAGTGTCAAATGACTGTTGAGAGCAGAGCGAAGCCAGGAGGGGTGATCAGCTCGATTCGTTGAATAAATGGAAGTGAGGAAGAGGATGGTATGAATTGACGGTAAAATGGATTATAATAGTACAACAGGTGGTGAAATGAATGGCAGGAGAAAGAAAACCCGCCCAGAAGTCGCTTTGATTGACCCAGGACGCCTTGTAGCGGCGATCCGTCTAACCACTCGGCAAGAACGCCGCCATGCAAAATAACATAAGTTTATTTAAACAACTCTATTAAGTCAAGTCATAGCAGTACTTACTGTTAAATATTTATATGGACACCTGTCAATTGGAATGCCGGTTGTAAAATGTTACCCTACAATATACTGGGTTCGACACAGTAATTGTTTCAGATCATCACGGGATCTGGTTACCCTTCGGGTCTCTCCTCTCATCACTCCCTCTCTGAGGTCAGTAAGGGGCCAAGAGCTACGTCCGTGTTCTGCCCCTGTTTCATAGGGCCCCAGTCATGAGTAATCCTAACCCTCATCTGCAAAATTAAATATTATACATTTCTAAACACATTTGTCCTACACATGACTTTCTCTATCTGTTCTTACAATACATTATTCTTTTATCTACAACATGCTGATCCAGATAAATATTAGCAGAAACTAGGTACCTCATGATTTAGTTCCTTATGAGTAGAAGCTGAATAAGTAAATTCACTAAGCTAAAGCGATAGTCAAAACTTTTAAAAGTTCGGTGCTACATGAAACAATTGAAACTTAATTCTCTTTGCACGAACAGGAGTAAAACAAAAGAAAGATGAAACAAAACACCACTTCATGTTTGGGACAAGTTTAAGCAGTTTAAAATTGAAACCAATAAAATAAATATCTCGAAAACGGTTAACTCTAAAAAAAAGTGTGTATGGCATAAATTGTGTGTTTTAACGGGATCTACATTTTTGTACAATACATTATTGTGTGCTCTTACGGTTTACGAGTTATACAAGGTCATCCATAATCTATTCCCAGAAAATTCAAGATATACATTTCATTTGTCATAAAAATATCTTAAACTTAAGGTATGTCAATCAAGATAGAACAGTTTTTGATAAATTCAACAAAAAAAAAAACTCTTCCATTTAATGGCTAGAAGTGGTGGGGGAATGTTCCTGAAAATCTTCGTGTCGCATTCTCGGGAAATCCTGAACTTAAATACCAAGTTTGGTATTTAAACAATTTTTCGTTTTTGAGTAATGCTGTCTACAGCCACAGCGCGGACCGTTTTCTAGCTTTTTAGGACTCCGGAGGTCTCAAAACTTGTATTTCGCATGAAATCTCCGTACGAAATTTTTTAGTAGAATACAAAAACTTCTCGTGTAGAGAAAGAAAAACTGATGGCGCGCGCGGGCGCACATGTGTTTGTGTTTAAAGTGAAAACCCATTGTGGAGTTAGTATTATACGGTTCAAGTGCGAAAATGATTCACTATGATGACACAGTTTTCAAAGAGATATTTGGTAAGAACTGTCCAGTTTAAAAGCTTCAAAATCAGCAACTAAGGAAAAGGAGACCGGTGTAACATAACAAATTTGTAATTGTTGTGCCAGGATAAATGTTTCAAGGATACTTCAATAAATTTGTGTGACATTCAATAATGTGTCTCAGGAATGTCACTTCTTCAAGTCTTTCAAATAAGGAAACATGCCAGAAGAAAACAGGTTCTAAAATGCAAATGGTATTAATTGTAGCAATGTTATCTGTAAGGCCGAATGGAAAAATTCAAGAAAAATATTTGATTTCAAGTTTCATGTGCTGTTACTGTTAAATCAACCGCTTCATCAAGATTTGTTTTGCGTACAAAGAGATAATGGCACTTAAAACAAAAAGGATAATAAATACAGTAGCTAATAAATTATTCTCGCATTTCGTAGTAAGAAAATTTTGTAAGCATTATGTGTAACCTTATTACCATCGGCTTGCTTTTGAAATCTTTCCCCATTACAGCTGAAAAGAAAAGAAAGAAAAAAAATTGATGTGTTACACTTACATGACTTTCTCTAACTGCTCTACAAACAAACTTCTTACAAAAGATTATTCTACACGCTGCTAATCGAGATAAACATTAGTAGAGTGTTCTCATTACTTAGCTCCTTAAAAGTAGAAGTGAACTAAAGGAATGCGCTATGCCAAAGTGATGTCAAATGTTTTAAAAGCTGTCGTTATGCGATTGTCATTGCAATTCGCTTCTTTGCTTTGCCAGGAGTAGAACAAAAGAAAAACGGACACTTCCTGTCTGAGAAAAGTGTAACTACTTGATACCAATAACAAGGAATATCTCGGAAACGGCTAGCTTCACAATAAAAACGTAAAGAACATAAATTTGACGAGATCTACATTTTTGGTGTAGTAAGTTTTTGTCTCTTACGGCTTAGCAGTTAAGCTAAATTTGGCAAAATTCATCCAGAATAAAGAGGTCTTCAGAGGCTATTCCCAGAAAATTCAAGATATACATTTTATTTGGGATGTAAATATCTTTAATATACAGGATCTTAATCAAAATCTTTAGAGTCATTTTTGAGAAAATCAAAATTGTCGAACATGTTTCCCTGTAAAGGGTAGTTGGAGGTGGGGACAGGTTCTTGAAAATCTGCGTGTCGCATCCTTGGAAGATACCAAACTTAAATACCAAGTTTGGTATTTATCGGTATTTTCGTTTTTTAGCTATGCTGTCCATACACACACACACCCACACGCACACACACATACCTTTTTGTAAAAATGCTATCTTTGGATTCAGGGGGACCCAAAACATGTATTTCCGGTGAAATATGGGTATCCAATTTTGGGTGCAATACAATATCTTCTCTATACATTACGTACATAGTGCGTGTAGAGAAAATAAAAAAAAATACATTATGTATGTTTGCCGGTTTTGTAGGCCATGATTCAAATATCTCCTGACGTTTTGCCGAAAGCTGCGTCGGCATCTTTAGGTTAGACAAGGCTATGAGCGCATTGCGGAGTCCATACAAAGTTAACTACAAATTTTATATG
Source organism: Hymenopus coronatus (assembly GCA_030762935.1). Taxonomy (NCBI): domain Eukaryota; kingdom Metazoa; phylum Arthropoda; class Insecta; order Mantodea; family Hymenopodidae; genus Hymenopus; species Hymenopus coronatus. Next base: position 127,139,937 of record CM060892.1, on the reverse strand, counting down.
GTAAGCTTTTGTCTATCTTTTCAGTCATCTTGTACCACTCAAAAGCCATGCAGATTGAAGAGGACTTCATATACTATTCAAGATTTTCTCTAAAATAACTTAAACAATTGTAATTTATTTATCACTGAAATGTCTTAAACGATGACATAATCAAAATCGTCAGAACTATCTTTGGAGTAGGGGGTACACAAATAGGATATTTATTTGATATTTAGGATCGTTAAATTAGTTATTGAAAAAAATGAAATAGCGTGTTATTTATGGACGTTCTTTAGCTGCTTTGGTTCTCAGCGTCCCATTCTATACTGGAAGACCGCTTAATTTTGCTCAGGCTTGGGGTTCTTTTACGTGCCGTAAATCTACGACACGGGACCCACGGCTTTACTTCCCTTCCGAAGGAAGCCATACTAAGGATTTTTACGCCTGGAAAAAATCCATCGTCCTCCGCCAGGTTTGAACCTGCGATCTTGGGTATATGAAGTTAGCATGGTAACCACTACACCATTATTATCATCATATATGGTTATTATCCCGATGAAACTGTTCGGTGAATACATAACAGTATAAGCGCAATCACTATCTATTTTCAGTTTTGTTATTGTTTTTACACTGAAGATTGTGGCAGTAGGTTATATAATACAGCCATGCATTCTGATGTAATTGCATTGGTATTAATACACATGAAATATCTATGAAAATAACAAAAGAATGATTTATTTTAATCATGATAACTTTATTGTACGTTTAATACATTACAGTTATGCTCATTACATGGCAACAACACAACTTGAAACATGGCAAGGACCCTAACCAATGACAGGCCTTATAATTATGAATGATGCTTTCTTTTTAATCCTCTGTCTCTTCGGGCTGCTGGCAAGTGCTGAGGAATCGTGTTCAGTAATGGATTAGAATGGTTGGTGAACTTGCAGAGTTTCGTATAGCAGTCACAACCATATGTCCACATAGGCCGAACCAAGGAGAGGTAGATTATTAAAAAAGTTAGCGTTGTACATTTTGGACAGACGAGTGCTATAAAACCTCGATATTCCTAAATATATTGTATACATTCGAGTAATAAGTGGTAACTGAATATGCGTGTATAGTTAAAATATTAGTAACATAAAAGCTGCATGTGCTAATCGACGACTTTTCTACAACACACGCCATTGTAACTCACGCAAAGGAGTTATCATTTTAATCAAGCTTGTAATGTTATATAAATTATGTTTGGAAAGAAGAGTATTTTAATACCTGTAACGTGTTGGTAGATTTCTACGTTGATTGGCTTAATTATTAAGGCTGCTACTAGAAGCAATTATTGCTAAAATTTGCTTTGGTTCGCTACGTTTGCAGTTATATATATTTTACAGTAAATAAATTAAAAGACCTCAGCAGAAACTTACCCAATATCATTCAGAAGCTAAATCTCCTTGTAGCACACGACACCTCGGTTAATTCAAGATACTTAAAGTCACACAATTATTTAAATGCTAGCCGGACCAACGACACCTAATATGACTTCAAGCTACTTAACGAGCAAGCATTTGTGTAGCAATTGCTGGGGTGAACTAAGAGCTTACCGCCAATCCAGGTAAGCCAACCTAACGTGGCTTAATAGCAGATAACAACTGTTGCCAACCTCAGAAATCACCCCAAGATAGTACTTTGGGTTGTGGTATTAAATATTGATAAACACCTTGGCAAATGAGAGAAACCACGCAAATATCCCAGTCAAATTGGTCAGCCCATGGGATTTGACCACAGGTCTTCCCGAATGCAGGCTACAGACGTTACCGCTGGGTTATAGGTTTTTGTGATACAATTCCAGTTCTGCAGTTATATTTTTGTGTCCACTTGATAATGGAATGACAAAATTTAACTGACACACGTGTTTAAAACATCCCGATGGAAAGAAGAACCTTATATCTCGTTTTTACTAAACTGTTTTATGATTAATTAGATATAAATCACAAGCCAAGCCATTTGTGGGTTAGTTTAAACCCACATAAATGAATCATAATGTTTCACGCTTGATGGACTTCTCAAAGAGATTTAATTAATCCAGGTGATCAAGTGAAACTGGAGCGCCCACGTATACAATTTCTCATACCTCACTTTCTAGTTCTCATTCTTAGTATACTGATTTGTAGAGACTCTTTGACGATTGCACAAGGCTTGAACTCTAAAATAAGTTGTATAATTATCTTCAAGTGTTAGTGCTGCCACCCAGAAGCTGCGGTCGTAGACTGACCCAGTATCAAACAAGAAATGGTGGGAAAAATGAGGTTGATCCGGTTCATATTGTGCAGTGAAGGAATATAACCCAGATATTTCAATTAAGGTATCAGGATACTTCCAATGTCGTAAGGTTTAACGATGTCCATATTGCTTAAAAGGTAATTGAATGTTAGTAGTACTAGTATGTATTTAGTTTACAATAATACATACAATATTTGCGTCACACAGTCGCATGAGTCGGGTGATCATATATACTGTCTAAAAATACTTGAATTTAAAATATTACCTACATATCTATTTTATATGTCTTAATAACATTGTAAATATGCACACTTGCACTCACAACTACTCCACGTACTCATACATATAGATTACTCAAATACCAAATAAGTCTATACAATATTTACACAGATATCTTATCTTTTAGTGCACGTACTTTCATTAAGTATGTGCCCAGGCTTGGCCAGTTTTGGCTGTTTAGAATCAAATCCCAGAATGCACTCCTTCGTCTGGTGAAGCTAAGAGTACTTCTGGCAATACTTTTTTCCTAATATTCTCCATCTGCAAGCAATCTAACAAAATATGCGTCCAGTCTTCTTGATCTCCGCATAATGGGCAAATCCTCCAACCAGCTTCAACTGCCTTACGAGATTTCCACCTTCGTAACCTGAGCCTAGCTATTCCCGACCTTTGTTTCATACCCAATTTTGAAATATATGTTTCTTTACCCCACTCAATTTTTATTACGTTTTGTAACTACAATGACGATTTTTTTCTATATTCTGATTATATTTCCTGCCATTTATATCGCATCTTTATTCACGACGTTATACCTATTTTCGTTACCCCTTTGCCAAATATCGTTTAAGCCAATATTTGATAGTCCTTTTGTTGCCCCTACGTCCACCATTTTGGATGTCACCGCAGTAAACAGCAGACACAGTTGCTTCATTTTTTCTACTTGCTTTCCTTCCGTACTACCCCAGGACTTACAAGCAAATGGGCTATGGATCGCTTAATTTTGTGGGCGCAGCAAGTAGGTTTGCTCCGTGCATGCAGCTTTTACTTTCTCTACATGTACTATGTACATAGTGTATAGAGAAGGTATTGTATTGCACCTAAAAATCGATACCGAGATTTCACCGGAAATACATGTTTTGAAACCCCCGCAATACAAAAAAGCATGCATTCCCACTTTCTCTACACATACTATGTATATAGTGCATAGAGAAGGTATTGCATTCCACCCAAAAATTCGATACCATGATTTCACTGGAAATACACGTTTTAGGGTCCCATATATAAAACATTTTAGAACAACGTCCGTGTGTGTCTGTGAACACGATAGCTCAAAAACGAAAAGTCGGTAAAATACCAAACTTGGTATTTAAGTTTAGTATCTTCCAGGGATGTGACACGAAGATTTTGAGAAAAATCCCCCCCACTCTGAACTACCTTTCATATGGAAAAATTTTGAACATTTTGATTAAAATACCGTATATTAAAGATATTTAACATAGCAAATAAAATGTATATTTTGAATTTTCTGGAAATAGCCCCCAAAAACATCTTTATACTAAATGAATCTTGCTGAATTTGGCATAATTGGTAAACCGTAAAAGCTAGACAAAAACCCGCTACACAAAAACTAGATCATGTTAAAACACACAATTTATGCCATACACGTTTTTTCGTGAAATTGCAGAATTTGCCATTTCTGAGATTTTCCTTGTTACTTGTTTCAGATATAAAATACTTACAATTTTCTCACATGGAACGTTTTAGCCTGGTGTATTCCCTTATTTCCCTTCTACTTACAAGGAAGCAAGTAATTAAGACAACTTCTGCAAATGTTTACCTCGATTATGATCAAGTAGATAGAAGAATGAGCTTTTTAACAACGATTTGTTACAGCGATGTAGAGAAAGTCATGTGAATAGAACACATCAGCTTTGTAGAAATATGTGCGTGTTTGGGCGTGTGTGTGTGTGTGTATGTCTGTCTACCTGTGTATCAGTGGTACTCTGTGGGCAGCAGGTCTCAAAAATGAAAACTCCGTTAAATACCAAACTTGATATTTAGGTTCAGTATCTTCCAAGTATACAACACAAATATTTCAAGAAAATTCCCCCACCCCGAATACCCTTTACAAGGAAAAATACTAATGCAAGAGACATAGTAGTTCAATTGTTCTATCAGTCGTGAACAGAGGTAGTTTCTTTAAGATATTTAAAATATATATATATATATATATATATATATATATATATATTGTGTTTCTTTTCTGCGGGCTAATAAACTAGTGCCGAGCAATCCTTGGGTGGCTTGGCTGTGATTATTTTCAAATCTATAACAGGTGTATTAATCTAAGAAAGGTGAATGACGTATTTCAAACACAAATGTTGCATATCGCCACAGCAATGAAAGAATGATCTGCTCTTGGTTGTCGTGCAATTGGTCAATTCGAAGGAGCATGGCGTACATTTTTTCTCTCTGCTTTACTCAAAGGGCAACTTTGTGACGCCTGAAAGAGAGTATCCAAGGATGGTGGATAAGGCCGATGCCTGTATGAACGCGAGGAAGTAGATGGTATGAAATGAAGGCGAAATAGATGATAGGAAAGTGATGATGGAGCGATTGGTGGAATGAATCGGGGGAAACTGGAAGGTCCGGAAAAAACCCGCCCACTTCATCTACCACTAAGCGCACATGCGCTATTCTGGAACTGAACCCGGGTCGCCTAAATGGAAGGCGATTGGTATAACTACTCTGCCATGGTGCGGCCAACACTCTTATTAAAGAATTTTATTCTTGTTGATCATGATGTGAAATGAAATGAAACGAGCACACCGTGCACACCTCGATATATGCAGATCTGTTGCATGAGATGAATAGATTAAGTGAAGGAATTGCAAAGGAGGCTACAGGCCGTAGACATACAGTTCACAGAGACTCGCATAAGCCTGAGTATAAGACCCGATCCACCTCTGGAGCTGTCAAATGGGCGATAAACCAGTTACTCAACCTAGGCAGCCCTTTAGTGACCTCGGGGAATACCCTTCCCTTGGGTCGAGCATTTGCTCCATCCGTTCACAACACGGCTGTGAAACCCGAAAACACCCCTGAAACAGATGTAAGGATAAAGAGGAATGAACCGGAAATAAATCGTGGTAAGACAGATTCCCAAGCATTCGGCCAGGGACCAGGGACAACCACGCGAATAACCCAAGATATGAGTCGGAAAGTGGACCTCGGACCTCCCAAGAGTGAACTGAACACACGTTGCTGTGGAGCCACACATAAATATTACCAAAAATGGTATTATTAGTCAGTTAAAATAGGTGGTAAATAATGGAGTACCATAGGCTAATGCGCTAGTCAAGTCTTTTAAAAGCTGTTGCTATGCGATTGTCATTAAAATTCTATACTCTTTCTTGCCAAGAGTAACACAAGAGATATATAAAACGGAAGACGGCTCTCCATTTGAAAAAAGTTTAAGTATTTTAAAGTTTAAACACATAACAGGGAATATATCTGAAATAGTTAACTAAAAAGGATCTGTATATGATATAGGTGGTATTTTAACGTGATCTCCATTTATTGTGTAGTAAGTTTTTGTGTATCTCTTACGGTTTATCAGTTAGGCAAAAGTCATCCAGAATGAAGAAGTTTTCTGAGGCTGTTTCCGAGAAATTCAGGATATAGGTTTTATTTACCACATACATTTTTAATATATGGCATTTTAATAAAAAACGCTAGTCATTTTTAGCAATTCGAAAATTTAGAAGCATGTTCAAGTAAAGGGAAATGTTGAGTGGGAGGTTTTATCTGAATATCTTTGTGTTGCATCCTTAAAATATACTAAACTTAACTTACAAGTTTGCTATTTAACGAACTTTTCGTTTTGAGTAATTCTGCACACACACGCACACACACACACTCACACACATTGACCTCTTTCTAAAGATACCTTCTTTTGATTCAGGGGTCCTCAAAACACGTATTTCCGATGAAATTTTATATTTTTCTTTTGGGTGAAATACAATACGAGTATTTTCCCTACCTACAATGAACATTGTACATACATGCTAGAGAAAGTTAAAAGTATTATAGCACAAGATATATTTCAATACCAAAAGAACTGCCAGTGTTAATCGAAAACCTCCGATAGATTACCGAAATGGAAGACGAGATGTAGGACGGCCGAGGACCAGGTGGAGAGATCAATTCCAATAAAGACTTTTAGGCACGGAACGGAACTAAACTCGAAAAGGCAGAAGCAGAAAGAATATTTTCCTTAAATGAAAATAGTCATGGAGCCAAGAGTATTGAAATATTCAGGTTATATTGTGGTGTAAACTGGATATGCAGGTAATAACCTTTTTTCTGCTTTGCTACACGACAGGGTTACGCAAGTTACAGACGCACTTTCCATAGCCGACTAGATCCATCGGATAACGATTAATATTCTCAAATTGGTATTTAATAAAGCTCTGCTTCACTGTGGTTTTATAATTTCATCAGTCCCACGTATTCGCCTACTTGTGCCCAAATAGAGCAGCTATTTGTCACTCCCTTCCCTATTCCAGACGTGATGATAAGTCGAAACGCTTCAAATTTGTGCAGAAAAGTCATCATGCACAACCATAACTAATCTCTGATGTATGTAATCGTGCCACATATCGCATATTTATTAAACTGCCAACAACCATTAATTACGATCTGTGGCCAGTATTTCCTTTCACTTTACTTTGTTGGTCTAGGACGCTACTCCTATACAAGGCTGTATTTAAATTATATCTTTATTCACCCACTCAAATACAGAAAACTACTAATTTAGATAGATAACTGATCATTGTGACAAGGGTTGTGTTTAAGATACCAGGATTATGGAAGTATCAGTTATGCAAGAATACACCCAAGTATTAGTGAAATTTTCAATCCTAAGCCTGGAACATGGAGTTTACTAAACTATCACGAAGCTTGTTTGGGGCAGGTGCTTTTGGTCGTCAAAGATCGATTATCTAGCAGGAATACATGCATGTGTATTCATATACACATTTAATCTCGCTTATTCTTCCAGAAGAAGAAAAGAATAGACTTTTGGATTCGAAAGCTAACTACCAGACCACAGAGAAGAAATCATCACCATCAAAGAAAAAATCATCCCTCAAGTGCTCTGATAATTTATTTGATTTGAGCCTAAGAAGTCTTTTTTACAATGGCGACTGGTTGGAAATACTCAATTCACTGAATAAAATAATTAAGCAACTGCATGTTATACTTTTTTTATTTGTACTAAGCAAAATACAAAGGATATGGTTGTACATCAGCCTAGGTTGTTATCTTGCCATATTCATTTTTCTTAATATCTGAACCATTTTAATGCTAATGCTACTAATAATCATACTACTTATACCACCACCACCGCCGCCGCCATCACCACCACCACCACCAATAAAATAATAATGCATTAAGTAGGTAAATAAATAATATAATATATACTAATAAATTATATAAATAATAATTTAATAATAAATAATAGTGCATTAAGTGGGTAAATAAATAAAAATGCACAATGCTGAACAGTAATGTTCGAGTTGTATCTCTTTTTGTAGACCGCACTAATTCTTTTTTGCTTCAGCCATTACTCACTTACCTTCTTAAGTAATATATTTACTAAAGAGTTTAATTAAGGTTTCTTTCAGTGATTTTAATCACGTACTATTTATACACCTTTTCCTCCCTTCTAATTAAAAACTGTATGCATCATATTTTCCTTTCCTCCACATTTTCAACATTGATACTATTGGAGACCCCTTCTCGTCCCTTTCAGTCTCTACGCATCAGCTCGTATTCAATCAATCAATAAATCAATCAATTTCTCTCTCTGATACTTAATTTATCCAGATATACTTCACTTTCCTTGAAGTTGTATGTTATGTAAATTGAGTTGATTCAGTGACGGTTTATTATAATATAGGAATAGTCTCTGTGTATCACTAAGTGCGGCCATTGACAATACCTCAAAACTGGTTTCAACTGAATAAGGAGGCTGCCTAAAGTTTCTTGAAAACTTGTTGGGCATTAAGTGGATGTGCAGTTAGCATATAGTGATACAAATCGTATAAACAGCAAAAAATGATCGTCAAAATCAGCAGGCGTAACTGTATCCCAAAATGAGGTTCATTAGTACTAATAAATTTCTTCCATTTCGGCATAAGCTTTTCATACGGAAGTTTTAAATAATTTAATGAATATGAGGTTGAAGAGTAAGAAATTCTGCCTTTTGATTCATCTCGTTGTAAAGTTTTCCAAGCTCTGTGCTCATAAGCCAAATGAAATTTTCTTACGGTTAAAAATGTTCTTTTCTGCATTTGCAGAAAGCTAACACGCGTATTTAATGCAGTGCTTTTAGTGTTATCATTCATACATATTGTTTAATTTAAGCACAAATATTGCCTCAAGTCCGTAATATTTTGAAAATAATGACCTCTTATTTCACTATTGCGAATTAACATGATACGAAAACTGTATGTTTCATGAAGAAAATAAGTTGCATTATCAAAATACACAACTTGAATCAAATAAATGTTTGGTAGCGATTTAGTCGTTTTCGAACTACTGTATGTTACGTGTTTACGCTTTCCCAAATTTAACATCTGACGGACATATCTGAAAATTTTCTATTCTCGTTATTATTTGCATCGGAGCCTTATTAGACAGCTGCAATTGAATGATTTTCCGGTATGTATTATGTAAACGTAAAAGGTAAAGGAACTGACGGAAAGAACCCTCGTAACGGGATAGCATATAGGCTCCCGACTCTTTGTGCTTCTACCGAGAGGGATGAGGGAAGAGATCCGAGGAGTGACCAAATCCGCTTTATGACTACCCAAAAGGAAAGACTAGAAGCTCAACGATGCCAGGGAGCAAAGCCACCCAACGTCCAGCCGCAACCTGCCGAACACCGTCGTCTGGCCTTACAATCCTGAAACAGATGAGAAATAAGTGAATTCGGATGTCGATCCGGAAAAAACATGAGAAGCCCATGAAATAATTTATATCTTACAAATTATGTATCCAATTTTGGTGAAGTTTGGTATTCATGTTAACATAAGAGCAATACAATCACAGTAAAATGGTAATAAACTCTACACAGAAATATAGAAATTTGAAAGTTCACTCCCAGTGTCCCTTAAGTGCTATGATCTTCGCTCAGAACGTATTGTGCCTTCAGTCGGGTGGTTGAATATGCACGAGTATTCTGACTCAACCGAGTAGAATTGGAAGTACGTACCTCCTCTTGCTGTAGAGCATTTAGTAATCCTGGTTGCACTAATGGCGCCTCAACCAATGAAGTAGTTTCAGAACTTAAACCTACATAGTACGTAACGCAAGTTGATCATACGTTTCACTAGAGCAGACGTCTCCAAAACTGTTCTCGCGAATACAGCCCCTGGATGAGGTGTGGGCGTTACAGTCCATTCACCCCTTCCCAAAGACGTACAGCTGTGGACTGTCAGTCACTTCCAATCGCAATAAGAATCCACTGAAATATGGATACACATTTAAACACGAATGGGAGGAACAATTTTTACTTTCTCCACACATACTTTGTACATAGTGTATAGAGAAGGTATTGTATTGCAACCAAAATTTCGATACCCAGATCTCATCGGAAATACATGTTTTGAGACCCCAGGAATTAAATAAAAAGCCTTTTTAGTAAATTGTCTGTGTGTGAATGTATGCATCTGTGGGCAGCATAGCTCAAAAACGGAAAGACCGTTAAATGCCAAACTTGGTATGTAAGTTTGCTATCTTACAAGAATGCAACATGAAGATTTTCAAGAAAATACCCTCAACTCAAAATACTCTTTACATGAAACATTTATCGAAAATTTTAATTTTCTCTAAAATGGCTCAAGGATTTTGATTAAAATACCGTATGTTTAAGGTATTTTAATGACAAACGAAATGTATATCTTGAATTTTCTGGGAATAGCTTCTGAAGACCGTTTCATTGTGGATGACTTTTGTATAACTGGCAAACAGTAAGAGATATACGAAAAGTTATCTACTACACAAAGAGCGTCGATCACGTTAAAACATAAATTTATGTTTATATAAATATATATATATATATAATGGATAAAAGTGCATAATTTATTATAGTACTATAAGGATGGAACGTGCAATGCAACTCAAGGAATTGAACATTTTTTTTCACAATTGAAAGCAGTAAAATCGCATTCACGATCTCGGATACCAGATACAAATCTATGTGCGCAATTAAAAACAGTCGTATATTTGACTGTATAGTCTTGTGTTATAATTCCTCTATCAAATTCACTCTTCACACTGCCCAGTATTTACAGTGCAGCACTGCGAGTGTTTCCCATTACCGCCAACTGCTCCCAATATCTTTGTAGTGCGGTACAGTATCTCTGGTGACGCCTGCACTAATCATGCTATATCGCCTTGCTGTTCCCATTTCCCCTGAAGAAACTGCAGTCCGCAGACTTCCGAGTGCAGTGCACATAAACCGTATCGCACGCGATCATCGTTCCAGAGGTCGGAGGTCAACCTCATTTAAACATGCATGTTTCAGCGTTTCGTGCAACTATTGCTCACCACGTACCACCGGAGGCAACTAAATCACCTCCACACGCGCATCCCTTTCTACGGAAATCTGATTTTAGCTCATGAAATGCAAGAAACATACGCTGATGGACGGGAACTAGATTTTTTCCTCCCTTTTTATTCTTTGAGTCATTGCTAACGGATATATGAATTTCTCACCGCGTTCATTATTGTTTGGCATGTCTTCATTTACATCATCTCACCAATTTTATAATTTATGGTTCTTTAATATTATACTCATTACTTAAAAGAACTGTCTCCATGAAGGTAAATTAATTTACACGTTGATCCTACATCGTAAAAATGTAGGTTATAGTACGAACAAATAAAGATGTCATTGGATGCCAATGTCGCAGTCATCTCTCTCTTAAACTTCTTTTAATTTACCTACTAATGCAGACGCTCTCAGGTTGTATGTGACGGTGCATTGCGCGGGGATGGGTAATACGATTTGGGTAGACTATGACAGTGCAAACTCCAACTCCTCGATTGTTAATAGCACTGTCTTTCTCTTTCCGCATGCTAGCTCCGCCTATCTCACCTTTTCCTCACGTTTCCCTGTTCTTCCTCACTGCGAATTGTCCCGAGCCGAGCCGAGCCAGATCGATGTACGGCGCGCAGAAGCTCCGCATTTTGGTTTGCACCGGGCGTTTTAGGCGTTTAAGAGGCCCTGCACAGTTTACTATTCTTACATCTACAACTGCAACTACCGTGCATCTATTAATCTACTAATATAAAGAAAGAATTTTGTATGTATGTACTGTTTGTTTATTAGGGAAATCTCAAAATCACCCAATGGATTTTTGTAACTCTTTTGCTATTGTAGAGTCCAATTCGTTATAATGGATCACGTTCTAATTTTAATTTTATAAGTTGATAAAACATTAAAAATGATTAATTAATGCCTTGACTTTTAGTAGAAAATACCTTAGAATATGAACTGTTGCTGCACAGAGTTCCTTGCAAAAAATTAAACAAAATCTGATTGCATTTTATTGCAAACAATATATAGATGGCTATCATATAGCACTTCAGTAATCTGAAGACAGTTTAAAAGGATACAGTCAAAACTCCATTTGTCCGAATATGGGAGAGAAAAGTGCTGCGGAAAATCTTTGGGGTGAGCTGTGAAAATGGGAAATGGCAAATTCGAAATAATCAGGAATTATAGCAGTGTTATGGTGAAATTGACCTGGTTGCTGAAGCAAAGAAGAGGTGGCTGCGTTACCTGGAACGCATATTGAAAATGTATGTAGGAAGGGTCTCAAGAAGGTCTTAGATCATTAACCTGTAGGCAGGAGGAAGAAAGGTCGACCCAGAAAAGGTGGGTGAATAATAGGAGACGAAGTGCGGATGTTGGAAATCAGGAGCTGGAAAGACTGAGCAAGAGCTGTAGGAGAGGTTAGAGTTCCACATGGACTGAAGCGCCAGGAAAATGAATGAATGGATTACTCTTAAAAGTGTCTGTTTTATACGGCTCACCCGGTATATTACTGTACTAAAGGTATTAGATTTAAGTAACTTTTGGGACCTGAGAGAAAATCTAAAATCGTTAAGAATTGTCTAGAGGCATTGTCGCGGCTGAGAAAGTACAGCAAGGTTACTTTGTCATGGGTTCCCAGCCACTCGGGCATAACAATTGGCAGTGAAAATGCAGATCCACTAGTCAAGGCAGGGGCTTCGACCTCGTTTGCAGGATCTGAACCAGTCATTGGCATATCCAAAAGGACTTCATTGCGAGCGCTGCGGACCCCAAACACCCATGGTACTTCTGACGTTACTGGAACACCAGGCCCCTCACAGAAGGGATTTTGTTGGACTGGACGTGGCAGTGCCTCGTTACCCATGGGAGATTACATATACCTGGACTACGCCTGGATGGGGTTGTGAGACGCCTCAATGTCCTCCGGCACTAACCTGGAGAGTTAGTAGAGAGGAGTTGGTAAATGTCGCCTTTACCAATGTCTTCGGAGTTTTCCCCTTTGGAGTTGATGCGCGTAAGCGCGTATCCACTTCCGTCCTTGCTCAAAGAAAGGGGAACGGTGTTTAAAAAGGGTACCGGCCTAATGGAAACGCCCACGGACATGTTTCCTGGGACGCACATACACCTGAGTTTCCTCGAGATGGAGACCAATTCAGTATTCCATGGGCATCCGCTGCACATATCCGAGCCACTGAGGCTATCTTCGTTCTAAAGCTTAGCATTTTCTTGTAGATTATTTTCTTCTATAATGGTGTCACTTCCAATTCTCTGGAGATGAGACACACGTAAGCTGCGCCACAAATCATCCGCTTTTACTGCTTTAATAGTATTTTTTCTATTCTTTCATTCAATTTCCAACTTTCAGCACATTGTCAGAATACTAACTACTGTCATATTGTTACAGTGCTGTCTTCTATGGTGGTTCTCACGTTCGCCTAGGTATAGCATCATCGCAGTTGGAGACCTTAGAGTTCGTAACACCACAGGAAGTGCGGCTAATTAGAGGCTTTGGAACGCGAGACGTCTCCTGATTCTTCCAGAACCTTCGATTCTTGCAAGCTTTCATAAAGTTTTGTGATTTTTTTAGTTAAAAAATGAGAGAGAGAGTTGCAAGCCAAATATTTATAGTGAATGTACTGAGTCGTGAGTGACTGGAGGTTAGCGCATATGGCGCGGGAGCCATGGATAAAAAAAAGGCCTGTCTACACGTCGAAGCGTCGAGTGAATTATTTTCAGCAGTGAGTGACTATATGTAACCGCTCTTAGGTGAATAAATACAAATTTTGTCTTACGTTTCGACTCCAAGGTACTCCACTGAACCTCTTAATAGCATTTCGGCCCAGATACACACGATTCTCAACATCTGTATGACTGGTACCAGATTGATGCTGTGCCAGATGTACTGGTTCCAAATGTTTAAGGTCCATCGCCTTAATTACGCTATCATCTAGTTTCACATTTCTACTTTCTCCGCCGACAACAGATCATTTTTCTGCTCAATCATTTTCTGCATATAAGATGGCATTTTGAAATGTTACAGTTGGGCCAAAAGAAAAAATACAAAAATTAAGGTCAGAGCTGAGTTACGCAACATACACGAGTTGTTCACCGGAACATTCGCGCATCGTTTGTCATGTTTAATTAAACTTGAGTAATGCTCTCTTTTCAACTGTAAGCAGTATTAATTACGTCGTCGGCTTCTTTTGTGAAGGAGAATTCCTCTCTCGGTGTCACTTAGTTACTTGCAAATGGAATGTAACCAAGCTAGATCATGGTCTCTAGCATTTGCTGCTGCCTAGCACTTTAGTCATTCACGACTTCGCTGCCCCCTGCCTTAGATTTAAATGCCGAAAGCTGAGACTAGAAGTCGGCTTGTAATGTGTCTCTCTTTCAATTGTCAGAATACTTGAACACTTCAAAGCGAAGAATCGTCATACGAACATTATATACATTTTACTTTCTCTACACGTGCTATGCACATAGTATATACAGAAGGTATTCTATTTCACTGGAAATACGCGCTTTAGGGTACGCCGTATCCAAAAAAAAAATATAAAAAAATGATAAAGCTCCGTGTGTCTGTAAACACGATAGCTAGAAAAAAAAAAGTCAGTAAAGTACCAAACTTGGTATTTACTTTAGTATCTTCCAAGGATGAGACAAGAATGTTTTGAGAAAATACCCCCACCCCAAACTATTCTTTACAAGGAAAATTTTTCGATAATTTTGATTTTCTCAAAAATGGCTCTATCGATTTTGATTAAAATACCGTATATTACAGATATTTACATTGCAAATAAAATGTATATTTTCAATTTTCTGGGAATGGTCTCTGAAGAGCTCTTCATTCTGGATTATTTTTTCCCTGAATTCTGCATAACTAGTAAACCTTAAAAGATAGATAAAAAACTTACTTCACAAAAAAAGTAGATCTTGTTAAAACACAATTTATTTCATATACATTTTTTCGTGGAGTTGACCATCTTTTAGATATTCCTAGTTATTTTTTCAGTTTTAAAATACTTTGCTCACATGGAAATTTCTCAGCTCCTGACAATGCAAAGAAACGGATTTCAATAACATGGTAACCGGCTTTTAAAATATTTGACTATCGCTTTAGCCTAGTGCACTCCTTTCTACTTCCTAGGACGCAAGTAATAAGACTTGCTGCAAGTTTTATCTCGCTTAGTACGAAGTAGATAAAAGAATAAGCTTTTCAACAACAATTGTAAGAAAGACGTTGAGAAAGCCATGCAAATGGACACATCATTTTTTTATTATACTTTGTACATAATACATAGCTAGAGAAGGTTTCTTTCCAACCAAAAAATCGATGGTTCACGTTTTAGGTTCACTGAATCCCCCCCCCCCCGCAAAATAGAAAACGGTCCATGGGTATGTGTGTGGTTATCACACTAACTCAAAAACAAAAAGTAGCTTATATAACATACTTTATATTTAAGTTCTGCATTTTTTAAGGATGGGATACGAAGATTTTTCGATTTTCTCCAAAATGGCTCTAACGTTTTTCGTTAAAATGTCGTATATCGTACATTAACGACAAATAAAATGTATATCTTGAATTTGTTGCGAATGACTCTGAAATGATCCTCATTCTTAATTACCTTTGAACAACTATTAAACTGTAAGAATTTAATTGTAAATTTTGTAATCATTTTTGTTGAGTTAATAATTTCCGAGATATTCATTATTATTGGTTTCAATTTTAAATACTTAAACTTTTCTCAAACAGGAATTTGTCATTCCTGTTTCTCTTGTTTTACTCCTGGGCATATAAAGAGATCCGAGTTTCAATCGCTTAGCAACCAGTTTCTAAAAGATTAACTGACGTTTTAGTTTATGTATTCCCTTATTTTGTTAATTTCAAGAAAATATAGGCAGAAAAATATAATGCGAGTTAGTTTACACACATTGGTTATCTTTATAGCTTCCTTACAAATTATTCATTCAAGAACTATTTTGTATTTAATTCCTATAAGGTAATACATCGGCAAACTTTGGCAAACCCACAGTATGTGAGATATCTTGTTGAAATCTGTACCAGTCATTACCCACAATAACGGGATATTTTTTGCAGTTTATCAAAATATGCATGTCTAAATTGAAGTAGCAGAGGTGAAGACGCAGTAACTCATTCCACTTTGTGTGAAGCTTTTGAGTCGTGCCGCTATGCGACATAACGGAATGCATCGAGTGTTGTCACTTTGTGTGATTTCAGTGATATGTTTTACTCTGGACGAGTCCATCAATATTTGCTGCGCCTATGACCTAAAATGAACACATTACTCTGCATCGCCACTTGGTGGAAAAAGTAATATCTGCGTGACGTCGTTCGGAAAGAGTAATCTTCCATACGGACAAGACCTTAACATATCTTGTAACAGTTATAATACGTAGAAACCGTTACAAATCGTTGGAATAATTAATGCTAAGCTGTGAAATCGGTAAAGAGAATTTATAAACTCTAAAGATGTCAGAGATCTGCTGCCAAAGAACATTATTAATGTTGTGGTTAAGCCTAAGGCGTAGCATATACATAGTAGTGCTCTAAATAAGGAATGATTCTCACCAACAGTGCTATTACATTTGTCACGGAAAACATCAAATGCGTCTTTCAATGATGACACGCATTATATAATTAAATTTAATATGTAAAACAAAGTACAATTTGAACGTGTTCTATCCATATGACTTTCCCTACCTCTACTGCAAATAAAAGATTACTACAAAGATTATTCTTCTATCTATTGTATACTAATGGGATAGCAGATATGATTTTATTACTTGGTTCCTTAGATACATATAAGTAGGAGGGAAATAAGGGAATACGCCAGGCTAAAGCGAAGTTAAATATTTTAAAAACTATCAATATGTGATTTATATTAAAATGTGTCCTTTCTTATGGCCGGAGTAAAACAAAAGAGATGTGAAACGAATGAAGAGTCCATGGAAGAAAAGTATAAGTAGGTATGTTAAATTTGAACCAACAACAAGAAATATCTCGGAAATGGTTAACTCCACTATATATATATATATATATGTGTGTGTGTGTGTGTGTGTGTGTGTGTGTGTGTGAGAGTGTGTGTGTGTGTGTGCCATAAATTGTGCGTTTTAACGAGATCTACATTTTGTTGTATAGTAATTTTTGTCTATCTCTTACGGTTCACCAGTTATGCAAGTCATCTAGAATGAAGAGGTTTTCAAAGGTTATACGTTTTATCTGCCACATAAGTATCTTTAATATACGGTATTAGAGCCATTTTTGTGAAAATAAAAAAAATTCGATAAATGTATTATTTAAGGGTAGTTCGGGTGGGATTTTTTTTTTTTTTTTTTTTTAAATCTTCGTGCCGTATCCTTAAAAGAAGCTGAACTGAAATACCAAGTTTGATATTTAACCAACTTTTCTCAGAACCCCAGTATTATTGTACGCTTACGAGCGCTGGGCATGGTCGCTCCTATTGCAGTGGGCATATAAGAGGACATTCTGCCCATTTATTTATTGTTAGTATACTGCTCCTTCCCTGTGAAACTATCTCATGAAGCTTTATCTCTTACATATGTGGATGACGAAATTAGGCAACGGATGGACAAATGTTTTATTCATTGCCACACCATCGGAGCTCCTCGTTTGGTCTCTTGGGGATTATATTATAATCCCAGAATACGCCAATTGAGGCATCACCGGTTTCTCCGTATGTCATCTGGTCACTTCCGGGCACAGGAGCAGTACCATCAAAAGCTAAACATGAGCTCCTATACAATCTATCAAAGCGATGCTTAGGCTTCAAACTTTAAAATAGTAACCCCAACGAAATGAAAAAACAATCGGCACTATTTACAAGGGCCGTTGCACCCTCACCAACAGCCGTCAAGAAGCAAATCTGACTACCTCCTTTCATCCCCTCTACCTCTCACCAGGCCATTATATAACCCCCATATCTGTTTAGGGCAACGCAATTTCGGACTGCCCTGAACTGCCATCATCGTCGTGAAGAGAGGTTATGTTAAACACTAGCCTGAGACATATGATATTCGCATATTCAGAAGTGCATCAACATTAAAATATTATGTTAATGGAGGCTATGTCACTTTGCCATTGGTTTAGCACCTTATGCTTCCTTTCTCTAGTCGAGTATTGCTTTCTTTCCACATCATTGTACAAATTATAAGGAATTGGACTTTGGGATACTGGATGTCAAAATTTCACTACCTACAGTCGGTCAAAAAATCGATAATTACTTTTCTATAGCAAATAGTGAGAGATATTCCGCTCTGCAGCCACGGGCTAATTGTATGCCAAGCCTCTGGAGCAAGGCTGAGATTAGTGAAATTTCAGAGGGCGGCCGACATCCGGACAGGGAGAGAGCGGTCTTGGAGGGTCCTAACAGTTCACAAGCAGTTCTGCTCTCAACGCGGGGAGCGACAGGAGCTCGCGGTTCAGTCCCGGACACACAACCTGAGTGCCAACCTGGGCTCAACCACTAGTGCCAACCCGTAGCCGAGAGCTGTATTTCCAGAGCACAGTCACCTCCACGAAATGGCGCCTCTGCCGCAGTTCGCGGCGACACTTACAACCCTGAAATAGATCGGTTAGGATAAAATGAAGATGAAATGAAGGGATAGGAATTTCGGAGGAGTGAAGGATCCTCTCCAAATTTCGCCTAGTGACTCGGAAACACTCCCGAAAAACCCATGGGTCAGAGAGATTGGCCGCGGGGAAGAGGTCTCATAGATCCCACAACTTCCCGAGCTACCTGGCTCAGTTACAGCAAATAGTTGTTGGAATCTTTGGACGTCTATAGAGAATCAACATTTAGCTGCCTTCCCCTTGCTTCGGGTTCTACAGCCATTTAAAGATCATACAATACACCTGTTTCCAAACATATTATGTATTTGATGAAACAGCATTTTTCTCAAAACCACATTTTGACATTTTCAATGTGTCCACGTGTCTCAGTTTTTGTTTAAATACCATAAATCAAAATTTTCCAGAATGTGCACAAATATTTATTGTAAAAAAGGGCCATCAATTGTAATTTTTCAGAAGAATATATTTTTGTGAAAATATGCTTAATTTTAGAGATTAATAATTACTTGGTAATCAAAGCTATTGAAATATCACCATTTAAAGCTGTTGTGTTTGGTTCAAAGCTCCAATTCGGAAACCACAAACAAATTTTATGTATTTAATTATTTTTGAAATTTGAGACACATGGAACATTTTGGTTATATTTACGCAACATTATATGCATAATTATGCAATAACATCCATGAAATAGTTTATGTGTTGCAAAGTTTGGTATTCACATTAACGTAACAGCAATTCAATCAAATTAAAATTTTCAGAAAAGTTTGTACAGAAATATCGAAATTATATGTGTCCCTTATACATTGTGGTTCAGTTCCAGGTAGCATAGGTAGCTTGGTTGAGGTGGTATCCTTCCCTGAAATTAAAGTGGTTCTAGCTCAAACTTATATTTAAGGCAGTTTAAGAGTGCTGACCTTTTTTGAACGATGAGCGCTGTGTTCGACGTGAGAGCCACTTACCAGCCCGCAGACCTTAGTCTGGAGATGTTTCCCACATATCAGGAAGCTTGGACGCATATTTTGGCAAATTGCGTACTGATGGAGGATGTTAGGAAAAAATGATTGACGGAAGTATTTTTAGCTTCAAACAGACGAAGGACAGCATCTGGGATTTGATTCTAAGCAGTCAAAACTGACCAAACCTGAGCACATAATGGAAGTACATGCACTAAGAGATAAAATATTTGTGTAAATATTATATAGACTTATTTGGTGTTTGAGTAATCTATAAGTATGCATACTAGGTATAGTTGCGAGTGCAAGTGTGTGTGTGTGTGTGATATCAAAGTGTTCTTTCTTTTATTGTTCTGTGGTTCTGTTGTCGTAGAGCACGAGCGTGTGTATGTGTGCGTTTGTGTCTGTGTGTGTGTGTGTGTGAAACTGTGATATCAAAGTGTTCTTTCTTGTATTGTTCTGTGGTTCTGTTGTCGTAGCGCATGAGCGTGTGTATGTGTGTGTGTGTGTGATATCAAAATGTTCTTTCTTTTATTGTTCTGTGGTTCTGTTGTCGTAGCGCACGAGCGTGTGTATGTGTGCGTTTGTGTCTCTGTGTGTGTGTGTGTGTGTGTGAGAGAGAGAGAGAGAGACTGTGATATCAAAGTGTTCTTTCTTTTATTGTTCTGCGGTTCTGTTGTCGTAGCGCACGAGCGTGTGTATGTGTGCGTTTGTGTCTGTCTGTGTGTGTGTGTGTATATATCCAATGTTGTAAAGAGATATTAAAAAGATATGTAGGTAATATTTTAAATTCAAGTATATTTAGACAGCATGTGCAGTCAACCGACCCATACGACTATGTGACGTAAATATTGTATTATTTATTGTAAACTTAATAGATACTACTACCACTACTACAAACATCAGATGGACCGCTCACAACTACGTATAGGGCTGCGCTAAAACCGTTATTTTTTCAGATCTTTTTATGGGGAAGAGGGCTGCAACTTTTATGTATAATATAGAATGACTGTGGAGCATATATGCATTCAGACATCTGTGCAGTCCTCAAATGTGTTTACCGATGCACATTCGCATACATATTCCAGAGTACAGCCAACCCATGACCTTTGGATCATTTACTGAATGAGCCACCAGGACTGTCAACTTCTATTGATATGCAACACTTTTGAATAAACATTAAATGAGAACATTTACTAATCTGAACGCTTTTACAGTATAACAGAAGCATTATAAATTATTATTGAACATGAGCGGAATTCAGGGGCGTGTTCTGTGGGCCGGATCGGTTAGTAAATTTGTGAAGAAGGAATTTCTATTGAAATTATAAATAACAAAGAATGTATTCATAAAGTGTTGGCTGTTAGCTTCCACCCTATTGTTACGGCAGAAAGTGAGCTCCTTGCAATAAAATCGATTCTGTTAGCAATGTAGGTGCTGTCTTCTTAAACTGGACTAGCACGACTGACCGACAAAGTATAAAGGGCATATTAACGGTATGAGACGAGAAGGGGCATTCATTGCAACAAACCTTTCAAGTCTTCTCTCTTGCCATGCGAAGCATAGCGACGAGTCCCGAGGATAGCCAAAGAAAATCGATGCCAGTCGTGTCATTTTTATTACTGAAAATAAAGATTCATAATTTGTCTAATGGTTACTAAATCTGAAGTTATCCATTAGACAAATCTGATGCGACCCCATTCACATGACTTTCTCTACATCTCTGTAACAAATTGTTGTTAAAAATCTTATTCTTATATCTACTTCGTCATAATTGAGATAAACATTATCACTTTGTTCCTTGTAATTAGAAGGGAAAAATCTAAAGTATTCCATTCACATGATATCCTGCAGCTATTCGGTAAACAAACATTTTATTCAAAACATTTCTCTATAATCTACATCATGCGAATCAAGATAAACATAACCAGAACTAGTTCTTATTACTAGTTTCCTTGTAAATAGAAGGGAAATAAGAAAATGCACATTAAAGCGACAGCCTCGTCCTTTAAAAGCCGGTCACTACATGAAACGATTGAAATTCTGATCTCTTTGCTTGCCAGGAGTAAACAAAAGAGAAAACGAGAAAAAAGATGTCTTCCCGTTTGAGAAAATTTAAGTGGCTTAAAATTGAAACCAACAATCCGGAATATCTCGAACACGGTTAACTCTACAAAAAAAAAAAAAAAAAAAAAATGTATAATATCATAAATTGTGTGTTTTAATGAGATGGACTTTTTTTGTGGAGTAAGTTTTTATATATCTCTTACGGTTTGCCAGTTATATAAACGCCATCCAGAATGATGAGGTCTTCTGAGGCTATTCCCAGAAAATTCAAGACATACATTTCCTTTGTCACACAAATATCTTATACAAAGCATTTTAATCAAAATCGTTGAGAAAATCAAAATTTTCGAAAAATATTACATGTAGACGGAAGTTTGGGGTGGGAGCATTATCTAGAAAATCTTCGTGTCGCATCCTTGGAATATACCGAGCTTAAATACCAAGAATTTGTAACGGTCTTTTCGATTTTGAGCTATACTGACCATAGACACATACAGGGACTTTTTTCTAAAAATGCTCTTTTCGTACTCAGGGGTCTTCAAGGCATATGTTTTCGGTGAAATTTCGATATTGAATTTTTGGGTGGATTACAATACCTTCTCTCTATACTATGTATATAGTACGTGAAGAGAAAATATAGATGAACTGGTTATTACTTTCTCTATCACATATGTACATAGCGGCTGGAGAAGGTATTGCATTCACCCAAAATTCATTATCGAAATTTCACCGAAAATATATGCCTTGAAGACCCCAGAGTACGAAAAGAGCATTTTTAGAAAAAGTGTGTGTGAGTGCCTATGTGTGTCTACTGACAGAATAGCTCAAAAACGAAAAGACCATTAAACACCAAACTTGGTATATGTACTATTTTCTCTATACGTACTATGTACATAGTGTATAGAAAACTATTGCACTCCACCAAAAAATTCGATATCGAGATTTCACCGGAAATATGTTTTAGGGTCCCCTGTATAAAAAAAACATTTTCAGAAAAAGGTCCGTGTGTGTGTCCGTGTGTCCAGTTGTCTGTGAACACGATAGCTCAAAAACGGAAAATCGGTAAAATACCAAAGTTGGTATTTGAAATTACTATCTTCCAGGGATGCGACACGAAGATTTTTGAGGAAAATCCCCCCACCCCAACTACCCTTTACATGGAACTTTTTTCGAAAATTTTGATTTTCTTAAAAATGGCTCTAACGATTTTGATTAAAATAGCGTATATTAAAGATATTTATCTGACAAATAAAATGTATATCTTGAATTTTCTGGAAATAATCTCTGAAGACCACTTTATTCTGGATGACTATTACGGAATTTTGCATAACTGCTAAACCGTAAGAGATGGACAAACGCTTATTAAACAAAAAATGTAGAGCACCTTAAAACACACAATTTATTTTATATAAATTTTTTTCGTGGAGTTGATCTTTTTTGAAATACTCCTTATTTTTGGTTTCAGCTTTGAGAAACTTCTTTTCTCATACAGGAATTTGTCAACTCCTGTCTATACAATCAAAGGAACTTCAGTCAAATTGCAACCAGCTTTTGATTATCACTTTAACCTATGGTACTCCCTTACTTCGCTTCTACTTACAAGGAAGCAAGTAATAGGACTATTTCTGCTAATTTTTCTCAATTAGCATGAAGTAAATAGAAACATAAGCTTTTTAACAATAACTTGTTACAGAGATGTAGAGAAAGTCATGTGAATGTAACACATCAGATTATTTTTAGTATCTTCCAAAGATGCGAAATTTATATTTAAAAAAATACCTCCACCACAAACTACTGTACAGGGATTTTTTTTAAAAAATCTGTTTTTTCAAAATGACTATAACGATTTTGATTAAAATACCGTATATTAAAGATATTTACATCACAAATAAAACGTGTAATTTGTATTAGCTGGAAATAGTATCTGAAGACCTCTTTATTCTGTGTGAGCTTGAAGAATTGTGCATAAGGGTTAAACCGTAAGCGATAGATAAAAACTTAATGCCCAAAAAATGTGGATATCGTTTAAATACATAATTTATTTTATATAAGTTTTTCTTGAAGAGTTTACATTTTTCGAGGTATTTCTTGTTATTGGTTTCAGTTTTAAATACCTAACTTTTCTCAAACGGGGCCGTGCAAAGCGAACCGCAGCTCAATTGTTTCACATATCTTTTAAAAGATTTGAATATCGTTTTAGCCTTGTGTATTCGCTTATTCCCCTTCTTCTTACAAAGAAGCAAGTAATAAGACAAATTCTGCTGAATTTTATCTTGATTAGCATGAAGTAGATAGGAGAATATCTTTTGTAAGTATATTTTGTATTTGGAACAGCTACAGAATGGAACACTTTAGATTTTCTCACTTTTTAATATAAATTTATAGTTAATGACATTTAAAAGTATTATGTTGTTCTTCGCATTATTACCACTTACGTATTAAACTTCATTGAAATTATGAACGTTGTTGAGGAAAACTTTCATTAAATCAAGAAGAAAAATGCATACATAATTGTCAAAGTGAAAAAAGAGCTAGCTCAGAATTTGGTAGCAGCATACAACTTTAGCTGAGCTGTAACAAATCGCCATTAATACCAAAGAAATAAGAAGAGAAAGAAATAAAGAATAAAGGAAGCGTTCAGGAGCATCATGTACTAACTTTAGAATATGATTATTATTTACGTCCGGTACAAGTAGCGCAAAGTAATCATGCACTAAAAGAATGGTTTTAAACTGTCAGAGATTACAATAACAAACCATTAAAGAAGTGGAAGATTCACATTAATATATGCAAACATCGTTTTATGTAATTCTGACTGGCGCCTGTGTGTATAATGAGATAAAATAATGCTAGGTCTTCTGTGACCTCCTCTATTTGCATGTCAAATGACGATCATTTCCTTTCTTTGCCCTTGTCCTTTTATGGCTTAGTGCTTCCTGCAATTTTTATCCATTACAAGTCATTAATATCTCGTTACTATCTCCAGAAGATACTAAAACAGAATGCATAGCATGAGCGGCTCTTAAAATAGCTCTTAATTCTCTCGCATATAAGCGCACATTACGGGCAAAAAGATCAATGTGTGATTCAGCAGTGATACTTCTTATCTTCTGGAATAAACTACCTATTTATACAACTGGTAAACAGAGTGATGCATTTTCTTACCATTACTGGAGTATCTGCAAGGTGAGAAGGGAATAAGTGCAAATAATGTGATATTTAATGGAGAACAGTGCTTATAACACAGTAGTTATGTATCATTTTGTTCCACTTTCCAATAGCATTTGCATAAATGAAGCACAAATTTTAGGGTCTAATGTGTTTTGAACGGCCATGTGTTTACATGCAACGATCAGTTCCTGTGTTTATTACAACTCGCACACCGCCGACCTGCATTCACGCGAACTCACAGTCGCAAACTCTTCTTTATTTGTTATTTTTGGTAGGGTTAAACGTTCGCTTTTATTACTATGGCACCACAGGCAAAGACACTGATGATACATGGAATGAAATTGGAGCTCCGGTGGAATGTGATGACGGGGAACCTTGAGAAAACCCGCCTCTGCGCCGCTTTGTCCGCCTCAAAGGCCACATGTGGTTACCTTGGGTCGATCTCGGGCGCCTAGGTGAGTGGTCCAGCCATTCGGTCTTGGCGCGGCCAAAACTTTCCTTCACACAATGAATGCGTTTGCATATGCTGAATTAGTAGATACTCCGTGGTGTAATGGTTACAAGGTTGCGGGTTTAAACAATGCGGAGGACGATTGATTTTTTCGGGCGTAAACATTCTTAGCATGGACTCCTTCGGAAGAGCTCTTGGTCCAGTGTCGTAGATATACGGCACGTAAAATAACCTATTTCTATTTTATTTAATTTATGCCTCAACTGAGGTATTTGTCAATACTGCGAGGATCTGTATTATCAACGATTTCTAAATTGTCATTTTCCCAAAAGACGTACGTTCACTATAATGCACCAAAGGATCTGTGACTCAATTTCTCTTAATTCCCGATTTGAAGTTGTTGCATATATTGAGGTTAAATTTTAATTGTCATCTTTGCAAGAGTAATGAGAGTGATTTAAATAACAGAAGTGCAAATATTTACATGTTGGTTTAAGTTATTTGTTCAACAAAACCAAATTTTAATAAAGAATAATAATGTCATTGTGTTCAATATTTTTAAGTTGAACCCTATTTACATTCTAAAACCTAATCATATAACGTTTTATGAATTAAAACTTTGTTACGTAGGTTGAAATTTAAGTCGATCGTTATTCTTCCCTCACATCACATCATTATAGTCAGTCAGGGCAGCGGAGGATCAACCGCGTGACCTGTTACGTAAACAAGCACCTAACTTCTGAGATGGGGAATAATAACCATTCTAAAAACATCGTGAAAATCTTCTCATTAATATAACTTTAGAAAATAGCGAAAAAATTGCAAATACTGGATCATCATATTGTCCTCAAACGCTTATACAAATATTTGCACTTATTCACCTCCCATCCTGTTATGAAGAAGGACATTTTTACGACTATGGCATGGGCGCAGTCAACTCATTGTAGGAAACCAGGTATTTTTATTTAATTTATATGACATATAACACCTGGTTAATTTTATTTCGAGTAATCTCAGGATTCTCATATTGTTTAAACTATGATGTAGCTGTCAGCAGCATTATTATAATTATTAGCATTTGACACGACATGCGAACAGTGTGTTTTATTTTTCAGATGCTGCATACGTATCGTAATGTAACCTAAAAAAAAGGAATCTATTTTTGTATGAATACCATGTGAAGCACCATGTGAAATTATAACGTATAGAGCTTTCCATATGCGCCTGACACATAATATTTACAGTATGCTTAAAATTCGCTCGCAATTGGTGAAAACATTCTTCAAGGGTGAGTAGTAGTGTAGAGTAGCGGAGGATACTCCGCACCTCAATCAGTGATTAGGCTTTGTACGTCAGACCCCAAGAGGAGAGGATGAGATGAGAGTAATTACAGAGGGCAGCCAGAACCAGTCTGTGGCAGGGAGCCATCGTGGGGAGTCTCTGTTTAAAAGCAGTTCTTCATCTCCACGCGGTGTAGCTAGGAGCCCGCGCATCAGGTCTAAATAAACGCCCTTGAGACTACCGACGAACCCCAGCGCCATCCTACCACAGATAGCTGAGTTTACAAAGCGCAATCGTCTCCACGCGAGGACGCCCTCACCACAGTCCTCACCAACATTTACAGCCCTGGAAGAAATACCGGATTGATGAAATGGAGGGACAGGAAATTCGGGGGAATCAAGAATCCTCCCCAGTATTCGCCTAGTGACGCGGGAAAACCTCCGAAAAAATACTTGGGCCTGAGGATGGCGCGGGGAACCGCTCCCACGGCCTCTAGAATTGCAGTTCAAGACGAAACGGCTGAGCCACCTGACTTGGTATGACTAAGTGTTAAGTGCTTGAAACTATAACTTTATCAAAGCAGTATGTAGTACATTAACTGGCCGGTGTGTACCTACATCCGGGTGGTCGTCGTGTGCCAAATCAGGTGCATGACGGTTGTATGTGCGTGTGGAGAGGCGGCCAGAATAATTACGTGCGTTATGAGCTCTCCCACGTAGTTCGGGTACTTATGTAAACCAACACATAACAATAATGTACTGTAACACATTGCTCTACCACTTTAGTTACTGTCTTAAATTGACCATTAAATGCAAGGTTATACGTTTCTCCATCAGCAAGTCCTTGGTCAAAAGTAAGAGGTCAGAAAGAATGATGCTTCTATGCTTCTCGGCTACACAGAGTAATACCATAAAAATAAATATAGTAATAATAATAATAATAATAATAATGCTAATGATAATAATCATCCCATGGCGCGCTATATCCCCGGAGTCTGGGCGAGCACAACTCAAAAACGAAAGCCAGTTAAATATCAAACTTGATCTTTAAGTTCCAAGAATACGACAAGCATTTTAAAATACTAATCTACCCTCCTCAAACTACACTTCACATTAATTTTATCTCAAAATGACTCCAACAATTTTAAATACAATACAATAAGTTTAAGATATTGTTTTTATGACAAATGAAGTGTACATATTGAATTTTTTGGGAATAGCCTCTGAAGCCCTCTTCATTCTGAATGAAGTTTTCTGATTGGTAAACCGCAGGATATAGAGACTTAACTAAAACTACTACAAAAAATGTAGGTCTGTTGCAATACACACAATTTATTTCCAACAAGGCATAAGCTATTTCCCAATATTAATTCACTTTTGATGTTTATAACTTAAAATTCCTCAGTACCGTAATTTTTAATGTCCTGTGGATTTTCAGTAGTTTCTCGTAATTGCATAAAAAGATAATAGCATATAGAGTCTATTTCTTAATATGTGTCTATCGCTATTCCCTTTTTGTGTATAAGAAATGTTTATTGTAGCTTTTGCTGCAAATGTTTATTTTCAGTAAAATGAAGTAGATGAAAAAATATACCTTCCTAGGAATAATTTTATACATTTTGATAAATGACATAAGTAAAGAAAGTCTTGTGAAGTAACACATCAGCTTGTTATTTTTTCCTTCTTCTCCTGATTATGGAAACAGAAGGGATTTTGAAGTGTTTGCATAGCGACCAACTCTTCAAGCATTTAACTAAGCCTTTTACAGCGTTCTCCTATTCCCATTGTGCCTACGAGAAAATGAGTAATAAAACCTTTTCTACAAATCTTTTTCTCGATTAACTTAAACTATAGAAGAATTTGTTGAAAATAGGTGGAGAAAATTATGTGAACGTAACACTTACAATTTGTGTTCAAAGGATCTGAAAACATTTATATCTGGTAATATTTGGATATCGAAATTTTGGATAGAGTGCAATACTTTCTCTATCTTAGGTGCCTAAAAGGTAAACAAAGAAAAAATATGACGTGTTGCATTCACATAACTTTCTCTGCATCTCTGTAACAAATTATTGTTAAAAAGCTTAGTCTTCTGTCTACTTCATGCTAATCGAGTTAACCATAAGCAGAAATGCTTACTTGTAAGTAAAAGGTAAATAATGGAATACACTAGGCTAAAACGATAGTCAAATCTTTTAAAAGCTGGTTGCCATGTAGATAAAACCCGATTCTTTGTATTGCCAGGAGTTGAAATATTCCTGTATGTGAAAAGTTTAAGTATTTTAAAGCTGAAACCAATAACAAGGAATATCTCAAAAATAATCAACTCCACTAAAAAATGTACATGACATAAAGTGTGTGTTTCAACGAGATCTACGTATTTTGTGTAATAAGTTTTTGTCTATTTCTTACATTTACTAGTTATGTAAAATCCAGCAAAAGTCATCCCGAATAAAGAGGACTTCAGAGCTGTTCCCAGAAAATTTAAGATATCCATTTTATTTGTAATGTAAATATACTTAATATACGGTATTATAATCAAAATGGTTAGAACCATTTTTGAGAAAATAAAATTTTTCAAAAATATTTCCATGTTAAGGATAGTTTGGGGTGAGGGAATTTTCCTGAAAACCTTCATGTCGCATTCTTGGAAGATACTAAACTTATATACCAAGTTTGGTATTTTACCGACTTTTTGTTTTGGAGTTATCGTGTTCACAGACACACGGCCACACACATCCGGACCTTTTTCTAAAAACGCTTTTTTGGATACAGGGATTCTAAAACGTGTATTTCCAGTGAAATCTCGGTATCGAATTTTTGGGTGGAATGCAAAACTTCCTCTATACACTATGTACATAGTACGTGTAGAGATAGTAAAAAACAAAACTCCATGGTCATTGGTACCGATGCTGTCGCTATTATGCTTCACCAAGCATCTGTCAAAGCTGAATAAAAATAAAAGTAAGAAGTAGAATAAACTCCAACTTGTCTATGACAGGTGTTCCAACTCGACTGACTGAATTATAATACTTCCACATACTCAATCGCGTATCCCTAAGCCGGCTGAAGGGGCTGCGTGAAAGCCTATACGTCACTAGGCGAAGATTATAGTACAGTGCTTTCATTTCCAGCCACTTCATTTCAACAATTAGTTCAACGTGACGAAAGCTTGTACTCAATGCTGAGGTGTTTTGCATACTGCAGGCCCTTTCCTGTGACTCGAGGGTATCTCGCTACTCTTTTGGCGCGCAACAAGCTGGAAGAACTTCTCTAGCCACAGTTACAGAAGATGAAGTAGCACCCTGGTACTATTTTGAAGCTGCCGTTGAGTTCCTGTGTCTCATGCGCAATATCTCAAGTAAGAGGAAGATCATTAGAATGTAGAGAAATAATTAATTAGCAAACATTAAGTTTTTATTGCTTAGAAAAGTATGTTCTGAGAAGAGAGTTCCCTATTTGATGATTTCCTATTAGATTGCTTCCTTCACCTGCGGTGCCAAAGGTAGTAAAAGTGGACGTTAAACACTATAAAAAATTCTTCCTGTTTTATGTTAATTGTAACTAGGTGAAGTAGATGAAACAGATGATTTTACTGAATCTTCCGAATTAACTTTGGACCTGGCAATAATGAAGCCGAGTACCCAATGTGGAATACTAAGAGGGTTTACTGAAGTGACGGCGCTGTCTATTAGGTGGGAAAAACTAACTTAAGATTTCTCCATCAAATACTATATACGTATGTGCATATCCCCCCCAAATGCATGTTTTGAGGACAGCTGAATCCAGAATAAGCATTTTTAGAAAAAAAGGTTCATGTGTGTATCTTTAGACAGTATAACTCAAAAACGAAAAGTGTGTTACAATTTTATTTCAAAATATGATGATCTTCAAACGGGACCGCTTCCTCCTACCACTGGGCAATAGTCATTAGCAAACAAAAGACAATTCTGTACTAGAGGTGAGAGGTAACGTAGTAAACTCTGTTTCCTGGAGAGATTGCTTGCAAGTCGATAATCGTGCCTCAGTAAAGGGACAGTAAGTTTAAGACTTGGTTTCCAGCCTTACACACTCTAACCGCTAAACTGAAAAACCACAAACCTTAGCTTCAAAGTCCGGCCGTCTTTGGGGCAGGGTCATGCTCTGAAAAATACTGTAAATACCAAGCTTGGTATTTAAGTTTACTATCCTTCAGGGAAGTAACATGAAGATTTTCAGGAAAATCCCCCAACTCAAACTACCCTTAAATGGAAGATTTTTCGAAATGTCTGATTTTAAAAATGGTTCTAAACGATTTTGATAAAAACAATTATGTGAAGATCTTTACATAATAAATAAAGTGTATATACTGATTTTTTTAGGAGGAGACTCTGAAATACCTACTCTTCACTCTTATTAACTTTTAGTTAACTGGTAAACCGTAAGAGAAAAAAAAACATACTACACAATATTGTTTTCCTCGTTAAAACACGATTTATGTCATTATCACCTTTTTGTACAGCTAACCATTTTCTACATATTCCTTGTTATCGGTTTTAGAATGTCTGATACTTAGGTTTTTCTCAAATGAGAAGTTATTCCCTTTTTCATCCTGGTCATGCAAAGGAAGGGGAACTTCAATTATATCACATGCGACCAGCTTTTAAAAGATTTGACTATCGCTTTAACCTACTGTATGCCCTTATTTCCGTCTACTTTCAGGGACCTAAGTAACACAACTGTATTTTCTGCTAATGTTTATCTCGATTAGCACGAAGCAGAGAGAAGAATAAGCTTTTGTAAGAACAATTTATTGAAGAATATATAGAGAAAGTCATGTGAATAGAACATCAGACTTTTTTTACTTTCTCTACATGTAATATGTAATAGTGTATAGAGAAGCTATTGTATTTCACCTAAAACTTCGATGTTGAGATTTCACCAGAAATATGTTTTGAGGTCCCATGAGTAAAAAAAAATATTTTTAGAGCGAATAGACCATTAAATACGAAAATACAAAACTACCATTTATATGGACTTTTTTTTTAAAACTTTTGTTCTTTCTAAAAAAAAATAGCCTTAATGATTTTGATTAAAATACCGCATAAAAGATATTTACATGACAAACAAAATGCATATCCTGGGTTTTCTGAGAATAGCTTCTGAAGAACTGTTCACTCTGGATGAATTTTGCTGAACTTAACATAACTGGTAAACGATAAGAAATAAACAAAAACTTACTATACAAAAGTTGCAATTTCCTTAAAACGCACAATTTCTCATATCATTTCAGTTGTAGAGTTGGCTGTTTCTGAGATATTCCTTGTTATTGGTTTTAATTTTAAATTACGTATCTTCTCTAACAAGGCCACCTTTCGTTTCATGTCTATTCGAGAACCGAACTTCAATTGTTTACATATCGACCAGCTTTTAAAAGATTTGACTAGGGCTTTATCCTAGTGTATTCCCTTATTTCCCTTCTTCTTATAACGAAGCAAGTAATAAGGCAATTTCTGCTAACGTTTATTTGTATTAAACTGCTGAAAATAAAAGAATAAACTTTTGTAATAATAGTTTGTAGAATACGTAGAGAAAGTCATGTATAGAGCTTGGTCCGGGTCACCAAATTGCCGGATTGAGGTTAGGTGCACACAGAGTATAACTATGACTGATGGAGTAGGCGTGGTCTCTACAGCCCGTTTCGAAACGTGTTGCACTATCTAGTTCTGCTCATGCCTGGTCTCTTTCAGTTCCTGCTAGTAGCTAAAACTGGACACTGAAAGAGACCGCATATTGAAAAATGTCAAAAATACGAAAGCATAGGCGTTCGACACCGAACAAATATATGGATGATTCAAACATATTTTGAGTAACACGAGGAGAGTCTTTTCTTTCGATACAATGAAAATGTATTTTGTAATTCATTGCAATGAATTCTGAGTGACTTTTGTTGATTTATGTTCATTGATTTTTCAAAGCTTTGCTTACTATCCCGAATTTTTCGTGTCAAGCTTTATATTTTTATTTGTAAAAGTACAAGGCGTTTTTTATTTACTAAATATATTTTGCAATAACTTTTTATTGTGTTACTCTATGAATTAGAACGATGCACATACTGTCAACACATATAATGATCTACTTTTGGAACAGATTATACCTCAACGTGTGCATGTTTACACTGCTACAAACCCCTTCCCATGGCCCTCCAGTTACACCTCTGACTACTCTGTGTGTAACTGTATGTGTTTCGGAACTCAAGACCGGTCTCTAGTCACGTAAATGGAGTCCACCAGAGCTTTTCTTTAGCAAGAATGATGTAATAAATATTAATAGATTACGGTAACCACGAAGAATAATTTCCTCCATGTGGAGGAAACCAAAGCTGTGACATAAACATGACCACCTACATGCAGGCAGATCACGTTTATGTTGCAATGTAAAATACTCAACTCTCCGCCGTCTTTTGTCTTCACCATCCATTTTGTTGAGATATGTTGTTTAGTAAGTGTGTATTATGTTTAACTAAAATAAAGTGACCTATTCGACATGAAGCGTAAATGTTAAATGTTGTTTATGTGGTGTGACATGCTCTATCACGTCTGGTGGTTCCTGGGCGGCATTTTACGAACACCCTATCGTGTTTCAAATAGGAATTTGTTAGTCTGCATGACGTTGGGTGCCACCGAGTTGCTGTGGGATGGTTCAAATTCCGTAGAGACATGTTGGGCGTTATTCACACAGTTCGTGGCTCGAGAAGCATTCTGCCGTCACAAGCAGAATATCAGTTCAATAAATCACTGTGTAGCTCCATGGCATTGACCTAATCCTTGTGTGTCCCTTCTGGAAATGACCCTCGAGTTAATTACTAAGCGGTTCTGATATCTTCACATGAACTTCATGTGTTGTTTGTAAGCAAAACTTCTTACCCGTTTCTGTTAAAAGATGTTGCTTACCAATCAGGAATTAATAGACTACATAGGACTAGATGCACATCCGCACCTTTTACTTTCTCTACACTTATTATGTATATAGAGGGTAGAGAAGGTACTGTATTCCACCCACAAATTCGATGTCGAGATTTTACCGAAAATATATTTAGTGTCCCCCTCAGTCCAAAAAAAGAATCTTTAGAAATAGGTCCGTGTGTATGCTCATGTTTGCGTGTGTCTGTGAACACAACTCAAATACGAAATGTCGCTTAAATACCAAACTTGATATTAAGTTCAGCATCTTTTAAGGAGAAAACACAAAGATTTTCAAGAATATGCCCCCACCCCAAACTACTCTTTACTTGGAAAAATGATCGAATATTTTGATTTATTTTTCAAAAATGACTCCTACATCAGAAATAAAATGTGTATCTTGAATCTTCTGTGAATATTCTCTGAAGTACTGGTAAACTGAAACATATTTTTAAAAAATAAATAAAAGTTGCTACACAAAACTGTAGATTTCATTAAGTCAATTTATGCTAGTACTTTTTTTTTAAGTTAACGATTTCCGAGATAACTGTTGGATATTGGTTTCAGTTTATATTTACTTAAATTCTCATGCGTTTCATAGCTTTTTAGTTTTACTCATGGCCATGGAAGAGAACCAAATTTTAATATTAGTTGCATAGCGAGAGAGATATTAAAATATTTGACTATCGTTTTAGCCTAGTGTATTCATTACTTCCTTTCTACTTACAAGGAGCATGTAATAAGACCGTTTCTGCTATGTTTATGTCGATTAGCATGGTGTAGATAAAAGAATAAGTAATCTTTTGTAAGAATAGATTTTTTGAGGAACAGATAGAGAAATTCATGTGAAATCATCAGATTTGTTGTTTTTAAACAAACTATATCGTTGCAAGCGTTCATATCACATTCACCACGAAAATACATTCTCATGTTACCAACTGTTTCAGTAAAAAGAATAATTTATCAAAATTATCTGATTATCAATGCATTACAATACATTATTACCAGAGCTAGGAAGTTCGAACCAATTTCCTTGCGCAGAGTAAGAACGGCTAGGCTTGACAATACCATGCGGCACAACTTGCGTGAGCAAAGGTCAACGTAGAGTGCAACCCATTATTGCAAAACAGCTATCATTGCATAACACAGAACCACGTCGGTAGATACGAAGGAAGGCGTGGGAATTATAATTTTGTTCTGTTCAAATGTGAGCAATATTAATTTGTTTAACAATCAAAGTAAGTTTTCTGAGTGCACTCATCATGTACTTATTTAGAAACCGATGACAGTTCTTATATACAAACTGTCAAACTCTGGCAACACAACAGTTTCACAGAAATATATTTTTGATTGAAAATTTGTTTAGAAAGTTACCCACAACCATCACACTGTTACAGTCCAGAGGTACGGAGTTGAACTGAATGTGTGCGGCATGTAGAACTGTCAAGACGGATCTACCAATCCAGGAGTATCCTACCTGAAATAAAGATGAAAATGAAAAGTGTAATTGAAAAGAATGCAGGGTTCAGTGTGATGTATCGCATACAAGCTGCAGTTTTAGATTCCAACATAATACTATTTGCTTGGTGATATTGATACGGAACTGATAAAATATTTCAAATGTTCACATCATGCAAAGTGGAAGGAACTTTTTCGCATTACAAATCTTGTTTGTCGGAACGTAGCGACGTCTGGGCGGATTTTCTCCGGGTCCTCCGGTTTCCCCCGCCACTCATTGCACCAATTGCTCCATCATCACCGTTAAAATCATCAATTTCGTTTACATTTTATATCATCCACTTCCTCATGTTCATGCCTGGCTACGGGCCGACCCCTCGTAACAGGTTCTCCATTCTGTGGTTTCGTGCCTTAGGCTCCCCGACAGGCTTTTCACTTCTAGGCTTTGGCTTGTAAGTCCTAGGGGGTGTCAGTCCTCCAATTACGGGGAGGGTAAGCCGATTACGTAACGAAACGAAATACTGAAATTCACTCACATTTATCTCTGGCACGTGCCCTCCAAACATGTTTTTGAACAGAGAAGTCAAATTAGAAAGGCAGAACTATCTCCACTGACGTAAGCGTTACAGTGAGTGTGCTGCCTCCGCCTGTCAGTGACATCAATCCCGTAGCGATGTTAATTTGCAATTCCTCAAACGTTATCCAGTTTTAATTCTCTATTAATGACACTAAAGTATTAAAATGTGCAGATAATATCTAAGCATTAAAATGAATAAAAATAGTGAGTGGCGGTAAGACCAACATAAGGTGACACATCACAGACTCAATTGAGCGAGCGTATATACATATACAGATGTACATATACACAGAAAACGAACATTTTAGTACAGATCAGAGCATATAGAAAGAAATAGACTTTGCAGCACCGTTATGATCTGACACAACGTGGGCTTTCGATAACATTGGTAGGCACTGGAGATTACTGATTTGTACTTTCTCTACTTAATACCATAGCGCATAGATAGAGAAGACATTTTACTCCACCCAAAACTTCGATACCGAGATTTCACCGTGAATACACGTTTTAGGGTCTCTTGTATCCCCCTAAGCGCCTGCGAATGTTTTTTTTTTTTTTGTTTTTTTTTTTTTTGTAGTGTTTAACGCTCGTTTTAACTACCTATGGCACCGCAGGCGGTGACACTGATGATAAATGAATGATGATGATGGAGCACCGGTGGAATGCGATGCCGGGGGAAACCGGAGTACCCGGAGAAAACCCGCCCCATCACAAATCTCACATGCTGTCGCTTGGGATCGAACTCCGGCAGTCTAGGTGAGAGGCAAGTGGTCCCGCGACTGTGTGGGTATGTCCATGACTATAACAACATGACTATAAAACGAAAAGTTGGTAAAATGCAAACTTGGTATTCAGGTTTAATATTTTTCAACCATGCGACACGAAGATTTTGAGGAAAATCTTCCTACTCCAAACTGTCCTTTATATGGTAATTTTTTTGATATTTTTCTTAAAAATGGCTCTAACGCTTTTGATTAAAGATGTTTATATGGCTAATAAAATGTATGTCTTGAATATTTTAGGAAAAGCCTCTGAAACCTCTTCATTGTGGATGCATTTTGCATAACTTAAGTCGTAAGCAATAGACTAAAACTTATTCCAGAAAAACTGTAGATCTCGTTAAAACTCAGAATTTATATCATATACATCTTTTTTTTCTCGTGGAGTTGACCATTTCCGAGATATTCCTTAAAATACTGAAACGTTTGTCTTACAGAAATTTGTAAACCCCTGGTCATGCAAAGAAACTGATTTCAACCACATGACAACCAGCTTTTAAAAGAGTTGACTATCGTGTTAGCCCGGTGTAGTAATAAATACAATTTGTGCTAGTGTTTATCTCGAATTAGCTTATGTAGATAGAAGAAAAAGATTTCTAAGAATGATTTAGAGAATGTCGTGTGAATGGAACATATCAGAGTTTTGCTGTTATAAAGCCTAAACAATCTCCCCTCTCTCGATATCAGCACTAGCTATAAATCTATGACCTTGTTCCTTTCTACGCTGTCAGCATAACGGTTAGTGACATTCGTGAAAGGAATCTGACTTAAAATATGTGAGCTTGTGCCAACTATGCCAAAATAAAATTGCAATCAGTCCACTCTTACATGCTTTTCTTTTATATTAATTGCTTTCTCTGTTAGAATCCGCTCTATGGGTTAAAGTTTGTTAAAGTAATTCTCGGAGGTCGTGAGTTTGGTTTATATTCTAGGGACAGCATCGCGCATCTCCTGGAAAGAAAAGCACACACCTGTCACAAGCAACACATCACTGTAGTAAATCATTAGACTGCGGCAGACATTGACCTCTGCAGTTTGCTTTTATGGCGCATTTTAAATGCTGCTTATGTATTCTGTACTAGCACAGGATACATCTTGGTATCCATATACCGGACGGAATATCATCCTTTTAATTCACTAGAGATACCGACACAGGGTACCCAATTGCTCTGCATTTGGTATATTCCTTCATGCGTTGAAAGAAATGCAGAATTCAACGGGGTTATTTTGAGTGAAAACCGGTAAGTGGGAACTGGTGAAAGACATTCGTTTTCCCCCCTCTTGCTTACCACGGAGGCGTAGAGGCGGTTCGCGCTCATTCCGAGAGGTAAAACGAAGTTCCTCTCGCTAATTAACTTGAAATAATCCCGCCGATTTCTGCAACTCTTTTAACGCTCATGTACCCAATACGGGGCAATTGGACCACTTGGTGTTCAAATAGCCCATTAACACTTTCCTCGTATCTTTCATTGATTTGTGGAGAAAACGCTTTTAAAACAAGACACATTTGGCAATCAAAGCTTTCCTGAAGGTGAGAAAATAAATTTATACTTATATATAAAAACAATTCGAAAGTTTTCTTAGCTATACGTTGTAAGAAACCACTCATACGTTTCCAAAATATATTTTTCTCGTTTATGGCAGACTATGTTTTGTGACTTGGTGATGTGGAATCTTCATTCTGTATGTTAACGGTTTCTGCATTATGTGAAAAATATATAGCTAATTCTTAGCAAATTCAGGGTAAACTACATTTTATTGGACGTGAAAATGTTAAACATATTTTATTTTGGATAGGTAGAGTCAGACTGAAAAATTGAATGCCATAGCCGGGATTTGACCACGGATCTCCCGATCTCTAGTCAGTTGCTCTGCCACTGAGCTACCATGGCAACATAGCACTGAATTTCTCAACTGACTTACATGTTTCTCGGTAAACCACAAGGTGTTCTCAAATTATTTTTTGATGACAACCCCAATGGCGACTTACAATGTTGTAAGTACCTAAGCCCCAGGATTCATAGTATAGCGAACTATTAATAGTGAGAACACCTTGTGGTTTACCGGGAAACTTGCGAGTCAGTTGAAAAATTCAGTGCTATGCCGCCATGGTACCATGGTAGCTCAGTAGCAGAGCAACTGGCTAGAGATTGGGAGATCCGTGCTTCAAATCACTGCTATGGCACTGAATTTTTCAGTCTGATTCTACCTATCCAACTCCTGTCCTACATATGGCTTGTGTGTAAAAATTATTAATCCAATACATATTTTATTCAAAATCCTGAACTATTTTTGAAAAACTCAAAACTTTCAAAACATTTTTCTTGTAAACGGTAGTTTGGCTTGGAGAGTTTCTTGAAAATGTTCGTGTGGCATTCTAGGAAGATACAGAACTACTAAGTATAGCAAATAGGGGAAGTGTTGTATTCCTCTCAAATACTCCAATTCGAGATTTCACTACAAAAATATGAACCTCTCTCCCAAAATTGTTAGACAAACCTCCCTGTGTGTGTCTGTGTGTGTGTGTTTTTTAAGTAGTATTTAACGCCCGCTTTAACTACTTATGGCACCACAGGTGGTGACACTGGTGATACATGAATGATGATGGCGGGGGAAACCGGAGTACCCGGAGAAAACCCGCCCCAGTGCCGCTTTGTCCACCACAAATCTCACGTGCGGTCGCTTGGGATCGAACCCCGGCCGTCTGTGTATTCACCATAACTCATTAATGATAAGTCTGACAAAATAGCCAAAGTGATATTTAATTGTCCATCTTTCAAGGATATGAAAGGGAGATTAAAAAACAAATGTCTCCCCTCCAAATATGGAACATTTTACGAACATTTTGATTTTCTCAAAATGACTAACGATTTTAAATAAAATGTCATATTAACAGATATTTTCTAGATATTACCTTGAATGTTCTGGGAATAGTTTCTTAACTCCTTTGAATGAGTTTTGTATAACTGGTAAAACGTAAGAAATAGACAGACTCTATTGCACAAATAATGCAGATCTCATAAAGATACAGAAGTTGAGTATTTCGAGATATTTCTATTATAGTTAAATTTTTCCAAATTTGACACTTTTCCGAAACGGAATTCATTTTTCCTATGAATTAATATTTTTTATCTTAAATAAAAACATAAATCATGCTAAAGTGTGTCTCTTTAACTGAAAGCAGTGCATTATTTTAGAAAGTACACAATTAGCACTTCATTCTCATGCATAAGAAAACTCTATCTCGACCGGAATTTAAAAAAAAATCTGATGTGTACCATTCACATAACTTTCTCTACATCTCTGAAACAAATTATTCTTAAAAAGCTTATACTTCTATTTACTTCATTCTAATCAGAAAATATGAAATAGTCTTATTACTTGCTTCCTTGTAAGTAGAAGCGAAATAAGGTTAAAGTGACAGTCAAAAGCTGGTTGCTATGTCATTGAAGTTCCTTTGTTTGCATGGACAGCAGTTGACAAATTCCTGTATGAGAAAAGTATAAGTTTTTCATAGCAGAAACAAAAAACAAGGAATGTCTCAAAAACGATGAACTCAACGAAAAAAATGTATATAACATAAATTGTGTGTTTTAATGTGCTCTACATTTTTTGTTGAGCAAGTTTTTGTCCATCTCTTACGGTTTAGCAGTTATTCAAAATTCCGTAAAATGCATACAGAATAAACTACTCTTCAGAGACTATTCCCAGTAAATTCAAAATATACATTTTATTTGTCAGGCAAATGTCTTTAATATATGATATTTTAATCAAAATCGTTAGAGCCATTTTTGGGAAAATCGAAATTTTCGAAAAATGTTCCATGTAAAGGGTAGTTTGAGTTGGGGGGATTTTTCTCAAAATCTTTGTGTCGCATCCCTGGCAGATACTAAACTTAAATATAAATGTTGGTGTTTTACCGACTTTTCGTTTTTGAGTTATCAGAAACACACGGACACACGGACACACACACCACACACACACACACACACACACACACACACACACACACACGGATCTTTTTGTGAAAATGCTTTTTTTGGATAAAGGGGAACCTAAAACATTTATTTCCTGTGAAACCTCGTTATCGAATTTTTGGGTGGATTGCAATACCTTCTCTATACACTATGTACATAGTACGTACAGAGAAAGTAATAAACTTTTGTTTTTATTTCTGGTCAAGCAAAGAGAACAAAATTCCAAGGTCATCTCTATCAACCCACTCTTAAAGAATTTGACTATGGCTTTAGCCTCGTGTATCACCTTATTCCTCTTGTACCTACACAGAAGTATGCGAAACTATTTCTGGTAATGTTTATCTCAATTAACCTGAAGCAAAGAAGAATAACTTTTGTAAGAATAGCTTGTTGCAGAATAGGCAGATAAAGTCATGTGAATGTAACACATCTTTTTTTTAGTACAACCGTATTTCACTGCATTTGTTACTAGATTTTTAAGATAGATTTCGACATTAAGAGTAGACACTTTCGCTGTGAGTTTCTGTCTGTGCATAACCCACTGCTTCATATTATTCATACTTTACGCAACTGTAAATTCAGGGTTTGTTCCTAGTAGTTTTTCCGCTATTTTCGTCAGTCGTGGCATTAAATGTGCAATTTGCTTTCGAAAGAAACGTGCTTTCAAAATGATTACAGTAAAATCTGGAGATGAAAATCGACGAGAATGAACTACGATCTTAAATCCCGTAGAAGAACGCTAGAGGTTCACTCAAACCTTTTTGAAACACACGATTATAGAGAATAGCAAACCATACGATTTTAAAATGAATCTTCGAAACATCTCACTCTTTGCAAACGGTCGCCCAAAAGCGTAGAGACTTGTGTGTTAAACAAAGTTATTTAATTCTTCTCTTTTCTTCTGTTTTTCAATTCAAGGGAATATTACTCCACCATTTTTATGTGGTCTAAAGAAAATCTTCAAGCCAGAGTTTTCCAACCTTTCTATAGTCCGAGGCTATATTACTTCCTGGCCTTAGAGTAAACTCCTGGTAGAACTGAAGGCCTATTTGGCTAAGATTATAACTAAAATATTATGCTTTAGCACCTCAGCTTGAAAAGATGTTCTTTCTTTTCTTTTTTCATGTTTTCCAACCTAAAGTTGAGTAATTACATTCTTGATTGGTTTTGGTATTTGTATCGCTAGACTAGGACGTGTATCTAGTTTCGTGGTGATTCCAAGGTCTATTATTTCGTCAGTGTTGTAGATTTGCATTCTAGCAGAATGACGTTTCATTGGCACAAAGAAAGTAAATTCCATTTCATATAGTCTCATTGTATTTAATTTTTTTTCTGAGTTTATCATGTCCAACTGCTCTAAATTATGGCTTATTTAACCTAATGAGTTACTTAGTTTTTCATTAGCTTGTTTATTATTTGCAAGTAAAGTTTATTTCTGGGTAATGTTTCCCATTTCTTTTTGGGTTTCATATAGTACCAATTTATTACTGTGTTCTTGGCTTTTTCATTTCCCACGAAAAATGTGCGTCAGGTATTCCCTAAATTCTGCATTTTTATGGAAGAAAATGTTTAATATATAGGATTCTTCATTGATCGCTTCAAGCCGTTATAAACATTATAATTTTTGAGATAGGACAAAACAACAGAAGCCACATACTGGGCAACCAAGGGGTTGTATAAAACATTAGGAAGATGTCCTCCGCTCTCTTGTTCAACGTATGCCATTCCTTCTGCGACTCCATTTTATAAACGATATCTTGGAATATTAGCAATCTCTCGGGAAATAGCATCTTTCAGTTGCTGTATATATTACTAACATACGCATACTAATTCAGATTAGAAGTGATGGGAACTGGGAGGTTTGAGTGCAGCCTGACTGTCAGATATTAAGGGATATATTTCTCCAGAACTCCGTTTTGCTCAGCAAAAGGACCCATTTATCACATTCACTTCCATTACCACCATGCACAGAGCTTGGGATCTTTAAGACGCGGAACAGTGATGAGTGAAAAGCAAATAGAGCCTGCCGCTTCATTTTTCAATTAAAAAAACTACGATATGCTAGCTTTGTAAGTCTTTGGGCAGAGAACTATGTCTTATTGTTTAATATATCTACTGAGCGATCGTAAGATAGATGTGTTGCAAGTGGCAATTGCGAGTAATTATGTTAAGCTTAGCTTGGACTGTGGGAATACAGACTGCCAAGTTGGCAGAATGGAGCAAAGCCAAAATTGTGTGAACAACTAAAATATTGCAGTGTGAGTTACTTAAAGCAGAAAAGATGTTCAAATAAGCTTGGGGTCTATTATTTTGGTATCTGATTAATTTTCCTTGAATGACTTTACATTTAGCTGAGGTTAGTTTGGATTTTAGTCACGTGCCGATAGTAAAACACGAGCATGAAAAAAATCATAAGATGACTTCCAAATTACCTGTTATTTTGTCATGTTTTATGAACAGTTATGCGGATGTCAGCTACTGTCTAGAATAAGATGCACGTATATGTCACTCGTCACGAAATGTGATGGGGCTGTAAATCACAAGTGACTTGACTGACCTCTGTGGTTTGCATTTATGGCAGCAGCTCTCTATTCCTTTGTTTGGAATGGGACTCCTCTTTCTCGTGCAAGGTTTATTGCTTCCGGACATTCTCACACAGACTACGGTTATACTCAGTTTTTATAAAACACTTCTTCTAAAATAGGAAGAGGAAGATATAAAATTAAAGAAATAGGTGATTATGCAACTTTCATAAACAAAACTTAAGTGACTTTCAACTCTCCTTTGTGCTCTGTTGAATCGACACATTATTCGAGCTGTTTATAAGTGCGATAAAAATTTGAAGGAATTTGTAATTTGCATTTAGCAGTGGTGATAGAGATTCAGCACGGTAATTAGTTTGCCCTTGCACTTCGGGGGGGGGGGGGGGTGCCTTCAGGTGTAAAATATCAGGAGAGGGAAGTAAACTATTTTTTGGCAAGGCTGTAATATAGTACTGATGCTGATGAGAAAAGGGACCGAAAATTTATGAAGAGTGCGAAACAGGGATGGACTTTGGGAATTGTAACGGGAACAACGGAAAAGGATATGATTCAGTGTCGATGAGATGAAGACGATGAAGATGTTGAGGGTAACATCCATGACCAAGTCGTGTCCGGAACAATGTGGTGAGATGTCGGCGTGTTGTGGTTTAGCCGGAGGACCAGGGAATCTTGGGAACTTCTTCCTGGATGGTGGCATAATATTTTCCTTTAGATAGCTTTTGCTTGTACTTTGAATGTTGGATGTAATTCTCGCGCACATTTGTTGCGCCAAACGATGTCACAAGGAATATGTGTGACTAGAAATATCTCGAATACCTTGCATCACCTAATACCAACGTTGATAATACTCCGGCTAGTGAATGTAATTCTGTTAATTTCACTGTACATTCCTGATTATTCAAATTTAAGGGCATTGCAATTCATTTTCCAAT
Source organism: Hymenopus coronatus (assembly GCA_030762935.1). Lineage (NCBI taxonomy): Eukaryota > Metazoa > Arthropoda > Insecta > Mantodea > Hymenopodidae > Hymenopus > Hymenopus coronatus. The sequence goes on along the minus strand of CM060892.1, from coordinate 127,096,326 downwards.
AGCCACACTTCGATGAAAACTTAATACTAACATACAATTGAATGCATCAAGGTTTAAATCAGCGTGCAGAATTCATCCGGATCTAACATGTGCACTCGAAAGGTTTTCAGTCTTGCTTCCCGTTGCTTGGTTGTTTCAAACATGCCTGAGCATTGCATACTTGAGCAGACTTCAGTCTTACTTCTCTTTTTTTTTAATTTTTTTTTTTTATTAAGTACAGTACCGGAGTCTGATCAGGACTCCGGCACTATATACCCTTCTTTTGTTTACCTTTTTCTTTTTACCTTGTTTTGCCGTATTATTACTGTTTTCTTACTTTTACAACACACACATATACACAAACATATAACAGCAATGACCAAGGCGGGACTCCAACCCACGATCCCCAGCGCTACGAAGCACCAAAGCGGGACTCCTTGGCGAGCGCGGCCATGGGGACCGGCTATTCTTCGTCGTCTTCTGAACCTCATGATGCCTTGTTCCTTTTTTGTTTGAGATGTTGATCGGTCAACCGCTTTTGGTTTAAGTAACATTTAATTTGATAACAAAGGAAATTATAAATTCACGATCAATGACATTTATGTCACACACGAACTGCCGCCAAGCTATATGAAAATGGTAATATAAAAATATGCATTTATTATTCTATAAATACCAAGTTCGGTAAGACAATGTACAAACTATTTCATTTATCGTACACCATGACATATCGTACCTAGATAGCAATATATGTAATGCCTAGAGATTATATATGTATATTTCTATATATAATGCGTATAGGAGATTAGGTAAAGTATGAAATGATGGACAAATAAAACATCTTTGTTTGCTCAAAACCAACTATAATAAAACGATAACACAGTTAAATGTGGCGTAAATTTTTAGATTAGTAATTATTTGCGTTTATAAAAGTAAAATATTAAACAGCAACTGTTTAGATGAAATGTCAATAAATAGCGAAAACCCTTTCCCGTAGTTTGCAGATTTGAAATGGAACAAATTATCATTTTGATTAGATACGAAACGTACATACATAGGTACATATAAGCACACATACATGCATATATACGTACACACAATCATACATACACACATACATGCATATATAAGTACACACATACATACACACAAGCATACACACATGCATACATTCATACATTCTTACATACATACACACATAAGTACTCTCATACATGCATGCATGAATACATTCATACATTCTTACATACATACAAACATACACATACATACACACATACATACATGCACACGTACATACACATATGCATACATGCATACATTCTTACATACATACATGCACACATACATACACACATGCATACATTCATACATTTTACATACATACACACATACATACATTCATACATTCTTACATACATACATGCACACATACATACACACATGCATACATTCATACATTCTTACATACATACACACATAAATACACACATACATACATACACACATGCATACATTCATACATTCTTACATACATACACACATAAATACACACATACATACATACACACATGCATACATTCATACATTCTTACATACATACATGCACACATACATACACACATGCATACATTCATACATACATACATACATACACACATGCATACATTCATACATTCTTACATACATACACACATAAATACACACATACATACATACACACATGCATACATTCATACATTCTTACATACATACATGCACACATACATACACACATGCATACATTCATACATGCACACATACATACACACATGCATACATTCATACATGCACACATACATACACACATGCATACATTCATACATTCTTACATACATACACACATAAATACACACATACATACATACACACATGCATACATTCATACATTCTTACATACATACACACATAAATACACACATACATACATACACACATGCATACATTCATACATTCTTACATACATACATGCACACATACATACACACATGCATACATTCATACATACATACATACACACATACATACACACATGCATACATTCATACATACATACATACATACACACATACATACATACATACATACATACACACATACATACATACATACATTCATACATTCATACATACATACATACATACATAAACACATGCATACATTCATACATAAACACATGCATACATACATACATAAACACATACATACATACATAAACACATGCATACATTCATACATACACACACATACACACATACATACATACACACATGCATACATTCTTACATACATACATACATACACACATACATACATGCACACATACATACACACATACATAATACATACATCCTTATGCACACATAGATACATGCATATATATTTGTGTATGTGTCCGTGCGTGCGGGGGGAGGGTATAGATGTCAACTCGGTACAAACTGAGAGGGCAAACAAAGAGGATTTATTCTTCGGTAATCAAGGGCTGTAAATAAAATCGTTAGCTCTCCCTTTCCTTTTGGTCAACATTTTCGCTTAAGATTAACGCTGGCACCTTTAAGCGGGAGAGCACGTGGAATCAAACCCGTTACCGTATAGATCCACAAGAGATACATTTATCAATGTCAGTCTTACCGTTATGGCCTTTAGCAGTGTACCTTCTAACCCACATAGGTGAGTGCGAAATATTTGTATACAATACCAAACAAATGAAGGAGATGCTTGCTGTGCGAGGGACCGGTTTTTTTAATTCCTGGGACCTTTACTCTAGAATATTCCCTCTGAAATTGCGAATGAGAATCTGTGTGTGTGCTATTTAATTCATAAAACTAAAAAAAAAAAAAAAAAAAAAAAAAAAAAAAAAAAAAAAAAAAAAAAAAAAGCAGAAACCAATAACAACAGTACAGGATTCAAAATCTTCTCAGGCTTCTAGCCAGGTGAAAACTTGGCTTGACACCAACGTTTCGAAGAAGTGCATCTTCCTCGTCTTCAGGGTGATCAGTTCACTAGAAGCCCGAGAAGATTTTGAATTAACACGTCGCCAGGAAAGCTTCAGTTCTTATTTTAACAGTACAGGAGTTTACGCCGTTTTACAGTTTACAGAAATGTCCTTATTACTTGCTTCCATGTGAGTATAAGGGAAATAAGAGAATACACTAGGCTAAAGCGATAGTAAAATCTTTTAAAAGCTGGGTGATATGTGAAACAGTTAACAATCGGTTCTCTTTGCTTGGTCAGAGACAAAACAAAAGACAACTTCCTGTTTGAGAAAAGTTTTAAATAGTTTAAAATCGAAAACAATAACAAGGAGTATCTCGGAAACGGAAACTCTACAAACAAAAAGAAAGAAACGTGTATGACAAATTGTGTGTTTTCACTCGGTCTGCTTTGTTTGTGAAGTGTGTATGTTTGCGTCTATTTCTTACGATTTATCATTAATACAAAGGCTATCCAGAATGAAGAGGTCTTCCGAGGCTTTTCCCAGAAAATTCAAGATATACACTTTATTTGTCATTAAATATCTTAAGCATATAGTATTTTAATCAAACTGGCAGGCTGTTTGAAACGACAGCGAACGAATATAACATATAGCTATATCTGAACTAGTCCAAAGTGTGATGCCACAAGCTTCAAAGCTCTTTTAGGTATGCTTTTAAGTAACATTGAAATTTACATCATTTTAAGATTGGTTAGTACCTGATACTCACACCTCAGATGATGTTTTTTGTAGGTGCGTATCATCAAAACAAACGTGTTTCTCCTTCTTCGTCCTAACTTTCAGGTAAAGGGACAAAGAACTGTTACGTACTCAAAAGACTACGAAAAAACACAAAAATATATAAATATATTTAAATTTCATAAAGAACCTACTTCTAAAATTATATCCTTATGACTCAGACAGTTTCGAGGTTCTTTTGCTCTAATCAAGATATTTTGTACTTATTATACTAATCCTCTTGTACTTATCCTAATAATAAAGTCTCAACAACTTCTGTAAATGGCAATTAAACTCTGCTATTAAATCTAGAAATATATAATTTAGTATTACGAGTTAGACAGTAAAATAAATGACGCGTCTCACTTCAAAATCGATTTATTTTTGTTTAAGTTTACAATCGTATGGTAGTATTGTGAAAGTATTCTTGCACCTGCTGTCACCTGCTTTAGACAATTGGAGGAAATTTGCTTCTAAAAGCTAGTAACGGCGTGTATATCACAGCTTATTTTCACAGTAATTTCATTCAGTCTTATAATGAAACTGTATGTTAGAAGGTAGAAAATTAACTAAAGTCCTTTAGCAGGGTTTCGTAAAACAAGAAATCTCTTATGTTAGCTAGTCACTATACATCATATCAGTATGTTTACGAAACACTGCCAAAGCGCGCGACTCGGTGGTTTACCAACCTACTTCCAACAGCATCTACCTTTGTTCCTGTATAAAACTGCTTTTATTCATGCTGACCATGAGGCGCATTTTCATGTCATATATGATCTGAGCAGCGGTGTCCATATCTACGTTCGCTGTCGTTTTTGAGCATCCGTATATACTTTACATCTTTCTGAAGGAAGAAAATGGAATTTAAAGCAGCTATCTATTTAGCTTTTTAAGCCATAAACACGTATTACGCAGGCTATCTCGCACGTTAGATGGGCAAAGTGTGAAAGTAGACAGAAACAAGAGCCGCAGTTTCCTCTTTAAGTTAATAAGTAAACTGCGTTGGGTTCAACCTCAAAATTGTCAGCTGATTTGAAGACATATATTGACCAGCAATGGGGTATGTTTTATTAGATGGTTTAAACGTTCAGACTGCTCGTGAAACGAGTATTGAGAAAGCCATAAACTTCAAAAACAAGTGGACCGCCTGTCGCCAAGCAACCGCGTTAATGCTAGACTATATCTTTTTTTGCTTTCTCTACACGTACTATGTACATAGTGTATAGAGAAGATATTGTACTCCACCCAAAAATTCGATACCGAGATTTCACCGGAAATAGCTGTTTTAAGATCCCCCGTATCCAAAAAAATCATTTTCAGAAAAAGGTCCGTGTGTGCGTCCGTGTGCCTGTAAACACGATAACTCAAAAACGAAAAGTCGGTAAAATATCAAACTTGGTATTTAAGTTTAGTATCTTCCAGAGATGTGACACGAAGATTTTGAGAAAAATCCACCCCACCCCAAACTACCTTTACATGGAACTTTTACCCAAAATTTTGATTTTCTCAAAAATGGCTCTAACGATTTTGATTAAAATATCGTACATTAAAGATGTTTACCTGACAAATAAAATGTATATCTTTAATTTTATGGTAATAGCCTCTAAAGAATAACTGCATAATTTTGCATAACTGCTAAACCGTAACAGATGGACAAAAACTTGCCACACAAAAATGTAGAGCACGTTAAAACACACAATTTATGTTATATATATATATATATATATATATATATATATATATATATATATATATTCACGAAGTTGATCGTTTTTGAGATATTCCTTATTTTTTGTTTCACATTTAAAAACGTTACCTTTCTCATACGGGAATTTGTCAACTCCTGTCCATACAAACAAAGAAACTTCAATCACATAGCAACTAGCTTTTGACTATAATTTTAACCCATGGTACTACTCCCTTATTTCGCTTCTAATTACAAGGAAGCAAGTAATAAGACTGTTTCTGCTAATTTTCTCTCGATTAGCATGAAGTAAATAGAAGCATAAGCTTTTTAACAATTATGCGTTGCAGGGATATAGAGAAAGTCATGTGAATGGAACACATCAGATTTTTTATTATATTATTGGCCTTCAGATATAAACTGTTTAGTCATCAAAAGAGAAGGAAAATAATGCAGTGAGGGAAGCTATATGTTTATATTGCAGTCGTTGAGGAACCTTATTGCATGGTAACTTTTTTTTGGCCAAGACTGTAATATAGTACTGATTCTGGCGGGAAAAGGGACGGTAAGGACGTTGAGTATTGTAACGGGAACAACGGAAAAGAATATGATTCAGGTCGGGCGCTTGAAAGAACATGCTGGGGGTGTCGAGATGTAGACGATGAAAAATATATTATTTAGAGCCACGGTCAGTTCTGGAGGGATTGCTTACATTTGTACCCAAACATTGCCGCTCCTTCCTTACCATGTGCCTGCTTAGCTGTGTACATGACGAATAACAGCAGACAGTGTGACCTTTCATTAAAGATGGCACTCGAGAATGCTAGATACAAATTTCGAATAGGATGGGAAATTGCTTATTTCTGCGTTCAGAATTGTAATAAGTCGATATTTTAGTTCTGCACTTACTAGTCAGCTTGGGTTATTATAAAAGTTTGAACTATACTATGAGTACATGCTCCAGTTTAACGAAAATACCCTTCTATCAATACTGCGTCTCAATGTGTCTGCTATTAAGTGACATAATAAATGTGTGTCGAAACAAAGTGAAAGCGATCTACTATAGGCCGGAAAAGGTTTGCAAAGCATCATTTGAGGCAGAAAAACTGCAAGGTACATGTTGGTGCCCATTCATTCGCCTTTAAAATTGGGTAGTTCCACCACTGTTGCGCTTTACATGCTGGACAACAGTCTTGATAATATCTCCAGGTGGAATGGGCAGATTTAATAACAAATAGTTAAATTACCTGGAGGCTACACGGGTAGCAGGTAACAAAATTATGATTAATTCTTTGTCGTTTTAAAACACCTGTTTCTTCATTTGAAAAAGTCTGCGCTCTATTTTTAGGTGTTTATTCTTAGGATGATGCTTTGCTCTTTTGTTTTTAAGCAAGGCTTTGTTTATATTATGTTTAATGCCATGAGGCATTATTATTAACCTCACGATTCACATTTGACCAGTTTCTAAATGAACCGTGACCTCTAAGTGGTATATTAATGTATGTGTGTGTGCGCGAGAGAGACAGAGATAGAGAGAGACGGACAAATGTTACCAGAATATCTGTGAAAGACATTGATCAAGTTCAGGTTCTACACAATAAAGGCCTGTAAGGGGCGTAAGTTCACAACAAGATCAATAATTTACAGCGCATTTTCAAAGCATGTTTTTCTGGGTCCACCCTGCGCAGTACATTCTCATGTTCTTTTTTTTTATTTGAACTGTTTGTTTAGTTTAACTTCCCAGGTGGCATTGAATAATCCGAAGTGTAACCTCTGATGCTCATTAATGGAGTACACATTTCTAACAATCAGCACTCTTTTACTTTCCCTACACGTACTATGTACATAGAGAAGATGTTGCATTCCACCCAAAAATTCGATACCGATATTTCACTGGAAATACACGTTTTAGGGTCCCATGTATCCAAAATAGGTATTTTTAGAAAAAGGTCCGTGTGTGGGTGTGTCTGTGAACACGATATTTCAAAAAACGAAAAGTCAGTAAAATATCAAACTTGGCATCTAAGTTTAGGATCTTCCATGGATGCGAAACGAAGATTTTGAGAAAACTCCCCCACCCCAAAAGTACCCTTTACACGGAAAAAAATTCGAAAATTGTTATTTTCTCAAAAATGCCTCGTAACGATTTTGATTAAAATAACGTATGTTAAAGACATTTATATTGCAAATAAAATGTATATCTTGAATATTCTGGTAATAGCCTCTAAAGACTTCTTTATTATGAGTGCATTTTTCTGAATTTTGTGTAACTGGTAAACCTTAAGATATGGACAGAAACTTATCACACACAAAATGTAGATCACGTTAAAACACACAATTTATGTCATGTACGCTTTTTTCGTATAATTGGCCATTTTTTAGATATTCTGTTTCAGATTGAAACCACTTTAACTTTTCTCACACGGAAAGTTGTAAACTCCTGGCCATGCATAGAAACGGATTTCAACCTCATGGCAACCAGCTTTTAAAAGACTTGATTATCGTTTTACCCTAGTGTATTCACTTATTTTCCTTCTACTTACAAGGAGCAAGTAATTAAGACAATTTCTGCTAATGTTTATATCGATTATCATAGTGTAGATAGAGGAATATGCTTTTTAACAATAATTTGTTACAGCGATGTAGAGAAAGTCATGTGAATGGAACACATCAGACTTATGCTTTCTCTTCACGTACTACGTACATAGTGTATAGAGAAGGTATTGCATTCCACCCAAAATTCGATACTGAGATTTCACCCGAAATAGACGTTGTAGGGTCCCCTGTATCAAACAATATTATTTTCAGGGAAAGCTACATATGTGTCTGTGAACACGATATCTCAAAAACGAAAAGTCGGAAAAATACCAAATTTGGTATTTAAGTTTAGAATCTGCCAGCAACTTCTTGCAACTAGAAGATTTTGAGAAAAATCCCCCCACGCCAAACTACCTTTTACATGGAAAAAAAAATCGAAAATTTTTATTTTTTCAAACATGGCTCGAACGATTTTTATTAAAATATCGTATGTTGAAGAAATTGATATTGCAAGTAAAATTTTATCTGGAATATTCTGGCAATACCCTCTAAAGGTGTGTTTGTTCTGAATGAATTTTGCTGAATTTTGTGATAGACAGAAACTTACTACACTCAAAATGTAGATCTCGTTAAAATACACAATTTATGTCGTTTAAGTTTTTTTTCCGTGGAATTGGCCATTTCTGAATTATTTCTTGTTATTTGTTTCAGACTGTTTTCTCACACAGAAAGTTGTAAAATCCTGGTATAGAAACGCATTTCATTTACATGGCAGCCAGCTTTTAAAAGATTTGACTATCGTTTTAGCCTAGTATATTCCCTTATTTCCCTCCAACTTACAAACAAAAAAATGTAAATGGCGTGCTACTTATAGACGCTCTTTAACTGCTGTGGTTCTTAGCGTCCCATTCTATACTGGGCGTGAAAGACGTTTAATTTTGCTCAGAGGTCTCTCTATCAAGCTTGAGGTTCTTTTACGTGCCGTAAATCTACGACACGGGACCAACGGCTTTACTTCCCTTCCGAAGGAAGCCATGCTAAAGATTTTTACGCCCGAAAAAATCCATCGTCCTCCGCCGGATTTGAACCCGCGACCTTGGGTATATGAAGTCAGCATGGTAACCATTACACCACGGAGGGCGACTCCAACTTACACGTAAGCAAGTAATTCAGAAATTTCTGCTAATATTTATCTGGATTATTATAAAGTAGATACATATGCTTTTTAACAGCAATTTGTTACGGCGAAATCCGTGTGAATGGAACACGTCAGATTTTATACCTTGTGTTCCACAAGCTATTCTCGCAAAACTTAACTACTCTAACAACTTCTTCTTAATCCAGATGGATTTTAAATCTTCATTTCCACATTTCGATATTCATAAAAGCTGATCACATACTGCTTGCACACGACTTTTCAAATAAGAGTACCAGGATACGCTCGTCAACTTAGTTGCGCTCAAAACTTCTCTGGCAATAAAATAACGTGTTTAAAACCCTGTGTAATTAAAAGCCAGACAGTCATTCTGACAATCACGTCAAGTTAAACTTTGTGGCTCACTTTGTTATTTTCTGTGCCAACATCTTGTGAATTTCATTTCCATTTATGTAAAATTTGATGTTCAAATGTTTTTGTTATGTTGCATTCCGAAGCTGAAATCGCTGGATGTAATGTTTATTATTTCTTGTGCTTTCGTCGTATATAAATGTTTTGATTTTTTCAATGCGATTTTGTTTATTCATAAATAAGAATCATATTTACGTGTTGAGTTTCACAAACATGAAAAAGGCCTCTCAAGTCAGTATGGGTCGAGTGTGGGTGAAAAGGCCGCTTGGAAATCGACGGCGAATCTAATATTACGCGTGCGTTTAAAGTACTCGCGTAGAATTATATACCCACAATTATTTACGGGGATCATTGAGTAATTACCGCTCGTTTGTATTAAAAAGTGAAAGACATTACTTCGAGGAATCAGTTAGGCTTTCCTATCGGAACTTGTAAAAGGAGTTAAGAGTCACGAGAAAATGTATATTCGCGTTTGAACAAAGCACATAATTGCATTAAGCGATTGCAGTATATTCTTTTATATATATAATTATAGAATTAAACAATTTTATTAATTTCAGATTACATCGAATTGCACGATAAATAGTTTCCAGTTGCACCAAGAAAATGCTAATGATGGCTTATTTAAGAAATCACCAAGTAGTCTGTATCTGTAAAGCCCAACAAGACCATTAAAGCGCTCTGAGATAAGAGTCAATTTAAAGCTCATACTAAGCGCAAACGCGAGTAAATGTCTACTTCAAATCTAGTGCTTCTTCTAGGAACGCCCTTATAAAATGCTTCAAATACATAGAGTCTGACACACAATAACCCTTCCAGAATGTACCAACTAACCGACCAACACCTTGGAATTGCGATCTGCAAGTTAATGGGATAAAATTGATATAAGAACTCTCCTGATAGATGCATTATACTTTCATTATTCTGAGAGGTAGGTATAATCCGAAGTATCCTCGTATATATCTGCTTATAAAAAGTTGCATGCATCGAGATGTATTAACTCCGTTATGTAATATATCATAATATATCATTCACACGGTATGAAGATGTAAATTTGATAGATATATTAGAATGGGTATGTTAAGATGAATGTCGACTCGGTAGCTCAGTTGGTTAGGCGCTGGATCCTAAGGCTGTGGGTTCAAACACGACTCACGTGTTGGTTTTTATGTGTGAATAAAAACGACAAACCCACTCGGTAGATTTATTGGCATATAAAAGAATTCCAATGGGACAAAATTCCAGCACACCGGCGGCGCAGTTATGATACCATAAATTGAGCATCTTAAAAAATGAAATATTTGTATTTTATTAAGATAAGGTACCAGCAAAACTCTATTCCATGACAGCAGCCAATGAGAGGAGACTAACGATAGTTTAAGAGATACGGAAAATGTAAATGGCGTGTTATTTATGGACGCTCTACAGTGGTTCTCAGCGTCCCATTCTAAATTGGGTGTGGAAGACCGCTTAATTTTGCTCAGAGGCCTCTCTAACAGGCTTGAGGTTCTTTTACGAGCCGTAAATCTACGACACCGGACACACGGCTTTACTTCCCTTCCGAAGGAAGCCATGCTAAGATTTTTTACACCCCGAAAAACGTCATCGTCCTCCGCCGGGGTTGAACCCGCGACCTTGGGTATGTGAAGTTAGCATGGTAACCATTACACCACGGAGGGCGACTTAAGAAAGACGGAGCAAAGCTATATGGAACATGATGGTGTTCCGAACCGACTCTAAAGATTCTATTAAGCTGTGATACCTATCTAGAAACGGATGGAATGTTTACTTGAGAAGAATAGCAGGAGGTGTTAGGAACTTTGCATGCAATCAGACTTGAATGACAACCGACGGGCGTTGCATACGCCAATGAGGTTTTGGCATGCATATATCAAAGTGATTTTTGGATTAATATCTTTATAAATCTGATGTGTTCCATTCACACGACTTTCTCAACATCTTGGTAACAAATTATTGTAAAAAAGCTTACTCTTCTATCTACATCATGGTAATCGAGATAAACATTAGCAAAAATGATCTTATTACTTGCTTCTTTGTAAGTAGAACATAAAGCAATAGTCAAATCTTTTAAAAGCTGGTTGTCATATGGTTGAAATCCGCTTCTTTGCATTACCAGGAATCGACAAATACCTGTGTGTGTAAAAGTTTAAGTATTCTAAAAATGAAACTATCAACAAGCAATATCTCAAAAATAGTCAACTCCACGATAAAAAACTGATGTATTCCATTCATATGACTTTCTCTGCATTTCTACAACAACATATTATTAAAAGGCTTATGCTTATATTTACTTCATATTTACTTCTATTAGCAGAATTAGTTTTATTACTTGCTACTTGTAAGTAGGAGCGAAAAAAGGGAGAACCATATGTTAAACTGATAGTCAAAAGCTGGTTCCTATGTGACTGAAGTTCCTTTGTATGGACAGGAGGTGACAAATTCCTGTATGGGAAAAGTAAGTTTTTCATACCAGAAACCAAAAATAAGGAATGACTCAAAAACGACGAACTCCACGAAAAAAATGTATATAACATAAATTGTGTGTTTTAATGTGCTCTACATTTTTTGTGTAGTTAGTTTTAGTCTATCTCTTATGGGTTAGCAGTTATTCAAAATTCAGTAAAATTCATCCAGAATAAACTACTCTTCAGAGGCTATTCCCTGAAAATTCAAGATATACATTTTATTTGTCATACAATATTTTAATAAAAATCGATAGAACTATTTTTGAGAAAATCAAACTTTTCCATGCAAACGGTAGTTTGGAGTAGGGGGATTTTCTTGAAAATCTTCGTGTCGCATCCTTGGACGATACCAAACTTAAATACGAAGTTTGGTGTTTAACGGTCTTTTCGTTTTTGAGCTATGCTGTCCACACACACACACACATACACTCACAGACATACACACGTACCTTTTTCTGAAAACGTTGTTTTTTTAATTCAGGGGGAACCAAAACATGTATTTCCGGTGAAATCTCGGTATCGAGTTTTTCGGTCAAATGCAATACGTTCTCTAGAGAAGCTACCTGGTATGTGTAGAGAAAGCAAAAATATATAGATTATACATTTTTGTTTTAATAGAATCTACATTTTTTTTTATTGTGTATTAAGTTTTTGTCTCTTTCTTATGGTTTATCATTTATGCAAATTCAGCAAAATGCATCCAGAATAAAGAGCTCAACAGAGGCTATTTGCAGAAAATTCAAGATGTATATATTATTTGTCATTTAAATATGTTTAATACACGGTACTTTAATCAAAATCGTTAGAGCTATTTTTGAGGAAATCAAAATTTTCGAAAAAAAGTTCCATGTAAGGGGTTTATGTGGGGTGGGAGGATTTTCTTGAAAATATTCGTATCGCATCCTTGAAAGATACCAAACTTAAATACAACATGTGGTATTTTACGGTCTTTTCGTTTTTGAGCTTTGCTGTCCACAGCCACACAGACACACACGGACCTTTTTCCAAAAATACTTTTTTTTATTCAGGGGGGGGGGGGGGCCAAAAACATATATTTCCGGTGAAATCTCGGTATCAAAATTTTTGGTGGAATGCAATACCTTCTTTATACACTATGTACATAGTACGTGTAGATAAAGTAAAAATGATTTTTTGCGTACGGGGGCCCTAAAAGGTGAAACCTTGGTATCGCATTTTAGGGTGGAGTGCAACACCTTCTCTACCTATGTACCATGTATTATGTAGAGAAAGTAATAAAGAAGAATTATGATGCAAAATGGGCCTTTATATTTGTTGGAAATATTTTTAGATAAAACTAGCGATATATTTGTATGAGGGTCCTGAAGCAATGCTGTTTCTCACGATAACCGATTTAGGTACGCGCAACCGTAAGAACAAAGTGCATAACTCCATATCATTCATTCTATTATATATAATAAAATTAATTGAAAAAATTAAGCTTACAAGCTTTTGTTACTTAGCATTTAAAAAAAGTATTTATAATGACATAATTTTAAGTTTTGGATTTTGTAGAACATGTTTCGTTGGGTAGAAAAATTAAGCAGCTTAAGTACCGGACCTTCTAAGAGGCCCGGAAAGCACAACACTTACAATTAAGTTCAGGGTTCCTTTCTCTTAGACTATTTGCTGTATGGACCTGATTATTACTGTATTTTATGCACACATACATGTGTAACATTTTAACACAAGTTTAAAGTTTTATAAGTTATCATATTAATTAGTAATTTATCTCGAGGACTTTTTTTTTAATTCAAAATCTTCTCGGGCTTCTAGCCAGGTAAAATTAATATTTTATTTTGAATTAATACGTCGCCAGGAAAGCTTCAGTTCTTATTTTTTTTTTTTAAATTAAAGTGTTTAATGTTATGTGATATAAAAGCATAATCTGACAAATAATTCTCAAAATCCTGTGTTAAAATGTTTATTTTATATATTATAAACAGACCCACGAAATTTCAGCTTTATAGCTTTTATAGTTTTTGAGAAAAAAATATATATACTTTTGCATATGAAAATTAAACTTACGGGAATTGAAAGTTTAAGTGTCAGTACAGTTCTGGGCCATAAGAAGAGTTGTCAGAGTCTCAGATTCTTTAGCCAGTTTAAGCTTTCTTTTTGCAATAACCTCACTTTCTATATTTCCATCACTAGCTTGTAATGTACATAGTGTATAGAGAAGGTATTGCACTCCACCCAAAAATTCGACACCGAGATTTTACCGGAAATATATGTTTTAGGGTCCCCTTTAACCAAATAAAGCATTTTCAGAAAAACGTCCGTGTGTGTTTGTCCGTGTGTCTGTGAACACGATATCTCAAAAACGAAAAGTCGGTAAAATACCAAACTTGGTATTTAAGTTTAGTATTTTCCAGGGATGTGACACGAAGATTTTTAGAAAAATCCAACCCCAACTACATAAAACTTTTTCGAAAATTTTGATTTTATAAAAACTGGCTCTAACGATTTTGATTAAAATATCATATATTAAAGATATTTGCCTGACAAATAAAATGCATATCTTGAATTTTCTGGGAATTGTCTTGAAGACTACTTTATTCTGGATGAATTTTACGAAATTTTGCTAACTGCTAAACCGTTAGACTTAGATAAAAACTTACTGCATAAGAAATGTAGAGCACGTTAAAACACACAGTTTATGTTACATACATTTTTTCGTGGAGTTGATCGTTTTTTAGATATTCATTGTTTTTGGTTTCAGCTGTGAAAAACTTACTTTTCTCCTATAGGAATTTGTTAACTCCTGTCCATATAAACAAAGGAACTTCAGTCACATAGAAACCAGCTTTTGACTATCACTTTAACCTATAGTACTCCCTTATTTCGCTTCTACTTACAAGGAAACAAGTAATAATACTATTTCTGCTAATTTGTTCTCGAGTAGCAGGAAGTAAATAGAAGCATAAGCTTTTTACAATAATTTGTTGCAGAGATGTAGAGAAAGTCATGTGAATGGTACACATAAGATTTCTTAAATTAAAATGTTTAACGTTATGTGATATGAAATCATAATCTGACAAATATGTTTCAAAATCCTTAAAATTGTTAAAATGTGTATATTGTATGTTATAAATAGATCCACGAAATTTCAGCTTTATAGCTTTTGAGAGAAATGTATATACTTTTGTAAATGAAAATTAAACTTACGGGAATAGGAGGTTGAAGTTTCAGTACAGTTCTGGGCCATAAGAAGAACTGTCAAGGTCTCAGATTCTTCAGCCAGTTCAAGTCTTCTTTTTGCAATAACCTCACCTTCTTTATTTTCATCACTAGCTTGTAATAGTTTGCACTAGCCTCCTTTATAACTTTAGGCTTACCTACATTTTTCCAGTTTTTAAAAATACGGTTACTAAACTTTCCCATTTTAAATACTTTATAAAGATTAGCATACTACAACACCACATGCACAAAACAAATTAAAGTTATGTTTCCCAAGTTTCAGGGCTTGAATTCACAAAATAAAATGTCCTTCTGTGAAACAAGTAAGCCAATTCATAGCATAATATTTCCCTATGCCAACTAGGTTTGCCAACAAGCTCATAAATATAACTATATTCTTTGAGAAAGGGGGATTTTCAAAATTGTTCATAAGAAGTAACATTCTGCTAAGAACCATACTTTGCCACGTTAATATGTGGAAGCCCAGCGTTTTCATATCAAGTGTTTATTTTACGTTAATGGATGGAAATTGATGCCATATTGATTTATTGATTATGTGGTGAAGGAAAAATTAATTACTGCAAGTAATCAGCCCTTAAGTATTCTGTGAATATCAGAATATTGAATTGAATGTGTATTTTAAGTATAATTTCATTTATGATCAAAAATAATTACTTGAAAAAAATCAACAATGACAATTGCATTGCTACTTGCATTAAAAAAGAAGTTGTTCGTTCTAGTATACCCCATCCCCAAGCATTGTATACCCATATTTAAGTATTCAAATATTATAAGTAATCTATTTATAAATAAAAGGAAGTCTGTATTATAACATACATACATACATACATACATACATACATACATACATACATACATACACACACACACACATACATACATACATACATACATACATACATACATACATACATACATACATACATACACACATTAGATTTTTGGATAACCAAAACTGGTGTTAGCAAATGCGCACTAAAAGTTCATTGGATCGAAAAAGGAGTTTAAACGATACTAATAAGAATCACATGCTTTTCTCTATCCTTTGAAAATTCACATACTATATATATAACAGGTTTTTAGTTTGCAGAGTTTTGACCTAGTATGTGGTACGTTAATCTCACGAAACATGGATAACGTATGCGACTCATATTCAGGAGGTCTCGTGTTCGATTCCCGGTGACTAACACTATCGGTCATAATGAAGAGGACTTCACAGGTTATTCCCAGAAAATTCAAGATATACATTGTTATTTGTGATATTCAATTATTTTACGTATATAATGTAAAATAACGGTATTTTAATCAAAATCGTTAGAGCCATTTTTATAAAATAAAACAATTCAAAAAATTGTTCATACAAGGGATAGTTTATGGTGGGGATTTTCTTGAAAATCTTAGTGTTGCATCCTTGGAAGACGCTGAAATTAAATATCAAGTTTTGTATTTAACGGACTTAATCGTTTATGAGTTTCTTGTTCACATACATACGGATACATACACCGCACACACACACTCACATACACACACACTCAGACACAGATACTCACACACATTTTTCTAAAAAAACTCTTCTGGGCATAGAGGAGCTCGAAACATATTTCCATTGATATCTCTACATCGAATTTTAGGGTAGAATACAACACTTCTACCTACTCTGTACATAATAAATGTAGAGAAAGTATTTTTTTATTCCGGGGGACTCTAAAACGTATGCTACCAGTGAAATTTTAGTATTGACTTTGTAGGACAATCAGTGAAATATGTATGTGTGTGCGCGTGTGCGTGTGTGTGTGCATGTACTCGTATGTCTGTATGTAGGTATAGATGGATGGATGGACGAACGGACGGATGGATGTGCAGTCAGCGAGGATCTTCTTACCCAGAAATAACCTATTTAATAATAGCGAGAGCTATATAATCACCGAGTGTTTTTACCTTATGGCTTAGATTATGTAATAGTTATTTTAGTTGGAACTACAAGAGAAATTCAAAAATTGAAAGTTTCTGTCTGCTATGTCTTCGTGTGCGGGCTCCGGGGGTCAGACCCAGGGCGGTTCGTGAGAACCTCAGCTCGTGACAGAAGGTGCGGCTGTTGACACGTCCGTTCTCAGATTTCGTTATCGCGTCCTCTAGGACCTAGATTGTAATCCACACCTTCACCGGACAGCAATACCTTGTAATTAAGCGCCCAACCAACAATTTCTAGTGTAAGCTCAAAATAACTTAATAAAGTATAGACTGGAAGGTTATGATTGAGAAAGGGGAATTGGTAAAGTACTCGTCGTTTATTTACTGCAAAGCCGAAATATAGTAACTGTCATTTTAGGAGTATACTAAAAATCTAATGTGATACATTCACACCACTTTTTCTTGCCAATATTTAACAAACCATTCTTAAAATCTCTGTGTTCCGTTCACATAACTTTCTCAACCTGTTCTGCAAACAAACTTCTTGCAAAAGACTATTCTTCTAACTTCTTCATAATAATCTAGATCAACATTAGTAGAAATGTTCTTATTACTTATCTCCTTGTAAGCAAGCTCCAGGTTAAAGTGAGAGTCAAATGTTTTAGACGATTCTCTTTGCATGGCCAAGAGTAAAACAAAAGATACACGGATGATTACTTCCTGTTTGAGAAACCATAAGAACTCGTATTTTAAAATTGAAAGCATATCAAAGAATATCTCGAAAATAGCTCACCAAAAATGTATAGGGCATAAATTGTGTGTTTTGAGAGATTTGCAGTAAGCTTTTCTCTTTTTCAATAGAAAAGTTATCCTGATTGAAGAGGACTTCAGAGGCTGTTCCCAGGAAATACCAAATTGTCATGTAAATATGCTCTATGTACGTTATTTTAATCAACATTCTTACAGCTATTTTCTAGAAAATAAAAATGTTTGAGCATTTGTATATGTAAAGTTTACTTTGGGTGTGAGGATATTTCTTGAAAACCTTAGTGAAGATAACAAACTTAAAGACCAAGCTGGTGTTTAGCCGACTTTTCGGTTCTGTGTTATACATACACGTAGTTGATTCTATTTTTTTTTTCCTTTGGTGATTCAAGGGTCCTTAAAACAAGCACTTGTATTTCCGGTGAAATCTCGATCTAGTTTCTTGGGTAGATTATAATCCTTCTCTACTTACTATGTATGTACATAGTCCTACTGAGTAGAGAAAATAAAAAGCTCATTCTTCTATCTAGTTCAGATTAATCGACATAAGCATGTGTGAAAACGCTTTAATTATGTTTTAATTGTACATTTCCTTGCAGAAACAATGGGATAGGGGAATACGGTAGACTTAGTCGATAGTAATATGTTTTAAGAGATAGTCGCTGACATAGGATTTAATGCTAAGTAAATCAAGTCAACAGAAAATGGAACAGTACTGCCCTAAAATAATAGTATAAAATAATAAAACATATTGTTTTGCAATGTAAGCCAAAGAATTATATGTATAAAAATGGCAGCGTGACGTCATCGCCTCACGATACGCACGAATATAGCCTTAAATGGCGTGCTCTTGCAAAAATAACATAGCCAAAGCTATGTAACGAATACAATACATTACATTGTATAATGTATAGATAAGAAATGGTATTTAGAAAAGCATATTTATTATAACACATAATTAAAACAGTAATATGAGAGAAGAAGAATCATAAAAGTGAACGAAATACCGGATGCCATAAATTGTTTATACCGGTAACAAAGCATAAGAACAGAGTTACACACATATTTGTTTATGAAATCTTAGCTATTTATAAGAACATTTCCATGTAAATTACACAAATGCATTAATTTTAAATTATTAGGAATATATAAAAATATATTATAAATTTGTATTTCACGAAATGTAGAATGGAAAATCTGCCGTTCTCACGGAGACGGACAGATTACAATGCATAAAACATTTATCTTTAACTATTGTATATATGTGAAAATTGTAATAAGCTTACGGGACGCAGTCAATGAGATAGACGCCAGGGATAAGGACGCAAAGAGATAATCACGCCAATCGAGACCTCTTATACGGCTATTCAGTGAGAAATATAGCTTTGTACTAATAATTAACAAGAAATATATTAATTCAAAATCTTCTCGGGCTTCTAGCCAGGTTAAAACTTGGCTTAACACCAACGTTTCGAAGAAGTGCATCTTCCTCGTCTTCAGGGTGAACTGATGGTTTGAGCTTGCGGAGACTGGTATTTATACGAGCTGGGATGAAGCTAACATCTGATTGGTTGGCGTGATATTATGGCCTGGTATTTAAGATGACTGAGACATGGGCACGGACTTCCCTTATTAATCTACGCCTGTGAGATCTGGGGCATGGCGGCAGACTCCAGTCTGCTGTTGCTTCAGCGGGTACAGAATAGATGTCTCCGGGCTATCTATTCTGTGCCTCGAGGCTTTCCAACGAGACTCCTGCACGAAGCCTCTGGTCTACCATACCTGGAGGACGAGATTAGGCGTCGGGCAACAAAATTCAACGAAGGGTTACCATTCCATCGGAGCGCCCTCGTTAGGTCTCTTGGGGATTACGATCCCACAAACCGCCGCTTCAGGCGATACCGGCTTCCCCGCATGGCTTGCGGGCATCCCCGGTAACGAAGGAGCACCACCAACAGCTGCTACGGCTAAGCTCCTTATTATCCTTCAAGAGTTGCTTGGATTCAAAATTTAACCTCAAGAAACATTTTGATAAAAACACACCAGCGGTGCACAAGGGCCGTTGCACCATCAAGGCAACCGTCGAGGAGCAATATTCGCCTCCTCCTGTCACTCCACAACCCCAATACACACCCGCCATCCTACAAAACCCACAATCCCGTCAGAACGTGGTTAAGGCTGCGTAAGCTACCGCCTTCCCAAGGACGCCTTGGGATGGTAGTTTTCCGGCCGCCTCTCCCTTTATTGTTCTACCCGCCAAGTTAAGCAGCATCGGGCATGGTCACGACTCGGACGGGTGACCATCCAGTCGTACTCCGACCAGATCTGCAACACTGGCTTCCCCCACTCCCTACCTATATCCCTTCATGTCTCCCCGTTAGCCGGCACTGCTTTCCTTGACAGCCCGCAAGCGGCTGGCCAAGGTAAGCAGCATCGGGCCTGGTCCCTCTCTGGGTGGGTGGCCACTCAGATAGGTAAGCCAGCCCGCGCCGGCTGCACAGAGGGAACACCCTGCCCAACTACATTGACATTGACAAAAACGCTTGCATAAGACTACATCTACTATATCACACGGGTAAATCCGCAAGAAAAGCGGATAGGTACCGTGGTGATTTGCCCCCGCCCGAGTACACTCGGGCGACTAGTTCCTGCTCCTGGCTCCTGGCTCCAACGTGGTTAAGTTCTCTCTGAGAACAGGGACACGTCTAACACACCTCGGGCTGCCCTCAGCCTGCCAATCACACTGGACTGGACTGGCACGGACTTCGTAGAAAGTCTCCACAAGCTCAAACCATCAGTTCACCCTGAAGACGAGGAAGATGCACTTCTTCGAAACGTTGGTGTTAAGCCAAGTTTTTACCTGGCTAGAAGCCCGAGAAGATTTTGAATTAACACGTCGCCAGGAAAGCTTCAGTTCTTATTTTAAGAAATATATTGTAAGTATACATTAGAAAATATATATATATTTGGCACAGTTTTATAGAAAAGGGATTCTATTCAAATAGCGTGCCATAATTCATCACATTGTTTCGAAAAGTTAACAAATAAAAGTTCATATATATCAAGAAGTCTATTAAATTAATTTTATTTATTATCACATCCTACCATCCAAGCATGGAGGTTAAGAATCTCGTACTCACTGACTGAAGCTAGTTGAATTAATAGAAAACGTGGCTAAGCTGTGCACAACAAGTAATTCGCTGCCGATAATAGCCTTATAACTGCTCTAACAATTAAGTCTGGTGCAATTCTTATACAGCGGCAAATTCAAACCCGTAAAAAGGTTTAAAATACCACAGCACAGCAATCAGCAGCCCTGAGAACCACTACCACTACAGCGCAACACAGCACAGATCATCCATCCTTTCGAAATCCGCCCCATCGCTAAGTGATGCATTCTGTTCCCTTTGCTTGACCAAGAAAAAAAAAATAGGTTAACGACTTTTCGTTTGAATGTAGTATAAGCAGTTTAAAATGGAAATCAAGAACAAGGAATGTGTCATAAAAATAAACTATAATATGTAAATGTTGTGCCGAGACTTACAATTCTTGTATACTCAAATTCTGTCTATCTGTTACGATTTACCAGTTATCAAAATATCATTCATAATGAAAATTCAAACAGAAAATGTAATAGGTAAGCTTTGTTACTTTCTCTAGAGGTAGGTAAAATGTACATAGTAGTTAAGCAGGTAATTTCAACCAAACAATACCAAGGTTTCACTGGAAATCCCCCCTTCGTTTGGACCCCTGAGACCAAAAAAAGTAAAATATTTTAGAAAAAAAGTCCGTGTGCGCGTGTATGTGTGTGTGTATGTGTGTATGTGTGTATGTATGTATGTATGTATGTATGTATGTATGTATGTATGTATGTATGTATGTATGTATGTATGTATGTATGTATGTATGTATGTATGTATGTATGTATGTATGTATGTATGTATGTATGTATGTATGTATGTATGTATGTATGTATGTATGTATGTATGTATGTATGTATGTATGTATGTATGTATGTATGTATGTATGTATGTATGTATGTATGTATGTATGTATGTATGTATGTATGTATGTATGTATGTATGTATGTATGTATGTATGTATGTATGTATGTATGTATGTATGTATGTATGTATGTATGTATGTATGTATGTATGTATGTATGTATGTATGTATGTATGTATGTATGTATGTATGTATGTATGTATGTATGTATGTATGTATGTATGTATGTATGTATGTATGTATGTATGTATGTATGTATGTATGTATGTATGTATGTATGTATGTATGTATGTATGTATGTATGTATGTATGTATGTATGTATGTATGTATGTATGTATGTATGTATGTATGTATGTATGTATGTATGTATGTATGTATGTATGTATGTATGTATGTATGTATGTATGTATGTATGTATGTATGTATGTATGTATGTATGTATGTATGTATGTATGTATGTGGACAGCATAACTCAAAAACGAAAAGTCCGTTAAATCCAAACTTAGTATTTAAGGTTAGTATCTTCCAAGCTTGCGACATGAACACTTTCAGGAATATCCTCCACCCCAAACTACCTTTCACATAGAACATTTTCTTGAAATGTTCAATTTTCTAAAATTGACTCTAACAGTTTTGATTAAAATACCGTATATTAAATATGCTTATATAGCAAATAAATAGTATATCTAAATTTCTCGAGAACAGACAAAGTCCTCTTCATTCTGAATACCTTTTGCATAGCTGGAAAACGTAACTATAGACATCTTAATACTTAAAATGTAGATCTCATTAAATACACAATTTATGTCCTATACAGTTTTTTTTTTTTTTTTTCAGAGATATCCCATGTCTTTGGTTTCAACTGCAAAAACTTTTCTGAAACGGGAAGTCCCGGTTCGTTTCGCATCTCTTTTTATTATTATTATTTCTTATTGTTTCATTTATATAGTCCCCTTTAACATCTAAGGTCATATCGGGGGCTTTGCACTTGAAACAACTCGTTGTCTGTAGGTTTAAATCATTTTATTTTCCTCAAACACACAACACACACACACACACATCGATTCTCACTTGCATACTTCCAGACTCTGTGGGGGATAGGGAATAATTCTGGCTAAAGAAAAATACCCCACCCCAGCCGGGAATCGAACCCGGGATCTGCGGGTGACCAGTCTGCTCGCTGACCACTTGACCACGGAGGCAGTCTTCACATCTTTTTGTTTTTCTTCTGGCCAGGCAATTGCAGCTTTTAAAAGATATGAATGTTGCTTTAGCCTTGTGTATTACCTTATTTTCCTTCTATTCATTTTAACTAAGCAGTATGACTAATTCTGATAATAAGAATAAAGAATAATATTTTGTAGGAATAGTTTGTTTGCAGAATAGCTAGAAAAACTCATGTGAATGGAACACATTGGATTTTTTTGCTTAAAAGTTACTTAAACATATACTATTTTATTGAAAATTCTGATAAATATTTCCTTAAAAATCCATTTTTTTTGGAAATGTTTTTCCAAGTAAAGGGCAGTTTGGGCTGGAAGATTCTCTTTAGGACCTTCATGTTGCATCCTTGGAAGACACTAAACTCATATTTCAAGTTTGATATTTAATGATCTTTTCTTTTTTTAGTTATCCTGTTCAACATACATACACATACACACAAACACATAGTACATACACAAAACACTCCCTCCACTTTGAAAAATTATGTTATTGGATTCTTGGTACCTCGAAACATGTACTTTTAGTGAAATATCGAATTTTAGGCTATATGAAATACATATTACGACTACGAGAAATGAAACATGTTTAACATAGTTTACTTGGTTACAAATCGAATCTGTCAACAACACTGGTCTTTAGTAACTGACGCCATTAAAACAAATCATGACTGTCTCTGCGGTCGAGAGGTCAGAGAGTTGACTTCTGGCCCGGAGGTCCCGGGTTTGTTTCCCAGCTATGGGATGTAAATTTTTCTTTAATTATGATTATTTCCCACTCTCCATAGAGTGCTAATGTTTTTCTGTTCCCGTAAACGCACACTGGTTCTGTCACTTCTATGAGTCTCAGTGTTGTACCTCGTCTTTACATGTCATAATAAATAAATGTCCCTAAATATGTTTTACATGAAGGTGCTCCTACCTGATCTCAGTGTTCTTTCTGTTCTCTTTTCCCGTAAATGCAAACTGCCTCTATCACTTCTATAATTCTCAGTATTGTACCTCGTCTCTAGATTGTACTTTAATAGCTGTATAGAAAAATAATCGTAAACATTTTTACATAAAGTTGCTCTCTCCTGATCTAAATGTTTTTTCTGTTATCTGCTCCTGTAAATGCACACACTAGCTCTGTCACTTCTATAATGCTTAGTACCTATTGTACCTCGTCTTTACGTGTTATTTTAATAAATAAAAATAAATCATCCTAAATAAGTTTTACTTGAAGGTCCTCTCGCCAGATCTCAGTGAATTTTTCCATACTATACCCTGGCTTTATCACTTCTGTGATTCTCAGTATTGTACCTCGTCTCTACATGTGCTTTAATAAATAAATATGTAAATAAATAAACCTAAATATTTGTACAAGAAGGTATTCTCACCTGATCTCAATGATGTTTTCGTTCTCTGTTCCCTGCAGACTCGGTCGCTCCTACGATTGCTACTCTGTGCCTTGTCTAAAGCTGAATGAAAACATTCATTGTTTAGATAGCAGTTTTATGTATTTTATTTTCAAGCTTGTGGATGAGCAACACAACGGATTATATCAAACCAAAGCACTAACTCTATTTTATGGGCTGTATGTTGTTATGGGTTTGGAGGTATATAATAAAGTTAGTAACGGAAAGGCTTAATTCACAATGTTAGAGATCTGGATGTTTTAGTTTGAAGTGGTTTCTGAAGAAGCTGCGCTGCCTGTAAATTCGCCTTCACTTTCTGTTCTTAATTTTTTTGAAAAAAGTTCAACAACACTTTCGTCCATTTTCAGGAACCATTTCCTACCACGCCACAGTTTTATGATATTTACCTCATCTCCTGCAACTTGATATCTTTCATTACGGGTTGATGTGCAACAGTCTTTGGAAGTAGGCTTGTTAAAGTAATCCGAATATAAGAGTCTGCACTTTTTTAAATGATCCTGATCATAGTCAATTTTAAGTTTATTGACTAGGACAAGCAACAGCTCGAGCAAAGATTGATTGCGTTTATTCTGAGCCAAAGAAGAGGCCACATCAATTAAAGTTGGTAACATCAACTCTTGCTGGTTGTTTATGGCACCATTAATAATAAACATCAAACTTTCAAGCTCTTGGAGCTCGTTCATGAGAAATTCTGTAGTGATTTCTTCTTGGTTTAGAATCTGTAACATTTTATCCTGTGCTGAATTTATTTTAGTAAGAGTAATTTCAGCTGAATAGTTCATCTCAAGAATCAGCTTCAGAGTTTGTTCTTCCATATCCTCTTGCATGTAGTGCATTTCTTCCTGAAATTCTACAATTTTGATTACCAATTTTCTCAGGTATTCATCGGTTACTTGATAACACCTTTCGAAAGCATTTATCAAATCATCATCTTTGTCCTTAATTTCTGTCACTAGTTCTGTCAAGCTTGCAATACAGTACTCAAAAATGTCATCAAATAATTCTCCATGAGATTTCTTCAGATGAGGTATCCATAAAGACAAAAGCAGAAGCAAAATTGTTATGGATTTGAAGCTAGATGTAACGTCTTTGAAATAGCATTTTTTCAGCAAGTCCATCAGTGAAAATGGTTGCTGTTGAGATACTGAAAGCTGTATTTCACGGGCAGAGTACTTCTTTGTTTCTTCTGCTACATTTCCCAGGACATGAGAATCGGTTTGATTTGTGTCTCCATTATTCTGGAGTTTCCTAATAAACTGAAGCACTTTATCAGCATTATTTAGAATGTACCATATACTGTCTTTAGTCAAATATTTGTTAGATGGATTACCAGGATCGCTTCTTTTTGCGGCTTCTGTTAAGGATTTTTCTGCCACTGCATCCGTATAGTTGCGATGCAAATTTTCTTTGTTTAATTTAGATATTGCAACTTCATAATATTGAGAAAAATTGTTGAACATCTTGGCTATTTCCGAAGCCTGAAGACCATCTGTGCCATCTTCCAGTTTCAATTGCAACCGAAATCTTGCTTGCCCAGAGTCAGACTGGTTTTCTTCCGTTGGTGGTGGTAATAGAACTAAGTCAACATGAAAGCTACTGCTATGCTTGTACAGCACACCGTAATAACTGTGCATTTGCAGTCCTAAAACAAAGGCAGTGATGCCAATTAAACACGATAAGATCATATTCCTCAACTTAGCATCATTTTCTTTTCCTGTAACATAAATGTGCATTCTACTAGAAAATAAACAACAAAACAAAACACGTTTTTCTTTTCTGGATAAACGATTGTGAAGATTAACAAAAGAAATGCAACGCGTGACATTCATGTCAAACGTGAATTGGTATTTTTTCCATAAAAATTTAACTTTCAACTTTTAAATTATTTTCAGGGATAATTTAACCTTTTAGAAGAGCATTATTCTAGTTCGTTAAATTAGGACTATTTATTTATATATAATAAACATGTTGGTTTAGTCATTTGCCACTAATTACTTTTATAATGACATTTTTGTTTGGTCGATACCGATAAAACGTTGTACACCAAGTATAGAGCAATGAAATCATATATAATGATTTAATTACTCCATACGCTGACAGCCCTGCTACCATGGAGGAATAAATTTTAATGTTCAGAAAGAATTCCTCGAACTTATTTTAAAATAATGTCATCCTTCTTCTGTTTGTGAAATACCAAAGCTAGTTTCTGCAAATAGCCTACTTCGCTTGCTTTGAACTAAGATATGAAGAAAGATTTTGCTTGCATGAAACATACGGTGAAGAATTATAATTATGGATTTGGTGCTATTATATATTCTGCAATTTTTTCATATCCAAAGGATCTTTGTATGTAATACAATTCATGTATTATTAGAAATAGATAGGTTGTTAGTACGGGTAGGAAGGATCCTGTGCATATCCGAAACTAACCTCTCTTTTTCTGTCCTGCCCGTAATACCAAAAATTGTAACAAAACCAGGTTATGTGCTAAGCAAGAGGTGAGAATGCGCATTTATACCATAAGGTGCTCACTCAGCAACACTAAATTGGATTTTATTTTCAAATCATAGCATTACGAAACAAGGTTTACATTTGTCATCTTCTTAGCGCGTAGATTTTAACCTGGAAATTGTTTTATTTACATGGAACTCGACGTGGTAACTCGTATGAAAGAGTGCCAATAAAGATTAGTAATTACTAGGGCTCGGATTTTAGGTGCTAAAAACTTAGGAAATATTTATTTTTTATGCACTAAAAATGTTAAAAACATGCGCTAAAAAGTAAGACATATGTGCCAAAACAAATACTTTTTTTAAAAGAACTTCCCAACACAACTAGAAAGTTATCTAAACGTAGCAGATTCACAAAATAGACTACACAGTTTAGCATGTATCAGTGTATA
This sequence comes from Hymenopus coronatus, assembly GCA_030762935.1. Lineage (NCBI taxonomy): Eukaryota > Metazoa > Arthropoda > Insecta > Mantodea > Hymenopodidae > Hymenopus > Hymenopus coronatus. The sequence continues at coordinate 127,068,880 of CM060892.1, read as the reverse complement.
TACTAGCCGGGCTGTGAAGCATGTGGCAGTGGAGGAATTCTTGCGAGCTCACGTAACTAAGGAAAGCAAAAGTTTATATTTTCTTCAAACTGAAGGAATACTGTAGCTGACAAATCAGTTCTTCCAATAATTAATAACAAATTGCATCGTCTGGCACGTGCAATTGAGCATTCCAGAAGTGGATAGTGACTCGTTAAAAATAACTTTCCTGCTGCTTTTGTGATTCTATAAAATTATGTGAAAATGACTTTAAAAAGATTTAATTTATGCGATTTTTGTGTAATTTATGTGAATATCCGTAAATATTTTATTTACTTAAAAATCACAAAATATGCATTTTTATAAAACTTAAAATAGTTGGTCTACTGTACATACCCAGAACATTAAACTCAGTTCCAAGTTCACATTAGGACGCAAACAAAATATGTATTTACCTAAAAATCCGAGCCCTAGTTATTACTAAGCACCCGATGAACGATCTCCTTTAAGGCATACTTAATATGTACTAGAGAATACAGTAGCAATATATCGCGAGGCGGCTTTTGGGACAGAAGTGTAATATATCAACCAGTTAAAAATGTTGTGTCACATCAGCTGCTCCTTGCATATCATTATACTTTCATCTTCATCTCCCCGAATTCAACTCCATGTTGCTTTTAACCCCGTGCACCAATTCTCTACCTGCTACCTTTGTCTTCTTAAACACATTTTGCTGTTAGCCTGAGGGATACAAAGATTGCCTTAGTGATTTCAAAATTGGGTTATTTACCTTTACGTTTCAGTCCACCCATGAAAGTGTTTTTGGTTACTTCTCCGTAGCGGGCATGATTGGAAATCATACTAAAGTGCTCTAAAATTATTATTTAAATTATATTGAGTGATGTTGCAGCAGTTTTTGACTCTTTGGCATTGTACACCACCATATTTTGACTGTTCTCTTATATAGGAAAGCTGGTGTACAAATTCGAAAAATGACATACCATATTGTCTCGTTGCCAACCTCAATAGGGATGAAAAATCGCTAGTTTGGCGCAGTTTGGTTACTGCGTCTTCTTTTTATTCCTTGTTTCATTTGTCACTTATGGAGCTGCTGAGTGGACAAAATGGATTCAAGGGGTCTCAAAACATATATTTCCGGTGAAATCTCGGTATTGGATATTTGGGTGCAATCCAATACCTTCTCTATACACTATGTACATAGTACATATAGAGAGAGTAAAACAGCATTTTTAGAAAAATGTCCATGTATGTGTCTGTCTGCCTGTGTGTATGTGTGTGTGTCTGTGGGTAGCTCAAAAACGAAAAGACCGTTAAATACCAAACTTGGTATCTAAGTTCAGTATCTTCCAAGGATGCGACACGAAGATTTTCAAGAAAATCCCCCCACCCCGAACTACCCGTCATATGGAACATTTTCGAAAAGTTTTATTTTCTAAAAATTGGCTGTAACGATTTTGATTAAAATATCGTAAATTAAAGATATATACCAGACAAATAATATGTATATCTTGAATTTTCTGGGAATAGCCTCTGAAGACAATTTTATACTGGATGAATTTTACGGAATTTTTTTTAACTGGTAAACCGTAAGAGATAGACAAAAACTTACCAAACAAAACATGTATAGCACATTAAAACACACAATTTATGTTATATATACATTTTTTCGTGGAGTTGGTTGTTTTTTTGATATTCCTTGTTTTTAGTTTCAGCCTTGAAAAACTTATACTTTTATCATACAGGTATTTGTCAACTCCTGTCCATACAAACAAAGGAACTTCAGTCACATAGCAACCAGCTTTTGACTATCACGTTAACCTATGGTCCTCCCTTTTTTCGCTTCTACTTACAAGGAAGCAAGTAATAAGTCTATTTCTGCTATTTTTTTCTCACTTAGCATGAAGTAAATAGAAGCATAAGCTTTTTAACAACATTTTGTTGCAGAGATGTAGAGAAAGTCATGTGAATGGAACACATCAGATTTTTTTCTCATACAGACCGGGAATGGAACCCGTTTTTCTTTGCTTTACTCCTGGCATGAAAACAACCGAATTCAAATTCAGGTGCACAGCGGCCGGCTTTTAAAAGATTTGGCTAACGCTTTACACTAGTTTTCCCTTGTTTAGGGTCTGGTTAACAGGAAAGAAGTTTAGAAATAAGACCATTTCTGCTAATGAATTAATAGAAGAACAATCTTTGGTAAAACATTTGTTTGCAGGTTAGGTAGAGAAAGCTACATGAATGGAACATATTATATTTTTTTCTGTCCTTCCCTTTTTCTTTCTGTTGTCGCTTTCTTTTCATGCTTATACTGATTAAGTAAATGGGCGTTAATAAACATCTTCTTGAACAAAACCGGCATGCTCAACACATTATAATAAACTATTTTTGCCTTTAGCATTCTGAATGTTGTAACTTGGTAGTTAAACGATGGGCGGACTGATAAAATATTAAACAGCAGGATTTTTAAATAGCTACACGCTAATTTTATATTCTTATATAAATTTTATATCCGTTTTCTTCTCTCCCGACGGCTATATCTCCATTTAGCGTGGGTATTACAAGAAGTTAATTTAGCTTGCATCATAAATACCACTATAAATAAATATGTGTTTGACAACAGTGCGTTGCATATTTATGCGTCATTTGCACTCAAAAATCTTATGTTGTTATTAAAACCACCTCAGGGAGTACTTAGAAATTAAAATAATACTAAAAAAAGAATAGAGGTTGTGACATGACTTTGTAAATCGTTAACCGTTACATTTTTATATGTATAAAACAAAATTATAATTTAACAATTTTAAATTATTTAAAATTTAATATTACGTGGCAAGCTGTTATTATGCTTATCGACAGTGGCATCTTCCTCACTGCGTTCACCCTAAGGATAAGCCAAGAGGCGTATGCTGCAACCAAGTTCTAAGCTAGCTCTTTTTACTTTCTCTACACATACTATGTGCATAGTGTATAAAAACGGTATTGCAATGAACCCAAAACTTAGGTACAGAGATTTCACCGGAAATATATGCTTTGAGACTCCTTGAATCCAAAAGAAAAGCATTTTAGAAAGGTCAATATATGTGTGACTGTGTGTGTGTCTGTCTGTCTGTCTGTGGACAGCATAACTCAAAACGAAATGTCCATTAAATTGATATTTAAGTTTAGAATCTCCCAAGGATGCGTCTCGAAGATTTCCAAGATAATCCTCTCACTCCAAACTACCCAAATGGAATATGTTTCGAAAGTTTTGATTTTTCAAAAATCGCTTTAATGATTTTGATTAAAATATCGTATATTGAAGATATTTACATAAATAAAATATATATCTTAAATTTTCTGAGAATAGCCTCTGAAGACCTGTTTATTCTGGATGAACAAATAAATATATTTTGCTACACTTTGAATAATAGCTGGTAAACCTTAAGAGATAGACAAAACCTTACTACACAAATACTTTTTTTTTTTTTTTTTTTTTTTGTAGAGCTGACCGTTCTGAGATATTCCTTGTTGTTATTAATTTCAGCTTTAAAATACTTTTCTCAAACGTGAATTTGTCAACTCTTGGCAAAACAACTCTTCAGTCACTTAGTTACCAGCTTTTAAAAGAATTGACTATTGCTTTAGCCTAATGTATTCCCTTAACTCCCTTCTACTTCCAAGGAATCAAGTAATAAAAGCAATTCTCCTAATTTTATCTCAATTAAAATGAAGCGGATATAAGAAGAAGCTTTTGAAAAAAGTATGTAAATGGAACACATCACATTCTTTTTTCATTGTGCAAATTATACATGCATTTTTATTCAGGATTTAATTCAAGGTATTTTCAACAATTAAAATAGGTTCAATGGAATTTAATACATATATTTTCATCACAAATGAAATGTATATCTTGAATTTTCTGAGAGTAGAGCCTAATGACCGTGACCGTGTGTCCGTGTCCGTTTGTCAGTGTGTCCGTGTGTCTGTGAACGCAATAACTCAAAAACGAAAAGTCGTTAAAGCGCCAAACTTGGTATTTAAGTTTAGTATCTTCCAGGGATGCGACACGAAGATTTTGAGAAAAATCCTTCCCCCTCAAACTACTCCTTACATGAAACTTTTTTAGAAAATTTTGATTTTCTCAAAAATGACTCTAACGATTTTGATTAAAATATCGTATGTTAAAGATATTTAGCTGAAAAATAATATGCATATCTTGATTTTTCTGGGAATAGCTTCTAAAAACCTGTTTATTCTGGATGAATCTTGCTTAATTTGGCATAACTAGTAAACCGTAAGAGATATACAAAAACTTACTGCACAAAAAATGTAGATCTTGTTAAAATACACAAGTTATGTCATATACATTTTTCTCATGGAGCTTACAGTTTTCGAGATATTCATTGTTATTAGTTTCAGTTGTGAAGTACTTATACTTTTCTCAGACGGGAGAAGGCGGTGTTCTTTTGTTCTACTCCTGGCCAAAAAAGAAGAAGGGATTTGTAATGACAATCGCATAACGACAGCTTTTAAAACATTTGACTATGGCTTTAGTGTATTCTCTTATTTTTTCCTACTTATAGGGAACTAAGTAATAAGAACACTGTGTTAATGAGTACCTCGATTAGTAAGATGCGGAAAGAAGAATAATCTTATGTAAGAAGTTTATAGAACCGCTAGTGAAAGTCATATGAGTGTAACACATAAGATTTTTCTGTAGAGTTTTCGAGATATTCCATGATATTATTCTCAGATTTAAGCTACATCAACTTTTCTTAAACGGTAATACATCTTTATTTTCGTCTCTTTTATTTGCTCCTAGCAAGCGAGGAAAACCGGATTTCAATTGTTTCGCACAGCGACCGGGTTTTAAAGAATCTGACTATCTAGCCCAGGGTATTCCCTTATTTCTCTTCTATTTAGAAGAAACTCATACAACCATTTCTGTTAATGTTTATCTAAATTACCACCATACAGAAAAATATTTTTGTAACAATAGTTTGTAGAGAAAGGCATACGAATGGAACACATCTGATTTTTTTTCACTTGGCAAATTATGTATGTATTTTTATTCGGGATTTAATGAAAGTTATCTTCAACAATGTAAATAATATCAATGAAATTTAATACATACAGCTAGCAATGACAATATTATTATTATTATTATTATTTTATTATTATTATTATTATTATTATTATGACAAAGAACAATACTATAACAAATTGGAATTTTCATTAACTAGATCTTTAAATTAAAAAAAGAAAAATAATCACCTGGATCTAATTTTAAAATGGATAACTTCTGATGTGAAATTCCCATGTTCAGTAATAAAATGCACTAGACTGGCTATACAACACACATCGGTTTGCGTCGGCTATCCCTTGAGACCCGTCGGCTGTGCTTCGCGTGGCAAGAGAGAAGACTTGAGAGCGACTTTCTCTTTCTCTTCTCCTCTCGTCAAACATCGGACAGTTGTGCTTCTCCCATCTGAGAAGACAAGACTACACTGCATTGCAAACAGAATCGAATTTTATCGCTAGGAGCCCATTTTGTGTGTAATAATAGGTTAGAATACAAACAGCCAACAGATTGGGTATAAAATCTTTGTAATTTATAAATGTAATAGAAATTCTTTATTCTCAAATTGATCGGGCTTCCAGCTAACCTCGCTAGCCGTCAGCTTCATCCATACCACAAGAAACTCGCACAGCACACGAATGTAGAGGACAATAGTCACGTGTTCATCTAAATTTAGATATTAATTCGCCATAAAATGTATATAACTGTGAAATTATTGTTAATTTATTTGTTAGAGGAACAAAACGTTTACAAGATACAGTTGCCATGAGTCATTAGAGTAGGCAAAAGGAAATCTGTAGAAGAAGTTGCTTGTATTTTGCAGCTTGTGGAATCAGAGTTCCTATATGTGGGTTCAGTTTTAGTTGAATTCAAAAGATACCGTTGAGATCAAAGATACCTAGCCATTTTACATGGTAAGCAGTTCACCAGTATAATGGCGTATAGACTCATTGCAATCAGTTTGAAGCCATTCCACTATGCAGAGTAATGGAATGTTTGTAAACACAAGAGGTTCCTCATCTGCATCAAGAGTTATTGTTTTGTAAGAGAGACAAAATGGCGGCTTCCCATTTGAAGAAGGTAATAAGTGTTAGAAAAATTAAACCAATAGCAAGGAATTCTCGAAAATGATTAAGTCCACAAAAACACGAGATGTCCGTGTGCAGTAACACTTTGTCTTTCTTTTACGATTATCAGTTATGTGAAATCCAGTTAAAATGAAGAGCGTTGCAGAAGCAATTCCCAGAGAGTTCAAGATATACATTTTATTTGTAATGAAAATATGTTAAACATATGGTATTTTAATCAAAACCGTAAGAACCATTTTTCAGGTTTTCATATGGAAAAGGTTTCCAATTTCCATATATTCGGGATGGGGAGATTTTCTTGAAAATGTTCGTGTCGCATCCTAGGAAGATGCTGAACTTAATCCTAAGTTTGGCATTTAACGGACGTTTCGTAATGCTGTTCACAGACACGCACACATACACACCACTGTACGCTTGTTTGACAGTATGTGTGACCACCTTTTGTTTTTGGGGGGAAATGACGTTGTGGCGTCAGTATATCGCAAGAGTTGCCTTTGGACATGCTTACTTTAGAGGTTCCCCGTTTGAATTCTGTCAACCCTCCTCTATGACCTAGGGTTTTTCGTGGTTTTCCCTGATTGTCTACCGCGATTTCCTTTCCCTCATTTCCCTCTTGTCTTTTAGGCTTGCTGCAGGGTTTGTGGTGATTGGAGGTGCTGGACAAGTAACGTGGTAGCTTTTGATAAGGAAAGACATTAGAGGGATATCTGATTGGTCGAGTTGTTCATCTCCTTCTCTGGGCATCTAATAGTTGGATGGGTGATCGAATCGGGAGCTGTAGGTACTTCCGCGCATCCCTGTGGCTTTTTTCCTGCGGCCTGTAATCTCCTGTGGTTCTTTCGCTTCATCCCTTCCTGCTGGATGGGATACCTGCAATAGGTCGCAGGAGCGAGGTAATGGTGTACTATCTGTCAAGAAAGTAAATGGATCCTTCTGGCGGGTTAGCGTTCTTCTACAGAGGATATAAACATTAATTCGATTGTGGTCACAACTCCCTGTAAAGTAAATAACAGAAACAATTGTTTCAGTTGTTATCCAGTGACATAAAATAACACCGTGTCTCTACTCCGCGCAATGAATAGTCCCATTACCTTACTCGTAAAAAAATAATAAAACGGCGGATGGCGCTTTAGTAATCGATCGCAAAATTTATCGTTTATGAACTGAGATATTATTTTGTTAAGGCACGGCCTAGAATTACCGCGTCGAATTATTCAAACCGTTAGAAAAAGGGATGGTGATATTCAGTATTAGGAACAGCATATTTTACATTTGTGCAAGCAATGCGAGATGCAATTACTGATTTGAAAAAATTTGAATTGTGGCATTCACATGACCTTCTCCCATCTATCCTTTATTAGTATGTGCATAAACTATTCTTCCAAAAACTTCTTTTTCTACCAACTCCGTTTTAATCGAGATATACCTTTACAAAAATAGTTATAGTGCACATTTTATTGCATTTACCACAGGATTAGCGATAATCAAATGTTTAACATCTGCCGCTTAATTCCATTCTCTTTGAATGCAGCCGCGAGAAATAACTGAATATTCAAAGAATTAAAAGCATGACTAAGTGTTTAACAATTCGAACAATTAATAACGGACATCAGCCCGCCTCGGTAGTGTGGGGTAGCATGTCTGCTCAAATTCAAAAGGTTGCGAGTTCGAATCTCGCTTAGGGTGAGTTACCCGGATAAGGTTTTTTCGGAGTTTTCCCTTATCCTGAAAAGACGAATGTCGAGAAATGTTAAGCCCCATGAAACACGAGCTCATTTGAGCATCATTTCACCGACTTCATTCATCGTCCGATATGACCAACCACGTTAAAGGGCTTTAAGCCTCAAAAACAAACAAATAGATAAATAAACCCACACCACACACAAACAAAAACGGCTATCTCAGACATGGCTTACGGAACAAAAGGCTATTCTAAATTAATTGTGTGTTATGAAGAGGTCTAAGTCTGTCACTTAATATTTACAATTTTTCCTTTTTGTAAAGGAAAAAATAGAATCTGGGAGTATAAAATATACTAAAAGTAATTTTTATAGGAGCAATATTTTTTGTTGTTAGAATTTTTTTTTTCTCATTTCACCCCTCATCAACCCAGTTCATATAAAACTCCTTCTGAATAAAGAGACCCACAGGATTTCGCAGAAAATTCAAGATATATGTAAATTTTATTTGTCATGTGAATATTTTACGTATCTGTTATGTAAAATTATTCTGTGATATGCAATATTTTAATAAAAATCATTAAAGCCGGTTTTGAGATAATTGAAAATTTTTAAAAATGTGCCTTGTAAAGAATATTTGGGGATAATTTTTTTTTTTTATTTAAGTCTTGCGTGCCATCTGATGAAGATATTGAAATAAAATAAAAAAACTGGTATTTAAACCACTTTTCTTTTTCGTTTTGAGTTATGCTGTTCACAGACCCAAACACACGCACACATGGACCTTTGTCTAAAAATGATTTTATTCAGAAGTCAAAACAGGCATTTCGGTATCGAATTTTTGGATAGGGTACAACAGTTTCCTCATTTGCTATATGTACATAGTAGAGAAAGTAAAATAAAAATTTATAAGGCTGATGGGTCTAACTCCAAACCACCTACTTTAAAACCAAAACGCACATTTTGTTCGAGATTTTATCGCTAGCCATGAGAACAATTGTATTACATTACAATTAGAATAACGACAAACGTTCTCTATTTCGTTCAATTTTCACCCAGTTAATAGATCAGAAATGCAGGTGTAAGTAGATTTTAACTTATTTTCCGATATTCAATGATTACCACGGCATAAAACCACAGCAATCTTCGTAGTGAGGAATCGGTTACAAATTAAATTTTTGTAGGATAAATCTATAACATTATTTTTGTTTACCAAATATTATAAAAACATCTGTGTTCCATTCACGTGACTTTCTCTAATTTCTGTAACAAATTATTGTTAATAAAGCTTATTTTTCTATTTCATGCTAAAACATTAGCAGAAACGGTCTTTTTTTAGTCCTTGTAAGTAAAAGGGAAATAAGGGAATGCACTAGGCTAAACCGATAGTCAAATATTTTAAAATGCGGTTGTTATGGGATAGGAATCCGTTTCTTTGCGTGGCCAGGAGTTAACAAGTTCTCGTATGAGAAAAGTGTGTATTTTAAAACTGAAATCAATATCAAGGAATATCTCGAAAACGGCCAACTCCACGAAAAAATGTATGTGACATAAATTGTGTGTTTTATGGTGATCTATGTCTTTTGTGTGATAAGTTTTTGTCTATCTCTTACGGTTTACCAGTTATACAAAATTCAATAAAATCATCCATAATAAAAAGGTCTTCAGATGCTATTTACAGAAAGTTCAAGATATATATTTTATTTGCCACATAAATATCTTTAATATACTGTATTTTAATCAAAACCGTTAGAGCCATTTTTGAGAAAATCAAAATGTTTTAAATTTGTTCAATGTAAAGGGTATTTTGGGGTAGGGAAATGTTTCTCAAAATCTTCATGTTGCATCCCTGAAAGATACTAAACTTAAATACCAAGTTTGGTATTTTACCAATTTTTCGTTTTTAAGTTATCGAGTTCACAGACACACGTACACACACACGGGCCTTTTTTCAAAAATGCTTTTTTTTTGGATTCAGAGGCTCGTAAAACACGTAATTCCGATGAAATTTCGGTATCGAATTTTTGGTTGCGATGCCTTCTCTTACACGATGTACATAGTACGCGTTGAGAAAGTAATAATAGCAGTTTATGAACATCTAACAACATCGAGGGGACAATCTTCTCTTTTGAACCTTTATGAAATTGTATTTCATTAGTTTCCTCACAGTTTATATACGACCATGCCCAAGTTAATGCTCACGCCATCTCCAGAACACCTTAAGGATAAAACCCCGAACAAGGAGTACATTTATTTTCGTGACAGCTAGGACCGCAAATATGTGAAACTTAGAGGTTTTAATAACTTCTCCAGAATGTCGGTTTGCTAGTTCTGGACATGAGATTTCATCTTCTATTTGTATAAACTCAGGGTTGTAACACCTAGCTTGAAACCTTATCTGAGAAGGGAGTTTACCAGTTACTATCATCCGTGATTAACCTGCCAGCAGTAGCTTTCCACACAAAGTTTATAACCGATGGTTTTTTACTATGCAAGACGTTGAAAATTCTAATTTTAAAAAATCTGATGTGCTTCACTCACATGACTTTCTTTACATCTCTGTAAAAAAATATTGCTAAAAAGCTCATTCTTCAAACACCTTCTTGTTAATCCAGATAAAGTTAGCAGAAATGTCTTATTACTTGCTTCCTTCTAAGTAGAAAGTCGTCTTCCGTTTTTTTTTTTTTTTTGTTTTTTTTTAACAGTGCCGGAGTCTGATCAGAACTCTGGCGCTGTACCCCCGTTTAAATTTCCCCCCTAAGTTTACTGTATGATTATTGGTTTTACTGTTCCTTTACACAAACATATAACACCCATGCCCAAGGCGGGACTCGAACCCACGATCCCCTGCCCACGAAGCCCCAAAGCGAGACGCCTTAGCGAGCGTGGCCATGGGGACCGGCCTGTGGTCTTGGGGTAACATGGCTGCCTTTGGTTCCCATGGTCGTGGTTTCAAGCCTGGCGGCGGAGGCTGATGGATTTTTAGGGGTGTAAAAATCCGTAGCATAGCTTCCTTCGGAAGAGGCGTAAAACTTTTGGTCCTGTATCGTAGATTAACGGCACGTAAAAAAACCTCAAACCTGATGAAGGAGCATCTGAACAAAATTAAGCGGTCTCTCACGCCCAAGAACCACAACAGTTAAAGATCGTCCATAAATAAAACGCTATTTATTTATTTTTAACTAAAAGAGAAATAAGGGAGTATACTAGGCTAAAGCTATACTCAAATATTTTAAAAACTGGTTGCTATATGATTAAAATTCCTTTGTAAAGCCAGGATTTTCCCATATGAGGAACGTCTAAGTATTTTAAAAATTAAATCAATAACAAGGAATATTTCAGAAATGGTCAACTCTACGAAACAAATGTATATGACAGAACTTGTGTATTTTAAAGAAATGTACATTTTTGTCTATCTCTTAGAGTTTAATGTTCTGCAAAATTTAGCAAAATTCATCCAGAATAAAGAGGTCTTTAGAGCCTATTCCCAGAAAACTAAAGATATGCCTTTTATTTGTCAAATAAATATATTTAATATGCGATATTTTAATCAAAATTGTTGAGACCATTTTTGAGAAAATTAAAATTTGCGAAACTTTTACCATGTTTAGGGTAGTTTGGATTGGGAAAATGTTCTTGAAAATCTTGTCGCATCCTTGGGAGATACCAAACTTAAATAACACGTTTTATATTTAACGGACTTTTCACTGTCCACACACACACACACACACACACACACACACTGACATTTTTCTATACACTGTGTACACAGTATGTTTAGAGAAAATAAAAATGAAGACCTCGTTAAAAAACACCGATTATTCATATACTTTTTTTGTAAATTTAAACATTTTCGAAATACTTTTTTTTATTGGCTTCAATTTTAAAATTCTTAAAGTTTTCCTAAAAGGGATGCCCTTAGTTTCATATCTCTTTTGTTTTACTCCTGACCATGCAAGAGAACCGAGTTTTTATTGAATCACATAACACCAGCTTTCACTTTAACATATTGTGTTCCCTTCTACATACAGGGCGCAAGTAATAAGAAAGAATGTTTATCTCGATTAGCACGACGCATTTAAAAGGATAAGTTTCTATAAGAATATTTTGTTTTCAAATTGGTGTTAATGGGACACATCATATTTTTTTCATGGGAATAATTCCGTAGACCTCTAACATTTAAGAAGCCACCTTGGCGACGGACGCGTGCGTCTTCCAAAGGGAAGGACAGCCTTCAGAACGAGAGACATTAGAGTCAGGTGGGACAGTAAGGTAAAAATATCACAAAGAGTTTACACTGCTTGCATAAGAACTAATGGGGTCTTTACTGTGACACATCAGTGCTGCCATGTTACTGGTCACGGACAGGACCATGTAGTGTTTCTGAATTCAACAGCGCCGTTTGCTTTGGCGTAGTCAGCTGGCATCACTTGGAAAACAATACAGGACCGTTCCTTCCCTTGGCTTAAATGCTCATAACTCTGAAGGTTTGAAGATGCTTGGGAGTCCACTACTGGCATGAAATTGTTTTCATATTCCTGAAGGGTAGATTATATCCACTAAAGGCAAATAAATCCCTTGCGCAGTTTCAGGGAATGAGGATATGCAATAACTTTAATTTTTTTTTTCACTTGTCTATTTTACCCTGAGAGATAGATCTATAGCGATGCAGATAAAATTAATGATTTAGAAACAATATTTATCTGAGTGCAGGACTTGGCTGAAATTGCTAATTCTCCGCCAGTATCCAAATAATTTCCAAATTGACTGTTTTACATTACTTGCCAAAGGACTGGAGGTCTCTCTGGTATCTGAAACATAACGGAAATAAGTTATTATTGAGAGAGCATTTTCGAATTATTGGATGGAATACAATATCTTCTCTACCTACTATGTACAAAGTAAAAATTCGATACCAAAGATTTCATCGAAAATACATGTTTTAGGATCTCCTAAACCCAAAACATTTTTCGAAAATTTTGATTTTCCAAAAATGGGCGCTAACGATTTTTATTAAAATATCGTATGTTTAACTTATACACAAAAGGTTATATACACGTATATCTTGTCAAAGTACACACTTTATGTCAAAAGCATTTCTGTTGTGGCGCTAACCATATCCGAGATATTACTTCTGGGTTTAAATGGTCCAATAATTATACTCTTATCAAATGGGAAATCGCTATTCACTTAAGAGAACGGAATTTCCACCTTCGTATTAAAATGTATTGACTATTGCTTTACAGCATTGTTTTTGTTTATGCCTCTTGTAAATCTTCTGTTATAACTTATCAGGTTAAAGGACGTTAAACTTTTAAAATATGGTATAATACATACATACATTAACATACATACCTACACACATACATACATTAACATACATACCTACATACATACATTAACATACATACCTACACACATACATACATACATTAACATACATACCTACACACATGCATACATTAACATACATACCTACATACATACACACATACCTACATACATACATTAACATACGTACACACATACATTCACACATACCTACATACACGCATACATACATACATACACATATACATTCACACATACCTACACACACGCATACATACATACATACATACACATATACATTCACACATACCTACATTCATGCATACCTACATACATGCATACATACACACATTAATACATGCATACATACATACATACATACATACATACATACATACATACATACATACATACATACATACATACATACATACATACATACATACATACATACATACATACATACATACATACATACATACATACATACATACATACATACATACATACATACATACATACATACATACATACATACATACATACATACATACATACATACATACATACATACATACATACATACATACATACATACATACATACATACATACATACATACATACATACATACATACATACATACATACATACATACATACATACATACATACATACATACATACATACATACATACATACATACATACATACATACATACATACATACATACATACATACATACATACATACATACATACATACATACATACATACATACATACATACATACATACATACATACATACATACATACATACATACATACATACATACATACATACATACATACATACATACATACATACATACATACATACATACATACATACATACATACTAGTAAAACCGTTTCTGCTAAGGTTTAGCTTGATAAGCGTTAAAAGAATCAGCCTTTGTTGAAAATTTTGTTGTAGCATAGGTAGAGAAAGTTATGCGAATGTTGTACATATATTTTTACTATCTGAAGTACGTATGTAGAACATACATAGCATGTAGAGAAGGTGTTGTATTCCACTCAAAAATTCGATACCGAGTTATCACCGGAAATATATGTTTTAGGATGGCACTTTAGAAAAAGTACCATGTGTGTGTTCCTGTCTATCTGTAGACAGCATAAACCAAAAGCGAAAATATGTTTAATACCAAACTTGGTATTTAAGATCAGTATCCTCTAAGGATGCAATACGAAGCTTTTCAGGAAAATTTCCCCACACCAGAACTGTTTACATGGAACACTTTCTAACATTTTGGTATTCTCAAAAATGGCTCTAACGACTTTGATTGAATTCCATAGTTAAAGATTATGACAAAGTAAATATACATCTTGAATTTTCTGGAAATAACCTGTGAACATCTCATCATTCTGTATGACTTTTGCATAACTGGTAAACCATAAGAAACAGACAAAAATTTACTACACCAAAAATGTAGATCTCGTTGAAACACATAATGTATTTCATACAAATTTGTTTTCCTTCTTTGTAGAGCTACATTTTCCGAGATATTCTTTTTTATTGGTTTAAGTTTTAAACTACTTAATCTTTCATTTCATTCTGCTAAATCTGTCGTGATTAGCATGAAGTAGATAGAAGAAGAATATTTTGTAAGAATAGTTTGTTTGTAGAACAGATAGAAAAATTCATGTGAATGGAATGTATCAGATTTTAAGCCCTAAAATGAAAGACATTTGAAATAGAGGTGATTTTCCTAATGTGAAAATTAACAGGGAAGATAAACCACACATAACAGCTTTAGAAGTGAAGAGCGTATTCGTACATAAATCGGTCTAGGTAGCTTACTGGTTAGACTCTAGCCTTCTGATCCCAAGGTCACATGCTCGGACCGATGATTTTTATATGTGCTTAAAAAGAGCCGGTCCCCATGGCCGCGCTCGCCAAGGCGTACAGCTTTGGTGCTTCGTAGCGCTGGGGATCTTGGGTTCGAGTCCCGCCTTGGGCATGGGTGTTATATGTTTGTGTTTATGTGTGTGTTGTAAAAGTAAGAAAAAAGCAATCCAGTAATACTACAGAAAAACAAGGTAGAAACATAGGTAAATAAAAGTAGGGTATACAGTCCCGGAGTCCCGATCAGCCTCCGGTACCGTATTTAAAAAAAAGAAAGCGACAGCCCCATGTTAGTAGGCATATTGGCATGTAAAAGAACAGTTGCAGGACGAAGTTCCTCATTGATATGGCGCTGATATCACTGGCAATTGACAGCGTCATTAAAAACAAACAAAAAACACACACATACATAGTACAGAATAGTAAATAAACTTAATTTTAAAGAAATTGGAGTCAGTTATGAGGGAATTTTATTATTTGGGAGACTTCGTAATACATTACAGAAATAAAAATCTGATGTGTTCCATTCACATGACTTTCTCTACATCTCTGAAACACATTATTGTTAAAAAGCCTATACTTATATTTACTTCATGCTAATCGAGAAAAATTAGCAGAAATAGTCTTATTACTTGCTTCCCTGTAAGTAGAAGCGGAATAAGGTTAAAGTGATAGTCAAAAGCTGGTTGTAATGTGATTGAAGTTCCTTTGTTTGTATGGACAGGAGTTGACAAATTCCTGTTTGAGAAAGATATAAGCTTTTTAAAGCTGAAACAAAAAAACAAGGAATGTCTCAAAAACGATAAACTCCATGAAAAATATGTATATAGCTTAAATTGTATATTTTAACGTGCTCTACATTTTTTGTATCTAAGTTTTTGTCCATCTCTTACAGTTTAACACTTAAGCTAAATTCCGTAAAATTCATCCAGAATAAAGTAGTACTCAGAGGCTATTCCAAGAAAATTCAAGATATATGTTTTATTTAATATACGATATTTTAATCAAAATCGTTAGACCCATTTTTGAGAAAATCATAATTTTCGGAAAAAGTTCCGTGTAAAGGGTAGTTTGGTGTTGGGGGATTTTTCTCAAAATCTTCGTATAGCATCTCTGGAGAATACTAAACTTAAATACCAAGTTTGGTATATTACCGACTTTTCGTTTTTGAGTTATCGAGTTCTCAGACACATGGACACGCGGACACACACACACATGGATCTTTATCTGCAAATGCTTTTCTGGGATGCAGGGGACTCTAAAACATATATTTCCGGTGGAATCTCGGTATCGAATTTTTGGATGGAGTGCACTACCTTTTCTATATAGTATGTACATAGTACGTGTAGAAAAAGTAAAAGTATACAAATTGAAGAATGAATCATTTGCTATTTTCATTTACAGCTTTCTTTCATTATCCTTAGAGTTCTAGAAGCACTAACGTGAGTTTAGCGGCAGAATTATCATAAATTACAGGTTTTACCAAGATTAGAAAAAAAGTGTTTTCTCCAGAAACTTTAAAATCTTAACATTTTACACAAAAACATGTGATTAGTATGCCAGCTGTACTAACCATTAAAAGTTATAAACTAAATTCATAATATGCTTGCCTTAACACTGCCGATAACTAGTGATAGTGTATTGAAAAAATCTGATGTGTTCCATTCACATGACTTTCTCTATATCTCTGCAAAAATTTTTGTTTAAAAGGTTTTGCTTCTATTTACTCCAAGCTAATCGAGAAAAAATAACTATCAGAAATAGTCTTATTACTTGCTTCCTTGAAAGTAGAAGCGAAATAAGTGAGTACTATAGGTTAAAGTGATAGTCAAAAGCCGGTTGCTATGTGACTGACGTTCCTTTGTTTGTATGGACAGGAGTTGACAAATTCTTGTGTGCGAAAAGTATAGCTTTTTCATAGCTGAAACCAAAAACAAGGAATATCTCAAAAACAATCCGCGAAAAAAATGTATATAGCATAAATTGTATGTTTTAAAGCACTCTACATTTGTTGTGTGGTACGTTTTTGTCCATCTCTTACGGTTTAGCAGTTATGCAAAATTCCGTAAATTTGACCCAGAATAAATTAATCTTCAGAGGTTATTCCCAGAAAATTCAAAATATACATTTTATTTTTCAGGAAAATATCTTTAATATACGTTTTTTAATCAAAATCGTTAGCGCCATTTTTTAGAAAATCAAAAATTTCGAAACAAGTTCATGTAAAGTGTAGTTTGGAGCGGGGAGATTTTTCTCAAGATCTTCCTGTCGAATCCCTGGAAGATACTAAGTTTGGTATTTTATCGAATTTTCGTTTTTGAGTTATCGTGTTCACAGGCACACGGACACACGGACACAAGCACACACGGATCTTTTTCTGAAAATACTTTTTTGGATACAGGGGGCCCTAAAACACATTTCCGGTGAAATCGCGGTATCTTTTGGTGGAGTACAATACCTTCTCTATACACTATGTACATAGTACGTGTAGAGAAAGTAAAAAATCTTATGTGTACCATTCACTTGACTTTCTCTACATCTGTGCAACAAATTATTGTTAAAAAGCTTATACTTTTATTTACTTCATGCTAATCAGTAAAAAATTAGCAGAAATAGCCATATTACTTGCTTCCTTGTTAGTAGAAGCGAAAAAAGGGAGTACCATAGGTTAAAGTGATAATCAAAAGCTGGTTGCTATGTCACTGAAGCTCCTTTGTTTATATGGATAGTAGTTGACAAATTCTTGTATGAGAAAAGTATACGTTTTTCATAGCAGAAACCAAAAATAAGGAAAGTCTCAAACACGACGAACTCCACAAAAAAAAAAAAAAAAAAAAATGTATATAACATAAATTGTGTGTTTTAACGTGCTATACATTTTTTGTGTAGTAAGTTTTTGTCCATCTCTTACGGTTTAGCAGTTATTCAAAGTTCAGTAAAATTCATCCAGAATAAACTACTCTTCAGAGGCTATTCCCAGAAAATTCAAGATATATTTTATTTGTCAGGTAAATATCTCTAATATACGAAATTTAAACAAAATCGTTAGAGTCAAAATTTTCGAAAAACGTTCCTTGTAAAGGGTAGTTGGGGGTGGGGGGATTTTTCTCAAAATCTTCGTGTTGCATCCCTGGAAGGTACTACACTTAAATACCAAGTTTGGTATTTTACCTACTTTTCGTTTTTGAGTTATCGTGTCCACAGATACACGGACACACAGGCACACACACACACACACACACACACACACACACACACGGACCTTTTTCCGAAAATGCTTTTTTTATATAAAGGAGACCCTAAATCATTTATTTCCGGTGAAATCTCGGTATCGAATTTTTGGGTGGAGTGCACTACCTTCTCTATACACTATGTACATAGTGCGTATAGAGAAAGTAATAAAAAACGAATGAAATTGGTGCAAGCTAAGCAGCGGATTACTGGCAGATCTATTTGTAGTTTGTATGAAAGGAAAATATATACTGGCTGAAAAGCTCCACAGCCAAAGCAGGGTGAGAAGCTACGTCCCTTATTTAGCTGACTAGATACTGTGAATGTAAGAAAGATTTATGACTGCGTATACAACAGGTCACGGCTTGATTTTCTGTTCTTTATTTTCCTGATGTGCATAAAATAATAACATCTAGAATAAAAATAACATTTATATTTTGGCGCGCCCCAAGTTCCCAATTAGATTTAAAATGGAGCAATAACTTATTCATATTGCCTTAAATTTTTCAGTTTTAGATTTTTTTGCAATAGTTTATACTCTCAGTATCTCTGCAAAATTAATAATACACTATACAGAGTGTGTGTGTACTGATTTCATCGATTTTAAAAGTATTAGTATCGAATGCGATTTTCATATATTACAATATTTTACCTTGTTTTTATAATAACATAGTTATTAAATCAGCTAAATTAAAAAAAAAATCTCTTGTAAAACTCGTCACCATTCATTTAATTGAAAGTTTGTGTTTCATTTTTGTTGTTATTGTTGTAATTATTTTATTATTATTTATACTTAATTGTCTTTTGTATTGTTTCATTTATATAGCCCTTTTAACTTCTATGGTCATATAAGGGACTTTGCTTTAGAAACAACTGCTGGTGTTTTCTCACTGAACTGTTGGGATAATTTTAAATATAATATAAATATGGAGTAAATAAAAATAAAAGATTATTTTATATACGTCATGCTAATCAAGATATACATGCCAGAATTAATCTTATGCTTCTTTGTAAATGGAAGGGAAAATAGGGTAATACACTAGCTTAAAGTGATAGTCAAATCTTTTAAAAATCGGTCGCTAAGTGAAACGATTGAAATTCGCTTCTCTTTGCTTGCTAGGAGTAAACAAACGAGATACGAAACGAAAGCTGTCTTCCCGTTTGAGAAATG
Source organism: Hymenopus coronatus (assembly GCA_030762935.1). Classification (NCBI taxonomy): domain Eukaryota; kingdom Metazoa; phylum Arthropoda; class Insecta; order Mantodea; family Hymenopodidae; genus Hymenopus; species Hymenopus coronatus. Next base: position 127,049,410 of record CM060892.1, on the reverse strand, counting down.
TTTTAAGTACCTTAAAATGGAAACGTATAACTCAGTATATCTCTAAAACGGTTAACTGTACAAAAAATGTATATAACATAAATTATGTGTTTTAATTAAATCTATATGTTTTGTACTAAGATTTTGTCTATCCCTTACGGCTTATTAGTTACATAAAAGTATCCAGAATGAAAATGTCTTCAGAGGCTATTCCCAGAAAATTCAAGGTATACATTTCGTTTGTCAGGCAAATGTCTTAAACATACCTATGGCATTTTAATAAAAATTGTAGATTTTCAAAAAGTTTTCCACATCAAGAACAGTTGGGGTAGGGGATTTTCCTGTAAATCTTCGTATCGCATCCTTGGAATATACTTAACTCAAATACCAAGTTTGGTGTTTAACCGACTTTTTGTTTTTAAACTGTACTGCCCACAGGTCCACACACTCACACGGACAGACGGACACACACAGACATTTCTAAAAAATGTTTCTTTTTTATTCAGAGCATCTCAAAATATGTGTTTTCGGTGAAATCTGGACATCGAGTTTTTGGGTGCAATACAATACCTTCTCTATCCACTATGCACATTGTACATTTGGGCGAGAAAGTAAAAAAAAGTTGATGTGTTCCATTCATGACTCTCTCAATAACTCTGTAAACACTTTATTGTTAAAAAGCTTATTCTTATATCAACTTCATGCTAATTGAGATAAACATTAGCAGAAATTGTCCTTATTACTTGCTTCCTTGTTAGTAAAATGGTCAAAATCTAATGTGTTACATTCGCATAATGACTTCTAGCTGCATACGCTAAAGTGATGTTTCATTCTTTAAAAGTCGGTCGTTATATGAACCAATGGGGATTCCAATCTCTTTGCTTGCCAGGAGTAAACAAACGAGAGACAAGAAAAAATATGTCTTCCCGCTTGAGAAAAGTTTAAGTGGTTAAAATTGAAACCAATAATCCGAATATCTCAAAAATGTTTAACTCTAGAAAAAAAAAAAAAAAAAAAAAAAAACAGTTATACAAGTCATCCAGAATGAAGAAGTCTTCAGAGGCTATTCCCAGGAAATTCAAGATATATGTTTCCTTCGTCATCTTAAGTATCTTAAACATATGACATTTTAATAAAAATCGTAAGAGTCATTTTTGAGAAAATCAAAATTTTCGAAAAAACGGGGGTGGAAGATTTTCTTGAAAATCAAATACTGAACTCAAATACCAAGTTTGGCATTTTAACCAAATTTTCGGTTTTGAGCTATGCTGCCCACAGATCCATCACACACATACGGGTTTTGAGGGGGGTTCAGAGCATCTCAAAACATGTGTTTCCGATAAGATCTCGACGTCGAATGGTTAGGTAGAATACAATACCTTTTCTATGCACTATGTACATAGTACATATGGGTTCCAAACCTTATTGAGGATAGGGCAAGATTCAGTATTAGAGTCAAAGGTTCATTGTGAATGCCATCCGTGTCCAAGAACATCTCAGAGACATTTAGATCACTAGAGTTTTGTTTGGCTGAAGGATGTTCTGGCTGCCTTGTAGAATCATTTGAAATGTTCGAGAATGTGGTAGCTAGTGTGTCAGCTATGAATTTAGGGTCCGTGATGAGAGACACGGATCTGGAAGTTGTGGAGATGTAGTACTGTGGTAGTACGTCGACTATCACAAATCGTGGGAAGCTTGTGCCACAACAATGTCTTATGTGACGTCTGTCTGTTTACGGAAGATAGAAACGTCAACCAAGACATTCGTTTGCTGTTTTAACTTCTCTGCAAGCCGCGGTTCGGAGTCTTTGGAATTCTGTTTGTTTTCTGAAGTTGGATATCTCTTGTATTTGTAGTAAGCTCTTTACTTCAATTTGATAGTATTTCGGTATCTATCATTCACTATGGGACAGGTCTGCAGATGTGGAAATTGCCAGTAATTGGAATGCAGAGCACAGCAGTTTCAATGACAGTCGGGGAAAATAAACCTATATCATTTATATTCATTTTTGGAAAAATTCAGGTTGTGGTAGCTTCTCAAGAGTAGTAAGTGACTGTGTGCGAAAATCAATCCACATCGCTTTGCAAAAGTTCCGTGACGGTTGACGAGAATGTTGCAGATTGGGGATAATGGGGAAATGACTACTCCCCAAAGGCGAGTTGTATCCAAACTAGTAAAACAATGGAGCAATTGACGGTGAGCATAACGTGAGGTCAATGCTATAAAACGTATTGTGAGCTACGTTGAAATGGGTAGGCTCAGTGGAATTTAATACAACTAAGTTATTAGAGTGGATTAAAGACTCAATTGTTTTCACAAGCTGGTTAGGATATTGTGGCTGTTGAAGTCGCTTAATAATACGAAGGGGCATGGGAGTTGAAATAACCCAGAGATTAGGTATAGGTATAAGCATTCATTTAAATGCTGTTGGTAGGTATAGATTACAGATAAAATGTTCTGAAGGCATGTGTACAGACATGGCTGTTACTTCTAAAGTTGTATTTAATGAAGTAACCTTGTGTGGAATCGTTATTCTAATTTGAACGAATACGCCGCCACTAGCATGAAGTGAGTTTGAAGGAATGGAATATAAATACATGCTTATGTGAATGACACTGTGAAGGTGAAAATTTGTTTCTTGCAGGCATATAATTTTTGGAGCTGAGGTTAGGAGCTAATAGCTGTAAATATTCAAACTGAGCTAGAAATCCGTATGAACCCCATTTAACTATGACAGCCATTTTGTTAATGGTCAAGAGTTGTGGGTTCTGACTCACGGTGATAATAATTGCTACATTTCTGAATGGAAGCCAGTAGTTTCTTTGCAGACGCGTCGTACTGTTTTTAAGCCTGAAACTACTGAGATACGGGTGCAATTTATACTGCGTATCAGCAAAGCTTTGAAGGTCCTTTGTAAAGCCCAAGATAATTGTCAGGTCGCGAGATCTTAAAAATCTGTCGTAGAAATTACAGAGTTATTCAAATTTGAGTGCGTAGTCATTGAGGTTACTTTGCAATATTGATTTAATTGGAAGTAGTAATTCAGTTAGGTTTGGAGAAACTTTTATAATCTTAATTTTCATTTTGGTGTTTGCCTTCTTATAGTAATGCAAAATCATCATCAAGCGATTCATAATGTTTTGGCGGAGTGTCATTTTGGCGAGGTTGGTAACTTTGGCATTGCTGGCTGTTTAACACCTTATTGTTGGTCTCATAAGGTTGTATTCAGAGTATATGGTCGTGGTTAGGGTATTATCATTGTTTAAAACTTCTGGGAGAATGGCTGCCGGTAGGTCAGTGCCAGTTTATCTGTTTGCTACTTTAGGATTCAAATTCAGTAGTAGAAAGAGGAGTAAAATCCTCAGAAATTGTTTGTGCTTCAGGAGCATTGTTGTATTGGCGGGCTAAATGTCTCCCCTTCTTGGAAATAAAGCAAGTAGGGTTAACAGTAAAGTTATAAATCCAGTAGTTGGTGTCCTCGTACTTAACCTGGACATGTTCTAGTGGCTTTTCTAAGTCAGAAGAAGAAACATGAAGTTGACTTCTGAAACTCAAAATATGAGTGTAACCAGGCAGGGTAACCCCAGAAGTAATGAAGATATGGTATGTATACCCATTGCTCTCATGTGGGTTTCCAATACGTTATTGGACAATCATTAAATAGAATCATCCTTTTATGTTTGTGTCATTAGGGTGCAGAACTCCAGAGATACGTTATTAATGGAAATCCTTGGTATTTATTGCTATAATCTGGAGTTATTGTTTTACTTGTCAGTAACTCATACCCTGTTATTGGATACACGAGAGACGAATCTAATATTTGTAGGATCAGTTTGTTTACCAATACCAAATATTTAATATTTAAGTGGCATACCTGCATAGGCTTCATTCACAATGGCTTGTTGGTCCTTGGTAGGTCTGCACTGGGCGACCGCAGAATAGTTGGTTGTTAGGTCAACTGTAGGTTTCGGAGACATCATTTTGGAATCTTGAGGGTGAGTTTTCCGGGTTTTCGTACACACGGACATAAATACACACCACTCTTGTATTTAGTTACACATATCGCGTGTATAAATATTAAACAAGAAAAACACCAATATTTTCGTTGAGTTTATTATTAGATTTGTTTGCAAATGCCGATATTCACTTATTGTGGTACCTAATTTATACTAGGATTCTTAACTTTCGCATTCGAGACAGGATATTTTAACTATATTCGTAATAGGTAACATACCCAGTCATTGGGTATTCTGTTACGATCTGCCAGCGTCTGGGATGCTACCGCAGAAATTCGCAAGCATTTGCAATTCCTGGAACAATGTTTCTTGCCGTTACGCAGGCGATGCGGTCTGTCGATTTTGCCAACAAAGAAATTCGATCGATAAAATTCGCTAAGGTTCTGTTACACCAATTACACACAGTTGGACCACCACGGAGGTATTTGAATAACGTCTGGTAAATCAATGGTTTCTTCTCAAATCTCAAGGTGGTCGCGTTGTTTGTCAAGACTTTCTTTGGTTATTGAACACCTAGTTGTAATTGTTTGCAGTCTTCTCTCCTTTGTTGAAATACGAGAAGGCGGATACAATTGGTTTTTGAGAATCGACGACAGCTTCATGCTATGGCTTCTTGAAATCTGAAAGGGGCTTGGGGAAATTTTATCTGAAAATCGTCTCCCACGCTTTGTAGACTTACTCAACTTGCACAGTCACTGTACATTCGCGCATTGAACTCAGGGGCGTTTGCAGACAGACTGGAACACCCACAAATGGCAGAATCCAAAGAACTGCTTCCAGCTGCTTATATGGTGAACTAAATCTTTCTAGAATTCTGATCACCTTTCTATGGTCAAGGCTGGTGTTGTTATAACATAGAAAGCATACTAAACATTTGATTATACGAGTATAATACATTACATTATAATAAATGTTATTAGGTTAAGAGGGGCAAAATATAGAGTCGTTAAATTATAAGTAACTCATCTCGCAGCCTCTCTTCACTGCGAAAATAATAATAATAATAATAATAATAATAATAATAATAATAATAATACTTTCCTTGCTATTCTGCGAACAAACTATTCTTACAAAAAGTATTCTTTTATCTATAGCATGCAAATCAAGAGAAACATTGGCAGAAGAGTTTTAATATTTACTTCATAGTAAAGAGAAGGGAAATAAAGGAACACAGAAAGTAAAGATGACTTCCTGTTTTGGAAAAGTTTCAAGTAGTTTTAAACTGAAACCATTAATATATATATCTGGGAAACAACTAATTCTACAAAAAAATTCTAGATATGCATTTCGTTTCTCAAGGAAATATTTTAAACATTCAGTATGTTAATCAAAATCGTTAGAGACTTTTTTGAGAAAATCAAAATTGGTGAAAAATGTTCCATCTAAAGGATGGTTGGGGATGAGGGGATTTTCCAAAAAATCTTCGTGGCATTTCCTTGGAAGGTACTGAATTTAAATTTTAAATTTGATATTTAACCGACGTTTCGTTTTTGAGTTATACTGTCCGCTCGCACACAAAGGTAATATATACACGTCCGCGTGCACACGAGCTTTTTTTTTTACTCATGGGGATGCTTAAAATATTTGTTTCCGGTGAAATCTCTACATCGAATTTTTGGGTGGAAAATTGTTATTTGAATGACTATGCAAGCTAGAATTTTGATACATGGCAAAAATGTCACTATTAATCTTTATAATAACTAGTATAGATTTGAACAAGTTATCTTGCAATCTGTCGATTTTCCATATTTCACAGATAAATGCCGAAAATGTTGACCTACTGCCGAAGAAGAAACACATCTTGTAAAAATGTTCTCGCGCACTCCTCTAAGCTTAGCAGTAGGCATCCTTGTGATTTCTTGTATTATATTATCAGTAAGGTTCTGTAAATTAAATAAGGGAAAATATTTGACCCATTCCATCCACATGATGTTCTCTACAAACTATTATTACAAAAGATTATTCCTTTTACTACATCAGAGTAACTGAAATAAACATTACCAGAAATTGTTCCTTAGTTCACTCTAAGTAGATGGAAAATAAAGCTTCACACTAGGCTAAAGTGATAGTCATATATTTAAAAGCTGGTCGCTAAGTGAAACAATTGAAATTAGGTTCCCTTTGCCAACAGTAAAAAAAAAAAAAATACATAAAAGCGAAACATTACCTCCCGTTTGAAAAAAAAATTTAAGTAGCTTAAAATTGAAACCTATTATAAGAAAATCTCGCAGTCGGTTAACTCTACAAAAACAAATGTATATAACATAAATTGCGGGCTTTAACGAAATCTACATTTTTTGTGAAGTAAATGTTTGACCATCTCTTACGGTTTACCAGTTATACAAAAGTCAGCAGAAATGAAGAGATCTTCAAGGCTATACCAAAAATATCAACGTATACATTTTTATTTGTCACCATTTGTCAAAACCATTAGAGCCATTTTTGAGAAAACCAAAACTTTCAAAACATTTTCCATGTAAATGATAGTTTGGTGTGAGAGGATTTTCTTGAAAATCTTTGTGTCGCATCCTTGGGTGGTACTAAACTTAAATACCAAATTTGGTATTTAACGGTCTCTTCGGTTATAGCTATGCCGTCCACGAACGCGCGCGCGCGCACACACACACACACACACACACACACATACAGATACACACTATACACACTTTTTTCTAAAAATGCTTATTTTTTAAGATTCAAGGGTCCTCAAATAATGTATTTCCGGTGAAATCTTGGTATCGAATTTTGGGTGGAATACAATACCTTCTCTATCCATTGTGTACATTGAACTTACGTGCTAGAGAATGTAAACATTATCTGTATTCATACAGTAGAACTTTTATGTTCATACATAAAAGCAGAAGCGTATTTTCCTTTATTTCCCCTGTTTTTTTATTACAAAATTTGGTGCACATAATTTGCCGAGCGTGAATATTATTGGGCATCTGCAATGAAAGCAGTGTGTGGTTCCGCGCCTAGCCTAGGGCATGCCATAGTTTTTTATGTCGTCATTATATCCTTTACTTGGAACAAAAAGCATGGTGAGCAACAACAGCTTCCTTCGCACGCGATGTCTCACTTTGTAATTAATTGCATATAATTAATTCTCAGTCCTTAGCGGAGTAATTAATTTGGCTGAAACCCTGTCCGTAATTACAGTTTTCCGTCTATGGCTTGTGTAAATTCTTGCTCGAGTTAGAGGAACACGTCATGTGAGCCGGAAGATAAATCCTCACTTTGCCCATGAGCAGAATCAAGCCTTGACTTATTCTTGCACAAGAGTATCTCTTCATAATTGGATTTTGGAGGCGTTTAATAATGCCGACATTTTTGCTTACTTACGAAATCGCAGCTGAAGCTTTTGTGTTAGTTTTCAATTTTGGGTCAATAAAATGTATCAAACGTAAATTGGACAATTAGAAAGCCGAAATCGCTTAGTTTTAACCTGCGCAGTTCTTTTAAGTGTGTATTTGTTTTGCACTGACCTACGAAACCTGGAAAATACACTTAAGGTGACATTTCTGCGATATTTGGAAAATTCACAGATGTAACATATATTGTTGACATTTATACTAGTGTTTTACCATGTTTCACAATTCTACGTTACATAATTATTTAAATTTAAAAATGTGAAATGTTACACTCACATGACTTTCTCTACCTATTCCCCAACTAACTATTCCTTAAAATATTTGAGTGTTCTATTCTCATGGTTTTGTCTGTTTGTTATGCAAACAAGTTATTCTTACACACGACTGTTCTTTTGTTTACTTTGTGTTAGTCAAGATAAACATTACCAGATCTTTTTACATAGTTCCTTATAAGTAGAGGGGAAACAAGGGGGCACTTAGACTAAAGTGATAGGCAAATCTTTTAAATGTAGTCGCTCTGCTATTGTCATTGAAATTCAGTTCTCTTTCCATGACTGGAGTAAAAAAAAAATGTGAAATGAATGAGACTTCCCGTTTATGTATTTTAAAATTGAAACCAACAACTCTAAAATTGTTAGCTGCACCAAAAAAAGGATCTGATGTGTTGCATTCTCTACATCTCTACAATAAATTATTGTTAAAAAGCTTATTCTTTTATATACATAATACTAATCGAGAAAAAATTGCTTCCTTGTAAGTGGAAGGGAGCACCATAGGCTACATCGATAGTTAAATATTTTAAAAGCCGGTTATTATGAGATTGAACTAGCTTTGTTTGTATGACCAGGAATTCACAAATTTCCGTATGAGTCTTTCGGGTTATGTCTTTTAAAATTGAAAGAAATATATCTGAAATTGCTAGCTCTACAAAAAGTCTACTCAAAAGCTCTAATATATGACATACATTCTGTGTTTTAACAATATCTTTGTCTATCTCTTACGGTTAACCAAAAGTCATTCAGAACGAAGAGAGGCTATTCCCAAGAAATTCAGGATATACATTTTATTTGACATGTTAAACATCTGTAATATACAGAAATTAAATCAAAATCGTTATAGTTAGTGTTTTAGAAAATCGAACATATCAAAAAGTGTTCCATGTAAGGTGTAGTTTGGACTGGGGTGGGATTTTTCTTGAAAATTCTCGAGTCGCATTTTTAGAAGAGACCTAATTTGGTATTTATCCACCTTAGTTGCGCCGTCACCTGATTAATAATTTGCTAACGGACAGCTTTCATTACTAGTAGCCTTATAGTATCTTCAATTTTGTGGCTATTTGGATTCTTTTGGTGAAAGGTGGACTTTGGGATCGTGGAATTACTGGCACTTCTTTGAATATAAACATATTTGTTATTGTTATTATTATTATTATTATTATCATTATTATTATTATTATTATTATTATTATTTCTTAATCTACACATAGAGAAAGTAATAATAATACACGTGCATAGTGTATAAAGTATTTTATTGCACCTAAAAATCGATACCGAGATTTCACCGAAAATATATGTTTTGAGACCCCCTGAATCCCAAAAAAGCAGTTTTAGATACATTTTCGTATGTGTGTGTATCTCTCTATCTGTGTCAGTATGTGTGTGTTTTTTGGACAACATAGCTCAAAAACGAAAACTTGGTATTTCATTTCAGTATCCTCCAATGATGCGACACGAAGATTTTCAAGAAAATCCCCTCAATCCAACTACTCTTTACTTGGAAAATTTTTCGAAAATTTTGATTTTCTCAAAAATGGCTCCAAAGATTTTGATTAAAATATCGTATGTTAAAGATATTTATATGAAAAATATTATTTTGGAATAGAATAACTTCCTTACTTACTATACGTAGTAGAAAAGGAAAGAAAAAATCTTATGTGTTACAATCAGATGACTTTCTCTACATCTCTGTAACAAATTATTGTTAAAAAGCTTATTCTTCTATCTACATCTCGCTAATCGAGATAAATATTAGCAGAAATTGCCTTATTACTTGGTGCCTTGTAAGTAGAAGGGAAAAATCGAATGTGTTCCATTCACATGATGTCCTCTAATTGTTTGGTAAACAAACACTTTATTTAAAACATTAATCTGTTATCTACATCATGCTAATCAAAATAAACATATGCGGAATTCGTCTTAATAATAGCTCCTTGTAAGTAGGAGGGAAATAAGAAAATACATAAGCAAAGGCTATGTATCGCTATGTAAAACGGATAAAATTCCAATCTCTTTACTTTCCATGACTAAACAAACGAGAAACGAAAAGGAATATGTGTTTCCCTTTGAGAAAAGCTTAAGGGCTAAAACTGAAACTAATAATACGGAATACCTCGAAATATGTTGACTCCACAAAAAAAATGTATATAACATAAATTTTGTGTTTTAATGTAATCTACATTTTTGGTACAGCAAGTATTTGCATGTCTCTTACTGTTTTCCAGTGATACAAAAGTCATCCAGAATGAAGAGGGTATTCCCAAAAAATTCAAGGTATACATTTCGTTTGTCATAAAAATATCTTAAATATACGGTATTTTATTCAAATCAATTTTTTCAACAATTATTCCAAGTAAAGGGTAATTGGGGGTTTCTTGACAATTTTGTGTTGCATACTTGGAAGATACCAACCTTAAATACTACCAAGTCCGTTATTTTACGGTCTTTTCGTTTTTGAGCTATGCTGCCCACAGACACAATCACACACACACATACGCACATTCTTTTTTTAAAAATGTTTCTTTTAGGATTCAGGGGGACTCAAAACCTTTATTACCAGTGAAATCTCGGTATCGAAATATTGGGTAAAATACGATACTTTTGTCGCCCTCCGTGGTGTAATGGTTACCATGCTAACTTCATATACCCAAGGTCGCGGGTTCAAACCCGATGGATTTTTTCGGGCGTAAAAATCCTTAGCATGGCTTCCTTCGGAAGGGAAGTAAAGCTGTGGGTCCCGTGTCGTAGATTTACGGCACGTAAAAGAACCTCAAGCCTGATAAGAGAGAGAGGCCTCTGAGCAAAATTAAGCGATCTTTCACGCCCAATATAGAATGGGACGCTGATAACCATAGCAGTTAAAGAGCGTCCATAAATAACAGACCATTTTATTTTCATTTTTACGATACTTTTTCAGTACACTACGTACATAGTACGTGTAGGGAAAGTAAAAAACCTGATGCGCTCCATTCACATGACTTTCTCTACCTCTCTGTAACAAATTATTATTAATAAGCTTATTCTTCTATCTACCTCATGCTAATAGAGATAAACATTAGCAGAAACGGTCTTATTATTTAGTTTCTTATAAGTAGAAGGGAAATAAGGGGTTACACTAGGCTAAACCGACAGTAAACCGCTTTAAAATGTGGTTGCTATCGTAGATAAATCCGATTCTTTGCGTGGTCAGGTGTTGACAAGTTCCCGTATGAGAAAAGTATTAAGTATTTTAAAACTGAAATTATTAACAAGGAGTGTCTTAAAAACGGTCAACTCCAGGAAAAATTGCATATAATATAAATTGTGTGTTTTAACGAGCTCCACTTTTTTGCGTAGGAAGTTCATTTCTATTTCTTACGACTTACCAGTTATGCAAAATTCCGTAAAATTCATTGAGAATAAAGATGTCTTCAGAGGGCATTCCCAGAAAATACAAGATATACATTTTATTTGTCATGTAAACATCTTGAATATACGATATTTTAATCAAAGTCGTTAGAGTCATTTTTGAGAAAATCAAAGTTTTCGAAAATTTTTCCATGTAAAGGGTGGTTTGTGGTAGGGGGATTTCTTGAAAATGTTCGTGTCGCATTCTTGGAACATATTAAACTTAAATACCAAGTTTAGTATTTGGCGGACTTTTCGTTTTTGAGTTATGCTATCCACAGACACACACAGATAGACAATACCTTCTCTTTTTTTTTTTGGTAGTGTTTAACGCCCGCTTTAACTACTAATGGCACCGCAGGCGGTCATACCTTCTCTATACACTATGTACATAGTAGGTGTAAAACAGTAAAAAACCTGTGTTACATTCACATGATTTTCCTTAGCTGCTCTACAAATTTCTTACAAAAGATTATTCTTCTTTCCACACCATGCTAATCGAGATAAATATTAGTAGACTGTTCTTATTACCCAATTACTTAAAGTAGAAAAGAACTAAAAGAATGCGCTATGCTAAAGTGATAGTCAAATGTTTTAAGCTATCATTATGCGATTGTCAATAAAATTGCTTCTTTGCTTGGAGTAGAGCAAAACAAAAACGGACACTGAGAAAAATTTAAGTACTTTACAATTGAAATAAAATAACAAACATTATCGCGGAAACGGTTACCTCCACAACAAAAATGTAAATGGTATAAATTGTGTATTTTGACGAGATCTATATTTTTTGTGTAGAAAGCATTTGTCTATCTCTTACGGCTTACCAGTTGAGCAAAATTCGGCAAAATTCATCCAGAATGAAGGGGTCTTCAGAGGCTTTTCCCAGAAAATTCAAGATGTATATTTTATTTGTCATGAAAATATTTTAATATACGATAAAATCGTTAGACTTATGTTTTATAAAATCAATATTTTCGATTTTTTCCATGTAAATGATTTCTTTGAAAATATTGGTGTCGTATCCTCGGAAGATTCTGAACTTAAATACAAAATTTGGTATTTAACGGACTTTTCGTTTTTAAGCTATGGTGTCCACAGACACACACATACACAAATGCACACACGGACCTTTTTCTAGAAATGATTTTTTTGGATTCAAGGGGCCCTAAAACATATTTTTGGGTGCAGTACAATACCTTCTCTATACACTATGTACATAGTACGTGTAGAGAAAGTAAAAAAGATTATAGAAAGCCAAATATATTGATTCGCAAACGGTTTTATTTCCTTTCACATTTAGCTGCAAACTCTGTAAAGAATAATATCAACGAATATATTTTCCCAACATCCGACAAAAGCGGGCTGTGCCAATGAAGTAAGATGTTGCTTGTGGAACGAGCAGAGATTTTCTTTGTGCTCGAGGTTCAAGAATTAAACGTTAGGATATCTTGGATAATAAATCACAGATTTACCACGAAGTGTACGTGAAGCTCGTTCTTGAATGGGTGCCTTTAACAGGTTATCAGGATACCTTATAAGGGCTGCACGCGACGGGTGTAGCACCATCTTTGATGACGGTGATTACATGCCGATTCAGATCCTTCAGACACATTTGTTGCGTAAGAAGCGTTAACCTATTTTGGATGTTCCTCAGTATCGTCCTGGTAATTGTATTCTATGGATGAAGGAAATGATGGCTTTTTACAACCGCAACCTTTAAAATTATTGGTTACCACAAAATTTCAAGGCAAGCGAATCAGCCCAGTTCACACTCAGCTGCGCAGCTGACCATATTCGTCTCTTTAAACACTCATGGGGTTGGCTACTAATGTGATTCATAACATTTTAGTCTTTTTCTTCTTCTGTTTCTTACCTAATGCGTTCTATTTCAGTTCTCTATTATTACTGGATGCCAATAGCACAGCGTTGCCAACCTGTTGTACGATCTGATTGGAAAGTGCAGTAATTTAGGTGTGAATACAGTTATACCTTCTTGATTTATTTGATACATTAAATATATATAAATGAATCGCTGAAATGTATGTACGCCTATCACTTCCGAACGACTGCATCAAATTGAACAATTTTTTTATACGTTCGTTATTGTCACGACAAGGTTTGTATAAACGAAAATGTTTAAAAATAGTACGAAAGAGTATTTAAAATCTCATAATATGAATAAAAACCATGCCAGGCGAACGCATTTCAGTTAATAGCCATCAGATGGCAGTGGTACCACGGTTAGGTTATTTGTTGCTAAATTGTCGTAGTAGTGCTATATTTTTCCTCGCCATTTAAGTTTATCGACACAATGACGCAACGCAGCAATGAAGTTCAAATGCATTTTTATATATTAACCGTCCTTTCCTTTCTCCCATTGTTCAAAATAAAGCAGCAAAGAAGCTTTCCTTGCGACTAACACTAGAGTAAGTACTTATTTATTTGTCACTAGATGGCTGAAGTAGTATTTTTCCTCATCAAATGTTAAGGTAACGCAACAGTTTATCGAGATGACACAACGCAGCAGTGTAATTCAAATACATTTTTATGTGTTAACTGTCCTTTCCTTGCTCCTATCGTTTAAAATAAAGAAGTTTTCCTGGCGCGAAAACCTAAAATACGTACTTATTATTTGCCACCAGATGGCCGTAGTACCTACTGCTCTATTTTTCTTCCCCTTTCATTGTTAAGGAAATGCACCCGGTTATGGAGGCAATGACGCAAAATAACTGTGCAAATCGAATATGTGTTAACTATCGTTCCCTTGGTCCCATCGTTTAAATAAAGAAATAAGTATATTTTTGTGTAATTCTTTAAAATGAATAAGTTATAAATATGCACATAACCATTAATCCTTCTTGGAATCTGAAAATGGCGGAAATGAAAATGAAATGGACTGTTATTTATGGACGCTCTTTAACTGCTTTGGTTCTCAGCGTCCCATTCTATATTGGGCGTGAAAGATCGCTTAATTTTGCTCAGAGGCCTCTCTTATCAGGCTTGAGATTCTTTTACGTGCCGTAAATCTACGACACGGGACCCACAGCTTTACTTCTCTTCCAAAGGAAGCCATGCTAAGGATTTTTACGCCCGAAAAAATCCATCGTCCTCCGCCGGGTTTGAAGAAAATGGCGGAGAAATGACGGGATCCGTTTTAGGCTTAACTTCCTATTGCAGATATTGGTTACTTGACGTTATGTGGTACATGAGCTAGCTAAAGAACACGAAGATACCCGCGTCACCCTCACATTGCAATTACGGTGCTTTTAATGCATTTGATCAAGTAATATTTTGGGTTAAATGGAGAAATTCAATATGCAAAGCTATCATCAAATAAAACCTTATCAATTGCCCAACCAGATCTACTTGCTCTTTAGTTATGTCATTGTTAGCCCTAAAATGGATGTTTTGAAATAGAAGAAAAAAAAATAAAGAAAGAGATGGAAAACATTAGGAGTAAAGGAAAGAAAGAGATTTGGAAGAAGCATGAATGTTACTTTGTGACTTTCTCCTTAATGTAATTCATTACCAGTGTTTACCCGCCACACTATGGATGCGCTGCCATTACTGTTATTATGGCAATGATATTGTTATGGTTGCCCACGCTGTTAACTGCATGTGATCCTTTCCACACTACCTTATGGGTGCTCTGACTTCGTCCAGTCCAGTGTGATTGGCAGGCTGAGGGCAGCCCGAGGTGTGTTAGACGTGTCCCTGTTCTCAGAGAGAACTTAACCACGTTCTGACGGGATTGTGGGTTTTGTAGGATGGCGGGTGTGTTTTGGGGTTGTGGAGTGACAGGAGAAGGCGAATATTGCTCCTCGACGGTTGCCTTGATGGTGCAACGGCCCTTGTGCACCGCTGGTGTGTTTTTATCAAAATGTTTCTTGAGATTAAATGTTGAATCCAAGCAACTCTTGAAGGATAATAAGGAGCTTAGCCTTAGCAGCTGTTGGCTTTTCGCAATACCAACTATATATGCTACATTGCGCAGATCATTGCGCTTCATTGCACTTTTCAGATGCAAGGCATTAGAAGACATTGGCAATGGGAAAATTCCTGTTGCAACTTCTACTGGCCTCATTTCGTTTCCATCAAATCTTTGTCACTTCACAACGTCAAAGGAAGAATTAATATTGAAAGTGTTGCCAAATATTGGTGCAAATTACAAAAACTATGCTTGGTTGAGTGAACGAGCCATTTTAGCACCAACTTATAAGAATGTAGATCATTTGAATGTAAAAATTCAGGGTAAAATTGTTGGACAAATGCATTCATTTAAGTCGATCAATTCCATTACCAATCCAAATGAAGTCGTCAATTATCTAACTGAATTCTTAAATTCATCGGATTTGCCAGGATTCCTGCCACACAATTTACAGCTCAAGGTTGACTCGGTGATAATTACACTATCAATATCAATCAGCCGAAATTATGGAGCGGAACAAAACTCACTGTTAAAAAAATTAAGAAAATATTGATTTAAGTTGTTATTTCACAGGAAAGTTCAAAGACGAGGATATACTTATTGCAAGAATACCAGATGTCAACCGACTTTCCTGTTCAATATAAGCACGCCTTGCATTCGCAATGACAGTAAATCCCAAGGTCAATCGTTAGAAGTGTGTGTAATATTCCTTGAATTGTGTTTTGCAAATGTACTTGAGTCGGCAAACTATCGGCGCTATTTTTTTCTCTCCGGAAGGAAAATTGTATATTACAAGGCATTACAATAAAGTGCTGTCAAATTATTTAATTGTAATTTTATTTCATTGCATGGTCGTACTGTAAACTTATACACATGTGGTTAGGTGATTTTTCGCCGAATAGCTTTGTGCACAATGTTGCAACTGCTCACGTAGTTTGTGTCTAAGACAACGCAAAATAGCTTGAAGAAGATTTTAACTTTCTCTAGCACGTGTGTACAATGTACATAGTAGGTAGAGAAGATATTGAGTTTCACCCAAAAATTCGATGCCGTGATTTCACGGGAATTAAATGCTTGGTGACGTCCTAAATCCAGTGAAAGTATTTTTATAAAAGCATCAGTGTGGGTGTGTGTGTATGTGTGTGTGGGCGCGCGCGCACGTCTGTGTGCATGTCTGTGTCTGTGAATAGTATAACTCAAAAACGAAAAGTCCTAAGTACAGAAATTTAAGTTTAGTGTTTCTCAAGGATGCGACATTAAGATTTTCAGGAAAATTCTCCCACCCCAAATTATCCTTTACATGCAACATTTTTCGAAATTTTCGGTATTTTAAAAATAGCCCTAAAGATTTTGATTGAAATACCATATATTAAATACGTTTACATGGCAAATAAAATGTATATCTTGAATTCCCTGGGAATAGCTCTTAAAGTCCTCTTCATTCTGAATAACTTTTGCATAACTGGTAAACCGTAAGATATAGACAAAAGCTTACTATATAAAAAATCTGACGTGTTCCATTCACATGACTTTCTCTACATCTCTGTAACAAATCATTGTTAAAACGCTTATGCTTCTATTTACTTCATGCTAATCGAGAAAAAATTAGCAGAAATAGTCTTATTACTTGCTTCCTTGTATATAGAAGCAAAATAAGGGAGTACCATAGGTTAAAGTGATAGTCAAAAGCTGGTTGCTATGTGACTGAAGTTCCTTTGTTTGTATGGACAGGAATTGACAAATTCCTGTATGAGAAAAATACAAGTTTTCAAAGCTGAAATCAAAAACAAGGAATATAACGGCCAACTCCACGAAAAAAAAATATATATATATATATAAGAGGTTATTCCCAGAAAATTCAAGATATACATTTTATTTGTCAGGTAAATATATTTAATATACGATATTTTAATCAAAATCGTTAGAGCCATTTTTGAGAAAATCAAAATTTTCGAAAAAAAAAGTTCCATGTAAAGGTTAAAGGTTAATTTGGGGTGGGGGGATTTTTCTCAAAATCTTCGTGTTGCATCCCTGGAAGATTCTAAACTTAAATACCAAGTTTGGTATTTTATTGACTTTTCGTTTTTGAGTTATCGTGTTCACACACACACACACACACACACATTTACTCTCACATCTATATTTCCTGACTTGTAGGGGATATGGAATAATTTTGGTTAAAGAAAAATTCTCCTCGACTACGGAGGAAGTCTGCCTAACGTATTGTTCACATTTCTTTGATATGCCTCTAGAATAGTCTGGGATTGGTAGGCACATTCAACATCTACATCAGTCCCTCAACTTATCAGGCAGCCCTCAAGAATTTAGAAAGGCTGTTCTGTAGTACTTCTTACGAAACTTGTGTTTAAATTTGGAGTGACGTTGATCGAAGCTAATAGGCTGTTTAGGTGATCGGCTAAGCCCACAATGATGGATACACACTCTGCATTATTAATAAAACATTATACATCAGATGCATTAGTAGAAGTTAATTTGAGTATAAAGTACGAGCTCGGCTGTTGCCGACATTATATTTGCAAATAAGGTGCACCAACGTTAACCGGTATTATTTTAACACGCGGCTGAGGTAGTCAGTAATCACTACTCATTAGCTAATTATTTCGCGCTGGGTGGGAAGTTGAACTAAAGAGTTTGTACTAGAGGAGTAAAGAAGGGCTTGGTCACGTACCAATTTTGAGAAGCCATTATTGCGCATTTTAGTTAATGACTTGCAATTTAATGTGCACATTGTTGGCCAAACTGTGAAATAATGTGCCTTTGAAGCTCTCATGGATAATAAACAAGAATTGTTGATCGTTGGAACTGAGATAAGTTCAAAAGTACTATCGATTATTAAGTCGATAATGTTATTTATTATGACAATTTCAATAATAAAGTTTGTTAGTCCCACAATTTTTTTATTTTCTCTACATACTACATGGTAGATACGTAGGTAGAGGAAGTATTACACTCCATCCAAAAATTTGATATCGAGATTTCACCGGAAATACACATTTTAGGGTCCCCTGTATATAAAAAAAAAGTCTGCGCGCGGATGTATGTGTGTCCTTGAACACGATAATTCAAAAACGAAAAGTCGTTGAAATACCAAACTTGGTATTTGAGTTAAGGATATTTCAAGGATGCGACACGAAGATTTTGAAGAAAATTCCCGTACCCCAAGCTACGCTTTACATGAAAAAAAGTTTCGGACATTTTGATTTTTTAAAAAATGGCACTAACGATTTTGATTAAAATACCGTATGTTTAAAAATATTTACACAACAAATAAAATGTGTATCTTGAATTTTTTGGAAATAGTCTCTGAAGACTCTTTATTCTGGATGAAGTTATCCGACATTCATCTTCTCAAGATAAGGGAAAACCCGCATAAAAAAAGTTATTCAGGAACTCACCCTAACCGAAATTCGAACTTGAAATCTCTTGAATGTGAGGCAGACACGCTACCTCCACACTACCGAGGTGGTTGAGCATCACTATTGTTCTCATAGAGTGTGAAAGTATGCACAGAGAGCGAATGTGCGTGAGATAAAAGATAGAAATGATTTTAAAATTTGAGAAAACACACACACACACACACACACACACACACACACACAGTACAGAACCCGTAGTCAATGAGTTGTTTCACAACTCAAAAACTCCGAATACGACCATATATGTTAAAAGGGCTATGCAAATGAAACAAATAGAAAAACCACTATTGTAACCAAATAAAATTAATGAAAGTAGCTTCTATTTCGTCTCCGTTCAAAAATATGTCTACATCACATGACTTCCTCTACCCATTCTTTCACAAACTATTCGTTGTAAGGCATATTCTTCTGTTTCACGTTATTCAGATACATTTTGTTTTATAAAAACGTTTATTACATACTTCTTTGTACATAGGCAGAAAAGGAATAAGGGAATACACTAAGATTAAGAAATATTCAAATGCTATAAAAGCTGATCGCTAAGCGACTTTTAGTCTTTGCTTTACCAGGAGAAAGGAAAACGAATAATGACATACATTTAAGAAAAATATACGTATTTTAAAATTAAAACCATCAACAAGGAATTTCTGGGAAATGGTTAACTCTAAAAAATCTATTTGACCTAAACTAACCGTTTAACTGCATTTTTTGTGTAGCGATTTTTGTCTATCTCGTACAGTTTCCTAGTTATCCAAAAGTCATTTCAGAATGAAGAGGGCTTTAGTGGCTGTTACCATAAAATTCAAGATGTACATTTCATTTATGATTATATAGATTTAATACAAGGCATTTTAATCAAAATCGAGAGTAATTTTTGAGAAAATTTAAAATTTCGAAAAATCTTGTAAATGGTAATTTGAGATGTGGAAATGTTCCTGAAAATATTCATGTTTCATGCTTGGAAGACAATGAACTTAAATAATGAGTTTGGGATTTAACCGACTTTTCGTTTTTAAGTTATGTTGTTCACACACGCGCGCGCGCGCGCGCGCGCGCGAGCACACGTACTCACGGACCTTTATTCTATTTGGGGGGAGGGGGATTAAGGGGTCCTCAAAGCATACATTTCCAGTAAAACCTATATCGAATGTTTGGGTGTAACGCCTCAACCTGCTTGCACATTATACGTGTAGAGGAATTAATAATGACCACATTAGAGCCTGCATTAGTACCAACTTTGAATTGTGAAACAATAAGTTTCGTGTAACTGTTGGCAAAAACATGCAAAATGCGAGGGAAGAATGCTGTTTATGTTTAAACAATGTAATTAAATGAGCATATCTTAAAGCTTTGTATTTCTTTTCGCCAAAAAATGATAGAAGATATTTCTCTGATTGGTTTAATATGCAAGAAATTAAGAATTGGTCGGTTATCTCTTTCTAAGATGCGATGACAGCCCTGCAGTCAAGTCACAATTGATTGATTGAAACGCGTTCTAAAAATCAATTCATCCGCTGTGAAAACAAAAACATACACATTTGAAACAAGGAGTTTATTATCAGCCAGCACCACTACAGTAGGATATGCAATAGAAATAAGTTTAAATTTCAATTTCTAAGCCCTCATAAAGTAGATACTTCATTTGATTAATAATATGTACTAGCATCTCCTCCTAATATTCAGATTTACACTTCATATTTGATCAACTTCCAAATTAATAAGCGGTGCCTCATCTAATAATAAAAATCTGATGCGTTCAGTTCACATGGCCTTCTCTATCCTGCACCCTATTCTTACAAAATATTATACTTTAGCTACATAATGCTAATCAATATAAACACTGCCAGAATTGATCTTACTACTTGGTTCCTTATTAGTAGGGAACTAAGGAAATACAATAGGCTAAAGCGACAGTCAAATCTTTTAAAAGCTGTCGCTATGGCACTGACATAAAATTCTGTTATTTTCTAATGCCAGGAGTAACACAAAAGATATATGAAACGGAGGAGGACTTCCCATTTGAGAAAAGTTTAATTATTTTAATATTTAAACCAATAATAGAAAATATAAAAAACTGTATATGAATAACTTGTGTGTTTTAGCAAGATGTACATTTTTTATGTAGTAAGTCTTTGTCCGTCTGTTATGGTTTATCAGTTATGCAAAATAAATTCAGGATGAAGAGGACTTCATGGGCTACTCCCAAGATATTCAGGATATATGACAATCGTTCGGGCCAATTTATAGCAAATCAAATCTTCGTGCCGCAATCTGGGATGATACCGAACTTAAATATCTATCAAGCTTGATACTTAACCGACTTTTCATTTTAGAATTATGTTCACCCCAGAAAATACACACATACACGGACCTTTTTCGAAAAATGTTTTTTTTTAAATTCAGGTGTCCTCAAAACATATATTTTCGTTGAAAACTCGATATCGAATTTTTAGGTAGAATATAATACTTTCTCTAGCTATGTAGTACATTGCATATACGTACTAGAGAAAAATAAACGTATTCGAAGATGAATAGATACATGTCTATGTTTTAGCAGATTTGTTTTAGTTCTGGAATAGTTAACAAAACTTATAAAATTAAGTTGTTATGACTCAAAATAGAAATAAACATAGGAATTCTACATCAAGTTATGCCGATACTTTCATTAGTTGATGATCCTTATATATTTTCTTTGTTGCAGACGAACCATCCGTCGACTATTGGAGGCGGAGTGAGTGTGACAAAACCTACCGCCTACAACCATCTGCTGTCAAGTCCTGCAGGCCATGTGAGTAACAAAAACTCGTATATTTGTCCATGAAATTCCACGAACCCGCTTAAAAAGATTGGAGAAGCTGTGGACAAAATATAAAGAAAAAAAGCCTAAACCTTTATTATTTCACTCTAATATTGAATAAACATTTTAGACTGCATACAATGTTACCATGAGAAAAAAATGCGTTTAGTTTGATATTCATCACATCTGTATAATGTAATCCAAATTTGTCTTGGTTTGTTTCCCACGGACATAAATTAGAAGGAGTTGACGTACATCAAAGGAGTAAAATTTCGATGAGATGCGATTCATTGGATTATGTTAACCGGCAGGAATTCTGGGAGTGGAACTGGCTTATTTTATTTTAATTATAGTGCAGCCCCCCCCCCCCTACGTAAGTCGAGTGAAGATCGCTTGAGAGCGTGCAGGGCTGTTTCCAGCCCGCGCTGCGGGCAGCACATTTACACTCCCGTCTATCAGTGGTGGTCCAACGCAACATATTGCTTCGCAGTTGTGATGGCTGCTATATCCTAGATATCCCTGTTCACCTACGGTTAGAAATAATTGATTTACAAAAACCTTATTCAGTTAAAGGATTAATATCAAACAGGAAAAGTATAAACCACTTCTACGCTTGCGTTCCACGAGAAAGAACTCCTAAACTCTGCAATGTCGCAGCAAAAATGTTGTGCTTATGATTTGAGGCATTATTAGTTACAAAATAGTGTTATAGAAATCAATTAAGTGATCATTAAGAGTGTGTTTGCGAGTTGGTGGTACACAAAAACTCTCTCGCATATAGAAAAGCTGATATAAAACTGAAAAATCGCGGCATATTCCTGATGTGTAAAAAGTGTGTTTCATTGACGAGTTGTATTTAAATAAAACGTGTTTTATTGAGTTAATTTCATTGACTAACAATAATAAGAAAACTTTATTTCTATTTTGTCAAGTATCTGCATAACGGTGCTAAAACAATTGCTATTATTATTTTTGTGTAAGTAGCAGGTGAAACTGGAATTCAATAAAAACTTTCAGTTCAATTATATCAAAATTTAAAATCTCACAATCAAGCGGCTGGTGAATTACTCGAATGACATTTTTTCGGGGTTTTCCCTTATTCTGAGAAGACGAATGTCGAGTAACTTTATGCTCCATAGACCCCAAGATCTATTGGCCATTTTTTTCACCGATTTCATTCATTGTCCGTTATGGCCAAGCAGGTTTAAAGCATATGCGCTACAATAAATAAATAAATAAAAATCGGAAATGTAACTTTAGATACAAATTCTGGTTCAGCCACAATAGGAGTTGCCTCCCTTGCCCACAAGGCTACAGGGCATTACCTTAGGCACGAGAAGGCAGTGAGTTTAAGGTGTCTGTTAAAATGTATATCGCCAGGAGAAACTCTTGAAGAAACCTTATACAAGTAATGAACTCCAACCGACATCAACACTATTCTCACACCGCAAAGGTAGTTGCAGTTTGTTGATGTTTTCAAATTTGTGTTTAAGAGTGGCTCTAAATACCCATTAGATACTGCTTCTGAGATTAACAGTCATATTATAATTAGAGAAAATCTGAAGTGGGCCCAAGAAATTTTGTGTTCGCTAGAATTATTAATAGAGTGGTGATTTTAATTTTAAGATTTTGAAATCAGAAATTTAGCATTTTTCAGCTCTCATACATATAGCATCTTATATATATAGCATCTTAGAGAAACAAATCTGATGTGTTCCTTTCTCTTGAATTTCTCTACCTGCTCTGCAAACAAACTGTTCTTACAAAAGATTACTCTTTTATCCACATCATGCTAATCGAGATAAATATTAACAGAACTGGTCTTATTACTTGCTTCCTTGTAAGTAGGAGGGAAATAAGGGAATACACTAGACCAAAGCGATAGTCAAATCTTTTAAAAGCTGGTCGATATGTGAACAATTGAAGTAAAATAAAACAAATGAAATGAAAGGTGACCCGTTTGAGAAAAGTTACGGAGTTTAAAGTTGAAACCAATAACAATAACTTGGAACCAATCGACAATAAAACGAATATGTATGTGACATACATTGTGTGTTTTAACGCAATTACATTTTTTGTGCACAAGTTTTTGTCTGTTTCTTGCAGTTTACCAGTTCTGTAAAATTCAACACAATTTATCCTGAATGAATAGGTCTTCATAAGCTATTCCCAAAAAATTCAAGATATCGTATTCGGTATTATCAGAATCAAGAACCATTTTCGAGAGAAACAAAATTTTCAAACATTGTTCCATGTAAAGGGTAGGTTGTGGTGACGGATTTTCTTGAAAATCTTCGTGTCACTCCTTGAAAGATACCAAACTTAAATAAAAGTTAGTATTTAACGGTCTTTTAGTTTTTGAGCTATGGTTTCCAAGCACACAAACACTGGTCCCTTTTCTAAAAAGATTTTTTATCTGGATACAGGGGGACCTCAAAACATATATTTTCGACGATATCTTGACATCGAATTCTTGGGTGGAAACCCTACAATAATTTCTCTATACACTATGCACTATACACTAATGTAATAATACACACAACAGAGCCATTTTTATTGTTTCCATAATCTGGGAATTCATTCTTCTCAGAATCATGCACTAACCTTATCCTCTGCTTTTAGTACGCAGAATGTTTAATAGGTTCGTCAGCGTAAATCCAAATTAACGAACAAGTAAGCTTGAATTGTTTATTTATTCTGAACCTTGCGTATTCAAAATGATCTCAATTCGTAATGAATTTTAGCACATGAAACGCGGTTCTTATTCAGAGAATTGACTAAAATAGATTTCAATTCCCCATGGTAATAATATTAATTCAAAATTAAAAATCTATGTATAAGGATTAACAGTGAAATGAAAGTACGTAAGGTAAATTGCGCATCTTTAAAAGTTGTTATAGGTTAAAGCAACAAAGAGAAAAATAGAACTGAATAGGCTAAAGCGTAAAAACACAGACAGAGAGAGAGAGAGGGAGAGAGAGAGAGAGAGAGAGAGGCATGTAGGGAATAATGAAAAAACAAAGAAAAGAAAACACACAAAATGAACTGAAACTATTTAAGTTCACAAAGTAGTAGGCAACGCTGTTGAATGAAATCACAGAGCCTACCTCAATATCTTTTGGCATTTGAGGCGGTTTCGTCTCGTGATGTTCAGCGCGTAATATGATCTAGGAAGCGATGGGAAAGTTAAGAATAACACTCGAGGATGGTTGCTTATAGTTTAATAAAAATAAACATGTGTACATATTTCCAGACAGGATGCATGCTGAGTGTCCTTCGATGATTATTATAACAAGCGCTCGTCCGGGGTCACGAAATTGCCGGATTGTGGTTCATTGCACATAGAGTATAACTATGGTCTCTACAACGTGTAGGACTATGTAGCATTGCTCACTGCCTGGCCTTGTTTATTTTCTCTTAAGATAAACCAGTGAACACTAAAAGA
This sequence comes from Hymenopus coronatus, assembly GCA_030762935.1. Lineage (NCBI taxonomy): Eukaryota > Metazoa > Arthropoda > Insecta > Mantodea > Hymenopodidae > Hymenopus > Hymenopus coronatus. Next base: position 127,024,775 of record CM060892.1, on the reverse strand, counting down.
AAACGCAGATTGAAACATGTCGAAAATACGAAGGGGTAGGCGTTCGATAATGAATAAACTTTTGGATGAATCATACATATTTTGAGGACAGGAGGAGAGGCTTTTCTTTCGATACAGTAAAGATGTGTCACCGCAATGCATTTTAGGTTTGGTTGATTTATGTCCATTGTCTTTTCAACGCTCTGTACATTACTAGCCTGAATTGTTTGTATCAAGTTTTATACATTTATTTGTAAAAGTACAAAGCGCTTTCATTTTCTAGAGAAGGTATTACATTCCACCCACAAATTTGATGTTTAGATTTCACCTGAAATACATATATGTGTGGACAGTATTGTTCAAAAATGAAAATACCGTTAAATTGAAAAATTGGTATTTAAGGTTAGTATCTTCCAAGAGTGCAACACAAACATTTTTAAGAAAATCCCCCCCAACCCCAAACTACCCTCTAAAATTTTGATTAAAATACCGTATATTAAAGATGTTTACATCACAAATGCAAAGTATATCTTGAATTTTCTGGGAGTAGCCTCTGGAGACCTCTTCATTCTGTATGAATTTTGCATAACTGGTAAACCACACATAGAAAAAACTTACAATACAAAATATGTAACCTCGTTTAGACACAATATGTGTCATATAAGTTTTTGTAGGGTTGACCGTTTCCGAGATATTCCTTGTTATTGCTTTCAGTTTTAAACCACTTAACTTTTCTCAAACGGGAAGTCACTTTTCGTTTCATGTCTGTTTGTTTACTCTTGGCCATGGAGTGCGAACCTAACTTCGGTAGTATCACGTAACGACCAGGTTTTAAAAGCTTGACTATCGCTTTAGCCTATTGTACTCCCTTAAACCATTTCTACTTAGAAAGAAAAGTAAGAAGAGTAAAGTAATAAGAAAATTTCGGGTAATTTTATCACGATTAGCATGATGTAGATAAAAGAATAATTTTTTTAAGAATATTTGCTTGTATAACAGGTAGAAAAATCATGTGAATGGAATACATCAGGTTTTTATAATACCAAACTTTTTAACCATGCGCCTGGTCTCCTCTTGAAACATTCTATATCTAAAATTTAAATAAAGGACAGTTTTACTAACCACCTTGACTATCAGGATCAGGCGCTCTCTTTATTAAAGCTATTCATTCTATTCATTCTACCAGAATTTTTTTTCTGAATCCTCAAAGTCACATGGTATGTCGGATTATGTACACGAATTGAAGATTAATGCTCTATCTGAATCTTCAGCAGCGCACCCGGAGATGTGTTCGCCTTAAGTAACCGCGGTTAATTTATATATATATATATATATATATATATATATATATATATATATATATATATATATTTAATTCATTTTAATGGCTGTGAAGCTAGCGCAAAAGAAGTATAATACGCAAACTCTATTCACCTAAAGTATACTACAAAAGTGTCAAAAGAGTATATAATTAATGATAAAGGTTAGTTGTTCCAAAGAGAAGATATACCATAAATCAGTAACATTTACAGCAGAGGAACACGATGCTCATAAATGAACATCTTCCTGGGTGCGTAAATCAAACTTTGAAGCCATTTAATCTGCTACATCTTGAATGTACTGCCCACGTGCTGCTTGCTTTACCAGGCGAAAAGTCTTATGAATCGATAAGCGAATGTCTGCAGGCCTAAAACCAAGAATCCCGCAATTTGCTCTCATATTTTCTCTGCATCATCATGAACTTACGAAAGATAATACCTTCATAACAACAAAAATTTTTTAACACCTTCTTCTTCTATTGCAAACAGCTCTTATAGTTTAGCTAACGCCTCCTTAATAACGATAGCCCAATCTTCTATAGTTTCTGCCTTTCTCCTCCATCGTGTAATCACCATGTTATATAAGCTCTCTCCACATAATCCAACCATCGTAATCTTCGTTTTCACTTATTTTTCCTCCCTTCGGGTATACTTTAAAATATCTTTTTGACATCTACTACTATCCATCCTAATCTCACGCCCAACTTCTTCAATTCTTTTAACTCAAACAAATGTTACTTTATAGTTTCTTATGCATCAGATTTAATCCCATATTTATTGGTGTTCTCCATCTTCCTTAATCGGTCCGTAAGTTTTTCTCAATACTTTCCTTTCCCATTTTTTCAACTGTAATTTTATATATTCTATCATCACCGAGTAGTTGCCCTCCGTGGTGTAATGGTTACCATGCTAACTTCATATACCAGGTCAATAGTTCAAACCCGGCGGAGGACGATGGATTTTTTCAGGCGTAAAAATCCTTCGCATGGTTTCCTTCGGAAGGGAAGTAAAGCCGTAGATGCCGTGTCGTAAATTTACGTAAAAGAACCTCAAGCCTGATAGTGAGGCCTCTGAGCAAAATTAAGCGGTCTTTTACACCCAATTTAGAATGGGACGCTGAGAACCACAGCAGTTAAAGAGTGTTCATAAATAACACACCATTTCCATTTACATCACCTTTTGTACACCATAACAAGTTTAATTATTATTGTAGATCCAAATTATAGTTTGTTTCGACAGCTATCGTGTTCTCATTGTTTTTGCAAATTAAAAAAAAAATCTGATGTGATCCATTCATATTACCTTCTTTTCTTGTTCTACAAACAAATTATTCTTACAAAAGCTTCCTATTATTTTATGTACATCATGCTAATCGAGGTAACATTAACAAAAAATATGATCCTATTAATATTAGAAGGGGGATAAGGGATTACACTAGGCTAAAGCGATAGTAACATTTTAAAAGCTAGTTGAAATTCGGTTCTGTTTGCATTATCAGTACTAAAACAAAAGAGATATGAAATGAATTTCGAGTCTCTATTTTGAAAAAAGGTATCAAGTATTCTAAAATTGAAAACTATGACAAAGAATATCTCGGAAATGGTTAGCTCTACAAAAAGGATGTAAGTTTTTGTGTATCTTCTACGGTTTATCAGTTATGCAAAAGCCACTCAGACTGAAGAGCACTTCAGAGGATATTCCCAGAAAATTCAAGATTAACAGTTTATTTGTCATGCAGATTTTAGGTCGCTCTCCGTGGTGCAGTGGTTGTCATCCTAACCTCTAATATCCAAGATTGCAGACACAAACCTAGCGAAGGGTGATGGGTTTTTTTTCGGACGCAAAAAAATCCTTAGCATGGCTTCCTTCGAAAAGGAAGTAAAGCCGGTGGTCTCATGTAATGTTCATTTGCACATAAAGAGGAAGGTTCTTTGGTAAAATGCCGCCATCGCTTTCGCAAGTCATGATTTAGCCCTACAGTGCCAATGGCACAGTCCCGGATGGACCACTTGAATCCGCAGACAACCACTAGCGCCATCCCGTCGCCGAGAGCTGTATTTCCAGAGCTCAGTTACCTCCACCAAATAGTGCCTCCGCCGCAGTCCTCTGAAAGAGACCGGTTGGGATGGAATGAAGGGACAGGAAGTTCGGGGAAATGAAGAATCCTCCCCAGTATTCGCCTAGTGACTCGCGAAACCCCCAAAACCCCATGGGTCAGAGAGGGAACCGATCCCACGACCTCCTGGAAGCCAGTCTGAGACAAAAGCCTGAGCCACCTGACTTGGTTTACACTTATGGTGCCGACACTGTGTAAAAGTGGACCACACATAAAACAAATAGTATTTTAGCCGGTATGTTTCACTTACCTCGCATTTCTGAACACAGCATGCTTGCTTCTTTTTACATCTCGTGCCAATATAGGTGGTCCTAGTTGCTGACCAAGCAAAACCTCTATACCTACATACATTCGGCCAGGTTTGTGCAGACGGTCGAGTAAGTGCTGACTTTCAATTCGTTGGATACCAGCCTAATAGCTAAACGTTGTTCTGGCTGCAGCACGTCTCATGTTCTCCTTGTACATACTTCTACACTTATTGTACACTGTAGTGCTTCAGAAGTAGACATTCCTGCACAGGGAGTCGCCACAGTCCAAAATTAAAAGGAGATTTATTCTAAGTAGTCACATCAATTCCGTTTCCCTTCGTAATTGTAGGTCTGACACCGTCAATGCCTAGGGGTCAGAAGCATGTCGGGGAGCTTACGGCACGAAACCATAGAATGTAGAACCTGTTACGAGGGGTGGACCCGTAGCCAGGCATGAACACGAGGAAGTGGATGAGATGAAATGTAAGCAAAATTGATGATTGGAAAGATGATGGAGAAATTGGTGGAATGAGTGGCGGAGGAAACCGCAGGACCAGGAGAAAACCCGCCCAGATGCCGCTTCGCACACCATGAATCTCAAATGAGGGGGCTTGGGATCCAACCCAGGCCGCCTAGATGGGAGGCGAACGATCTAAAGACTGACCCGCGTCGTCGCCAGTCAGATAAGTACAGACACATAATTAGTGTATCGAGAAAGATATAAATGATTCCAGGAATGTAAATTTAAGTTACTGATTATTCAATTATTTGGTCATATTAAATATTAACTCCTAATATTATTTAGAAAATGCACTTAGGAACAGAACAGGAAACATTAATTATTGTCTTTCATTAAGAGGTTTTTCTGTCCGCACGTATGTATTTTTTCATAATAAACAGGGTAAAATGACAAAGATGAGAAACTTAACTAATAACAATTGGTTTGTATCTGATGTTTCGTTTTAGAGTTATACGATTTACACATACACACACACACTCATAGATCTTTTTTCTAAAACTTATTTTTTGGACTCAGGGGACCTTAAAATAGATTTTTAGATTACTCTATATTCTCGATTTAGAGACCACAAGCATCCGTCTATTCGTTCGTTCTTCCATTCTTACTTTACGGTCTAACTTCTAAATGCAAGTGTGAAGTGCTGTCGAAACGTGACGGGTAATTTTCCAAGGCTAGTTATATCTTTAATATAATCATCAGCATCACACCTCCTTCTCTTACTCCTCCCCATAAATTATTAGAGTTTTGTGGGCTGTTCCAGCCCCAGTATGCAATTATTCCTAGCTCCGTTTTTATGAGCCACCTAACACCTGATTTTTAAGGAAGACTAAATACCAAATTTGCCAAAGTAGGTATCATTTTTTAATTATTATGCAGTCTTATAAACTGAAATTTTCTGTTTATATTTATATTGATTTTTATCTAATAGGTTCAATAGTTATACAGCAGAGTTCGGTATTTCGAGGTTCCGTGTTCTTCGACTTGCTCTTAAGAAAATTAAAAGTTTACTTAAAAACTAGAATAAAATTCCGTTTTACGTTGTCCTCGTGTACGTTTTACGCACTTCCGAATGTGTTACATTTGAACATTCTTTCAATTTTTCATGCACAATACCGGTAAAACTGTTCCACTTGGGCTTTTCGTTCATAATAACAGAAATTACTTTGGCATCAGACTGCTAATGCAATTCCATTACAGATTGACAGGTTGGAGGAATGTGCATACTCTTTCTTTGTCAACCCTTTACTAATTAGAACCGGGCGTCAATCAATTGTACAGTGCATAACATCCTTTCAGGGAAAGGACTATCGGACAGTGTCATTAAAATACGCTTAAGTTAAAATATGTATACATTTTACAGCAGTAACAGACTGACCGTTGCTGTAGATGGTATGTACTGTAGCTAGCTCGCCATATCACACAGGTATGCACTATATTGTTTTTATTTATTTATTACTTTCTCTACACGTACTATGTACATAGTGTATAGAGAAGGTATTGCACTCCACCAAAAAATTATTAAACGAGATTTCACCGGAAATATATGTTTTAGGGTCCCCTGTATCCAAAAAAAGCATTTTCAGCAAAAGGTGTGTGTGCGCGCGCGCGCGTGTGTGTGTGTGTGTGTGTGTGTTCCCGTGTGTCTGTGAACACGATAACTCAAAAACGAAAAGTCGGTAAAATACCAAACTTGGTATTTAAGCTTAGTGTCTTCCAGGAATGCGACAAGGATATTTTGAGAAAAATCCCCCCACCCCCCCCAACTACCCTTTACATGGAACTTTTTATTTTCTCAAAAAAGGCTCTAACGATTTTGATTAAAATTTCGTATATTAAAAATACTTATCTGACAAATAAAATGTATATCTTAAATTTTCTGGGAATAGCCTCTGAAAAGTACTTTATTCTGGATGAATTTTACGGAATTTTGAATAACTGCTAAACCGTAAGAGATGGACAAAATCTTACTACACGAAAAATATAGAACACGTTAAAACCACAATTTATGTTATATACATTTTTTGTGGAGTTCGTCGTTTTTTGAGACATTCCTTGGTTTTGGTTTCTGCTTTGAAAAACTTATACTTTTCTCATACAGGAATTTGTCAACTGCTGTCCATACAAACAAAGGAACTTCAGCGACATAGGAACCAAATATTGACTATCACTCTAACCTTTGGTACTCTCTTATTTCGCTACTACTTACAAGGAAGCAAGTAATAAGAATATTTCTGCTATTTTTTTATGATTAACGTGAAGTAAATAGAAGTATAAGCTTTTTAAGAATAATTTGTTGCAGAGATGTAGAGAAAGTCATGTGAATGGTACACATTAGATTTTTTTTAACCATTATTGTGCTCATTAAACGCTCATTCATTATTTACCCAATGGTTTAGCGATATTTCCGTATAATCTGAACTTTTTGTAATTCGAGGTAGCCTCACCCCCAATTAGCTCGAATTACCGGGACTCTGGTGTATTTTAATCACAATATTTGTTTATATTTTAAATTCTTCAATTATTACAAGTTGAGATAATATTCTCTATCAATAATAATAATAAATAAGTTAGTTTTGTTATACATTTAAAGAATAAGCTTATGTTTTAAAATCATATTTATTTGCTTTTTCTACTTATTATATTTATTTACTTTTTCATTTTATTTAATTTACCTATTACATATAATTCCATATAAAATTCAACGCATTTATATGTTTTGAGGTCCTCTGAAGCGTTAAAACTTTTTTTAATGAAAAATTGTCCGTGTATGGGTGAAGACAAACTAGAAAATAAAAAGTCGGTTGAAAACCAAACTGTTTATTTAAGTTGAGCATCTTCCAAGGACGCGACACGAAGATTGTGAAGAAAAGCCCTTATGTAAAATTTACATTTACATGGAACATTTTTGGACAATTTTTATTGACTTCTCTCCGAGGGTTAGACTCCCGACTGGGATGGAAAATGTTTCTTTAGTCAGAATTATTCCCTAACCTTCACAAAGTCTGTAAGTATACATCTGAGAATGAATGTGTGTTTGAAGTAAAAATGATTAAAACCAAGGTTAATAATACCCAAAAGTCAACGAGATGTTTCATAAGTCAAATCCCCCTCAGTTAGCTGACCATACTAGTAAAAGTTAAAGGAAACTACAGAAATGAAACAATTTTAAAAAGTTTGTTCTTTTACCTATTTTATACTAATCAAGATAAAAATTTGTAGAAATGGTTTATTTCAGATATCTTTGTAGGTACAATGTGAATATGGGAATACAATAAACTTAAGCTATAGTCAAATTATTTAAGAAAGGTCGCTTTGTGATGGTTTTACAATTTCGTTTTCTTTGCATGAGCAGAAAAAATTTGAAAAAAGTGTAAGATTTTAAAATTTAAAATAATAATAAGGGATATATTAGGAATCATTAGCTCCACAAAGAATTAATTATTTGTCATGAACTGCATGCTTTAGCCGAAATCTATAGTTTTGTGTAATAGTAAGATTTTATCCACCTCTTACGGTGTTTCTATTATGAAAAGGCATTCAAATTAAAAATTACTTGAGGCTTTTTCAAAAAATTCAAAATATACATTTTAATTGCCATAAAAAATGTCACCAACTATTACAAACTCACGAGGATTACAATATTATCCAACTAACCAATTTATATTTTGAATTATGGTTGTAATTGTAATTTTACTAACTTGAATTAGAGCTCGTCCTGTTTAAGATCCTTATATTTTAACAGGATAGATTTTAACCATTTTATATTTCCTTTGTTATATCTTAAATCCCCTAATTATTAGTATTTTAATCAAAATTATCTGCATGCTTGAGAAAATAAAAAAAATAAGAGGTTCCGTTACATTTTAAAAAATAATTGTAGATACATTATAATCAAAGAATGGTATAATCTATATTAGCAGTGTCCTCTCCCTTAATAAACAAACTTAATACATGAAAGCAAATCGGTGAACCTAAAAGGCATACATTTAATTCCCGTAAATATTCCAGGTGTCTTAGTTTCTGAGATAACAGAACATCTTATTTTCTTTCGTTGACAACACTGCGGAAATACAGGCAGGTGAGCACTTTCTTTTTCCTGCATTAATATATGTATTATCTGCTGCTAGATCTTTGATGCGGCCCTGCTTCCAAGTTCCAATACAGACTAACAAGCTAATTATATTTATTTACGCTGGTGAGCTCGTACATTATATATATATAATAAGAAAGACAATTACCCAAATGTCTTTGAATTAGAATCATGGACACTGATAGATAAGGGTTACTATTAATAATGGACGTGAATTTCTTTAACCGGAATTAAATATATGTTGTAATATAATTCATTCTTCTTATTATTAGTAGTATTATTTTCGTTGTTGTTGTAAATAATATGTTATGAATTCGACCTGCATTGTTGGAAGGGAAGGAAGAAAGTAGGCTTGGAATGAATGTACTTTTCCAATACTCTGTGTAAACGGAGGACTTGACACGGAAGAGTCCAAGTAATAATTGACCAAGAGTGTCTTACTATGTATAAATATTCTGGACATAGTTGATCGTCATTTTTATTTAGTATCATAACTTTGTTGCAAAAAAGTTACATTACAATGTTATTAACATAGAAATACAAGACACATGAAACATGTGTGGAGGGTGTCTTCCAGCAAAGATCCTTTGTTATAGCGATATCATACGGTCAATTTGCGGTTGGAAGAGTTTTGGACCGTGTTACATCACTATTACACAATGTCTCTCTTCCGTTTTAATATTTTCTTCCCTAGGACGAAGCATCGAGTTGTAATTTCAATGAGCAATCTCTTAGAATGGTTGTGATGACTTGAATTAGAGATGAACAAATATTTAGTAGCGAACGTCTATGATTTCAGAAACCTAAAGAACTTTGTGGATCAGGCTGTTCAATTTTGGGTGCTCTCCAAAGAGCAGCGAGATGCTCACGACTGACAGAAGACTGCCTGCACCATGTAATTTGGGTTCAAATCTGACGTAGGGATACTCACTTTTTCTGGAATAAAACTACTTAGCATGGCTTCTTTCGAAGGGAAGTAAAGCTGGCGGTCCCTTGTAGATTTAAGGCACGTAAAAGAACCTCAAGCCTGATAAGAGGACCCTGATCAATATTTCCGGACATTCATACCCAATATACAGTGCGAGCTAATAACCATAGTAGGTAAAGAACTCCATAAGCAAAATTCATTTTCATTTTGCAGCATACAATCCTTAGCATTGAGGTCAAGGTATCGTCACGACTGAATAAGTGTTGGAAATTAGTGGTAAGAAATGCAGATATTTGTGCTGTAAACCTTCGCTTAGTAATGTATTGGCTATCACGCTCCCTCTCCAGTCGGGCTCCACGGACTCGCGCTAGTACTCTGACTCAGCCAAGTACAGCTGGAACAGCCTGCTGTGAATAGTAGCGAATCAAGGTACATCAACTGACATTCTTAAGATCGATCGTTACTTTCAAGCTGTTATTTGAAATGTAATATTTTGTACGTTGAACGGTTATTGATTAATAATCATGTTCCCCGGCTTTAAAGCATTTTAGTGAGCTTTATTTATCTAGGGAGTATTTAAATTGCAGATAAAAGTCAGTATTTCGGGTCAGTGATTAAAATTGAAACTTTGCAATTCGCTTAGAGAAGTGAGTGGTGCTCACTTTAGCACCGATTTCCGAATGTTCTAAATGTTTGTGCGAAGGTCATATTAGGGTAGAAGTCAATTAATTCTTCTAAAAACCTAAACCTCTTATGACCGGACATGGAAGAAGATTTTATTATTGCTGCTGATCGTGTTCATTTTGACAAAACGGTAACCGAGGGGATGCAATTTGTAATAATTTTGCTTATTTTTATTTTAGTGTTTGCATTATCATTATCGTTCTTCTCATATTCATATTCAAGGAGTAAGAATAAACTGTTTCCAGTTACATCCATTTCTTGACTAGATGCTTCTGAACTTCTAATTCCTTGATATGCGAACATTTGATTACATGTTGAAACCAGTTATTTCTGTATCCGTCTATGTTGACATTTGGAGAAAATATAGGTCTAGTGCTTCTCGTATTTCAGTGTCTATTAATGTATACCTGCTATTATTGTTTTCAAGAATGTCATTTCTACGCTTCTTTTCTTTTTCTTTTCCTACCTATTGTTTTTAGTTTATCTAGCATTCACAGCCATACGTAATCATTGAGATACCGTTCTCATTACTATAAACTTTTAAAATTGATTTTCTTTTTAAATTTATTAAGTAAAGCTATTTATATTGTTCCATACACATAATAGAATCCTGTCAATACCTGAATATAAAAACTCTAAAGTCCGCCAGACCTTTCCATCCCCCATTTCTGCCCATATCATGGATGGGGTGCGGTATTGGAGAGCAGGACGTGTTTAGCGTCCCGGCCTGTTAATGCGGTCTACGCAACTTGGAGCTACTACGTTTTTCCTCAAGCAACTCCTCAATTGGCCGCCCCCCCCTTAGGGACCTCACGAGGCTGAGTACACCCCAGACCAGGTCTCCCAGCGGGAGAAAATCCCCACGCCGGTACCGGGAACCGAACTCCGGCCTCCCGCTTAGTAAGCAGCGCTACCACCGCATTAAAATTTATAATTTGTTTTATAGTCTCCAATTCCGTGCAATGTTTAACCGCATTGGCTCATTTCCATGAAGTATCATTTGCGCTGTAAAGTCTTATATTAATTTATGCTGAATTTGCTAGAACCAACCTCAGCTATCGAAGTCTGATGTCCGCTTCTCCAAGTAATCCGAGAGCGCTACTAGAGAGGCTTTTACTCAACGATTACATCTGGGAAACACTCCTTAACCGAATCAGCGGTTCAGACATGAGTTTGCGCTATTACGATCTTTCTCACAAGTGGGAGAGACCCGCTTTGAGCTCAGAGCGTCATAACGTTAATTTACCTTTACCTGACGAATCGGAAATTTAAACACTTTCACAAAGTTTGGAAAAACACTCTTCAAGGAAGGTAAGAAGATTAAGGGGGAAAATCTTGCATGTATTTATTGGGATTATTCTTGTAACTTTATAAACAGCCGCAAAGTCTTTTATCTATCATTATATGTACAATCTGATATTGAAATGTGTGATTAAGTTAAACCAAAGATGACTCATAGGCTCGTATGGGTCAAACCCTTCTTCCTCTGTTTTGGATATGGACAATTTGATACTTCTAAAGTATTACAATTAAGTGAAGTCACTAAGATATAGTACTTCTCAATTGCTACAATATTTTATTAATATCTTCGTAAAGATTTCATAAATTGTACACAAGAAACTCATTGTGAGCAAAGTGAACGAAGTTGTTTTATTGTACGTGTTTATCTGCTCGTGTTAAATGGAGAATTATAAAGTTGTATAATAGATTTACTGTAACAAAAAATCTGATGTATCCCATTTACATGACTTTCTCTACTTCTGTGTAACAAATTATTGTTAATAAGCTTATTCTTCTATTTACTCCAAGCTAATCGAGAAAAAATTAGCAGAAATAGTCTTATTACTTGCTTCCTTGTAAGAAGAAGCGAAATATGGGAGTATCATAGGTTAAAGTGAAGTCAAAACCTAGTTACTAGGTGACTGAAGTTCCTTTGTTTGTATGGACACGAGTTCACAAATTCCTGTATGAGAAAAGTACAAGTTTTTCAAAGCTGAAACCAAAAACAAGGAATATCTCAAAAACGATCAACTTCTCGAAAAAAAATTATATGACATAAATTGTGTGTTTTAATGCGCTCTACATTTGTTGTGTGGTAAGTTTTGTCCATTTCTTACGGTTTAACAGCTACGCAAAATTCCTCCAGATTAAAGTAGTCTTCAGAGGCTATTCCCAGAAAATTCAAGATATACATATTATTTGTCAGGTAAATAACTTTAATATACGATATTTTAATCAAAATCGTTAGAGCCATTTTTTAGAAAATCAAAACTTTCGAAAAAAGTTCCATGTAAAGGGTAGTTGGGGGTGGGGGGATTTTCTTGAACACACACAGATACACACACGGACATTTTTCCAAAAATGCTTTTTTTTGGATTCAGGGGAACCCAAAACATGTATTTCCGGTGAAATCTCGGTATCGAATTTTTGGGTACATTACAATACCTTCTGTATCCCTATGTACATTGTACATATGGGATTAGAGAAAGTAAAAATGAAAAGGGAGTGACGTAGCATAGTTAATCTCGACCTCCAGCTGCCCCATATTGTCATCAGCTTGCACTCCTGGCCTGTTGATGTTTTATTGGCACAGCTAATCCTTTGCGGCTTTGTTCACAGAAGCCTAGATGTAAAGGTCAACCGGTCTTGGCATTAATGCTGCGGGTGAAAGGGTCGCAAGATATGGATGATTGGTGCTCGTTCACATTCAGGGGAAGAACTTTTGGCCAAGCATCAAGTCCATTATTACCGTTATGAGATATGGGTACCGCTAGAAGATGTAGCCGAGAAAGGTCGCTGAAGTTGCCTTTAGATTCTGTTTCCATAAATATACCACTTTGATATTTCTCAGTCCTGCGCCAGGACCACTACATGCGAAACCTTTGCTCCCATAAATCAAAGTTTATAATAAAGTTGTTGGCTGTCTGCAGTGAAGAATAATTACATTTCAGTGGTGGCTTGTAGCGAAATAATTAACCTGATGTGATCAATGAAATGCCATTTTATGAACCAAAATTATGCAACATGGTTTGGGATATAATTACAAAAGATTGGTGCAAACTTTTCGTACGTAGCTAGTTATACTCAGCAGATTAATTATAATTTTTTGTATTTTATTTCGCTGTAGTTTATGGTCAAACTACCAATAAAACACCAAGTAATGCTTTTGTTCAATTAAATTAAGAAATTCCTAAAATGAAACTCATAGTAATTGCTTTTCTTGCACTCTTATAAACTTTAACAACCTGAAAATATATTCCTTAGAATTCTCTATAGAATATATTCTATCTGGCAGTGGATAGAAGAATATAAAGCTGTATTCAGTTTTTAAATGTGACGAAATGAGTCCAAGTGCATGACTGCCTGTGTGTCTGACTTCTAATCCAGTGATCCTGGGTCGAATTTCGGCTGGGCGAAGACATATTAAGTAGAAAATTTTTCAAATTTCAGTGTCTGGAAGCGTGAATTTCAGTGCCAAAGTAATTGCCTTTCATTGCAAAAATGAATTAAATAAAAAGCGAGCTAACTAACCATTCGGCCACGGCACCATCCTAAGTTCAGTTTCATTGCTTATTTAATGCCTGTTCTTAAGCCCATATAAATTTTAATATAACTGGGTTATGCTGAAGAATGGAAAAATGGTTTGAAAGAATATAATTACCAAAAACTTAAAAAAATGTAATAAAAATGTAAGTGAAAATCTTTAGAAATAATACAAAGTCTATAAAATCAAAGAAGCTGAAAGCTCTGAAATTAGATTAGATAATAAAGGGTACATAACTGCTAAGCTGTAGGAGTTACAGGGATAAAATTGGGTTGAGGTGAAATAAATTAATGTTCCAACATGCCTGCAAAAATATTCAGATGAAAAGTTTTATACTTATGTGTCCATCCCCTCAAGAACTGCTTAGTACTCATTATCTTCTGTTTCATTATGTATTGTTTTACTTAAAGTTTCTCGTTTCTAGATAGAACGGCATTGCCTGAAAATTACGATTAAAATACATCTAGCAGCTGTATGTCCGGCAGTAAGAAAAAGAATCATTAGTTGTATTTTCTTCGTCCTACTTGAGACAGATGTTAATAAAAATATGTTGTTTTAGAATTCTAGGTGATAAAATCATAATCATATTATTTATTGTTTTTGTGAGGCTTATTTCAGGCACAAGGATTAAAACTGGATCGATGAAAGGCTATTTCGGACCACCAGGTTGGAACTATTATCATATTCAATTCTAGAATACTGTTTGCAATTTTATCTGTGATAAGGTGCTCTTCTACGAATATTTCTATGCTAAGATGTACATTTATATGTATTTATTGCCACACAAGCCATGTATAGTACAGTAGAGTCCGACTGAAAGGCTCAGTGCCACGGTCCCAGTCTCCCTCCGATTGCTCTAACCACACAGCTACATAGTAACATGTCTACGACAGTGAATTCTCCAAACGACTTGCATTGTTCCCGGTGAACCACAAGAAGGTTTCAAATTATTTTGAGATGACATTCCAATGGCGACTTAAAGTGTCGTAATTACTTTAAATCCCGAAATTCATAGTTTACTTTAGCCAGCATGAGCAGAAAACCTTCGTGTGACCTTAGTTCCACCAATTGCATATACGAATGTCATAAATCACATCCATGTATTGAAGCCCTAAAACGTGATCACTCTGAGGGAAAATGGAGTTTTATTTATGGACGCTCTTTAACTGCTATGGTTCTCAGCGTCCTATTCTATATTGGGCGTGAAAGACAGCTTAATGTTGCTCAGAGGCCTCTTTATCAAGTTTGAGGAGTTTTTACGTGCCGTAAGTTAGGGATATAATTTACTTTTTATTTTCTCTATAAAGCACTATATATGTAAGTAAGGAAGATACTGTATTGCGCCCAAAAATAGGACAGAGAGATGTCACCAGAAATACGTTTTGAGGACTCCAAAATAAAAAAAATAAAATTTCTAGAAAAACCTGTGTGTGTATGTTTGTGTCTGTAAGCAAGATAAACGAAAGTTCCTTCAGATACCCAACTTGATATTTAAGTTCAATACCTTCCAAGAACACATTAAGATTTTTCGGAAAATCCTCAGACCACAAACTACCCTTTATATGAAACATTTTTCGATTTTCTCAAAAATGCTCAAACGATTTTGATTAAAACACCGTATACTAAAGATATTTACATGGAAAATAAACTGTATATCCTGAAATTCTTGAGAATAGCACCATAACTCCTCTTCTTTGAATAACTTTTGCATTACTAGTATAACGTAAGAGATGGACAAAAATGTACCACACAAAAAACATTCAGATCTCGTAAAAACACACAATTTAAGTCAAATACTATTTTTAAGTTAACTATTTACGAGAAGTTTGTTGTTATTGGTTTCAACTTTAAAATATTTAACATGTTCTCAAAGAGGAAAATGTTATTCCTTTTTATGAGGGTGATTCAAATATAAACGGTAATTGTTGCATATCACGGAGGAAGCAGTTCAGAGCGGGTCAGTGGAGTGGGGGATTGAAGGTTGGTGTGTTAGAGGGGGAACTAATTTGTTTAGCCGCTTCGCTAGGTTCTGGCGTGTCATGAGTGAGCAAGAAGTCCCTACGCGCAACGCAACGCAACGTATTCTTAGGTTTTTAACCAAGGAAGGGGTTAAACCTTCGGAGATTTTAACTCGTTTAAGGACACAGTTTGGGGACACTAGACTGTCGCAGGACCGAGTGTTTACTTGGGCCAGACAATTTAAGGGCGGCCGAGAATTAGTGGAAAACGAAGGTCATGCTCGATGCCCAAGGTCAAGTCTCACAGATGACAACATCCATGCCGTTCGAGAGCATATTGAAGGTGATCGCCGCTCCACTGTCAAAGAAATCTCATCAGAAGCTTACTATTGCCAATTGTTAAGGTCTGTAAAAGCTGCCTACCGAAGCAAAAGACGTCGTATGCTCATCAGAGATGACATGCTTCTCCAAGACAACGCTACGCCTCACACCGCCAATTTGACAATGGACACAATGGCGGATATGCACTGGGAAGCCCTTGAACACCCTCCCTATAGTCCAGACTTGTCCCCTCAGACTATTTTTTGTTTTTTTCCACCCATGAAAGAATCGTTTGGAGGGAAACATTTCGAAAACAACGAGGACGAAGAAGAGCATGCGCGTAATTGGTTGGCGACACGCCAATAAACTATTTTTGAAGGACTGTTCAAGCTTCCAAAACGTTGGCAAAAATGTGTATGTTAAGAAATGTTAATGAAGGCACTTGTGCATATATTTAATCAATAAATATTTTAACAAAATTACAGTTTATATTTGAATCACCCTCGTATTTTGTTTTACTCTTGGCCGTGCAAAAAAACCCGAATCTCAATCACATAGCAGACAGCTTAAGATTTGCGCATCACTTTAGCCTAGTGTACTCCCTTATTTCCCTTCTACTCATAAGGAAGCAAGTTATAAGACCATTTCTGCAAATGCTTATCTCGATTAGTATGAAAAAGATACAAGATTAAGCTTTCGTGAGAATAGTTAGTTACAGAATAGGTAGAGAAAGGCATGTGAATGGAAGCTGTCAGATTTTTATTTTCTCTATATGTACTATGTACATACTGTGCAAAGAAGGTACTGTATTCCAACCAAAAATCTGATACTGAGATTTCACCGGAAATACATATTTTGAGTCCCCTTGAATAAAAAGAAGCATTTTTAGAAAAATGTCCGTGTGTGAATCTATGTGTCTGAGAGTAGCATATTTCAAAAACGAAAAGTCAGTTACATACCAAACTTGGATGCGACACGAAGATTTTCAATAAAATCCCCCACCCCAACTATCCTTCATACTAGAGATAAAGATTTATAATCCATTTTAATATACTCTGAACACAAGATTCAATTAATAAAATCAGCTTTAATCAATTACATAAATTCTTTAAAAATTTCTGAAAAGAATTAGAAAATTTTGATTTTCTCAAAAATAGCTCAAACTATTTTGATTAAAATGTATTTTAAAGATATTTGCACGCCAAATAAACTATATATCTTGAATGTTCTAGGAATAATCTCTAAAGAGCTGTTCATATTGGATAAAGTTTGTTGAATTTTGCATAATTGCTAAACTGTAAGAGATAGACAAGAACTTACTGCACAAAAAATGTAGATCTCATTAAAACACTCAAAATATGTCTTATGCATTTTTTCCTGGAGTTGACCATTTCTTTGATATTCCTTGTTTTTGATTTCTGTTTTCAAATACCTAGAACCTTTCTCATATGGAAATTTATCAACTCCTGGCAATGCAAAGAAACTAATTTCAAGCACATAGCAGTCAGTTTTTAAATGATTTGACTATTGCTTTTACTTAGTGATTCCCTTATTTCCCCTCTAGTTACAGGGAAGTGAGTAAGAAGTGCATTCTGCTAATGTTTATCTCGATTAATATGAAGTAGATAGGCGACTAAGCTTTTAATAATAATTTTTTTATAGAGATGTAATCGCATGAATGGAACACATCAGATTTTTAAAAGTAATTTCTGTGTTGTAACATTAACATCTTATGCACACAGATGTCGCGTTGTAGCAACAAGAAGCTTGAGGGTAACTTTTGTCCTCACACCTGTGCACTTGTTTCTTCCTCTCCATAGACGTCAAGCCCTAAGGTCCTAAAAGCTAGATAATGCCTTTTAGATCACTGAAAACATTAGCGGCGCAATTAGGAAAGACAGAAAGCTCTTCAGGTGAATAGCCGCCACTGAGATATTATTATCTTTATCATCTCATTGGCAAGTATATGCATGAAGTTGGTATGCAAGTTGAGTAATGTTTCTCTGAAATGCTAGAGAAAGCTTGGGAAGATAGTCTCACGCCAATCGCTGGCCCTTCACCTCAACATGGACCGTAAACTGCTTGATGACCTCAGGTAATGCGTTTTATTCAGTGTTGCAGGATGCACTAGCTGGAAGTTAAATTTCAATTTTCCCAAACATTGTCGGAACTTGTTGATACACTTCTCTGTCTTCCTCCCTTCCATTCCACATATACTTCTCCCGTTTTCTCTATTCCCTTTACCACTTCCACGGCCCTCAACACCAATTTTTCAATCTCTGTGCAGCTTGTCACAGGTAGTAAAATTTAAATTGTATTTTCTGCGGTGCAAAATTAAAATGTAACGAAACCATATTCAGTCTTCTTAGATTAATTCTCACGACAACAGACCCACGTGGTCAGTGCAGTATGTGTGCGTGTTCGTGTGTACGTTACAGAGAGATATTCCACTACAGCCGTGGGCTTATTGTACGTCAGACCCCTGGAGGAAGCATGAGATGAGGGCGACCGACATCCGGAGCGGGAGAGAGCCATCCTTGGAGGGTCCCTAACAAGTCACAAGCATTTTTTTCAACTCGACGCGGAGAGCGTCAGGAGCAGCGGATAGCGCAGTCACCTCTACGAAATGGCACCTCTGCGTTACTCCTCGTCGACACTTACAAACCTGAAAGAGACCACATGGGATAAAATGAAGATGAAATGAGGGGACAGGAAAGTCGGGGGAGTTATGAATCCTCTCCAGCATTCACCGGAAAATCCTCCGAAAAGCTCATGGGCCAGAGAGGTCAGCCGCAGGGAAACGATCCCAAGACCTCCCGAATGCTAGTCCCAGACGAAACGCCTGAGGCACCTGTCTCGGTGCCAGTGCACCGTAGTGTAACATAGCAACAATGAGCGTAGGAAAACAACCCCATGCTAATAAATAAGTTTCAGAATTAATTAGTTCTTACTTATATGGAATAATACTAAACAGAAACGCCTAAGCGTTTAATTAACGCTGATTTATGTCGTTAAACAGAGCTACAAGTCCCAACATGCAATACCTATAAGTCACCTGATGTCCGGAATATTACAGCTGTTGCTATTTGTTGCTGTTTGGTATCAACGAGAACGTCGCCATGAATTTGCTCTTGTGTATTCGTCGAGTTACGTAAAGCATAAGGCTGGTAAATCAATGATTTGTTTCAAAACACAATAATGCTAAATGTTGGTAGTGCGGGGGTAGCGTGTCTGCTTCACGTTCCCCCCCCCCCCCCGGGATTTTCACTTATCCTGAGAGAACGAATGTCGAGTAGCTTTAAGCTCCATGGGTCTCAATAACATTTGAGCATCATTTCGTCTGATATGACTAAGCAGGTTAAAGGACAACTTACAAAACAAACAACAACAAAAAAGTATAAACAATGGTCGTAAAGAAAAAAATCTCATGTGCTCCATTCACATGACTTTCTCTACATTTTTGTAATAAATTATTGTTAAACAGTTTATACTTTTGTCTATTTCATTCTAAAACATTAGCAGAATCGGTCTTATTACTTAGGTCCTTATAAGAAGAAGAGAATTAAGGGAATATACTAGGATAAACTGACAGTCAAATATTTTAAAATGTGGTTGCTATGGGATTAAAATCCGTTTCTTAACGTGACCAAGAGTTAACTAGTTCCGTAAGAGAATCTTTTTAAATTTTTACTTTTTCTATACGCACTATGTACATAGTGTATAGAGAAGGTATTGCACTCCACCCAAAAATTCGATACCGAGATTTCACCGGAAATATATGTTTTAGGGTCCCCTGTATCCAAAAAAAGTATTTTCAGAAAAATGTCCGTGTGTATGTGTGTGTGTGTGTGTGTCTCCGTGTGTCCGTGTGTCTGTGAACACGATAACTCAAAAACGAAAAGTCGGTAAAATACCAAACTTGGTATTTAAGTTTAGTATCTTCCAAGGATGCGACACAAAGCTTTTGAAAAAAAATCCCCCACCCCAAACTACCCTTTACATGGAACTTTTTTCGAAAATGTTGATTTTCTAAAACATGGCTCTAAAGATTTTGATTAAAATATCGCATATTAAAGATATTTACCTGACAAATAAAATGTATATTCTGAATTTTCTGGGAATAGCCTCTGAAGACTACTTTATTCTGAGTGAATTTTACGGAATTTTGCATAAGTGCTAAACCGTAAGAGAGAGACAAAAACTTACCGCTCAAAAAATGTAGAGCACATTAAAACACACAATTTATGTTATATGCATTTTTTGGTGGAATTGATTGTTTTTTAGATATTCCTTGTTTTTGGTTTAAGCTATAAAAACTTATATTTTTCTCATACAGGACTTTGTGAACTCGTGTCCATACAAACAAAGGAACTTCAGTCACATAGCAACCAGCTTTTGACTATCACTTTAAACTATGGTACTCCCTTATTTCCCTTCTACTTACAAGGAAGCAAGAAATAAGACTATTTCTGCTAATTGTTTCTCGATTAGCAGGAAGTAAGTAGAATCATAAGCTTTTTAAAAATAATTTATTGCAGAGATATAGAGAAAGCCATGTGAATGGAGCACATCAGATTTTTTAAAACTGATTTAATTAACAAGGGATATCTCGAAAACGGCCAACTGCACTAAAACAATGTATGTGATATAAATTATGTTTTTTATCGAGATCTACATTTTTTGAAGTAAGTTTTTGTCTATCTCTTACGGTTTACCAGTTATTCATCCAGAATGAAAAGGTCTTCAGAGGCTATTCCCAGAAAATGCAAGATATACATTTCGTTTGTCATAAATGTATCTTAAACATATGGTATTTTTATCAAAATCGTTAGAGCCATTTTTGGGAAAATCAAAATTTTCAGAAAAGGTTCCATATAAAGGGTATTTGGGGCTGGGGAGATTTTCTTGAAAATCTTGGTGTTGCATCCTTGGAAGATACTAAACTTAAACAGTAAGTTTGGTATTTAACGGTATTTTCGTTTTTGAACTATACCTACTACACATACACACACTCACGCACGCGCGCACACACGCACACACACACATATATTCACAGACAGACATTTTTCTAAAAATGCTTTTTCTGGATTCAGGGGGTCTCAAAATGTGTATTTCCGGTGAAATCTCGATATCGAATTTGTTTGTGCAATACAATGCCTTCTTTATACATAGTACGTATAGAGAAAGTAAAAAGATTGATTAAGTTCGATTTTGTTGGTAGGGTAGGCCTTCGTTTCTTTTTACTTAGCTATTCCCCTTACAAACCGATCCATCATCCCCCACACAAGAAAAGTTATTAATGCGCGACATAATAATGTGACACCCTATCTGGGTAGTGTGTGGTAGCGTGTGCTTCACATTCAAAAGGCTGTGAGTTTGAATCTAGCCGGTCCCCATGGCCGCGCTCGCTAAAGCGTCTCGCTTTGGTGCTTCGTGGGCAGGGGATCGTGGGTTCGAGTCCCGCCTTGGGCATGGGTGTTATATGTTTGTGCAATGTGTATATGTTTGTAAAAGAAACAGTAAAACCAGTAATCAGTAAAACCTACGGGGGGAAATGTAAATAGGGATACAGTACCGGAGTCCTGATCAGACTCCGTTATTTTTTAAAAAAAAAAAAAAAAATCTCGCTTAGGTTGAGTTGCCTGGATAAGGCTGTTTTCTCGGGGTTTGCCCATATCCTGAGAAGACAAATGTCGAGTAACTTTAAGCTCCATGGACCCCGAGAATTATTTAAATATCATTTCACCAATTTCATTCATCTTCCGATACCAGATTAAAGGACGTTAAAAAAATAACGATGTTGTGAATATTGCAATTCACGTAGCAGTGTAGTATTTCTTTTTTGAAAATGGGCCAACTAATGTTCAGCTGTGCCAAGTCCATACTGATCCAGAATTGGCTAATATCAGAATAGCTACATTTTATAACGTGATGTGTGAAATTGGGTTTAAATTTGCCAAAAGAGGCCGAAAAGGTACTGTAATTTCTGTGTTCATGTTGCATTATATGCCGCGTAAACTTGCCACGTGATCGTGAAAGTTTGACAGTATTTCTGGCGCGAATAGCGGTTTTATTTTGGCGCGGAGCAACTAAGGTGCATAGATTGTAAGAACAAACAATGAGATAGGAACAAATATATCTTTGGAAAGCAGTTAACATACATAAATAATAGCAACAAAAATTTTGCATAACTACTGATATATTTTAGAGAACATGGTCTAAAAGTAGAATTTTTAACATAGATTACACGAACTAAAAGCTTTAGACTATCGCACTGTTGGGATAACAGTTTTATACCACTCCATTGTGACCAACTGTGGTTTCAAGTCCAATCATATGTCAATTACTATTTGTACTTTCCCATGTGTAATAAATTGACTTGGTTTGATTCAGTGTTACTTTTCATTGTCTCTTTTTACATCATGATTTTCTTATGGCGCTCGCATTAACCGTTCACAGCACAATTCGTCATACGTCAATTTATCGCAATTTTTTGGAGTTAACTTATACATTATATTGGCAGCCTTCAGCTTCTACGTAAATGTTTAATGACAGTAGATATGAATTGGAAAGAAAATGAAATGGAAGAACCAATTGAAACCACACAAGCCGCAGGGATAATAATGCAAGAATTACTACCCAAACATCTAGGAAGAATATAAAGTTGCTTTAATTGCGTCATCGCCTAATGTGAGGCAAAAAGTATTCAAAATAATTTCACTGAAAATCTGCTCTTGGCTTACTTCGAAGAGAAAAATAATCAGTGGAAATCGTCATCATTATGGGCTAACTATTCAATTATTAAATTTTGTTTAATGTCAAGAACTGTCAAGATTTTAGTAAGTAGCAATAAGCTTCTTAGTTTAGCTGGATAATTTATACGTTGCGAGCACTGCTAGCGAATCAACAATACATGAACACATTGACATCTCCCTCCATACTAAGTTGATCTATTTTGTATTTGAGATTTCTCTTAGTTTCAGAAATCAATATAATATTATTGGTATTTTACAGGTGCTCCAAAATCCAATCCGATTCTCCAGAGTGGTGTTTGTGCGTCGGGATATTTACCCATTTACATCCATCGATAAATCTCATTGAAATTACAGCCGGACCGACATTGACGTCCTAGAAACAAATGGAATGAATTATCTGTGAGTCGGAATAATCCTTAAGGCCTACCATTTTGAAGATGATGATATTTTACGAATTCGAGAATTGTCTGAAAAATAGTATACGCCACACGCGTTAAAATTATTTTATTTTGTTTTTATGATTGAGAAACAGACCTTTATTTCACAAACATTCTTATTCCAAAAATCAAACCTCGTGTTTAAACCCTTGTATTATAATCTATTAATATAATTAAAATCTCGGTAATAACGAAACTTGTCTAAAACATTATGTTTAATTTCTTGTTATCTAACATTAAAAAAAACTCAAAATAAGCGAGTTATTTCGAGTTTTGTACCACATTCAGAGATCCTGCCTTTTAGGTAAAGGAATTCCGATGTTTTGCAGCCTATTTTGAAATTGGAGTTTAGGATATTTTTCGCAGTAGGTTTCAATACACTCAGTATTGACAGTATGACCATTCTGAAAATATTGGGTTACAATTGGGTTACATTTTCATAAAAGTGTTGCTAATATATGAATTAGTTTCACAGTTGTTAATGTATTCCTTGGTATTTAGAGTTTCCCACTCCCGATTTACCATGCTATCACATTAAAAACAAATTATACTTTAATTTCCTCAGTTTATCAACATTTTTGAAAAAAGGAAAAATGGCAATAGGCTTAATCACGCTGATTAAATTAAACCCTAATGTCGATGTTGCCCGTTGTGAATCCTAATTCGTACTTTTCATTTACACAGATGCAGCTCTCTACTCATAAAATTCTAATGGAAATGAGAGTAGGTATGTAATTTTCATTAATTCAGAGCCACTTATTTCGAAAATGACATTGAAATTTCTAGCTTAGCTCTAATCTCCATTCTAATCATCTCAAATTGGCCTGATTTTATATAGAGTTTTAAATCAAGTATGTAACTATGTGCCTACAAATTATTGGACGGTTAAGTAAGTCTGTGTTTTCACCAATACTTGGCACAACTAAATTGTCAAATCACTATTTGACGAAGGGAAGCTCGAAGATTTGCGTTATATATCTGATTTTCATTTGTCATCTAGTGAGAAACGTACGCATTGTTTTGGTGTGTGCTTGATGATGTAACAGTTCGCCGGGCATTTAGAGGGCGAATTGGACGATCTACACTTCCCGCGTCGTCAATGCGAAACAATTTAGCGATAGAGGATGTATGTCAGCAAGGGAAACGAGTGCGGAAAGGCCAAGTGTAAATGAACAATCAATTGATGGAGTCCGTGGAAGCTTTAAACGAGGTCTAATATGTCAGTACGGAGAAACAGTCAACAGCTGCGGATGCCAATCAACAGTGTAGAAGTTAATCGCGTAAAAACTGCAGCCTGATGATCAAGCACAGAGGCTAGCGTTTTGCAAGAATTTAATGCCACAACTCTCGGGCGAAGAGGAACAGGAATTCATGTTCCAACAAGACGGGATACTTCCACATTGGAAATCAAAAGATCATAAATACTTAAAGCGACACTGCAGCAGCCGCTGACAACACTTTCTCCACATGGCCGCCCCGTTAACCTGGCTTTGTCTTGCTTTAGGGTTATATCAGGCTAGTGTTTATATCTCTCCACTTCCAGCGACATTGACGTGATTGAGAAAGCTCATTGCCGTAGTCACCGAGAATACACACAAGAAATACCGTCTAAATACCTCGCGAGCTATTGATAAAGTAGCCATTTTCTGCAAAAACAATTTTCTCGACAGATGATAAATGAAAATTAGATGACAACATAAAACTTCAAACATCGCTTCTTCAAGTGGTGACATAATTATGCCAAGTATTGGTGAAAACGCCCAATAATTTGTAGACACTGTGTATTATTGGTTATTCTTCGCGTGTTCTTGCGTACTGATCACGTGATTAATTAAAATTTTGATTAGATGAGCTTTCATTTTTATGAAGTACTGAATGAAATATTTATGATGTGTGTTAAATGGCTTTCACGAGAATTGTGTTGTAACTTCATTTGACATTCAAATCTTACAGATAAGTAGAAAAATACCCTAAGTGTGTAACGAATCCTGATTATTTCAGTTGTATATGCGGAAAAGTGTTCAATTTAAAGTTTAAAACATGTTTCTTATATTTTGACATTAAGACCAGAACCAAATATGGGCTCCATTAAGTGTTCATCCAAATTTAATACATGGCTGGAAAAGAAAACGGAGGCTGTATGCCGTTTGCAGGGTCATTGGTTGGACATGCCGCAATATTCACAACACTAACTTATTTCTGTAGATTTCCCTGTTAAGAGACTTTAACACACCCTCTGCAATTTCATATACGCCTTATGGATCAAGAAACTTCAGATTTTTTTATTTACTTTTATTTTATTTTTTTCTCTGCGGGTGCCGATGAAGATAGTGGCGTTTTTTTTTTTTTTTTTTTTTTTTTTTTGCTTTGTTGTTTTTTCCATTGAGCGCAATGACTTAATCAGAGAAGTAAACTAAGAAAGAGAACTTTTGGCATTAGTGGTGTGGTAAAGATAAGGGAGGTAACGCACTCATGCTGAAAATTCTCCTAGTATATAATAAAAAGCCCAACAGCAAACTTTCAAAAGAATTAAATTGGTTGTTTCTATTATATGGTCCGCCTCACGGGCTTCTACTTATTTGGGGTAGTACTATGTTGATCTCCTGTAAATAGGATTAAAGAATTGCACACAGATTCTCTCAGGTAATGCAAAATATTTAAAATAAGTAAATATATAAATAAAATGAGCGTTTGGAAGAACTGAAAGACCCTTTTCATTTTCTCTCTTTACTCTTGTTGATTGCAAGAAATCGGTAAGTCTGGAACATAAATTACTTTCCTGTGTTGCAGCCAGAAAGGTCAGGAGTATTGGAAAGATTTATGTTGGACTACAACGCCACCCATGTGATAAATCCTGAACTCTGAAAACCGATTTTACAAATGGAGCCCACCCATATCGGGATCCTCTTGCATTTACTCCTCGATAAAGTGACTGAGTTTAGTAACTGAATGAAGGAAGAGAGTAAAGATGTCGGTAAGATTAACGTTGTGTGCATCTGGACGGACGAAACACAGATTTATTATATCTAGTTGGGCCTTGTAGGGAAAGTTGGTGATTATGTAAATCTTTGACAAATTACTATTTGTTGCCGTGGGCGTGAGAAATGTGTTTAGGAACAGCCCACACGGGTCATCCAACGTACATTTGCTACAAAATGTCGCATGGATGCGGGCAATGCTTTCAAGGACGTCTGCAAAATGAGAGAATACAAGGGAGGAGTTACCTTCATCGCCCATACCATATGAAGACACAAGATGATGTTGACTTCAGAATTAAGTGCCTCCGTGGCTTGGTTAAGACAGCATTGCGAAGTTGAGTTGCAAAACAGAGGGTGGAAGTTCCGGTCCTGCGTGGATTAGGGCAGGTTATTATGATCTTCGACGAGTAGCATAGCCTTCTCGGATTTCATGTTCATGTCATCATCAGAGCTTCAAGAGCAGGTATGTCCAAAGATAACTCTTGCGAGGTACTGACGTAAGAACTCATTTCCCTTCGACTCCAATCAAAGTGGAGAAATGTTGGGAGACACAAGCTGGCTTGTGTAGTGAATGTGCTGTATTTAAGCAAACATAAACAGGATGTCAGCTTTGAAACGTGGAAAGTATCGTTCTTCTAACATTTACAGAAGCTCCACTTGAACTGTAAATGAAATTACTTGGTCTAAAATTATAATCTTCGAAAGAAAGAGATGGCGGCGCCGAGGCCGAGTGGATAGACCGCTCGCCTCCCATCTAGGCGACCCGGGTTTGATCCCAAGCGCGTGTGTGATTTGTGTGGACGAAGCGGCGCCTGGGCGGGTTTTCTCCGGGTCCTCCGGTTTCCCTCGCCACTCATTCCACCAATTTCTCTATCATCACCTTTCCTATAATCCATTTCGCATATATTTCATATTATCCTCTTCCTCACGCTCATGCTGGCGATCGCTCGTTCCAGTTTCTCCATTTTGAGGTTTCGTGCCATTGGGTCCCCGAACAGGCTTCTGACCTCTAGGCATGCGCTTGTTAAGTCCTAGGTAGGTGTCAGTCTTAAATACCGAGAGGGTAAACCAACTACGAAAGAGGTTCGGTGTTATTTATATCATTGCCTAAGGATTCATTTTCCAAGATAAGATTTTTTGCATCTCATTTAGTGGCAATATTTTGCTCCTCATGATTTACGAGCAAAGCTTCTTTAAAATTAATTATATTAAAAACCAGCATCGTTGGCGACGGGACAATCATTTGGTTCATCTATTAAGATTCTGTACATCATCCCTAGCAGCAGATATTAATTGGATTCGTTCAAAGCAAAACATAACACCAAAGAAAAAAAAAAGAAAAAACAATACTAGAGGTAGATGAGGAAGGTCTTATGTTTGCAAACATTCCATTTCGTCGCATAGAAGTTATGTCCCAGTGCTTTACATGGAATGAGTTACTGCGTCTTCTTCTTTGCTTCTTTAATTTGGACATGCCCATCAACTGTTTCGATCTATAGCTTCTTATGTTCGCTTCATATCTTGATCGCCATTCCGCCCTGTGTTTCTCGGGATAACACATCGCACCCGACAGACTCGTACATTTATAGAAAATAGAAAAATATATGAGTTACATTCATATGACTTTCTCTAACCTGTTTCACTTATTGGTGAATACAAATTAATCTTGAGAAAGAATAATTATCGTTGCAATAGCATAATGTAAAATGGCTGAGGTTTAGATGATACATTTAAATCTATTACGGAGATTTTTCTCTTTTGCCAGAGTTAGGTCTAAGGCCATTCATGAAACGATATTTGAACGCAATCTACTCCATTTTAACTGAGATAAATCTTTCAAAAAATAGTGCATTAAATGTTTCATTATATATAAAAAGTTACGTGTAACGATAGACACATGTTTTAGGACTGGACACTATGTTCTTTCATGCAATCGGAAGAAACACCTGTAAATCGACAGGACTTTAAAATAATTACCTAGTATTGAATAAATTGAACTATTAATAACGGATATATTTAAAATGGCTAACGCAACAAAAATGTATGTGAAACAAAGAGTGCGATTCAAAGAAATCAATATATTTTGTGTAGTAGATTTTGTTTGTCGTTTAAGGTTTACCAGTTAAGCATAATTATTTAAATTTTCTTAAAATACGAAGAGTATTTTACGAGCTGTTCCCAGAAAATTCAAGATACAAATCTCATTAATATATTGCATTTTAATCAAGACCGTTAAGAGTTTTTCCCGCAGAAAATCAAAAATCTATACAAATGTTCCGTGTAAGCAGTAGTTTCGGTTGAGAAGATATTCATGAAAATCTCTGTGCCGCATCTGTGGAAGGAATTGAACTTAAATACCAAGGTTGGTATTCGTCCGCATTTCGTATTTGAGTTATGCTGTTCAGAGACGCAGCACCCATGCACACACCTCTGGCACACGCGCGGATCTTTTTCTATTTTTTTTTATCCAACACATATTTCAGGTGAAATTTACGGTAGTAATTGCTCATCTGATTAAATTACAAAACACCGTTTTATAGCAATGCACGCCACGCGATTTCTTAGTCACCTTTCTTATACGTGTTTTCGTACATTAAGTGTCTTACTTTAGGAGCCTGCTAGCTACGTTGTGGACTTTGAGTGTCTGATTTCTTATATGCACATCATTTATATACTAAAAGGTCCGAGTATTGCCCTCCTTTTTGAATGGCTGAAAAAGGGCGCGTAGAGTGGTTTTGTCACGTGACTATCGGGGATTTTTCTTTATTTTACACCCACGTGACCTTGTTCTACAATGAAAAATTCCCCTTTTCCAGATTAAAAGGGAGTGACCCTTTCTTCCTCTAAAGGGTCGTTCCTTGTGCCCCTAATGCACTAAAATTCGTGTTATTTACAACAAAGCGCGTAGCCTTGAAGAATACAAAGGGAGTTTCTGCACGCCGCGGTACTGCGTTCTCCTGAGCATATATTTCTAAGGTAAATATTACAAACTAATGATTAAACTACTAATATATGCGTCGTGCTAAAATACTGTCACAAAGTAAAAATAATACTGTATGTGGTACTATACAGATCCGCTATAAGAAACATAATTACTCCGTGCAACAAATCCGGAGTATGTGAATTATGCCATAACTGTTGAGTTTCGGCAAACTTCCTGGCTTCTATTTACAAATAACAGTGAAATCTATAATACTGTAGTGAAGGCATTAAAAGTATTCAGTTTAAAAGTAATATTACAAATAAAACATAGGATCTATTTTATAATTTTAGGCTAAGTGTTGCGGTATGGGACCAATGAAAGTATTCGGTATGGTCACGTGCTTGGGGCTGCCTCTCACCTTCCTTTATCTCAACGGTGTTTCTTATTTCGGTAGGAGTATAATAATATTTTGCATTTGGAATCACTAACGTAAATGAAAAGTATTACAATAGGGTAAATGTACTAAAATAGTTGGGAATTAAGCAAAATTGATAGCGGCGAAGGAACGATTGTCGTGCTCTATCAAAAGATTCTGGTGAATGTCGAATAAGCACTATTTCTTGATTCACCGTATTTAAGGAGCTTTATCTTCAAGTTCAGAGAAAGTGTACATGTTCTGCATATTGTCTTAGAGACATGCGTCAGCATATAAACTAACCTCATTAAGCAGAACAAATGAAATGATAGTAGTGTTATTACACTGGCCAATCAAAATTACGTCCTGAGTATACGGATGGCAGCACTTCTATGAAATTAAAACAAAGAAGGAAAGAACAAAATCTAATCGTTCCATTCACATTATTTTCTTTATATCTCTGTAACAAAGTATTGTTAATACGCTTATACTTCTATCTACTTCATGCTAATCGAGATAAATAAAAGAAACGTCTTATTAGTTCCGTAGAAGTGGAAGGTAAATAAGGGAATACACTAGGCTAAACCGACAGGTAAATATTTTAAAATGTGGTTGCTATAGGGTTAAAATCCGTTTCTCTGCATGGTCAGCAGTTGACCATGAGAAAAGATTAGGTGTTTTAAAACTGAAACCAATAACAAAGTATATCTCGAAAACGTCCAACTTCATGAAAAAAATGTATATGCCATTAATTGTGTGTTTTAAAGAGCTCTACATTCCTTATGTAGTAAGTGTTTCTATCTCTTACGGTTTACCAGTTATGCAAAATTCAGAAACATTCATCAATAACAAAGAGGTTCTTAGAGATTTTCCGAAAACTTTCAAGATATACATTTTATTTGCCATATAAATATCTTAAATATAAGAGATTTTAATTAAAGTCATTATAACCATTTTTGAGAAAGACAAAATTTTCGAAATTGTTTCCATAGTAAGGGTAGTTGCAGTGGGGGGATTTTCTTGAAAATCTTCGTATCGCAACCTTGGCGGCTGCTGAACTAAAATTTCAAGTTTGGTATTTAAAGGACTTTTCGTTTGAAAGCGATGCTGCCCACAAACACTTTTTTAAACACTTTTTTTTTATTCAAGGGGTCCCAAATCATACATTTCCGGTGGAATCTCAGTTTCGAATTGTTTAGGTGCAATACAATACCTTTTCTATACACTGTGTGCATAATACGTATAGAGAAAGTAAGTAAAACACACTCAAAACTGCAGAACAAGGAACGAACCCATGATCTTTGGGCGATCCGATTTGTTGCGTTATACATTAAGCCACGCTATCAATTGAAAACATTCCTCTAGAATAGGCTACATAACGCAAGAAGGATATTCATGTGGGATTTGTGGTGGACAAAGCGGAGCAGGGGCGGGTTTTCCCCGGGTTCTCCAGTTTCCCCCGATATCGCATTCCACCGGTGCTCCATCTTCATGTATCACCAGTTTCTTCGCCTGCGGTGCAACAAGTAATAAAAGTGGGCGTTAAACACTACAAAAAAAAAAGAGGCTATCAATCCATTTCATTGTTGCACTCTGAAGGGATTTGTTCGAAATTTGAAAGATTTTTATAGCAGTAACGAGAATAGCGTGTTGCTGACAATGAATATTTCTATACCCATGCATGAGCTTTAAATATATTTCAACTAAATTGTTACTTTTTCTAGCCCGTATGCATATACATAGTTTATAGAGAAGGTATAGTAAACCACCCAAAAATTCGGTGCCGAGATTTCATCGGAGTTATGTTTTGAGGTCCCCTGATTACGAAAAAAACATTTTTCGAAAAAGGTTCGTGTGTTTGTGGAAGCATAGCTCAAAAACGAAAATACCGCTAAATACCAAACACGACAATTATCTTTAGTTTCTTTCAAGGAAGCGACATGAATATTTAAAAACAAATTCTCCCCACTACAAACTACATAGAAAAAAGTTTGAAAAGGTTTTTTTTTTTTTTTTTTTTTTACAAAAATTGCTCTAACAATTTTTATTAAAATACCGTGTATTAAAGATATTTAAATCATAAATAAAATGTATATTTTGAAGTTTCTGGAAATAGCCTCTGAAGACCTCTTTATTCTGGACGAGTTTTGTAGAATTTTGCATAACGGTTAAACCGTAAGAGATAGACAAAAACTTACTGCACAAAAAAATTAGATCTCGTTAAAACACATAATTTATGTCATATATGTTTTTTATGTAGAGCTGACCGTTTGTGAAATATCCCTTGTTATTGGTCTCAATTTTAAACCACTTAAAACTTTTCTCTTGTTTTACTGCAGGCCATGCAAACGCGAACTAAACTTCAGTTGTTTCACATAGCACAACCTTTTAAAATATTTGACTATCGATTCAGCCTAGTGTATTCCCCTTATGTCCCGTCGCTCTCCGTGGTGTGATAGTTGCCATGCTAACTTCATATATCTAAGGTCACGGTTTCAAACCCGGTGGAGGACGATGGAGTTTTTCGGCCGTAAAAATCCTTAGCATGGCTTCCTTTGGAAGGGAAGTAAAGCCGGTGATCCCGTGTCGTAGATTTACGGTACGTAAAAGAACCCCAAGCCTGATAGAGAGGCCTCTGAGCAAAATTAAGCGGTCTTTCACGCCCAATATAGAATAGGATGCTGAGTACCACAGCAGTTAGAGTGTTCATAAATAAAACTCCATTTACATTTTCCCTTACGTCCCCTCTACTTAAAAGGAAGCAAGTAATAAGACAATTTCTGCTAATGTTAACCTCGATTAGCATGTAGATAAAAAAATAATATTTTGTAATGAAAATTGTTTGTGTAACAGCTAGAGAAGGTCATGTGATTCGAACACATCATATTTTTACTTTCTCTACATGTACTTTGTACATAGTGTATGCACTATGTACATAAAATTTCGATGCCGATATCTCACCAGAAATACATGTTTTAAGGGCTCCTGTATCTAAAAAAAGTACTTTCGGAAAATGGTCCACGCGCACGTATATGTGTGTGTGTGTGTGTGTGTGTGTGTATCCGAGTGTTTGTGAACATGATAACTCAAAAACGAAAAGTCGGTAAAATTCCAAACTTGTATTTTCTCAAAATTAGCTGTAACGATTTTGATTTAAATACCGTATATTAAAGATATTTATATGGCAAATAAAATGTATATATTGCATTTTCTGAGAATGGCCTCTAAAGACCTCTTTATTCTAAATGAATTTTGTTGACTGTTGCGTAACTGATATACCGTAAGAGATAGAAACTTAATACACAAAAAATTTAGATCGCATTAAAACGCACATTTTACACCATACAGGTTTTTTTTTCGTAGAAGTGACCATTTCTGAGATATTCCTTTTTTTTTTTTTTTTTTTTTTTTTTTTTTTTTTTTCAGATTTGAAATAAAGCTTTTCTCACAGAGAGTTCTAAATTCCTGGCCGCTGCATAGAAACGGATTTCAACCATGTGGCAACTAATTTTTAAAACATTTGACTAACGTTTTAGCCTAGTGTATTTCCTTATTTTCCTTCTAATTACAAGGAAGCAAGTAATTAGACAATATCTGCGAATGTTTATCTCGATTATCATAAAGTTGATAGAAGAATATGCTCTTTAACAGTAATTTGTTACAGAGATATAGACAAAGCCATGTGAATGGGACAAACGAGATTTTTCATTACGCTTTGGTATAAAACCGATATATCTGTATGTGATACCTAACATGTTTAACAGCGTAAGCCGCGTTAGTGTAGCCATGGGCCATGCTTGCCTATTTTGGACATGTCTACAATCTCTGAAATGATTTCGTACAGTGTATTAACATTCTATACAGACAGGGTTTAGTGGAACACACAACTTTATTTGTCTTTGCTTTCAGAGCAGTCCAACCACAGAAATATAGATCAATCAGCGACCGATGGCCCCAAAACATTGAATTTGCCGATGCCGATAAACAGAATAAGGTCACTTAATCAGCGTGTTTGTTGTTGTTTTTAATGCTGCGTGCATATGCAAAATGCAAGCTGGCTTTCTCCCACAGTGCTTGGCGTTATGAATGAATCGCCCAAACGAAAATACCACGGCTATTCAGCACAGTTGCGTACCACGCCGATCACATTCATTCTCCAAGTGGGCGTCGCGAGGCGTGTGTGAGAGATTGCATTAATTCACAAAACAGCACAACAAGAAGAAATACGTCACAAACACAACGCGTTATTAACGACCTGATAATATTATTCTCTAGCCATTAGACGCAACACCCAAAACAAGACCTGATCCAAGGTGACCCAGACTGCCCTGCCCATTCCCTTTTTCATTCATGAGCGAGCAGGTGAGGAGGGGACACACAGACTGGTTCAACTTTCCACAACGATACCCAGATACAATCTCTGTAACCAGAGTCGGTGACTAATTGAAACTTTGTTTATATCTTCCCAGCATCAGTACTTTCATTAAAACCACCAACTACTTTTATAAGCGCACATTTATATTATAGTGTCTCACAAGTAATGTGGTTTTTTGATTTTGGTGTTTTGAAAATGTTTTGGGTTTCTTTGGTTTGGCAATGCTATTTACAGGATGCCATGTTGCGTACATTGCGAGCATGCATCAATCTTCAGTTGTTAATAAACAATCACAAAATGGAGATAAGAAAGTTTTAACTTAGAGTCCTTTTGAATGAATAAGTGTATTTATTAACATAGCAATATCATACATAGAATTTCAACAGTCGCACGGGTCCACAGACCGTACGTGCTTTTGTAATACACATTACAAGCAATATTAAAACAACAACCACAACAAAGAATTAGAAGAGTAAACACGAAAATAAAAAGACAAAAGAAATACACAGTCAAAAGCAATATTAAACACAATAAAATTAAGAGTGAATCCGAAAATAAAGATACAAAGATATTAAAATATAGCAATTTAAATTTACAGCACAGAGTACACCTTCATAAATGCACCCTCTTATAATAGATAATTACACTTAAAAGACATATATACACATAATATATACAACCCTAGCACAACAGTGACCTAAGTATGACATAATATATATGTATGTAGAACATTGTAGTCACTTTTGTTTAGTTGATCTTATCCCCCCCCTTCTCTATTGGCAGCCTCCTCAATTCTCAGCTGGCTTGCCTTAAGTATAAATTTACCTAGCCCGTCCATGTTTTCCGTGCCTGCCAGTAGCGTCCAACATGCTTCTATCCCTACATTCGCAGTGGTAAAAAATCGCGGCAAATATTTTTCCCGCCATTCCTCCGTACCCCTACATATTGCCAAGATGTGAGTCCACGACTCTTCCTCCTCGCAAATGGGACAGATTCTCGTACCATTCTCGTCAGAAATTTTCGTGCTCCTCCATGCTCCTAGTCTAATCCACGCGAGCCCCTCTCTAATGAGTTTGGTACCTGTTTTGATGTATTGCTCCATACCCCACTCCGATTTCAGCCCAGACTGTACTTCTAATGACACCTTCTCTGTGCATTGCGCAATCATTTGCTGTCTGTCAATATCACAGAGACGTTTCTTAATTTTTCTCCAAATACTTCGCCTGTTTCCCTGCCCCGCCATCCAAATAGAGTCCTTTTAAAGCACTACTGGAAACAAGATTATAAAGCCGCTGCCGCAACTCGAAGAATATGTGAAGTGGAAGAAGGTGTCGTTAGTGCGCTTGTAGCACAACGATGGTTCCAACGTTTCAACAATGGAGACGAAAACACTAAAGATTTACCACGTTCTGGAAGACCTGTACTTTGAAAATGAGTTAATTGCTTGCCAGAACACATTTCAAATAAATGTTTTTCTTAAAAAACAACATTACTTAGGAGACAGTATCTATAGTATCTGAGTTACATTATTTCCTTGAGACAGCTCATAAGATGGCGCTCAGAAACAGAGTGAAATAAATAAATGTTTGTATAGTAAAATAAAAATCTAACGTGTTGGATCACATGACTTTTTCTACACCTCTGTAACAATTAATAGTAATAGCTTGCGCTTTTATCTACTTCATGCTAAGCAAGATAAACATACTTTTTTTTGTTTATTTTTGTAATTAGAAGGGAAATAAAGGAATACATTAGGCTAAAACAATAGTAAATTTTTTTAAAAGTTGTTTACCATCTGGATGAGCCCCGTTTCTATGTATTTCCAGGAGTTGACAAACTCCCATGTGTGAAGAGTGTATATGTATTTTAAAGCTGAAACTATTAACTAGGAATATCTCAAAAATGGGAGCTTCACGAAAAAAATGTATATGACATAAATTATATGTTTCGACGAGATCTAAGTTTTTTTGCGTAGTAAGTTTTTGCCAATGGCTTACGGTTTACTAGCTATACAAAATCCAGAAAAATTTATCCAGAATCCAGAGGTCTTTAGAGGGCATTTCCAGGAAATTGAAGATATATATTTTATTTTAATCAAAATCGATAGAGCCATTTTTGAGAAACTCTAAATTTTGGAAATCTTTTCTATGTAAACGGTAATTTGGGGTGGGCGATTTTCCTCAAAATCTTCGGGTCGCATCTTTGGAAGATACTAAGCGTATATACCGCGTTTGGTATTTTACCGACTTTTCGTTTCTGGGTTATCATGTTTACAGACACACTCCACACACACACACACACACACACACACACACACACGGACCTGTTTCTAGATACACTTTTTTTAGATTCAGGAGACCTAAAATGTCTATTTCCGGTGAAACCTCGAATTTTTGGGTGGAATGCAATGCCTTTTCTATACAATATGTTCATAGTATGTGTAGAGAAAGTAAAAACGAGTATAAAATACCAGAGCCATACTGAAAGAAACACATGATTTGGCATAACTAAATGTAACGAAAGATATCAACACCAAACTTTGCTTACAAAGTTGCAGTACCTTACTCTATTTCTCAGTGTAATCGTCATTGCTATTATGGCATTTATTCTGACGTGATACCGGTTTTTCAACGCAGATGCTATAATTTTCCACCGCTGAAGATCTGAGCCAAGATGTCACGGCCACTTTGAGGTCTTCATCCGTTGGGAACTCTTTTCCACCCAAAAAGTCATGTAGGCATCCAAAGTGAAACCGGTTTTTATAATTCTTTTATCAACATTTGCTTTTAACGACTGATGAACTTTCACTCCGGTGTTTGTCATGCACACTGGTACTTCCTTGATTATTCGTAAGTTATGCACCATTTTCACACTGACCATTTTCATTTCATGTTCATCATTACACTAGCGTTATTTGCCTGTAAAATTCGATTTGCCGAACATTTTGTGCTTTCAAAATATGAATAAAATTTTTGGCGCTAGAAAAGTATAACATTAGTAGTGTAAAACTTGTACCACGTGACAGTAAATGTCTTGACAGAATAGAGATTACGCTGAGAAATAGAGTATGGTACGTACTGTAACTCCGTAAATAAAGTTTTGTGTTGATATCCTTCGTTATTATTTAGTTATGCCAAATCATTCGTTACTTTCAGGAATGGCCTCTGGACTTTTTAATTGCTATAATGTTTGTTCTTCTTCCATGAAAGCAAGAATATTTGTTAAAAACCGCTTATGGCCCTTAACTTTGGAACATTTATGAGTTTTGATAATCAACTGACGCGACGCACAGTGGAGCAAATAACTCTGAAAGTTCAGAACAAACCTAAAAATCTGACTCGATTTTTAGGTTGAATAGTTTTTGCAGGCGTGTGGGTGGGTAGCATTGATGAAACGGTATACATACTTTGTTTACAATTACTTATAAAAATATTATACACTTTTTAGGAAACGTTATTCTGAAGCTTTATTTATGTAATTCATTTCCGGAAATACTCTTTTCAGAGTCTTTTGAGACAGTGAAAAGGGCAAAGTTAGGAGACATTGCTCGTACCAAGGTCGGTTACGTGTTTGCCCTTTGTGATAGCCAACGTGGAGCCTTTTTTGTGGTATTGTTTAACGCCCGCTTTTACTACATATGGTACCGCAGGCAATGACATTAATGATACATGAAATGAAATTAGCACCGGGTGGTATGCGATAGCGGGGGAAAGCGGAGAACCCGCAGCAAAACCTGCATCTGCGCTGCTTTATCCACCACAAATCCCACATGCGGTCGCCTGGAATCGAGCGGTTGCCTTGGTGAGAGGTGAGTGGTCTAACTACTCGACCACGTCGCGGTCATGACTGTGGAGCCTCGTGAGGCCATTTCCTCCCCATTCCTCTGTCTCAAAAGACTAAGAAATATTCCTGTTTTAATTTCTAGTAACACCCATAAAGTAATTTGTATTACTATTGAATTTTTTCTCTCTCATTTATTTATATCGCTTTAACTGCCTGGTTATATCGCGACGGATTTGTTAAGAGATACCTTGACTGGATTTATGACGGACAGTTAAACTCCAAAGTCTCATTCCCTGTATCATACCATCTTCCTTCAACACATGTCCACAGAGAACTAGTGATAGGCAACTATACCTTTGATTCTATAAATGACGAGCAGATGGCAGCTTCGTCGTTTCCACAGGGACCTTAGTGCTAGGTCAGCCGTACCTCTACTTCTATAAATGACGGCCAGATGACAGCTTCAACACATGTCTACAGAAGCCTTGGGTTAGACATTTGTACCTATGCGTCTACACGTCCCCAACAGATGGGATTAGGGTGCTGCCCAACCTCCTACTTGTTTTCATTATCTGTGGATAGATAGCAGAACATTCGGTATTGTCATCTGCTTTCAGTTTTACCGTTGGAACTTAAGGCCGTGGGTATGGACATTAAATCCGCAATTTGCTTTGTAGACTGAAGGAAACCACGAGAAAACTGCAGTCAGATTGGTAGGCACACAGAATTTGAGCCTGGGAGCTCCCAAAATCGGCCTACAAACGTTACCGCCGGCGCCATTCCGCCCGGTTATTAAATTAATCAAGTGGTATGTGCATTTTCTCCAAATGCATATAAACCCGTTTGTGTTGCTTAGGTGATAGGCTCTTTGGAAAATCAGATTTGCTGTCTAAATCTATTATACAAACTTTGAATTTAGTACAATGAATAATTTGACCCGTTGCATTCGGGAGATCGCGGTTCGATCCCAGTATCGACCGCGCACTTGTCTAAGGGCATCTTGAGGTTCCCCCTTGTCACTCAGGCGAATCGACTTCTTTTCTCTCATTTCCCTTTCATGCCTTTTCTTATCATTTTTCAAGTATATTTCTGGGTTCGTGTTGTGTGGTGGTGCTTGCAGGTAGCGCGAGGATGCATACGATTTATGAATGCTGTTCTCAGCGTTTGGGCGGCGTTGTGCTCGCCGTCCTCGAGGGGGTGGGGACGGTTGCCGTCACCCGGGACCGGTGGTGTCAGCTGCTGCACGGCTACACCTGGCGCCGGGATGAGGAATTATCAGTTAAGAATTTCCATGTCTCTGTGGCCTGTTTGCCACCGGCCAATGGTTACTGTGGTTCTTCACTTCATCCCCTCTTACTGAGAAATGTTAGTGCGCAGTAGATCTCTGTAGGTCTCAGTCCGCTAGGTGTCCCCAGCTGTCGACTAGCTTTTAAATTTACCTTTGCCTTTGTGCTTATTCATCTCGTGTGTTAGGCTCAATATCGAATGAGAAAGAATTAAGGTGAAGTTTAACTATAAATTTATGATTACATATAATACAATACAGTGTTTTGACTTAATAACGGAACTCTCGCTCTTATACTCATTGTTTATTAAATAGAAGAAGATGGGATGGCATTCCGGACTTCAGCCACCATAAGCTTATTGTGCGTCAGACCCAAGAGAATATGACGATATGAGAGTATAATAGATGAGTGGTCGAACCCGGACCGCGGGGAAAAGGCCACTGGAGGGTCCCTACCATAATCCAAGCAATTATTCATCTCGACGCGGGGAGCGCTAGGAGCCCGGGCCCAAGTTTGATCGAAACCCCTGGATCCAACAGACGATTCCAATGCAAACCTACCACCGAGAACTGTATTTCCAAAGCGCATTTACCACCACTGAAGGGCGCCACCCGCAGTTCTCGCCGACACATACAGCCCTGAAAGAGACGATTCGATTATATGGAGATGAAATGAAGGAATAGGAAGTTCGGAGGATTGAATAATCTTCCCCAGTATCCGCCTAATGAATGACCTGGGAAATTTATAACAAAAAAAAACTATGTGCTAGAAAGGTCGGCAGAAGTAATCGATCCCACGACCTGCGCAATGCCACTCCCAGTTGAAATGTGTGCCACCTGGCTCAGTAAGGGGTGGGGTAGAGGCAGAGTGAAGGAAAGAGTTCCAGGAGAGAAAGTGGTGAAGGGGGAGATAACGAGAGAGGGTTGGAGAGATAATCGGAGAAAGGAGTGAGATGGAGAGAATCTCTGCAATAATACGAAGCAATAATACAAAGGAAAACGTTTTGTCGATCATAAAATAAAGAATTGGAGAATTGAGCGATAAGCAACATCAATTCTGTAATATGATTACAAAGTATGAAACATAACTGTCATTCACTTATCTGACCTGTTGTGAAAAATGCCAAAAACGAACGCTAATGTTGAGAAACTGCTGAAGAGTGTAAAATGTATGTATCAAGTTCTGCTCACGCTTATAATTAATACTAACCACCAGTAGATCGTTGTAATACTGTTTACGTAGGCTGTGGCATTCATAATTAATTTTGACCTGTCGCTAATGGCGCCTATTAAACTGTCGAATGGCGTATTCAGTTTAATGCTAATTTGGAGGCGATATAAATTCTAATCCTACAAAAAAACGCCTCCTCGTCCACATAACAGTTCAACTGGAAAAACTGCTCGGGTAAAAATGCATGCAGTTTTCTGAGAGCAACTGGTCCTCTTAGGGAACTTATAAACATTCTGCAAAAAGTGGATACATTCACACCTCATCCAAGTCGATTAACATTAATTCGCTTTAATAAGCATATGTACCACAACAGTGAAGAAGAACTAACCTTATGATTGACACACTCTTCTGTGAGCGAGCCAGCTACTGGAGGGCTTGTTATCTCGCAGACCTATAATTTCAGAGAGACAGGTCAGCGATGATTGATAAACTAGATGACGAGCTTTCCAGCAGCTGACTGAAAGAACACGTGTCAATTAGAGATGGGCACAACCGCATGAAAAGTCGCTTAACTATCGGTTATTCGATTGTTACTCAAGTATTCGGTATTTTTTTCAGGTATTTGATGCAGTTACTATTCAAGTTGCATTCATCGATTAATCAATGCATGTATGATGGAACTCCATTCCAGAGAGTATAAAATATTGCTGTTTTATTTTCTTTGTTTAACAGTTTTGGCAATTACTAATAAACATTATACTACAGAACGCTAAAGACCAACTACCATGCAATATACAATATATCAATTGATTTAATAAGGCATACAGTTTGTTTTAAACATATGAATTAATATTGGAGATGTCGCCATTTTGTAGCGGACGCACAGCCACCTAATGGTGGGATATGAGTTCGGAAGGATTTTTCGCGGTTTTCCTCGATCGGTAATCAAATGCTAGGTTGGTTAATTTGATCCGCTAATTTTCCTATTATCTCTTTCATCACTACATTTCATTTCCTTTTTCTTCACCGCCATACCAGCCATAGGGCTGATCACATCCTGTATGTGCTATGATCCAAAGCTTGTATGCTCCTCGACAGGTTACTGATCCAAGGCATTGGCTTGTAAGTTCTTGGAGACGTAAGGCTTACAAATAGGCGGGTAATAAGAAGTTTTGTCTATCGCTTATGGAAAACCAAATGTGCCAAAAGATACAAAATTGATACCGAATGAGGGGGACTTCAAAGAAGAAACAACTAGGTATTTGTCAAGAACACATCTGAAATATATGGTATTTTTACCAAAATTGTTAAAGCTTGTGGAAAAATGAAAGATAACGAAAAAGGTCCCAGTAAAGATGGGGATTCTTGAAAATATTCATGTTGCATTAGACAATTCTGAGCGTAACATTACCAGGTAGTTGTTTCCTGACATCCTAATTACAGTACGCAGCTCTAAGGAAAATGTAATTGAAATACAGCAGCTATATACTTTCATTCATTAAGAGCGTATTTCTATCACAAAACTTAAGCGTAAAATGTAATTTTACATTGCTGCCGTGATCCACAGTCAATTCACACAACTGTAACACCAACTTTTGCGGAAAGTATGCTTTTTATTTATTTCTATAAGGGCTGCCTTACACAAGTTAAGAGTAATGTCATTCCTACAACACAACCGCTTTAGCAATCTCCTCTGCTGTGAACAAACATAACCTTAACCGTTCAACGAATATCCTCTTTCATTGCTGGCGGTTGCAGATCTCTTTCTTCTCCTTCAAAACCGTGTTTTTAAATACCATCTATGAAAGAAAGCACTAAATATCCATTAACTTTTTCAACTTAATATATTTCTAAAACCTTCGAAACTCAAAATCAAACCTAAAAGGACTGCATTTGCATCGTTTAGTCAACGTTCTATCATCTCAGAGGTCTCTGTTTCAATTCCTGGCTAAGGTGGGAAATGTTTCTTTAGCCATGATCACTCCCTGTCCCCCTCAGAGTCTTTAAGTACGAATGTGAGAGTAAATATAAGTGTTACATTGTTAAAGAAATTATAAAACCAACGTTAAGAAATCCTACAGTTCAGCGAGCAATAAAAGCAGCATTTTTTCTCTAGTTAAACCACCGATATGACCACAGAAATTAAAAGAGGCTATATTAATGACTCCAGAACAAAAAACTGCAGGATGTTTTTATTCCGTGGAATATTTGGAATGTCTACTTGCATTTTCACCGTAGATTCTAGTGATATTCAGAACGTATCATATTTGCTTATTCATACCGAAATTTCAATACTCACCATTTGTTTTCGTAAGAGGGATTCCATAGATATCCATGTGGCAAAAAGACTATTAACCAATATTCAGTATACAAGTAACACGCCTTCTTATAACCAAAGAAGGGACATTTTACACACAGGTAAGGGACGTTTCACTGACTAAAACGTGAACGACCAGAAGGACCAAAAATGCCTTATATAAGAAACTTCAAGGTGGCTATGAACTCTATCGACAAACTTGTTGCCGAATACTTTGATCTACATGCGTAACCTATGGTCTCTGAGGGGGCAGATGTCCTTCCACGCTTGCTGGATAATGTCTACTAATTGTTCGTATCATGTTTTAATCTGATAAGACTCTGGTACACTTAGCAGTTTGTGTAAGTTTGGGCAACAATGAAATTGTTGTTCTCTGACCTATTTCATAGTCATCTCAGTCACCACCGGATCTCGGAACTTCATGGCCTAAAGATTACTGCACCGCGATCAATATAATGCCCTTAAATTTATGATATATGTCAAAATATAAAAATATACCTATGGAAAGCAATAAACATATAATATTCAGTATGCAGTAAAGAACGATAGACATTCGTAGAGTATCGAACTTCTCTGCACATTGAAATACTTTCCGCTCCAATTTCATGGGTGCATAGCTGAAGTAGGCAATATCTCCCAGCGAAAACTTTCCTAGAAGTTGATCAAAGTCAAAGTTTTCACGTTTTCACGTTAAATTTTTTTGCTGATATCTTGATCAATTTTCCTGAGCACTCTTTGAAATGTGTTCGACACTTTGATTCTTCTCAAGAATTCTCTCTTCTTCTTTTTTTTCTAGTCCCTTTATCGATGTTGTCAGAATAGAAAAGCTACCGTAAATGCATGGCAAAGTTTTCAAGTCAGAATCAATAGTAAGTCCTCACAAATTGCTATTGCTCAGAACTTTTCCTGTCAAGAATATCAATCACTGATTTCACTACATCAGAATTG
Organism: Hymenopus coronatus; assembly: GCA_030762935.1. Classification (NCBI taxonomy): domain Eukaryota; kingdom Metazoa; phylum Arthropoda; class Insecta; order Mantodea; family Hymenopodidae; genus Hymenopus; species Hymenopus coronatus. The sequence goes on along the minus strand of CM060892.1, from coordinate 126,981,681 downwards.
TAAGAATAATGCAACTCAGAATGACGCAGCTACATTTAAATTAAAGTTATTTTATTTGTTAACGACGCAGTCAATTGCCAAAAGCATATTAGCGCCACCAGTGTGCCGGAATTTCGTCCTGAAGTTCTTTAACATGCCTGTAAATCTACTGATTTGGGGCTGTCACTTTAAGCACACTTAAAACCCCGGGACTTTGAGTTCAGAAAGTCAGAGCTACCCTGACCTACGATGTAGTTACAGGTAATGTGACGAACTATTAGAGCACCTCATAGTTAATGAATTACGAGAGACTGATTTATCTGTAGTGTTGCAAAAGTCATTTCTAACGGCAAAAGAGGGGGAAAATGCAACAAGTGAGTGAACATTTCCTAAAAGTGACTATCAGATAATAAAATACCGAAAATATGATTAAGCAATTTACGTTCACCTTGAGGCGAAACGAATTTATGTAATAACCAGCCTTTTCTGTGATGTCTCACATCAAAGATGACATTTCAACATCTCAGAGCTCTAGTCATCACTCATCAGATATGACACCTATGGGCGTTTTCTTCTAGGGTTGTGCTTTACGAGCTCTACATCTATCAGCCTAATTACTAAGATTGTCGGCAGCTGAAGAGGCATGCCAATCTTCTGGGATGTCAGAGAGGATGATAATATGTATCACGTCTTACTCTGTTTTGATAATGGCGATCGACATTTTGAACAGCTGTTATAAAGAAACAATTTTTTGCAATATAGGTAGGATAGATATTGAAACGTATCGAGTTGTTCATTAATGCATCTCTTTTAACTAAATAGTAATACAGGGCCAGAAGAAAATGATAGTTCATTACTTAATTTGTAACACAAAATCTAATTGGATTCAAACAACGTAACATTTCTGACACGCCATCATCAATTAATGAGTCATGGCAGCCAATTCGCTTTGATTTAAAGGATATGTATGTGTGTGTGTATATGTGTGTGTGTGTGTGTGTGTGTGTGTGTGTGTACATCGTGTTAAAATTTAACATGCCCACTCATGGTGCAACAGCTTCAAAATTTCTTTTCTTTTGCAGTAATTAATACTGTCATGAAGGTTTTTCATGAAGGGTAGATTTGTAATCTATGAGGAAAGAAAGAGAGAGAGAATATGACTGTTCGGATAGGATTAGCATAAACCAGACGCCATCAACTCGCTTGATTTTGTGGCGCAGCAAACAGGCTTGCTTCGTGCATGTAGTGGATAAACACGTGACAGCAGGGATTGTTTCTCTTCTTTGCACAGTGTGTTATTTGTCAGTTTGTTATATCGGGAATGGAAAGCAATCCAACACGCAAACTGTCGACTCCTACATTTATGCCTGCCTAGGAAGAATCTTTCTTATGTATAGAAAGTAGCTTAATAAGAGTGCGATAAAATACTGCACTCACAAAATACAATTAGCAGCGTCAATACGCAACCCATGCAAGTGAGTACAACAGTTTCCAAGGAGAAGAACGTTTCTTTCGAATTAATTATCATTGCTTTCCGTGCAGTTGGTCAAGCGGTCTACAGAAGGCGATTCACAGGAGCATCGAGAAAATTTGCTCTCCCTGTTTTAATCGGAGGACAACCAGTTGGTGATACCTGGCCTAGGAACAGGACCGGGCAAAGCTGATTACTCGATATCCGGATATTAGAGACCGAACGCATGACCGAGTAAAAAGAAGTGGAGCCAGTTATTATGTGCGGTTTTTTCATTCAGCTGGTCCTTCAGTTGCATTAGTTAGGACACAGGTGTAGAAACTGATGGTGAAAATGCATACATATGGTAGAATATTAACGCAAATTGCTAGGAAATTTCATGTAAATGTCATAGTTATGGCTATTGCAGATCCTAACGTCTCATACATCTTTTTTATTCGTTGTGGCTTTTCACTTTTACTGCACCCAAGCAAATGTCTTGGCTTCCTCGACATCGATGATGCCTACCTTCAGTTAAGTAATAGAACAAAAGGAATCGGTATGTATCTTAAGTTGAGCTTCGTATGAGTTAAAATGTCAAAAGAAAAAAATGATTGCTGTGCTACATTCACATAACTTTTTCTACTTAGGCTTTAACAAACTATTCCTACAAAAGATATTCTTCTATCCAATTCACGTAACAGGATAAACGTTAGAGAAAACCTTTTATTGCGATATCATTTCTTTTTACAAAGGAAATATGGAAATACAATAAGCTAAAGCGACAGTCAACTCTTATAGAAGCCGGTCGCTATGTGACGTATAGAAATGTCGTTCTCTTTGCTTAACTAAGATAAAAAACATAAATAACGACTTCCCATTTGAGGAAAAAGTAAGTATTGGGACTCTTAGGCTACATTTACAATGAATTGCAAGCGCAACCGTAACGTAAGCGCAAGAGTTTGGACTCATATTATTTAATGTAAGCATTTACATAGAAACGCACAAGACGCAACGCAATGCAATGTAACGTAAGAGTTCGCAAACTCCAAACTTTATCCTTGCGTTGCGTGCAAAGAGGAGCAATTCTTCTTCTTTTCTCTATGCACTCGTTGCCTATGAATTCAACAACAGACGATCGCACTGCAAAGATTTTATAGGGCCTGCTGTATATGCATGCTCTTTTATTTGGCCGTGCAGTGCCGCGCTATCTTGAATTTCCCTCAAGAGGTTATGACAGTCTCTTTGCGATTCCTTCTTTGATTTAATTAATGTAACTATCACATGCGCCTAGATTTCTTGGTCATCATAAACCGAAGGCTCAGAGAGATAATTCTTAGTTCATTAAATATGAAGCGTTATCACTTTCTGTTGTCTCTATGCTTATACTATTTTCAAAAATTTTGAATGAGCAATTATTGTGACGTCACAGCCGTGAGCGCCAGTTTTAGCATGTAATTTTATAACACATTTACTTTTAAAAATTGAGTGAATTTTCTTATATGGTATTGTTGCGGAGCGCTTCGAAGATATCCGGAAGTAATTTACAAATTTAGCAACCCGTGCCAACTTCTTGCGTTACACTTAGGTACGACTGCATTGTGAACGGTCTTCCCTAGCGCTTGCGATTATGTTCCGTTACGTCTCCACTTTTATATCGTTGTGAATGTAGCTTTAAAATTCCAAAAAGCAATATCTTGGAAATGGTAAGCTCCAGAACAAAAATGTATTTGACATAAATTGTGTGATGTCGACCTTTACATGTTAAATATTTGCCAACCTCTTGTGGTTTAACCGTAATACAAAAATCTTTCAGAGACTATTTTCAAGAAATCCAGATAGAATATTATATTTGTCATGTAAATATCTTCAGTATATAGAATTTTAATCAAAATTGTTAGACATTTTTGAGAAATCAAAATTTCGAACATTTTCCCACGTAAAGGGTATTTTAGGAGGGGAATTTTCTTGAAAATTTTTATGTCGTTTCCTTGGAAAATGTTGAAGTTAAATAGCAAGTTTGGTATTTAATTGGTTTATTATTTTTGTGTATGCTCTTCACAGATGCTCACGCGGATACACGCACACGCGCGCACGCCTGGCTATTTTTCTAAAATGTTTTATTTTAATTCAAGGACCCTAAAGGCTATATATCCAGTGAAATCTCTGTATTGCATTTTCCCAAAAATACAATACCTTCTCTACTTGCGATGTGCGAAGTAAAGAATGTAAAAATGTGATATGTACATTCAAATGAATATCTGTTGCTCAAAAAAAAAAAACAAAAAACAAACATTCTTACAAAAGATTATTTTTATCTGCATTATGCTAATCGACATAAACATTAGCATAAATGGTCTTTATACTTGCTTCGTTGTAAGCAGAGGGCAAATAAAACGCTACGCTAAAGCAATAGTCCAATCTTTTAAAAAGTGTCACTACGCGATTGTCATTGATATTCGGTCTCTTTCCATGGCAGGAGTAAAACAAAAGAGAATGCAATGGATGAAGACTTCCTGAGTTGGAAAAGTTTAAGTATTTTATAATTAAAACCAATTACAGGGAACATCTCGGAAATCGTTAACTCTAAAAAAATATGTATATGACATAAATTGTGTGTTTTAACTAAATCTAAACGTTTATGTAATAGCTTTTTGTCTGTTTACAGCTATATAAACGCCATTCAGAATGAACAGGAATTCAGAGATTATTTCCAGAAAATTCAATACATATAATTTGTCATGTGATAATCTTTAACATATGATATTTTAATTAATATCGGTAGAGCTATTTTTGAGAAAATCAAATATTTAAAGGATAGTTTGGAATGTGGAGAATTGTCTTGAAAACATTTATGTTGCATTTTTAGAAAATGCTGAATTTAAACATCAAATTTGGTATTTAACCGACTTTTCGTTTTTGAATTATGCAGTTTAGACACACACAAACGCATGCTTACACGCAGGCCTGTACGTTTTTTTTTTTTTTTTTTTTTTTTTTTCCATGGGACCCTAAAACGTTTATTTCCAATGAATGAATGTTTGGTGGAATGCAAAAGTTTCTGTAGCTATGTACACATGTACTAGTACAAAGTAATAGAAAGTAAAAAAACAGTCGGAATGTGTGTTTTAGCATTTCTTGGAGCAATTTGTAACCAGGCAGCCATAAAGCCTGTCATAACAAACATTCGAATGAACAGGGATAATAGCAGTTGCAACTTTATTGCTGCTCTTTACCGAAACGATATCCTTGTGCTCTCTCACAACTTGTTTTATATCTTTCGGAAGTTGAGCAAGAAGAAGTGAATGAGAGCTGAAGCTATTCTTGTAACGCTGACCCAGTTATGTTGTACGCACAGAGAAATAATGCCAAGGTATACCCAAGCAGGCGCGGCGGAAGTTCTACTCACGCTTCTACTCCTACACTCCTTACCGATGTTATTAATTCGCCACGCAACGCGCTCTGTGAATTGTAAATGTGCTGCACGTGCCTCATCTTGTTTACAAGGCTTGTAGATACTGCACAGAAATAGTGAAATATCTCGGTGTACTCCTGGATTGACGACTCACATGGAAACCAGACATAAGTAATAAACTCAAACTAGCCCGAGCCAGACTGGCAAAGCTCTACCCTCTTCTCAACAAAAGATCTTCATTCAAACTTGACACGACTCTATGAAGACCACTCCTACTATACGCCTGTCCAGTTTGGGGAGGAACCAGTCCTTCCGAAATAAAACGTATCCAGACATTTCAAAACAAAATATTGCGAATCTCAATGAATACACTATCGTTTATCAGAAACAGTCAACTACATAAAGAAACGGCAATTAACTCATTCAACAGTCAATTTCTTCACAAGCCGAACAGTCCTACAGCAAGCCTAAAGACGCCTCAAGAGCCATTCACTATTCTCTTGGCAGAAATCTAGCTATTCAACTCGTATCAAGAGTCGCCTGCCACTGGACCAGCTCTCACAGCAGGGCTTTCTGTAAACTAAAAACAAAAATGTATCTACTTAAGACGGGCCCAATGGAGCTCACCTCATTTCACTGTTATTCAGTATCATACATGTATATAATGTCTAGAATCAATGACCTGTAGAGCGCACATGTGCTGATCGATCAATAAATCATTAAAAAAAAAAAAAAAAAAAAAAAAAAAAACACCTAAATTGACATATTGGACAAGTCAATACGTTGACACTTGCACTATTTTGTTTAGACAAGCACATGCACGTATTTCAGAATACGAAAATTATTACTTTGGGTTTAAATAATTGTTATGAAAATGAATTTCGTATTCGGATATTCATTCCCTTCGGTTTGTAAATAGAGTCTTAAAAACTATGATATGTCTAAAAATCAACATCCATTAAAAATATTCCCGCATGTGAGATTTGTGGTGGACAAAGCGGTGCTGGGGCGAGTTTTCTCCGGAAACTCCGGTTTCCCCCGCCATCGCATTCCCCGGTGCTCCATCATCATTCATGTATCATCAGTGTCACCGCCTGCGGTGCCATTAGTAGTTAAAGCGAGCGTTAAGCACTACCAAAAAAAAATTAAGAATATTCAAAACAAAAAATCTGATGTGTTCCATTCACATGACTTTCTCTATATCTCTGCAACAAATTATTGTTAAAAAGCTTATGCTTACATTTTCTTCATGCTAATCGATTAAAAAAAAAAAAAAAAAAAAAAAAAAAAACTAGCAGAAATATTCTTATTTCTTGCTTCCTTGAAAATAGAAGCAAAATAAGGGAGTACCATAGCTTAAAGTGATAGTTAAAAACTGGTTGCTATGTGACTAAAGTTCCTTTGTTTGCATGGACAGCAGTTGACAAATTCCTGTATTAGAAAAGTATAAGTTTTTCACAGCTGAAACAAAAAACAAGGAATATCTCAAAAACAAACAACTACACGAAAAAAAATGTACATAACATAAATTGTGTGTCTTAAAGTGCTCTACATTTGTTGTGTGGTAAGTTTTTGTCCATCTCTTTGGTTTAGCAGTTATGTAAAATTCCGTAAAATTGACCCAGAATAAAGTAGTCTTCAGAGGCTATTCCCAGAAAATTCAAAATATACATTTTTTTTGTCAGGTAAATTATGTTTAATATATGACATTTTAATCAAAGTCGTTAGAGCCGCTTTTTAGAAAATGAAAATGTTCGAAAAAGTTCCATGTAAAGGGTAGTTTGGGGTGAGGAGATTTTTCTCAAAATCTTCGTGTCGCATCCCTGGAAAATACTAAACTTAAATACCAAGTTTGGTATTTTACCAACTTTTCGTTTTTGAGTTATCGTGTTCACAGACTCACGGACACACAGGCACACACGGATCTTTTTCTGAAAATGCTTTTTTTAGATACAGGGGATTCTAAAACATATATTTCCGGTGAAATCTCGGTATCGAATTTTTGGGTGGAGTGCAATACTTTCTCTATACAATATGCACATAGTGCGTGTAGAGAAAGTAAAAAATGTAATAAATTTTTAATTAAAGCTACAGACGAATAAGTAATCAAAGCTTTTATATCTACTTGACGTAAATATATCAGAAATCATATTTTTATTTGAATTGTATGATAAATGAAAATTAATTATATCTAATTTTTAACATATACTTGACTTTCGCTACCCATTCTTTAACAAAGTATTCCTACACGAGGAAGGGACCAAAACATCAAAAAGGATTCTGGACTGCAGTGAGAAGTAGAATAGAAGATATAGATAGAAAATTTGGGGTGACCTGAAAATGAAATGCCGCTTTGTTTATAGAAGAAATAAAGAAACAATGGTCAAAAGAGGGGTATGTAAATATATGTAATAAACAAGACAGGGAAAGATTAGCGTGGGTAGGAGAGGTAGTGGTATTTACTGTATCTCCGAAGTGAAACAAAGGACATCATTTCGATGTTTCCATGATAGGATTTGTATTTCTAGTTCGTGAGTTCGCTATTATGCGCCATGGTGAAGAGGGATCAGCTCGTCGCCCACAGATGACACTGTAGGACGAAATTACGACTTGTGGACGCGAAATTTTGCCCAGGAATCTTCTTTTTTCTTGGAATGGGGCTCTTTTACGTCAAAATAAGCATTACACGGGACCACCGGTTTTACTTCCCTTCCGAAGGAAATGTTAAGAATTTTTATGTCCGAAAAAGTCCATCGTACTCCGCCAGGTTTGAACCTGCAAACTTGGATTTTAGAGGCTAGCATAGTAACCTTACACCACGGAGGGCGACAGCGTAGATGAGAACAAAAGCAATGCTGTATTTTATGCGGGGAGAAAGAAAACAGCGTTAGGACAATTGTGTACTGGCAGATTTTAACTAGCAATAGTTCAATTGAGTTCTGCAACTCTTTTAACATACGGAGGGATATTTGCACACGTCAAATACGGGGCAGTTGTGCCACCTGGTATATCAGAATATTCTTATATTGTGGTGTTCATCATACTGGTCATTGATGTAAACAAAACAGCTTTTTATATGTAAAGCAACTCATACATTACTATAACAATTAATCATTTGCAACAGAACTTCACTTATATTTATGAATAAACATAAATAAAATGAACACACTTATTTATAAAGATAAGTAAAGTTTTGTTGTGAATTATTAATTGCTATATTAATAAAACAGGCTTTATTAATCTCATGAAACGTTTGAATGAATGTTATCCATACATTTATGATTAACAAAGTGACGAGTAAGTCACTAAGAGTACATAAAATTAAGTAGAATTAACCAGAATCTTCAGCAATAAATTGTAACAAACCATGTAAATTATAACTATTGATGGTGATGCTGATTCAATACGAAGTTCGGCCGGGCTGAGTTATGGGAGAGACCACAAACCGATCTCGAAATTCAGGCAATGGATGATACCGTGGGGTTGCTGCCATTCCCCATCCGCGGAATGGTGATGAAAGAACGGGGAACGCTGATACTGGGAGCCCAATTCGGGGCCCTCACACCAGAGACAGACGTGCTACCACTATGCTAACGGAACAGAGGTGTCAAATCCCCTAAACTTATTTAACTATTATAATTTTGGCTGTTTAAAATGTCCCCCTCCATGTCATGGAGTCGATTCAATCGGTGTAAATACGAGTGCACTGAAACTTCGAAGTAAGACTCAGTTTTCTGTTCGAAAGAATTGAAATGACGAGAACTCATAAGTGAAACGTCCCCATTTCCCACTGTATTAGTGCTAATTTCATGAGTCCGCCCCCATTAAAAATGTTGGCATCCTTCTCTTTAGATTCTTGCTTGGATTATAGTAAAAGTACTTATATACAATGCTCGTATATACACCTTCATCCTCCTGGATCATTTTCCATCCTGGAACGATACATTTTTGCTTTCTCTACACGTACGATGTCCATAGTATATAGAGAAAGTATTGCATTCCACCCAAAAATTCTTTACTAAAGTTTCACCAGAAATAGACGTTTTAGGGTCCCCAGCATCCAAAAAAAAAAAAAAAAAAAAGAAAAAAAAAAAAGCATTTTTACAAAAAGGTCCTCTGTGTCCGCCTGTGTATGAACACGATAACTCAAAAACGAAATTTCAGTAAAATACCAAACTTAAAGTTTAGTATCTTTCAAAGATATTTACATAGCAAAATGTTCGAAATTTTTATTTTCTCAAAAATTGCCTCTAACGATTTTGACTAAAATGTCGTGTATTAAAGGCATTTAAACGGCAAATAAAACGTATATCTTGAATTTTCTAGGCATAATCTCTGAAGAACCTCTTTATTATGAATGAATTTTGCTGAATTTTGGGTAACTGGTAAACCATAAGAGATAGACAAAAACTTACAACACAAAAATGTAGGTCACGTTAAAACACACAATTTGCCATATACGTTTTTTTTTCGTGGAATTGATCATTTCTGAGGTATTCCTTGTTATTTGTTTCAGATTTAAAACATTTAAACTTTTCTCACACGGAAAGTTGTAAATTCCTGGCCCTGCATAGAAACAGATTTCAACCACATGGCAACCAACTTTTAAATGATTTGACTATCGCTCGCTCACACACACACACACACACACACACACACACACACACACACACACACACACACACACACAGACATACAAGGTCATTTTTCCGAAAATGATTTTTTTTTTATCCAGGGTTTACAAAATATGTATTTCTGGTGAAATCTCGGTGTTGAATGTTTGGGTGGATACATTACCTTCTCTGTCTACTATGCACATTGTGCGTACATGCTAGAGAAAGTAAAAATGTAATCCGGCAATACGGTTTTTACCCATAAAATTTACTCCAGCGCACCTAACACATACATACTACAAAGTATTTTTTATGTGTTTTAGAGTTTTAAATGTTTATCTCAGGCTATGTTAAAACATGATAATGTGCCCAGCTCCTTTTATTCAAATAAGTGAATAACCCCTGAGCAGAAACAAACGGAAAATACTAGACTTTTGATCGATGGAAAATGAAAATGAGTACTGCTGCTGAAATGTATAAATAGAGACCAATGATGGTGGGTTGTATTTACAGATTATATTTCTTTAACGACCAGATATCAGCACCCATCCGAGAAATTATAGTTAGAGTGCTCCCGGCCGAGTGCTCCCGGCCAACTGGGATCTACACCGAAAGATGCTGCGAGTATTCACCTAAAGTCATTCAAAGGAATCTATAAATACCCTATATAAGGGGTTCTAAGCATACTCAGTTTAGGTTACCATCTGAGAGCTTGGCAGTTCCCAGGTCCCTGACACATACATGTTTCCAATATTGTTTCTGCAATACACTTTTGTATAGTTGAGAATTAGAGGAGTACACTTTTTATGTACTCCTACCTACGCCTACTTGCTGCAATGACAATCGCGTACAACAGCTTTTAAAACATTTGACCATCATTTTAGTTTGTCGGCCTCCGTGGTGTAATGGTTACCATGCTGACTTCATATACCCAAGGTCGCGGGTTCAAACCCGGCGGAGGACGATGGATTTTTTCGCGTGTAATAATCCTTAGCATGACTTCCTTTGGAAGGGAAGTAAAGCCGTTGGTCCCGTGTCGTAGATTTACGGCCCGTAAAAGAACCTCAAGCCTGATAGTGAGGCCTCTGAGCAAAACTAAGCGGTCTTTCACACCCAATTTAGAATGGGACGCTGAGAACCACAGTAGTTAAAGAGCATCTACAAATAACACGCAATTTACATTTTTTTCGTTTAGTTCCCTTCTACTTAGGAACTAAGTAATAAGAACTTTCTGCTAATGTTTATCTCGTATATCTTGGTTTAAAAAGACTCTTTTGTAAGAAGTTTGTTTGTAGAGCAGGTAGAGAAGGTCATGTGAATGGAACACATCAGATTTTTTAAGTTATAGTGCATAACGCCCGCTCTTACTTCACGGGGCACCAATGTTGCGCCTAGAAAGTAGTAGATAGCCATGACCTTCCTTAAAGCTGCATTAGTCAGGCGTTCTGCCTGAGAGCCTACAGTTAGGTGGTTTATTGAAAACAGTTTATCTTGGATTGCGTTCAGAACGTTATCTGTTGCGGCTGTTACAGGTACACAAATTGCTACAAGAAGCAACAACGGATCACGCTACCAATTTCCTCACCATCCCATCAACTCACTTGAATCATGAACTCTGACCTTAGCAAAGAAACGCCTCTATAATAAAGATCAAGGAGCTAGAGCACTCCCTTCGTTTTTGTGTCCGTACTTAATAGCCAGGTATTGAAGTTCCTAACACAATTGAATTATGTATTCATCACAGTAAAATAATTTGCTCAAAGTGTTATATCTCACGACGTGTAGCTCTAAAATGTAAGCTTTGGCGATTTCGAAGTCAGAAAATTACACTACGTCATTGTATTATGGAATTAGTTTTTGTCTAGTTTAACACTTCGAATACCAAGTTAATTATCAAAACTCAAAACTCTCAAATGTAAATAATCTCTGAGCAGTTTACAGTAAAAGTATATAACAATAAAATAAATTTACCTGAAGGTTAAAAAAGAAAGAAAAAAGCATGCATAACAAATTTGGACCCGACTTGCATATAAGTCCCAGGCTGTTCTATTTTTTTTTTTAAACTAACGTTTGGATTAACTCCGTCGATGCTTCCTGTTGAACTCAGCTGCCACTTCTGTAACCAACCCTCGAAATCACAAAGACATACATATCCACTCTTTTGATTATCGTCAGTATCATAATTTATTAATACTCAAAATAACAGAAAAAGAACAAGTAGTAATGTCTTTCTGAAAAAGCGGTAACCATAGGTCTTGTGCCGTATTACTTTCTGTTTGGTGGATATTCCTAAATTGGATGACGTCACTCCCATTCTGTGTCCCTTGAAATTCTGAAATAGTGTCAATTGTTGATTTTTAGCATTGGAATTTTACCAAAAATACAATGTCTTGGTTAGCTAACCGTAGAAACATTCTTTAACCTCGGTCGATTATTCTCGGAGAGAATGATCACTAATGTAAATTATCACATACGACAATATTACCTCTATTTGCATTAGGCATTAATTCTCACACGTATTCCTCTTATAATTTAGTGCTATCATAGCTATTTTTATACTTTAGAGCGACTTTGTGAGGCGTGGCGTCACTTCCCTTACTCTCGCGCGCCTTTTTCTTTCCGCTTACATAAATCACACATTGTTAGCGTGACGAAATTAAAAATTTTTTCTGCTACATAAAACCAAAAGTTTGCCTTCGGCTTACTCTCAGTCTAAAATAACAAAAATTATATCAAAAATAATGTATTCAGCTCCAGTAAGTTTCCAGGCTTTATAACTATCCTGTAGAAACTGCCGCAGAAATCAAGTCAAAAATGTATGATAATCTTACATTAGATTCGTCAGAATGGTATAAAAAGAAACACATAGTGTGCAAAAATTATAGTGAGAATATTCTTTGGCATATTTTGAACAAAGCTATAGTATAATTTAGAGATGATTTTTATTATCTTCTATCTTTATATTATTATTATTATTATTATTATTATTATATTGCTGATCTTATATTTATTCTTATTTTATGAGAAAGTATAGTTTCTATTTAAAGGTATAAAATTGATACATTTTTCTATGAGTACCAGATAACCCAATTACTCAGGCATTTGATTTGTGCAGAAATTCCTCTGTGCGTTAAAATAGTTGCATAATTCAACGGGGCAATTTCAAGTTAAAACCGGCCAGTGGGGAATTAGTGAGAGATACCTTCGTTTTACCGCCCGCAATGAACGCGACCCACTATATGAGAGGAATAATGCGAAGGTCACTCAGCCAGTCGCCATTTTACCGGTTTAAACCAAACCTATAGTGTATTTGTTTAAACTTGAAACAGCACCGTTGAATATTATGAATAATCAGAATATTAGTAAATTAAACGTATTACATTATATGTTTCGAATTATCACCACAATTAAAACATTTACACCTATAGTTTCCAATCGCTGGTCCACGGACCACATGTCGCCTCCGTGGTGTAATGGTTACTAACTTCATACACCCAAGGTCGCGGGTTCAAACCCGGTGGAGGACGATGGATTTTTTCGGGCGTAAAATTCATAGTATGCCTTCCTTAGGAAGGGAAGATTTACGGCACGTAAAAGAACCTCAAGATAGAGAGGCCTCTGAGCAAAATTAAGCGGTCTTTCACGCCCAGTTTAGAATGGGACACTGCGAACCATAATACATATATAAAACGCAATTTCCTTTCCTTTCCTTTCCACAAGTGTTTCGAGAGGCCTTGGGAGTGGTTCCTGGGACAGTTAAGCAGCAAATATAAAAATATAACTGTAATTGTTACCTTCTCTTTCACCACACAGGTAGAGAAGGTATTTTCATCCTACTCAAAAATTCGGTATTGCAATTTCACTGTAAATCTATATTTTGAGGACACCTTAGTGCAGAACAGCATAACTTAAAAACAAAAATTCAATTAAATACCAAACTTGCTGTTGAAGTACAGCATCTTCCAAGGATCTGACAAAAAGATTTTCAAGATAATCCTCCGCCTCAAACTATCCTTTACATGGAACATTTTTTGAAATGTTTGATTTTCTGAAAAATCGCTCTAACATTCATATTAACGTACCATACGTTTAAGATATTTGAATGATAAATATAATATTGTATATAACATATCTTGAATTTTCTGGGAATAGTCTCTGAAGTTCTACTCATTCTGGATAACTTTCGCATGATTGATATGATACCTCTGGTTGTAATGCTCATAGTCACACGGACAATACCCCCGCGCGAGAAACTTTTCTCTTTTTTTTTTTTTCTGGAAAGGCTTGTTTGGATTCAGGGAGACCAAAGTAAGAAAATTTCCGTATCAAAGGATGGATGAATGCATACTTTCGCTACCAAATATGTACGTGCTAGAGAAGGTAAAAATTAATGATTAAAAAATAAACCCTTGGCTGAAGAGGGAAATAACCATAAACATCCATGAGCTCAATTTCTATTCCTGTCCTATATTCATTAACACAGTCCACTTCTGTGAGAACTCTTTCCCATAATTGAAGCAGCCTAAAAACGAATTTAGATATTCCATTTAAATAAAAGAGTTTGTTCCTTTTCAGTAAAATCTGAAGCTACAGAATGTAGCCAAATTTTAAGAAATAGTAATTAACTCCCGCATGTTAATTTTCGGTTCATGCAAGTCGCACTTTAAGAACGTTCAGGCTTACCCACTTACTAAAATTCGTGTAATTAAATATACACACTTCTTTTGCTAACAACTGCAAATTGATTTTTGCCAGGCGTTTCTTCTCAAACTTGGATAACAATGATTATCATTCCACGGAGAATTACAAGATGTTGGCAAATTTCCAATGCAAAACTCCTTCTTTTACTCAGCACCTGCTTTGTATTCATCTTTGTTACAGTGCACTTGCCATATACTTTTATTTTTAATATTTATGCAGGGTGTGTTAATGATTACACAGAAATGTTTTTTAAGGATTGTACACGTGTCCGAGATAAACAATAATGCATGGTCCACAGTTAAATGTAACGCCGTTGTAAGGTGTCAAACATGTTGGATAGGTAGTTTCGGACTAAAAAATTCAATGCCATAGCCTGGATTTGAACCATGGAGCTCTCGATCTCAAGCGGGTTGCTCCAATCACCGAGCTACCATGGTAACATGCCGGCACGGTATTAAATTTTCCAACCGTCTCTACCTATCTTTCAGTCTGATTCTACCTATCCAACTCCTGCCCTACACACGACTTGTGTGGATAACCCAATTGGGCATAATGGTTGCTAAACTATGAAGTTTGGGACTTGTAAGTCGCCATTGAGTTATGTCATCTCCAAATAATTTGAGATCACCTTGTGGTATACAGGAAAACATGCGGATCAGTTGAGGAATTTAATTACGAGCCGGCATGTTGCCAATGTAGCTCAGAGGTTAGAGCAACCGGGTGATGCGTGGTTCAAATCCCGATTATATCATTGAATTTTTCAGTCTGATTCTACCTATCCAACTCCTGCCCTACACACGACTTGTGTAGATAACCCAATTGGGCATAATGGTTGCTAAACCTGGGACTTGTAAGTCGCCATTGAGTTATGTCATCTCCAAATAATTTGAGATCACCTTGTGGTATACAGGAAAACATGCGGATCAGTTGAGGAATTTAATTACGAGCCGGCATGTTGCCAATGTAGCTCAGAGGTTAGAGCAACCGGGTGATGCGTGGTTCAAATCCCGATTATAGCATTGAATTTTTCAGTCTGACTCTACCTATCCAACTCCTGTCCTACACACGGCTTTTGTGGTTGATTTCATATGGAGATAAGTCGGTGTTAAAGCAAAGCCGGATGAAAAAGTAACTTAGAAGATCTTTGAAAGTGCTGCATGAGTAAAGAAATATCGGTTTTCAGCAACTCGTTGTTGATATATTGCAACAAAAATCTTTCCAACCTAAATCAAATCACTTGAACATCGATTTCCGTTATTTAACCTACACATTTTCTTGAGCGCTCGGCCTCCTAGTCTACATTCGGTAGGTTTCGCGCAATTTCTGAAGCACAGGAAGGCGACCCCATTGACAAATAAAGTACACTATACGCCCTGATATAGTGACTTTCTAAGCTTTCATTCTGTCTCCAAATATCAGAGCTCTGCACGTACGCTGTGTTTTGTTTAATAATTCAGCTAGTTCGCGGTAAATTAGATAATCTATTCACCATAAAAGCTTAGGGCCTAAAGACAAAAACTTTCTTTTGATGACAACACTGTGGAAAGACAGTGGCCCGGGCTCTCTCTCTCTCTCTCTCTCTCTCTCTCTCTCTCTCTCTCTCTCTTCCCCTTTACCCTTGCTTCACCGTAAAACCAGCAATAAAGAAAAGGTGCGCGCCTAGTAGAGGCGTTTGTTTGGCTTAATGCACCCCCAAAGGGCACAGGTTCGGTTTTTTATTTTTTGTTTAAATTCCGTATGAATAAGTGCTGCAATACGTATACTCAAGGTGCAACTCTGATTGGCCAGTGCAATAACACTACTATCATTTCCTTTGTTCTGCTTAATGAGGATAATTAATATGCTGACGCATGTCTATAAGGCAATATGCAGAACACGTGCACTTTCTCTGAACTTGAAGATAATGCTCCTTAAATACAATGAATCAAGAAATAGTGCTTATTCAATACACACCAGAAAATTTTGAAGAGTGCGACAATCGCTCCTTCGTCGTTATCAATTTTGCCTTGAAAATGAGGTCACCATTTCAAGCAGTTCCCATAAATTTATGTAAAAACCTTAATGCTTTTTCTTTTTTTCTTTCTTTCACTCTTAAAACCATTTCGCACTTTGAAGTACAGTATGCCAAAGTATTAAGCATGATTAACTCTTTGTAAGCAAAAATTGTAATTAATGTACTGAAAGGTATTTTGAAATTAAAATTCATAAATTGAAACACGAATTTAAAAATTAGGCTGATACTGCATTATGGTCTAATAAAAAAGGTGGGCAATATGAACTCGAATAACACTTACTGTTATTCGAAAGCTAATATCATAACAATTGCACCAGAGAACCCAGTGGCAAACTGGCACTTTAGAAACTTATAGCCGTAACTTCAAAATTTGAGCAGAGAGGCAATAGGTCTCCTATTTCAAATTACTTGTTTAAGACATCTTATTGTATCATCAAAATACTTCGGTGCATGCAGTTCACTATAATTCATTACTCCTCTTGTTTTCTTGTGTATGCCTTGGATATTCTCGCCTCGGTTTTTAAGAGTTTAAATTATGAAAACACTTTAACTTCTATAGTCATATTGAGGGGTTTGACTTGAGAAAATCTGATGATATTAGTAACTCGGAACTGTTGGTATGAAAGTTAGGTTTTACTGCTTCTACTGCCCACCTTTTGTAAGTAGAGAGAATATTACATTTCACCCAAAAGTTTGAAACAAAAAGAAAGTATTTTAGTAAACTGTCCCTTTATATGTGTATGTATGCATGCATGTATTTGCGCATGTGTGTACGTGTGTGTTTGTGCTTATTTTTATGTTCTATGTTCCTTGTAGCTTCTACATCGTTACACAGTTTTCGGCCAAACTTTGTGGAGATAACTTTTGACACAAAGCAAAAATTACTGACGCAGGATAAATTATATAATGTATTGGAATGCCTATAAAACTCACAGGATCATCGATATACTTTTTGAGATTGTCGTAATAATTTGAACATTATCTATACAGGAAAAAAAATATGACGAGTTCCATTCACATGACTTTCTCTACATCTCTGCAACAAATTATTGTTAAAAAGATTATTCTTCTATATACGTCATGCTAATCAGAAAAAAATAGCAGAAATAGCCTTATTACTTGCTTCCTTGTAAGTAGAAGCAAAATATGGGATTACAATATGTTAAGTGATAGTCAAAAACTGGTTGCTATGCCTCTGAAGTTCCTTGTTTGTTCCTTGCAGTTGACAAATTCCTGTATGAGAAAAGTATAAGTTTTCATAGCAGAAACCAAAAACAAGGAATGTCTCAGAAACGATGAACTCCACGAAAAAAATGTATGTAACATAAATTGTGTGTTTTAACGTGCTCTACATTTTTTGTGTGGTAAGATTTTCTCCATCTCTTACAGCTTAGCAGTTATGCAAAATTCCGTAAAATTCATCCAGAATAAAGTAGTCTTCAGAGGCTATTCCCAAAAAATTCAAGATATACATTTTATTTTTCAGGTAAATGTCTAATATACGTTATTTTAATCAAAATCGTTAGAGCCATTTTTGAGAAAATCGAAATTTTCGAAAAAAGCTCCATGTTAAGGTTAGTTTGGGGTGGGGGATTTTTCTCAAAATCTTCGTGTCGCATCCTTGTAAGACACTAAACTTAAATACCAAGTTTGGTATTTTACCGACTTTTCGTTTTTGAGTTATTGTGTTCACAGACACACTGATACACGGACACACACACAGGGACCTTTTTGTGAAAATGCTTTTTTTTGGATATTGGGGACCCTAAAGCATATATTTCCGGTGAAATCTCGGTATCGAATTTTTGAGTGGACTGCAATGCCTTCTCTATACACTATGTACATAGTACGTCTAGAGAAAGTAATAATCGGTTGGGCTTTCACGGCCTCAAAATAACAAAGAAGCAGCGAGATTATACATCATTCGTTGTTATCGTCTCTTCCATTGATCATGGAGAATGACACAGCCAAATATATAATTACAAAGCTATTGTGTATATAGATGCAAAAGGCACTATAATCTCATAGTGCAGAAATTAACAGAATTTCGAACTGCACTATATTAGACTATAATAACAGCAACAGCACTAAACCAATCAAAATACCACTTCTTCATCATCTTATCTATCTTCATAAGATGTTTTGTTGTGTATTGATAGAAAATAATACAAAACTATTCAAAATAGTCCCATTGACTGCAAAAGCTCTATGTTGCTCAAACATGCTAACATAAAGTTAACAAGCACACATACTTAAATACATACATACATAAATACATACATAATTCATTTATTTTGCGGGCACACTTCTGACATTCACGTATTATTTGTAGTTTCTCAATTTTTGTGAACAGTGGGTTTCCTTCTCTATAGGGAATTTGTAATGCTTTATAAGCAGAAAAATAAAATCTGACGATATATAAAAATTATAGTGGGCTTGAATAATAGAACCAGCATCAAACCAGATGAAGTACCGCTTTTTCTTATTCTTCATCATCTTCTCTTGTATGTACTAATTTTGTTGGTTTTTCTTTTGGTTTTGTTTTACTTAAACTGATATTACTTCCCAACTGAGATTTTCTCTGCAAATAGCGACGAGGCAGCCCAAATGTGGCAACGTGAAACTCACCACTAAATTCTCAAGAAATCATTACAAAGGTTGTACAGCCGTACTTTATCTTAGTGTTTTCTTAGTTACTTTCTTTCTTTCTTTCTTTCTTTATAGTGCCCTGTGAGTTTTAACTAACCACCTATCTGTTTAAATGTGTTGGCAATCATTTCTAAATGCGTCCAAAGAAAGGCACGACTATTAATCAAGTGTAACATAAGGCTAAATTTTGTAAGGAAAAATCGTCAAGCCCTCCTGGGTAGTGTGGTGGTATCGCGTCTGTGTCACATTCAACAGGTCATGAGTTCGAATCTCGCTTAGGATGAGTAACCCGGGTAAGGTTTTTTTCAGAGTTTTCTCTTATTCTGAGAAGACGAATGTCGATTAACTTTAAGCTCCATGGACCTCGAGATCATTTGAGCATCATTTCACCAATTTCATTTATCGTCCGATAAGACCAACCAGGTTATTTAAAAAAAAAAAAAAAAAACGCCAAACGATACACGGGTTTCAGTTAATTCTTGTTTCTTGTAAGCTTTCCCCGCTAATATGTAACCTTCCGCGCACAATTCTGTTCCCCTTTCCCCTGATTGGCTTAGGGCACCTTTGAATGCGATATACAAACCTTATACAGAGCTAGTTCAGGCGATAAAAGCGGTATAAACACTCCATAATGACAAATGTATGTGCTTTTGTTATCCATGAATAAACCGAAGGATACTTCTATATGTGCATATCAATTGACAAAAATTTAGGCGAATTTCAGACGCATTTACTCTTCTTGTGGATATGAAAATGTAAATTAGACAATTCTCTTCAGATATACTCATGTAAATACGATATTAAATAAGGAAATACTTTGTACCGCACCACAGCATCCAATGCGAGGTGACAGTTAAGAGATACAGAGAAAAGTTATGTGAAATAGATCATAATAACTGATAAACCAAACATCTGAATTGGTAATATTACCTTCAGAACAGTAGTCGAAAATGTTTAAATGGTCTGTCAAACAGAAGAATACCCAATAACTCATTCCATTGACGCGACTTTCCTTACCTATTCGGCAACAATATTCTACTATCTGCTTCATGATAATCAAGATGAGCATTAGCAATAATGATTTTATTAATGCCTTTGTAATTAAAATGGAAGTAAGGTAATACATATGGCTAAAGCATTAGACAAATCTTTTAAAAACAAAAGAAAAAAGAAAGGAATGATAACTTCTCGTTTGAGAAAACTATAAGTATTTTAAAATTAAAACCAATAACTAGGAATATATCAGAAATGGTTACCTTACAAAAATGTATATAATATGAATTGAATGTTTTAATGAGATCTACATTTTTCGTGTGATAAGTTTTTGTCCATCTCTTACGGTTTACCGCTCACAACAAAGTCATTCAGAATGAAGAGGACTTCTGAGGATATTCCTTCATTGTAGTTGTCATAGAATTATCTTTAATATACGGCATTTTAATCAAATTCGCTACAGCCCCTTTTGAGAAAATAAAAAATTTCAAAAACTTATCCATGTAAGGGTAATTTGAGGTGGGGGGTTTTCTTGAAAAAGTTTGTGTCGCATCCTTAGAATATACTGGAGTTGAATATCAAGTTTGCTATTTTTTTCTACTTTTCGTTTTGAGCTATGCTGTTCACAGACACATACATACGCATACACCTTTTTCTATTTTTTTTTTTTTTTTTTTTTTGATACAGGGAGGCCTGAAACTGTATTTCCTCGGTATCGATTTTTTTTTGTACAGTGCGATATAGTCGCCCTCCGTGGTGTAATGGTTACCATGCTGACTTAATACACCCAAGGTCGCGGGTTCAAATCTGGCGGAGGATAATGGATTTCTTCGTGTGTAAAAATCCTTAGCATGGTTTCCTTCGGAAGGGAAGTAAAGCTGTTCCTCCCGTGTCGCAAGTAAAAGAACCTCAAGCCTGATAGAGAGGCCTCAGAGCAAAATTAAGCGGTCTTTCACGCCCAATTTAGAATGGGACGCTGAGAACCATAGCTGTTAAAGAGCGTCCATAAATAACACGCCATTTTAGTGCGATATACTATGTAGAGAAAGTAAAACCGCTGTTATATAGCTGTCGGAAACTTTGTTTGATAATATGAGAGGCGCAACTAAATTGCATATTGTCCTTGAGTGGCTGATAAGATGTGCGTGGTCTTGCAGTTAGCGCCTCAATTACCCACAGTTGAAAAGAAAATGAGCTGGCTCCCTTCTCTCATTGTGTCCGGCTGCACGTACTGCCCGGCACTTAACAATAGGTCGAAGGCCTCACGATTCCTGAGAAGGCCACAACCTTTTCCAGAAAAGTGCCAAACTATTCTACGGTAATAACAAAAGCGTGCTATTATTTCTATCTTCTATTGCAGACATTAACAAATAAAATACACCCAGTGTCCTACAATTATGTGTACTCAAAGGGAGATAGATACCATCGTTGTAATTATTTTTAGCTTCTCTATTTCGTACGTAGTATATAGCTAGAAAACGCATTGTATTCCACCCAAAAGCTATACCGATATTTCAATAGAAACACACGTTTTTGGATCTGCTGAATCCAAAAATAGCATTTTTAGGAGAAAATATGTATGTCTGTCTGTGAACAGCATAATCCAAAAACAAAAAGTCGGTTGTACATCAAACTTGATATTCAAATTCAGCATCTTAAAACGATGCGACAGGAAGATTTTCAAGAATATCCCCACACCAAACTACCTTCTGTATGCAACATTTTTGAAAAACTTATATTTTTCAAAAAATCTTCCAATGGTTTTGATTGAAAATGTACTTTTAAGATACGTTTATGAAAAATGATATGTATATATTGAATTTTCCGGGAATAGTCTCTGAATTCCTATTCATTCTGGATGAATTTTGCGTTTCTCGTAAACCATAGGAGATAGACAAAATCTTATTATACATAAATGTAGTTCTTAGCATAACACACAATTTATGTCAGTTGTATACTTTCTGTGGAGTTAAACATTTCCAAAGATTCCTTTTGTTAGTTTACATTTTTCAATACTTACACTTTTCTCAAATGGGAAATTGTTACGTTTTTTCACCCTGGTCATACACAAACAAAGGAATTTGTATTCCATCATATTGTGGTCATCTCTACAAAAGATTTACCAGCGATTTATCCCAGTATATTCCCTTATTCTTTTATATGTACAAGGAAATATGAAACAATATCATTTCTACTGACATTTATCTCGATTAGCATGAAATGCATAGAAGAATAAGCTCTTGTAAGGATATCTTGTAGCAAAATAAGTAGAGAAAGTCATGTGAATAACATATATTTGTTAATTTTTTTTCTTTAGTTTTAAATAGCAAATTTGCTTGTTTATTATCTTGAGAATCAAGGATGTCTGAACATGTATACAGGCGACTTCAAGGATTATTGATAATTTCTATTGCACATTCTAGGTGCTGTAGATAGGGTTTAGTAGATTAAGTTTTGATAACGAATCTTTTTTCGGAAACAAACTTACCTAATACTACACTGATAACAAGATAAAGTATCAAGGTTAATATCTCGCTGATCTATGTGGCTATGCAAAAGTTAGTTGAACACCGAAGGAAGCTTTCATACAGCTCTACTATGTGTGTGTTAAATTGTTCAGCAACCAAATCTTTAGAGCAAGCATCTCTGAAGTCAACGTGACAAGAGATACTGCACCCCACTACAAAGGTATTGCGGGTAGTTGGCGGTGGGGGACAGCATCACAGTGCTGTACTGTAAATACCTGCCACATGCCACAGTGAAGAGCGAATTTGGTAGAGGAATTATAATACAAGACTATGCAAATCTATTTCACTGTCACATGCGACTACTTCTCACTGCGCACATAGACTTGCATCTGCTATCCGAGATCGTGAGTGCGATTTGTATTGCACGTTCCATCCTTATAGTACGATTATGAATTATACTCTTTCACCTATTAAAACGCTTCTATATCTCTAAGAAAATATTCAGCTTCAATTTACAATACTTTCTAAAGTGTGTTTAAAACTCGATGAATTTGTTAAATTATACTCATAATGATAATGATAATAATTTTAATAATAATAATAATAATAATAATAATAATAATACAGTTACGTTGAATACACACAAATACACGCACATACATACACTTACCTCTTTTTAATAATGCGTTTTACTTTCCGTAGTTTTGGATACAGAGGTCCCCAAAATAAGCATTTCTTGTGAAACCTCGGTATAGAGTTTTTGAGTGGAATACATTACCTTCTCTACCTCCTAAGTACATTTCCCACACGTGCTAGAAACAATAAAAATCTGATGTCTTTCATTCGCATAACTTTCTCTACATCTCGGTAACAAGTTATTGTTAAAAAACTTATTCTTCTATCTACTCCATGCTAATCGAGATAAACAGCAGAAATTATCTTTATTACTTGCTTTCTTGTAAGTAGAAGGGAAATAAAGGAATGTAAAGCGATAGTAAAATCTTTTAAAAGCTGTTTGCCATGTGAATGAAATCCACTACTTTGCTTAGCCAGGAGTTGACAAATTCCTGTATGTGAAAGGTAGAAAAGTATTTCAAAACTGAAACCAACATAAAGGAATACCTTGGAAACGGTCAACTCCAAGAAGAAATATATAGGACATAAATTGTGGTTTAACAAGATCTTCATTTCTTGTGTATTAATATTTTGTCCATCTCTTACGGTTTACCAGTTGTGCAAAACTCAGCAAAACTCGTCCAATCTTTAGAGCAACGGTTCCCAACCGGTGTGCCCCGGCACCCTAGGGTGCCGTGTGATTGGCTAAGGGGTGCCGCGAGATATTGAGATAAACAAAAAAAAATACCTTCTACTGAAGCCTTAAGTCTTGTAAGGTCTTGAAATAAAATAAGTCAAATCAATTATTCTCATGCACGGCAGACGATTATAGTGGTCGATTCATTTCAATAATTCAGTTATACTAGTATCCCACAGATGGCATTACAGCTATACCCTGCCGAACATTCCCGAGACTACTCGCTTCCTCAGGAACATTCCCGTGACTTCGACAGATGAATATATAAAAGTGTCTTCCTCGCGTTGATTCACAGTGTTTAGCTATGGATAAGTTCATTGTTAAACGTAAACGCCAGGACAGTGAAAGTGAACAGTCGGCTCCTACTGCTTGCTTTAAGAAGCCAAATCTTACAGTTTCTCCCGGACCGTCGAATTCACCACATAAAGAAGACAAACGAAAGAAAAGAACATACCAGGACAGTTACTTAGCGTATGGATTTAAGTGGAATAACAATGAGGAAAACCCTATCCCTGTGTGTTTAGTTTGTGGCGAAACACTTAGCAACGACGCCATGGTACCTAGCAAACTGAAGCGGCATCTTACAACAAAGCATCCTAGTGTGTCACAGAAAAGTGTAATGTATTTTTCACATATATTAGAAGGGGAGAAGAAAACAGCTCTGCGAATGGTAAAGAGAATGACCATAGGTGATACTGCTCTTGAAGCCTCATTTAAAGTAGTAGAACTGATAGCTAAAAAAAAGAAACCTCATACTCTTGGAGAGGAAATCATTGGCCCTGCATGTCAAGTTATAGTTTCAACAATACTTGGCGAGGGAGCAGCTAATCAAATTTCGAAAGTTCCTCTGTCCAACAACACAATCAGCCGCAGGATAACTGAAATGTCATGCAATATCAACGAACAAGTCACGGAGAAAATAAAAACTTATAGAAGATTTGCTTTGCAAGTAGATGAGAGTCTCGATATTGGTGACAAACCGCAACTACTTGGTTTTATCAGATATATTGATGAAAAAGATATTAGTGAACAGTTTCTGTTCTGTAGACCACTGGAGACTACAACCACAGGCCATGATATTTTCGTTTCTATTAATTCCTATCTCAATGACCATGATCTTTCATGGAAAGACTGTTGTGGTATATGTACAGATGGTGCACCATCTATGTCTGGGAAAATAAAAGGTTTTACTGCCAGAGCTCTCAATGAAAATCCATCCATTATTATAACTCACTGTTTTCTGCATAGAGAGGCATTAGTCGTGAAAGCGTGTAATGAAGATTTTGCTGAAGTGTTTAACCAAGCTGTGAAAATGGTGAACTATATGAAGTCTCGACCTTTAAAGTTCAGAATTTTTGAACAGTTATGTCGCGCAACGGATGCAGCTCATACCTCTTTGTTGCTTCACACAGAAGTAAGGTGGTTGTCGCGGGGTCGTGTATTGAACCGGTTTCTCGAACTTAAAGAACAGCTAAAAACTTTTTTTAAGGATGAAAATCAAGACACATTTCATGAGCTCTTACTAAGTGATTCTTGGTGTTTTGAACTGTCGTATCTAGCAGATATTTTTCATAAGCTGAATGAACTGAATGTTTCGATGCAGGGTCGACATGAAACAGTAATCTCCTCAACCAATAAAATGAAAGGTTTTAAAAGAAAACTTAGTTCTTGGAAGTCTGCAGTTCAAAAAGGAGATTTGTCGAACTTTCCATCTCTTCTTAATGTGGCAGTAGATAAAGATCTGGGTAAGCTGAAAGACCGCATTTGTGATCACTTATCAAGATTGCAAGATGCAATAGATGCGTACTTTCCAACTATTTCCACTACGACTTTCGACTGGGTTGTCTCACCATTTGATTTCGTAGATAGTGCAGAGGAAATAGATTTCACTGCTTGCGAACGAGATGAATTTATTGATCTTTGCGCTGATTCCACACTCAAAGGTAAGTTCACCAAGAGTGAGGCGTCGGTGGCTAGTTTTTGGCTTCAACGGAGAGAGGAGTACCCTAACCTAATGAAGAAAGCAATTAACGCACGTTTGCCCTTTTCAACATCCTATCTATGCGAGCAAGCCTTTTTTGCTATGGTGACAATAAAATGCAAAGCAAGAAATAGACTGAATAACCTTGAGGATGATTTGCGTGTTTCACTGTCAACTGTAAGACCCGACATCACATATATGTGCTCTAAGCATCAATCACAAGTTTCACATTAATCATTAATCAACAAAATTTATTGATGTATTTTTACTCAGCGATTGTAGTAAAGTTTACTGTATTATGTTATGGTGTACGTTATTATTATATAATATTTCAATAAATTAACATATTAAGCGTAATTTTCTTTTAATTCAAGGAAGGGTGCCCCAGGTATTTAATGTTATTCCCAAGGGTGCCGTGAACTTCAAAAGGTTGGGAAACACTGATTTAGAGGCTATTCCCGGACATTCAAGTTACACATTTCATTTGTCATCTAAATATCGTTATTGTACGGCATTTTAATAAAAATCTTTAGAGCCATTATTGAGAAAATCAAGATTTTCGAAATATTTTCCCGTGTAAACGTTAGTTTGGGGTGTGTCACATTCTTGAGAATTACTAGACTTAAATACAAAATTTCGTGATTAACAGTTTTTTCGTTTTCGGGCTATACTGTCCACAAACACACACATATACACACATCTGATCTTTTTCTACAATGCTTTTTTGGATTCAGGGGACCCCAAAACGCGCTGTTTCCGTGAAATTTCAGTATCGAATTTTTAGGTGGAATACAATATCTTCTCTATACACTATGTACATAGTACGTGTAGAGGAAGTAAAAATTCGTTTTACTTTCTCTAGTTTTGGATTCAGGTGTCCCAAAATATATATTTCCTATGAAACCTCGATATCGAAATTTTGGGTGGAATACAATAACTTGTCTACATTGTACAAATGTATTATAGGGGAATACTTTGCTTCTGTGAAGCTCTACTCTTAAAATCGCCTGGTCTAAGAGAATATAATTCTTAAAAGACAATTAGTCTTTGTTTTGTACTTCTGAGGAGAATTAAATATTAACAAAAGCTATTAAGGTCACCTAGTTTTGCTGCAATGTGGTCTAATTTTACTCCACTACAAATTGTTTATACAGACTCCGCCGTGAGAGCAAAGATAATTACTGTGCCAAACAACTTTTGTCGGCTAAATCTTTGATGTCGTGCGAACGACGCAAATAGAAGAGCAGCGGATAGCGCACCATGCCCTTTGCACTTCTAATTTTCTCATTCTATGTATTTACAAAACCGCCTTGACTGACATATTTGATTCATTAGACGCTGTAAAATACTGCCGACTTGTATGAGATTTATTACTGTCTGTAATTAGACACGCAGAAGTGCATTACTTATAGAAACTGTCACAGAAAAATGACAGGTTAAGGAGAATATGCAAAAGGCCAACATGTATTGCTGCTGACCTCTCTCGGAAAACAGCAGAACTTACTGATTCCGAAATCTTGGCACACTAATGAAAACTGCACCTGGACACGTCCTTCCACCTATCGGAGTGTTTCTTTACTATAAAGTTTTTAAGTCCGTTTATTATTGTAGACCAGCTGTTAGAATGTCCTAACTATGGATTTCAATATTAAAATACTTATCCATATCTCAAATGGGAAATCGTTATTCATTATTTTTTCTGCTAGTCCAACAAAGAGAACGGTATGTTAATATATCATATTGTGTCCAACTCTTGAAAGATTTGACTTTAGTTTAGTGTATTCCCTTAATCCCGCGTATCTACAAGAAAGTATTTGTGCAAATGTTTATATCTATATGCGCGAGGTAGATAGACAAATAAGACTCTGTAAGAATAGTTTTTGGCAGAATAAGTAGACAAAGCCATGTGAATAAAACACACCAGATTTTTATTTCTGTTTCTTGAAAAACTTCGTGACACATCTTTGCAAGATTATAGCTTCAATGCCATGTTTGGCATTTTTCGACATTTAATTTTAGAATTACGCTCTCTCTCTCTCTCTCCCTCTCTCTATTTCTATCGCTATCTCACACACATATACACACAAATAAAAATAGATCCATGGATATATACATGGATCTATTTTTACTTTCTCTATACGCACTATGCACATAGTGTATAGAGAAGGTATTGCACTCCACCAAAAAATTCGATACCGAGATTTCACCGGAAATATATGCTTTAGGGTCCCCTTTATCTAAAAAAAGCATTTTCGGAAAAAGGTCCGTGTGTGTCTGTGTGTGTGTGTGTGTGTGTCCGTGTGTCCGTGAACACGATAACTCAAAAACGAAAAGTAGATAAAATACCAAACTTTGTATTTAAGTTTAGTATCTTCCAGGGATACGACACGAAGATTTTGAGAAAAATCCCCCACCCCCAACTACCCTTTACATGGAACTTTTTTCGAAAATTTTGATTTTCTCAAAAATGGCTCTAACGATTTTGATTAAAATTTCGCATATTAAAAATATTTACCTGACAAATAAAATGTATATCTTGAATTTTCTGGGAATAGCGTCTGAAGAGTAGTTTATTCTGGATGAATTTTACCGAATTTTTAAATAACTGCTAAACCGTAAGAGATGGACAAAAACTTACTACACAAAACATGTAGAGCAATTAAAACACACAATTTATGTTATATACATTTTTTCGTGGAGATCGTCGTTTTTGCGACATTCTTTATTTTTGGTTTCTGCTATGAAAAACGTATACTTTTCTCATACAGGAACTTGTCAACTCCTATCCATATAAACAAAGGAACTTCATTGACATAGCAACCAGCTTTTGACTATTACTTTAACCTATGGTAGTCCCTTATTTCGCTTCTACTTACAAGTTAGCAAGTAATAAGACTATTTCTGCTAATTTTTTTTTCTGATTAGCCTAAAGTAAATAGAAGCTTTTTAAGAACAATTTTGTGCAGGGATATAGAGAAACTCATGTGAATGGTACACATCAGATTTTTCTTTAAATGTTTGTTTTATGATATCAGGGATTCGTAAACATTCATTTCTTGTAAAATCTGGATGTCATTTTTAGGTGGAATAAATATAGTCTCTACCAATAGTACATGCAGAGCAAATAAGGAGTGAAAAATAAAGTTGGCTTGAAAGGTCAGTTATGGAGTATTTAAATGTAGAATGTATTGATATTAGCGGCACGGCAAATAATTACTGCAAAATGCCTGTATTCGTTTGTCCGATGCTATTCGAGACCGAATATTTATTAAAACACCACTTCTTGTATAATATCAACTTGAAATGCTAAACGTTTGATGGCTGTATCTAATTTACATATGAGTACTTCATACATAATTTAATTCCTGTTCGTAAATTAATTAGCATGCACGATTATCAACTTCGGTATAATTCTTTTCGGAATCATTATGATACATAACCACAGTTTATGTTCCATTGAACCCTAGCTTAGTATAATTCATTAATAATCGCAATATCTATGCTTGATTATGCATATATTATTGGAATACCTTAACTTATGAAGCCTTTTAGTTTCAATCGGATTCCAAAATAGGTATGTATCCTTATAAATTTTCCCCTCCTTTACTTTCATGATTTCGTTTACCCATGATTCATTATACCAGATTTTAAATTTGAAAGTTTATCATACTTAAGGAACCGCTAATAGTTAATTTCCTACTTAAGCTATTAGCATAATAAAACTAGTCTTAATTTAAAACATTCAATGTGTATGGCGAGTATCTCACCAAACAGGTTTCGCGGTATGCTTTTTCTTCCAAAAGTTGTTGGCTCTTGGCGGATTGCTATTACTAATTTGTTTGTATTTTGGAAGTTATGCTTGCACCCCTTATTACTTTCTCTAGCAGGTATGTGCAATGTACGCAGTAGATAGAGAAGTTATTGTATTCCACATAAAATTAATACTGAGACTTCACTGTTTTGAGGACTCCTGCATCCAAAAAAAAAAAAAAAAGCATTTTTAGAAAAGCATCCGTGAGTGTGTCTGTGTTTGCGGACAGCATAGCTCAAATACGAAAAGTATGTTCCAAGGATGCGACATGAATATTTCTAAGAAAGTATTCCCACCCCAAACTACATGGAACATTTTTCGATTTTTTTTGCTTTGTTTTTGGTTTGCTTTTTTTTTTTTCTCATAATTAGCTCCAACGATTTTGGTTAAAATACCATATGTTGAAGATATTTTCATGAAAAACGAAATGTATATCTTGAATTTTCTGGAAATAGCTTATAAACGGTTCTGCATTTTGGATGACTCATAAACCGCGTCAGATAGACGGAAACTTATTACACAAACAAGATAGACCTCGTTAAAACACAATTTATATAATATGCATTTCTTGTGGAGTTAACCGTTTCCAAGATATTTCTTGATGTTGGTTTCAATTTTAAAGTACTTAAACGTTTTTCAATCGGCAAGTTATCCTTCGTCTCATACCTCTTTTACTTTATTCCTAGCCACGCATAGAGAACCGAATTTAAATTGTTTCACTTAGCGATAATTTTAAAAGATTTGACTATCGGGTTAGCTTACTGTATTCCCTTATTTCCCTTCTACTCACAAGGAAGCAAGTTATAAAGGCAACTTTTGCTAATGTTTATCTCGATTAGCATGAAGTGGATAAATGATTAATCTTTTGTTTGCAGGACAGGTAGAAACGGTCATGCAAATGGAATATATTAATTGTTTTGGTAATGCTATGCAGAAATCTTAGTAAGCTACAATACGCGATATTCCGCTAACCTTTTTTGAGTATTTCATTGTCTTCGTTCGACTGTCCATCATCACCCAAGTTTCCCCTACTGCTTTTAATATTTATAATTTGTAGTATTTGTTTTACTCTAAGACCCCGCAGCACTGTGATAGCATTGCAGTACGAGTTGTATCTCCGTATCGACTCGGAGTGGGAGCTTTAGTATAAGGTGCACTCAAGTCTTCTGAAGTATGTGGTGCCCAGGTGAGAAATAGATAATTGAGGTAACGTCCATTAGTCCGGGAAACAATATCTAAGCAACTGGGAGTGCTCAATATGCCGACTAAATGCTCATGACACGCGGAGGTATAGAATGCAAAAGTCGTGCGGCTGAACTAGAGGCATTTTTGGCTATTGAATCAAGCTGTTTAGTGTATTTTATTATATTTATTTTATTTATGTTAATTTCTTAAATAAACTGATATTATGATTTAATTTTTTTTTCACGCAGGCCGTGTGTAGGAAGAAGTTGGATAGGTAGAGCCGGGATTAGAACCATGGATCTCCCGATCTCTAGCCGGTTACTCTACCACTGTGCTACCATGGCAACGGCTTTAAATTCCTCAACTGACTCGCATGTTACCCCGGTAAACCACAGGGTGATCTCAAGTTATTTTGAGATGACATCCCAATGGCGACTTATAAGGTCGTAAGCATCATAGTATAACCAAATAATGTGGTCAATATGTATTGACTTAATGGTTTTTTAACACACGCCGTGTGTAGGACAGGAGTTGGATGGATAGAGTCAGACTGAAAAATTCAAAGCGATAGCCAGGATTTGAACCACGGATCTACTGGTCTCTTCCACTGGCAATATGACGGCAGGAAGTACGGGACGTAATTTACTCACGACGTTGTAAGTCGCCTTGGGATGTCATCTTAAAATAATTTGAGATAACCCTGTGGTTTACCGGGAAGCATGCGAGTCAGTTGAGAAATGCAATGCTATGCCGGCATGTTGCCATGGTAGCTCAGCGGTAGAACAACCGGCTGGAGACCGGGAGATCCGTGGCTCAAATCCTGACTATAGCATTGAATTTTTCAGTCTGACTTGGCATATCAAACTGATATCTTATGTACTAACTTCCTGTTCCTCTATTATATACTAAATACAATGCCCCCTAAGTTCTTTGAGGCAATTGAGACCTTGCACTTCCATTAGATATTTTGCAACCACCAAATGTTACAACACGTAACGTAATGTAACATCTGGACAGGATCATTTGCGTTGGTTATACATCACGATATCGTATAAACACTAACATAAAAAGTGTGTTCTCTTCTTTGCAAACATGTCACTGGGTTGTTTTAAATTAGTATACAGCATTATATTAATGTTTATTTTATTTTCCGAATGTTACGTGAATATTGCGTGTTGTTGGTTTTTTTTTTTTTTTTTTTTATTTTGCTTGCCTGTCTATAAATTTCTTGCCTTGCACTTGTTTATTTTATCGCACACAACTTAAAAGGAACGCACGAAAGTAAATCTCATTCAACTAAATTTTTATCTACAAGTGCAGCAATACCTATACAATGTTCATAAATAACAAAAATGACAAAATTATAGCATTTAAAATTTGGCATACAGGTTGCCAACCTTGCAGGCGCTTTTAAAAATTAACGATTGTAATTTGAAAACTTCACATAATGCAACTTATTTCTTATATCACTTGAAGTAGTAAGTTGAAACTAAGGAAATCTTTCATAACTCAAATATGAAAGTATTAAGCACTTTATTGAAAGGAACTTTTACATTTCAAAACTAACTTAGAACAGTTTTATTTCCGTGTAGAAATTTATTTGCCGCTAACCTAGAACTGTTGGCAAACTTTTGACACGTTTTATCCAATATTTAATGTACCGCAATTTAATTGATTATCTGTATGGCTCACTGACACTTTTATTAACCCATTTGTATTTACTCGACGTCTATTATGTTCTTGTACCAAAACCCAACTAGAACCTATATCACGCGCTCATTCCTGATAACAAAATTCTTGGCAATGCCCAACATCCTTTTCTTATTTATTTGTTGTTATTTTTTTCGGTTATTTTCCTGCGAATCACTTATACTTTTACACACTCATGCACATCATTACACTGACACGCACGAGGCCTAACTAGAACCCATGGTGCTCCACGCGATGGACGCACAACAAAAGCAAATGCACTAGCGACCATAACCAAAATGGTATGAAGTTTCTGTCGCTTACTCTACACATACTATGTATGTAATGTACGGAGAAGGTAATTGCATACCATTAAAATTCGATACCGAGATTTCGTCGGAAATGCACGTTTTAGGGTCCCCTTATTTAAAAGAAAGGCATTTTTAGAAAAAGATCCGTGTGTATGTGTGTGTGTGTCCGTGTGTCTGTGAACACGATAAATCAAAAACGAAAAGTTGGTATCTAAGTTTAGTATCTTCCAAAGATGCGACACGAAGATTTTGAGGAAACTCCCTCCACCCCAAACTACCTTTACATCAAAATGTTTCGAAAATATTGGTTTTCTCAAAAATGTCTCAACGATTTTTATTAAAATGCAGTATATGATAATATTTACATGACAAATGAAATGTATATCTTGAATTTTCTAGGAATAGCCTCTGAAGATATCTTTATTCTGGATGGGTTTTGCCGAATCTTGCATAACTGATAAACATAAGACATAGATAAAAGTTGACTACATAAACATTGAGATCTCATTAAAACACACCATTTTTATATAATTTTTTTTCAAGGAATTGACCATTTTTAGACATTCCTGGTTCTTGGTTTCAGTTTTAAAATACTTAAACGTTTCACTCTTGGGAATTTGTCATCTCCTGGCAATGCAAAGAAAGTATTTCATCCACATAGCTACCACTTTAAGAAGATTTGAACTGTTGCCTTAGCTTAGCGTTCTACTTACAAGGAAGCAAGTAATAAGACAATTTCTGCTAATGTTTTCTCGATTAGCATGAAGCAGATAGAAGATTAAGCTTTTTAACAATAATTTGTAAAATTAGAAGCAAGGCAGCAATATGCACATATTTATTACATTTAAAGACCAAAGCAACATATCCCTAATATGTTGCAAAGCGATGACCTTATTTCAGTTCTTTGTGTGCCTGATTTCAGTCGCAACTGATTTAGTGTCCACTACATTATTTATGGTCAGCAACGTGCCATTTAACAGTGGCCTTACAAGACACCTTGCCTTATTTGACGCTGGGTAATAAAAATGAAACCATTTTTGGCCATCTAGCGTGTTTACATTTCCGCGGTATCCATCTGAAAGCTGCGTAATAACGTTAGAAAGTGATTTTAATGTGCCGTAATACAACAAAATAAATTACAATGACGTCAATGGACGACAGTTATACGGAAGGATAATGCTATAGACCCTCTTGTTTTGCTTGGCGCTTCCCTAAAGTTGACTATAAAAAGCTCCAACGTATAAATTAGGAAAATTTAAAGTCTTGGAAAAAATAAACAAGTATTGCTGGAACTCAGATTTGCATCGAAAATCTAAGTGGAAATTTTATCCTTTAAGTTTTTCAGACATTACAAATGAGTCATTGCAGATACACCAATTTTCAGTTAACCGAAGCAAATATCATTACTAGGCTGGGCGGACTATTAAAGGAAAGTTTCTGCTTTTAACAAAACGAGTTAGATTAGTACAATTTTACTTTCTCTATACGTAGAGAACATATTGTTATGCACCCGAGATTTCACCGGAAATACATGTTTTGGATCCCTGAATGTGTGTGTGTGTGTGTGTGTGTGTGTGTGTGTGTGTGTGTGTGTGTTTGGACAACATAGCTCAAAAACGAAAACACCGTTAAATATCAAACTTGGTGTTTAAGTTTAGTATCTTCCAAGGATGCGACACGAAGATTTACAAGAAAATCTCCTCAGCCGCCCTCTGCATGGAAGAAAATTCGAAAATGTTGGTTTTCTCAAAAATAGCTCTAACGATTTTGATTAAAATCTCTTATATTTAAGATATTTATATGAAAAATAAAATGTATATCTTGAATTTTCTGGGAATGATCGCTGAAGACATCTTGATTGTGCATTAATTTTGCGGAGTTTTGCATAACTGGTAAACTATAAGAGATAGACAAAAACTTATCTAACAAAGATGTAGAGCTCGTTAAAACACATAGTTTATTTTATATGCTTTTTTCGTGGAGTTAACCGTTTTTGAGATATTCCTTGTTATTTATTTCAGTTTTAAAATACTTATACTTTTCTGATACGGGTAGTTAACAACAGCTATGCCATAGAATTTTGGTTGCCAATACGTTGCTTTATTGTTTTCTCTTTGTGGCATATTAATTTGGAAGCATATTTTTAGCAATTTAGGAAACTATGGAAACGTAGATTACTGTATAAAGAGAGCTTAAATTTATGTTGAAGTCGTATGCTTAATTTCTTTGTAACATTTTGAATGTATAAAACTCAAAATTAAGATGAAGGTTAATAAAATTTTGTATAACAGTAAAACTTTTACTTTAACCTCCAGATGAATAATGCTGGAGAATAGAACATGGGCCGGCTCGGTCAGAGACGAGCGCTCTAACTTCTCGTCCACGAAGAAACTAATGCAAAAATCAGATGTGTTCCATTCACATGATTTTCTCTACATCTCTGTAACAAATTATGTTAATAAACTGATTCTTCTATCCAGTTCATGATAATCGAGATAAAATTAGCACACACGCTTTTATTATTTAGTTCCTTATAAGCAGAAGGGAAATAAGGGAATACACTAGCCTAAACCGACAATCAAATGTTTAATAATGTGGTTCTATGGCACATTATTAAACATTTGATACTAAAAGATTTGTACACTTATGGTTACTTTTCAACATAATCACCGAAAAGACTGAGACATTTATCGTATCTGTGCCCAAGCTTTGCAATACCTGCTTCAAAAAAATGTTGCCGCCAATGATTTCAAATGAGATATATATATATATATATATATATATATATATAATATTTTTATAATTTATTTTTATAGAGTTAACCGTTTCCGAGATATTCCTTTCTTCTCAAGCAAAAAGTTAAGTCTTATTTCAACTTTTATGATTTTCTCCCGGGAATGCAAAAGAGAGCTGAATTTCAATTGTTTTACATAGCGACTGCTTTTAAAAGATTTGGCTATTGCTGTTCCTTTATTTCTCTTACATTCTGCGGATGTCTATTTCTCTATTAACATGACAAGAGATAAAAGAATAATCTTTTATAAGGAAAGTTTGTTGTGAAACAGGTAGAGAAGGTTATGTGAATGGAACATATCATTTTTTACTTTCTATTCCAAAGCGAGCGAGGTGAGCCGCGAAAACATGTGCGAATCATATTCGGGAGGTTCAGTTCTCTGACCCCCGGGTTTTTCTAAGTTTTCCCGGGTCGCAACTTCTTTTCAATCATTTCCCCTTCGTCCGGTTTCCGCTAACATTTCAGGTGTTCTTCCATGTCCATAGTATATGACAGTGCGGGTAGATGGCGCGAATAAAAAAAACTACCTCCCGTGGACACTAGGTGGTTACCAAATTGACGGGTCGCTTCCACACCCTCTTTGGTGGTCTTGCAGTGCTCCCATCGGGCTTGGAAACGTTAGGGATTTCCGCGCGTCGCTGTTGGCCTGTTTGCCTGAGGCCTAAGGCCTCCTCTGGTACTCTCAACTCACTCCATCCCCCTGAGAAGTCAGTCACTATACATCTGTAAAGGCCGCAGTGCGCGAAAGTCTCTCTTCCGCTGTCTAATCTTTACTCCTTTTCTCTACTACGTAAAGTAAGCAGAAGGAGTATTGTGTTCCACCAAGACTTCGATATCGGATGTTGTACCGGTAAAACCTACATGGTTTGAGGCCCCTTGTGTCCTAAAATGTATTATTAGGAAAAAATACGTGTGTGTCTGTGAACAGAAAAACACAAAAAAACGAAAAGTTGATACATACCAAACTTGATATTTAAGTTCAGTATCTCCCAAAATTAATACGAAGACTTTCAATAAAACTCCTTCTCCCCTAGCTACCCTATACACGGAAAGTTTCCGAAATCGTTATTTTTCCCAAAATGGCCAAAACGATTTTAATGAAACTATTATAAATGAAATATATTTATATGGAAAATAAAGTGCAGGTATTTTACTTCAACTTTCTGGAAATAGTTGTCAAGTCCTGTTCAATTAGAAGAAATGTTGTATAATCTGGTGTAATTGGTGAACAATAAGCGATAGATGAAAATGAAAATGTACTTCTCAGAAACTATCTTTATTTTTAAAACACACAATTTATTTCATATGAAGATACCTCTTATTAATGGTTGAACTCTTTGTCATTGCTTTAACGTCTTTAGACATTTATATCTCGTGATTACAAGGAAAAAGTACGGAATTTTAAGGGCAGTATATAGCTCCTGTTCTTAAACATTTGTCTATCCCTAATCCAATTGCACATATAACGAAACATGCAATGTAGCTATTTCTGCAAAGTTTTATGTCGATTAAAATGAAGGAGATATGCATATCAGCTTACGTAAGATAATTTTATGTCCACTAATAAATGATATGGGTAGAGAAAGCCATATGAACGCATCATATCGGAAACTTTTTTTCCGCTTGTATACTACCACAGAAAAGGAGGAATTAAATTTAAATATAATAAAAATGCCGGTTACATCCGGTTTTCTCCCTTGACGTCTTCTAACAATGTAGGCTAATGACTGCAAAATGTGTGAAGATTATATGCTATTACTGAACAATTTGCATTGCTAAAAGCATATTCTTTCCGCCTACAGTACCAAGTTTAATTCTGCACAAGCTTGCGTCTCCATGTGTGTTCTGAATTCCTATTAGCAAAAATAAATAGGAAAAACCTTGTAAGAAAGTATGTAATCGCCCAAATTGGTGTACCAACATGCGTAAGTCTCGTTATACGTTTCTTAAATGTCTACAGCATTCACTAAATTGATTCCTTCAATACGTTTTCTTTGTTTTATCATGTAAATTTGCAACCTGTGATAATTACATCAATTTTAAGAATTACTTCCCCCACTTGCTTATACGGAGCGTACATAAAATTGAAACATGACAAAATTACATGCCAAATTATATCTCACATTAAAAAAGCAAATGTTAACACAGGGAAACATTTATTATAAATGTTATCTATTATTTTTATATAACCATCATGCTCAGTATATTTCATTTCGTTAGACACAAAACTGAATCAGAAGTTCTGGGAATGATTATAAGAAAGATTCGGAACTTGGGACCTGGTGTGTCCTGCGGTCTCCATGGGCTGCAGCTACAAGTAAAAAAGCTAACCAACGTGTATATAGAGACAGTTCACGTGATGGTAGATGTTTGTTGAAACTGAATACCGCCTAGGTCAGACCTGGGAAACTTGCTCTCATCAGAGCGCAAATATTGTGTACATAACGAATAACAACAAACAGTCAGCGACGTTTCAATGACAAAATTATCAGTGTGGGAAAATGTATGCAACTATTTTGCATTCAGTGTAATACATGTCCCGTAGCAGTTACATTACAGAGCAGTACTTTTCTTAAAACAACAGGGAACAAGACTTGTAACGTTACCAAATGTTTCCAACCAATACATATTATACCAAATTGAGAGATTTTGCAGGCCGTATTGTTGCAATGTTTGTTCCGCATATACATGTGAGCAATGAGTTTTTAAACTGATCTATACTAATACACGCTCCAGTTTGAATGATACGTATCAATCAATAGTGTATCTCTGTGTGTCTACAATTAAGTCTCAGATTCAAAATTAGAATCGAAAAAGGGTGGCTTCATAAAAAAGCTTTGTAAAGCCTCATATGAGGAAGAAAGACTGCAAGACATCACTCGCCTAGTTCTGCCACTGCTGTACTTTTCATGCAGATCAAGTATTGATAACAACTGCAGGTGGAGTAGGATGACATCACCGGCTCCCAAGGACTGGCTTACGCACAGAAGGACCCTATTTCTGAGTCTTTGACTACGGCAATAATTATAGCCAGTTTACGAAGGGACACACAACACGACCTCCTACACCCCCCAGGAGGAACGGATGAGGCGAACGACTGCAGGAGACAATGGGCCGCAGCATAAGCCAGCACAGTCGACAGAGACTCTCAGAGATCCTTAACAGCTACATGCTTGACCATCGGTCCAATTCGGCTCAGGATAATTCGCAGTGAGGAAGAACAGATAGACGGCGAGGAAGGGGGAGGCAGCGAAAAGAGTAAGGAAAGGGTCAGTGTTATTGCTGTCAATCGAGGAATTGTAATAGGCACTGTCGTCAATAACCAAGTTGTAGTTTAGCACCTGCACTATTCTGAAAGCTTCTAATTGAATCAGAAGTTTGTTGGAACGTATGATATAATATGTTGGCATGCTCTATTTGTCCGATTCCTTTAACTGGCGTTGTGAGCCTCGCAGAAATTTGTTGAGACAGAAAAACCAGAACTAAGAATGAGGTGAAAAATAGGTCTAGCGTGCCACGATTCTGCATCACTTTCCGGTTCCGGTTACTCTGCTTCATGAATTTGTTACGGTTTCGATACTACATCCATTCTTCATATTTTAACCACATTCGTTAGCTCTCTATTGTTATTGGTTCGTCTTTGAAATACTTTGCTTGTACTTCAGCATTTATTTTCTCATTGCTGCTCTTATATGTTTTTATTTCATTGAAAGATTTGTTGCAGCTTTACTTTCCTTGACAATAACTTTGAGAACGCTGATATGGAACGGTCATCCCTCCTCTTCACTGCTCTTCAGCTCTCTCTACCTTTGCTTCTGACTTTCCTCGTTCAGTGACGAGTCTGGCTTTTTCTGTTTAGTGAAGAGTGACAAAGAGAATTTTTGTAAGTTACAAAAACAGGAAAATGTGCTGTTTAAACTGCAGATTTCAATATGCAAATTAGCGTTTCAGTATAAAACGCCACTATGATCAGAACCATAAAGCAAACTTTGGTGATCTTACAGCTATTTGGTTACAATTTTGAAAGGTTCTTTCTAAATACTCGTATGTTTACTTTCTTTACACTACTATGTACATAGTGTATAAAGGAAGCATTGTGTTCTACCCAATCAATTGATACCGAGATTTTACGGAGATACATGTTTTCGGACCCCCTGAATCCAAAAAAGGCATTTTCAGAAAAAGGTTCGTCTGTGTGTGTCCGTGGACAGCATAGCTCAAATACGAACTTTGCTATCTTCCAAGGATGCGACACGAAGATTTTCAAGAACATCTCCCCACCCCAAAATACCCTTTACATGGAAATATTTTCGAAAGTTTTGATTTTCTCAAAAATTACTCAACAAATTTTGATTAAAATACCACACATTAAAGCCATTTTCATCACAAATAAAATGTATAACTTGAATTTTTTGGGAATAGCCTCTGAAGATATGTTTATTATGCACGAATCTTGCGGAACTTTGCATAACTGGTAAACCGTAAGAGATAGACAAAAACTTACTGCACAAAAAAATGTAGATCTCTTTAAAACACACAATTTATGTCATTTACATTTTTTTCGTGTAGTTGACCATTTTTCTCATACAGGAGCTTGTCAACTCCTGGCCAGGCAAAGAAACGGATTTCAATCCCATAATAACCACATTTTAAAACATTTGACTGTCGGTTTAGCCTAGTGTATTCCCTTGTTACCTTTCTACTTATAAGGAAGCAAGTAATAAGACCATTTCTGCTAATTTTTTTCTCGATTAACACTAAGTAAATAGAAAAATAAGGTTTTCAGCAGTAATTTATTGTAGAGATGTAGAGAAAAGCATGTGAATGGAATACATCATATTTTTGTGTACATATTTAATATTTTCAGAATGTAGATCTTAACATTAAATTTGGACACCTTTTTATATAATGATGTAAGCAATATATAGTGACATAAAGCTGCAAAATTCACATGATATTGAAAGTTTAAAGTGTTTCCTGTTAGTAGTAATGCGAAAACGTTAAATGTTTTATAATTTGTGTATTTAATTTTGTATGCTTTGACATGTTCTAAATTCAAGGCTTGTTTGGCCATCATGAACGTACGTAACGCAATCTAATCCAATCACCCCGACTCTTGCTAACCCGTAAAACTAGAGCCCAAGAAAAGGTGCGCGCATCGTAACACCACTTGAGGTTAGATTTTGAAGAAGTTTCTCCTACAAGTTTAGTATTAATTGGAAAATGAAAAGTTAATTGAACATGTGAATAATATTGTGCATGCCCTCAGGGAAGAAATATCGTTTAAACCTGTGGACCAGAAAGAAGGCGTAAGAAACCGGAGATAACTGCTTGAAGCATCGCCCACACAAGAGCTAGTTGCTTGTGATCTCCTAATGGAAATTATCTATATTTATAGCTGCTAAGTGGATGATAATAAATTCATGCGATGTTATTGGTCGTTTTATGGAAGTGTCACAAGATTGCCTCGAGTCTTTGATTTATGATGGCTCCAGTACTCATTAGTTTATTGAATATGAAAGCAGGGCGCCTATTTGCGTTCTGAAGGTGTACTGCGTAGATGTGGCGCTAATAGCAATATCTGCAGCTCCTGTAAGAAATCAAGTTAGAGTAAACCTGAAGTGAAATCAGGAATCTTTCCTTCACTTCGCTCGTGATTAATTTAATTTGGAAATTGGAATCTCGTTTGAAAAGTTTAGGGACTAGATTTTGGGATATCTGAGTCGATGATGTTCTACCTTGAGCTGCAGAAAACGGATTTAACTTTGTATAGTGACTCATACATCCCGACGAACTCAAATTACTCCGAGATGTGAAACCTAATTGAAGACCTGTAACACTTATTCACTTTTTACTTGCTCTACTAAATAATTAATTCGTACACAGTATGTAAAGAAAGTGTTGTACTCCACCCATAACATTCCAAGAGTTCATGTTTAAGGATCCCCTGAATCCAAAATAGATGTTTATGCAATGATCTTTAATGGTAGTTATTGGGATACGAATGAGAGGTAATCTAATGACCTTGTACATATTATGAGAGTTACATACATAATTTTTCTACGACATGTACATGTACAATAAATATTTAATATTTAGATATCCTACATACGAAAGATGAACCCCGCCGACCGCTATGCGTATTGCACGCATGCGTCGATAACAAATGAAATTAAATTCACGGTGATAGTTGATTTGCAAGATGGAGGCTGAGGTATTTTGGCTAGTTATAATGATTTGGAATTTAGTTCCAAGCCTCCTGATATAACAGAGCAGGCGAGTAGTGTTGTTAACAATTTACTTCCACAGAAATAAAAAAAGACTTACTAAAAGTTATATGATAAATGCATGACATGGTGAATAACAAAAAATGTAGGTAACTTCATTCTCGGAAAATGTCCTCATAGCTTACTTTGAAGAAATGTCAAAAACAATGAAATCCTCAACGTTGTGGACAAATTATTCAGAATTGAAAACTACTCTAAATGTGAAACATGGAATTGATATATCCCAATATAAGAACTTGTACTCCCTGTTCAAACAGAAATCGGTAGGGTACAGTGGGGAAAAATCGAAAATATTTTCCACAGATGAAATTAGAACTTTAGTGATGAAGCACCTGACAATACATATATACTGATAAAGGTGTGTAAATACAACTACTCTCGTAAAATAAATTGTTTCCTAAACATTAGCATATTTGCTAAATACATGACTTTATTACAGGTAGCGCTAATGTCCGGAATGTTGGGAGCATGTCGAAGATAAGAGTTACACGGCTTGAAATTTGATCATGTGAAGGATTTAGAATCAAGCTAGCTAGTTACTTTCCGCAACACAAAACAAACGTATCGAGAGCGTTCTCAGTAACAGAGAAGTATTACGAAATTTGTAAAAAGTATATGAATGTGCATCCTGAAGCTTGTAAATCTCAATCATTTTTGTTAATTATTACTGTGGTAAATGCATGGTGCAAGATATTGATATTAATAAATTTGGAAATATGGGCAAACAAATAGCAACCTACCTTATCCTAACTGACCCACAATTATACACTGGCCACTGCTTCCGTAGGAGTTCTGCAACCATGTTAGTTGACGCAGGTGGTGATATTATAACTTTAATGCGCCATGGTGGTTGGAAATCCACAACAGTAGCTGAAGGGTACATAGATGGATCTCTTCAAAATAAACTAAAGCTCTCAAATACAATATGAAACTCCATAGAAAATGTGAACACTCAAATAAATATAATTTTGCCATCTATTTAAACTACCTTTCGTAGGGGATCGTTATCAGAAATTACCTTTACAAATTGTATCATATAAAACGTGTATATCATCAAGGTAGAGGAAAGTTAGATTTTGTGTTTGAAGAAGAAATTTCATTGTAAATAAAGCAGTGAAATAAAGTTAATATTATTGAATAAACTGTTTATTTCATTTCATTACGCCTAGTGAGTTGAGTTAAATGATCTTAGTTGGAAGTTGAGCTAGCGCGCATGTCCTGGGTTATTGATTTCCTCGTCTCTGTGATGCCAATGTCATAACCTACTTTGCTTTGCTTACCTAATATTATGAGTTTATATTCAGGAAACAATCATATATTCTTATAATTCTCGTATATAATTAAGTATTCTTGGAGGCTGTTGTACGCGTAAGGTGTTTCTCCAATTTTATGCAGATTAACAGGCAGTGAATAGCCATCTGTAGGACAGCGTGCAAGCGTGAAAAATCTATATCGAAATTTAAATCTGTATCAAAATGGTTGATATAGGTTTTTAACAGTAAATGAACACATTTCAGCATATGAATACAAAAAAACAACATAATTTAAAAACGAAAAGGCGGTTAAATACCAAAGAAGATTTTAAGGAAAATCCCCAACCTCAAATTACCCTTTACATTAATTTTTTTTCGAAAATGTTGATTTTCTCAAAAAGGCTCTAACGATGTTTATTAAAATAACCTATGTTTAAGATATTTTCATCACAAACGAAATGCATATCTTGAATTTTCTGGGATAACCTCTGAAGACCTTTTCATTCTGTATTACATTGTTATAACCGGTAAACCGTAAGAGATAGACAAAAACTTACTACACAAAAATGTAGATCTGGTTAAAACATACAATTTGTCATATACAGTTGCTTTGTAGAGGTAACCATTTCAGTGATAATTCTTGTTATTGGTTTCAATGTTAAGCTACTTAACCTTTTCTCAAAACGAGATTATCTTTCGTTTCATCTCTTTTGTTTTACCCCTGACTATAAAGAGAACCTAATTTCAATTTGTTTCACATAACGAGTTATCGGCCAGATTTTAGCAGATTTAACCACAGCCTAGTGTATAACCTTATTTCTCTTCTTCTTACAAAGCTGCAAATACTAAGACAATTTCTGCTTAGGTTTATATCGATTAGCATGTTGTAGATAAAGGAATCTTCTGCAAGCAAACTATTCTTATATAAGAGGTATAGAAAGTCATGTGAACAGAACACATCAGATTATGTTTGATAATGCTCCTATACTATTAAACCTGAAAAGAAAAGCACTTTATATTAAAACCCTATGTGATTGTAAATGTTTATTAATACTACAGGGAATAAGAGGCCAAGCATAAAGTACTCTAGGCCAAAGCGATAGTCAAATCTTTTAAAATGCTCTTTGCCATGTGGTTGAAATCCGTTTCTTTGCGTTGCTATGAGTTGGTAAATTCCGTATAAGAAAAGTTTTAAATATTTTAAAACAAAAACCAATAACAAGGAGAATGGTCAACCCCACGAAAAAAGTGTATATGACCTAAACGAGATCTGCATTTCTTGTGTAGGAAGTTTTTGTTACCTCTTACGGTTTACCAGTTGTGTAAACTCAGCAAATGTCTTCCAGAATGAAAAGCTCTTCAGAGGCTATTCCCAGAAAATTCAA
Organism: Hymenopus coronatus; assembly: GCA_030762935.1. NCBI lineage: Eukaryota > Metazoa > Arthropoda > Insecta > Mantodea > Hymenopodidae > Hymenopus > Hymenopus coronatus. Next base: position 126,937,391 of record CM060892.1, on the reverse strand, counting down.
AATATGTATTTTATATGTTATGTAAATATCTTTAATATACAGTATTTTAATGAAACTCGTTAGAGTAATTTCTGAGAAAATCATAACTATCGAAAAATGTTCTATGTAAAGGAAGGGGGTTCATCAAAATCTTCGTGTCGCATCCTTGGAAATTCTAAACTTATATACCAAGTTTGGTATTCTATAAACTTTTCGTTTTTGAGTTTTCGTGTTTATAGACTCACCGACACCAACACACAGTCAGACGGATCTTTTTTTTTAATACAGGGACCCTAAAACATGTATTTCAGGTGAAAGTTCGGTATCGAATTTTTGATTGGTGCAATATCTTCCCTACCTATACCTCATGTATTATGTAGAGGAAGTAAAAGATATGAAAAAGCTGTAATTGAAGGTGGTGGGATGGAAGACAGCGAAATGTATCATCACATTGATGGTGATTCCACAGAAAACGAAGATAATTATGTCGGGCATCTTAGAATTAAAATGTGATTAAAGCTGTATTATTCAATGGGTAGTGTTGAGTGAAACTGAAATTATTGCATTTAATTTTGCGGTGATTACGAATTCTCTGTGGAGACGTGTGAAATGAACATTCCAGTGATTCTTGCCTGGATGACTTCATATAAGTGTTATCCCTGTTATTGAAACCACGCAACCAAGCATTACATTTAAATGTTTCAGTGTTCAACAACGATTGCGTCAAGTATAGGTATTTGAAGTTTCGTGGAAGTTTAAACCTTACGGATAGGGACCACTTTTTATGCACGTCAGTGTACACAGTTGCCTCAAGTTAATTGGTTTGGCACAAAGCTCAGAAGACGTAGCGTTAGAAAGCTATTCGTGTTGAATGGGTCTAAAACGCAACAGATTACCTAACGGTGCGTGAAACTGTAGAAGTGTATTAATGAGTTGATAGTGCTAATAAGATAACGCCTAAAATAGCAGGCGTAATTTTAATATCGCTGTCCAGATATGGTAGCCAGGTTGACGCAGCTCGACTGGACCTTGTGTCCAGATAAGCTAAAAGGAGATACGACAGTTCCGGGGAAACTTGACATTTGTCAAGGTCCTAGCTTTATCACAGAGTTCTTGCTCAGGAATTCGATTATGATACACTCCACGTGAAATCACTAGATTAGAAAGCAATGCATTTTTAGAATGTTCAGGTAAAATCGGCTTCATACAGATAAAGTTTCTTTTTTATATATCAAATTTAAAGTCATATCTATTAGTTTGATAAAAATAGTTTTAACGAGGATAAAGTTTACCAAACGGTTCACCTGTTCATAGGTATTTGTGATAGGCTCATAACATTCCCTGATATACATTAAGCATTTACTTGTCATTTAATTTAATTAGTTCCAAATTAATATCTGGATTACAAGACAACTTATTCAGCCTTGATTTTGGTTATATTTAATTTATCTCTCAATCAAAAATTTTCAAGATCAATTGAAATTGTGTATTAAATAATTACGGTGGGATGTTACATAATATTACGCTTTTAATCCTGAGTTTCGCCAGTCATAAAACATTCTTTTTTATTTATGCTGCAATTAAAGCAACAATGCATGGCACATCATCGACTACACTTTTGTAAAAGCTTCATCTGTCATTCTGATTAAAAAAGTCTGAAAATAATGTTCTAACAAACCTTAAAACATCTACTAGCATTACAACCATTATATGGGCACCTTAGTTTGTATTGCACGATGACGTCACAGCTCGGCCGCTTACGCCAGAAGCATTTTCGAGAGATTTGTGAAATGGGAACCTTAAAATAGTTTTTGCACGATAATAAACATATCGTGTAAGTTGTAACTATCATGAAAAAATGCAATTTGTAAGATTCAGTGCTTATTAAACATTGAAATTGTTATTTATTTATTTTTAATAAAACTTAAGTTTATAACTATTAAATATTTATTGTTGATAGAGGATATTATCTCAATTTCAATAATTAAAGGATTAAGAATATAATAAACAATATATAAAATATTTGACTAGTAAAAATATAAGGAGTTTTAATTGATAACAATCATTTAATATCATAGCCACAACGCTATTATTAAAGATTCAAGCTAGTAATGTAATTTTGATATTTCGAGGTATTTGTTATCATATTTGTTACCATATTGCAATTTATAAACTTCAGATTTTCTAAGTAACAAATCTCCTATAGGAACTTCCGCTACATTATCTATTTTCGCTGAACTGAAACTTCATATTGAAAAAATCTTCTAAATTAGCTATCTTTTATTTATTATTATTCAATGTTTATTGAAACAACTAAGCACAAAAATTGTTCTCAGCCCATAGAATTGGAATGATCATCTTTATTCAATTATGTCTAGTGTTTATGCAAACACATGTGGCCATAGAAATAAACACTGTTGTTTATGTGCATGAAAATGGTAACTATTTTCTAATTATAATTTCGTACTGCCGTGTAAAAACATTGTATAATACATGTATGTACAAAGTCTTTTTTTCTTTTTCTTTTTTTCAATTCTCGTATGGTTATGGAAGTGGACAAAGCCTCGTTTCATAAAATGCACACTTAGTTAAAAAGCGACTGACAGCTTTACACTTTTTCATAAATAACTATTTGCCTTGCATTTATTAATAGTTATTACACAACGATCTTATAATGGTAGTTATTAGGATACGAGTGAGTATTCTAATACTCATTTTATGAGAGTTCCATACTAATTTTTCCTACGACATATACATTTACAGTAAATATTAATATTTAGATATGGTACATACGAAACAAGAATTCCGACCACCGCTATGTGTATCGGTTCACGGTGATAGTTGATTTGCAAGATGGAGACTGGGGTATTTTGGCCTAGTGATAATGACATGGAATTTAGTTCCACGCCTCCTGATATAACAGAGGAGGCGAGTAATGTTGTTAACAATTTGCTTCCACAGAAATCAAAAAAAGATCTACGAAAAATTATATGATAAATGCATGGCATGGAGAATAACTGATCTTGATTGGAAGTAGAGCTAGCGCGGTTTATTGATTTCCGCGTCTCTGTGAATCAATTACTTTGCTTTGTTTACGTAATATATGAGTTTAGTGTCGGAAAATAATTATATATTCTTATATGTAATTAAATATACTTAGAGGTTATTGTACGCGTAAGATGTTTCTGTAATTTTATGCAGATTAGCGGGCAGTGAACAGACATTAGTAGCGCAGCGCGTAAGCGTGAAAATCTATATCGAAATGAAAAGTTGTGTGGAAATATCTTCATTTCGATATAGATTTTTAACAGTAAATGAACACGTTTCAGTATGTAAGTATAAAAAATATTTTTAGGTGCATGTTACTGATAATAATGGACATTCTTTTTCAATTGAAAACTCAAATAACTGGCATTGTGAAGGCCGGATGTACGCACTTCCTCTGTCTGCTGGCAAGAAGAACGATCATTCAACTGCGGTCATTGTCATGGACATCGTGATCCGACAAGATTGTCATCATGTTGTTGTAGCCAAAACCTGTGTTGTTAAACACGCCCACTTTCAACCGCCGTCATAAATATAGGCATAAAGCCTATTATATTGAAGTTTTATAAATAAGAACGTTGGAAGGGAGCGTTTGTTTTGTAGTCAGCATGCCAAATTAAAAACAACAACGAAGTATTTTAAACCTGTATAAAAAACTGTGCAACAGAGAGTGTCTTACAGAACATGCTTGAATTCCTAGTTCAGGTCATGTAGCACAGGATCTGGCACTTTGCCGTCAGCAGCCGAATTCATTACCTCTGAATCAGCAGCTTTCAAACTGTAGGACGTAAACCCCAAGGAGCACGGCACAAATACATCTACAATCAATTAGAAAGCATCACAAATAAAACAACATTCGGAAAAACTGGATATCTGTAAGAGACAAATCTTGCTACAAAAAAATTGTAGATCTCGTTAAAGTAGACAATTTATGTCGGATAGATACATTCTTTTATGGAGTTAACCATATATGAGATACCTAATGCTTATTATACATTTTTCAATACTTATACTTTTCTCAAATGGGAAGTCCATTTTATTTTTTACTTTCTTTTTCTTTTTTCTTTCTTTTCTTTTTTAACTCCTGGTTATGCAAACAGAAACAAATATTAATACCATTGCATAACGACCAGCTCTTAAAATATTTGAGTATCGCTTTAGCCTAGCACCACGTACTATGAGGTCACTATTTATATTTGGAGCCTAATAATAAAAAAAAAACAAAAAAAACAGTAATTTGTCTTTGAAAATTTCTTTAGTGTTTTCCGAAATATTCTACTTTATGATCAATACACTTTTGCATACTTTCGAAGCATTTATCATAACATTTTTATCAATCTGCTTGAGACACCTTCAAAACTGGTTTTAAGGCGCGTCAACGGCGTCTTCTCCCGATGAAAATCGTTGTTCACGCAATTCATTCTTGATTTTTGGGATGCCAAATCACGACAGATGAGTCACCAACTCATTTTTGAGTGTTCAAATAGTCGGTTGTTAGACGAGATGTGTGAGCGCTCTCATTGCCCTGATGAGTAACAACCCGATGGCAGTTGTTTGATTTCCTTATTTCACCTAAGATTTACGGCAAACAAATGGTTGTGTACTTACCATTGACCGTTTTCCTAAAGGCACGGTTCCCACATAGCCAGTTTTTTCTGAAAATTAAAAAGAGCTACCATTTGTTTGGAAGTGCTTCGAGTGTGAACAACTTTTGTTGGATTTGGTTTACCTTGTAACACCCATACAGTCGATTGCTGTTTACGTTTCGGCCCATATGTATAGATCCATGATTCGTCACCTGTTACAGTTTTATATACGTCTTTTGAAGCCCACTATTGTATATCTTGAGCATTTGTGTGCATCAGTCGACGCGAGCATCCTTTTGAGGTTTTTTTTTTTTTTTTCAAATGATGTGGGATCCAACGAGAGCAAACGTTTTTCGCTGCTAAATTGCTCATGCAATATTTTAAATATGCTGATGGAACTAATGCCGAGGGTTGCCTCTATCTCGCAGTATTTGGCACGACGATCTTGTACAATAAGTTTTTGTGCAGTACCAATGTTTTCTAGCCAACTGATTTTGAACGACCATCACGAATCGAACGGCGACCACGCTTAAACTCGTTATATGTACCAGCGTTTCACAGTGGCAAAAGACGGAGCTTCATCACCAAATGTAGTACTAACCCGATCAATGCACTCTTGTCTTGATAACTCACATCGAAAATCATAATAAATAATCACATACATAAGTTAATTCCATCTTTTCGCTGAGACACAATTTTAAAGTCACTGTAAACAACACAAATAACGCTGTATTGACAAAATATTTTAAGTACGTTAAGGTCAACAATGTCAAATTTTCCAGTGGAAACACCAGATGGCCCCTATCGCAATCAGTGTTGCCAAAGGTCAAAATAAAAATAGCGACTCTCGTATGTAAGTGTGTAGAGAAGGTGTCGTATTCCACCCAAAAAGTCGATGTTGGAATTTCACCGAAAAATATGGTTTGAAGTCCCCTGAATAAAATATATTTTTGGAAAAAGGTCCATGTGTGTGTATGGTGTCTGTGAACACTATAACTCAAAAACGAAGATCCTTAAATACCACACTTGGTGGATACGACACGAAGATAAAGAAAACCACTGCATCTTCCTACTGATCAGGGAAAACCACGACAATTCCAAGATCAAATCATGCGGTGGACGGGAATCGAACAGAGAACCTCACGAATACGAGTCTTACACTTTACCGTTTGCTCAGGAAACGAATCACAAAAGTTTGTGTTAGCTGAGAATCTCCGTCTCTTGACGTTTATTCTGAGTCATCCGCATTCAGTTGTACCCTTTGGTAAGAGATGGCGTGGTAGAGTAGCATCTGCCTTGTCTCTATTTACTGTAGGACTAACAGGAACATTTGTAAACAAACACATTACATAATGGTATCATTAGCTGTTAAAACGTGTGTACTGTCTGCCAATTTCAGATGCCAAACTATAGCTACAGCCAAATTCCATTGCGCTACATATTACCAGCATTTGTAACAGTTGTTCATTTTCCTAAAATAGAACCATAAATCATTAATAGCACATGAGCTGTATTCATAAACCGAAAATCACTGACACTACTAATTTTACCCAGGTCACTCATTTACTGAGGTATCACATTTTCCTAAGCACCCATTTTTAATTTATTTATCACACCTAAATTTCGTTTATCTGAAAATCATTGTGGATTACCCTTCCTTCAAAAGTGAGGTATGCTATACCATTTCGATAGTTATTCTTTCTTTCTGGAAGGTTGTTTCAACATGGCATTACATTTAACAACTACCGAGCCAGATGTTTCATCTGAGACAGGCATTCGGGAGGTCGTGTGATCGATTCCCTTGGCCCACCTCTCTTATCCTTGGGTTTTTTCGGGGGTTTTGCCGGGTCACTAGGCGAATCCTGGGGAAGTACCTTAATTCCTAGGTATTTCCTGTCTCTTCCTTTCATCTCCATTTTATCCAATCGGTCTCGCTATCGGGCGTAAAAATTCTTAGCATGGCTTCCTTCGGAAGGGAAGTAAAGCCATGGGTTCCGTGCCCTAGATTTACGGCACGTAAAAGAACCTCAAGCCTGATAGAGAGGCCTCTGAGCAAAATTAAGGGTCTTTCACGCCCAGTTTAGAATAGGACGATGAGAACCACAGTAGTTAAAGAGCATCCATAAATAAAACTCCATTTAATGTTCTAGGTTGTAAGTGTCGAGGACTGCGGTAGTAGCGCCCTCCCGAGGTGGTGATTGCGCTCTTGGAATACAACTCTTGGTGGTGGGATGACCTTGGAAGTTGCCTGTAGATTCAGGGAACTGAACTGATTACACTAGGGGTAATCATAAGTCAGATGGTGGATCATGATGGAAAATGCTATGTGGATGGAGGAATAAAACATACAGTAAATAAGTAAACTTACATTCTATGAAAACAACTTTCCACTGCTGGTATATTATTATTATTATTATTATTATTATTGTTATTATTATATAATAGATATGTAGGGTATGAGCTCCCGGAGGAAGTGCAATAATTTATTTACCTCCATAGCTGTCGTAGATCCAAGCACTGATTTCATTAAACTTCCGCGAGTATCTTAGTGTCCAATCCAACATCAGATAGCGTGACGGTGTGCGAAGATTTCTGTTTTGCCGTAGTGCGCTGTATTTCACCTTAGCTTTCATTACACAGAATGTTCCAGAATCGCCATCCATTTTTTTTTCTCTCTCTTTCATTTAACATCTAAGGTCTTATCAACTCGTTGATGTAGTTTTTTTATGCTGGGTTTAAATTGGCTTTTATTTTCCGTAAACACACACACACACACATACTTCCAGACTCTGGAGGGGAAAATCCCCCCCCCCAGCCGGGAATGGAACCCGAGACCTCCTGGTGAGAAGTCAGCTCGCTGACCACTCGACCACGGAGACAGTCTAGGATCCATTTTGTTCGATTCCCAAATGGCAATATGAGGAATGGTAGAAGAACTCTACTGTAGTATCATTACATTAAGTAGGGCTAAATGCTTCCGTTCTTTTATTTACAAGGTTTCACCGTCACGCGTACGAGCCAAGTGTATATAGTGTGCTAACATTTAGCTTTGATGTTATTTTGATTAACGATATATTGTATTTATTATTGTTTTAGTGGAAAGATATAATACTAATACTGAACAATAATTTATTATTGTATGATTCCTATAGTGCAATTATGAATTATAAATTTGAAGATTATCAGTTAAGCAGCTGCTTTAACCTAAATTTCCGTAGCCGTGATTTAGCGCGACTGGTTTCTAACCTATAACTTCCGATTTCTCTATTACAAATGTATTACATACTACTGCACTAATTATGACCTTGTCTCTAAGCGTCTATTAGTCTAGATGAATAAGTTGCCAGTTTATTCCTTTCGGATATAACACCGCTGGTTCTCTCGCACCATGGCGTCAATAGAAGAGTAAAGTAACGGAGTGTACAGTAGATTTATTGTATGGGGACATTTAAAAATTAATTTCAATTTTATTTATAGATGTTCTTTAATTGCTGCGGTTCTTACCGTCTCATTTTATACTTGACGTAAAGAATTTTGCTCAGAGGTCTCTTTATCAGGTTTGAAGTTCTTTTTCGAGCCGTAAATCCTTGACATGGGACCAGTGATATTATTTCTCTTCCGAAGAAAGCCATGCTAAGGACTTTTAGGACGAAAGAAATCCATTGCTCTCGACCTTGGGATTCAGAGGCTAGCACGTTACCCCTAAACCCGACGAGTTAAGTTACCTATGCCCTTAATCAGATTATTTTTGTCTTAGATTGTGATGCAGCGATTTTGAATTTCGTAAACATCATGTGCGTAAAACTGAATTCAAATCTTCACTGTCTAACCAGTATAAAAGGCTGATAAACTCTTCACTGTTTAGACCTATACGGATGTACAGTTACCCAATGTGGGGTTCAAATATAGAGAATGCAAACTATTCAAATCTCACCCGAAGGTCCCGGGTTCGATTCCCGGCTGGGGCGGGGAATTTTTCTTTAGTTAGAATTATTCCCTATCCCCCACAGAGTCTGGAAGTATGTATGTGAGCGTGAATGTGTGTGTTTGAGGAAAATAAAATGATTTAGACCTACAGACAACGAGTTGTTTCAAGTGCAAAGCCCCCGATATGACCTTAGATGTCAAAGGGGGCTGTATAAATGAAACAATAAAAAATAAAAAACTATTCAAAATAGATGTCTCCTTGGTATATCAGAAATTGCACTACTCAGATCTCAAAGTTCCAGAAATAACAGCAGTTCTCAGCAGGGCTTACTTTATAACTCGTTCGACCATCATAGCAACCCGCTAGTTCAACAAATACCTGAAAAATATCCAACAGATCCACAAAATAGAAGATTAAAACGAAAGAGACATTCGGATTTAAAACTTGAACAACATTAATTAGATCTTAACTATGTAATCGGGACTGCCGCTGGGCCTAACCCCGCACACATGTTTCATGATATTTGTTTGTTTCTAATAGCTCACAACTGTAATGTATTATAAATAAAGTTAAAACACTAAGTTAAAAAAATGTTTATTTTATTTTCACGGTTCTCCTTTTGTCCATATTTAGAAGTGTTTGCCTACATATACAAATAACAACTTGATATATTAAATATATACAAATAAATGTACTGTTGATTAAACTTCATATGCTTCAAGTACGTATACAAAGATTAATCAAAGTATTTCTTACACAACAATTTTTATTTTTGAATAGCTTAGAATTAAATCGGTTATCCAACTATAAACAATGGATATATATAGGTATATATTTTAGCATTTTCACTCTTCTTTTATGGACAACAAATTAATTATAAATTGACTAAAAATCAACTATTTTAAATTAAATAACCTATATTAAGTATAGCTTCAACATTAATTATATATATACCATAAAAAATAGTCCCAAATGTAACAATCACACGAAATTTTCTATCTGTCAACAAAACTTCATAACATTCATAAAAATGCCCAAAACCCATCCTTCTATTTACTCTAATAGCATAAATATCTGCATGGAAATTCATTGAAAGCTGATAATAGTAAGACATATGGTGATAACAATGAACTGCTTCTAATCACATTTCGATTCTTCCTAGTCATGACTCGTAAATGAATTACACATTTTTGGATACGCAACAAGGAGAATATTGGTTTTTTCAAAGTTACATACATAGATGAAGCACCCAAATCTGGAAAAAAATTAGCACCATCAGATAATAAATAAATAATATCCAAATATTAATAAAATAGTTATAAATATAAATAATTACTAAAACATATTTTATCTTTTATGATTTCTTCTACATAATAGAATTTTGCTAGTTGTTTACAGTAAATTAAAAATTGACTTTTTACTTCTCAAGCCAGTATTTCGAACTTATTTTAGTGAAAACGCATTATTTATTTTTGAGAAAAAATATTGCCATCTAAAAGATTGGGCTAAGGGAATTCCTGGGCTTTACAATTATGGAGTCTGTTTTTTCTTTTTTTTTCTTTTTTTTTTTTTTCCTTCCTCATCATTAGGTTATTACAATCTACCCAAAAATTCGATGCCGCGTTTTCACTGTAAATATGTTTTGAGACCCCCTAAATAACAAAAACATTTTTTAGAAAAATGTCCGCACATGTGTGTGTCTGTAAATAGCATAACTCATAGACTAAAATCGTGAAATACCAAACTTGGTATTTAAGTTTAGCATTTTCTAAGAATGAGATACGGATATTTTTCAAGAAAATATCTCTACCACCAACTACCATTTATATGGAACATTTGAAAATCATTGATTTTTCTAAAAAATTACTGGAACAATTTTGATTAAAATACCATATGTTTAATATATTTTCACGAAAAATTAATTGTATATCTTGAATTTTCTGAGAATAGCCTCTAAACGTTTCTTCATTGTGAATGACTTTTGCATAACTGGTTTATCGTAAGAGATGGACAAAACCTACTATACATAAATATATATGTTAATCTCACTTACTTTTACTTTCTCTGTACGCACTATGTATATAGTGTATACAGAAGGTATTGCACTCCACCCAAAAATTCGATAAGGAGATTTCACCGGAAATATATGTTTTAGGGTCCCCTTTATCTAAAATAAGCATTTTCGGAAAAAGGTCCGTGTGTGTGTCCGTGTGTCTGTGAACACGAAAAGTCGGTAAAATACCAAACTTGGTATTTAACTTTAGTATTTTCCAGGGATGCGACACGAAGATTTTGAAAAAAATCCCCCACCCCCAACTACCCTTTACATGGAACTTATTTCGAAAATTTTGATTTTTCCAAAATGGCTCTAACGATTTTGATTAAAATTTGTATATTAAGGATATTTACACGACAAATAAAATGTATATCTTGAATTTTCTGGGAATAGCCTCTGAAGACTACTTTATTCAAGATGAATTTTATGGATTTTTGCATAACTGCTAAACCGTAAGAGATGGAGAAAAACTTACAACACAAAAAATGCAGAGCACCTTAAAACGCACAATTTATTTTATATACAATTTTTTCGTGGAGTTGATCGTTTTTGAGATACTCTTTGTTTTTTGATTTCAGCTTTAAAAAATATATTTTTCTCATACAGGAATTTAGCAATTCCAGCCCATGCAAACAAAGGAAGCTCAGTCACATAGAAACCAACTTTTGACTATCACTTTAACCAATAATACTCCCTTATTTCGTCTCTACTTACAAGGAAGCAAGTAATAGGACTATTTCTGCTGATTTTTTCTCGATTAGTATGAAGTAAGTAGAAGCATAAGCTTTTTAACAATAATTTGTTGCTCAGATATAGAGAAAGTCATGTGAATGGAACACATCAGATATTTGTGGAGTTCAAATCTCCGAGATACCCCTTATTATTGGTTAAACTTTTCCAATACTTATGCTTTTCCCAGCTAGGATACCATCATTCAGTTTTCTTTTATCTTTTTACTCCTAGCTATACAAATAGAATCTAATTTTAGTATGATTACATAGGACTGTTGACTTAGCCCAATATTTCCCTCGTGTCTATTAGGAACTATAGAAAACACAATGTTTGCTAATGATTATCTCGATTTGCATGAAACAGAAGAGCGATTATTGTTTTGTAAGAATAGCTTGTTGCAAAATAGGAAGAGAAAGTCATGTGAATGTAACACATTTGGTTTTAAAGGGTTCTTTTGCTGAATGAAGACTGGGAAATCTAGACGTTGAGCGACAGCAGTCAAGGTCTTACTTCCCAAAATTCCTATTTTGTGAGCATCCAAGAAGTTCTCCATGGGCATTTATTTTGGTTGGCTTATGAACGATATTTGAGGAAGAGCACGCTCATAATGTTCCTCGTAGCGTAGTAAGCGTGTCCCGAAATAGCTTCTTCATTCTGCACTGAACGACAAGGTGACCGGAGGTCATGTATGATTTATTTTACAACGCCGTACCATTTCTTGGCGTCGAGCGGCAATTTTGTTAGGTGCTACGGCCAACCCATATTGCAAAAGCACATTCTCATAATGAACACAAAGGTTAACCTGACTCCTCCTAGCTAATAAATTAACATAAGTTGCGAGCATGGCCCACTCCATGGGAAGTCGAATATATTGGGCAATGGAGTTAGCAGCTGGATCAAACTACACGAGAGGAAGTATGTACTTCCACTCTGCTTAACTTCTGCAGGATAGGTTCTTTTACTTTCTCTACCGTGTATGTACAATTATATGGTAGAGAAGGTATTACACTCCACCTAAAAATTCAATACCGAGATTTCATCGGAAATATATCTTTTGAGGATACCTGAATTAAAAAATTATGATGTGTTCCATTCACATGACTTTCTCTACATCTCTATAACAAATTATTGTTAAAAAGCTTATGCTTCTATTTACTTCATGCTAATCGAGAAAAAATTAGCAGAAATAGTATTATTACTTGCTTCCTTGTAAGTAGAATAGAAATAAGGGAGTATTATTGGTTAAAGTGATAGTCAAAAGTTGGTTTCTATGTGACTGAGCTTCCTTTGTTTGCATGGACTGGAATTGCTAAATTCCCGTATGAGAAAAGTATAAGTATTTTAAAGCTGAAACTAATAAAAAGGAGTATGTCAAAAGCGATCATCTCCACGAAAAAAATGCATATAATATAAATTGTGTATTTTAACGAGCTCTACATTTTCTAAGTTAGCTTTTGTCTATCTCTTCCAGTTTACCAGTTATGCGAAATTTCGTAAAATTCATCCAGAAGCTTTTCCCAGAAAATTGATAATATGCATTTTATTTGTCACATAAATATCTTAAATTTAAGAGATTTTAATCAAAGTTGTTAGAGCCTATTTTGAGAGAATCAAAATTTTCGAAATTTAGTCCATGTAAAGGATAGTTGGGGTAGGGGATTTTCTTGCAAATCTTCGTGTCGCATCCTTAAAAGATACCAAACTTAAATACCAATTTTGGTATTTAACGGTCTTTCCGTTTTTGAGCTATGCTGCCCACAGACACACACACATACACACAGACACACACGCACATATACGGACATTTTGTTAAAAAAATTTTTTTTTTGATGCAGGGGAACCCAAAATATGTATTTCCGGTGAAATTTCGGTATCGAATTCGGGGTGCATTACAATACCTTCTGTATACACTACGTACCTAGTACTTGTAGAGAAAGTAAAAAAAAACTAGAAAATGTTGGTCCGTGTATTTGTGTGCCTGTTTGTGCACACCCAGCATAACTCAATAAAGAAAAGTCGGTTAAGAGCAAGAATGCGACAAGAAGCTCTCTCCACTTCAAAATAACTTTTACATGGAATATTTTTCAACATTTCCGATTTTCTCACAAATGGCTCTAAGGATGTTCAGTAAAAAATTAAATATATTTAACTGGCAAGTAAAATATGTAACTTGAATTTTCTTCAAATAGCCTCTCAAGACCATTTCATTCTGGATGACTTTTGCATAACTGGTAAACTATTAGAGATAGACAAAAACTATTACACAAATTGTCATACCATTGATGATATCCGAAATATTCCTTGTTATTGGTTTTAAAATGTCCAATACTTGTATTTTTCTCAATTGGGAAATAGTTGTACTTTTCTTTTATTATCCTGAGTATGCTAAGGGAAGGGAATTTCAGTTACATTTCATAACGACAAGATTATAGAATATGTTACTATCGCTTTAGCCTGGTGTATTCCCTTATTTCCCTTCTACTTACAAGGAAGCAAGTAACATGACCATTTCTGCTAATGTTTATCTCGATTAGCATGAAATAGAGATAAGAGTAAACTTTTGTAAGAAAGATAGAGACAGGCATATGAATTATACTCATAAGCTTTTTACATCATGTCATACCAAATCGATTGTCTGAGTAAGATATACATGCGTATTCAATCACAAAACTCAGAGGAAAGCTGGAGGAGGAGGTCCACATCACAATACTTCGTCCCCCTACTTCATTTCCAACCTTTTATTCTGCGTGACGATATTTTGCACTCATAGTATACTTCATGTTGCTGCAGGTAGGCTTCTGTGAGTCACGAGTTACTCGCTGCTGTTTTGTTGCTCACTCCAGCTTGAATAGTATATAGTATGTTGATAAGGTATTGCATTCTAGCCCAAAATAAAGTATTCAGCTTTTACCGGAAGTATATGTTTGGAGAATCGTGTGTGTCTGCGTATCTGTGAACACCACAACAGAAAAACATGTGGTGTTATAAATACCAAACTTGTTATTTTAAGTTAGCAATCTCCAATGCTGCGACACGAATATTTTCAAGAAAAGCCTCCACTCCCAACTACTCTTACCTGAAACGTTTGGATTTTTTTTTTTTTTTTTTTTTATTTTCTCAAAATGGTTCTAACGATTTTGATTTTAAGGCCACATTAAAGTTATTTACACGAGAATGAAATTTATTACTCAGTACATTTAGGAATGTGCTTGGTGATGGAGCATTGTTATCATGTTTAAGTGCAGCGGTCGGTCAGCAGGAGGGAAGGGAGGCGAATAACTAGCCTCAAAAAGGTGTACATCATTGCAGGCAAAACAGATACTACGCTAAGAGAACAGAACAGAGTTCGACTTACTTAATTCTGGTGTGGAAATTCAAATTCTTTAGTGATTCGTTTACTGTTCTTTCACGTTTTCCTACCGCTGTAGCTGTTCTTGCCACCATCCTTTGCAAATGAAGTACTCGGCCGTTTTGTTTTTCTTTTGTGCAGAACTTTAAGACATTACTCATCGTGCTTTGGGAGTTTATAACTCCCCGTGATGACATTTTACTTTCTCTACATGTACTAGTACTTGGTGTATAGAGAAGGTATTGTGTTGCACCCAAAAAGTCGATACCAAGATTTCATTGGAAATACATGTTTGGGACCTCCTGAATAAAAAAAAAAAAAAAAAAAAAATCTAGAGAAAAGGTCCGTGCGCGCGCGGGCGCGTGTGTGTGTGTGTGTGTGAGCTCAAAAACGAAAAGTCCTTTAAATGCCAAACTTGATATTTAAGTTCGGTATCTTCCAAGGATGCGACACGAAGACTTTCAAGAAAATCCCCCCCCCACCCCAACTACGCTTTATATGGAATTTTTTTCAATAAGTTTGACTTTCTCAAAAATATTTTGATTAAAATATTCGTATATTAAAGATGTTTAAATGAAAAATAAACCGTAGATCTTCAATTTCCTGGGAATAGCCTCTGAAGACATGTTTATTCTGAATGAATTTTGCGGAATTTGCATAACTGGTAAACCGTAAGAGATAGACAAAATCTTAGTTCACAAAAAGTGTAGAGCTGTTAAAACACACAATTTATATTACATACATTTTTTTCGTGGAGTTGACCCTTTTTGAGATATCTCTTGTTATTGGTTTCAGTTTTAGAAAACACTTTTCTTATACGGGAACTTGTCAACTTCTGGCCACGCAAAGAAACGGATTTCAATCCCGTAGCAACCATATTTTAAAACATTTGACTGTCGGTTTAGCCTGCGTTTCCTTTATTTCCCTTCTATTTATAAGGAATTAAGTAATAAGATGTTTATCTCTATTGACTAGAAATAGAAGAACAAACTTATTAACAATAATGTGTTATAGAGGGGTAGAGAAAGTGATGTGAATGGAACACATATGATTTTTTGGTAGTTTTCATTGTTAAAAGTTGTTAATTGGACCCTCACTTTATGACACAACATTCGACAGTATTACGCTGCTCCCACCTCAGATAGCGACTAGACTAACAACTTAATGCACAGGCATACGCTGTCACTCACAACACTCGTAGTTCCTCCTTTGTCCGCAGATAAACAAACGCAGTTTTTGTCCTGGATACGACATATAGTTTGCATTTTCTGGGCATAGCCTGAGAAATCCTCTTCATTCGGAAGGGATTTTGTGTAATCTTGTATACGTGGCGTGTACCTTTACCAATAGATGAGAACGTATTACACAAAATATGTAGATTTCTTTAAAACGCACAATTTAGTCCATAAACCTTTGTTCCATAAGTCCTTTAGGAATTATTAAGGTTCGAGTTGTACAATAATACATCATACTTTAAACTCCTATCGATGCTTAGTTATTTCTCAGATTGCTTAGAAATAGATGTTTTAAGGCCAGTATACATTGTTCATAGCATTGACCTATTGCTATTCCCTTTGTAATACGACGAAATGTGTAATGTAGCTAATTCTAAAAGGGTTTATCCCGATTAAAACAATATAGAAAGTATAGCTTTGGGGGGGGGGGGGGAGGCTTGAAGTCCTTTAATCTGGTTGGTCATATCGGATGATGAATGAAATTGCTGAAATGATGCTCAAATGATCCATGGAGCTAAACTTCTCTACACTCTCTTCTCGGCTAAAGGGAAACCCCCCGAAATGCGAAATTCGAGATATGTGATATTTTCTAATACATTTGTTTTTTTCTAAATTATTGAGTGTGGTACATTCTGTAAGGTTATGATTTGTTAAGAGAGTTCTGTAGGTGCTACACACTGGCGGATCCTCTTTGGCTATTACGAGTAGAATGCGTTTTTTGCTCTGTACAGTTCTTAATCTTATTATTTAAACTTGAACTCTTTTTTGTAGCTTATATAAAGGCGATATATTCCTGACTTTCATTGTAGTATGTGGTCCAAAGGGTTTTTAACTGTTTATTTATGAATAGCAGCAAATATCTGCGAGGAATGTGGAAGTTTTGATTTGTGGAGTTTGGTATGCTTTTCTTTGCGCGGTCTACCAGTTTAATTGTGTAAGAATGTAAAGATATCCATAAGGTGACAAATGCATCAGGATCTACATGTCCTGCACTGGTCCATGGTCACTAATTGCTTGTATGGAACTGAGAACTGAGGAAGTCAGAAAAAATAATGAAATGCTGGTGTTCCATGTTTTTACTTCCTATACACGTTATATGCACATAGGTAGAGAGCATTGTAAGTTACGAAAAAATTGGATGTCAAAATATCACCGGAAATTATTTTTTGAGGTCAGCTGTGTCAAAAAAGTTTCTAAAAAGTTCCACATGTGGGTATATATGTGTATGTGTGTGGTTGTCAGCCTATGTGTATGTGTGCGTGTGTCTCTGTGTGGGTGGATAGCATAGCTCAAAAACGAAAAGACCGTTAACTACCTATTTGGTATTTAAGTTGAGTGTCTTCCAAGGATGCGACACGAAGATTTTACCGCCACCCAAACTACCCGTTACGTGGCAAATTTTAGAAAATTTTGTTTTTCTCAGAAATGGCTCTAAAGGTTTGATTAAAATGCCATATAGGTATTAAAGACATTTACATGACAAATAAAATGCATATCTTGAATTTCCTGTGAATAACCTCTGAAGACCTCTTCATTTTGTATCACTTTTACATTAGTGGTAAACCATAAGAGTAGACAAAGCTTACTATACAAAAAAATATAGATCTCGTTAAAACATACTTTGTCGTATACACTTGTAGAGTTGACCGTCATGAGATATTCTGTGTTTTTGGTTCCCATTTTAAACCACGTAACTTTTTTCAAACTGGTAGGCACCTCTCGTTTCATCTCTCTTTTGTTTTATTGCTGACCATGCAAAGCGAACCGAATTTCGATTGTTCACATAGTGACCAGCTTTTAAAAGATTTGACTGACTCTTTAGCCTAGTGTATTCCCTTATTTCCCTTCTGCTTATCGATTAGCGTGATGAAGATAAAAGAAGAATCTTATGTAACACTAGTTTGTCTGTTGAACAGGTAGAGAAAGTCATGTGAATGGAACACAACAGATTGACTGCTTAATTGACTGTGTACAATTCGCAGATGCAAATGGAGAATAAGTCAGGTAGAATAGGTAGAGTCAGACTGAAAAATGCAATGTAATAGCCAGGATTTGAACCACGGATCACCCGGTCTCTAGCCAGTTACTCTACCACTGATCTACCATAGCAACATGCCGGCATGCTAGCTCAGTAGCAGAGCAACCAGCTAGAGACCGGATGATCCGTGGTTCAAATCCCGGCTATGGCATTGAATTTGTCATCTGATTCTACCTATCCAACTCCTGTCCTACACGCGGTTTCTGTGAGAAAACAATTAAAATTATTACAATAAGTCAGGTAGTTTAAATGGTAGAACTCTTACCATAGATCGGTACTGCACACCCAAAAATAGTTTTGAATGGTCATACATCTGAGTAAAACGGAGCTTGTCATGCAATCTGTAAAAGACATAACAATTGTTTTCCAACTAGAATGCTTTAAACGTATGATATAATGGGTTATGTTTTCATGGAATAACGACCTTCAGACACAAAAACTGGCTGCGAGAAAATAAAATGAACTTCTTTTCCGGAGACCCTGTGAAGCTATTGCAAGGCAGTAGTCCAACAAAGAAAGTTGGCCCTGTGACATCCCACCCACCATTCGCAGAAACAGCTGACTTACGATTGGCGAAACTGCTAATTTTAGATGTCAAAAATGAAAAAGAAGGAAGAGGCGATTCACGTGTGTTACTTAAGAACTTGGCACATCGTTTAGCATTGAAAGGTAAACAAAGCGGCAAAATCGATTAGCAGCAACGTGTAATGAGGGCATCCGTTTGAATTTAATGGGTTGTGAGAAATGCTGGTTACGGGGTCATGCGCGGTGATAAACGTCACAAGTTTACTGCGCGCAGTCTATAAAGTTCAAGTAGCGTGACGCTCCCTTAGTTATTACTGCTCTTATTCTTCGGCCAAACTCCGCAATGTTTAGTGTTCACAGCTGTTGTTTCTCGTTTGTTTGTGCTAGCATTTCTCGCGCCATATTCATCGTCATAAATACGCCATCTCTTATATTGAAGGTAGTAAATAACTAAACCACGTTTACATATTCATGATCTTTATTTGTGTAAAATAAGAACGTTCTGTGGCAAATTTTCAAAATTTAAAGTCCAAAATAATATAGGTATTTTATTATTATAATTAATTCATTAAACGACTAATTTAAGTTTATAATTGCATAAAGGGATTTAATTTATCCTTTTACTATTAACAGGGACGGCGCCGTATCAGAGTGGTTCGATCCCAAGCGCGCATGTGGGCTTTGTAGTGGATTTGTGACGTCTGGGTGGGTTTTCTCCGGGTCCTCCGGTTTCCCCTGCCACTCATTCCACCGATTGCTCCACTTTTCGTATAACCATTTCGTTTTCATTTCATATCATCCACTTCCCGCGTTAATGCCTACGAACCAGGGTCTTCATTATGTGGTTACGTGCCGTTGGCTCCCCGATAGGCTTCTGACCCCTAGGCACCCTCTTGTAAGTCCTACCTACGGGTGGAGTAAGTCGACTACGTAACCATTACCAGAATAATATATTGTAATACCCGTTACATTAAAAATACCAGGTAGTCCAACTGCTTCGTATTTCACATTTGCAGATATCCTTTCGTGCGTTAAAAGATTTTCGAACTGAACGGGATTATTTCAAGTATAAACAGGTCAGTGGAGAGAAATGACGAGAGCGACCTCTTGGTTACTGTTTCCGCCGATAAGCAAGAGTGGTAAAACGGTCACTCAGCCAGTTCCTCACTCTGATTTCTGCAACTTTTTGTACGTGTCAAATACTAGGAGTTGGGCCACCCGGTAATCTGAGAAATGAGAGCAAGTTAAGATTTTATTGAAATACCTGTCATTCTTTACGGAAGTGAAACACGACCAATTAAATAGAAACGCAAAAGAAAATTGCAAGCAGCTGAAATGAGATTCTAACGCCCAGTTAAAGGCTGTTCAAGAGAACATCTAAGGAATCAGACAATTAGAGAAGAATTAGGAGTTAGACTTGATCATCAACACATATAGAAATGGACAAGACATTTACAAGGAATGCAACAAGAACAAACTCTTGGCAGGCCTTAAAACTACAAACCTTCAGGACGATGATCAATTGGACGGCCAAGGAAACGACGGGAAATGAGAGCGAGTAGGCTTCGACCTGAACCATGGCTGGAAGAAGAAGAGGAAGAGTAATATCTTTAACCCGCTATATCTTTAAGTTTTATATCGCAAGTTTAACAAAAAATCAATTTGAATGTATAATTTAACATGCACAATTATGCATAAGCACCTTTAACTTTTCGCGTCATGACAATTTTGTATAGCAGTCTTCCTCAACAAATACATTATTATATTTTAAGGACAACCAATAAATTTTACTCAATAACCTACGGTTGCGAGGGATGTGCGTGTGTGTGTGTGTGTGTGTGTGTGTGTGCGCGCGCGCGCGCTCATGCACGCGTGTGAATGTGAGTGCGTGCGTGTATTAGAAGCAGAAACCTTCTACTAGAATTCACTTGTTTATATCCACGGTTGCTATACGACTTATCCAATAGTTTGATCTATCTTCAAGTAGTAAGTTACTGGCAAGACGTGATTATAAATTAGCGATAAGGCATCGATATAATAATAACCAGTAAGATATATACGCATATTTCGGAGAAATAGTATAATTTGAAGAGTGATACACATATGTTTATTACTACATATAGCTAGTTTTGACAAATTAACTTAAATTTATTACCCATCTCTGAGAACTTGCTTACTTATTAATTTATTACACATGCCGTGCATGTAGATAAAAAAAAATATTGTGTTCCACCCAAAATTTGATACCGAGATTTCACTGAAAGTTTTGAGGTCAACTGATTCAAAAAAATATGATGTGTTCCATTCACATGACTTTTCTACATATCTGCAAGAAATTATTGTTAAAAAGCTCATGCTTATTTTTACTTCATGTTAATCGAGAAAAAATTAGCAGAAAAGGTCTTATTACTTGCTTCCGTGCAAGTAAAGGGAATAAGGAAGTAGCATATACTAAAGTATTCGTCAAAAGCTGTGACTGAAGTTCCTTTGTTTGTATGGACAGGAGTTGACAAATTCCCGTATGAGAAAAATGTAAGTTTTTTAAAGCTGCAACAAAAAACAAGGGATATCCAAAAAGCTATCCACTCAACGAAAAAAATGTATATAACATCAATTGTATGTTTTAACATGAGCTGCATTTTCTTTTAAGTAAGTTTTTGTCTATTTCTTACGGTTTGCCACTTATGCAAATTTCCGCAAAATTCATCCAGAATAAAGTAGTCTTCCGAGGCTATCCCCAAACAATTCAAGATATATATTTTATCTGTTAGGTATATATCTTTAATATACGATATTTTAATCAAAATCATTAGAGCCATTTTTTAGAAAATCAAAATTTGCGAAAACTTTTCCATGTAAAGGGTAATTGGGGTGGGGGGATTTTCTTGAAAATCTTCCTGTCTCATCCTTAGAAGATGCTGAACTTAAATATCAAGTTTGGTATTTAACGGACTTTTCGTTTTTGAGCTATGCTGCCCACAGACACACACACACACACACACACACATACACACACAGATAGTCAGACAGACACACACATGTACATTTTTCTGAAAATGCTTTTTTTGTTTTGAGGGTGTCCTAAAACATATATTTCCGGTGAAATCCAGGTATCGAATTTTTAGCTGCATTACAATACCTTCTCTATACACTATGTACATAGTATGTGTAGAGAAAGTAAACATTAAAAAAGGTCCGCGCGTGTGTTTGTCTGTGAAAAGAATAATCAAAAGCGAAAGCCCATTAAATGACATTTTTTTTTTAATTGAACATTTATCAAGTATGCGTCACGAAGATATTCAGGTAAATGCCCCACCCCAAACTACAGTTTATATTGAACATTTTTCGTAAATTTGATTTTCTCAAAAATGGCTCTAATGATTTTGATAACACTCCATATACCAAAGATATTTACATGTCAAATAAAATATATATAGACGTTGAATTTTCTGGGAAGAACCTCAGAAGATTCTGGATGAGTTTTGTATAACTGGTAAACTATCAGAGATACACAAAAACTTACTATACTAAATTGTAGATCTCGTTAAAATACACAATTCATATAATCTTTTCTTCTTATTTTATTTGTGGAGTTAACCATTTCCGAGTTATTCCTAGAGGAATTCTATTTTAACTTATTTATGTTTTTTCAAACGGAAACTCGTCATTCGTTTCATACCTCTTTTGCTTTACTTCTGGCCATGCGAAGAAAACCGAATATTAATTTAATTGAATTGCGATAACTTTTATTAGATTTGAGTTTTGCCTGGTGCATTCCTTATTTCTGATTATAAGGAACTAAGTAGGTAATTGGACCAAGAGAAAGTCATGTGAATGAAACACATCTGATTAAATATATATATATTTAATGACTGAGAAATTATATATTTCTACCGACCATTTGAATATCATAACAATGGTTTACGAAAATTAGAGTTAGGCAATTTTCGAGAAATAATTAGCAATTTCCGAAATGAGTGGCGCCAACACGACGTCTCACTAGGCACAAGAAGCTTAGTTCCAGCGACACAAAAACAAAACAAAAAAGCGTCAATTTTAGCTGCCTATTTGGGGCAAACTAGCTGCAGACATTCAAAAGCGGCTTCATATATCTTGTCTTTCTGCTCGGGTGACAATTCTTTGATCTTTACGCAGTCGGCGATGCGTCTTTCTGCTATCTCTGCTTCTGGATTGTTTTTATATTCCAGACCGCCAGCAAGGTTACTACGTTACCATGAAGCGTTCTTTGCTTTATATATACTTTATGCAAAAACCTCATTAAGGACCGAGAACATATCCATACCGACCATGCTACCGTTCTGGAAATTACTATTGTCACGTGGGGATAGGAGGTGGCATCATGACCCCATTTAGTGTTCATCCAATGGCGTTCCTCTTGTAATCGGTGGTAGCGTACCTGTTATGTAGAATCATTTAAGAACATCTTTGATAAAATTAAAAGTCATTTTTCATTTATATGCCCGTTTAGCATTTAGGCTCTATCGGCGGCATTGCTTTGAAATAATAGCTTATGACAATTATTGAGGTTATGGTTTCCGGTGTAGGCCGCGTCATTTCTTATACTGCTCTCTGCCGACGTTTTGTTGAAACTTATGTTGAGTTTTTTCTTGAGCCATTTGCACCGCAAGCCCTAGCGAGTTGATTTTGATACTACTATGCTGGCGGACCTCTCCTCGCTTCTCCTATTGACTGTTGATCTGCCAATCTGCTCTAGACAATTATGTGTACTCGTTTACTGTTTATGTAGATCCTTGCTTTATTATCTTTAAGTTTACACATTCACATTTGGTAGCACCCTGGTCAAGTGGTTAGACCATCAAATTTCACCTAGGCGTCCCGGGTTCGATCCCACGGGACCAAATGTCGAGTTTGTGGGGTCGAAGCGGCCTCTGGGCGGGTTTTCTCCGGGTTCTCCGGTTCCCCCTGCCATTTGTTCCCCAATTGTTCCATAGTCATTTTCCTGTCATGCAGTTTACCGTAATTTCATATCATCCACGTCCTCACTTTTATTCCAGGCATCAGGCTGATCACCCATCCTGGCTTCTCTCTGATCCAGAGCCTCTGCTCCTCGGCAACCGTCAGATCCCAGTCGCTGGCTTGTAAATCCTGAAGGTGTAAACACAGAAAGAAAGACATTCATATTTCCAGGTTCTGGTAGTATAGAGAATAACTTGGCTAGAGAATAATTCCAGGGGGAGAGCCTGCCAGGAAATGGAAACCGGAGTTCCACGACACAAACTGGGCTACGAGGCCAATCCGAAGAAAAGTTATTTATGCATTTTATTCAGGCTTATGTTAGAGTGTAGCAAGTTCTAGTCTATCTAAAGCAGTTAAAGCTAAACAAAATCATATGCAAAATATTGTTTTATTTTTTATTTTTTAGGTATAGCTTCCTATTACTGGTTAAATAATATCGAATAATACTGAATGAAATGGATGAAATAATGATTTAATGTACCAGGGATACCTAACTAATATTCGAATTGAATGTGAGGCAGACAGCTAACCCTACACCACAGAGGCGGGCTAACAATGGATTTGGATTTAGGAGTACTTTTTCTTAGACTACTCTCAGGAATTTCAATTTAGATTTTATTTGTCATGCAAATATCTTATACATATCGTATTTTAATCAAAATCGTTAGGGTTGTATGAGAAAAAAACTAATTTAATTCATTCATATACCTTTCTCTACCCTCTTTCATTAATTAGTAAGTACACAGCTATTCTGTCTACTGCTTTTAAATCAAGAAAAGTCAGAAAGAGATAAATTACACATTTCATTATTTATACAAAGGAAATAGCGATGGCTATGTGGGCCGCGCCGTGGCCGAGTGCTTAGACCACTTGCCTCTCACCTAGACGGCCGGGGTTCAATCCCAAGCAACCGCATGTGAGATTTGTGGTGGACAAAGCGGCGCTGGGGCGGGTTTTCTCCGGGTATTCCGGTTTCCCCCGCCACCGCATTCCACCGGTGCTCCATCATCATTCATGTATCATCAGCCATCGGTAGTTAAAGCGGGCGTTAAACACTACCCCCCCCCAAAAAAAAAAGATGGCTATGTTTAAGAACTGGACGCTGTATGCTGGCTTTAAAATCCAAACTTCCGCAGGAAACATATGAATGTCGACAGGATTTTAAAAGAATGACAAAAGCACTGAACAATTCGAAGCATTAATAACGGATATCTGGAAATGGCATGTACCAGAAAGAAAGTTATATGAGCTATACAGTTTTGGTCTATCGCTTGCCAGTTATGCAAGATTATAAAAACAAATCCTTCCTAATAAAGTGGGCTTCACAGCTTTTCACAGAAAATTAAAGATGTGCATTTCATGTGTCATGTAAATGTATGGTATTTTAATTAAATCGACAGTGACATTTATGAATTTATGAGAAAATAAAACTGTTCGAAAAATATTGCATGGAATGGTTGAATTGTTTGGAATTGGCAGATTTTCTTGAAAATAACCATAAGGCATCTTTGAAAGGTACTAAACTTAGACACCAAGTGTAATGTTTGTCCGACTGTACGTTTTAAGACTCTGACACACACGCACGACGTATGCACACAACCTTTTTCTAAAAGTAATGTTTTTAAATCCAGGGATCCTCAAAACACGTAGCTCAGGTGAACTACAGATGTGGATTTTTTTGTGTAACGTAGGTAATGTCTTCCCTACACTTCATCCGTCCATTCGTACAACCCGTCCAACCAAATACCATGTTTGGCATTTATCGAACTCTTCGTTTTCGGTATGATCTTCACTTAAAGTCGGTCTGGGTAGCTCAGTTAGTTAGGCGTTGGCCTTTTGATCTCAAGGTTGCGAGTTCGAACCCGACCCAGACCGATGGTTTTTAAGTGTGCTTAATAGCTACAGCTCCATCTCATAAGATTTACCGGCATTTTAAAGAACTCCTGTTGAGCGAAATTCCAGCACACCGGCATCGCTGATATGGTGCTGGCAATTGACAGCGTCGTTAACAAACAAATAATTGTTTCTTCACACATATACGCGAGCAATTATTTTAATGCCTTCCTGGGTTCAGGGATCCTAAGACTTTTGGGCTGCAGTGCTTCTTCTACATATCGCATCTAAAGAGGTAGAGAAAGGTAAAACGATATTAGAGGGCAGTGGTTTTCATTGATCTTTAAAGCTAAAACAAGGTACTGTGTCAATAACATAAGTGCCTACAACAACAACAAAAATGGAAATGCCGTGTTATTTATGGACGCTCTTTAACTGCTGTGGTTCTCAGCGTCGTTTCTATATTGGGCGTGAAAGACCACTTAATTTTGCTCAGAGGCCTCTCTTATCAGGCTTGAGGTTCAACACGGGACCAACGGCTTTACTTCCCTTCCGAAGGAAGCCATGCTAAGGATTTTTACACCCGAAAAAATCCATCGTCCTCCGCCGGGTTTGAACCCGCGACCTTGGGTATATGAAGCTAACATGGTAACCATTACACCACGGAGGACGACGCCTACAACAAAGACAAAGACAGACATGCGCCGCGGTCTGTTGTCGAGGCTGAAATGAAATTTTATATCATTTTCAAACAGATTTTCTTTCTGAAGTTTTGGCGTGACCTTGATACTAGGACATCTCAGCTGTGATATACCATTAAAATAGAGAGTGGGGAATTCAAATCATATATGACAATCACGTGGTGTATGAAAGCATACGGGCGGACTTCCCGGCGTTGTATCGACTGAGAAAGTACCGGAAACTGACAGATAAATTATTAATCTCCACTTGAATTTCTTCAGATTTATTTTCATTGCCGTTGTCAGTTTATATTCTCAATGTAGTACTAGCAATCCGAAGTTGAAGACTGCGGCGTTGAAAATGAAAGTACTCAAAACAACATAACTCAACTTTTGTTTCAACCTTGGGCCCAAAACTAGTGTAGAAATTAGAATTAACTGGAATATGATATGCCCATTACATGACTTTCTCTACATCTCTGTAAAACATTATTGTTGAAAATATTCTTCTTCTATGTACTTCATGCTAATCGAGATAAACATTAGCAGAAATAGTCTTATTACTTGCTTACTTGTAAGTAGAAGGGAAATGAGGGAATACGCTAGGCTAAAGCGATAGTCAAATGTTTTAAAAACAGATTGCCATGTCATTGAAATCAATGTCTTTGCATGATAGGAGTTGACAAATTCACGTATGAGAAAAGTTTACAGTATTTTAAAACTGAAACTAATAAAAGGAATATCTCGGATATGGTCAATTCCACAAAAAAGTGAATATGACATTAATAATGTATCTTAACTAGATCTACATATTTGTGTAGTAAGTTTTTGTCTATCTGTTATGGTTTCCAGTTATGCAAAATTCATCAAAAAATCTGATGTGTTCCATTCAAATGACTTTCTCTATATCTCTGTAACAAATTATTGTTAATAATTATCTTTATTTATTTCATGCTAATCGAGAAAAATTAGCAGAAATAGTCTTATTTCTTGCTTTATTGTAAGTAGAAGCCAAATAAGGGAGTACCATAGGTTAAAGTGAAAGCCAAAAGCTGGTTGCTATGTGATGTTGTTTCTTTGTTTGTATGAACAGGAGTTGACAAATTCCTATATGAGAAATGTATGTTTTTCAAAGCTGAAACCAAGAAATAGGAATATCTCAAAAACGACCAACTCCACGAAAAAAAAATGTATATAACATAAATTTTGTGTTTTAACGTGCTCTACATGTTTTGTGTGTTAAGTTTTTGTTCATCTTTTACGGTTTAGTAGTTATGCAACATTCATCCAGAATAAAGTAATCTTCAAAGGCTATTCCCAGAAAATTCAAAATATACATTTTATTTGTCAGGTAAATAGCTTTAATCTATGATATTTTAATAAAAATTGTTAGAGCCATTTTTAGAAAATCAAAATTTTCGAAAAAAGTTCCATGTAAAGGGTAATTTGGGGTGGGGGGATTTTTCTCAAAATCTTCGTGTCGCATCCCTGGAAGATACTAAACTTAAATAATAAGTTTGGTATTTTACCGACTTTTTGTTTTTGAGCTATCGTGTTCAGACACACGGACACACACGGACCTTTTTCTGAAAATACTTGTTTTGGATACAGGGGACCCTAAAACATATATTTCCGGTGAAATCTCGGTATCGAATTTTTTTGTGGAGTGCAAAACCTTCTCTATACACTATGTACATAGTACGTATAGAGAAAGTAAAAATGAATGGCTCTTCAGAGGCAAATCCCAGAAAATTCAAAATATACATCTTACTTACATGTAAGAATATGTTTAACATACGAGGTATCGTATTTTAATCAGAATCTTCAGAGCTTTTTGGACAAAATGATATGTTCGAACATTTTTCCATGTAAAAGGATTGTTTGAGGTGGCGGGATTTTCCTCAAAATCTTCGTTTCGTATCCTTGGAATATACAAAATTAAATACCAAGTTTAGTATTTTACCGACTTTTCATTTTTAAGTTATCGTGTTCACAGACACACGGACATACACACATACATACACAGACGTTTTTCTAAAACTACTTTTTGGTTATAAGGGATCTTAAAACGTTTATTTCCGGTTACATTTCGGTATCGAATTTTAGGGCGGTGTGCAATATCTTCTCTATTTATGTACCATGTTCTATGTAGAGAAAGTAAATATAGAATGTTTCCATGAAATTTGACAAATGAGAGAAAGGTTAATAATAATAACAAAAACAAGTGGTTATCTTACTCTCTGTAAGACTTACACCCCCAAGGACTTGTAAGTCAGCGCTTGGGATCAGATGCATATTAAGGAACAGATGCACTCTGGATCGGAGTTTGTAGCCAGGATATAGTGAAGAAGAAATTAAATGCTGAAATGGATGAAAGGAATGGGGATTATGGAACAGATGGTGGAACGAATGGTGGGGGAAACGGCAAACCCAAAGACGCCTCTACGTCCGTCACAAACCACACATGCGGTCCCCTGGGATCGAACCGGGCATCCTTAATGAGAGGCGTGCGATCTAGCCACTTGAATGCACCACTGCCACAATATGTACCTTGGTTTTCCTTCTTCCATATTCAAAGGAAGTGACAGGAAGCTTTTCAAGAAAACTCTCCCTCCCCAAACTATCCTTTACTCGGAAAATTGTTGGAATATTCTTATTTGCTAAAAATGATATGGATTTGATTAAAATATCACATATTTTAGATATTTTTGTGACAAATAAAATTTCCTCTTTGTTCTGAATGAATTTTGCATAAATGTTAACGTGACAGCTGGACAAAACTTCACTACACAAAACATAGATCTTGATTTAACAAGATCTATGTTAAATCACACAACTTATGCATCATAATTTGTGGGGGGGAATTGAGTTAACCATTTCCGAGATATTCTTGTTATTTTTCTCAAAAGAGAAGTCATCCTGGTCAAGAAAAGGGAATAAAATTTCTAAGTCTTCACATAGCGAGCAGCTCTTAAATTCTGTGACTATCGTTTTAGCCTAGTGCATTTATTGTTTTACCCTTATTTTGAACCGACAAAGAAGTATGTATAAAACCATTCTTGCTAATATTTATATAAGGTATATCTATATATCCATAAAGTGGATAGAAAAATAAGGTTTTGCAAGAATTGCTTATTGTAGAAGAATTAGAGAAAGTCATGGAATGATATGGCAACAATTTTACTCAAACTGAGCAGGATCGTATATCTATTGCGTATGATACGGTGCATGTGTTGCGCGGAATATTACAAAAGTGTGTGTGTTTTTGGAGCAGATTAGTGTAGTATTTAAAAGTGACTCATTACACTCGAGAAAAAAAAAATCTGATGTGTTCCATTCACTTGTCTTCCCCAGCCTGTTCTTCTTATAAAAGGTTATTCTTCTGGCTACTTCTGCTAATCGAGATCAACATTAGCAGAAATTGTCTTATTACATTAGGTTAAAGCGAAAATCAAATCTTTTAAAAGTCGCTATACGATTGAATTGTTTTCTCTTTGCAAGACCAAAAGTAAACTGAAAGAGCTATGGAACGAATGATTAGTTCACGTTTAAAAAAAATGTAATGTGTTAACATTAAAATCAATAACAGGAGTAACTCGTGAATAGTCAACTCGATAAAAATGTATATTACATAAATTGTGTGTTTTAACGAGATCTACAGTTTTATGTATCAAAATTGAGTTCAGGAAATAGATCCGAGGCATAGATAGTGGTAGACTAGGGAGGTTGAAGAAGAAGAAGAAGAAGAAGAAGAAGCTTTTGTTTATCTGAACAATTTACCAGTTGCACAAAAGTTATCCAGAATGAAGAGATTTTCAGAAGCTATTCCGAGAAAATTCAAGCTATACCTTTCATTTGTTATAAAAATATCTTAAATAGGTATGGACATTTTAATAAAAATCGCTGGAGCCATTTTTGAGAAAATCAAAATTTTCGAAAAATTCTCTATATAAAGGGTAAGGGAAGGGGAATTTTCCTGAAAATTTCGTCAAGTTTGGTATTTAATGGACTTTTTGTTTTCGATTTATGCTGTTCACATACATGCACACACAAGGGCATTTTTTTTCTAAAAATTCCAGTACTTTCTCTTCACGTACTATGTACATAGTGTATAGAGGAAGTATTGTATTCCACCCAAAAATTCGATTCCGAGATTTGCCCGGATGTACATGTTTTAGGACCTCCTGAATCCAAAAAAGCATTTTCAGAGAAAGGTCCGTGAGTGTGTGTGTGTCTGTGTGTCTGTCTGTCTATGTGTGTGTCTGTGGACAGCTTAGCTCAAAAACGAAAAGACCGCTAAATACGAAACTTGGTATCTGCCAAGGATGCGACAGGAATATTTTCAAGAAAGTCCCCCACCATAAACTACCCATCACATGGAAAATTTTTTGAAAATTTTGATTTTCTAAAAAATGGCTCTAACGATTTTGATTAAGCTCCCGTATATTAAATATATTTACACCCCAAATAAAAATTATATATTGCATTTTCTGGAAATAGCCTTGATTATTTTTGCCGAATTTTGCTTAACTAATAAAACCTAAGAGATAGACAAAAACTTAACTAAAATGTAGATATTGTTAAAACACACAATCTATATCATTTACGGTTTTTTCGTGGAATTTACCATTTCTGAAATATTTCAAGTTATTTGTTTCAGATTTAAAATATATAACTTTTCTCACACGGAAAGTTGTAAACTCCTGGCCCTGCTTAGAAACTGATTTCAAGCTCATGCTTTTCAAAGATTTGACTATCACTTTAGCCTAGTGTTTTCCCTTATTTCCCTTCTACTTACAAGGAAGCAAGTCATTAAGACAATTTCTGCTAATGTTATCTCTATTATCATATAGTATCTAGAAGAATAAGCTGTTTAACAATAGTGTGCTACAGCGATGAGAGAAGGGCAGGTGAATGGAACACATCAGATTTTTTATTCAGGGGATCTCAAAACATTTATTTCCTGTGGAATCTCGGTACCGAACTTCTAGATGGAACACAGTACCTTTTCTACCTGCTGTGTACATTGTCCATGCGTGTTCGAGAAAGTAAAAAACAAGACAAAATAAAGCATTCAGTAATCCATCCAGGTATATACAGGTTTAATGCCGCAATATCGTGTATTTTGTGATAAAAGTGCCTAACTCGGTACATTCTTGCGAAATGTCTACATTTGTGACATTAACCCACGTATATTCCATGTCGCGTGAAGGTGTGGCGTTCTATTCTGTTTCCTGCTTACGCTTGTACAGTTCTATTTCCTTAGAACTAGACACGCATGTCCGCCTCTCTCCTGTAGAAATGTCTATTTTCCTTATATTGATGTCATAATATAGTGCAACACTGAAATCATCGCAGAATTCTTATATGATAATCTGATGGGTTCCATTCATATGACTTTCTCTATATCTCTGTAACAAATTATTGTCAAAAAAGTATCCTTCTACCTACTTCCTGATAATCGATATAAACATTAGCGAAACGGTCTCATTACCTGCTTCCTTGTAAGTAGAAGGCAAATAAGGGAACACCATAGTCTAAAGGGATAGTCAACTCTTTAAAAGCTGGTTGCTATGTGATTGAAAGTCGTTCTCTTTGCATGGTCAGGAGTTGAAAAATTCCCATATGAGAAAAGTTTTAAGTGTTTTAAAATTGAAACTAGTAAGTAACAAGGGATATCTCGGAAATGGTCAACTGTACAAAAATTATATATGACATAGACTGTGTGTTTTAATAAGCACTATATTTGTTGTGTAGGTTGTAAATAACTTTTTGTCTATCCCTTAAGGTTCATCAATTATGTAAAAGTCATTCAAAATAAGGAGGACTTCAGAAGCTATTCCCAAGAATTTCAGGATATACATTTTATTTGTCCTATAAATATATTTAATATGCGGTATTTCAATCAATCTCTAGTTCCCAAGGTGCGGGTGTAAAAATCCATAGCATTGCTTCCTTCGGAAGGGAAGTAAAGCCGTTGGTCCCGTCTGGTCTAGATTTATGGGAGGTAAAACAACCTCAAGCCTGATAAGGATTCCTCAGAGCAAAATTAAGCGGTCTTTCACGCTTACTGTGAAATGGGATGCTGGAAACCGCAGCAGTTAAAGAATATCCATTAAAAAAAGTAATAATTTAATTCCATTTAATGAAAATCGTTAGACGCATTTTCGAGAACACCTAATACATTTTCCATGTAAAGTGTAACTTGGGGTGGGGTACTTTTAGAAAATATTCATTTCTTATCCATGAAAGATGAGACTTAAATTCCAATTTTGGTATCTAACCAATATTTCGTTTTTGGATTATGACACACAGAGGTATTTAGGATCCCTCAAAACATGTATTTGCGTTGAAAACTCGGTATAGAATTTTGATGGAATATAATACCTTTATACCAACTGTATATGTACATAGTACTCGGTACAGAAAGCAAAAACAAAAAGCGAAACTAAAAATTACGATAATGTTATACACAAAAATGTGATGCGTTACACTTACATGACTTTCTCTAGCTACTCTACAAACAAATTTATTACAAAAGATAATTCTTCTTTCAACACCATGCTAATCAAGATACACATTAGTACATTTAATACTTATTTCCTTATAAGTAGAATGGAACTAAGGGAATGCTCTAGGCTAAAGTGATAATCAAATGTTTTGAAAGCTGTCGTTATGCGATTGTCGTTGCAAATCGCTTTTTTGCTCGGCCAGGAGTAGAACAAACGAAAAGCGAACACTTCCGCCTGATAAAAGTGTAAGTACTTCACAATTGAAACCAATAACAAAGAATATCTTAGAAACGGTTACCTCCACAACAAAAACGTAAAGGAAATAAATTGTGGTTCTGACGAGATCAACATTAGTTGATTAACGAAGTTTTTGTCTATCTCTTACGGTTTACTAGTTATACCAAATAAGCAAAATTCATCCAGAATAAACAGGTCTTTAGAAAGCCATTCCCTGAAAATTCAAGATATACATTTTATTTGTGATGTAAATGGCTTTAATATATGATATTTTAGCCAAAATCGTTAGAGCCATTTTTAAGAAAAACAAAATTTTCAAAAATTTTCCATATAAAGGGTAATTAGGGGTGGGGGGATTTTCTTGAAAACCTTCGTGTCGCATCCTTGGAAGATACTAAACTTAAATACCATGTTCAGTATTTAACCGTCTTTTCGTTTTTAAGCTATGCTGTCCACAGACACCCTCATACACACGTACACACACACACACACACACACACACACACACACACACACACACACACAGACCTTGTTTCTGAAAATGTTTTTTTTTTTTTTAATTGATTCAGGGGGTTCTAAAACATGTATTTCCGGTGAAATCTCGGTATCGAATTTTTGGGTGGAATACAATACTTCTGTATCCCTATGTACATTGTACATACGGTGCTAGAGAAAGTAATAAACTAATCAGTCTACTATAGCTAATAAGTTATTACAGGATAAAGCAAATATTCTTAGAGTTCATGCTAAACATACCAATAGGTAAATTAGGTAATTTACCTATTGTAAAGTCATGTGTGAATCAGTAAACATGCTTACAAAATCTATTTGATGTGACATTGGAATTGTCATAGTTAGCTTTTCAATCCTAATTTAGATCAGAATTAAAAATCATGCTTATACACTTGTAACTCTCTGAAGACTTTTTACTTTCTCTCACATAATCTGTACATAGTGTATAGAGAAAAATTCGATACCGAGATTTCACCGGAAATAATGTTTGGGTCCCCTTGAATAAAAAAAAAAGCATTTTTGGAAAAAGGACCGTGTGTGTATGTGTGCGTGTGTACGTCTGTGTGTCTGTGGATAACATAGCTCAAAAACGAAAAGACCGTTAAATACCAAAGTTAAGTTTGGTATCTTCCAAGGATGCGACACGAAGATTTGCAAGAAAATTCCCCCACACCAACTACCCTTTACATTGGAAAAATTTCTAAAATTTTGATTTTCTCAAAAATGGATCTTACGATTTTGATTAAAATATCGTATATAGGGATATTTACCTGACAAATACAATGTATATCTTGAATTTTCTGGGAATAGCCTCTAAAGACTACTTCATTCTGGGTGAATTTTACGGAACTTTACATAACTTCTACAACGTAAGAGATGGAAAATGTAGAGCACATTAAAACACACAATTATGTTATATACTCTTTTTTTTTTTTTTCGTGGAGCTTATCGTTTTTTAGATATTCCTTGTTATTGGTTTCAGCTTAAAAAACGTATACTTTTCTCATTCGTCAGCTCCTGTTCTTACACACAAAGGAACTTCAGTCGCATGGCAACCAGCTTTTTTTTCGCTCTCTCTCTCTTCTCTCTCTCTCTCTCTCTCTCTCTCTCTCTCTCACGCTCTCTCGTTTTATGCTCAATGTTAATTTATCAGCAGATACTTACAGCTCAGTGAACCAAATGTAACAAGAATTATAAATAAAATTGCATTAAGCATTTATTTTAAAACACGAATGCGTTACGTCTCTCTATCTGTGCACTTTATATTCAACACTCGAGCACTGTAACAAGCTCTTATATTCTATCAATTTTAATCAATTGTAATACACCTTTAAATTATTTGCTGTCACATTTAAAACTGGCATTAACAATAGCTGAAATTATGTTTCCTCTGTCTGAATAAAAAAATAGGTAAGTTATCTACGCAGTTAGCATTGAACCTGCTTGTTTACAGCTTTTGACCTATGGTACTCCCTTATTTCGCGTCTACTTACAAGGAAGCAAGTAATAAGACTATTTCTGCTAATTTTTCTCAATTAGCATGAAGTAAATAGAAGCATAAGCTTTTTACTAATGTGTTGCAGAGATGTAGAGAAAGTCAAGTGAATGGAACATATGAGATTTTTTATGAAACTGGTGAGAAATGAAGCGCCAGAGTTGGATGCAATCCCTCGTTGCGTGTTATGTGGCAGGTATTCAACGATAAACATCATGTTTATTAAGGGTTTCAAGCCACTGTAGCTCTATCCGTTCCTCCTGATTTGTGGGGTTGTAGTCTCAATGGATCACTAATAGGCGAGACGTCCCTAATAGCCTATAATAATGAACATGATTTTTACTTTCTCTAGCATTTACAATGTAGTAGGTACAGAAAGTATTGTATTCTACCGAGACATTCCATACCGAGATTTCACCGGAAATATATGTTTAGAAGACCTAAGGTGTCTCGGTTTGGTGCTTCGTGGTAGGGGATCGTGGGTTCGTGTCCCGTCTTGGGAATGGGTGTTTATGTTTGTGAAATATGTATATGTGTGTGTGTGTGTCTTGGAACAGCAAAAACCAGTAATCATACAGCAAACACGGTAAATTTAGGAAAAATGTAAAAAAACAAAAACGTGTATATAGGAAAAGGGTCGTGCGTGTGTGCGAGTGTATGTTCGTGTGTCTGCGAACAGTATATAGAAAAAAAATAAAGTTATAGAATACTAAACTTGTTATTTAAGGTCAACATCTTCCAAGTTATCTTTACATTAGAAATTTAATACATATGGCTCAAAATATTTTAATAAAATCCCATAAGTTTGAGATATTTTCATTGCAAATAAAATATATAACCCGAGTTCTCTTGTTGAATGGTTTCAGCAACGTAGAAACTACTCGAACTGCTTAAATATTCTCACATATTTGTGCAATATGAAGAGTTCATATTAAAATTTAAATACTATTTCCATAAATTTGGTTGCATAATAATTATAGTAGGACGTGATCGTGAAAGCACGTAATTAATTTCCTAAGGTAAAACACTCTTAGGGAGAAATGGCGGGATTTTCCGATTACATGGGTAACGTTTCTTCTTTTACTGTGTCAAGGGTTTAATAATTGCAGAAAACTTTAATCAGACTTTTGAACTATTTACTGTTCCAAAAATAATAGTAACTATTATTTCGTATATTATCAAAACCCATTAAATCTATTTTTCTAAGTAATATTACTTAGTAAAGGCAATAGTGTTTTAAAGGCACACGATAACGATATATATTAACTAGCATTTTAAAGTTTCTGTTTTGACTATTTCATTCAAATGACGACATCTAAATGTTACCATTTCAAGTAGCTATGTGGACATCTTAGAATAGTTGATTTATCTCTGCACCTTGACACATGTGGTTTTCGATATATTATCGTAGATGTTTAAGATATTTTTCATGAAATGTGTATCTTACATTTTCTAGGAATATCCTCTTAAGATATCTTCACTCTTGGTGACTTTTGTATAACTGGTAAACCGGTGAGAGAGAGACAAAAAACACATAATTTATGTATTATACGTTGTTCTTGTAGTGTTGACCGTTTTTGAGATTTCTTGTTATTGGTTTTAGTTTTAAACTACCTAACTTTTATCAATACACTAGGCATAAAGCGATAATCTGATCTTTTGAAAAGGCCCTCCGCTGTGTGATTGTAATTCGTCCCGTCGCTTGGCCAAGAGTGAACCAAATGAAACAGGGATGTCAAATTTCCGTTTGAGAAAAGCTTAAGTATTTTAAAATTGAAAACAATAACACGGAATACCTCGGAAATGGTCAACTCACGAAAAAATGAATAAACTGTCTATTTATTTCGGTTTACCAGTAATGCAAAAGTCATCCAGAGGCTATTCCCAGAAAATTCAAGATATACATTTTATTAGTCATGTAAGTTCTTTTAACATACCGTGTTTTAATGAAACCGTTAGAGCCATTTTTGAGTTCAAACTTATTACAGCTTTTCCATGTAAAGGGTGAATGGGGTGGCGTGATTTTCCTCAAAATTTTCGTGTTGCATCCTTGGAAGAAACTAAACTTAAATACTGAGTTTGAAACATATTTCACTGACTTTTCGTTTTTGAGTTCCTGTTCACAGACACACGGACACAGATACACATATGGACCTGTCTGTAAAAATGATTTTTTTGGTTACAGGGACCTTAAACCGCGTTTTTCTGGTGGAATCTTGATAAAGAATTTTTGGATGGAATGCAATTCTTTCTCTACCTATGTACTAAGTAGAGAAAGTAAATGTTTTGGACTCCGAGGACCTCAAAACATGTATTTCTGGTGAAATGTTGGTATAGCATTTTGGGTAGAATACAATGCCTTCTCTAACTAGTATGTACACAAGTAAAAGAGATAATATTTGGAGAAAGTGTTGGCCACCGGTATTATAGGTAACATTTGTACACCCCTGAGTTGTATAGAACACGTCAGCCTGTCTCTTAGCAGCCCTGTCGAATTTAAGAGGTGGGCACCACGAAGAGTTGGTAATGCTATTCATGATATTCTGTAAGTGAAACGAAAGCCGCTAATTCGCTTCCTTCCCCAGATGAACTTTCGTATTGCAACATGCTCGTCTTCTACCTACACGACTCCATTAGGCAGCTTGCAACAACTTGACTACGAGATAATCTGCCTTAAGTGTTACTAAAGCCTATCATTGTTCATGTTTTCTTGCCTTTGCTGCAGGTGTAAGCCACAACAGATGGCGAAACATGACGTAAAAGCGCTGCACAAAATTAAAGGTATAGCGGCTCAGTGAAGTAAACATTTAGAGATTACTTCATATCGCAATTGTTTTGTTTCTTCTCGGTTTCGTTACATACCAACTAAAATAATCTTCATTACATATTTTCAGTTTCAAATGAATATACATTTTTACTTTCTCTATACGAACTATGTACATAGTGTATAGAGAAGGTACTGCACTCCACCAAAGAATTCGATATCGAGATTTCCCCGGAAATATGTGTTAGGGTCCCCTGTGTCCAAAAAAAGGTATTTTCAGAAAAAGGTCCGTGTGTGTGTGTCCGTGTGTCTGTGAACACGATAGCTCAAAAACGAAAAGTCGGTAAAATACCAAACTTGGTATTTAAGTTTAGTATCTTTCAGGGGTGCGACACGAAGATTTTGAGAAAAATCCCCCCACTCCAAACTACCATTTACATGGAAAAATTTTCGAAAATGTTTATTTTCTAAAAAATGGCTCTAACGATTTTGATTAAAATATCGTATATTAAAGATCTTTACCTGACAAATAAAATGTATATTTTGAATTTTCTGGGAATAGCCTCTGAAGACTACTTTATTCTGGGTCAATTTTACGGAATTTTGCATAACTGCTAAACCGTAAGAGATGGACAAAAATTTACCACATAACAAATGTAGAGCTTTTTAAAACACACAATTTATGTTATATACATTTTTTTTCGTGGCGATGATCGTTTTTGAGATATTACTTGTTTTTGTTTTCAGGTTCGAAAAACTTAACTATTCCAATACCGGACTTTGTGAACTCGTGTCCATACAAACAAAGGAACTTCAGTCTCATAGCAATCAGCTTTAGACTATCACATTAACCTTTGGTACCCCCTAATTTTGCTTCTAATAACAAGGAAGCAAGTAATTAGACTATTTGTGCTAATTTTTTCTCGATTAGATGAAGTAAATAGAGTATTTTGTTGCAGAGAAATAGAGAAAGTTATGTGAATGGAACCCATCAGATTTTTAGTTTTGATGCTACATGGTAGTAAAGATAATAGCAACAATAAATGCATTATAGTAAAACATAATAAAATAATAATACTAATATGAAAGGTAGACATTTGCCGTAATTAGTATTTCGTGTAATTATTCCTTAATCTATCCACGGATTACTCACATGTTGCCTTATATATACATGTATATGTACTATATACACACAGGTGATAGGTGTTATGGGTATATGCACAGATATTTTGATAAATTATACCTCAATGTGTATTCCCTTCGGTGTGCTGGTTGCTTTTCATCTTCGACTAACAGTTTTCCCACAAACCAATCACATAATGTACTAACTAATGTGTTTTATATAGTCTTAACTGTGCGTCGAAATGAATAACCCTGACAGTATAGCCTATCCGTTTAACTTCCACGTTTTCGCACCACAATAGTGACTGCTGGCCTAGGGTGTGTGGTATTGGCCTAGCAGAAATTAGTAAAATTCAATTCCGATGCTGCATTCCTTATAGCGAGACTCGCCCACTCAAGGTTACGCCTTCGGTATATCTTGTCTGTGACATGCCTATTAGGTAGTACTAACCAACCTGAAACTTCATATACGGTGGGTACAAACCCGGCGGAGGACGATGGATTTTTCCGGGCGTAAAAATCCTTGGGATGCCTTCCTTCGGAAGGGAAATAAAGCCGTTGCTCCCGTGTCGTAGATTTACGGCACGTAAAAGAACCTCAAGCCTGATAAAGAGGCCTCTGAGTAAAATTCATCGGTCTTTCACGTGCAATATAGAATGGGACGCTGAGAACCACAGTAGGTAAAAGGAGTCCATAAATAAAACTCCATTATTTTCGTCCACAATGATGATACTTCGATAACAATTTGTATATTAATT
Source organism: Hymenopus coronatus (assembly GCA_030762935.1). Lineage (NCBI taxonomy): Eukaryota > Metazoa > Arthropoda > Insecta > Mantodea > Hymenopodidae > Hymenopus > Hymenopus coronatus. Next base: position 126,898,006 of record CM060892.1, on the reverse strand, counting down.
TTTACTTTCTCTATACGCACTATGTACATAGTGTATAGAGAAGGTATTGCACTCCACCCAAAAATTCGATACCGAGATTTCACTGCAAATACATGTTTTAGAGTCCCCTGTATCCATAAAAAGCATCTTCAGAAAAAGTCCCGTGTGTGTGTGTGTGTCCGTGTGTCTGTGAACACGATAACTCAAAAACGAAAAGTCGGTGAAATATCAAACTTGGTATTTAAGTTTAGTATCTACCAGGGATGCGACACGAAGATTTTGATAAAAATCCCCCCACCCTAAACTACCCTTTACATGGAACTTTTTTCGAAAATTTTGATTTTCTAAAAAATGGCTCTTAACGATTTTGATTAAAATATAATATATTAAAGGTATTTACCTAACAAGTAAAATGTTTATCTGGAATTTTCTTGGAATAGCCTCTGAAGACTACTTTATTCTGGATGAATTTCACGGAATTTTGCATAACTGCTAAACCGTAAGAGATAGACAAAAACTTACCACACAAAAAGTGTAGAGCACGTTCAAACACACACTTTATGTTATACACATTTTTCTCGTGGAGTTGATCGTGAGTTATTCCTTTTTTTTTTCTTTTTTTTTTTTTTTAGTTCACCTTTAAAAAAAGTATACTTGTCTCACACAGGAATTTGTCAACTCCTGTCCATACAACAAACAAAGGAGCTTCAGTCACATAGCAACCAGATTTTGACTTTCACTTTAACCTATAGTACTCCCTTATTTCTCTTCTACTTACAAGGAAGCAAGGTTTTATTGACGTTGCTTAAACTGTTATTATTTATTCCTAACTGAGATTTTCTCTATAAACAACAGTGAGGCAGACGTAATATAACAACCTAGACGGTCGGGATTCGATCCCAAGCGACCACATGTGAGATTTGTGGTGGACAAAGCGCCGCTGGGCGGGTTTTCTCCGGGTTCTCCAGTTTCCCCCGCCATTGCATTCCACCGGTGCTCCATATTCATACCATGTATCACCAGTGTCCTCGCCTGCGGTGCCACAGTAGTAAAAGTAAACGTTAAACACTACCAAAATAAAAAAAAAAAAACCCAAGCCATAACACTCAGGTGGCATTTATCACATTCACCATTCTCTCAATTCTATATTACTTTAGCGATGACAAAGGTTCGTAACAAGGATTCTGGAAACTCAAGAAATATGTAAATATTGCTAAGACCTAATTTCTTTGAGAGAGAGAAAAAAAAAGAAGAAAAATACGAGTTCGGCCTAAAGCAGACTTAAATAATATGTATTTACGTTCGGGTTGTTATTACCATGAGTCATGGTGCTGAATCCTTTCGCTTCAGGCATGCTCTTAGTTTAAAATTCTGCATATAAATGAATAAGTACCTTGAAGAGCGTGTGACACAACTCTGTGGAATGATTCAGAAGGCGTTGAACTCAGACCAAAACAAGCCGCGACGCACGCCCCCATTATTAAAAACATAATGCCGTCCGTCTCTGTTGTACCTATTTCAGTCACCAGCTAGATTAACTACATTTTCCCCTCTTGTCTATTTTTAACCGACGCACGGTTTTGGCTTGATTAGCGAAAGTTCTTGTTGATGTTCTTACTAAGAAAACCGTGCAATCCTTCCTGATAACTTCCTTCGTTCTTAAACCTTACGCAGAATGCGACGACCTAAATTTCACACGTTGAGGAAAATGTCTAGTATTTTGAGCATTTCTGTGTATTTCGTCTAAATATGTTGCTAATGTGTTCGCCATTGGGAATATATATTAGCAACGCTGTGTCAGTCTGTTCTGCCAGTATGCATGAAGCGACCAATAAAACACCCATACTGTACAAAAACATAAACTAACAACAGTAATAATAATACTAACTCATATGATAAGTAAAAATAACATAATGAATTAATTATGTAAGGTTGAAATTGTTTGTAAAAGAATGACATGGAACCCGAAAAATACGATTTTTGGTCAAAACGAGTAGAAACCGAGTAAACCTTTAAAATCTGGTTTAAATCCTTATATGTTCAAGTATATCGAAAACCTTTATAAACATAAAAATTAGATTAATTTGTCTAAACATTTCTCATAAAATTAATGCTGTCATTTAATTTCCAACATAAAACGAACTATCTGAAGTTTGACGCTTTGCATTTATTTGTGATCGGGTAGAAGCCAGGAGAAATAAGGATATTGTAAAAGACTATATCAAAGTATTTTCACCTTTATCCAAAATTATAAATTAATAATGGTTTACAATGAATAACATATTTACAAACTATTTAATTATGTTTAAAACACATAATACTATTAACTTGCGACTGTTTAGGTACCACTACCTATTCGATTACATTAGATTAGATTAACGTAAAGATAAAGAAGGGATGCACCAGTACCTATAATCAATCTAGCCTTAGAACCAGCGTTATAGTAAAAATAACTTTGTATTCCTCCGCGTTTGTCTTGCGACCAGCACATGTAGAAGCAACAATATTTATCCCCTTACAGACCGCTTATCAGTATTTTTTTTTTTTTGCAATATAATTTATTTTGGGTTGCTTTAACAGCATGGTCATCTCGCGACCTTACAAATTGTACATAAAATAGTTATTTACACATTGGTAAAATACAAAATGGTTACATTTATACTTTACAATAATTCAAAAAGTTGGTAAGTCACTGAAGCCGGCCTGAAGTCTCTGTTTGGCGTATCTCGGACACTGCAGCAGGATATGTAAGACAGTAAGTGGTGTGTTGCAGGTCTCAAATTTTGATTCTGGATCTTTATTAATGATGAAGGAATGTGTCAGTTTGCAGTGTCCAATTCTGAGGCGGGTAGTTATTGTTTGCTCACGACGTTCTAATTTTCGGAGGGGTTCAAAGAAATCGGTAGATCCGGCTCGGGCATCATGCAGTTTCAGTGGGATGTTGACACCATGTCGTTTTCCAGTTTTCTATAAACAGCTGTTTGGTGTATCTAATGACGTCTTGATGTGTAGAAGTTATTCCGTGGTCACTGATTGGATGTCGGGTGGCTTCCTTATTAATTCACAGTATTAAGCGAAGCTATGCGCTTCTTTATTACATTATTTATTATTTCATATGAGTCATAAATTTCCAACTAGGTTTCATAACAACATTTTTGAAATCCATTAGAGAGATAATCAGGCATAGATTTTGAACCATTTGATTTCCATTTTTACTTTCTCTATACTCACTATGTACATAGTGTATAGAGAATGTGTTGCACTCCACCAAAAAATTCGATACCGAGATTTCACCGGAAATATATGTTTTAGGGTCCCCTGTATCCAAAAAAAGTAATTTCAGAAAAAGGTCCGTGTGTGTGTGTGTGTGTGTGTGTGTGTCCGTGTGTCCGTGTGTCTGTGAACACGATAACTCAAAAACGAAAAGTCGGTAAAATATCAAACATGGTATTTAAGCTTACTATCTTCCAGGGATGCGACACGAAGATTTTGAGAAAAATCCCCCCACCCCAAACTACCCTTAACATGAAAGATTTTTCAAAAATTTTATTTTCTAAAAAATGGCTCTAACAATCTTGATTAAAATACCGTAAATTAAAGATGTTTATATTGTAAATAAAATTCATATCTAAAATTTTCTGGGAATAGCCTCTAAAGACCTCTTTATTCTGAGTGAATTTTACTGATTTTTGCGTAACTCGTAAATCGTAAGAGATGGAAAAAAAACTTACTACAGTAAACATGTAGATCACGTTAAAACACACAATTTATATTATGCATTTTTTTTTCGTGAAATTGACCATTTTGACATATTCTTGTTATTTGTTTCCGGTTTAAAACACTTAACACTTTTCTCAAACGGAAAGTTGTTAACTCCTGGTCCTGCATAGAAATGGATTGCAACCACATGGCAAGCAGCTTTTAAAAGATTTGACTATCGTTTTAGCCGAGTGTATTCCCTTGTTTCCCTCCTATTTACAAGGAAACAAGTAATTAAGGCAAATTCTACTAATGTTTATCTTGATTATCAAAGTAAATAGAAGAATATGCTTTTAACAATAATTTGTTACAGCGAAGTAGATGAAGTTATGTGAATGGAACACATCAGATATTTTGATTACGACCTTCGCGAATAAATGCGGTGATATATGGAAATACCGGTAGATGTCACCGTTCATCAGTTAGTAAAACCGACTGACAAAGGACGGCTTGAACAAAATTGGTGCTTCTATGCGTAGAAGCTATGAGAGAAATAGTTGTTTCATAGATACGTTTCCGAGAGTATTACAACACACAGTGGGCTCGAGTAAATACACCATCTAGAGATTATCAAAAACATTAAATATTTCAAATTTTGAAACTCAAGAAAGCGCCCACGAGCTTCTCAAGTCATTTCGGCGGAAAAAGTGGAAATGGCCACGCAACCAGCCCCAGCGCAATAACGTCGCTCTATTCAGCACATTCTTCAAATAGATCTCCAGTTATTCCCGGATAATTGCGTGGTGAGCATTTCACTTAGCGGGTTGTTGCGAATACATGGTGGCCCTATTCAATTCTGCTCCACTAATATTAAATCTCCATTCTTCTTTCTTGAGTTTAACGTCCTTTAACCTGGTAGATCATATCGGACGTTGGATGGATGGATGAATGAAACAGGTGAAATAATTTCAAATGAGCACAAGGTCCATACAGCTTAGACTTCTCCGACATTTGATTTCTCAGGTTAAAAGCAAAAACCCCAGAAAAAGACTTGACCCTAGCCTGAACCTAAAAACCAATCATATACAATTGTTTCATTTATATAGCCCCCTTTTACATCTAAGGTCATATCGGGGGCTTTGCATTAGAAACAACTCGTTGTCTGTAGGTTCTTTTACGTTTGGTTTAAATCATTTCATTTTCCTCAAACACACACACACACATACATTCATTCCCCAGTACAAACTTGCAGACTCTGTGGGGGATAGGGAATAATTCTGGTAAAAGAAGAATTCCCCGTACGAACCGGGAATCGAACCCGGGTGAGAAGTCAGCTCGCTGACCACGACCACGGAGGCAGTCCCCTTACTTTTGTTATGAAGAGTATATGTGATTTGTAAGTGGTTCAAGTAACCGTGCTTCAAAATAGTGTTACTAAGGCAAGTTGGTGTTACCATCGAGTACTGCCTTTGGCTAAACGTCGTCAAAACAAACTTGGTACTGATTCATAGGTTCGTTTGTATTTGGCAGACATTTCACATTTAACGTGATTCACTTATCGTACAGTGATTCGCTTTTTACTTTTTGGTGGGAAAACTTGCGAGGAGATAAAAACGAAATTGGAACCTTTCGTCCTCTATGGCAACAGTTAATATTGGTTCAACGACTTAAAAGATGGTCGAACGTCCTTTTTAGTTGAGGAGCGCCCAGGACGCCCGGCAGATGTGTTTACCGAGGAGATCATTAAAATGGTTCACGATATGATTCTCACTGATGTCGTTCGCGAACTGCAGAGTCCATAGGTGTGTCGATAGGAAGGGTAATCTATATTTTCATTATAAGTTGGAGATGAAAAAATTATCGATTTAATGAGTTCCGTGAATGCTCACAGTCGGCAACAAGCGGCTGCGCCTTTCAATTTTGAAGCTGTGTTTGGAGCATTTAAGCGTAATTAGAAGGGATTTTTGAGTTAGTTGCTACTATTGATAGCCTAAGATCTGCCGGAAAGCAAATGGCGACGATTTTTTTTTTTTTTTTTTTTTTTTGAATGTGAAGGGTGTCAGATTCACTAACTTCTCGTAAAAAGGAAAACGGAGGGCGAGTTTTCTCCGTTATTGCATTCCACCGGTGCACTATCTTCATTTTATGTATCATCAATACCATCGTCTGCGGTGCCATTTTTAGTAAAAGCGGGCGTTAAACACTATCAAAAGAAATGTGATGTGTTCCATTCACATGACCTTCTCTACAATTCTGTAACAAATTATTGTTAAAAAGCTTATTCTTCTATCTACTTCATTAGCAGAGATAAACATTAGCAGAAATGATTTCTTATAAGTAGAAGGGAAATACACTGGCTAAAACGATAGTCAAATCTTATAAAAGCTAGTTGCCATGTGGATGAATTCCGTTTCTTTGTATTGCCAGGAGTTGACAAATTCCCGTATGTGAAAAGTTTTAAGTCTATTAAAACTGAAACCAATAACAAGGAATATCTCAATAATGGTCATCTCCACCAACAAAAATATATATGATATAAATTGGATGTTTTAATGAGATCTACATATTTTGTGTAATAAGTGTTTATCTATCTCTCACGTTTACAACTAGTTATGCAAGTCTAACAGAATTCATCCAGAATAAAGAAGTCTTCTCAGGCTATTTCCAGAAAATTCAAGATATACTTTTTATCATATAAATGTCTTTAATCAAAATGTTAGAGCCATTTTTGAGAAAATGAACATGTTCGAAAAAATTTCCATGCAAAGGGTAGCTTGGGGTGGGTTAATTTTACTCGAAATTTTCGTTTCGCATCCTTGTAGGCTACTAAACTTAAATACCAAGTTTGGCATTTTACGGACTCTTCGTTTTTGTGTTATCGTGTTCACGGACACACACACAGGCACCTTTTTCTAAAAATACTTTTTTTTTGGTTACAGTGAACCCTAACCGGTGAAATCTTGGTATCGAATTTTTGGGTGGAATGCAATACCTTCTCCATTCAGTATATACATAGTACGTGTAGAGAACGTAATAAATAAAAATCTGATGTGTTATCTCACATGACTTTCTCTAGCTGGTCTACAAACTTCTTACAAAAGATTGTTCTTCTTGCTACACAATGCTAATCGAGATAAACATTAACAGAATGTTCTTATTACTTAGTTCCTTGCAAGTAAGAGGGAACTAAAGGAATGCACTAGGCTAAATTAATAGTCAACTGTTTTAAAAGCTATCGTTATGCGATTGTCATTGCAAATTGCTTCTTTTCTTGGCCAGGAACAGAACAAAAGAAAAACGGACACTTCCTGTCTAAGAAAAGTATAAGTACTTCACAGTTAAAACCAATAACAAGGAATGTCTTGGTAACGGTTACCTCCACAACAAAAACGTTAAGGACGTAAATTGTGTGTTTTGACGAGATCTACATTTTTTGTGTAGTAAGTTTTGTCTATCTCTTACGCTTTAGCAAATAAGCGAAATTCATCCACAAAAATGAGGTCTTCAGACGTTATTCCCAGAAAACTCAAGATATACATTTTATTTGGTATCCAAACAGTTCTAATATACGGGATTTTAATCAAAATCTTTAGAGCAATTTTTAAGAAAATAAAATTTTTTGAAAATCTTTCCTGTAAAGGGTAGTTTGTGGTGGGGGGATTTTCTTAAAAATCTTCGTGCCGTATCCTTCGAAGATAGCAAACATAAATACCATTGGTATTTAACAGTCTTTTTGTTTTTGAGCTCGCCGTCCACAGACACACACACACAGACTGACAGACAGACATGCACCCATGGACCTTTTACCAAAAATGCTTTTTTGGATTCAGGGGGAGCCCAAAACATATATTTCCGGTGAAATCTCGGTATCGAATTTTTGGGTGCATTGCAATACCTTCTCTATACACTATGTGCATAGTACGTGTATAGAAAGTAAAAAGGAGTTATTGGCCTGAGTTGACAAGAAATTGTGAGACACGGCCCCATTAGGCGAAAAAGAAAATGCTGCTTCACTCCAGCACACTCATTCGGAGTTATCGCCACTAAACTGCATGAATTTCTGACGCATTGCTGGCGTCCCCCCTATATGCGATTTTTCTTGTTCCAAACATGAAGAAATAGAATATAGCTAGATCAAATAAGGTCATCGTCGAGACAGAAGCGTATTTAGTATAGCTTTACAATTCCTATTTTTGAGGAGTTAAAATGACAGGAACCTTGGGAGAAGTGTATATCCCTAAAAGTGGACTATGTTGAGAACTAAATAATTTGTGTTTGAAAAAAATATCATGTTTTAGTTATTGCACCACCCTCGTACTCAATAAGGTCGAAATATAAATGGCTCAACATTTCTTGGGCCATCATATAAGTTACGGTGTGCTTGGGTTTCCACGAATCGTGGACTATATTCATCCTTGTTTTTTATAAGCTTTTCCCACTGATGTGTAAACTCCCACGCACAATCCCCTATCTTCCCCATGATTGGCTAAAATCACGTATGAATACCAGCCAGGTGACTCAAGGATTTCGTCTAGGACTGGCATTGGGAGGTCGTGGGATCTATTCCCCGCGGCGATCTCTCTGACCCATGGGTTTTTCGGTGGGTTTTCCGGGTTACTATGCAGGAGAGGGTTCTTGAGTCCCCCAAACTTTCTGTCCCTTCATTTCATCCCAACCGGTCTCTTTCAGGGTTGTGTGTCGACGAGGACTGCGACAGTCGTGGAGGTGACTGCGCGCTGAAAATACAGTTCAAGGCGGCAGGATGGCGTTAGTGGTTGTCTCAGGTGGACCATCTGGGACTGAGCCACGCACTCCTGGCACTCCCCGCGTCAAGATGAACTGTTTGTGAACGACGGCTCTCTATTTGTCCGGATATCGGCCGCCGTCTGAAAAACTGATCTCATCTTTTCTCCAGAAGTCTGACATACAATAAGCCCACGGTTGTATTGTGGGATACCTCTCTTGTGGCGATATGAACGCTTATATGTGTACGTGCTTTAGTCGTCCGAGAGGCAAGTTTTAAAGTATGTGTATTTGTTAATTAATATGTAAATACGCGTATTTTAGATGCAATAATTCTGTTAGGTAATACATTTTATTCATGTTGCTATAAAAATGTAAATTTGACAATTTTCTTCGGAGATATTGACGTAAATATTCATGATAAATAAGGAAATACTGTGTATCGCACAGTCACCTATTCCACCATGGCAGCCAATAAGTAGTGACAACTCACGTGACAGTTAAGAGATAAGCTGCATTCACAATGAGATGCAAGCGCAGGCGTAACGCAACATAAGCGCAAGCGAGGGGGAAGACACAATGCAGTCGTAAGTGTAACGCAACATGTTAGCACGGGTTTGCAGATCTGATATCTTCTAAGCGCTCCGCTCTTTTCAAATTGAATAACGTAGCCAACAATATCGGAAGTAAATTCACTCAATATTTTAAAAATAAATATCTTATAAAAATCACATACTAACAACCGATGCTCGTGACAGTGACGTCACAATAATTGCTCATTCAGAATTATTGAAAATAGTATAAGCATAGAGACTGCAGAAAATGTTAAAGCATTTGATGAACTAAGAGTTATCTTTCTGTGTCTTCGATTTACGAGAGCCAACACATGATAGTTACATCCATTAAATCAAAGAGGATTCGCAAGGTGACTGTCATTAGAGCTGGTGCGGCACTGCACGGCCAAATAGAGCATGCTGCATGTACAGCAGTCCCTATAAACCCTTGCAGTGCGATCGTCTGATGTTGAATTCATAAACAAAGCATAGAGAAAACAAGCAGAATTCCTCCTCTTTGCACGCAACGCAAGGATAAAGTTTGGAGTCTGTAAACTCTTGCGTTGCATTGCGTAGCGTCTTGCATGTTTCTGTGTGAATGCTTACATTAAGTAATATGAGTGCAAAGTCTTACATTTACGTTACGTCTGCACTTGCATCTCATTGTGAATGTAGCAATACAGGGCAAACACATGTGGAACAGAACTTAGCTAATTTAGTAGCTAATGATCTCATGTGTTTACAACAATTTGGGTTCTAAGAGTGGAGTAATTATAGTGACAGATTCGCCATCCCTACACAATTATAACATTAGTTTCAGAAACGATGAATGACTCATGGTTCGAAGGGAAGCGAAAGGCTACCCCAAGAAATGGTAAGCAAGTTGAATGAGTGAGGAGAGAACTTGGTGGGCGGGATCTGGTAGACACCTCGGTGAATCAAAGTGTTGCCCCGCCTGGAATTGCATCAAGCACGACTGCTCCATTCATGTCCACTGCTTGCCTACGAGGGAGGCGTACGGGACGGCAGCAGCTGTAGAATTAAGAAGTCATGTGTGTGTTCCAGGAAGTGGGCGAGACGAGAAGTGTTGCTCTTGGTGATGATGACTTTTTGACCCCGGCCCAATAAGGGCTGGCGCCGAGGAAGTGCTTCATCATCGCCAGAAGCGATCATAATGAAGATGAAGAACAGGGATGGGAAAATTCATGACTTTTATTAAATTAGTCACTATACCTCGAAAAGTGTTCCAAGACTAGTAGTTTTCTAATGACCCGAATTATAACACTCTGTTAGTAACGTGTTTGTGCTGAGCCATTCGACATAAATGGGATGCTGTGTAAAGATGCTCACTTTCATTTCATGCTTTCCGACGATTTTCAAAGCAAGTAAACTTGCATGGAATGTAAAAACAAATAATATGTGTTGAATTCTTAAGACTTTCTCTAATCACTCTTCCACAATATATTCTTACAAAATCTTACTTCTTGTCGATTACCCTTTGGCAGTTTCGTCTGTGCCCAGCATACGCGAGGTCGAGGGTTTGATCTTCATGGTCGGTCTGTCTGACCCCGTCGTTATCCGGATCTGGTCGCCCTTCGGGTCTGTCTCCTCATCCCTCCTTCCCTGGAGTCATATAAGAGGCAAAGAGCCATAAGGACCTACGCCAGTGTCTAATCCTAATTATAATCTTGCCACAACTAGGTAAACCAATATCCAAAGAGCATGCGGCTATGTGATTTCGTTGAAATTATATTTTCTTTACAAGAACACAAGAAAAAACAAATTATCACTTCCCATTCGAGAAAAGTATAAGTATTAAGAATGCAAACCAATAACAATAAATACCTTGAACATAGTTAGCTCCACAAAAAAAAAAATGGTATAAATCGCATGCTTTAACGAGATCTCATGTACGTTTTTATCTTTTACCTCTTACCAATTATATAAAAGTCATCCAGACTGAAGAGGACTTATAGGTTATTCCCAGAAAATTCAAGTTGAATGTTTTATTATCATAAAAATATCATAAACATGTGATATTCTTAGCATTGTACTATAGTAATCCCAGGCAAAACAACTTAAAAAAAAAAAAAACGCAGAGAGAATCATTAAAAAAGCAAATTTCCTAAAGGCCCAGGGACAATTTTCTAGAAAACTACGTAAATACTGGCAGAGTTTTTCCATATTTATTAGAATAACCATATTTTTATCAGACAGTCATTCATATATATATATATTGTAAGAATTTATAATAATAATAATAATAAGAAGAAGAAGAAGAAGAAGAAGAAGAATTAGACTTACTGAACTATAATAATAATATTAATAAAAAGAAACAGAAGAATAATAAGAATTAGACTTACCAAATTATTATTATAATAATAATAATAAGAAGAAGAAGAAGAAGAAGAATTTAGACTTACCAAATAGGTATAACCACCAAATTTGCCCAAGCCAAAGAAACCTCTCATACAGAAATAAATACCGCATGTATGCAAGGACTAGACATCTTCTTGAAAGACTACAAATGTTTGTTTATAAACTAGTTGTAGAATCGCCATGAAGTAATTTTGTTCTTCTACGGATGAAGCATGATTTTCATTTATATGGTATCAAGAAATAATGAGCGTTAATGCAAACTTTCTTAGATTGTTTGAAAGATATGTATAATAAGAGTGTCATCTTCAACATATACTACGGTGTCAAGAAAGTTCTGGGAATTTGCCAATAAAACACAAAAAATTAATTATTCATCCAATTTTATTTTATCACCTTCAAAGTAGGCCCCTTCTGAAATTATACATTTATGTCAACGAATAATCCAATCATCAAAACATTCTTGTAGGCATTTTTAGGAATAGATGTCAATTGTCGCTGCGAATTTGCCTTTATGTACTCTATCGACTGAAAACGGGTGCCTCGAAGTAGTAACTTGAGTTTTGGTGAAGGTGTAATTTGCATAAAAATCGTACGCTTGAATTTAAGGGAATTGCATATCCGACTCCGATGGCAAATAGCCCACTTCTCACTGCCATGAAATGTCCTGTTAGGTCGCCCACGTATCCAAACGAAGACATTGTAATATTCATATTCACAGTACAAGAAAACATATTAAAGACTCTGAATTTCAGAATTAAAGGAGAAAATACCACATGAGAAAGCTGGAGAACACGAAGAATTCCTAACCAAGTTAAACATTTGGACCTGTCTTACAGTCTCGATAAATGCTGAGAATAATAATTATATTTAAATTTCAGAGGGGCGCTTCGGAGATTCCTCTGAATACATGTTTTCTTTCTCTATTTATAAATTTAGTAGATATGGTTTTTCTGTCGGTAATAGAATTAGTTGCTATGAATACATAAAATAAATTTAATCACACAAAAGTTGTTAGGTTTCAGCATCCATAAACTGCAGTACATATAGTACATACATATTAGTATAAAGATGCCTACGATAGGCGCCTCTTATAACTGTCGCTGCACGCATTTGTAGCCAATTGAAAAAATGCAGTGACTAATACACATTATATGCTAATAGAGAGAATCTAATATTTCAGTTGTCCGCAGATTTTCTCTGTATTATGTCGCTCTCCTCCTTTATTTTACATCGTGGATCGGTGTGTAGGTGGACAATTAGCCTTCTAGGCATCACCCCTATACTATATGTGACGGCGGGCAGATGACTGATTCGATGTGCCACAGAGAACTTGCCGTCAAGACCACCTGCTTTCGTTTTATGTGGCTATATGGCAGCGCATTCGCTATTACAATCTATTTTCATGTTTACTATTGTCTTAGATTGAAGGTCGTGTATAAATATCCAATCCGGCATTTATCTTGGCGACTGAGGGAAACTACAAAAAAACCCAGTCAGATTGGGTGGCACACGGGATTTGAACCCAGGACCTCCCAAGTGTGAGCCACAGAGGCCTACGCTTAAGCATCCCGCTCATTTGTTGGATATATCTTTTCCTCTCTGTTTATATGGTATTTTAGCATCTAGGTCATATCGGCAGCTTTACCTTTGGAACGAATGATGATACCATTTTTTCAATCGTGTACTGTAGATGCTAATTTTATTTTCTTTTTATTTATCATTTTTAAATGCATTTAAAGCTAAAAGACCTTATACCTGGTAGGTCATATTGGACGATGGATGAATGAAATGAATAAAATTATGCTCAAATGAGCCTAAGATCCATAGAGCTTGGAATTACCCAAGAGTTTAGAGTTCGTCTTCCCAGGATAAGGGAAACTCCCGGGAAAAAAATCGTACCCGAGATTTGAACGTGAATGTGAGGCAGACACGCTATCCCAACACTACAGAGATGGGCTCCTCTTATTTATTTATTTCTTAAATTCGCACACGCATTCACTCTCTTTTCCATTTCTCCAGACTCTAGGAGCATAGAGATATATCCTGGCTAAAGAAACATTCTCGCCCTCCAACCGGGAAACGAACTCGAGATTTCCGGATTTGGAGACCATATGCTAACCACCAGATCATAGAGGCACTCTTGACAGATTTTTATTATCCATATTGCTGGGGATTGGATATGCAAGGCTTTCGATTTATTACTTACTCTACACGTACTATGTACATAGTGTATAGAGAAGGTATTGCATTCCACCAAAAAATTCGATACCAAGATTTATCGGAAATACTTATTTTTGGGTCCCCTGAATCCAAAAAAAGTCTTTTTAGAAAAAGGTGCGTGTGAGTCTGTGTGTCTGTGGATAGCATAGCTCAAAAACGAAAAGACCGTTGAATGCCAAACTTGGTATTTAAGTTTGGTATCTTCCAAGGATGCGACACGAAGATTTTCAAGAAAAGCCCCCCACCCCAACTACCCTTTACATGGAACTTTTTTCGAAAATGTTGATTTTCTCAAAATTGGCTCTAACGAATTTGATTAAAATATCGTACATTAAAAATATTTACCTGACAACATGTATAACCTGAATTTTATGGGAATAGCCTCAGAAGACTACTTTATTCTGGATGAATTTTACGGAATGTTGCATAACTGCTAACCCTTAAGAGATAGACAAAAACTTACAGCACGTTAAAACGCACAATTTATGTCTTATACATTTTTTTCGTGGAGTTGGTAGTTTTTGAGATATTCCTTGTTTTTGGTTTCAGCTTTGAAAAACATATCTACTTTTTTAATACAGGAATTGTCAACTCCTGTCCATACAAACAAAGGAACTTCAGTCACATAGCAACCAGCTTTTGGCTATCACTTTAACCTATGGTCCTTCCTTATTTCACTTCTATTTACAAGGAAGCAAGTAATAAGACTATTTCTGCTAATTTTTTCTCGATTAGCATGCAGTAAATAGAAGCATAAGGTTTTTAACAATAATTTGTTGCAGAGATGTACGGAAAGTCATGTGAATGGAACACATCAGATTTTTTTTTTATATACAACCTTCCTTAATGGTCAAATAAATTCAGTTTTATATGTGATTCTTTCATACCTTCGATGTATACGCGCTCTCAAGGGCTTGTAAATCCTGTTTCGTATTTATTTATTTTATTTATTTACATAGAATGTCCCAATGAGCATATTGCTCTAGGTAGGAACTACCTTTTAGGGAGGCGGTAAGTAAAATAGAAAGAATAAAATAAACACATATAAAAAGGTGTACATCAGTATAATATACCTTTTACATATTCTATGTGGGTGTGTGATTAACTTTAATGCAATATTTCAACGAATATCACAATGATTTTCTGTTGTCAAATTTTTAGTCATTAAAGTATTGCTCAAGTAGATATTTGAAGTGTTTGTTTTTAAATTGGGATAAGTTGGTGATTCTTTGATGTTATGTGCGAGACTATTGTATGTTTTGGTGGCGCTATTTAATATACTTTTATTCGATATTTGGTAGAGGTAACTGATTCTATGGAGGTTTGATTGGCTGATCTTTGCAGCACTGAACATCGTTTTATAATTGATTACCGAGGGTATTGAAATTAAAAGAAGTATACTAATAGCTACTTCTATTTTTTCCTTTAAAAGTACTTACTA
Organism: Hymenopus coronatus; assembly: GCA_030762935.1. Lineage (NCBI taxonomy): Eukaryota > Metazoa > Arthropoda > Insecta > Mantodea > Hymenopodidae > Hymenopus > Hymenopus coronatus. Next base: position 126,882,991 of record CM060892.1, on the reverse strand, counting down.
GTGTAAAATTTAAGCGCTATAGATCAGTCATACACACATACGAATATAAGGAGCCAGAAGGCACATAAAGCAGTACGGAGTGATCAAATACATTCGAAATTTACGGGACAAAGTTTGAAATAATGGCATAAGTGCTAGTCAGCTGGCCCTTCTAAAACTTGATCTAGTGGTCAGACAAAACTAATGCCTACCAGAACGTTACCTAACAGACGTTACAAAACTAATAGGCCACGCAAGTGCTAGTCAGCGGGCTTTTCCAGGGGTTGAACTGGCTGCCAATTGCTTTGGAATGCTGTGCACGACTAAGCATTTTATGTTTATGATAGAACGATATTTTTGATTTGGTACTTGAATTATATAAGAAACGCTTCATTACGATGCTGCTCGCTGCGTAAATTAATTTCTTTGCGCTCTCCCTGCTAATAGGAGTATTCGCGGCAACGCCTTATAAAAACTGTTTGTAGGTTCTTTATATAATAATTATCTATATAAACAAAAGACAGAGGAGAGACACAGTCGTTAGGGACAAACACCAGCCACGAGAGTCACTGTCACGTCCATAATGACATCCATGTGTAGAGAAATTCACGTTTAGCCTGCTAGAGGCACAGTTTCAACTATGGTAGCTCCTAGGAATAATTCAGTTCAGAACACAACACTCTGGTATGTTCCTTCACATGACTTTCTCTACATCGCTAAAACAAATTATTCTATCTACTTTATGATAATCGAGATAAGCATTAGCAGAAATTGTCTTAATTACTTACCTTCTTGTAAGAAGAAGGAAAATAAGGGAATACATTAGGCTAAAACGATAGTCAAATCTTATAAAAGCGGTTGCCATGTGGATAAAATTCTTTCTATGCAGGGCCGAGAGTTTACAACTTTCAGTGTGAAAAAAAGTTTAAGTATTTTAAATCTGAAATATCTCAGAAATGGTCAATTCAACGAACAAAACTTACATTACATAAATTATGAGTTTTAACGTGATCTACATTTTTTGTGGAGTAAGTTTTTGTCTATCTCTTATGGTTTGTCAGTTACGCAAAATTCAGAATAAAGAGGTCTTTAGAGGCTATTCCTAGAAAATTCAAGATATACATTACATTTGCCATGTAAATATCTTTAAAACCTATATAGCATTTTAATCAAAATCGTTAGAGTCATTTTTGAGAAAATCAAATTTTTCGAATTTTTTCCATGTAAAGGGTAGTTTGGATTGGGAGACGGTTTCTCAATATCTTCGTGTCGCATCTCTGGAATATATTAAATTTAAATACCAAGTTTGCTATTTTATCGACTTTACGTTTTTGAGTTATCGTGTTCACAGACAGACGGATATACACGCGGACCATTTTCTAAAAATGCTTTTTTTGGACTCAGGTGCCCCAAAACGTGTATTTCCGGTTAAATCTTGGTATCGAATTTTGGGTGAAATACAATACTTTCTCTATACACTATGTGCATAGTACGTGTAGAAAAAGTAAAAATCGCGCTGATATATCCATGATAACGCGTAGAAGTAAGTCACATATATCATACCAGCCTCTTCAGCAGGTCCTCAGAACTATGGGTATGATAAAGATTCACCCTATAAGTCTGACCATCATTTCAAATGCTGTCGCGGTAATTTCCAAATAAATTTGGTCATTCAGTAAAAATAAACAGAAATAATTGTGGAGGATGTGGAAGAATTCCTTTTGAATAAACAGAAATCTCTGAGGTGGAGACGGTTACGGATAACTGACCCTGGACATTAATAGCATCTCTTATAGGAAGGGATCAAAGATAAAGTATTGCCTAATGCAATCTCTTTTAAGGAAATCCTCCTATGTTTACCTGAATACGTGGGCTGCTGTTTCTGCGCATGATCTAACGAGGAAATGCATTGAAGTTATTTGTTCTGGGAACACTCTAAGGTGGTCCTCATATCCAAAAACGGCAAAGCCCTCCAGTCTCTGAGAAATGCATTTCTTGTTTAAGAGCGTACTTCAATTAAGTGACATCTTCAAAATGCATCTTATGTGTTCACAGTGTTGAAATATATTTTCTGACTAAAGGAAACAAAACAACGTTGTAAACTCTTTACTGTTAAAAGGAGTGGAAGGGTACACTCCTCACTACTCTTAAACGTCACATGCATACATAGCCAGGAAAACATAAGGTGGGGTGTTGGCTATAGGTGTTCATATTTAATAATGTGCTTAAAATTAAATTATAAATATGGATTAACCCTAAGTTGAAATATTTTTAAAAATCGATTTTTATTCATAGTTTATGTGTAGCATTTGGAATTAAAATCAGATTTTGTAATTAGGTACTTTTTATACAATGTACATAGGGATAGAGAAGGTATTGTAATGCACCCGAGATTTCACCGAAAATATATGTTTTGGGGTCCCTTGAGTCCGAAAAAAGCAGTGTGTGTGTTTGTCTGTGGACAGCATAGCCCCAAAAGGAAAAGACCGTTAAATACCAATCTTGGTATTTAGGTTTAGTATCTTCCAAGGATGCGACACGAAGATTTTCAAAAAATCCCCCCCCCCACAAACTACCCTTTACATGGAAAAAATTTAGAAAATTTTGATTTTCTTAAAAATGGCTCTAACGATTTTGATTTAAATCCCGTATATTAAAGCTATATATGTCCGAAATAAAATGTATATCTCGAATTTTTTGGGAATAGCCTCTGAACACCTCTTTATTCTGGATGAATTTTGCCGAAGTTTGCTTAACTGTTAAACCGTAAGAGATAGAAAAAAACTCACTACACAAAAAATGTACATTGGAAAAAACACACAATTTATGTCCCTTACGTTTTTGTTGTGGAGGTAACCGTTTCCGAGATATTCCTTGTTATTGGTTTCAATTGTGAAGTACTTAAACTTTTCTCAGACAGGAAGTGTCCGTTTTTCTTTTGTTCTACTCCTGGCCAAGCAAAGAAGTGATTTGCAATGACAATCGCATAACGATAGCTTTTAAAACATTTGACAATCACTTTATCATAGCGCATTCCCTTATTCCCTTCTACTTATAGGGAACTAAGTAATAAGAACATTCTGCTAATGTTTATCTCGATTAGCATTGTGTACAAAGAAGAATAATCTTTTGTAGGAGTTTTGTAGAACAGCTAGAGAAAATCATGTGAATGTAACACATCAGATACTACCCTTTACATGGAACTTTTTTCGAATATTTTGATCTTCTAAAAATGGCTCTAGCGATTTTGATTAAAACACCGCATATGAAAGATGTTTATATGCAAATAAAATGTATATCTTGAATTTTCTGGGAATAGTCTCTAAAGACTACTTTATTCTGGATGAATTTTGCGGAATTTTGTATAACTGCTAAACCGTAAGTGATGGACAAAAACTTATCACATAGAAAATGTAGAGCATATTAAAACACACAACTTATGTTACATACTTTTTTTTCGTGGAGTTGATCGTTTTTAAGATATTTCTTGTTTTTAGTTTCAGCTTTGAAAAACTTATACTTTTCTCATACAGGACTCCTGTCCATACAAACAAAGGAACTTCAAGTCACATAGCAATCAGCTTTTGACTGTCAGTTTAACCTATGGTACTCCCTTATTTCGTTCTACTTATAAGGTAACCAGTAATAAAACTATTTCTGCTAATGTTTTCTCGATTAGAATGAAGTGAATAGAAGCATAAGCTTTTAAACTATAAGTTGTTGCCGAGATGTAGAGAAAGTTATGTGAATGGAACGCATCAGCTTTTTTGCTTTCTCTACCAACTCGTATTATATGCGTACCTTCGTAGAAGTAGAGAAAATATCGTATCCCATGCAAAATTCGACACCGAAATTTCACGGATATACATTTAAATTTAAAAGAAAAGGTCCTGGGAGTTTGTGTGCCTGTGTATGTCTCTTTGGCAATATAATTCAAAAACGAAAACTCCGTTAAATACCAAACTTGATAGCCTTTCCCTCCTCCCAACCCAAAACTACGGTTTACATGGAAGATTTTTAGAACTTTATTTTCTCAAAAAATGGCTCTAAGAATTTTGATTAAAACACAGTATATTAAAGTTATTTACAGGGCAGATATCTTGAATTAGTTGGGAATAGCCTCTGAAGACCTTCTTTTCTCAATGAATTTTGCGTAACTGATAAACCGTAAGAGGTACCCAGATAATACAGATCTTGTTAAAACACACAGCTTATGGTATATGTATATTAGAGCCAACTATTTCCGTGATGCCCTACTACTTACATTTCTTTTTCTGGACATCCAAAGAGAATTAAATTTCAACAGCTTCACTTGGAGTCCAGCTTTTAAAGGATTGGGCTATCACTTTAGTCTAATGTATTTGCTTATTTCCCTTCTGGTTAGAAGCGATTAAGTAAAATCAGTATTTGCAGTAATGTTTTTATCGATTAGCAGGAAGTAAAAGAAGAATAAGCTCTTGTAACGATAATTTGTTGCAGAACAAATGATTCTTACTAAACCCTACTCTTCTATCTACTTCTTGCTAATCAAGATAAACGTTAAAAGCAATAATTTTATTACTTATTTCCATGTACGTACAGAGGTATGAGGAAAAGGTGCACCAGGTAAAGCGATAGTCAAGTATTTTAAAAGCTGGTCACCGCTAAATGATGACTTTGAAATTCAGTTCTCTTTGCATGGTCAGGGGTGAATAATTAAAAAAATAATCTAATGCGTTCCATCAACAAAAATTAATTCTTACAAAAGTTTTATCTCCATGCTAATCAAGTTAAAATATACACAGAAGTGTTCTTATTGCCAGGGTTAGGATTTTTAGGTGCTCACCTTTTCTCTTAGGGTAAATTAAAGCACTTCGGAAAGACAGCACAGCATGAAGTTTTCTCTCTAGTTGATAAAAGAGGCATTTTTGTAGCACATTTTCTCCTTTTATCCCTTTTTTCTCAATTGTCCAAAATTCTCTATTTTCCCATTTTTTTAGAGGTACCGTAGCTTTTCAATAACCTTCTAGAGTGCATTATCGTTTATAACGAGATGTGACCAGTGAGTTTCAATCCATTTTACATACAGTAAACATAGAACTGAAATCACACCTGCAACAATGGAATCCATTTTTGTGTGTGTATGTATGTGTTAGAGAGAGAGAGAGAGAGAGAGAGAGAGAGTGTGTATGCATATTTCATTCTGTCAACACCTGCAACAATATAAAATGATATGGTTTTTGCGCAAATCCTCTTTCTCTCGCTCCCATCGTCTTAATTTCACCGGAACTTGTAGTCTGTTGATCGTGCGTGCAAATGTATTACTAGATTTTGCCATATCAAAGGTGTCCAGGGCCCGAATTTTTCTGCCTCAGAAAATCAAACAAGACCCCATAGAAACAGATTGAACGAATGAATACGACATCGCAAATGAATTCATCTCTGACCTGAAGAACATTCTGTGGAAAACTCCGAGTCGTGTAGTTGTCTACAAAGAAATCACTGGTCTGCCCCTTCCGAATCTGCCAGTCATTGCTCGGAGATCGTGCTGCTCGTATGTTGTGGGAGAATGTTGACAAGATTAAGAAGTTTCTGTTTTCATCGGCTCCAATTTTCAAGGCCCAACTTCTGTTATGGAAAAACATCTGATGTGTTGCATTAACATGATTTTGTCTACATCTCTGCAATAAACTATTGGTAAAAAAAAAAAAAAAAAAAAAAAAAAGGTATATGCATCATGCTACTCTAGAAAAAAAAAATTAGCAGATTTATTTATTACTTGCTTCCTTGTAAGTAGCGAAGGGAAATTAGTACCATAGGCTTGAGCGATAGTCAAGTATTTTAAAATCTGGTTGCTATGTGATTGAAAGTCCTTTGTATGTATAGCCAGAAGTTGAGAAATTCCCGTATGAGAAAAGTATATACATTGTGTGTTTTAGCGAGTTCTATATATCTTGTTAATTAGGTTTTTTTCTACTTCTTACGGTTTACCAGTTATGCAAAATTCATCCAGAAGGCATATAAATATCTTAACATACAATATTTTAATCAAAACCGTTAGAGCCACTGTTGACAAAATCAACATTTTCGAAGGATAAAGGTTAGTAAAGGGTAGTTGGGGTGGAGGGGGGGATTTTCTTGAAGATCTTCGTGTCCCTTCTTGGAAGTTTGGTATTTAACAGACTTTTCGTTTTTGAGCTATGCTTCCCAGAGACACACACACACACACACACACACACACACACACACACACACACACACACACGGACATTTTTTCTAAAAACACTTTTTGTGAATTGAGGGGGTCTCAAAATATATTTCCGGTGAAATCTCGGTATCGAATTTTGGTTACATTGCAATAACTCTCTGTTCACTATGTAGGTGCATAGTACTCGTAGAGAAAGTAAAAATACATAATTTGCAGACAGAACTATTTGTATTCATGGTTACAAGTACCTGACTGCAACTATTAAACAATTGGAACAAAAAAGTCTCGAAAGTGAAAACAATGGGATATTTTTACTTAAGTGAGGAAGCAGTTAGAGGGCTTTACTAAACACAAACGTGAATCTAGTATTCAGAAGATTCCATATGTTGAGGATTTGCTACCTCTGTAGAGCTGCCACTTTGAATGAATACGAAGTTTACCCCACTGGTTTCCGTGGATGTCGAAAGAAACTTTAGCTCTTATAAATATGTTCTATCTCAAATAGAAGCACACGTATTACTTTCTCTACGCGTATTATGTACACAGTGAATAGAAAATGTATTTTATTGCACCCAAAAATTCGATACCGAGATTTCACCGGAAATATATGTTTTGAGACCCCTGAATCCAAAAAAAATGTTTTTTTAGAAAAATGTCCGTGTATGTGACTGTCTGTCTGCCAGTCAGTCTGTGTGTCAAAGTATGTGACACGAAGATTTTCAAGAAAATCTCCCCATCCCCAACTACCCTTTACATGGAAAAAGGTTCGGAAATATTGATGAAAATGTCGAATATTAAAGATATTTATATGACAAATATCTTGTATTTTCTGGGAATAGCTTTGGAAGACATTTATTGTGAATGAGTTTCGAGGAATTTTGCATAACTGGTAAACCGTAAGAGACAACAAACAATGCAGAACTCGTTAAAACCCACAATTTATTTTTTTTTTCATGGAGTTGACCTTTTTTGAATTATTCCTTGTTATTGATTTCAGTTTTAAAATACTTGTACTTTTCTCATACTGGAACTTGTCAACACCCGGCTACTAAAGAAATGGATTTCTATACCATAGCAACCGCATTTTAAAACATTTGACAGTCGGTTTAGCCTAGAGTATTCCCTTATTTCCCTTCTACTCATAAGGAACTTAGTAATAAAACCGTTTCTACTAATGTTTATCTAGATTAGCATGAAGTAGATGGAAGAATAAACTTATTAACAATAATATTTTACAGAGATGTAGATAAAATCATATGAATGGAGCACATCAGATGTTTTTTAAAAAATGTATAGTTGCTCAATGTCTTGAAATATAGAACTTTCTTGCGAGTGATGATTTGATGCATTTGTTTGTAACTTAATAACTTAGAATAAAAGACAGAATTTTTAATTAATTGAATAAAACAGAACCTTTTTATCCCTTTCTACATTATTTTAGCAACTTTTCCCTTCCTATTTGCATATGAAATTTGTACCTAAAAAGCCTAACCCTGCGTATTAATTATTTCCTTGTAGGTACAAGAGAAATAAGGAAACAAATCGATTAGGGTAAAGCGATAGTCAAATCTTAAAAGCTGGTCGCTGCTAAGTGATGGTTTTGAAATTCAATTTTTTTGACCTGGTCAGGAATTGAATTTTGAGTTTTTAGTTTGTTTTATATGTGTGATGGATAATAATGGAAGATAGGAATAGTTTAACCCTTTTTAATTTTTATCATATGACTTTTTAATCAGAATTTAGTTTTATCTATTTTATACATTTTTTCACTCCATTACTTATTGTTCCATATCTACATCTATGGTTTTAGCAATGGATAGTTTTATTTATGCTGAATTATACATCTCGTTATGGCTCTAGTTTTACTTCTGATATGCTTTATATTTATTATTCAAGTGTTGAGTGCCCTTAAGCACTATTCATAGCCTCATCATCATCAACATCATCATTATAATTGCTAATAAAAAATATGATGAGTTCCGTTCACATAACATTCTCTATCTGTTCCCCAAATGATACAAAATTCATATATATTAGTTCCTTGTAAGTAGAAGGAGAATAAAGGAAAAGGAATACACTAGGCTACGGCGATACTTCAATGTTTTAAAAGCTATCACTATGCGATTGATGTTGAAATCCGGTTCTCTCCCCATGACTGGGGGTAAGACAAAAGAGATATAAAATGAATGAGGACTTCCCGTTTTAGAAAAGTTTATGTATTCAAAAATTGAAACCAGTAACAGGGAATATCTCTGAAATAGCTCTACAAAAAGTTTATACCATAAATTGTGTGTGTGTGTGTGTGTGTGTGTGTTTTCAGCTCTACAAAAAATTTACACCATAAATTGTGAGTGTTTTTTTTTTTTCATTTTTTTGGAAAATAGAAAATTTCGAAAAATGTTCTCTGTAAAGGGTAGTTTAGAATGGGGAATTTTCTGAAAATCTGGGTGTCGTATTATTGAAAGACACTAAACTTGAATATTAAGTTTGATATTTAACCGACTTTTCATTGTTGAGTTATGCTGTCCACAGACACGCTAATAACACATACATACCTTTTCTAGAGGCTTTTCTTTGGAATCAGGGGTCCTCAAAACACGTATTTCCAGTGCAATTTCGGTCTCGAGTTTTTTGATGGAACGCAATACCTTCCATACCTGATATGTTCGTTCTACTATTACAAAAAGTAAACATTCGACACTTTTATGTAGTTGTTTACAATATGCATCTTTTATGGAATGAAGTTACTTTGCCCTTCGTATAACACCCGAAGAAAATTAGTTATTTTTCCTTTGTGCAATATATGTAATCCAAGAACATCGATGGAATGTTGTTAATTTCCCCGCAGGTTTAGCAAGATAATGTCTCGATTATGGCAGTGAATCGATTCGTAACGCTTTATTGAAGGTTTGTATATTGGCACTTTGCCGAGAATAGTAGTGAGGAAAGTAAATATAATAGATCTGGGTTGGATGATTGTATGCACCAAAACAGCAAGAAATCGGGGCATCACATTATTTTTAATTATTTATGACTTTCAAGGCATGACTAGCCTCTTCCATATCCACTTCCTTCTAGGTTCTACCATGACGTCAGAGCATCTACTGTGGAGTTTCGTTATTCCCTATAGATATATTTCCGTATGTGTGGACTGCCAGGAAAGTTCTAGTTTCTCTGATCTCTCCTTTCTGAAATAAAATTATTTCTGTAAATTATGGCAATGAACATTGGCATGCATTACTTTTTATTTACTTTATAAGTACTATGTGCATAGTGTATAGAGAAGATATTACATTCAACCCAAAAATATCGGAAATACACATATTAGGGTCCTCTATACCCCCCCCCCACAAAAGCATTTTTAAAAAACGGTCTATATGTGTGCTTGTGTCCGTGTGCTGTGAACACGATAACTCAAAAACGAAAATGCGGTAAAATACCAAACTGGGTATTTTAGTTAATTGTCTTCCAAGGATACAAGATAAGGTTTTGAGGAAAATCATCCCACTCTAAGCCCTTTATATGGAAAAAAAAATCGAAAATGTTGAGTTTCTCAAAAATGTCTCTAAGAAGCTTAATTAAAATACCGTATATTAAATATATTTACATGGCAAATAAAACATATACCTTGGATTTCCTGGTATAGCCTCTGAAGTCCTCTTCCATCTAAGATACTTTAGCATAACTGATAAATCATAAGAGATAGACAAAGACATACCACACAAATTATGTAAATTTCGTCAAAACAACAACTATGTCAAATGCATTTTTGTTGCGGAGCTATTTCCGATATTTAGGTTGTTATAAGTTTAAATTTTCCAATGAATATTCTTTTTTAATTGGGAAGTGGTTATTCATATTTTTATCCCGGTCAAGCAACATTTTAAAACCATAACATAGCGATCGGTTTTAAAAAAAATATAACTTTATCATATTGTATTTACTTATTCCCATTATAAGGAAATAATATTGTATTAAAACCATTTCTGCTTATGTTTTATCTTGATTAGCATGAAGTAGATAGAGAATAAGCTTTCGTAATAATAGTGTTTTGTAGTATACAAAGAAAAATGTATGTGAATGAGCAGATCGAATTTTTTAACATTCTGATTTATTTTAATTTACTTTAACTTACTTTAAGTTACTAACTTTAGTCATATCGTGAAGATCTTATCGTTAAGTACCTCGTTGAGCTTTTTAGGGCCTCATCCCTGGCCCAAATTATCTCCGATTCGCATCAAGCAGCTGATTCAGTGTCGTCCAGTCTAGATGATCTAACATCCGTAGTCAGATGGTATCCTCCGCAGTCCGATAGCTAAGCGCGGCTAGCCTTTCGTGGTCTCACCTCCTTATACTATGTGAATCACTTAGCTCCGCGACAGGCAGGTTCCATGTGGTCTACTGTTTTCGCTACTTGTGGAAAGATGACAGCGAAAGCAATGCAACCAATTTTCAGTTTTATTATTGTTTTTTAGGCTGAAGCTATTTAGGTCGTGATATTAAATGTTCAATTTGGTATTTGCAGTCCATTCATACTCTTTTCGGTTAGGGCTGTAAGAGGGGAAAGGGTGCCGCTCGATGCCGGAACCTGTCTTTTTCCCTCTTTCCCATCTACTGGTCGAAAAGAATGTGAATAGATTATACCTTGGCAACTGAGGGAATCCAGGAAAAGAACCCAGTCAGATTGGTCGACTCAGGGGAGTTGAACCTCCAACAGGCGGTCACAGATGTAACCACCTGAATCATTCCGATTGCTCCTCTTTGTTTTCATTTGTTTCCTTCCCCTCTTCTAAATAATCGCGGTTTCAAGGACACGACCCTGCACTCTGTAAGTGGAAGCTCTACTTACATGACTATGCATTGATATAATTATAAGTTTATATGTATAAGAAAAACACATTACATTTTCAGAAAATCCTGTTTGTATAAGGAGAGAGGCTGCAAAATATGTTAGCGAATATCATCTATGTTAATCTGGATTATATTGCTTTCTTAGAACTGCTCATTTTTTACTTCTGAGGGAGAACTTGGTGTATATATCTTGTTAGAAGATAGTGGCAATGCCGTCCGCGCGTGCAACCTTTCTCATGTTCACTGTGGTATACGGTAGTGGAGCTGAAATGTTAGACGTCACAATTGGATGCGTAAACAACGGCGCGATGTAACAGGAGGCTTCAGAACGTGACGCATCGACATCATGATTCTTCCCGATATTCGAGATGTTTCTGCCACCTTCGGTTTCTACTGCCTTCAACAAGTTTCCAGAAAGCTTGTGATGTCATTTTTTCGCTATAAAAGGAGAAAGAATATCAGTGAGGGTGTCTTTATTGTGAATTACACTGAGTCTTGAGTGATTGGATTGTTAGCGCGTAGTGGGGCGCGAGCCATGAATGGTTGGAGGCATAAACTATGAACTATTTGCATCAGTGATTTAAATAATTTATTTGTAACCAATTGTTGAGTCAATAAAGACTTTTGTTACAGCACAGCTTCGCAAGTAGGCTGTCTCAGGCACGCATATATATAGCACGTAGAGAAGGTATTTTATTCAAACCAAAAGTTCGATACAGAGATTTCATCGAAAATATGTTTTGACACCCCCTGAATACAGAAAAAGCAGTTCTAGAAAAATGTCCGTGTAAATGCGCGCGCGCGTGTGTGTGCGGTGGGGGCAGCATAGCTCAAAAACGAAAAGTCGGTTAAATACAAATTTGGTATTTAAGTTCAGTATCTTCCAAGGATGCGACACGAAGAATTTCAAGAAAATCTCCACCACTCCAACCACCCTTTACAGGAACATTTTTCGAAAAATTTTATTTAATCGAAAATGACTAACGATTTTGATTAAAATGCCAAATATTTAAGATATTTTCATGACAAACGAAATGCATAATATGTTGAATTTTCTGGGAATAGTCTCTGAAGACCCCTTTGTTCTGGATGACTTTTGTAAAACTGGTAAACCATAAAAGATAGACAAAAACTTTCTACACAAAAATACAAATCTCGTTACAACACACAATTTATATTATATAACATTTTTCTTTAGAAGTAACTTTTTCCAAGATATTCCTTGTTATTGGCTTCAGTTTTGTAGTTAAACTTTTATCAAATGGGAAGGCCTCTTTCGTTTTATATCTCTTTTGTTTTACCCCTATCCACACAAAGAGAACCAAATTTCAATTGTTAGGCTAGTGTACTCCCTTATTTCCCTTCTGCTTATAAGGCGCAAGTAATAGGCCATTTCTGGTTTTGGTTGACTCCATTAGCATGAGGCAATTGAAAGAATAATCTTTTGTAAGAATAGTTTGTTTTTTTGTTTTTTTTTTAGATCAGGTGGAGTAAGAAATGTTGAATAGGGCATATCAGATTTTGACTTCTAAGGTGACCTCTTGCAGGAATCAATAAAGCGGAGGCCATAATGCCAGATCCGGACGATATAAGCTAGCAAGGACAGGGTCCCTAAAGATTCCAATATGTGCGGCGGTAACTTATGGGTTCAGGGTTCGTATCCCGCATACAAGTTTTGGATATTAAGGAATGGTGCGGAGATGTAGGTATCCTAGCTCAGAATTTTATTGGCTTTGAATCTTTCTCAGGTGTGGTAAGACACAATTGATTTTCTTGAGTTTCAGATTATTATCGAACTCATTTATTCATTTTGTTCGGCCTTTTCTGCTGTCGAACACGCACGCATTCCTCCTGAATTTTCTACTCTTAAGTTACGCTTTACTCGACCGCATCTATTATCACATATTACCTTTGACATTCTTTTGGTGCAGTGATTTCGTTCGTATTCTGGTCCGTATTAAATTAACACTATTTGCGTCACAACCAAAGTTTGTTCGGCTTCAGCGCGGACCCAAATATCGCATCTTAGCTCCGCGGATGTTCCATGCCAAGTGCCATGCTTGCTTTGCTATGTCCATTCTCGGGCAGTGTAACCTCACCCCTTCGGTTCAATGTCCTTCCCTTAACGGTACTATACTTTCTGGATCGCTTGTCAGCTCGTAACAACTGTTTGTCCTCGCCTTCTTTTATAATATTCCTTCCCTAGCCATTTTCAATGTACATTTGTCCCCTCTTAGTATAATCTATATTATATTTGCTATAATTTATATATCCCTTTTAGATAACTTTTAATCCCGTGACACATGTAATGTCTCATATGGTTCCAGTCATTTTACTTAACGTGACGGGACATAACATCAAGTTAAAAATGCTGCTAAACTGGATATCTATTAGGACACACTTTAACTTAACTTTATAGAAATTGCCCTTGATCGGTAGTTTTTATTACTTTCTCTACATAGTGTATACAAAAGGTATTGCATTGCACCCAAAAAGTCAATACCGAGATTTCATCGGAAATACATGCTTTTAGATCCCCTAAAAAAATAAAACATGTTCGTGTATGCGTCCCCGTGTTTTTAAGGTCCCCTGAGTCCATAAAAGGTATTTTTAGAATAAGGTCGGGTGTGTGTTTGTGGGCAGCATAGCTCAAAAACGTAAGACCGTTAACTACCAAACTTAGTAGGTATTTAAGTTTAGTGTATTTAAGAATGCGACATGAAGACTTTCAAGAAAATTCCCCCTCCCCAAACTATCCTTTACGAGGAAAGTTTTTTAAAAACTTTTTTTTTCTCAAAATGCCTCTAATTATTTTGATAAAAATACCATATTATAGATGTTAAATCACAAATAAAGCGTATATCTTGAATTTTCTGAGAATAGCTTCTGAAGAACTGTTCGCACTGGATGAATTTTGCTGAATGTTGTATAAAATGTAAATCGCAAGAAATAGCTCAAAACTTACAGTACAAGAAATGTAGAACTCATTTAAACGCACAATTTATTTCATATACATTTTTGTTGTAGAGTTGACCGTTTTGAAGATATTCCTAGTTATTCCTGCGTAACTTTTCTCAAACGAGATTACCTTTCCTTTCAGCTCGCTTTTGTTTACTGCCAACCTTGTAAAGCTAGCATAGACACTAACCGACGGATTTTAAGAGATATGACTAATCTTTAGCTATATTTCCCTTCTACTTACAAGGAATCAAGTATCTCGATTAGCATGATTATCTCTTTTGTAAGAATAGTTTGTTTGCAGAACGGGTAGAGAATTTCATATGAATGGAACACATCATATTCTTACTTCATGTCACTGATTCACGCCAATTGTTTCTAATTACCACGTGATTTCGCCTAAAGTGATGCATCTGTGTACACAATAATACTGTTATTTCCGCCAAATTCTAACTTGCTTGGTTATTTAAATAATAGCTTTTAGTGTCTAAATTCATTGTTCTAATAAAAATGAGCCACGTGACGTATGTTTTAAAAATATTTACATAAAAAGTCCAATTTTACAGTAAATGAGTTCACAAATACATGCCATATTATATTTTTTATATTAGCCGTAAAGTAGTGAAGAACATTTATTGCTTCTTTATTCTCCTTAACTCTTGATTTTTCAAAGTTTAATAACTTATTTATCAAACTTGGAGCATCAATTCGAGAAAAAAAATTACCAGTTTATTTAATGTGTTTTTGAGAAGCAGTATACAATTTTCAAACAAATTAGTGACAAATTGCATCGTTTGAGTATTTTTCATTTTGGGTATGGAGAAAATAAAATATAAAGTTAAGAGTATCTATTAATAATCATGAACAGATTTCAGTTAATTGGTAGTTAAAGTTCGCGAAGTGTGAAAAGCATTACATTTTCATAACATTTAGAATTCATGTCATTTTATTTTCAAACAAACTGTTTTGTTTTAATATACAATATTTTGGTCAAATATCACAGATGCATCACATTAACACAATAGGAACGGAAAAGAGACAAACTCTTAAGTTACGTCGCGTCAAGTAAAGTCACGTCATTAGCCACTCGCAACCTGGGGATCCTGCGACAGTGTGACAGCTCCCATCAAACGACTCCAGCAGTCCCGCCAAAAGTCAGGGAGAAATCTTTCCAGATTCCACCGTCCAATCGCAACGCACAAACCGCCGTCGTCTGGTCCTTAACCTGAAACAGATAAAGTGAAACAGATGAAAGGAAATTATAACTTCGTAATATAAGGGTAATCAATCTAGCATTCGCCTACCAACCCTAGGAAACTACGAAAAAAAGCAGGGGTAGAGAGTGACCAGCTTGAAAGAAATCGAACACGAGACTTACCGAAACGAGGCTCATACTTACCATTGAGCCATCTCGCTCGCTCTACTAAATTAGTCTCAACACAAATGACGCCTCTACCAAAAGTTTGTCCAATGCCTATGTGATTATGGCAACATAGCGTCTCAGGTTTGTGATCCAGAGGTTAGCATAGATCGATCTTTAACTGTCGGGATTTGATATATTTATTTCTTGATCTCGTTTCTCTTCTGAAGAAATTTCCCTAAGCTTCTTTGTTAATAGTCATTCTGCGTTTCAGGAAAACGAATAATTGAAGGCGGTGTAATGGAATCGTTACTGGCAAAATGAGATATCAGGAAAATGAACTGCATGTCATTCGTAATGCAGGAACGCTTGGTGGCGGAGCTTCCTCTCTCGGATGTGCAGACGCAAATAGAAGATCTGATTCAGTGGGAAGAAGAGGGTTACGAACCACGACGTTTCGCATTGGTCGATCGACGTGAATTGGTGGGGGACAACCTTTCTTTATAAAGTGGCATGGGACGGCCGTCGCGGCGACACTTAATGTTCTCGATGCTTCTGCTTTGTTTGTTAGTGTTTTTCTTTTAGTGTATTACTGTGCTTCTCCTTGTTTCGTGATCCCTTTCTCGAACGAATCGAATCGCTCTCGATCGACGAAAATGCCTTCACAAGCGAAAAGCGACGAATTTATCATAAATTCGCAGGTATGTAAATTGTTGGCACATTCCAATTTTGAAGCTGGTAATTCACATGCTAGGTTGTTTTTGGCTCCTGAACATGATATATCTGTGCTGCATGTACCTGGTTGTAATCCTTATGTACAGGGTATCTAATTGGATTTTCTGGTTAACTTCGCTGATAATTTAAAAACTGCTTAAGATGTATACGTACGTACATTACTAACTTTTCTTGCGGTTTACATCTGGACATTAAAATCATTACAATACTTTTTTATATAAAAAGAAGGAATACAAAAATCCGATGTCCTTCACACAATTAGCATTCTGACAATCCATTCTTGAAGTTTATTCTGTCATGTTTCTTCATGTTCAAGTGGTACTTTATATATGTATTTATATATTTTTATTCTTACTTTCTCTAGCATGTGTATACAATGTACATAGTGGATAAAGAAGATGCTGTATTGCACCCAAAAATTGTATAACGAGATTTCACCGGACCCTCGCTAAAAAGACATTTTTAGAAATATGTTCGTGTATGTGTCTCTGTGTATATGTGAGTTGTGTGTGTGTGTGTGTGTGTGTGTGTGTGTGTGTGTGTGTTGGTATATAAGTTGATTATCTTCTAAGGATGTGACACGAAGATGTTAAAGAAAGCCGCCCACCCGCAACTACCCTTGGCATGGAACATTTTCGAACATATTGATCTTCTCAAAAATGGAACTAACGGTTTTTATTAAAATTCCATGTGTTTTAAGATATGTTTATGACAACCGAAGTGTAGACATACCTTTAATTTTCTGGAAATAGCTTCTGAAGACCTATTCATTCTGAATGATTTTTGTAAAACTCGTAAATTGTAAGAGATAGCCAAAAACTGTAGATCTCATTAAATATAGAGCTAACCGTTTTCAAGATATTCCTTATTATTTGTTTCAATTTTAAACTAGTTATTCTTTTCTTAAGCGGGAAGTCAACTTTTGTTTCATCTCTTTTGTTTTACTCCGGAAATGCAAAGGAGAACCGAATTTCAATCGATAACTTGTAAAAGATTTGACAATCGCTTTAGCCTAGTATATTCCCTTATTTCCCTTCTGCTTACAAGGAAGTAACTAACAAGACAATTTCTGATAATGTTTATCTCGATAAGCAGGACGTAGAGAAAAGAATAATCTTTCGTAGGAAAATTTGTTGGCGGAACTGTTAGAAAAAGTCATGTGAATGGAACAATCATTTCATTTAATTTTTTAAGTTTGCGGCGCTTGTTTATTGGTGCTATATTGTTGTGCTACTTGTAAATCAACTGTCACTCAGGGTTTTGGCCAACAGTAATCCTGAATTTTATTGTTAACGATAACACATACAAACGTACAGCAAACTGTGGGCATACCAAGAAATGTTGTTCAAAGAGAAATGCCTCAAGCGCAGCCAGGAATCAAACCAGGACTTCTTGCACGCAAGTACCGGCTGAGCTATGGGATCAATAAAACGTGTCTCGAAATGTTTTGTGACACACTTTGATTTTGGAAAAAGAGGTATACAAGGCTACAGTGGTAGTAAAGTGTTTTAAGTGATGCTTACTACACCATGGCTGTAATATTCCACATTCCTCACAAAAACTACATGGGAAAAAAAATCTGATGTGTTCCATTCACATGGCTTTCTCTACATCACTGCAACAAATTATTCTATTTATTTCATCTAATCGAAAAAAAATTAGCAGAAATATTCTTATTACTTGCTTCCTTGTAAGTAGAAGCGAAATAAGGCAGTATCATAGGTTAAAGTGATAGTCCAAAGCTGGTTGCTATGTGACTCAAGTTCCATTGTTTGTATAGACAGGAGTTGACAAATTGCTCTATGAGAAAAGTATGTTTTTCAAAACTGAAACCAAAAACAAGGAATATCTCAAAAACGATCAATTCCATGAAAAAAATGTATATGACATAAATTGTGTGTTTTAATGTGCTCTACATTTTTTGCCTTTTAAGTTTTCGTCCATCTCTTACGGTTTAGTAGCTATGTAAAATTCCATAAAGTTCATCCAGAATAAAGTAGTCTTCAGGGGCATTCCCAGAATATTCAAGATATACATTTTATTTGTCAGGTAAATATCTTTAATATACGATACTTTAATCAAAATCGTTAGAGCCATTTTTAAGAAAATCATAATTTTCGAAATTTTTTCCATGTAAAGGGTAGTTTGGGGTGGTTTTTTTTTCTCAAAATCTTGGAAGATACGGTCTTTTCGTTTTTGAGCTATGCTGCCCACAGACGCACACACGCACACACGCACACAGACACACACACGAACATTTCTCTAAAAATGCTATTTTGGATTCAGGGGATCTCAAAACATATATTTTCGGTGAAATCTCAGTGTTGCATTTTTGGGTGCAATACAATACCTTCTCTATACACTATGTACATAGTACGTATAGAGAAAGTAAAAAGTGGAAATTATTTTAAAATCCAAACGATTAAAAAAATTATTTCGGCAGTAACATAATTCGTCAATCAAATTGTTTGTTATATTAACCGTTTCCGAGACACTCTTTATTATTGCTTAGAAATCGTTCAGATTGTTTCAGTGATAAGTTGTTATAGATTTTATCCGCTTTCTCCTCTCTTGGTCATGCAAAGAGCACAGAATTTAAAAGCCAAAACACAACGATTCACAGTGTAAAAATCTGTCTATTGTTTTGACCTGCTGTATCCTTGTGCGTTATACGAAATGTGAAATGCGTAATGAAACTTTATCTAGATTAACTATAAGTAAACAGAAGAATACGCTTATGTATAAATAGTTTGTCCGCCTGGGTAGTGTGGGGTTAGCGTGTCTGCCTCACATTCAACAGGTCGCAAGTTCGAATCTCTCTTAGGGTGAGTTACCCGGGTAGGCTTTATTTGAGGTTTTCTCATATTCTAGAAGACGAATGCCGAGTAACTTTAAGCTCCATGGACCCCAAGATCATTTGAGCGTCATTTCACCAATTGCATTTATCGTCCGATATGACCAACCAGGTTAAAGTCTATATAAAGAAAGCTGATGTGTTCCATTAACATGACTTCTCTACAGCTCTGCAATAAATTATTGTTAAAAGGCTTATGCTTATATTTACTTCTTGCTAATCGAGAAAAAAACAGCAGAAATAGTCTTATTACATGCTTCCTTGTAAGTAGAAGCGAAATATGGGAGTATCATAGGTTAAAGTCAGAGTCAAAAGCTGGTTGCTATGTAACTGAAGTTCCTTTGTTTGTATGGACAGGAGTTGGCAAATTCCGGTATGAGAAAAGTATATTTTTTATAGCTGAAACCAAAAACAAGGAATATCTCAAAAACAATCAACTCCACGAAAAAAATGTACATAACATAAATTGTGTGTGTTAAAGTGCTCTACATTTGTTGTGTGGTAAGTTTTTGTCCATATCTTACGGTTTAGCAGTTATGCAAAATTCCGTAAAACTGACCCAGAATTAAGGTAGTCTGCAGAGGCTATTCCCAGATAATTCAAAATATACATTTTATTTGTCAGGTAAATATATTTAACATACAATATTTTAATCAAAATCGTTAGAGCCATTTTTTAGAAAATAAAAATGTTCTGTGAACACGATAACCCAAAAACGAAAATTCGGTAAAGTACCAAGCTTGGTATTAAAGTTTAGTATCTTCCAGGGATGCGACATGAAGATTTTGAGAAAAATCCCCCACCCCAAACTATCCTTTACGTGTTACATATTTCGAAAATTTTGATTTTCTTAAAAATGGCTCTAATGATTTTGATTAAAATATCGTATATTAAAGTTATTTACTTGACAAAAAAAATGTATATCCTCAATTTTCTGGAAATTATCTCGGTAGCTTACTTTATTCTGGATGGAATTTACGGAATTTTGCATAGCTCCTAAACCGTAAGAGATAAATAAAAACTCACTACACAAAAAATGTAGTGTACGTTAAAGCACACAATTTATGTTATATACACTTTTTTCATGGAGTTGATCGTTTTTTAGATATTCCTTCTTTTTGGTTTCAGCTTTAAAAAAACATTTTCTCATACAGGAATTTGTCAACTCCTGTCAACACAAAGGAACTCAGTCACGTAGCAACCAGATATTGACTATAAGTTATAAGACTATTTCTGTTTATTTATTTATTTATTTATTTTATGATTAGCATGAAGTAAATAGAAGCATAAGCTTTCTAACAATAATGTGTTGCAGAGATATAGAGAAAGTAATGTGAATGGAACATATCAGATTTTTTCCATAGGTATAAGTTTCTCACTATATTAGTATTGAATGAAATTGGAAAATAATTGAACATTTCTTTTAAAAGTTAAAAGCACACGTAGCAGTTTACCATATTTCTGACTTCCAGGAAAAAGGTTTAAACATAAGCTTAGATGTTTTAAAAATATATTAAGAATGTGTTTCATATGCTTTAATCAAGGTATAGCTATTTCTACATGTGACATAAGTTTGTATACATTTAAGAAATTTTCCAATTCTGAAAATTTTCCGATTCAAGCTTGTGAATAACAACTTACGTCATATTCATCAGTAGTGCCAAGAGCGAGAGCTGTGTGTTTAAATAGAATCCTGGTCTGATGAAACAAAATGTTCAGTTAGCATTTGTGTGACAGCTCTGTAAAGTAATCAACAGAATCTGTCGCGAGACTCTGCTATGCTTTTGTTCAAAATCCTGACTACCCAGCCACTGCAGCATAGTCTTTTGATATGCTTAACTATGTTGACACGCACCATAAAGAAACTACCTATATTTTGTGTATTTTTACTTTCTCTACACGCCCTATTTACATAGAGAAGGTATTGCATTCCACCCAAAATTTCGATACCGAGATTTCACCGGAAATACATGTTTTAAGCTCCCCTGTATTCAAAAAAAAGTATTTTCAGAAAAAGGTCCGTGTGTCAGTGTGTCGTGTGCCCGTGAACACGATAACTCAAAAACGAAAAGTCGGTAAAATACCAAACTTGGTATTTAAGTTTACTATTTTCCAGGGATGCGACATGAAGATTTTGAGAAAAATCCTCTAACCCCAAACTACCTTTTACATGGAAAAAATTTAGAAAATTTTTATTTTCTTAAAAATGGTTATAACGGTTTTTATTAAAATACTGTACATGAAAGATATTTATATGGCAAATAAAATGTATATATTGAATTTTCTGGGAATAGCCTCTAAGGATCTTTTTTATTCTGAATGACTTTTCCTGAATTTTACGTAACTGGTAAACCGTAATAAATAGACAAAAACTTACCACACAAAATATGTAATCGCGTTAAAACACAATTTATGTCGTATACGTTTTTTTCGTGGAATTGACCATTTCTGAGATGTTCCTTGTTATTTGTTTCCGATCTAAAATAATTAAACTTTTTTCACACGAAAAGTCGTAAATGCCTGGCCCTGCATGGAAATGGATTTGATCCACACGACAACCGGCTTTTAAAAGATTTGACTATCGCTTTAGCCTAGTGTATTTCTGCAAATGTTTATCTCGAATATATAAAGTAGATATAAGAATATGCTTTTTAACAATAATTCGTTAAAACGACTTAGAGAAAGTCATGTGAATGGAACACATCAAATTTTGTCCTCGTTGAAATGTAATACCATACTGTGTTCTTCATGTTATCCTATATGATCGTCCTTTTTGCCTCACTCCAATGTTTTCTGTAATGTAATTTCTAACCATACCCATTTGTTCTAATGGTAAATTAATTGTCTACCGTCCACATACAATAAATAAATCCTATTTCTGTTGCATTCCCATCATTTGTTATTAGTATACTTTGAACTTCATTGCAATTTCATTGCCTCGAATTCCGATATAGGTTGTCTGCACACCCCTCCAGTCATGTTTATCAGCAATGGGACAGGCAACATTATTAACATGTACAGAGATCTGTCATTCTCATTTAATACAGGACAGCCATGTTAGAAGTACGCACACGTGCAAGTTGCTTGTTTGGAGGTGGGTATTTCACTACATAAATAAACATATATTGCAAAGAAAATGCTTTATAGTTTAATTTATATTCATTCATCTTTGGTATCAGAATTGGGACACTGATATTATACTGCAAAAATGCTGATTGTCATTCAAATCAAATAACAACTTGCCCTTCGCCGTGCAACGGAGCGAATGAGTCTTTGCCTCCCATCATACCCCTATCATTCCAAGCGCAGATAACTTGAGAAGGCAGACAATGAAGTTTGAGTCTAGTGATTAGATAGGACCTCCACCTTTTCAGTTTCTCTCCCCTCCAATGACATTGCCTTCTCAGTGTACCTTATAGCCTCGACTTACATCTACGTTGGAGAACTAGGCATACGGGGATTAAGATCCGACGAAACTAATGACTAAACTATCAGTTATATCTAGATCACGGAATCTTTAATTATGGGTTACATCCTCAAATGCTGATTAAATTTAGGAAGTATTCTTGTGCAAAAACCCGCTAGACTATGCAGCAATGTGGGTGCAATGTTTTCTGAAAACTTCATGGGATTGATGCATAAGCTGATGAGAATTTTGTTGCTGAAAATAGTTTTGTGAGGTAAAATGCATCAAGCAATGCAGTAGGCATGTCATTGGAGTGATGTTTTTTTTTTTTAAAGTGATATATGTTTGTATTGTCATATCGGTTCACTTAAAAAAATGAATTTAAAAAAATGGTTATTGGTTGAATTAAAGCAGAGTCCTAAATGATCCTCAACTATGAAATTCCGAGTTCTCTTGCAGATGGCGTACTGTAACTATTGAGTGATAATGCCTTTGTCTTTCTCAGCTTTAAGGGAAGATGTTGTTTTTGAACTGGAGTACATAGAACGTTTAAATATCTTGAAAGAGCAACTAGAGCAAATGGACATCTTGGATCCCAGAAGAACCTTGTATAGTTTCAAATCCTTTCAAAATGTTCATGGCAGTGAGTTTTGCAGGTGATACGTAGGTATCTGTGCTTGAGCCTTCGAAGTACTTCACAGTCCTTGCAAATACATTTGTTGTTCATTTGATCGGACTCTTATTGCAGACATTTGAAAACCAGTTTATAGTGACATATAGCATAATTTCAGAATGCCGGCCTTAAAACTGAATGTCGACGAGGGAGCGGCATGGGTGTTGACATTTTGACTGCAGGTACTACACAGTAGCTGTGGAGGTCGTCCACGAGATAAAGAGAAAGGGCCATGGCATACCTTACGGATCATCAATATAGTCTTGTTGCCAAGACATAAGCGTTGCGTCAGCGGTATTTCCGATTCCAGGGCCCATGCCTGACCTCATTTGTTTCTTGGCCCCCCTGGAACTATGCTTTGTCACGAAATCCTTCGGATGCAGCGGTTGGTCTCTGAATTGAATCTAACACGCAATGAATTGAAATGTTTGATTTGGTCAAGGAGACAGAAAGTAAATCAGAGACTAAGAGGGTATCACATTTGTTAAACTCCAGAAAAACTTCAATGGATGTTCATGGCTGACATTGATTGTGCAATTTATCTGTTCTCAACTTTGTTCTGTTTTATTGCTGCATACAGGTGAACGTGGAAGATGCAAACTTGGAAAACTGGTTCTTCGTGGCAAGCAGATTCACAGTGTGCCTGGACGTTGTTAGCATCGTAAGGAAAAAACAGCATAATAATTTTAAATTCGCTTCCTCTTTCTCGCTCAGCTTTTCAAAAAGAGTTTAAGCTATACTGGCTTCTTTCTTTTCTTATTTCCTGTTCTTTGTTCATTACTGACGATACAAAAATCAGTTTTCTACTTGAATCCGATATATTTCTACGTACGAGTCGCACCACGGTACAATTTTCAGCTAAGAGGAATGAGTGCCTTATCTCATTCTGACGTCTCGAGAGAACACTGCAAATATGAATGCTTTGCTTTCGCTTTGTAAAGTGCTCTGTGATCAAACCGTAAAACGAAAAGTTAATTCTGCTAAAGATGCAATTATTTTCATTTTGCACATATACAAAGCGTTTTACATAATGCAGTTTGCATTGGTAGCTCTGTCAGACATCCAATAGTAGGAGTTATTAATCTACTCTACATTTGATTGGCTTCCTTCCTCATCTGAAGACACCGGTGAACGATCGAAAATGCAACCATCAGCTATAGAACCCAAGTAAACCTGTATAAATCACCCCGTGTACTAAGGCGGCATTGGTTTCTATATCTTACATAACATATAACCTCTTTGAAGCATATTCAATACTTTATTTAATTTTATTGTTTTATTCTTCCTTTATTTTGATTAGCCATTTCATGGTTAGATCTATCATTTCCACAGTAGCGTTTAGCTATAATAACATTAAATGCCTATAGCCTGAAGTTAGCTCATTTATCAACCCACCTAGTTAAAATGTAAGTTAATATCATGATTTTATTTTCGCTTTTGCTTAGCAAAATGAGCAAATGGTTAAGGAGAGTCCCTGTAGCTGTATTATGTTCCTATCATGTTTTATAACACACCATGTCATCAAAATGTCTCCATATAAGACAAATATTAACATCTAAATAATTCGGAATCGTAACATGAACTTGTTAATTTGCGATTATTCTCCATGTTGCACTAGCTCCATGTAAGGTTATGTGTTGTGAATTTGATTTACTTGTTTACATAGTTTATCAGCGTATTTTTATTTTTACTTTTTGCTTATAGATAATGTTATTATGCATAATGTGCAATACAATTGTGATATATTATTGATATATAATATTGATACATATGCGTAAATACAAAAGAAACGTGTTTTGAGGTAACAGTCCCATGACTGTCCTCAAGCATAAATAAGAAAGAAGGTAATAAATCTAGATATCAACAAAATCTGTTTGTCTCTTGTTAATCTTCGTAGATGGCAAGGTAGTGGAAGTTGAACTGGAATACTGCCAAACAGATTATAGGGGTGGTGATTTATTGTATGATAAAGACGTCCATAATCAGAACTCGGTGTTGTAACAACGGTTGGCATTGATTTAATGCTGTTTTTTTTTTTTTTGTTTTTTTTTTTCACACAAGCCGTGTGTAGGACAGGAGTTGGATAGGTAGTCAGACTGAAAAATTAAAGCAATACCAATTGACCGTAATAGCTGGCTATACTATGAATCTTGGGACTAAAGTACATACAACATTGTAAGTCGCCATTGGGTTTTTCATATCAAAATAATTTGAGATCACCTTGTGGTTTACCGAGAAACATGCTAGTCAGTTGAGAAATTTAATGTTATGCCGGTATGTTGCCATGGTAGCTCAGTGACAGAGCAACCGGCTAGAGGCCGGGTGATCCTGATTAAAATCTCGGCTATGGCATTGAATTTTTCAGTCTAACTCTACCTATACACGGTCTTAAGCAGGTTGTCATTGCGATCGTACCATGGTGCATCCGCGATGAGTCGAAGTGCCCGATTCTGGATTGTTTGAATTCGTATATCAGCGTAAAGTGAAAAACTTCAGATGGTATTCATTATTTTAAATATACGAGCCAGGTGGCTCAGGCGTTTCGTCTGGGACTGCCATTCGGAAGGTCGTGGGATCGGTTACCCCGCGGCTGACCTCTTTAACCCAAGAGTTATTTTTCGGGGGGAGGGGTTCCGGATCACTAGGCGAATGCTGGGAGGGATTCGTCTCTGCGAATTTCATGTCCCTCCATTTCATCCTTCTGGTCTTTCCTTCAGGAAAGACGAGGACTGCGGTGGTGGCACCCTCACATGGAGATAATTGAGCTCTGGAAACTCAGCTCTTGGCGGCAAGGTCGTCGGTATACCCAGTGGCGTGTATTCAGACCTGAGGCGCGGGCTTCTAGCGCTCACCGATGAAATGCTTGGGAACTGTTGGGAGTTTCAACGATCGGTCGCAGTCTGGTTACCGCTCTCATCTCATCCTCTCCTCACGGGGTCTGACGTACAAAAACCCTACACACTGGCTGAGGTGCGGAATCCCCTCCGATACACTACTCTATTACTCTAAATATCTCATATTGCAGCGATAACTTTGTGAACCTCTGAAGTACAGATAACAGCCGTGTTATCTCCAGTGTGCATTCCAGGGAATCGCAACAGGAACTAAAAGAATGTATACGTACTCTATGGGCTTAACCACTACATCTCCTAAGTCTGACTCACTCTTTGTGCGTAAACACAAACAGTAATAATTTCGCAATATGTGGTTTTGCTTCCCTCAGTTTATGCTGTTGTAATTCCCATTTTCTTTTCTTTATTTCAGATTAAGTAAGTAAAATCTGTAGTAATATAACCGCTGTTAGGAAGCTGTGGAAGGCTATTAAAGAAGATTAACTAAAGCTGTAATTCATTGATGCTTATGCATAAGCTGCAGAACCTTTCGAGGTCGAATATAATTACGAGTACGTTATTGTGGAAAGATGTTTCGAGTTACAAACTTCATTCCTTCCCACGTTTAATTTTAATATGGATGGCGAATAATTAAACTGAAAGCTACACCTCTATTTAGACATAATTGTCTCTTTATTACATTAAACCGATGTCTTTTTTTCTTTCCAGTTGCCTCGTTTCTATAGATAACAACTTTCCATTTTGTGCCCTTGAACATTCTACACAGTAGAACTTATTCTAAATGTGTGTAAGTTTAGCTCCTAAATAATTTGAGGCGATACATAATATGCAAATTCATAGTATATAAGTTACACATTAAACTGTTTCTATATAAAAAAGTGATTCCTCTATCCACTTATGTATATTGCTTTCTCTACAGATATGTACGATACACATAGTAAGTAGAAAAGGGCTGCATTGCATCTAAAAATTCGATACCGAGTTTTCACCAGAAATACATGTTTTGAGGACAACTGAATTCTAGAAAGGCATTTTTACTTTCTCCACACTTACTATGTATATAGTGTATAGAGAAGGTATTGCATTCCACCCAAACATTCGATTAAGAGATTTCACGGTAAATATACGTTTTGAGGTCCCCTGAATACAAAGAAAAAATAAGTTTTAAAAAAATGGCTGTGTTTTTTTTATTTGTTTTTTATGGTGCTTAACAACCGCTTTTACTCGTACTATAACACCGCAGGCGATGACGCTGATGACACATGGAATGAAGATGAAGCACCGGTGGAATGCGATTGCGGGGTAAATCGGAGAACCAGGAGAAAACTCACTCTCTGCCGATTTGTCGACCACAAATCCCACATACAGTCGTTTGGAATCGAACCCGGGCCGCCGCGTGTGCGTGCGTCCGTGTGTCAAAGCGAAAAGTTGGTTAAATACTAAACTTTATATTTAAATTAAAAATCTTTCAAGGATGTGACACGAAGATTTTCAAGACAATCTCCCCAACCCAAACTACCTTTTATATAGAAAAAAAATCGAAAATTTTTGATTTTTCAAAAATGGCTCTAAAGATGCATATTAACAAGCCATATGTTGAAGATATTTTCATGTCAAATTTTCTGCCAATAGCCTCCTAAACCCCCTTCATTCTCAAGAGTTTTGAATAAATGGTAAACCATAAGACGTGGTAAAACTCTTACTGCAAAAACATTTGGAGGCCATTAAAATGTACAATTTGTGTCAAATAAACCTTTTCGTACCGTTAGCCGTTTTAGGATTCCTTTGTTTCGAAAATTCTTCCATGTGAAGGGAAATTTGGGGTGGGGGATTTTTTTGAAAATATCTATGTACATAGTATACTTGGTAGAGAAAGTAAAATTACAATAACAGCCTGATGTAATGTATAAAAGAAAAATACAATAATGTGCTAAACGTAAACATTGTTTTTAATAACAATTTTGAGATTTAAGCAAGAGTAAACACTGAACATCCTTATATCTAGACCACATCACATTTTACTTTCTCTAGCACGTATATACAAAGTAGATAGAGGAGGTATTGTATTCCAACCAAAATTTCGATGTCGAGATTTCACCGGAAATATGTGTATGCTTTTTGGCCCCCTGAGTCCGAAAAACACATTTTTAGAAAAAGGTCTGCGCAAGCGTGTGTGTGTGTGTGTGTGTGTGTGGAAAGCATAGCTCAAATACGAAATGACCGTTAATACCAAATTTCGTATTTATGTTCAGTATCTTCCAAGATGCGACACGAAGTCTTTCAAAAAAATCCCCACCACAAACTCCCTTTACATAGAAAACATTTTGAAATTTTTGTTTTTCTCAAAAATGGCTCTTACGATTTTTATTAAAATGATGTATATTAAAGATATTTACATAAAAAATAAAACGTGTATCTTGAAATTTTAGGGAATAGCCTCTGGAGACCTCATTCTGGATGAATCTTGCTGAATTTAATTTAGCATGACTGAAAAACATAAGGGATAGACAAAAAGTTACTACACAGAACATGTAGAACTCGTTAAAACACATAACTTATGTTATAAACATTTTTCATGTAGAGATATTCCTTGTTATTGGTTTCAATTTTAAACTAACTTTGCTCAAACGGTTCCATGCAAAGCGAACCGAACCTCAACTGTTTCACTTAGCGATCGGCTTTTAAAAGATATGACTATCGCTTTAGCCTAGTGTATTACCATATTACCCTTCTACTTACAAAGAAGCAATAGTAAGACAGTTTCTATTAATTTTAATCTCGATTAGCATGACGTAGATAAAAAAATAATCTTTTGCAAGAAAATTTTATTTGCGGATCAGCTAGAGAAAGTTATGCGAATGGAATACATCAGATTTTTAAATATTTCAAATGTAGAGTCTTTAATAGATAGGTTCCTATTATATTCTGTAACCATCTCTATATAACGATAAAGAATAAAACTATTTGCGATTATTGTGGTTGGTATCACATGCCATTTCTGGGAATTCCTTATTTAAGCGTGACTGACAGCATTCACTGCGACCGACCACAAAAATGCAGCAGTTAAGGGGCATAACCACCGATACTCCCACGCTGTGACTCATTTTGCATGCGCAAGTATAAATAGCATTCATTTGGCAACATGTCGCTCACTCCTCTTTTGTTTTACGTAATTCTTCCGGCTCTCAGCTGTTTCTGACGTAGTGTTTCGTGTTGGCGGAAGTGGCCTAGTGACTGCGTTTAAACGAATTTCCTCGTCCTTGCATTATCACTTATCGCAGCTTTCCTTAGTAACTAAGTATAGCTTGTATCCTGAATTCGCGTTTGTAGTTCAAGGAAAAATGTCATATAAAAACATTGCAATGCAAGAAAATCACTAACTTCTTGAATTTGATATTCTAGTGCTATACCGTTGGAAACAAACTATAATCCCTCTGGTCTGAGAATGGTTCAACAATACACATAGTATCGCTGCGTGTTTACGATGTTTTGTGAATGTATGGAGAAACCTCAACAGCTGTTTACTTTTTAGGAGCCCAAGAAGCTGTCACGGTTACCACTGGTTCAGGCAGTTCCGGCTTACCCGCATGGCATGCGGGTATCTCCGGTAACAACGAAGCAATTCCACCAGCTGCGTCAGCTGAGCTCCTATACAATCGTTCCAAGATTTGCTTGGGCTTCAAAATTAAAATGAAAACAAACATTTTGAAATAAACTTACACCAGCGATGCACAAGGGCTATTGCACCATGATTGGCAACCGTTGCTACCTCCCTTCACTCAGCAAACTCATCTAAACCCGACATCCTGCAAACCCCAAATTCCCGTCAGGACGTGGTTAAACCCTACACATCTTCGGGCTGTCCTCGGCCCGCCAACTGCTCGTCATCGTCGAAATACTATATTAATCGTGCTATTTTTCTCTGCATCAGCATCGAGTATTAAAGATACACATATTCCTAAATCCCATGACGCTTCAGTCCACATGGAGCTGTGCCTAACAACCCGACCACCGGCCTCACATCCACATACACACGTCAGAGGTGGGCGATTACCCGAACGATATGGCCAGATCACGTATACCCCAGCCGGAAGGTTGGTTTTCTTGGCCGGAACATTGCTTATCGCTGCTCCTAATTTTCCTCACGCTGTTGACTGGGCACTTGTCCTATATCCGCAACCCCATGGGTTGAATCGAACAAGAACACTACATCCCAGCCCACTGCGTCACGGTTCAGGACATATTATACACCTGTTAAAACTAAGTGTACTAATTCAAGAGTGGATGACAAAATGTTACGATATATTTTATCAGTATAAACTTATTTGCTAATCAGAGTCCTCGAGTAAGTGCCCACCAACCAATTCGGAATCAGAAGCGATGATATCTTTTGATTCATTTGGTTGCATAGACACACTAGTTGCTTCCGATAAATAATCTGATATTATTATTATTGGTATTATTATTGTGTAATGCTATCCTTCACAGTAAGGGTGTTATAACGCTAAGACAAAAATATTTTGACTTTCTCAAAAAGTGCCCTAACGATTTTTGTTACAATACCATATATTTAAGACATGTTTATTACAAATAAAATGTATATCTGGAAAGTAACTGGAATAGCTTAAAAGTCCTCTTCATTCTGGATGACTTTTGTATAACTGGTAAACCGTAACAGATAGACAAAAAATTACTGTACAGAAAACGTAGATCTCGTTATAACATACAATTTATGTCATATACATGTTTTTGGGAGTTAACCATTTCCAAGACATTTCTTGTTATTGGTTTCAATTTTATTTTGAATTTGGCAACACCTGACCGTGCACATAGAACTGAATTTCAATCACATAGGAACCAGATTTTAAAATGTTTGACTATCGCTTTAACCCAGTAAATTCCCTTATTTTCCTTATGTTTACTGGGAACTAAGTAATAAGAACATTTCTGCTAATGTTTATCTTGATTAGCATGAAGTACATAACAAAATGAGCTTTTTTAAGAATAGTTGTTACATATAAGCAGAGACAGTAATGTGAATGGAACACATCAGATTTTGTTTTCTTTCTTTTCGTCTTGGTTATTCAAAGAGAACGAAAATGTAGGTCGTCACATAGCGATTAGCTCTTAAACGAGTTAGCCTAGTGTATTCCGTCATACCTGTTGTACCCACAAAGAAATTTCTTGTAAAATAGATGATGTTAATGTTGATCATGCTTAAGATGAAGTAGACAGATGCTTAAGCTTTTGTAAGAATATGCAAGTGAATGAAACACATCAGATTTTTATACTGTTGAGACCTAAAATGATATGTAGCTTTGCACTGAGTCTGATGTTAGGCGCTGATTCTTCTAATATTTATGTGTACGTAAGACTACAGTTGTCTAGCTGCTCATTTGATGCATTCACAGAAGTGCAGTCAGTAACACGGCACCCCTTTTTTGGAAGTGTGGCGATGGAGGATGATAAGACACAAGCAAAATTCTTTGAATGGCGCACAAAAACTGTTGCAGTCTCATTTGCATGTGTGATAGCGACGTTATCCGGTTTGCAGACGGAATGATTACTGACCTAAGGACTGGATTCTGTCTCTTCCCATAAAGGGAAGCACGTGGGTTGCAGCAGGCGCCTGCCAGTCAGGAGCTGCTTGCAAACATTCCTCTCACAACCGAAGAAATGTTCACCTGGGCTACTCAATCTTATTCCGTTCCATGCACAAGGCTTTACACCATACCTTTAAAAAAACTATATACGTTTATTATTATTATTATTATTATTATTATCATCATCATCATTACTACTACTATTACCATGTACATAGTAAGTAGAGAGAGTATTGTCCATCCTAAATTTCCATACCGATTTCATCAGAAATACATATATACATTTTTAGAAAAATGCTTAGTATCAGAGTATCTGTGTCTGAATAAATAAAAAACAAAGAGTCATTTAAGTTCAAAACTTGGTATTTAAGTTTCCAAGGATGCGACAAGAAGATTTTCAGGAAAATCCCTCAACCCCAAACTACCCTCTACATGGAACAATTTTCGAAACCATTTCTCAAAAATAGTTCTGACGATTTTGATTAAAATATTAAAGATATTAACATGGAAAATGAAATGTGTCTATGGCATTTTCTGGAAATAGTCTCTGAAGAACCTTTTCATTCTGGAGGACTTTTGCATATTCGTAAACTTTAGTAGATAAAATCTTACTGAATGAAAATTGTAAATCTCTTTAAAACTCATGTTATGTCAGATATATTTTTTTTTTTTTTTTTTTTTTGGAATTAACCATTTCCGAGATATTCTTTATTATTTGTTTTAATTTTAAAATATATAAAATTTTCTGAAACTGAAAGTCGTCTTTCTTTTCATATATGTGTTGTTTTATTCCAGACGAGACAAAAAGAGCAGAATTTCAATTACATTACATAGAAACGGGTTTTAATTGACTATCGCTTTAGTCTTGCGTATTCCTTTATTTCTCTTCTACTTACAAAGAAGTAAGCAAAAGAGTATTTCTGCTAAAGTATACCTCAATCAGCATGATCTTAATGAAAGTTTAAATTTTATAACAGCGGTTTGTTTGCAGAACAGGTAGAGAAAGTCATCTGAATGAAACACATCAGATTTTTTGTAGTTAAAGTTGTTCAATTAAAAATTTAATATCAGTATTTTTAGACTTCCAAAATGTCATATAAATTAAATGAGTATTTAGTACTGCAGAACAGAGAACTAAGTATTATATAACTTTTACATTTTGTAAGAATACTTATAAGAGATGTAACATTCTATAAACTTCTATAAATTCTTGATATGTAGAGGATCAATAATGATTTTATAAATCGCCGCATCAAAAATGCATGCGCAAGGCATTAAATATTAATGATTTTGGAAACTTTTCCAACTTGATAGTTCTTCTATTTTATTATTTGAACCATTGTAGAGATATTTTATTTTATATCATTTTACTTTAGTTCTTATTCTGAAACTCAATGTAAAATCCATTAAGAAAATTTGAAGATATTGTTATACCATCACTTAGAACACAGCAGGGAAAAAAATCTGATGTGTTCCATTCACATGACTTTCTCTATATCTCTGTAACAAATTATTGCTAATAAGCTTATCTTTTATTCATTTCATGCTAATCGAGAAAAACTAGCAGATATAGTCTTATTCCTTGCTTTATTGTAAGTAAAAGCGAAATAAGGGAGTACCATAAGTTAAAGTGAAAGCAACAGCTGGTTGCTATGTGACTGATGTTCCTTTGTTTGTATTGACAGGAGTTGACAAATTCCTGTAGGAGAAAAGTATAAGTTTTTCAAAGCTGAAATCAAGAAAAAGGAATATCTCAAAAACGATAAACTCCACGAAAAAAATTGATATAACATAAATTGTGTGTTTTAACGTGGTATACATTTATTGTATGTTAAGTTTTTGTCCATCTCTTACGGTTTAGTAGTTATGCAAAATTCATCCAGAATAAAGTAGTCTTCAGAGGCTATCCCCAGAAAATTCAAAATATACATTTTATATGTTAGGTAAATATCTTTAATATATGATATTTTAATCAAAATCGTAGGAGCCATTGTTTAGAAAATCAAATTTTTCGAAAAAAGTTCTATGTAAAGAGTAGTTTGGGGTGGGGGGATTTTTCTCAAAATCTTCGTGTCGCATCCCTGGAAGATACTAAACTTAAGTACCAAGTTTGGTATTTTACTAACTTTCCGTTTTTGAGTTATCGTGTTCACAGTCACACGGACACAGGGACACACGGACACACACACACAGACCTTTTTCTGAAAATACTTTTTTTTTGATACAGGGGACCCTAAAAAATATATTTCCGGTGAAATCTTGGTATCGAATTTTTTGGTGGAGTGCAGTACCTTCTCTATATACTATGTACATAGTACGTATAGAGAAAGTAAAATCACGGTATAAATACTGGCATCACATGCACATATTTGTTAGTGGGATAAAATAGTTTAACTGGGTGTGTGGGAAGATGATGTGGTGTGTTATCCTTGTAGAAGTGTTTTGAAATCAACCGGATATGTCTATTGCGGCAATGACTTGCTATTTTATTCTACGGAAATAAGGCGTCATGCAGATTTACCGCAAAATCCACTTAGAATGAAAAACCAACAAATCGTGCATTAAAGTCAACTTGTACTGTATACGATTTACCGCCTCTATGTAGCAAGCGAGACAAATCGGCAGAGGGTTTCGTAAAGCCGATTCTACTCGTATATGGCTACTGGAAGTGGTTATGTTAACGTGTAGTCGAACGAGAAACTTCCATCTTGCCGAACGTATAATAAACGTATAATAAAGCAATATGTCGGAAACGGTTAGTTTTACAACAGAATTTATTTTATTTAACCGAATTTCCGGTTTTGGGTTATGTTATTCACGAACATACACGCACACTCACAAATAAATGGGCGCGGAGACATATTTGCTCTACTTCTTACATAGGAGATAGGTAGAGAACTTTTGCATTCCATCTTAAATTTCGATACCGAAATTTCACTGGAAATACACGTTTTAGGGTCTCCTGCATCAAAAAAAGCATTTTAAAAAATCTGATGTGTTCCATTCACATGTCTTTCTCTATATCACTGCAACAAATTATTCTATTTACTTCATCTAATCGACAAACAAATAGCAGAAATAGTCTTATTACTTACTTCCTTGTTATAGTAAAAGCGAAATAAGGGAGTACCATAGGTTAAAGCTGGTTGCTATGTGACTGAAGTTCCTTTGTTTGTATGGACACGAGTTCACAAAGTCCTGTATGAGTTTTTTATAGCTGAAGCCAAAAACAAGGAATATCTCAAAAACAATCAACTCCACGAAAAAAAAATGTGTATAATATAAATTGTGTGTTTTAAAGTGCTCTACATCTGTTGTGTGTTAAGTTTTTGTCCATCTCTTACGGTTTAGCAGTTATGCAACATTCCGTAAAATTCACCCAGAATAAAGTAGTCTTCAGAGGATATTCCCAGAAAATTCAAAATATACATTTTATTTTTCAGGTAATTATCTTTAATACCTATACCATATTTTAATCAAAATCGTTAGAGCCATTTTTTAGAAAATCCAACTTTTCTAAAAAATTCCATGTAAAGGTTAGTTTGGGGTGGGGGGATTTTTCTCAAAATCTTCGTGTCGCATCCCTGGAAGATACTAAACTTAAATACCAAGTTTGGTATTTTACCGACTTTTCGTTTCTGAGTTATTGTGTTCACAGACACACGGATACACGGACACACACACGCGGTCATTTTTCTGAAAATACTTTTTTTGGATACAGGGGACCCTAAAACATATATTACCGGTGAAATCTCGGTATCGAATTTTTTGGTGGAGTGCAATACCTTCTCTATACACTATGTACATAGTACGTATAGAGAAAGTAAAAAAGGTCTTATGTGGTGTGCGTTTGTGTGTTGTGCGCGCGCACGTACGTGTTTGTTTATGAACAGGATAACTAATAAAAAAAATCTGATGTGTACCATTCACATGACTTTCTCCATATCCCTGCAACAAATAATTCTTAAAAAGCTTATACTTTTATTTACTTTATGCTAATCAGAAAAAATTAGCAGAAATAGTCTTATTACTGGCTTCCTTGTAAGTAGAAGCGAAATAAGGGACAACCATAGGTTAAAGTGATAGTCAAAAGCTGGTTGCTATGTCAATGAAGTTCCTTTGTTTATATGGATAGGAGTTGAAAGTTCCTGTATGAGAAAAGTATACGTTTTGCATAGCAGAAACCAAAAATAAGGAATGTCACAAAAACGACGAACTCAACGAAAAAAATGTATATAACATAAATTGTGTGTTTTAAAGTGCTCTACATTTTTTGTGTAGTAAGTTTTTGTCCATCTCTTACGGTTTAGCAGTCATTCAAAATTTAGTAGAACTCATCCAGAATAAACTACTCTTCAGAGGCTATTCCTAGGAAATTCAAGATATACATTTCATTTGTAAGGTAAATGTGTTTAGTATCCGAAATTTTAATCAAAATCGTTAGAGCCATTTTTGAGAAAATCAAAATTTTCGAAAAAAGTTCCATGTAAAGGGTAGTTGGGGGTGGGGGATTTTTCTCAAAATCTTTGTGTCGCATCCCTGGAAGATACTAAACTTAAATACCAAGTTTGGTATTTTACCGACTTTTCGTTTCTGAGTTATTGTGTTCACAGACACACGGATACACGGACACACACACGCGGTCATTTTTCTGAAAATACTTTTTTTTGGATACAGGGGACCCTAAAACATATATTACCGGTGAAATCTCGGTATCGAATTTTTTGGTGGAGTGCAATACCTTCTCTATACACTATGTACATAGTACGTATAGAGAAAGTAAAAAAGGTCTTATGTGGTGTGCGTTTGTGTGTTGTGCGCGCGCACGTTCGTGTGTGTTTATGAACAGGATAACTAACAAAAAAAAAATCCGTTAAATACCAAACTTGATATTTAATTTTAGCCTCATCTAAGGATGCGACACGAAGAATCTCAAGAAAATTCGCCCATCCTAAACTACTCTTTACATGAAAAAAGTTTTGATTTTCTCAAAAATGGCTCTAGCGATTTTGATTACATACCATATATTAAAAGTATTTAGATGACAAATAAAATGTATAACTTGAATTTTCTGGGAATAGCCTCTTAATTCCTCTTCATTATGAATGACTTTTGCATAACTACTAAGCTGTTATAAGCAGACAAAAACTTAATACACAAAATGTATGAGATCTCGTTAAAACACACTATTTACGTTATATATTCTTATGTTTACAGATTAAACATTTGCGAAATATTGCTTATTAGATTTCGATTATAAAGTATTTATAATTTTCTCAAACATGAAATAGCTATCCGTTTTTCTTTTGTTTTACTCCTGGCTATTCAAAGAGAACCTCGTAGCGGCAGTTATATAAGCTTTTACTAGGGCTTTAGCCTAGTCAATTCCTTTATTTCCCCTCTAACGAGGTAATTAGACCATTTCTGCTAATGTTAATCTTGATTAGAATGAAGTGGATAGAAGAACGATGTTTTGAGTGAATACTTTGTTTGGGGGGCAGGTAAAGAAAGTTATGTGAATGGAATAACATAACTCCATGGCACGACAGCTCACGG
Organism: Hymenopus coronatus; assembly: GCA_030762935.1. Lineage (NCBI taxonomy): Eukaryota > Metazoa > Arthropoda > Insecta > Mantodea > Hymenopodidae > Hymenopus > Hymenopus coronatus. Next base: position 126,845,977 of record CM060892.1, on the reverse strand, counting down.
GGAGCCTTGGCCTACCGCCCGGCCGCTGCGTCCCCCATCTCGGTCCACTACAAACGTCATGGATGGGGTGCAGTATTGGAGGGTGAGACGTGGTCAGCGCCTCGAGCCCCTCCCGGCCGGTTAATACGGTCCTCACGACCTGGAGCCGCTACTTCTCCATCAAGTAGCTTCTCAATTGGCCCCCCAGGGACCTCACGAGGCTGAGTGCACCCCGGTCCAGGTCTCCCAGTGGGGGAAAAATCCCCACGCTGGTACTGGGGATCGAACCCAGGTCTCCCGCTTGGTAGGCAGCTGCGCTACCACCGCGCTAAGGAGACGACCTGTGAATGGAATACATCAGTTATATTTTAAAATGCTGTTTATGGATTCAGGGGACCATAAAATGTATTTCCAGTGAAATTTTGATTATGAACTTTTGGGTGGAATGCAATACCTATAATGTACGAAAATGATCAGATTTCCACTAAGTATAGGTATGGCTTTCTTGGAGAAGGAAGTAGAAGCCTAGAGTTCTTTAGTAAGCTGCACAAACGCCGTAGTCACCGAAAAATCCGCTCGTCACTTCAGTTGACACCGTCTCCTCCAATTATAGCCCAGTTCGTAAGCAAATGAGCAAGGAAGTTCTACAGGCGTGTGTCTGTCTGTGAAAAATGGGAATGTCGACAATCCCGGATGTTAGAGCACAAGGCGCTAATGAGGTCAGAGACCTCTGGTTCTGCTGGACCTATAAGGACATCTGCAGTTGCAAGTGGTCCTCCTCCTCACACCGTTTTTGGGACGCTGTCATAAGGACATAACTTTATTGCAAGTGGTTTATTATTGCTTATCTTGCACGTCAAATACAATGTGGGAAGCCAGCTGTAAATTGTGATTTCTTTTTATGTACCAATAATAAACTTTTCCTAAGATGAATGTTCAAAATAGTGATTTTAATTGATATTTCGTCTACATAATAATGCACTACTCATGACATTCGCTGATAGACACAGATAGAATTTCAAGTCATTTGAAAGTCTATTCAAGTACTGAACAAATAACTCACGAAATTTAAGATTTTAAGTAATTATTTCACAGAAGCCTTGTATAGGACACAAGTTGGATAGGTAGAGTCAGACTAAAATAACTCAATGCTTAACCGGGAATTGAACCACGGATCTCGCAGTCTTTAGCCTGTAGCTCTAACACTGAACTGAAAAAGCACTAATTGATTAATAGTTAGTTAAACTATGAAGTCCGGGACTTAAAGCACTTACGATATTGTAAGTCACCATTGGAGGTATGTTACTTCAAAATAATTTGAGATCATTGTGGTTTACCGAGAAACATGCGAGTCAGTTGAGGAATTTAATGGCATGTCGGCATGTTGCCATGGCAGCTCTGTGGTTAGAGCAACCGACAATTCAAGGTTTAGCAGGGCATAAATATAAATATTCGGCAGCTAAGAGCCACATCTAGTGCCCTTTTAGAGAAATGCTTCACATTATTTATAGGATAGTTTATTTTTCTCTAATTTTCTATAATCAGCATATTCTCAGTTAGTTACATACCGGCCTTGTTACAACCAATAGAAGATAATCTATTAATAACCAAGATAAGCATTAAGGATTATCCATAGTCCCTGGGGCAATGCACCTAACGTAAGCCTATGTGACCCTTTGCGTTTTACATGACCCCACGGATGTAGGGATAAGGGGAGAGGCGCAAAGGGCGATCGGATCCGGATAATGTTGGGCACAGTCGTGGAACGCCTACGACGCCGTCCTGTTCCTGCTCACGTACCTGAAACTCCAGTAGTCCTCCCGTAGGAACGGGCCCAAAAGCCCCAAAAAAGGGTGGGGATCGAGCGGTACCGACGTCAGCATATAGCGTCCAGTTCTTAAATCATTTGATTAATGACTTTCCCTTTGTATGAGTATAATTAAATATATGTACTATGATCATTTTTTGCAAAGGGTTATCTCGATTAAAATGAGGTGGATAGAAATAAAATCTGATTTGTTTCATTCACATGACTTTCTCTGCCTATTCTGCAAACAAACTATACTAACAAAAGATTATTCATCTATCTACTTCATATTAATCGCGACAAACACCCGCAGAAATGCTCGTATTACTTGCCTCCTTGTAGGTAGAAGGGAAGTAAATAGCATAGTTATGTGAAACAACTGAAATTCGGTGTCTTTTGTATGAGTAGAACAAAAGAGATATAAAACGAAAGTTGACTTCCTGCTTGAGAAAAGTATAAAACTGAAGCCAATGGTAAGGAATATCTCGAAACTGTTAGCTCTACCAAAATAAAATTAAAAAAAAAAAGAAACAGTATATGACATAAATTGTGTGTTTTAATGAGATCTATATTTTTTGTGTAGTAACCTTTTGTATATCTATTACAGCTTACGAGTTATACAAAAGTGATCAAAAGTGAATGTGTCTTCAGAGGCGTTCTCAGAAAATTAAAGATATATATTTCCTTTGACATGAAATTATCATAAACTTATGGTTTTAACCAAAATCATTAGAGCATTTTTTTGAAAAAATTAAAAATTTCCAAAAATGTTCCACGTAAGGGGTAGTAGGTTGGGGAGGGGGGATTTCCCTGAAAATCTTGTGTGGCAACCTTGGGAAATATGGAACCCAAATACCAATTTGGTATATGCCCGACTTTTGTTTTTCAGTTATGCTGTCCAGATACTCATAGGACATATAAGGACCTTTTTATAAAAGTGCTATTTTTTGATTCGGGGTGCCTCAAAACATGTATTTGCGGTGAAATCTCGTTATGGAATTTTTTAATGGAAATCAATATCTTCTCTATCTACTACGTATATTGTAGGTGCGCGCTAGAGAAAGCAAAAACAGCAATTTATATAACACATTAAAATGTAACACTGCTAACATAGGATGCAGCAGATAGAGCTGGAAGGTACTTCTAAATCGGCCACGAGTTGAGACAGAAGTCTCGTGAACTCCCTCGGTATATTTTTAACACCTCCAGCCAAGGGGTGGAGTGGAATTCTTGGTCGTCAGCGCCAACATTTCTTACTCAGCCACATTTCCACACATCGTCTTCTTATTGAGAACCCCTTTCCTTTCCTTTGCTCGTCTCTTTTCCTAGGACTTCTCTTTTAACTTCATTGCTACTTTCTTGCGGATGGTTAAACAATTTTCAAATCATGGAAACAAGCCGTTGTTCATATTTTCTATATTTTTTTCCACTTTCTCTACTACGAGATTGTGCATAATAGGTACAGAAGGTATTGTATGACACCTAAAATTCGATGTTGAGATTTTCTGCAAATGTATGTTTTGAAACCCCCTGAATCAAAAAACTAGAAAAAGTTGTGTGTCTACGAACACCATAAATCAAAACATAAAATTCGGTTAATCACCAAACTTGATATTTAAGTTTATCATCTTCAGATTATACGACAGAAGATTTACAAGAAAATCACCCCATCCTTAACCATCCATTACTGGAAAAATGGTTTGAAGTATTTGATTTTCTCAAAAATGGCACCAACGATTTCGATAAAATAGCATATGTTTTAAGATACTTTCATGACAAATGAAATGTATCAGGTGGCACAACTGCCAATATTTAATGTGAGCAAATATCCCTTCTTGCGTTTAAAGAGTTGTAGAATTCAAAGGGGCTATTTCAAGTTAAACCTCGCCAGTAGAGGACTGGGGAGAGCGACCTTAACTTTACCTGGCGTGTTTATCAGCGTAGATGGTGAGCGGATCACGCTCATTGATAGGGGTAAAGCGAAGGTCATTGTCGTCAGTTCTCCACTTGCCGAGTCTTTACTTGAAATATCCTCGTTGAGTTCTGCAACTCTTTTAACTCTTAAAGGGATATCTGCTCACGTCACATACGGAGTTGTTGGTCACCTCTAAAATCTTGATTTTTCTAGTAATAGCCTCTGAATTCCTCTTCATTCTGAATTACTTTTGCATAAGTGGTAAACCGTAAGAGATGTAGAAAAGCTTACTACACGAAAATGTCAAATACATTTTTAATTAACCATTTCCTAGATACTCCTTGTTATTAGTTTCAATTTTTCAATAGTTATACTTTTCTCACATAAGAATCCGTTATTTGTTTTTCTTTCTGCTGGTCAAGCAATGAGAACGGAATTTCAAATCCATTTTATACCGACCAGATGTTTAAAGATTTGTCTATCGCTTTAACTTGTGTATTGCCATATTTTCCATGTATGTTTAAGGAAAAAAAAATAACAAAACAATTTCTGTTATTGTTTATCTCGATTGGTATGAAGTAGATAGAAAGATAAGTTTTTGTAAGAAAAATTTGTTGCGGAATATGTATAAAAATGCAATGTGAATGGGACAATTGAATTTTTTTTCAAATAGAAAATCGTTATTGACATTTTTTCTTCCTAGTCAAGCAAAGAGAGAGTGATATTTCAGCACCATCACATAGTGGCCGACTTTTAAAAGGTTTGACTATCCTCTTAAGACCATAGTGTCTGATAATGCTTATATCCATTAACATGAAGTAAATAGAAGAATAAGCTTTTGTAAGAATAGCTTGTTCTAGAATAGATAGAGAAAGCCATGTTAATGTAACGCAGAAGTTTTTTTTTTTTTTTTTTTTTTTATATTTAAGAAGATTAAATCGTAGGCATATTGTTTTTTTTTTTAATTTGTACACAATATCGGAATAGTGTTCTTCATTTAGTGGCAGTGCATTCTAACCTCCTATTTTTTTAAAGTTTAACGTCATTTATCCTATACGCCATGTTCGGGGTTCATAGAGGACACAGTTGCTTAGGAGAGGGAAAAAACCCGAAAGAAATCTTATCTGTGTAACTTAACCTAACCAAGATACGTGCCTTTTTGAATGTGAAGTAGACTGGCTAGCACCGCATTACAGAGACTGGTAAACTAGCCTGTTCAGAGTATAAAAAGGAGCAACTAAGTGATAAAGAGATTTTGACAAGAACTGAATGAATCAGGATTTATATTATATTTAGCATTTATTTTCTATTTATCTATCTAACCTCCACTTCCACTACTATTACTACTACCACTACTAAAATGACTACTTGGCACAGCTCACTAAGAGCCTGGCCTACCACCCGGCCGCTGCGTCCCCCATCTCGGTGCAGTATTGGAGGGTGAGACGTGGTCAGCGCTTCGATCCCCCCGGCCTGTTAATGCGATCTTCACGACCTGAAGCCGCCTCTTTATCAAGTAACTCCTCAATTGAGCCCCCAGGGACCTCACGAGGCTGGGTGCACCCCGGTCCAGGTCGAACCCACTAAAATACTACTACTACTACTACTACTACTACTACTAATAATAATAATAATAATAATAATAATAATAATAATAATAATGCACCCTAAAATTCATACTAAAAGAAATGGGAACACCAACAAAACGTTATACAAACCGTTTATGAATGCGACTTTAGATATTTCCACTTTGGCAAACGTCAAGAGTACAAGGGTAATACAGGACCATCTAACCATAAAAAATCTGATGTATTACAATCACATAACTTTCTCTACACGTCTATAACAAATTATTGTTAAAACGCTTATTCTTTTATCTACATCATGCTAATCGAGATAAACATTAGCAGAAATTGCCCTTATTACTTGGATCCTTGTAAGTAGAAGGGAAAACATTTAATTTGTTCCAATCACATGATGTCCTCTAGCTGTTCCGCAAACAGATCTTTTATTCAAAAGTTTATCTGTTATCTATGTCATGCCAATTAAGATAAACATAAGCAGACTAGTCTTATTACTAGCTCCTTGTAAGAGGAAGGGAAATAAAATGCACAGGCTAAAGCGATAGTCTCGTCATATAAAAGGCAGTCGCTGTGTGAAACAATTGAAATTCCAATCTCTTTGCTTGCTAGGAATAAACCCACGAGAAATGAGAAGAAAGATGTCTTCACGTTTGAGAAAGGTTTAAGTGGCTAAAATTGAAACTAACAATCCAAAATATCTCGAAAACGTTTAACTCTACAAAAAAAAATGTATATAGCATAAATTGGGTGTTTTAATGAGATCTACATATTTTGTGTAGTAAGTTTTTGTGTATACGGTTTGCCAGTTATGCAAAAGTCCCCCAGAATGAAGAGGTCTTCTGAGGCTATTTCCAGAAAATTCAAGATATACATTTTGTTTGCCATAAAAACATCTTCAACATTCGGTATTTTAATCAAAATCGTTAGAGCCATTTTTGAGAAAATCAAAATTTTCGAAAAATGTTCCATTTAAAGTGTAGCTTGGAGTGAGGGGGGGCGGGATTTTCTTGAAAACCATCGTGTTCTTGAAAGATATCAAACTTAAAGACAAAGTTTGCTATTTAACAGTCTTTTCGTTTTTGGGCTATGCTGCCCATAGACACGCACATATACACACACAGGCACACATATAGACAAAGACAGACACACACGCGGACATTTTTCTAAAAATGCTTTTTTGGGGTTCAGGGGATCTCAAAACAGCCCGCCTGGGTAGCGTGGTGGTAGCATGTCTGCCTCACGTTCAAAAGGTCGTGAGTTCGAATCTCGCTTAGGGTGAGTTACCCGGGTAAGGTTTTTAAGACGGTCCCCATGGCCACGCTCGCTAAAGCGTCTCGCTTTGGTGCTTCGTGGGCAGGGGATCGTGGGTTCGAGTCCCGCCTTGGGCATGGATGTTATATGTTTGTGCAATGTGTATATGTTTGTAAAAGAAACAGTAAAACCAGTAATCAGTAAAACCTACGGGGGGAAATGTAAATAGGGATACAGTACCGGAGTCCTGATCAGGCTCCGTTACTGTTTAAAAAAAAAATAAAAAAAAAAAAAAAAACATGTATTTCGGGTAACATCTCGGTATCGAATTTTTGGGTGCAATGCAATACCTTCTCTATACACTATGTACGTAATACGAGTAGAGAAAGTAAAAATAGAGCATAAACAGAATACTCTACATAGTGGATTGAAAAGAGAAGAACCATTTCTTTAATATTATAATTTGTTTCCGGGTTTAATGGGGGAAAGGAACCAGAATATTGGAATGGAAACCCCCCTGGCTGTATCATAAAAAGAAGTGATGACGTCTGGCGCCGACAGAACCACCTGGAGAGAGCACCATCATTTTATTTTTGTCTGACGCTTAGCTTCGCGTCGTCGAGCAGATAAAAAGTCGCACATCAGATAGAAAATACATTTGGCGCCAGCTTGTTTTCTACAGTAAGACTTAAAACAACGAAATAAGGGTGAAAAAGCCAATGTTATCTACCATGTGTAAAAGTCTGTTCAAACTAGCAGAAAAAAATGCCGAGTCCATTGACTCCAACAGCTTCCTAACATACACGGTGTAAGAGGAATAAGTGCATATATTTGTATCAGAGTTGGAGGACAATATGATGATCCAGCATATGCAGTTTTTCGTTATTTTCTAAATGTATGCTCTTAGGAAAATTTGACGATGTTTTTAGGACGGCTTTTATTCCCTATCTCAAACGTTCGGTGATTGTTTACATAACAGGTCACACTGTTGACCCTCCTGTGCCCTCTGCCTTTTGCCCTGCCTGACCAAGGTGGTTTGATGTGACGGAAGAATGTCCGTCGCAATGAAATTTCAACATACGTAACCATACGTTTTTGTTTAATCTGATTAGGATTTTCGAGGTATTCATGGTTCATGTTTTATTGAACACAGTGTCATTAGTTTTATTAAATTTGGTCATGTTGAGCAAATACATAACTCAAACATGCAGGCATTTGCACTTCCGTTTTTAAACTACGAAATCACTCTCATTGCTCTTGCAAAGTTGAGGAATTAAACCTCAATCTGTTTGTTCAATATTTCAACTCAGGATTAATTCATATCTATCGTTTGATTTTATGTTCATTTTAAAAAAAACTAGACCCTATGCATAACCCACTTAATATTTTTTTCACAGCCTGGGCATGACATAGGCTTTTAACTCACAGTCTCCAGTCAGAAGCAATTTAAATAAGTAGCAGTAAAGTTCGTTTATCAGTTTGTTTAGAATTCATGTAACGAATTCGTATTAAATTATTAAGTTTTTTCGCAGTGTAGTTTACATAAGTGGCAAGACTGCGGACACCCACGTGTGTGTGTCAGTATTGCAACTCGTGTTGGTGGACTATTTTCCTTTGAATATGAAACATTAAAATACCAGAAGGTACATGTCAGGTTACATGTATGGTAATGCTGAGTCGTGCGCTTCTGTTGAAGCCATAAACACTCTTTCAGCGTAATAATAACGACATTTCCATTCACGTTACTTTCTGATGCGCGGTGACTCAATACTCCTTTCAATAGTGCCAACCGTAAGCCAGCGCTGCAAATAAAGCTTATTCATTGTATGTAATTAAATTAATATTCTCGGTAAGGTTGCTGCTGGCCTGGAACCCGGGTGTGTAGGCAAACTGCGTGGCTTCCGCGTCCATCTAACAATGTTTGTTTTTTTTTAAAATCATTTTTCGTCCTCTCCTTACAAAATAATATTCTTTGTAATACCCATCTACTCTTTGATCAAAATAAGTCAGAATCAGATATCTCTCTCTCTCTCTCTCTCTCTCTCTCTCTCTCTCTCTCTCTCTCTCTCTCTCTCTCTCTCTCTGTTTATTTAAAATCGCTTTCACTGCTTGATCCTATCGCGACGGTTCTGTACGTGATACTCGTATGGTTGGCCTTCGTGGTATTTTTCCCGTGCCCATGCCTCTTTTGCTTTTTTTTTTTTTTTTTTTTTTTTATTTTTATTTTTTATTCACATACATCACACACGAGCTTTTTCTAAAAATTATTTATTATTTTTAGATGCATTGAGATTGTAAACATATATTCTGTGAAATTTCAAAATAAAAATTTTAATTTGAATGCAAGTAGAGACGGTAGTAAGTTCACTGCCTCATTATCTGGCGGTTTTATTTTTTTTTTTTACAACGCTCGTAGAGTGTGGCGTTACGCCCTGTGCTAATGTTTGAGCAAGGCTTTCCTCTTTTTTTTTTTTTTTTTTTTTATTTTTTATTATTATTTTTTATTTAGTTTGTAATGGCATGGTACCCCCTTTGGGAATTAGGAACTTTATTTATTTCAGGAGAAGCAGGAGCTCTACATCACAACAGGACAGCATAAAGAGGAATAATGCATGTTATTGCATCCAAGATCATCCCGGATCGATATAGAATCAATCAGGTGCTCATATCCTGTATATCCAGGGTTTAAAGGGGTTGATTCTGTTGTCTCGAATCATCCGCCACCTCTCTGCATACAAAAAACTTCGTAAAGCTGGAACCACACAGTCAGCTGGCGTGTCCAAGGTACTAAGCCAAGCATAGGTACCCATTACTGTCCAAATAAGAGCTCTCCACAATGCAGGACGCGTCCAGGGAAAATTCAGGTGCAAAATATCCGTTGCTGAAGGCTGCCAGGTGTCACCAGTCCAACCCCGACATCGGCTCAAGAGCCATGTCCATATCAGTCCTTTACCTGAGCATTCCAAGAGTCGATGTGCGAGCGAATCCGGGGCTTGGCACGTTGGACAAGCGGGAAGAATTGCCAGATGATGTCTGTGTAATTTATCTGCAGTTGGTAGGATTTCATTGACAATCTCATATGCCACCGAGACCCATTCCGTGTTGATTTCCGGTATAGCAAAGCCACGCCAAATTTGCCTCCAGGGCAATTGTGGATACTTAACTTGTATATGTGGAGTAGTAGGTTCCCTCCGTTGAAAAAAGGTATAGACTTCCTTAGCCGCCCGAAAACGGCCATTAGCCACTTCTGCTGAAGGTAGTGTGCTCAAGTCACGTAGGAGATCACGTAACATTTTAGGAATCTTATGGAGTTCTCTCCGTTCCCAAAACAACTGATAATGCCGTTGTACTAGCACCTCTACACTATCACCCTGTCCATCCAGTGCTTGCAGAATCATTTTTAAGGAAAGTGCTTTACATTGCATCGCCACATCCAACAACCCCCAGCCACCCTGGCCTTTTGGAAGATGTAACTGAGTACGGGAAATGCGATATAATTTTCCTGTCCATATGAAGTATCCTATTATTTGCTCAATTCTTTGGCTGTGCCGTTTTGTTGGAGGCAACACGTGTGCTAAGTACCATATACGACTCAACGCAAAGGCATTACAAAACCACACACGTTGTATCAAGTTCAGCATCCTCGACTTTTGACCGTATAGTACACCACGCAAAGTATTAATGCATGACGTCCAATTATAGTCTCGCAGGTCTTCGTCGTCTCCACTGAAGTATATCCCAAGAATTTTTGTGCGTTTCACAGTGGGTATTCCTAACACCGTGGTATCCGGAGGATGCGGTCCAATGGGAAGACTTTCAGATTTCCTCAAATTAAACGTCATCCCCGCACATTGGGCATATTTCTGTAAACATCTTCGTAGATACGTGACATCCTGCTCGTCGGTAACCATCACCGTAAGATCATCGGCATATGCCCTAACGGCTAGTTTCTTCCCATAGACCTCCAGACCCGTTATCGTAGATTGCAGCTGTCGGAGCAAAGAATCGATGTACACAGCAAATAACAACATTGATAGAGGACAACCTTGGCGGACGGATCTGTTGACCGGTATGGCGGCAGTCAGAAACCCATTGCATTGAATCCTTGATAACGCAGTGCCATATAGTGCCCGAAGGAGGTGATACAACTTGTTCGGCACTTGCAATGACTCCAAACGTGCCCAAAGACCCTCGTGAACCACATTATCAAATGCTTTCTCAAGGTCCAGGTTTACCAGAGCAGCAGAGCGGGTTTCTTGGCGACAATGAAGAATACAGTCTCGCAAAGCTGCCACGGTATGGTGCATAGCCGCACCTCCGCGCACCACAGCCTGCTGCTCACTAAGCAAGGGCACTAGCCATACTTGCAGCCTACGGGCGATTATTTTTGCAAACAGCTTATAGTCACAATTGAGTAAGGTGATGGGCCGATAATCTGCGGGCCGGCTGGGCGTGGCGGTCTTTGGGAGTTGTAGAACCACCCCATCTCCAAATGTAGACGGCGGGTTTTCATCCCTCCAGATTTCTTGAAACACTAGAAGAAGTTCTTTCTTAATAAACCGCCAACAATGTTTATAGAACTCGTACGGCAGCCCATCTGGTCCGGGCGCTGTATGAGGTTTGGCTGTCTGAATCGCAGTGAGCAACTCCGTCTCCTTCAGCATGGGAGTAGGCGACCGTTTTAAGCCTCCCTGCACAACTGGCACATATTTGGACATATACGACTGGATTGAATCCACCATATCCACCGGCCTGGCAAAGCGCTGGGTGTAATAAGAATGCAACACACGAAGAATCCCTGTCGTGGTCGTAACCTCTTGACCATCATCTATCAAATTGGTAACAAACGCTCTGCGTCCTTGCCTACGCTCCTTCGCCAGGAAGAAGAAACTCATTTTTTCACCATAAACCATTTCTGCTGTATGTATTCTGGCTAACGTTCCCTGGAGCTCTTGCGCTTTACGGTGCTGGATATGAGCCTTGACTTCCCGGAGCTGACAGTGTACGTCCTCCCCATGTTGTTGGCGCAGGTGTAAATCTTGTAGCACTGCAAGATAAAAATCCAAAGTTTCTCTCCGAGCTAACGCTCTACGGCACGCTGCGGCTTTAAAAAAGGAGCGTATCGCTGGCTTCGCCTTATAGACCCACCATGCTGCCTTATGGGGAGAGCGCTGAAAAGACTTCTGCAATTTGGACCAACATTCTTGGAATTCTATCAGGACCTCGGCATCTGTAAGTAAGGAGCAATTAAGCTTCCAGAACCCTGGACCACTACGACGTATCTCCGCACGACCTACAACGGCATGTAGCAGTGCATTGTGATCACTAAAAGCTGCTGGCACTATCTCTGTGCGATGTATCCGGGATTTCATCTCCGGTAGAACATACATCCGGTCCAGTCGAGAGGCCGACTGGCCCCGTACGAAGGTGTACATCACATCATTACCATGCTTGAATTCCCAGCTATCCACCAATTGAAACTGGTCCACTAACTGCTGCAATGCTATACAACCATTAAAGGCCCCTCTTTGGTCCTTGGCTGCTAGCGTACAGTTAAAATCCCCAACCAATAAGAATGGGGAACTCCGAGGAATATGAGTTAAAAGCTCCTGGCGAAAAAAATCCTCGCGTTGTTTCCTCTTGTTGCTTCCCGCCGGGGCATATATATTCACGAAGGTAACACCATCATACTCCGCGGAGAGGATTCTGCCTGAAGGATGATAGGCAAAGCCGTGTAAGGGCAATCCCTGGCGGTATACAATAGCCGTCCCAGTACCACCCGGGCCTAAATTAGTCTCATAGTCATATCCATATAAAAAGTCCATATTATAAACATTCACCTCTTGAAGAAAACAAACATCAACATCATTACTACTCAAAAAATCCCGAAGCAGCTGTTGCTTAACTGGTTGACGCAACCCATTCACATTAAGTGACGCCCAAATTTGAAGTCCAACTGGCATGCAGGGCAAAGAAAAGTACTTACAATCTCAGGACCAATGGCGTGATACCAAACAGGAATTAGGACACGTGTCAGTTCAATCCGTGGAGTACAACCATTAATTGTCCGCACCTTCATGAGGATCGTCCTTAGTATGCTTGTAGCAACGCCGTAGGTCCTCATCGGCGTCGTTGGCATCTTCAGCCGGCCTCTTGCCGGAATCACTGGCCTTGACTACACGACCGTCAGGAAGATCGTGAAGAAATCGTTGCACACCCGCACCACCAGCTGGCGAAGACGATAACAAACAGGCATCAATACGGCGGTCTAGCGGTTGGAACTGGAGGCGAGGGTCGCGAGCAGATACAGAAACTCTGGACGGCGCACCCAAGTTGCGGGTCGCGTCTTCAGACGCTTCAGGTACGTCGCTATCATTCGCCCTGCGATCAGTATCCTGTTGTACTGTGTCCTGTGCATGCTGGACATCAACAAACTCCGGCGTCTCCGGCATCACCATGCTGTCCCCCTCTATAGGTAACTCCTCTTCCTCATCCAACTGTCGTTGTACAGGCATTACCTCCACTTGGGTCTCCATTGATGACCCGGGCGTGTGCATAACACCCTGCTGTTCATCCGCCAGTAAGTGAGCACCCACTGCCTCGCTGAAGGTTGCCGGACGATTTCTAGGTTGCAGAGACAACCGAGTAGCTCTAAAGGGACAATCCGCTTTTAAATGCGTCGTCTCACGGCACAAATGACAGGCTTGCTGCTGTCCGGTATAGGCAATAGATATCACATAAGTATCAATAACCAAGGTAGCCGGTATATTGCACTTTATACCCATTTTCACGGTACACACGCCATTGTTAGCCGGAAGCAGATAATGAGAATGCCATTTCTCACGTCGTATATCAAATACCTTACCGTATTTAGACAATTCTTGTGACAAAACTGCGCTGGGCACCTCCGGTGGCAGGTTGAAAACCCGCACATTAACAATTTGCTGGTCACCTGGCGTGATTTTCACTTTGGAGATTTCCCCAGATTCATATGTAAAGTTTTGTTCTTCGGTGTAACGTGATATAAGTTTATCATATAATAACGTGGAAACTAACTTGACATAAATAGCACGTTCACGACTATTGAGCTGAAGCGTGTCCACTTGATCCGGTTTTAAAGCCAGAAAATTTACCAACCATTGATGTATTTCTAGTGCAGACGGTCTAGTTGCTGCGTTTTCAAACTGAATTTTAATAGTATTTACCCGCTTATACACGGCCATTTTAATGCTTTACCACCTTCTCGCAAGAAGAATGAAAGTGCCCAATTAAGTAGAACGCCTGCCCGCTTTCACAACCGGCAGAGACGCCGCAACAAACAAACAACTCACCGCAGTGAAGACTGGTTCCGCTCGCTATACACAAACAACCTCACGGTACGCCGTCCAGCGAGCGACTGCGTTGCTTCGTGCCATGCAGACGGTGCAAGGGTGCCATCCAGTCTAGCTGCTTTTTCATCTGTACCCAGATGTGCAATTTGTACTCAGACGTATACAGCCAGCCTTATACACCGTTGTACTTTTCTCTGCTACAAGCAGATGGTCTCAGGGTACTCTCTGGTCTGCTGCTGGGCCGCGCCGTGGCCGAGTGGTTAGACCACTCGACTCTCACCTAGACGGCCGGGGTTCGATCCCAAGCGACCACATGTGAGATTTGTGGTGGACAAAGCGGCCGGGCTTTTCTCCGGTTACTCCGGTTTCCCCCGCCATTGCATTTCACCGGTGCTCCATCATCATTCACCCATGTCACCGCCTGCGGTTAGTTAAAGCGGGCGTTAAACACTACAAAAAAAATCTGGTCTGCTGCTTTCACACTTTCTGGATAGATGGCAGCGCAGACACAATTGCCATCTATTTTTCATGTTTTAGCTGAAGGTGAAACTTTGGGTCGCGGTATTAAACATAAATATCCAATTTTGTACTTACCTTGGCAAGCTGAGAGAAACCACGAAAAAATACTCAGCCAGGTTGGTCGACCCACGGGATTTGAACCGAGGACTTCCTGAATACGGGGTTGCAGACCATGTCACTCGCTTTTTGTTTTTCCTAATTATTTTCTCCTTTTCTTCGTTGTACATTTTTACTCAAAGAAAAGTAAAATAATAAAAGTAAAATATAATTATAAAAATTAGTAATAATAATAATAATAATAAGAAGAAGAAGAATTAGTATTATTATTCCAACTTATCAGATATAATATGCAGTACACCTGTTTAGTGCATTGATTTTATGGCAATGTATCTACACATAAGTTTACGAAAATTCTTATACAATTACTATCTGCGATTAGAAACTTAAACAAAAAAACCAATGGAAATAATGTTATATTTGAATAGCCCTGTTTGTGTTGAAGTCCTTAGATTTATTAAGTTTTGAACATATATAACAAAACACTAAATAGACGTGCTTTATTTTTCATTTAAAGTGTGAGATTAGCTTAATTTGTATTATTTTAACATTCTATTAAACATAAACACTCCTTAAAATGTGGTTGAGATAGGTGCATAAAATACATTCTTATTAAACCCTTAATCACAGAAAAATGTTGCTTATTAGAAACTGCTTTATAATACTTAAAGCAATTTAACCCTTAAAACGAATACATTGCTTTGCTACACCTTCTAATCTCTCTAGCGGAATGAAACAATAAAATATATAATATGCAAAATGACTGTTGTAAAAACTTTATTGATAATGATATGCTCATTTGATGCTGTCTAGGAAAGGAGAGTTGACAACATGATGAAATTCATGACGTCACAATTTCTATTTGTCAAGTTATATCTTTATTGTCTTTTTTGTTTTGTTTTTTTACTTTCTCTATACGAACTATGTACATAGTGTATAAAGAAGGTATTGCATTGCACCCAAAAATTCGATACGGAGATTTCACCGGAAATACATGTTTTGAGACTCTCTGCATACAAAAAAAGCATTTTTAGAAAAATGTTCGTGTGTGTGTGTGTCTGTGGGCAGCATAGCTCAAAAACGAAAAGACCGTTAAAGCCCAAACTTGGTATTTAAGTTTGGTATCTTCCAAGTATGCGACACGAAGGTTTTCAAGAAAATCCCCCCACCAAACTACTCTTTACATGGAAAAAATTTTGAAAATTTTTATTTTCTTAAAAATGGCTCTAACGATTTTGATTAAAATATCGTATATTAAAGATACTTACATGACAAATAAAATGTATATCTTGAATTTTCTGGGAATAGCTCCTGAAGACTATTTTATTCTGGATGAAATTTAGCAAATTGTGCATAACTGCTAAACCGTAAGAGATGGGGGGGGGGGAACTTACTGCAGAGGAAATGTAGCTCACGATAAAACACACAATTTATATCATATACATTTTTTTCGTGGAGTTGACCATTTTTAAGATATTCCTGGTTTTTCGTTTTAGCTTTGAAATACAGGATTTGTCAACTCCTGTCCATACAAACAAAGGAACTTCAGTTACATAGCAACCAGCTTTTGGCTACCATTTTAACCTATGGAACTCCCTCATTTCGCTTCTACTTACAAGGAAGCAAGTAATAAACCTATTTCTGCTAATTAACATGAAGTAAATAGAAGCATTAGCTTTTTAACTACAATTTGTTGCAGAGATGTAGAGAAAGTCATGTGAATGGAACACATCAGATTTTTTTTGTATTTTTATTTTGGCAGTTTCGTTATCTTCTGGGAAAAATTCCTAAAATGCTATTTGTTATACTAGCTTAATGATGTGGAATTTACAAGAGAGCATAGTCATAATAACCACTTTAACCTATTATGATTATGTAAAGGAAAAACCAGGTTCTTGAAAGCTCAGTAAGAGAAGGAAACAATAAATTGTTCATACAAATAACACCATTATTTTCAATGAGGGAAAGCCCCACGAGTTAATCTACATACATACGTTCTGAAGTGGAGTCTCCAGCTGTAAACAAATCGCAAGTAGCTTGTCCTGTCTCTAGTCGATTCCGTTGTCCTATCCAGTTCCTAAAACCAGTAGAGCTGAAACACTTTCACATAAACGGAGTGCCTATTTGTAGAGACAACCAACAGACTGTTAATGTTTCGCTTTGAAAACAAAACAAATCTAATATGTTCCATTCACATGACATTTTCTACCTTCTCCAAACAAACTATTCTTACAAAAGATATTCTTTTAACTACATCATGCTAGTCGAGATAAACATTAACAGAAATTCAATTACTACTTGTTTCCTTTTAAGCAGAAGGGAAATAAGGGAATACGCTAGGCTAGAGCGATAGTGAAGTTTTTTTTTTTTTTAAAAGTTGGTCGTTATGTGAACAATTGAAGTTCGATTCGCATTGTATTGCCAGTAAAACAAAATAGAGATGAAAGGAAAGCTTACTCCGTTTGAGAAAAGTTGCGCACTTTAAAATTGGATCCAATAACAAGGAATAATATATCGGAAACGGCCAGTCCTATGACAAAAATGTATATGACATAAAGTATGTGGTTTAACCGGATCTACATCTCTTATGTAGTAAGTTTTTGGCTATTTCTAATGGCTTACCAGTTATGCAAAATTCAACAAAATGCATCCAGAATGAACAGGTTTTCAGAAGATATTCATAAAAATTCAATATATACATCTGATTTGTGATATAGATATCATTATTATACGGCACTTGAATCAAACATATTTTTGAGAAAAACAACATTTTGAAACATTTTCCATGTAAAGAGTAGTTTGAAGTGATGGGAATTTCCTGGAAATCTTCGTGCCTTGGAACTCACTAAACTTAAATACCAAGTTTGGTATTTAACGGTCTTTTAGTTTTTGAGCTATGCTGCCCATACCACAAACACACAGGTCTTTTTTCTAGAAAAAAAAAATGCCTTTTTGGACTCAAGGGACCTCAAAGCATATATTTCCGGCGAAAATTCAACAATTCAAAATTTTGGATATAATACAATATTCTCTAAACACTAAGTACATAATACAAGTAATGCAAGTAATAATGGTGAAGAAATCTATCAGAAATTTTAAATAACTTATCTTAATTGTCAAACATCGTTAAATAATACAAACTGGAAATATAAATCGGTGCCTCTATATAGGTCCACAATAATCTAACTTTCTAATCCGATAAATTTATAGATTTTAAGTAATATGACTACATTTTTAGTGTGGCTGCCAAAAGGGACATCCCCAATAACAAACTCACACATCGCTTAGGGCTGGGATGGCAAAAATGACCCTTAGTGACGCATCAGATGTATAACACGAGGTACAGCACTCTGTTAACTCGTATACCGTTTGTTGTGGTTGGTTTCTGTTTACATTAATTTTCTTCGATAGATCTCATGCATTTACACACTCATTCATGCTTCCAAACTCTGGGGAGAATAGGTAATAATCTGGGCTAAAGAAAAATTCCCCAACCTTCGGGAATCGAACCCAGGACTCCTAGCACAGCAGGCGTATGTTATAGCTCATAAGCGACCATTTATATTCATTATTTATCATTCCGGTCTGCACGGAATATTCAGTTGTAACTTAAACTGGGGAAGAGTATGTGGAAGAAGTAATATAGTTTACTATATACCTACGTCATTTTTCACTTTCGTACTCAAAATTCCCTAGTGACATGGTGCAAATAAAATATGACACAGCAGTAGAGATTATAATAGTAAATCAGATAATAATTCCTCCAAAATACATACTGTATGTTAAAGTTGCATTTTTAGCCTCACTTTGTTAGTCAGTGTCAAGTAAACCAATGGCATGCAACATGGAGATAATATTTTATACCTGCGTATTAGCTGACATAAAATTTAGATTTCAATTAGCTGGAGTCCCACCAAGAATCAGAACGATCTGCATGCACATTTAATAGTGGAAACACAAATGAAAGTGTACGCGAAAACGATTCTCGTTCGAA
The DNA here is from genome assembly GCA_030762935.1 of Hymenopus coronatus. Lineage (NCBI taxonomy): Eukaryota > Metazoa > Arthropoda > Insecta > Mantodea > Hymenopodidae > Hymenopus > Hymenopus coronatus. The sequence goes on along the minus strand of CM060892.1, from coordinate 126,827,541 downwards.
TGAAAATGAGACATTCTATTGGTATTCTGGCCAGTATCCATGGAAACAACTGACCGTCTAGCTCAGATTTGTTTACATTCAACAACCTCGATCAAGTCCGATGTACATGAACCGATTCAAGTGACTAACGTGCTGCGATCGGAAGCACATAATTGATTACAAAGGAGGGTCATGGTTCTCAATAAGGACTTGTGTCAAGGAAGTATCACCACCATGATGACTCAATCTGTGAGATCTCTGAAGCGCAGAAATTGGGCTGAATCACCGTCCTGAACTAGACAAAATAGAGCTGATGGCAGCTCCAGATGACCCTAAGAAACGATTAGCTTCGTTATGAACGAAGAGTCACTTTCGAAAGGTCTGTTAAACAGTTGTGGGAATCTACAGTGACTCAGGATGCAAGCAGAGACAAATAAGGATGAACCTACTGTTATTATTCTGTTCTCAGAGATGACTTCAACTTTGGATATTTCCGAAGAAATATTGACAGTGAAAAAAAGTGTTAATTTCTTTCCTTAAGTGTGTGAAACACCGATCTTATGATTAATAGTTATTAAAACCAGCTTTGTATATTTTAGCAACGATCAAGCAGGTTAGTTATTTTAACGTCATTTACAGCGACACGCGAATATTCTTTTCCTATGCATTTAATTGGTAAGCATCATTTTGTAGTATATATTCACTATTCCTAAATCAACATTAAGTTGTGAATTACAAGCGGTAGGTATTTATACATATAAATTTTTCCTTTGTGTTTTTACCTTCTCTAACAAGTATTGTGTACATAGTAGGTAGAAAAAGTATTGCATTCCACACAAAATTTGATGTCAAGATTTCACCGGAAATATATCTTTGGAAGTTTCCTGAATCCAAAAAACAACATTTTTAGAAAAATGTATATGTGTGTGAACATAATTCAAAAACGAAAAACCCATAAATGTCAGACTTGGTGTTTAAGTTCAGCAAGGATGCGACATGAAAAGCCCCCCACCCCAAACTACCACCCTTTATATGGAAAGTTTTAGAAAGCTATGAATTTCTCAAAAGTTACTCTAGTGATTCAGTTAAAATACCATATATTTAAGATATTTCCATCATAAATAAAATGCATTACTTGAATTGCCTGGGAATAGCTTCTGAAGACCCTCTTCATTGGATGACTTTTCATAGCTGGTAAATCGTAAGAGATAAAAAAGTTAATACACAAAGAATGTAGAAAGAAGAATAAGCCTTTTTAATAGTTTGTTGCATAATAGTTAATGAAAGCCTTGTGAATGAAAGACATACAATATTTTAATTTTGACTGACCGAAAATTCTTGGAGATTATTTTGTATAATCAGCGGATGTTAATTCAAATTGCTGAAAGTTTTTAAAGCATGTTATACATACATACATACGTACATACATGCATACATACATACATAACACACACACACACACTTCATTTTTCTACCAGGAGGAACATTACAAGATTCTTTTAACTTTGTAAAGGTGCCATATAGAATATAAAGACAAACTAATTGCACTGCTGTAAACCCTAGAATATAGTAAAGCATTAAGCATTAAACATTAATATGAATACTTTTGCAAACATTATCCTTGTTTTATGTTGAATTAAAACAATTTACATATATTTATGAAATACGTTAGAACCAGTAATGAATTCGATTGTTTTCCTTTTACTAAACAAAAGTAAGGCAGAGAAAATATATGTTTTGTTGCCAGTATCTAATGTCAGAGTGAACGATTCTTTTTTTCAAGATTACTGGTGAACTCTCGGTATCTAATTTTTGGCTGGAATGCAATATTTCCTCTAGTTATTATAGTAAAGTAGTAGAGAAAGTAATAGAAACATTTGAAGGTTATAACTTATTTGTAACAAATCGCAGCCTCAATATGCTCGAAAAATAAATAAATAAAGATATATATTTAATATGATGTTGCTTTAACTGCTTCTCGCGACGGTTCTGCTCATGATACCCGTTTGATGTGTATGGCGGGCATGGTCTTTTCCCCGTCCCCTTTTCCTTTACGTTTCGCTCCAAGCAGACGTTGCAAGTCAGTCTGCTTTTTCACCATTTGTACTCAGATTATACACAGACAGCCTTCTAAGTCTCATGCCTTATGCACCATACTACTTTGCTCCGCGACATTGTCCGGTCTAGCTGCTTTCACTATCTTGTTTACATGGTAGTTTAATTAAATCTAATGGGGGAAATCTCGAAAAAAAAAAAAACTTCAGCCAGATTGTTCGGTCCACGGGATTTGAACGGAGGACTTCCGAATACGGCCCGCAGTCGTTACCGCCTGAGTCATCCCGCTCGGCGAAAGAAATATTGAAACATGTGCAATGCAGGAAAAGGGTTAGAATGTGAAAGTCGCTATAAAACGACATAACGACATCTATAATTCGCGAATGTGTTGATTTTTTTAGTGTATCGCAATTGCATTATGTATTATATTCGTGAACGTTTGGGGGTAGCTGTCGGCCCCCACATTCAGGAGTTCGCCAGTTCGAATCTCGCTTACGGTGAATTACCTGGGTAAGGTTTTCTTCGGGGTTTTCCCTTATCCTGAAAAGACGATTGTCGAGTAACTTTAAGCTCTATTTGAGCATCATTTCATTTATTGTCCGTTATGACCAACCAGGTTAAAGAACGTGAAGCTTATATATGTCTGTGTGTGTGTGTGTGTGTGTGTGTGTGAGAGAGAGCGAGCGAGAGAGAGATAATATAAAATTATCGTAAATATCGTGATCTCCAAAATTCTTGCCTGCCCCCGTGCATTACATAAGTTGATAGGTTATTATTATTATTATTATTATTATTATTATTATTATTATTATTATTATTATTATTATTATTATTATTATTATTATCATTATTATTATTATATTCCATTCGCACCTAACAGACCGGAACTCCGTTTTGTTTATCTAAAGATGTCCGTCTTTTCACTTTATCTAATCCATTATATAGATAAACAATATATACCTATTATAATTTTAGCTTTTGTCCGTGGCCATTATATTCATACGTGTGATTTGCTGGTGTTACACCAAGTTGCATCAATATTGCTGCATATGTAAGCAACAAGAGTTGCATTCATATGAATAATTGTGGGCGGATCTGAACCCGCGCCCAGACTATTTCCATTATACGTTAAAGGAATCAGCTTGCTTTACATGCGCTCCTCTGTGTTTACAAGCTAAAATGTGACAAACGTATGAGTCAGAAACATCTCTAATTGCACCTTCAACAAACTGCCTTAAAAAGAAGAATTACTGCTCAGCCTTGAATGATTCATTCGAGAAGGAAGGTTTCAGAGCATTGGAGATTCGTGCACAAAAATGCATAAATATCTCCTCAAGACTCTTTTTGTTTCTTTAACCCAAATATCGAATATATATGTATGTATGTATGTATGTATGTATGTATGTATGTATGTATGTATGTATGTAATGCATGTATGTAATGTATGTATATTACGTATGTATGTACATATAATGTATGTATGTAATGTATGTATATAATGTATGTATGCATGTAATGTATGTATGTAATGTATGTATATAATGTATGTATATAATGTATGTATGCATGTAATGTATGTATGTAATGTATGTATATAATGTATGTATATAATGTATGTATGTAATGCATGTAATGTAATGTATGTATGTATGTATGTATGTATGTATGTATGTATGTATGTATGTATGTATGTATGTATGTATGTATGTATGTATGTATGTATGTATGTATGTATGTATGTATGTATGTATGTATGTATGTATGTATGTATGTATGTATGTATGTATGTATGTATGTATGTATGTATGTATGTATGTATGTATGTATGTATGTATGTATGTATGTATGTATGTATGTATGTATGTATGTATGTATGTATGTATGTATGTATGTATGTATGTATGTATGTATGTATGTATGTATGTATGTATGTATGTATGTATGTATGTATGTATGTATGTATGTATGTATGTATGTATGTATGTATGTATGTATGTATGTATGTATGTATGTATGTATGTATGTATGTATGTATGTATGTATGTATGTATGTATGTATGTATGTATGTATGTATGTATGTATGTATGTATGTATGTATGTATGTATGTATGTATGTATGTATGTATGTATGTATGTATGTATGTATGTATGTATGTATGTATGTATGTATGTATGTATGTATGTATGTATGTATGTATGTGATGGATGGATGGATGTCTTTGTTTTTAGCAGCCGGCCTAATCTCTAGTATCCTTATCTGCCCTTTTGCAATGTCTCAAAGGATTCTAAACAAAGAAGAGCTCGATTATTGGGATTACAAAAACGCCCTTATTTTCGTAAACTTTAATCCTAGCTCAACCGTCCCTAATTTAGGGATTAAGCAATTCTAGGTATGTATGTATGTATGAGATTGCGTTGTATTAAATCAAGATTAGTTTTTGTAATAATTTTATTATTTTAATTGTTATTTATTTATTTAAAGTTTAAGTACTTTGATCTGGTTGGGCATATCGGACAATGAATCGATGAAATAGTGCTCAACTACCCCGGGGTCCATGGAGTTTTAAGTTATCCGACATTAGTATTCTTAGGATAAGGGAAAACACCGGAAAAAATACCTATCCAGGAACTCGCCCCAACCGAAAATCGAACTCGGGACCTCTTGAATGTGAGGCAGACACGTTACCCCCACACTGCAGAGGCGGGAATAATTAATTGTCACGCTGCTTTGGATTAATTAGAAAACGACAGAATGTTGCTTTTACCCGAAGAAATTCAATTAGAGGGATTAAATTATTCCTGTGAAGATAACTTGAAGCTATACAGCTGGGCGCTACGCACTCCTGTGAACCCAGCTCACTTCGCTCTCTACAATCAAGTTATGCGTGGGGTGCTTTGCTGTTTGCTTCAGGTTGTTCCCGCATTGGGGTGTGTCCGCGGAAGGTCCAAGTTATGGGTCGCAGAATCCTAAAGCGACGAAGGTCACCAGGTTTGGCGAAGAATCTCCTTATGTTGTCTGACAGGATGATATGTGTAATTTGAAAGTGGCATGTGCAACTTATCTTCAACGTTCTCTTATTTTATTCTATATGCTCTGTTTTGTAAACACTGAAACAAAAAATAAGGTTGTTTCTATCTATAACAAAAAAGTCATTGATGTAAAGGCATCAAAATACTGCGAATCGTTAGAGCAGCCGTGATTTGTAATAATAAATAGTTCATATGTGTATATATATAGAACAAAACTCTTACAAGATATTAGAACATTCATGCCCAACTCCATTTTAACCAAGATAAACATTGGCAGAAATGACCTTATTAGTTAGTTCCGTGTAAATAGAAGTGAAATAAAGGGAATACATTAGGGCAAAGCGATAGTGAAATGTTTTAAAAGCTATCGCCATGCGATTATCATTGCCATGGCAAGGAGTAAAACAAAATAAAAACCCCGTTGACTTCTTGTTTGAGAATAATATATGTTTAAAAACTGAAACTAATAACAAGGAATATCTCAGAAATGGTTAGCTCCACAACATAATGTATAGGTCATAAATTGTATTTTGAAGAGATCTGCATTTCTTGTGTAGTAAAGTTTCGTCTATCCTTTACTGTTTTGCAGTTATTCAAAAGACATCCAGAATGAAGAGGACTTCAGAGGATATTCCCAGAAAATTCAATATATACATTTTATTTTTTATATAAATAATATATTTTATATATGGCATTTTTATCAAAACCGTTAGAGCCATTTTGCATAAAATTAAAATTTTCCAAAAAATTTATCCATGTAAAATATAGTTTAAGATAGAGGCATTTTCTTGAATTTTTTTTGTATCGCACCTTTGGGAGATACTAAAATTAAATAACGGACACACATACACAGGACCCTTTTCTAAAAATACATTTTTTTTATTTCAGGGGGTCTCGAAACATATATTTCCAGTAAAATTTCGGTATCGAATTTTTGGGTGCAATACAATACCTACTCTATCTAATATATACATTGTACATGCGTGCTAGAGAAAGTAAACAGCAGCGATTGGAGGTCATAGAATCGATTCCCGGCTGGGGCGGGGAAATTTCTCTAACTGCAATCACTCTTTATCCCCCACAGAGTAAACGTATATATAAGTGAATGTGTTGTTTAATAGTACAGCAGTGAAAAACTAACAAAACCCTACAGTCCGGCGAGAAAACATCAGCAGTTGTTTTTAAAGCAAAGCCCCGATATAACCATAGAAGTTAAAGGGGCTAAATGAAATAATTGCAAAAACAACAATAATAATAATAATAATAATAATAATAATAATAATAATACAGCAACAAATGTTCAAGTATGTACCCTTAGCACTTCGGAAAAATATAAATACACAACAAGGAATATTTCAGAAAAACAGTATTTGGCAGATATTGTGTAATTCAGAGAGCTCTGCACTGTTTTCTATTACTATCACTTCCTCTTTCTCGTGGATTCCAGGTAATATCAAACTCACTATGATGTGAAGAACCTCACAGACAACTGAATTATGCATTTTATTCTTCATATCAGTATCTTAAACATTCTCTATTTTAATTAAAATCCTCAGAGCTCTTTTTGAGACCATAATAAAATATAAAAAAAATAATTTCAAGGTTGTACACGATAAGAAATTTGTGATACATCCGACTTTTTGCTTTCGAGTTATATTATTTCTTCTCGCTCATCACTCATTAAGAGCTCTCTCTCTCTCTCTCTCTCTCTCTCTCTCTCTCTCTCTCTCTCGCTCTCGCTCTCTCTATCACTTACTCACATACATGTTTTTTTTTTTATATATATAATTTCACAAAATGTTCAACCTATCACGTGCGATATTTTCAAAGTAAAACTAGGAGTGCATAATCAGCCAGGAAGAAGACCACTATGTAATTAATCAGAACATTTATGCTAGGGTCGGCTGATAATTCCCGGGCCTCCCAATGAAAGTAGTATTTAATTTTTTTTTTTTTTGCCTTATTTCTCAACATAATCTCCAGAAAGACTGATAAATTTGTCATATCGGTGTTCAAATTTATTAAACCATCTCTGTAGTGCGATTTATCAAGTCCTCAAAATAGCTGTTTACCGCATCAATGAACTCCTCGTTGCTGTGAAATCTTCGTCCTCCAAGACATTTTTTGAAGTTTGGGAACAGGTGGTAGTCACTGGCTGCTAGATCTGGCGAATAGGGTAGATGTTTAAGCAATTCATTCTAACTTTAATTCGCACATTTTTCCCATTGCAATGACTGACGATGGGCCGGAGCATAGTCGTGATGAAATAAGATTTTTTTTTTTTTTGCCAAATGAGGTCTTTTCCTTTTCACCTCATCACTCGAACATTGCAGTAAGCTGGCGTAGTAGAAACCAGTGATACGTTTACCTTTTTCCAAGTAATCAATAAAAATAATTCCCTGTGCATCCCAGAAAACACTCTCCATAACCTTTTTAGCCGACAAAATTGACTTTGCCCTTTTTGGAGTTGGTTCACCTGGCGCAATCCACTGTTTTGACTGTGATTTACTTTCTGGAGTGTAGTGATGTATCTAAGTTTCTTCCATGGTAATAAGCCGTCTCAAAAATTCACTGGGATTTTTACGGTAGAGCTCCACATTCTTAACAGAAACAGTTTTTCTTTGCAACTTTTGATCAGGTGTCAACAAACGCGACACCCATCTTAAACAGACCTTGTGAAAGCCCAAAACATTACTTAAAATACAGGTCTTTTGATATGTTTACATCCTCTGCTATCTCAAACAACTTTAATCTGCGGTCTTCCCGCACTAAACGATGAATTTTTTCAATATTCTCTGGAGTTGTCATTTCTCCAGGGCGTCCAGAGCGAGTCTCATCACTAGTGCTCGTACGTCCCGTTGTAAACTCTGCAACCCACCTTTTAATCATTGAATGTGAAGGGACAGAGTCTTTCAATGTACTGTCCATTTCCTCCTTGATTTCTTTAGGGGTTAATCCTTTCAAATGGTATTTAATCACTGCTCGTTTATCCAAATCCTCCATTTTGGTGAAAACTCTAAAGTTGTCTTATTTAAAATGCTGTCATTCATAAACTAAACAAGCTATTGACCAGTAACTATGGATACAATCTAGTCTGGAGTTAAATTATACGATGCTACAGTTTAACTGGCCTAGTGGGGACTTGTCAGCCGACCCTCGTAGAAGAACTTTTTAGTTGTCAGCTAATTTGTACATAGTTTATTATTCTATTACTGTATCATTTTGTATTACTCAATGTAATTAAGATTTTTTTATATTGTTTCATTTATATAGTCCCCTTTAACATCTATGGTCATATTGGGGGCTTTGCATTACAAACAACTTCTGTTGGTTCTTTACGTTGGGTTAATTTTTTTTTTCTTTTCTTTAAACATTCACATACATAATTCCAGACTCTGGTTAAAGAAACATTACCCGTCCCAGCCGAGAATCGAACTCGGGACCTCCGGGTGAGAAGTTAGCTCGCTGACCACTCGACCACGGAAGTAGGCAAACCAAGAATTGTTATGTTACATGAACCATGTACTTGCTTCATGCACGTATGTAGCGATAACACCCCCCGTAGTCAAGGTTACAAAATAAAAGGTTAACAAAACTAATGAAATGCATCGCGTAAACTGTAATGTTGTTTGTTCTTTCTGCTTATTAAAAATTAGATTAATCAGAGACGAATGCTTCAGTCATCACTGTATATATACAAAGTATGGAAAAATAAGTTTTGAAAAGAAAAAAAAATAGGTAACAGAGAGAGAGAGAGAGAGAGAGAGAGAGAGAGAGAGAGAGAGAGAGATGTGAAAGAGACAGGGGCGGGGGAGAGTGAGTACAAATTCACATACTTCTTATACGACAGATATTAATGTGTTATTGCTTTTTTGTATAGTTTATTTTAAACATAACGTTTAATACTACTTATATTTTCTGGTCAACAAGGTTCTATGTCTGTGAAGAAAAACGGAGGAAGTGTCTGATGCGCAGCGCGACTTACTTTTACTTGACGTCTCTTAACAACCATAGCATCCCGCATATCATATAGTTTGCTTATAGATCCATTAAATCCCTTCCTTTGATTTGTTTTGTTTCCGCGCTAGCGGCTTTGATTCCAACAAGCAATTCGGACAGGAAATGCTATCCTTTGAAGTAAATGTCGCGGATGCTTTGGCACCTGCATAAACGAGACTGCGCCACCAAACTTGCCGTCGCCATGGCGCCTACAATCTAACCGCAATACTCGATTTTTCCTTTATCTTCTTTCTCTCTCTCTCTCAAACAAAGATCTGTGCCGCGGTATGTGGTGACGCATCAATATTTACTCTTTAAAGCGGACAACATTGAGGCCATCCTAAATACCCTGAAGAGCGGTGCTGTGGTTAGCAAAGTACTTTGGTTTTGAAGTACCTTGGAGGTTGTTTAATGACTCGTTATGTGCTTGGATTTTGATGTCCTCTTAAGCTTCACATTACGGTTTTACATACAGTTATAATAGAGTTTTCGTATCTTGATCAGAAATCTGCGTTAAACGTCTACCCTCCCCCCAAATGTATAGCCCTCTTTAACTTCTGTGGTCATATCGAGGGCTTTGACTTTTGAAACAACTTATTTTACGGTAGCTTTAGAACATTAGGTTAATCATTTTATATAATTAAAAATACGCTCATTCACTCTCGCATTCATACTTTCAGACTCTGTAAGGGATAGGGAATAATTCTGGTTAAAGAAAAATTCCCCGCCCCGACCGGGAATCGAACCCAGGACCCTGGATGAGAAGTCAGCTGCTGATTACTCGTCCACAGAGGTGGTCCTAACGTTATTTTGACGTCCTTAATTTCAACCGAATCAGATGTCAGTACATTTAGCCGGTGAAATTATGCTCAAATGATCTCGGGGTCCATGGGATTTAAAGTTACTCGACATTTGTCTTCTCGATAAAGGAAATCCCGAAAAAACCTTATTCGGGTAATTCGCCCCAAGCAAGAATCGAAATACTTACAGGGAAACAAGCTTTGAGACCATTTCTGCTAGGTAATGTTTATCTCGATTTGCAGGAAGTAGATAAAGATTAAGATTGTTAGCAGTAATTTGTTACAGAGATGTAGAGAAAAGCATGTGAATGGAACCCATCAGATTTTTTAATAATTATTTTTTAATTTGCGTCTTATTCCGAAGTAAGCACGCTGTTCCTTCAAAAATCTTACGCAAGTCCCGAGTAAAACACTTATTTTAACACACCAACTATAAATGTTTAAATAGCTTAACCAACAAAGAGCTCTAAGACTTTAGATTTGTCCTTTGTGTCGATATAGGTAGCTTGAGTTATACTTGCAGTAATTCTAAGCTGGCATTTTAAGCATCTTGAGATCAATTAGATACAGATGCAGATGTTTATGATCGGCATAAAGAAGGACAACATTAATGATCGGCGCATCTGCGGAATGCAATGACAGTAAAATTGTTAAAGTGAAAGGAATGGCCTTCGGGTTTGACACAGATGGAATCCTTTCTCAAAGCTGCCATTATTTAATGCTGCTATAAATCATCTTAAATAATGCTTTATTGTTTTAAATTGCAGCGTTCCAGGCTTGTCAATTAAACGTGTTCCACAATTAATGGCTGTCATCCGTTCTCTGTGATTGCATTCCAAATACCTATCGAGTTTATCTTTATCATTGTCAGCTGTGTTTCTTCCCATTATTAGCAGTACAACAGGAAGATAATTTGTACTTTCTCTAGCACATGTGTACAATGTATGTAGTAGACAGAGAAGGTATTATATTCCACCTTGATTTCACCGGAAATACATGTTTTGAGATTCCCTGAATTAAAAAGAACACTTTTAGAAAAATGTTCATATGTGTGTGGGCAGTATAGCTCAAAACCGAAAGGCCGGTTAAATCCAAACTTGGTATTTGAGTTCAGTATCTTCTAAAGATGCGACACGAAGATTTTCAAGAACCCCCCCCCCCCACCCAACTACCATTTACATATTGAGTTACTCAAAAATGGCTCTAACGATTTTGATTAAAACGCCGTATGCTTATGATATTTTCACGACAAACGTATTTAATATCTTGAATTTTCTGGGTATAGCCTCTGAAGACCACTCATTACGTATGACTTTTGTGTAACTGGAGAAAAAAGTTACTGATCAAAAAATAGTGGTCAAAGATCAGCTAGCCACGACGTAGCCGAATGGTCAGACCATTCGCCTCTCGCTTAGACGGCCCAGGTTCGATCCCAAGCCACCGCATGTGAGATTTGTGGTGGAAAAAGCTGCGCAGGGGCGGGCTTTCTCCGGGTTCTCCAGTTTCCCCCGCCATCACATTCCATCGGGGCTCCAACTTCATGTATCATCAGTGTCATTTCGCCTGCGGTTAAACGCTACCAAAAAAGAAAAGGGCTCCGGGTTCGATTCTCGTTTGGCGCAGAGAATCTTTCTTTAACCAGAACTAGTTCCTAGCCCCACAGAGTCTGGAACGAACTTGCGTTAACAATTAAAATTAACCTAATGACTATAACCTAAATTGACATGAGTTGTTTCACAAGTCAAAAATATATATCGTTAAAACGCACAATTCATGCCATATAGTTTTTTTTATAGAATTAATAGCTTTGAGATAATCCTTTTATTGTTTTTAATTTTAGAGTACTAAAATACTAGGAAGTCATATTTCGTTTCATATCTCGTTTATTTTTGTCCTAGCCACACAAAAAGCACCGATATTTTTGTTAATGTTTATCTTGATTAGTATGTTGAAGATAAATCAATTATTGTTTGTAACGATAATTTGCTTGCTGAAAAGTAGAGAAGATCATGTGAATGGAAAACAAATTACTTTTTGTTATTACTTTAGCGACCAAGTAGTAATTTCATACATATTAGGTAGAGAAGGCATTGTATTTCATCCAATAAAACTCGATACCGATATTTCATCTGAGTTTGAGGATCCCTGAATGAAGCATTTTTATAAAAGGTCCACGTTTGTATGTGAGTGTGTTTATCTGTTTTCTCTCTGTAGACAGCGTAACTCAAAAATGAAAGATTCCTTAAATATGAAACTTGCTGTTTAAGTTATCTACTTTCCAAGGATACAACACGAACATTTTTAGGAAAATCCCCCTTTACATGGAGGATTTTTTGAAAGTTCGATTTTCTCAAAAATGCCTCTTACAATTTTGAATAAACTATATTAAAGATATTCAAATGGAAAATAAAATGCACATCTTGAATTTGTTGGGAATAGCCTTTGAAGGTCGTTTTATTCTAAATGACTTTGCATAACTATGTAAACCGTAGTAGATAGACAAAAACTTACTACGCAAGAAAACGCAATTATGTCATATACTTCTTTTGTGAAGCTATTCCTTGTTATTGGTTTCATTTCCGAGATATTCAGCCATTAGGAACGCTCATTTAGTATTTATAAGGCTTTCGTTGTTTCCGTCTCTATGGTTCATTATAGGATAGTTGCCAACATTAATAAAAATAATACAGCGAGATGACATGCTGTCGTATATTAAGGAACTTTGAGACCATTGTACATTTTTAAACACAGAGAAGAAATGTGAATCTGGCAATTCCGTGAGTTACGGGTGCGCGCTTTAGGCAATAATGCTTTACTTCAGGAATTACTTATAGAAATTCTCTGATGTTTGTTTTAATTTGGATATCTTGTTTTAAACGAGCTGATTAAAGTAGTGTGTGTATGTGTAAATAGAGACATTTTCCTGTAAGTTTAGTAATCTCCACTGCTTTCGTTAGGTGTAGGCTCGCATGCGCTCCGTTAGCTCTAAGTTAGCGTGTGTTGATAAACTGATTTTCCTGTAATTTGAGTTTAGTAATTTCCACCGTTTTCATCACATCATGAAGCGAGCATACTCTTGGTTAGTTCTCGGTTGGTGTTTTTCGTGTAATTTGTTTTTAGTAATTTCTACTGATTTTATTAAAGCATGCGAGCGAAGCGAGCGTGTGTTCGGTTATTTCTAGGTTAGTGTGTGTGTGTAAGTAAACTGATTTTCGCGTAATTTGATTTTAGTAATTTCCACTGTATTTATCAAAGCATGCTTGCATGTACTCGTTTAGCTATACGAAGTGTGTGTGTGTGTGTGTGTGTGTGTGTGTGTGTGTGTGTGTGTGTGTGTAAATAAATTGATTTCCGTGAATTTCCTTTTAGTAAATTCCACCAAAGTATGCAAACGTTATTACGTTAGGTTTAGGTTAATGTATAAATTAATCTATATTTTTCATAGTTTTTAGAGTTTTCAGTTGTTTCGCCAAAGCATACTAGCAACACATGCTTAATAGGATTTTGTGGAAAAAAATAGGCTAGCAGTATAGTTGTGCGTTCGTAAAAATTAAAAAAATGAAGTTTGTTGTTTACATTTTGCGACGATTATTGTATAAAGAAAATATCTTAATTATACACAGCAACTCAAAGTGATCACATCTATTACAAGACACACGTTCCTGCGGAACCTTTACCAAATTAATATAACGAAACTCTTTTTTCGATAGTGTTTAACGCCAAGGCACCGAAGCCGATGACATTGGTGATACATGGAATGATGATGGAGCACCGGTGGAATACGATGGTGGGGGAAACCGGAGAACGCGGAGAAAATCCGCCCCTGCGCCGCTTTGTCCACCATGACAAAACTTAATAATGACATTCAATCTAATGATAAAGTTTACATATTAAATGATATGTAACCGTATAAATCATATATAACCTGAAAAATAATAATTCCATAATAATTAAATACATTAAAATAATAATTTAATCTATATTTAAATATAATTATCCCTAATCGTAATCCTAACAGTCTTACCAAAATATATATTCTTTTTATAATTAATGGCAAACTTAAATTATAATATTCCAATTAAGAAGATGTGTTGATCAAATAAAAGCTGCCTACTTAGTTTTTCCAGAATAAATATAAAATATTATATACAAGAAATAATTTTATAAATCAAAAGTGCTATTATAAATGTAGAAAAATAATTTTTAAACTGTGCCACAAAATCATGCATTTCCCTCTTAAAAAGTTTGTTACTGGTGCATCTAAAATCCCGCGATGAATGTAATGATACGTCACTGGCACAGACTGAGAACCCCTGTTCTAAAGGACAATGGTATAATCACATATATCTACGTCGTTAAAAGCCGTTTCAAGTTTCCTTAGATGTGTAGTATTTATGTGGTCATATTTCTTATTTTTCTTTGATTGTTAGGTGTACATTAAACTTGCATTTCCACTGCAATTAGGGTTCATCTGCTGCTCTCTACGCTATGCTGCATAGGAACTGATTTATTATGCTCGTTTTAACACTATTCCTACCTCTAAAAAGGCAAGTACTTTGTACTACAGAAGTTACATGAGCAACTTTGAAGAAGAACTTTGAACTGGTTATACATCAAGCAAATGCTATAAAAAGAAACACTATATACTTCTGAAGAGAAATGAATGCCAAAGGAACGTCATTAAAAAGCAACCTAACAGAGTTAGTATCTCAGGTGTATTAGACTCCTAAGACATTATCTCTTCATTTTTTATTTGTATGTCATTGGAAGTTTCTTTGACTACCACGGAAATAAACACGTGAGAAGAGACCAGATGGTAATGCAGTCTTGGACGGTAAGAGAAATTTTATGAGCCTTGATGCTCTCAAGGTAAGAATGTGCAACACGAAATATCCCCGCTCTTTAGTATTCTAGCAGCTGCAGAGGGACATTTGTCAAAGTGTAGTCTGCAGCCACAGACGTTCCAGATAACAAAGAACCTACGCGCAATTTTAGCAGGGCAGGAACCTCGCCAAAACGAAATGTAATGGACTGTACAAAACACCATACTAGTTTGCCTCTCTTCGCGGAGTGAAAACTGCGAGGCGAAAGGTGATTTTTATGTATACCAGATGTCACCAACTGGACGTGCTTTGAATAAAGCAAAGCGTGCAAATTAGCTCGATGGCCCTCCGAATCGTTTACTGTGTACTGCGTGACCAATTTCGCAGAAAGCAAGAACAGGAAATTCCTTCACAGCTATGGCAATATGCAACATCTTGCGTTGGAAACAAGTAATCCACCTTTAATATGTCAATACATCTATTGTAGGTTCATGATTGATAGAAAAACTGATCTTACATTAGTATCTATTTATACTTCGGGTATCAACATGTAAGCAGGGCTGTGGCCGAGTACTTAGCCCTCTCGCCTCTTATCGGGTGACCCGGGTTCAATCGCAAGGAACAACATGTGTCATTTTTGGTGGACGAAGCGGCGGGTCTTCTCCGGGTCCTCTGGTTTCACCCACCATTCATTCCGCCAATTGCCCCATAATTATGTTTCTTGTTATCCATTCAAATCACACACTTCCTCACACCAGGCACCACAACAGACCACCACTTTTGTTTTCGTTTCTGATACTTTCAAATTATATCTTACAACTGCTTCGTTTAATTTGTAGACAGCTATTTATATATTACTTTCTGAGTCACAAATATCTAATTATGAAAACAAATTCCTCTGCAATCTAGTACCCTGTGTGATAGCTTCCAAATTCAAGTTTTATTCTTGGCTGGAAAGACAATCATTTAAATAGATTTATTTCCTATCCTCAGAGCTTGGAGGTACCTACATACTAATTAAAGTGTTAATTTGTGTCTTCACTGTTTAAAGAAAGAAAGCACAACGATTATAAATATAAACGAATGAATATTCTTGCTGATAAGTGAGAGTTCTCAAACGAAAATCACTGATATGATTTAGATGTTAAGGGAAACAAGAAAAGGTTTAACAGTTACACAAAAATCATCCAGAATGAAGAGCTCTTCAGAGGCTATTCCCAGAAAATTCAAGATGCACATTTCGTTTGTAATAAAATATATTAAATATTTTCTTCAAAATTGTGAGAGCCATTTTTGAGGAAATAAAAAATTTCGAAAAATGTTCCATGTAAAGAAAAGGGTAGTTGGGGGAGAGGATTTTCCTGAAAATGTTTGTGTCGCATCCATATTAGGTATATAAGCGATTTTTCGTTTTTGAACCATGCTATCCACAGACAAACACGGACCCTTTTCTAATTTTTTTTTTTTTTTTTTTATTCAGGGGTCATGAAAACATCTATTTCCGGGAAAATCTCGGTATGAATTTTTGGGTGGTAAACAATGCCTTCTCTATCTGCTGTGTGTATTGTACATACGTGAAAGAGAAAGTAAAAATACAAATATCGAAAAAAATGTTGCGTATAACAAGATAATAAAGACGAGTCGCCACTGACTACATTATCTGTCGCTTGGTGTGTTTCTACGGCATGGAAGCAAATGCTTAGCTAACATGCCTGAACTCTGTTTCGGAAACAATACGAGCGTTCTGAGAATTAATGCAGCGATTGTCTTGAACGAGCATGGTGCTGTATACAAGTCCATCGTTATTCTCTAAATGAGACTAGTGGCAATAAAACATTGTTTCACTGTCGTTACCTTGAATACCTTGTTTCTTAAGACACACTGTAATTGGACTGCATTTCTTCACGGAAATCTGCAGTGATAATGGCAGAAATTTCACTGTATTACCAGTCCTTAGCAACGCACGATAATCACAGGAAAGCAAATCCCCGCTTGTTTATAAACGTCACGTGTACAATTAATTTCGGTCTAGAGCGCCTTTTGTACAATTCTGAGATCGGCATTTCAAATCTTAACATGCTGCTTGAGAAATAATCCTTATTATACATACATTATTATCGAGCTAGGTGGCTCATGCGTTTCGTCTATGAATTAGCATTCGGGAAGTCGCGGCCGACCTCTCTGACCCATTTTTTTTTCGGGTTTTCCCGGGTCACTAGGCAATACTAGGGAGGTTTCTTTATTCTCCGAACTTCCTGTCCCTTCATTTCATCTCAATGAGAACTGCGATGGTGCCCTGCCGTGGTGGTGACTGCGCTCTTGAAATATAATTTTCGGCGGCGGGATAGCGTTGGAAGTCGTCTGTAGATCCAGGGAGCTCGTTGAGACCTCAGACCGGGCTCCTAGCGCTCCCCTATTGAGATAAAGAACTGTTTGAAATATGTTATAGAAACCCTCCACGGTGGTTCTTCCTCCGCCGTCTGGTTTCGGCCACCCGTTGATATTGCTCTCCTCTCACCCTATCCTCCTGAGGTATGACGCACAATAAGCAAATGGCTTCAGTATGGAATCCCGTAGGACATCACTCACACAGACACACACACACACACACACATATATATATATATTAAAGGGATATAAGCATGAATGTTTATGAAGGGGATCTCAAAAATCACAACTCACTTTGATAGATCTTTCACCATTGAAAAGCACATTCTTTTTGACGGACATGATCTATAAAACACACCATAATTTAAATACATAAAATATTCAAGTCCAGAAAGGATTACAAAGCCATGCATTTCGCAAACACAGGGTTATAACATATTTGTAAAGAAGGCCTTACGTTTCTGTTAGGAATGCTTTAGAGTAAAACGAAGTTGTTATTCCATAGAAAATGTATGTAAAAATGTTGATGTGTACCATTCACATGACTTTCTCTATATCCCTGCAACAAATTATTCTTAAAAAGCTTATACTTCTATTTACTTTATGCTAATCAGAAAAAATTAGCAGAAATAGTCTTACTACTCGCTTCCTTGTAAGTAGAAGCGAAATAAGAGAAAACCATAGGTAAAAGTGATAGTCAAAAGCTGGTTGCTATGTCAATGAAGTTCCTTTGTTTATATGGATAGCAGTTAACAAGTTCCTGTGTGAGAAAAGTATACGCTTTTCATAGCAGAAACCAAAAATAAGGAATGTCTCAAAAACGAGGAACTCCACGAAAAAATGTATATAACATAAATTGTGTGTGTTAATGTGCTCTACATTTCTATGTAGTAAGTTTTTGTCCATCTCTTACGGTTTAGCAGTTATTCAAAATTCAGTAAAATTCATCCAGAATAAACTACTCTTCAGAGGCTATTCCCAGAAAATTCAAGATATACATTTTATTTGTCAGGTAAATATATTTATTATACGAAATTTTAATCAAAATCGTTAGAGCCATTTTTGAGAAAATCAAAATTTTCGAAAAAAGTTCCATGTAAAGGGTAGTTGGGGGTGGGGGGATTTTTCTCAAAATCTTCGTGTCGCATCCCTGGAAGATGCTAAACTTAAATACCTAGTTTGGTATTTTACCGAATTTTCGTTTTTGAGTTATCATGTTCACAGACACACGGACACACACACACACACACGGACCTTTTTGTGAAAATGCATTTTTTGGATATTGGGGACGCTAAAACATATATTTCCGGTGAAATCTCGGTATCGAATTTTTGGGTGGAATACAATACTTCTCTATTTCTATGTACATTGTACATATGGGGGCTAGAGAAAGTAATAAAACAAACGATGCGCATTTTTAATTGCAAGAAATACGTATAGATGGCCATGATTTAACTACTAAACGGCAAAATGAAACAAGATCGAATCTGCTCTTATTACGACACCAGTGAAAAAATCTGATTTGTTACACTCACATGACTTTCTCTAGTTGCTCTACAAACAATCTTCTTAGAAAAGATTATTCTTCTTTCTACACCATGCTAATCGTGATAAACATTATCAGAATGCTAGTAGAAGGTAACTAAAGGAATGTCTTATGCTAAAGTGATGTCAAATGTTTAGAAAGCTGTCGTTATGCTATTGTCATTGCAAATTGCCTGGCCAGAAAGACGGAAACTTACTGTCTCAGAAAAGTATAAGCATTTTACAATTGAAACTAATAACAAGGAATATCAATAACGGTTGCCTCCTTAACGAAACCGCAAAGGACATAAATTGTGTGTTTTGACGAGATCTGCATTTTTGGGCAGTAAGTTTTTGTCTATCTCTTATAGCTTAGCAGTTAAGCAAAATTCGGCAAAATTCATCCAGAATAAAGAGATCTTCAGAGGCTATTCCCAGAACATTCAAGATATACATTTTATTTGGTATGTAAATATCTTTAATATTCGGCATTTTAATGAAAATCGTTACAGCCACTTTTTAGAAAATCAAAAATTTTGAAAATTTTTCTATGTAAAGGGTAGTTTGTGGCGGGGAGATTTTCTTGAAAATCTTCGTGTCGCATCCTTGAAAGAAACTGAATTTAAATATTTAACGGTATTTTCGCTTTTGTACTATGCTGCCCACAAACACACACACACACACACACATACATGCACATACATGGACCTTTTCTCTAAAAATGTTTTTTTCGAACACAGAGAAACCAAAACTTACATTTCCGGTGAAATCTCGGTATCGAATTTTTGGGTGGAGTGCAATACCATCTCTATACACTATGTACATAGTACGTGTAGAGAAAGTAAAATTCTAATGTGTTCCATTCACATGACTTTCTCTACTTCTCTGCAACAAATTATTGTTAAAAATCTTGTGCGTCTATTTACTTCATGTTAATCGAGTAAAAGTTAGCAGAAATAGTCTTATTACTTGCTTCCTTGTAAGTAGAACGGAAATAAGGGAGTACCCTAGATTAAAGTCATAGTCAAAAGTTGGTTGCTATGTCACTGAAGTTCCTTAATTTGTATAGAAAGGAGTTGAGTAACTCCTGTATGAGGAAAGTATAAGTTTTTTAAAACTAAAACAAAACACAAGAAATATCTAGAAAACAATCAACTGCACGAGAAAAACAATATATAACATAACTTGTGTTTTTCAACGTGCTCTACATTTTGTGTGGTAAGTTTTTATCTATCTTTTACGTTTTAGCAGTTATGCAGAATTCCGTAAAATTCATTCAGAATAAGGTAGTCTTCAGAGCCTATTCTCAGAAAATTCAAAATATACAGTTTATTTGTCAGGTAAATATCTTTAATATACGATATTTTAATCAAAATCGTTAGAGCCATTTTTTAAAAAATCAACATTTTCGAAAAAACGTTCCATGTAAAGGGTAGTTTGGGGTGGGGAGATTTTTCTCAAAATCTTCGTGTCGCATCCCTGGAAGATGCTAAATTTAAATACCAAGTTTGGTATTTTACTGTCTTTTCCTTTTTGAGATATCGTGTTCACAGACACACGGACACACACTCACGGACGTTTTTCTGAAAATGCTTTTTCTTGGATACAGGGGACCCTAAAAGATATATTTCCGGTGAAATCTCCTTATCGAATTTTTGGGTGGAGTGCAATACCTTCTCTATACACTATAGTACGTGTAGTGAAGGTAAAAATATTTGAATAACCGTCATGCTTTATTTCCTGGTACTTATATACTTATACTTAATCAAGATGGCTAGTAAGTTAGATAAATAATTGTATAAACAGAGAAAATAATGTCCAGCGAACATCATAAGCCGATGAATCTATATTTTATAATTATAATTTAAGAAACCTCTACCTCTGCTTCGTTGTATATGTTAAAGGCTTTTGTTTTATGTGAAAACTGTGTAGCTCTTACGGCATTAAATAATAATGAACCATAGACAAGTTACAAAATTGGAAAGTAATTTAGTCCGATTATCTAATACATTTAATGTGCTAAACTCAAATAACTTTCACTGGTGTTTTGCAACAAACTATTCTTACAAAAGCGAATTCCTTTATCTACTCCATGCCAATCGAGATAAACAATAGTAGAAATGATTTTATTGCAAATTATTTTCTTTTGGGTATCTATAAAAGGATTAAGGGAATATAGAGGTGTGCCTCTTTGGAGACAGTAGACTGTACCCCTCCTTTACTCACTCTAGTATGCTTGACTTAGTTTACCTCTGGCACTGCATTATGCGCTATAGTGAGTGTTAGAGGGGCAGTGTGGATTCCTAAACGCCAGTACTGGATATACAACAAGCTTGACACAGATCTGTCCTAATCTTGGACACATATCCCAACTTGAAACAATATCACAGAATGTAGGGCGGTTCCTTTGGTGTGCTTGAAGCCAACTCTGCGCTAGACGTCATATTGGGTACTAGTAAACGCAAAATGCAAATGTAAATGGCGTGTCATTTATGGACGCTCTTTAACTGCTGTGGTTCTCAGCGTCGCATTCTAAATTGGGTGTGAAAGACCACCTAATTTTGACACGGGGCCCACGGCTTTATTTCCCTTCCGAAGGAAGCCATGCTATGCATTTTTACACCCAAAAAAATCCATCGTCTTCCGCCGGGTTTGAACCCGCGACCTTGGGTATATGAAGTCTGCATGGTAACCATTACACCACGGAGGGCGACCAGTAAACGCAAAGTGTTATTATATACCATTTTAAGCAGATTAAAACGTGTAAAATAAAAAAAGCACGAACATATGTAATACCAATCTCATGTGTGGCGTACACATGACTTTCTCTGTTTGCTCTCCAGAAACTGTTTATACGGCTAATTGTTCTTCTGTTTCTTGTTAATAGAGATACATTTTAACTGTGCATTTCGTTATAGATATATAAACAATAGTAAAATATTTTCGATGCCAGCAGCTATGTGATGCTTTGAAATCCCATTCTATTTGCAAGAATTTGAGAGAAAAAAAACAACTTAATAGTAATTTCCATGAAAGAAAATGTGCATGTATTTGAAAAGTTTTAATCAATAACAGGAGAAATTTCGAAAATGGTTAACACCATAAAACATGTACATGACGAATTGTGGGCTTTAACAGGATCTACATTCTCTGTGAGGTAAGATTTTATCTATCTCTTACGGTTTTGATTAAAATGTCGCAGGTTTAAGATATTTTATGACAAACGAATTGAATTTTTTGGGAAGAGCTGAAGTCCACTTTATTATACATTACTTTTATATAACTTTTGTATAACTCGAAAATCATCAAAGATAGACAAAAAAAACATCTGATGTGTGCCATTCACATAACGTTCTCTAGCTCTTTCATAAACAATTTTTTCTTATAAAAGATTGTTCTGTTATATACGGCATACGAATCCAGATAAACATTAGCAGAAATGATCTATTACTTGCTTCCTTGTAAATAGAAGGGAAATAACGGGATACATTAGGCCAAAGTGATGGTCAAATCTTTTAAAAGCTGGTCGTTATGTGAAACAATTGATGTTCGGTTCGCTTTTATGGTCCCGTTGGAGAAAACTTAATTAGTTTAAAATTGAAAGCAATAACAAGGAATGCTTTAGAAATCGTCAGCTCTATATAAAAATACGTATATGACATAAATTCTGTGTTTTATTCAGATCTACATTTTGTGTAGTAAGTATTTATCTATATCTAACGGTTTAATCGTTATGCCAAATTCTGCAAACCCCAACCAGAATAAAGATCTCTTCAGAGGATATTCCCAGAGAATTCAAAATATAAATTTTATTTGTATAAAATAAAATATACGGTATTTTAATCAAAATCGTTAGAGCCATTTTTGAGAAAATAAAAATTTTTTATGTAAAAAATAGTTGGGGTTGTGGGGATTTTCTTGAAAATCTTCGTGTCGTACCTTGGAAGATACTAAGCTTAAATACCATGGTCACCGGCTTTCATAAGATTTGACTAACGCTTTAGGCTGTGCATCCTCTTATTTCTCTTCTACTTACAAAGAAACAAGTATTAAGGAAATTTTGGTAACTTTTATCTTGATTAGCATGATGTAGATAAAAGAATAATCTTTTGTAATAAAATTTTGTTTGTGGAACAGCTAGAAGAATTCATACGAATGGAACACATCAGATTTGTGGGACTGTTTTGTTCGCTGTGCATATCTACAAAACAAACCGTAGCAACATGAAATTATGGTTAGGAAAGTATGTAGAAAGAAGTAAATAGCCAAGTGATTCAATGGGCTGCCAAGCTTTATTTAATAAAATAATAAAAACAAATCTTAATACGTTGATTCAGAATAGACAGTAAATATGATTAGACAGAATAAATCAGTCCTATCATAGAAAGAAAAAACAACAAAAACCAAAACTGAAACTTGATGCAAACAACCACATTACTAACTTTACAGGAGATATTCCATGTTTTTTTGTCATATTAATTGTATTTGAATTATTTACGCGTTAGAGTCGGAGCACCATAGGCCGCCTTTTCTCTTACTACTGCCCATTATAAGAGCAGTAAAGCTTCAAGAGTCAACAAATATTCTAACTTGTACAGTGTATAATATAACCACTGAGTAGAGTATAATCCCAGTAGCTAAAATGCACAATTAATAACATTAACAAAATGTTTGTTACGAAGTTTGTAACTTCAACAATATATCTGTTTACTCGGTCGAAGTATGGCGGAATTCGCGCATGCGCATTGAATTTTGGCGCACAGATTACAGCGGCGTTTCCTTTCTGTATAGTCTCTATTCTGTGACAATCTTTGCTCACCCGCCATTGACCGATGTCTGCTTCCAGTATCAATGCTGCAACTCTTTTATTGCACGAAGAGCTATCTGCAAAATGATTTTTTAATGTAAATATCTTTAATGTGATGCATTTTAATCAAAATCATTTTTAGAAAACCAAAAATTCTAAATGTGTTGCATGTAAACGGTAGTTTGGCGTAGGGAGATTTTCTTGAAATATTTGAGTCGCATCCTTTTTTTTTTTTTTTTTGGTAGTGTTTAACGCCCGCTTTAACTACTTATGACACCGTAGTTGGTGACACTGATGATATATGAATGATGATGGAGCACCGGTGGAATGCGATGGTGGGGTAGTACCCGGAGAAAACCTGCCCCAGCGCCGCTTTGTCCATCACAAGTCTCACATCGGTCGCTTGGGATCGAACCCCAGCCATCTAGGTGTCTGGCGAGTGGTCTAACCACTCGGCCACGGTGCGGCCAATCGCATCCTTGGAAGATATTGAACTGAAATACCAAGTTTGGTATTTAATGGTCTTTCCGTTTTTGAGCTATGCTGTCCACACACACATACACACATACACATACACACACACATGCGCGCGCGCGTGAATATGAACATAGTGCTCGGTGGAGAAAACAATGAATAGTAACTGGTAAATTATTAAATCAATTTAAACGGGATTTATTTTGTTCCTTCCGTTGCTCTTTTGTTATTATTATTATTATTGTTATTATTATTATTATTATTATTATTATTATTATTATCATCACCATCATCACCATCACCTTCTTCTTCTTCTTCAGATTACATATGAGTGTTATTCCCCTGCTCCTCTGGTTCCCAGACTGCCGTTCAGGTCCGAGCTAGATCAGTTCTTTCTCCGCCTCCTAACTTCATACCAAGAAGTGGAGCAGCTGCATTTTATTTATGCTTTCTTATCTTGAAATCTCTTCCACGTGCCCTGAGACTTACAGGGGAAGTCAGGGCCTCGTGGCATTGTTCTCATTAGTAGAGAAGAGCTGTTCCTTGAGGTAATTAACTTGGCTACATATAAATTGTTTTATCTAACAAGCCGGAAGTTTGAGTAATGAATTAGTTAATTAGACAATTCATCACTTCAGCAAAAATACCAAATAAAAAATAAAACTCCGGAATTAATTGGCGCTGCTCCTAGAATCTGAGATTTAGGTGTAGGCTTTAAGAGGTCATTATCCTTCATGAACAGCAATGGAAAATAATGTAAACGAATGAAGATATATTTATTTGCCCCAGGCCTTATGCGGTTCATTGAACAGCTCTCTTATGTTCTATTGTAAGCAGCTGGAACCAGTGCATGACTTACCTCGGTGGACACTCTCACGCAACGGAATCGTAAGAGTCTTGAGGTAAAACGTAATAATTATCATAAGTAATACCGCAACTTGTCCGGAGCGAATTGTCCTAAGAGATGAAAACACGAGTTCTATTTGATAAGACAATTCGACAGAATAGACTATTAATGATTTATAATATATGAGGAAGGGAGATTTTATCAGGGTATGATTATAATCTTTACATTACTTCTCAAATAGTAGATGACGCATTCGACCATGTCTATTTACTGTTGTTTTTTTTTCACTGCCTTTATTGCAGCTTTTAATAACTAATACATGACATGGAAACAAACTTTATTTTATTTGAGGTTATTGCACTCATCTCATACGTAAGAAATACAAATACTTAATGATTATTTTCATTCCTTTTTTAACTAAATAGGCACATTACGAACTGGATACAACTTTGAATAAACATTGTAAACGGAATTAATTGAAAAGTACAATTGTGGAACTGACATTATTAAAAGTGAAGGTTCGCTGACTGGATTGTCACCTTGTTACCAATAACTAAGACAAACGAACATCCGGTGCGACAAGAGATTTCAAAGAAATGAACATCAGCTGGGATAAGATGTTTCGACAATATCGTTCCAGTCAGTTGACCTCGATTGGTTGAAATTGCCTAATCTCGACCACAGCTAAATTGTCATAGATATTTATTTGAACTATTTCATAAATAAAATATGGATTTAAATACCTTATCTCAAAGATTGACCAGAAAATGTTAATTCTATAAAAACTGGTGGGTTCATTCACATTTCTTTCTCTATCTGTTCTACTAATAAAGTGTTCTTATAAAAGGTCATTATTTTATCTACATAATGCTAATCATGATAAGCATTACCGAAAATAGTCTCATTACTTACTTCCTTATAATTAGAAGGGGGTAAAGGAATACAATAGGCAGAAGTTACACACAATTCTTTTAAAAGGTGTCGCTATGGCATTGTCATTGAAATCCGGTTGGTTCTCTTTCTATGTCCAGGAGTAAAACAAAACATTTGAAACGGTTGAGGGCTTCCCGTTTGAGTAAAGCATTAGGTGTTTTAATATTGAAACCAGTAACAGGGAATATGTCTGAAACAGTTATCTCTACAAAGAAAATGTATATGACTACATTGTCTGTTTTAAGGAGCTCTATGTTCTCTTACGGTTTACCAGTTTTGCAAAAGTCATTCAGAATGAAAAGAATTTCAGAGACTATTCCCAATAAACTAAGGGAATACACTTTATTTGTAATGTAAACATCTTTAGCATAGAGTATATTAATCAAAATCGTTAGTCATTTTTTAGAAAATTTGAAAAAGTCGAAAAAATTATCCATATAAAGGATAGTTTGGGGCGGGGGGATTTTTCTGGAAATCTTCATGTCACAGCCTTAGAAGATACTAAACTTAAATACCAAGTCTGGTATTTACCAAACTTTTCGTTTTTGAGTTATGCTGTCCATAGGAACACACACTGGCCTTTTAAAAAAATCTTTTTTACTTTCTCTACACGTATTATGTACATAGAGTATAGAGAAGGTATTGTATTCCACCCAAAAATTCGATACCGAGATTTCACCGGAAATACATGTTTTGGGTCCCCCTAAATATAAAAAGGGCAATTTTGCAAAAAACTACCCTTTACATGGAAAAATCTTCAAACATTTTTATTTTCTCAAAAACAGCTCTAACGATTTTGATTAAAATACCGTATATTAAAGATATTTACATCCTAAATAAAATGTATATCTTGAGTTTTTTTGGGAATAGCCTCTGAAGATCTCTTTACTCTGGATGAATTTTGCCGAATTTTGCTTAACTGCTTAATGTAAGAGATAGACAAAAACTTACTGCACAAAAATGTTGATCTCAAAATACACAATTCATGTCCTTAACATTTTTTGTCCTTAACCGTTTCCAAGATATTCTTTGTTATTGGTTGCAATTGTGAAGTACTTATACTTTTCTAGATAGGACGTGCCCGATTTTATTTTGGTCTACTCAAAGCCTAGCAAAGAAGCGATTTGCAATGACAATCGAATAACAACAGCTTTTAAAACATTTGACTATCGGTTTAGCCTAGCGTATTCCCTTAGCTCCGTTCTACTTATAAGGAACTAACTAATAAGAGCACTCTGCTAATGATTATCTCGATTAGCATGGTGTAGAAAGAAGAATAATCTTATGTAAAATGTTTGTAGAACAGCTAGAGAAAGTCATGTCAGTGTAACACATCAATTTTTTTAATTCAGGAGTCCCCAAATCATGTATTTGCTATAAACTCTCGGTATCGACTTTTTGAGTGGAATAAATACGTTCTCTACCTACTATATATATATATATATATATATATATATATATATATATATATTGTATATATGCGCTAGAGAAAGTAATAACCTGGAGATACTCACTAAACAAATGAATGACCTAGTGATAAATGGTGCAAGTCGTCTTCCGTGGTCTAGGGGTAACATGCTATCCTTTGGTTCCCAAGGCAGCGGATTCAAATCCGGAGGAAAGCAATGGATTATTTGGCTGCTTCTGCGGTCGAGTGGTCAGTGTTTGGCTTCTTAACCTATGATCCTGGGTTCGATTACCGGCTTGATGGGGAATTTTTCTTTAACTAGAATTATCTGCTTCTTATCTCTCACGAAGCCTATAAGCATAAGTGTGGCAGTGAATGTGTGTTTAATAGTATGATTTGGAGGGGGGGAAACAACGTTAAGAAACCCTACATTTTAGCGAGATAAATAACAGCAGTTATTTGTAAAGCAAAGCCCTCGATATGACCATAGAAAATAAAGGGATTACATAACTGAAACAATTAAAAAATGCTTAAAAATGGACCAAATAGTAAATTCTAGGTGATGAATTAGCACCTCCATGTATGAAATAGTCCGGACCAAACTAATTAAGATGTTCTGCAAATCAAAGAAAGTTTATCCATTCCCAAGTAAGTTATGTTTATTTAAATGTTTCACACAGAGATAAAAACAATTAGAACGGAGGTATTAATATCGGAAGCCTTATGGAAATGATTTTATATTTTAATGTTTGTTCTCTGGCAGTGGAATCAGTGACCCCTCATTCGAAAACATTACCTGTTCAATCTACTCGTTATCCAAATTAGAGATTTCAGGTTAGATTCTCTGCTTGGGAGTAGCGATTTTAATTGCAACCATTCTCTACACTCTGCAAGACTCTGTTTGAAACCAGGAAAACCACAAAGTTTCCATCCTGATTTTAGGAAACGTTTATGATACTATTACACTAACAAAAAATCTGATGTGTTCCATTCACATGATTTTCTCTATATCTCTGTAAAAAATTATTGTTAATAAGCTTATCTTCTATTTATTTCATGCTAATCGAGAAAAATTAGCAGAAATAGTCTTATTTCTTGCTTTTTTGTAAGTAAAAGTGAAATGAGGGTGTACCATAAGTTAAAGTGAAAGCAAAAGCTGGTTGCTATGTGACTGATGTTCCTTTGTTTGTATGGACAAGAGTTGACAAATTCCTGTAGGAGAAAAGTATGTTTTTAAAAGCTGAAACCAAGAAAAACGAATATCTCAAAAACGATCAACTCCACGAAAAAAAAGTATTTAACATAAATTGTGTGTTTTAACGTGCTCTACATTTTTTGTGTGTTAAGTTTTTGTCCATCTCTTACGGTTTAGTAGTTATGCAAAATTCATCCAGAATAAAGTAGTCCTCAGAGGCTATTCCCAGAAAATTCAAAATTTTATTTGCCAGGTAAATATCTTTAATGTAAGATATTTTAATTAAAACTGTTAGAACCATTTTTTAGAAAATCAAAATTTTCGAAAAAAGTTCCAAGTAAAGGGTAGTTTGGGGTGGGGGTATTTTGCTCAAAATCTTCGTGTCGCATCCCTGGAAGATACTAAACTTAAATACCAGGTTTGGTATTTTACTGACTTTTCGTTTTTGAGTTATCGTGTTCACAGACACACGAACACGCGGACACACTGACACACGGACACACGGACACACTGACACACGGACACACGGACCTTTTTGTGAAAATGTTTTTTTTGGATACAGGGAACCCTAAAACATATATTTCCGGTGAAATCTCGGTATCGAATTTTTGGGTGGAATACAATACTTCTCTATCCCTATGTACATTGTACATACGGGGCTAGAGAAAGTAAAAATCTGATGTGTACCATTCACATTACTTTATCCATATCCCTGCAACAAATTATTCTTAAAAAGCTTATACTTTTATTTACTTTATGCTAACCAGAAAAAAATAGCAGAAATAATCTAATTACTCGCTTCCTTGTAAGTAGAAGCGAAATAAGGGACAACTGTAGGTTAAAGTGATAGTCGAAAGCTGGTTGATATATCAATGAAGTTCCTTTGTCTATATGGACAGGAGTTGACAAGTTCCTGTATGAGAAAAGTATACGTTTTTCATAGCAGAAACCAAGTATAAGGAATGTCACAAAAACGACGAACTCCACGAAAAAAATGTATATAACACAAATTGTGTGTTTTAACGTGCTCTACATTTTTTGTGTAGTAAGTTTTTGTCTATCTCTTACGGTTTAGCAGTTATTCAAAATTTAGTAAAATTCATTCAGATTAAACTACTCTTCAGAGGCTATTCCCAGAAAATTCAAGATATGCATTTTATTTGTCAGGTAAATATGTTTAATATACGAAATTTTAATCAAAAATTTTACAGCCATTTTTGAGAAAATCAAAATTTTCGAAAAAAGTTCCATGTAAAGGGTAGTTGGGGGTGGGGGGATTTTTCTCAAAATCTTCGTGTCGCATCCATGGAAGATACTAAACTTAAATACCAAGTTTGGTATTTTACCGACTTTTCGTTTTTGAGTTATCGTGTTCACAGACACACGGACACACACACACACACACACACACACACACACACACACACACACACACACGCGCGCGGACCTTTTTGTGAAAATGCTTATTTTGGATATTGGGGACCCTAAAGCATATATTTCCGGCGAAATCTCGGTATTGAATTTTTTGGTGGAGTGCAATACTTTCTCTATACACTATGTACATAGTGCGTATGGAGAAAGTAAAAAGACAGTTGATTTGAAATGTGTATAGATTTTTAGGAAATCTTATGAGTTCACATAACTTACTCTACCATAGCCTTCATATTACATGCTTTTGCATACCCATTCATATATCTTTCCCTACCTATTCTGCAAAAAATGTATTCTTACAATAGATTATTTTCTATCTGCTTCATGCTATTCGAAATAAACATTAACAGAAATAGACTTATGACTTAGTTGCTTATAAGTAGAAGGGAATAAAGGGAATATAGTAGGTTAAAGCGATTGTCAAATATTTTAAAAGCTGTCGTTATGTATGACTTTGAAATTAGGGTATCTTTGCATGGCCAGGAGTAAAACAAATGAAGAACAGATGGCTGCCTGTTCGAGAAAAGTATAAATATTTTAAAATTAAAAGTAATAACAAAGAATATCCCGGAAATGGTTAACTACAGAAAAATATTCGTCTGACATAATTGTGTTATAACGAGATATAAATTTTTGTGTAGTAAGTGTCTCTCTCTCTCTCTCTCTCTCGCTCTCGCTCTCTCTCTCTCTCGCTCTCTCTCTCTCTCTCTCTCTCTCTCTCTTACAGTTTACTGGTGATGTAAAAGTTATCAAGAATGAAAGGGATTTCAGATGATATCCCCAGAAAATTCAAGATATACATTATATTTGCAATGTGAATATGTTAAATACAGGACATTTTTATCAAAATTGTTAGAGCCAATTTTGAGAAACTCGAACATTTAGAATTACAGGGTAGTTTGGGTGGGGAGAGGGGTACCTGAAAATCTTACCATCCTCGGAACTTACCAAAATTAAATACTAAGTTGGTACTTAACTGATGTTTCGTTTTTGTATTATGCTGTTCACACACAGACATGGTATTTTTTGTAAAAATATTTTTTTTTAAATTCAGATTTCCTCAAAACATGTAATCTTGTCATCGCATCTTTGGGTGGAATGCTCTATTTTCTCTACTTACTATTTGCATTGCACAATAGTAGTAGAGAAAGTAAAACAGCTGGCTATAGTTACTAGGTGTGAATTGGTTAAATTGTTTCTATTACCAGTGTTGTAGACCAACAGCAAGCAAATAACAATGTAATATATATTTTAAAATGTTGTTTTCTTCATGTTTGAAAGAATACCATATCCGAATACATTCAGTTTTCATTGCTTTCAGTATATTCGTTAATGCAGTTCTGCAGGATAAATGCATATATTCACAATAAATGCATTTTTTGCTGGATAAAGTCATCAATTCTCTCAATTTCAGCCTTCTGTATCATACATTATAGAACTATAACTCCGCTCGTGTGCTTATGCTAACTATGGCGACTCATCGGAACGTTAGAATCAGGCTGGAAAATAGAATCAGACCAGAATTTTAATCACGTGCTATTACTCTTTTGGCTGAACTACCAAGGCAACATACACCCGAACATAAATTCTCCAGCCGACTCATATATTTTTTTCTGGTAAGCTACTTTGAAATATCATACAAATGGTGACCTTCAGCACTCTAAGCAATAGTGTAATATAAACAGAAAATTATCAGAGAAAATTTCCACTACAGTTTTATTATTTTATTCATTGTTTATTCATAAACTACCAAGCACAAATTCACAGCTTTGCTTATGTTATTGAATTATGGCTGGCATCTCTCTCTCTCTCTCTCTCTCTCTCTCTCTCTCTCTCTCTCTCTCTCTCTCTCTCTCTCCCTTTTCCACGTTACATTTCCCCTCTTTCCCCTTTCTATTCCACCTTCTCTACTTTCTATTCCATCCCCTCCATTACCATCAGCCGCTCTCCCGCCCCTCGGTGCAATTTCTTATTATTATTGTTGTTTTGAAAGTCAATAATAAAATATTTATGTAAAGTTTAAATAATAAAATCAATTAAAAGGTTTTACCACAAGCGTGTGCCTCTTCTTGATGCAGATGTTTCTCGTGGTAAGTAATTTACGCACATTAAAAAAGGTTCTAAGCTTTTATAAATATGTATCTTTCATACTGTTCTAATCTCAAAACTTATCAGAAATCATACACTTATAAACTCTTGTTAAGAATTATAAAAACTTTTAACGCAGCAAAGTATTTCAATTTGGGGGGGGGGCACGACTTCGTAGGCTCCTATTTGTGGGAAAATATTAAGATGCTAAACCATTTTATAAGTGGGACATAAATTAAGTTATACGCGAAATTTCATAGCATTCGGTTTGGTCGTTTTTCCATGAAAAGGTAACATACACACTAAACGTACACAAACCAATAAAAATGTTAAAAATGCAGCTTTTGGCTTAAGTTAGCCCATTGGGCATTCAAATTCGAAAATTACCAGAAAATGCCGGTTTCCTGTTAATTTATGTGTACAAATATCTAATAAGTTAACCCAACTCATTGTATAAACCGAATCCATAAAATTATTAATTGCGAATTTTTGTTTATTTCAGCTTATTTTGTTTGAACATTTTGATTACATCTTCGCAAATATCAAAGTATTATATCTTATTTATGTTAAATAATTAACAAGTACTTATATGTTGACTGTATTTTAATATATTTTATTTTATTGTTTCAGGTAAGTTACAAGAACAGAAAGATGAAAAAGTCGCCTCAAAACTGTATGTACAGTAATGTCAAGTTTAAACTCTTAAGCAATTTGTTTTATTTTAATTATTTTACTGTGCATGTACTATGCATATACTCTCATTTACCGCGACTGAACTTGAATTGATGACGTCAGTGTTATAGGGCGAATCTTTATCACAACCGAATAGTTCTGAGAATTGGGCGCAAAGTGGTAGTAGAGAGCAGGAGAGTCTAGCATGGATATGTCAACTGTTTTAGTAGTGTAAACGTGAGTTACTTCCACGTGTGGTATTGGATATATCAGCGCCTTAAGTTTTCTGAACATGATTATTTCTAAGAGCTACCATCACTGTAAACAGAGTTTCTCGCGGGTTGAACATGAGTTGTTTTACAAATGTGGGCCACTATGCATATGAAAGCGACTCTCGCGGCTGCTATTTGTCCCGTACGACAGTTTCTTTCCTCTGTGATTTTGTTAATTTAGCTAATTATTATATCAAGGTAACTACAAAACCGTTTTATAAGGTGTTGTGAAAAACTACTGAAATTCAGGGAAAGCGCAAAGAAATTCAGGCACGTAGCGTGATCTCGTTAAAACACGCAATTTGTGTCATATATGTACATTTTTTCTGGAGTTGACTATTTTTGAGATATTTCTTGTTTTAGTTTTAAAGTACTTAAAGTACTTGTCAACTCCTGGCAATACAAAGAAACTGATTTCAACCACATGGCAGCCAGGTTTTAAAGCATTTGACTGTCACTTTAGCCTAGTGTATTCCCTTATTTCCTTCCACTTTAAATAAAGCAAATAATAAGACAAAACCTGGTAATGTTTATATCTCTATTAGACTGAAGTAGATAGAAGAATTAGTGTTTTAACATTAATTTGATACAGATATGTAGAGATAGTCATGTGAAAGGAACACGTCAGACTTTTTTCTAATTGTATGAAAATAGTTATGTATATGAATGCATGTCTGCTAGTATTTCATAATTTTTACTTTCTCTAAACCTACTATGTACATAGTTAATAGAGAAGTCATTGCATTCCACCCAAAAATTCGATACCGAGATTTCACCGGAAATACATGCTTTATCCAAAAAAAAGTATTTTCAGAAAAGGATCCGTGAGTGTTGGTCAGTGTGTCCGTGTGTCTGTGAACAACACGATAACTCAAAAACGAAAAGTCCGTAAAGTACCAAACTTGGTATTTAGTTTAGTATTTTCCAGAAATGTGACACACAGATTTTGAGAAAAATCCCCTACCCCAAACTACCCTTTACATAGAAAAAATTCCAAAATTTTGATTTTCTTAAAAATGTCTCTATGTTGATTAAAATTCCGTATATTAAAGATATTTATATGGAAAATAAAATGTATATCTTAAATTTTGTGGAAATAACCCTTAAAGACCTCTTTATTCTAAATGAATTTTGCTGAGTTTTGCGTAACTGGTAAGCCGTAAGAGATAGATGAAAACTTACTACAATATAAATCACGTTAAAACACATAATATATGTCATATACATGTTTTTTTTTTATGGAATTGGCCATTTCTGACATATTCCTTTATATTTGTTTCAGATGTAAAATACTTAAAACTTTTCTCACACGGAAAATTATAAACTCCTGGCCCTGCAGAGAAATGGATTTCATCCAAATAGCAACCGGTTTTTAAAATATTTGACAATCGTTTTAGCCCAGTGCATTTCCATATTTTCCTCCTACTTACAAGGAAGCAAGTAATTAAGGCAATTTCTGCTAATGTAGATTATCATAAAGTAGAGAGAAGAACATGCTTTTAAACAATAATTTGCTACAGTGATGTAAAGAAAGTGAATATGTCAGATTTTTTCCCTTAAATATCTTATCCCTGGAATGAGCAACAAACATCCAAAAATATCTAGCTTTAGAGATGACCCATACGCAAGATGGTTTAGGTAAATACAAAGGCAGAGTGAAATAGCAATATATTCGAAGAGAAGAGGCCATCGTCCGGTGTTTGCACACAAGCTGATGCTGCTGCCATATATGGCCAGTTAGAGGAATATTTCTGCTGACAAGGTGGACTATGGACTGCTAATTGCGTGCCACACGTGGTGTTTGTGGACAACTTACTCACGCAAGGAATCTCCCTAGCAACTTGACACCAATATCTCAAAAGAATACAAGGTTATTGACTTAACTGCCGCAGTTAGCATACGTCATTATCACGTATCAGGCTCACGTCTCAACGTCAAAATGTGTACAGCAGTGCCCAAACCGTGGAGCATGAAAGTTGGTGAAAGATGGCTTTTCAAACATAAAAACTGAAATTCTATGATCAAACTAGAAAATTAAAACTAATAAAATTAACAACAAAAAATCTGATTTGTTCATTTCATATGACTTTCTTTACATCTCTGCAACAAATTACTGATAAAACGCTTATGCTTCTATTTACTTCATGCTAATTGAGAAAAAAATAACAGAAATAGTCTTATTACTTGCTTCCTTGTCAGTAGAAGCGAAATAAGGGAATACCATAGGTTAAATTGATAGTCAAAAGCTGGTTGCTATGTGACTGAAGTTCCTTTGTTTGTATGGAAAGGAGTTGACAAATTCCTGTATGAGAAAAGTATACATTTTTCAAAGCTGAAACCAAAAACAAGGAATGTCTCAAAAACGATCAACTCCACGAAAAAAAAAAAAAATGTATATGACATAAATTGTGTGTTTTAACATGCTCTACATTTTTTGTGTAGTAAGTTTTTGCCATCTCTTACGGTTTAGCAGTTATGCAAATTTCCGTTAAATTTATTCAGAATAAAGTAGTCTTCGTCTTCAGAGGCTATTCCCAGAAAATTCAAGATATACATTTTATACGAGAAGAAATGGCTTTAATATGTGGTATTTTAATCAAAATCGTTAGAGCCATTTTTAAGAAAACAAAATTTTCGAAAATGTTTCCATGTAAAGGGTAGTTTGGGGTGGGGGATCTTTCTTGAAAATCTTCGTGTCGCATCCTTGGAAGTACCAAACTTAAATACATCTTTCTAAAAATGCTTTTTTGGATTCAGGTGGTGTCGAAACATGTATTTCCGGTGAAATCTCAGTAACGAATTTTTGGGCGCAATACAATACCTTCTCTATACACTATGTACATAGTACGTATAGAGGAAGTAAAAATAAGTGCATATCTTCCACTGAAGATTTGGTTTTATTTATCTTTGATTTGAACACAACTATAAATGTTTTCTTTTTAGGAACATATAAACGAATTTTCAAGAGTATTAATATGTTGCACCAAATTCTGCTTAGTTTTCCTCGAAAAAAATCGTTTTTACTTTCTCTACACGTACTATGTACATAATGAATAGAGAAGGTATTATATTGCACCCAAAATCTCGATGCGGAAATTTTATCGGAAATGCACCTGAATCAAAAAAAAAAAAAAAAGATTTTTGGAAAAAGATACGTGTGAATGTGTGTCTGTGGACAGCATAGCTCAAAAACGAAAAGACTGCTAAATACCAAACTTGATATTTAAGTTCGGTATCTTCCAAGGGTGTGACACGAAGATTTTCAAGAAAATCCCCCAGCCGCAATTATCCTTTAAATGGAAAATAATTCGAAAATTATGATTTTCTCAAAAATGGCTCTAATGATTTTGATTAAAATCTCTTGTAAGATATTTATTTACATGACAAATAAAATGTGTATCTTCAGCTTTCTGGGAATAGTGACATTTTTTCTGAAGACATTTTATTCTGGATGAATTTTGCGGAAATTTGCATAGCTGGTAAACCGTAAGAGATAGGCAAAAGCTTACCTAACAAAAAGTAGATCTCGTTAAAACACACTTTTTAGGTCACATACATTTTTTTCGTGGAGTGGACCGTTTTTGAGATATTCCTTGCCATTAGTTTCAGCTTTGAAAGCTGATACTTTTCTCATACGGGAATTTGTCAACCTTTGTCCATATAAAGGTATTCCAATCACATAGCAATTAGCTTCTAAAAGATTTCACTATCGATTTAGCCTAGTGTATTCCATTATTTTCCTTCTACAAACAAGGAACCAAGTAATAAGATCCTTTCTGCTATTTTTTTCTTGATTAGTATTAAGCAAATAGCAGAATAAGCTTTTTAACAATGATTTATTGTAGAAATGTAGAGAAAGTGATGTGAATGGAACACATCAGATTTGTTAGCTTTAGTTTCTTCACCAATTACCTAAGATAGACGAAGTACACTCAAATATCCTTGATATTTTAAAAAATCACACATTGAATAAATATATCTTGATGGCCTTTTTGGCCTTCTTCATTCTCACTGAATGTTATGCAACTGCGAAAAATTAAAGGATTAGCACACATTTACTACGGCTTATGCCATTATAGTTATTGGTACTTCAGATTTGGCAGTTTATGCCTTTCCTGGGGTCTCATAAACTGTATCTGTTTCTTGGCCTTCCCGAATCACGGATGACTTAAGTTGATAGGCTAGTATTGAGCAACCTTGACTAGTCTGATATTAAATGAGTTCATCATATTCTTCCATATTCTATATCCGTGTTTAATAATGCGGATATATTAAGCTCTTTCCTTATTTCGTCATTTTTATCCAATGTTTATTGTTTATCAAGAGCACGTGCAGAGATTTTTTTTTAATTTTTTTTTTTTTTTTATAATGTTGAAAAGGCGAGAGGAAGACCCTGTAGAAAAGGCAGGACAAAGGGATGATTAGCTGTATTATTATTTTATTTATTTTGTTTATATGTATTGCATGTCATGTTATGGTGTTTACTTTGCCATTGTGGTCAGTCATAGTTCACGTCTTGGGGAATTTTGTTCTGTTCGGCGGTTGTGTTTGTAATTTTGCACAGCAGCGGGAAGCCTACGTCAACAACATTGTCAGGACTTCATAGTGTTGAGGTGATAGTCAACAGAGGGACCAACAATATTATTTGGTAGCCTCAAACCGTGTGATAAAGGGCTGCACATCGCCGATAAATCCGGACTTCATCAACTTCCAGCGCTCTTGTTTCAGGAAGCCGAACCAGTTCTCCCTCTTTGCCACAGTTCGGATGTTCTGATATTCTTTTTCATAATCTAGTGGAGCATTCCCGCTCATAACCAAATCCCACAGTATTGTAGGTTGGTGTTCAGGAAACGAAATTCCAGGCGCCAGAGTTTCTCCAGACACGGCGGGGCCTCCGACTGCCACCATTTGGTGAGATAATGTTAAAAATACAGTTAATGAACGGGTTGTTAAAGAATCTCAAATGAGATAGAAACGGTATCCAATAATAAATGTTGCAACAACCCATCAAAATTATATTTGAGAAAGTTATTACTTTATTACTTACTGGTTAGGTTTAACATCCCTTCATTAAGAGTTATAAGATTCACAACGCGATATGGCTGGCCCAGAAAATGCATAAAGAGAATGGGACTAATGACTAAGAATTTACGGAACACCTAGGAGTTACGAGACGTATAGGTACACTCGGCTGGTAATTAACATTATAATAAAAAAAATCTGATGTCTTCCATTCACATGAATTTCTCTACCTCTCTGCAACAAAATATTTTTAAAAAGCTTATGCTTCTATTTATTTCAAGCTAGTCGACAAAAAAATAGCAGAAATAGTCTTATTACTTGCTTCCTTGTAAGTAGAAGAGAAATAAGAGAGTACCATAGGTTAAAATGATAATCAAAAGCTGGTTGCTATGTGACTGAAGTTCCTTTATTTGTATGGACAGGAGTGGACAAATTCCTGTATGAGAAAAGTATACAGTTTTCAAAGCTGAAACCAAAAACAAGGAATATCTCAAAAACGATCAACTCCACGAAAAAAAATGTATACAACATAAATTGTGTGTTTTAATGTGCTCTACATTTTTTTGTGTTGTAAGTTTTTGTCCATTTCTTACGGTTTAGCAGTTATGCAAAATTCCGTAAAATTCACTCAGAAAAGTAGTCTTCAAAGGCTATTCCCAGAAAATTCAAAATATACATTTTTATTTTTCAGGTAAATATCTTTAATATACGACATTTTAATCAAAATCGTTAGAGCTATTTTTGAGAAAATCAAAATTTTTGGAAAAAAGTTCCATGTAAAGGGTAGTTTGGGGTGGAGGGATTTTTCTCAAAATCTTCGTGTCTTATCCCTGAAAGATACTAAACCTAAATACCAAGTTTGGTATTTTACCGGCTTTTCATTTTTGAGTTATCGTGTTCAGAGGCATACGGACACAATGACACACGGACATACACACGGGCCTTTTTCTGAAAATACCTTTTTTGGATACAGGACCCTAAAACATATATTTCCGGTGAAATATCGGTATCGAATTTTTGGGTGGAGTGAAATTCCTTCTCTATACATTAAGTACATAGTACGTGTAGAGAAAGTAAAAAAATGTATGCGTAAGTAAGAAGTAATAACATAGAACAATAATGGTAATAATAGGGTATTTAATGTTAATGACGAGACACGATATTATTGTAGCACTTTAAATGTGTGTATAAGAATTTATGTTTAAAGCTCCAAGTAAGATTTATGTAAGAAATTACACTGTAAAAGAGGGAAAGCTTAATATTTGTGTAGACGGAAAGTAGTTAAGAGACTCATACCTGTGTCAGCTATTATACTGGCAAAGTGCAAGGTAAGCGTTCTAGATAATGTTGGTACATATAGATTTGGGAACTTCGCGAATCAGCCAGCAATTAATAGTAGTTGTTATAACACTACATCGTTGCATTACAAATTGTCTTATGAGTCTCAAAATTAAAGAAAATTGGTTTGATTACTGAAATATGTTAGAAATTTTAGTCCCTAAACTAAATCAGTTTTTCATAAAAAATATTTTTGTTTTTAATTACTATTGGTGCTAGGATAATTTTCTCGCACTTAATGCCACAATAGATACTTCTATACCTTCTGGGAAATTTTAGTTATATTTAAACAAATCCTGAGACGCCTGCAAAATTTTGAAATTGTGAACATGTAGTCTTGAGAATAGCCCTGATTTTATAAAATAGTATGCTAAAAACGAGTGTATTGTACGATCTTCAAAACGACTGTAGAGCCCGAAGCAAAGGCGAGATGGCTAAATGTTGATACTCTACGGACGTCCATTTGCTATATAAAGCTAATTTTTGAACGATGTAGTCAACATTTTAGATAAAGACGATCAGTTTTTACATCCCTTTACTTAACACGAATTCTTTACTTTTATTATGGAATGCTACTTCCAAAATCGGGCTGTGGTGAAGGAGAGTATTGATGTCGGAACCACCGTGAATGATTTTACGAGGTACGTTCAGAAAGTAAGTTCCGTTTGGTAATAAAATTAAATTGTGTACAGATACAGAATAATTATTTATTGCACAAAATTCTACAACTCTTAAACTACTTTTCCACATAACTGCCGAAATTTTGCAGGCATTTGTCATAGCGTGGCCCAAGTTTTTGTATACCTTCTTCGTAGAAGTTTGCCGCTTGTGTCTTCAAAAATTTGGATGTTTTTCGGTAACAATTTCATGAATTAGTGATCGTGAGCTTTGGGGAAATTCTATAGCGAGAGCACTAATTGTAAACTTGAGGTTTTCCTAGATCTCGTCATCAATCGCGCGAGCCAGTTCTTCTGTAACCAAAGATGGACGCCCACTTCGTTCTTCATCGTGCACTTCACTACGTCCTTCATTGAACTGTCGGACCCATCTTCTCACCTTCTCGCATTTTGTCCGTAAACTTCGCAAATTTTCCGATAAATTTCAATTGGTTTCACTTTCCTAGCATTCAGAAAACGAATCTCAGATCTGATTTCACAAGCGGCGGGATTTTCAATCAACACCGACATTGTAAACAAGCACAACAAAGCGTATGTGGCTGACAGCGATGTCAAAATGGCGCACGTTTCTTCTCCTTGATACAGAGCGACTACCGCGCATGTGCGGAACTGCGATCGCAGCGCTGCAGCGGAGATAAATTGAAACGGAACTTACTTTCTGGACGTACCTCGTATTATTAAGTATCTCGAATTCCAGAAAGACAACGCCCTCAGATATTTTTTTTTTTCTCTAAGCATATCTCAAAGGTTATGTTTTTACTAGGCGCCCCGTGCAATTATTTGTGTTTGATGCGATGACCACAGTGATACCGGTGTTTTGTGTATAAGAGAACAGTACTGTGGTAACTAAGATAAATAGAAATCCTTTGTTAAAAGGGATTGAAACAAGAATTCAGATATTGAAAATGCTGAAATTAGTGCATTTGAATATTAAGTACCAAAGAAATTCCATGAAAGAGTGGATCTACTATTGCTCAACAGCTCAATTTCTAGCCTGGGCTTCTCTAAGGGTTTTATGATCAATGGGATTTCTAGTTCACGAGTTCCCCACAATGTGTACACGATGACAAAGGTTTAACTCATCGTCCATACATGGTATCAATAGGACGACATTATAACTTACGACAGAGCAGTGCCCTTTTCTTTTACGTTCAGATAAACATTTCCGGGGCAAGGGCTTTACTTTCCTTCTGAAGTAAGTCATTTTAAGGATTTTTAAATCCATCAGCATCAGCCGGGTTTGAGCCCACAACCTTGGCTAGTAGAGACTAACATGGCAAAGAGTGCAGTCTAAAACATTTGAAGATAGGTGTTCCAAGAGAAATGTATAAAATATCTCGGAGAGGGTAATAACATACTTCATTGAAAAAACTGCTTGCAAAATGAAGTCCGTTTAACCTCTTTGTTCTACGTAATTCGTGTTTTAAGTAGAACAACACTGTAAATAAAGCATACAGCTGTGCGTGTTTTTTAAACTAAAAATTGAAGGTTCGAGTATCATTACACCAGTATCCCTAGCTAGCTGGTTTATGAATGTGCTTACTGCATTTTTATTGGAGTAATAAACTCTCACATTACGTAACAAAATAAAAAAGTATAATTATCTGTTACTGGTATTATTAATAAGGAGTGAGATGATGCCGTACGAGCTAAAGTTGGACAGCTCAATTATACATGGTATTAAAGGTATATATATATATATATATATATATATATATATATATCTACATATATTGTAATAAATGGTATCTTAATGTGCACTCACTTCGGTATGTCAGTTTTTTTTTTCTCTTCGTTTGGCAGTTTTCTCACAAACCAGGCACATACATAGTTTACTAACTATTGTGTTTTGTATGGTATTCACTGTGCGGCGAAATGAACAACGCCTGAGTGTACAGTTACCCGTATTGCTTCCATGTTTTCACACCTCAATGTGTGTGACCTGCTGGCCTAGGCGGTGTGTGGTCATGGTGTTGCAGAAAGCATTCAAATTTAGTTCCTAAACAACATTCGTTATAGAGAGGCCCGTCCACTCAAGGTTATGCCTTCCAACCCGGGATCTACATATAATGAATACGGGTGTCTTGTGTGTGCTACGCCTACTTGGAGGTAATAACCAACCTGAAAACACACTTCTCTTAATGAGTAAAATTATAATTCCGCAAAAGAAGCACATGTTGATATAATTTTTCCCATTACACTCATTTTAATTACCAACACGAACATCTGCATTTATATCTTATAAGCGTAAATATAGCTTGTGTTTAAAGAACTCATGTTGTGGCATAGAGTTCACTCTATAGGTTCCTTTCTTGCTCTCTTTCTTTGTTAACCATTTTGTTTTCCTGTGATTCTAATTTATTTTC
This sequence comes from Hymenopus coronatus, assembly GCA_030762935.1. Taxonomy (NCBI): domain Eukaryota; kingdom Metazoa; phylum Arthropoda; class Insecta; order Mantodea; family Hymenopodidae; genus Hymenopus; species Hymenopus coronatus. Next base: position 126,785,412 of record CM060892.1, on the reverse strand, counting down.
TGTTTGTACTTTTACTCTCTCTCACACATGGGTACATATTTACCTGGGTACAAGTACTCGTGTCTTAGGCGATGATCTGGAACCAACACCAAACTCAAACATTCTAGCGACTACGGTAACGGTGATCGGCAGCCCTCGGAATCAACGCCCTACCACTGAATTGCTGTGACAACATAACCGAACTCGGCAAGTTGCTTCAGAGTACCTGTTAATCACAAACATCTCCTTGAGGGAGCACGGGGATATACAGGTTTTTCGTATAAAATCTCACCGCTCGCACTGTGTTGTGCGTCAGAGCCAATGGCAACTGCATACCCCGCACTCACGACAGGTAGTTACACGTAGTCATTAGCGTCAGCAGCCCTTTTCATTTGCGAAAATGGGAAACCAGTACGAGTAGAGCTCGGTCCGGGACCACAAAATTGCGGGATTGAGTTTCGGTGCACACAGTATAACTATGACTGAAGGAGTAGACGTGGTCTCTGCAGCCCGTTTCGAAAGGAATTGCACTATCTAGCATTGCTCACTGCCTGACCTCGTTCAGTTCCTGCTAGTAGATAAATTAGTGAACACTAAAAGAGAACGGAGATTGAAAAATATCGAAAATACGAAAGGATAGGCGTTCGACACTGACACTGAACAAACTTGTGGATGATTCAAACATATTTTGAGTGACAGGAGGAGCTTTTCTTTCGATACAGTCAAGATGTATTGTAATTCACTGCAATGAATTATGAGTGAGTTGGTTGATTTATATTCACTGTGTTTTCAAAGCTCTGCACATTATTATCCTGAATTTTTGTATCAAGCTTTATACTTTTATTTGTAAAAGTATAAGGTGTTTTATTTACTAATCATAATATTAAATAATTGTTTTGTGTTGCTTTATGAATTGGAACGATGCATATAATGTCAATACATTAAATGAACTATTTTTGGAATAGATTATACTTCAATGTGTGCATGTTTACGCCACAAACTCCTCCCCACTACCCTCTCATACCGCTGACTGCTTTGTGTGTTCGTAACTGTGTGCGCTTCGAAACCCAAAACCGAGCTTTAATTATGAACCATTTCTTTAGAACGACTTATATCTGTGTGTAAATGCGAGAGATACGAATCGTTCGTCGAGTTCATGAAGCTTTCCTGTGCAACTGCTCCCTTCCAGAACTTCCATTAACAATCTTGTAAATAAATTTGACCACTGGCTCAGCACAGATTAAGATACACGTGCAAAGCCGTGCAATGATGACGGAAGAATAATTAGAATGGGCACAAATCTTGAAAATGGGGGAACTTAGGTAAAACATGTGAACTGAAATAGGAAATATTACAGTGTCTGAGCTAAATTGTTCACCCGGAACAATGCTTGCTTAGCAGCGGAAGAATGATATTTCAGCATTTACTATGGCGTAAGAGTTAATTTTGTTATTTTTATGTATAGTTTTATAGGAGCACAGATTTCTGAAGCGAAGACAGATGCTGGTACGGTCGGCTGTGATATGTCGTGCTACCCAGATGCAAAACCCCGCGCGATCGGCAGACATCTTCAGTGGCAGTGCGATCGAAGTGTCCTGGTGGAGGTCTCAACAGCAACTGTGCTGTTAGCTCCATGGGTTGCACAGTCGCTGTAAGGACCTCCACCAGGACACTTCGATCGCACTGCCACTGAAGATGTTTGCCGCAGCCGCAGACGAAACGTCTGGGAAGATGAAGAAGGAGGAGCCCAGCAGACCACGGCCTACAAGCCCGGATAATAATTTTTCTGATCCTGTATTATGAGTCTGAACACCAAATTTGAAGAATTCTCAGGTGTTTCGTATGTAGCTCTGCGATAAAGCATCGGCAGAGCTTAGATTCATGGTCCGAGTCAAAAAAAAAGAAAAAAATTTAAGGCCAATTCATCAAATTTTCAACCTTAGCTTATATACACGACCAGTGTGAAAGAATTATTATTAGAAATTAAACAGCTATAAAAGTGATGTTAAACAGAAATACCTACTTCTTGAGCTCTGTAGGTCGCATTTCAGAGTTATTGAAATCTCTCGGTGTGCCTACCGAAAGGACGGGTTCAGGCGGTTTCGTTTGTGATCCACGTGGGCGATAGTGCTCGCTGCCATATAGCAGGGGAAAATCATGCTCATTGAGACTCTCCGACCCTATTCCGGCTGTTTGTCGGGACGAGAGGTGGGGTCGTTGAACCCTGTGGGTGTGGGGTTCCCGGTCTGCCTATGCGTCTGTTGGGGTACTTCTGCCTGGAAAGTATATGAACCCTGTCATTGCTGTGCCTTCGCTCCTGGTTTCGGCCGCCCGCACCTCTCAGCTCATCCCTCCCTCCCGGAGCGCCCCCTCGTGTGGAATAGGCAAAATAACCAGCATAAGTTTCGGTGTTGAGTCCTCACCGTCCATATACTAATCCTATCCTATTCCTATTCGTTGTGCGTTCGTGTAGCTGAGCTGTAAAGCGTTGGCACGAGGAGACGAAGATCCATGGTTCGTGTTCTGGCTGTTGTGTTACATATTGAAACTTTATTCAAGTTCTCAGATGCAGTATAACCAGGCTGTATTAATCCCACAAAAACTGGAAACTTGACGCATATATAAGTCCACAATAAATTGCTGGGTCGATGCGTGGTATTTTGTTGATATTTTGTATGGGAAGAAGAAAAATAGCGCATGTAGGAAGTAGTATTTGGATGAACTTGACGTGACAGAAGAATGACCTCGAGACTGCGAGCAAGGCACGCCCTTGGCTCCGTCTGCCGTTACCATACCAACAGTGTGTACCACGCTTCAGTCGCCCAGAGGCTGTAGTGAGTGAGTGCCACAGTGACACGTGCTTAAGGATTGTTATGGAACAAGTGGACAGGATGGTGCCATTACCACCAGCAGCACCACCACCAACAGTCGCTCTGAACGTGAGTCCACAACCATGCTATTTGGGAACTGATAGTAATCTCTACCCTCCGACAGTGGGCGGAGCCTTCCAATCGTCGTAGCCGGCGTTTCTTTCCCGATCAGAGAGTACATTTTAGCTTTCGCTAATGAGAGTTATATGCGTGTTTACAAGTGTTAATACACGCTTCAATAGGGAGTTCCTCGCGTGCGTTATTGCCATTAAACTAACCTCGTTTTCTGCTGTTTGCTGGCACACCTCAGAAAATGTGTTAGTGGAAATTATCCATGATTAAGATTGGAGTACAGCAGATTTCCGCATTCTCGGAAGCGGAGAACGATATCTAGGAAGAGCTAACCTTCATAGCGGTTATTATATTGTGGAAACCATCCAAAAATGGGTGAACGAGGAGAAAACTTAGTATTTATGGGGCGTAATATTTATTTGATTCACGCTAGAACTTACTATAATGTTACTTTGGCTTCAAAAATAGCCTTTACCGTTTTACTTCTCTATGTAGTACGTAGTAAATAGTAAATTCGATACCGGGACTTCATTGGAAATACACGTTTTAGGGTCCCAAAAGAAACATTATTAGAAAAAGGTCCGCGTGTATGTGTGTCTATGAGCATGATAAATCAAAAACGAAACATCGGTAAAATACCAAACTTAGTATTTAAGTTAAGTGTCTTAAGTTACGGATGCGACACAAAAAATTTGAGGAAAATCTCTCACCCCAAATTACTCTTCACATAAAAAAAATGTCGAAAAGTTTGATTTACTCAAAAACAGCCCTAACGAGCCCTATTGAAATACCCCATATTAAGATGATTACATGCCAAATAAAATGTATCTTGAATTTTTTGGAACTAGTCTCTGAAGACCTCTTCATTCTGGATGACTTTTGTATAACTGGTAAAGCGTAAGACATAGACAAAAACGTATTTTTCCATAAATGTAGATCTCGTTAAAACAAACAACTTATGTCATACTATATAATATCTTTCGTGGAGTGGACCATTTCCGAGAATTTCATTGTTATTAGTTTGTTTTAATAAAACTTATTCAGCTCATTAGGAAATTTGTCAACACATGGCCATGAAAAGAAACAGATTTCAATGATATAGTAACCAACTTATAAAAGATTTGACTATCGCTTTAGCTTATGTACTCCCTTATTTTCCTTCTACTTACAATAAGCAAGTAATAAGAACATTTCTGTTCCTGTTTATCTCGATTAGCATGAAGCAGACAGAGGAATAAGCTTTTTAACAATAATTTGTTTCAGAGATGTAGAGAAAGTCATGTAAATGGAACAGCTCAGATTTGTTGTTCTACATGAGAGTCTGATGCTTCCTTCTGTAAAGGCCCATGCTCACATGATTACATACCTATTTTTATCCGAGTTTACACATTTTGTGCAGTTTCATGGTTTCATCAAATATATATGTGTATATATTACTAATTACATATATAGGAATTTCTAAGTATTAAAACCAGGACGGATGGAAGTTAAATTGAACTGGTTAGAGGCAGGGAGGTCGCAGAATACAGACTTTGGGAGTTTGCAGCCAGCGATCGGACCGGTGTTTACCTGCCTGTCAGTGGCCTCTAGCCTCTTGTTTAACCTTCTTTGTAATGATATAATGGTTTGAGTATAGATAACTCGAAGCCAACTGCTTAAGAATTCCTTGGCTTGCTTATCACGTCTTATTTCTTTATTTAATTTCTCTCCTGCAACTGCTGTAGGTACCATAGATGAACAATACCGTACACGTTTTTAAGCTAGGGAGATTAACAATTTAATGCAAAGGTCAGTTCAAAAATGTGACATGTGAACAAAATGCTTAAAATATATAAATAAAAATAAAATATAAATTAACTTATGAAAATAAGCAATAGAGGATCCTCATTATATTAAATCTTAGTGCATTGTTTACAATCCTAATATATCTATTAATTTAACAATTAAACTGTTTATATGTATATCCCATTTCAAATGCTCATCAAGGAATATACCAACGTTTTATTAAGGTTTGTATCCGAATGCCTGATAAAATGTAATTATTGAAGGAGGCATTTAAAAAGGTTCCAAATTATATTTCTAAGTTAAATATTGAAATTATTCCAAAAGTATGTTGATAAATTTTGAATATAAAACCGCCATTAAATATTACCCATAGAATTTGAAATTTCCTGGGGACGTTTAACATTATTTTATTAATCGCAGAAACAATTAAAGTAAAGGCAGATTATTTGATTGCGTTTTTGTTGTCCCATACTTATAGTTAGCAGGTACCTTTCTTGTTGTTAGAGCAACGTTTAGAAATAATTTAACTAATATGTACATATAATATGATGTATGTAGTGTTACACTCATACGACTTTCTCCATCCATTTAAAAAAAAACTATTCTTAAAAGCTTATTCTATGTGCTATGTTATTTATATGTACAAAGGAATAGAAGAATACATTAGATTTAAATTAATATATTCAAATCTTTAAACGGGTGGTCACTATGTGATGACATTGAAATTCCGTTTTCTTTGCTTGACCGAGAGCAAGAAAAACGATTAATGACATGCCATTTGAGGAAATTGAAATCAATAAAAAGGAATGATTCGGAAATAGGTAACTCCACACACACTCACACATACACACACGCACACACACACACGACATACAAATGTATTTGGCATAAATTGTGTGTTTCAACGAGATGTAATGTTTTGTGCAGTAAGTTTTTTTCTATCTCTTACGAACTATGTACAGATCATACAACATGTAGAGGACTTCAGAGTTTACTCTCAGAAAATCCAAAATATACATTTTATTTGTCATGAAAATGTGTTAAACGTATAGTATTATAATCAAAATTGTAAGTCATTTTTGAGAAAATCAAGATTTTTAAAACTTTTTCCGTGTAAAGGGTAGTTCCTTGAAAATCTTCTAGTCGCATCCTTGAAAGATGCTGAAGTTATATATCTCGTACTTTAATAATTAAGAGACCTTTCGTTTTTAGTTATGCATAGTCACGCCAACACACACGGACTCAGTTGCAATTTTTACCCGGAGGCCTCAAAACGTGTATTTTCGTTGAAATCTCGTAATCAATTTTTGGGTGAAATACAAGATTTCCCCTACTTACTAACACGGGTAAAGAAAGTAAAAAAGCCATAACAGACACCAGCATTAGCAAAACAATACAAATAATATTTCTTTACTACCATTTACTGCTCGTATTATTTACGGTTTTTCTCTTCATACCTCAGTGCTGCATAAAATCGGTTTCATACTCCTTAGCTTGCATTATATCATAAAGAAAACACCAGCATTGGCTTTGCACTATGGTCCAGTTGTAGCTACAGGATGTTTCATTAACAAAAGACATGTGACATGGCGCGGGCGCAAAGTTTTTGTTAAATAAAGTATAATCATTGCATGTACTAGAAATAACTTAAAGGTAGATTTATATTCATCATTATTGTTGAAAAAAAGAATGAATAGACATTAAATAGTCGAGCTATTTATTCATCCCGAATCTATATTAAAGGGTTCTGTTTCCCTTACATGTTTTAATATGCATCTTTTTGTAATTCTGAATAATAATTTAGTTATGTCACTCTTTTGATTTAAATTCAAATTTAGTACACATCCCCAAAGGTCCTCTCTAATGCTGCCTTTAAATAGTTCTTCTTAATTTTTACTTTCTCTACCAGCTCAGTGAAAGATAAAGAAACTATCCAACGGACGAATAGTAAGCTTAGTATTTAAGTTGAGCATCTTGTAGAATGCGTTTTGAAGAATTTCGAGAAAATCCCCCACCCCAAAATACCCTCATATGGAATTTCTTTAATTATTTTTATTTTTCAAATTGATTCATCTTATTTTGATTGGATATTAAAGAGTTTGAATGAGTAATAAATTGTTCTAAATAGTCTATGAAGTGATCTTCATTCTGAATGAATTTTTTTATAAACTATAAGAGGTAGATAAAAATTCACCATAGGAAAAATGTATTATTAAAACATAAAATTAAGAACAAATAAACTTTTTTGAAACTTTGCCAGATAAACAAATCCTAAATCCATATGATCCTATTAATTCAATTACTTATATTATAATTTTATCTTTTAAAAAGCTAATCCCTTTCAAAATTAGAAATACTAAATATTTTATAATTAAATAAAAATAATTTATATCCCCCGAATTAAATTAATGTATTTAAAAACTAGATATCCTTAAAAACGATAAACATTTCATTACCAATAAAGCAGTTTTAATATTTATTATACAATAATTAAAATAGCAAATTAAATCTTTTCAATTCGAGATAAACAAAACTTATAATTTATTTTAAATTTTAAAATTAAACTTAACATCTTAATAAACAAAGTAAACAATAATTTAAAAATATTCGTTACTGTTGCTTTGAATTTTAAATAAATTGTTTGAAATGCTAAGTCACTATTATTTTATTTCTCAAGATGCCATAAAAAGAATGTTGAGTTTCAAAGATGGCATACAAAGATACTTTTTAAAATTTGACTATCGCTTCAACCTTTCTGGAACCTAAACAAAATGTGCAGTGCAACCATTCCTGTTAACATTTATGTCAATTAGAGAATTATATAGAAAAACTAAGCTTTTGTTAAAAACAGTTAAATAGAAATGATATAAAAGTAGCTGATAGTGAGTAGAAAAATTCGTGTGAATGTAATTTCAGAATGTTATACTTTGGGAAGGAGTATACATATTTCTACGCATAATATTTTAACTAAGCAAGCAGTAAGACACGTGTAGAAGAACAAAATTCTAGATTGCTTGGTATTATACAAAAGAAAACGGGTATTTTTACGCCGCAGTGACAAACGTTTCAAAGTACAAAGAAAACAAATGCAAGCGAGGCTCATCCTTGAGAAGTAAGTTGCTCACGTTTCGGATGCGACCTTGAGTCAAGACTTGTTCCACTCACGCTCGCTCTGTAGTGAGTGACATGCGTGTGTGCCAGCCAGCCTTGTGTATACAGCTGTAGGTGACCAGTCAGCTGTCACTCTGCTGGGTGACTTTCATCAAACACGGATCCGAATTGAGACAAGAGTCTCCAAATCTCAGGCGCTTGGGAAGAGAACACATGGATATTCAATAACCACAATCAGAAGCGGCTGCTGTATAAGCGCACAGAGCACGTCAACACTGCAGCTTTTCACACCTTCTGAATTTATTGGATATTTTTATTTGAATACTATTAACCTTCTTACTTCTAACATCGTTTTGTGCGAGAAACGCTTCCTTGCTGAGTTAGGGAAACACTATGGTGAAAAATTGCTAAAAATACGAAATTTGTTTTGGCTAATAACATTTAGCCATATTTTGTGTCTTTCAAGTTGAAAATGCAATAATATACACTAATAACCAAAAAAGTGAGTGTAGTAATATGTTTCAAAATGTACAATACAGGTCTCACATCGGATGCTTCTACCTGCCCCGTCATCATCCAGGCATGCCGTACCACCGATTATTCAACCTGGGCCCTCCCCATCCTAAACCAAAGGCGAGATAGAGCACCCCACCAACAACATATTTCCGGCCGTGAAATAGAGACTTTTGGCGGCGGAGTACAGCTTTACTCGGACCAAATGATTTGCAGTTTTCTATTGTTTTATATATTACTCGGAATTAGTGTAAACTGTCCGTGAGAGTTGACAGAAATAACTGATTTAAAAATTGCTGCAGGAGAATATGAAATTCTAAGACTACCTCCTTGGTCGAGTGGTTAGCGAGGTGAGAAGAGAGTGAATGTGCGTGTATTTAGTGATATAAAAATGATTAACCTATTGTTTCAAAACCTACAGTAATACGAATTGTTTCACAAGTCAAAGCCGATATGACCATTGAAGTTAAAGAGTGCTATTCAAATGAAAAGAAAAAATGATCACTGTCATCACCTTTGTTATTATTATTGTGATCAGTTGCAATTGTATCAACTGGTTCGTAATCATAATTATTATGGAGCGTATACAATTTCTCATTGCCAGGAACTATCCCACTCTTAAACTTTTATAATACCCAGAAGGAATACTCATGAGCCGCTACTGACTACAACACACTGGTAACCAGAACGAGAACGATAATTTTGAAATGCGTGTACTTAATTCAATGGGAGCGCTCAAAACTAACGTAAAGCCTTCCCGGGCCACACAACATGAGGGGGTCAAGCAAGACTGTCTGCTACTGCTGATCCATAGACACTCAAACATAAATGAAAAATTGCAAGAATCAGGTTAACTTGGCAACCTCGGCTGGCTTGAGTTTCCCGGTAAACGTCCCGGTAATCTCAAATTATTTTGAGATGGCAACCCCAATGGTGACTTACAATGTTGTAAGTACTTAAGTCCCAGGATTCATAGTAGGCCAACTATTATGGTCAACTGGTATTGATTTAATTAATTTTCTTTTCTCACTCAAGCCGTGTGTGAAACCCATGGAAAACATACGGGAAACATGCGAGTCAGTTGAGAAATTCAATGCTATGCTAGTTACCATTGTAGCTCAGTGGTAGAGCAACCGGCTTGAGATCGGGAAATCCGTGTTTCAAATCCCAGCTATGGCATTGAATTTTTCAGTCCGACTCTACCTACGCAACTCCTGTCCTACACACGGTTGTGTGGAATAAAAAAAACAACAATTATATTAATATCAGTCTCAGATTATTCAACACAAATATAATAACCAAATTGTTGTAGAGCGTGAAACATGGAAAGCAACAAAAGAAAGTTGCAGCTATGGGCATTTGGAGGCCTCGGATGGTATCAAATGTAGGTTTGTGAAATAAAGCAGTCCAGAAGGAAATCAGCAAAGAGATTAAGTTCAGAAAGTGGACATGGATTGGTCACGTACTAAGCAGGAAAAGTGGTAATATTACAAGAATGGCCTTTGAATGGAATCCCCAAGACTCAATCAGGCGAGGAGACAGACCTGGGATTACTTGGCGCAGTATGGTGTGAACTGAAGCAGAGACGGCGGGGAAAAGTTGGAATAAAATAAGTCGTTGACGAAAAACAGAATTCGATGGCGTATCTTCACTAAGGCCATTTGCTTCCTCAAGGAATGAACAGAATTCTATTTACTTCCCAGCTCCCAGAAACGGGAAGCAGAAGTTTCAAGTCCTCATTCCCGGACACGGCATATTAGATACATACTTGCGTATTACACTCAGCTTTCCAAGATCGTGAGTTCGAACCCGGCGGAGGGCGATGGATTTTATCGGACGTAATAATCCTTAGCATGGCTTCCTTCGAAAGGAAAGTAAAATCATTGGTCCCATGTCGTAGATTTATGACACGCAAGTCTGATAAAGAGGCCTCTAAGCAAAATTAAGCAGTCCTTCACATCCAATATAGAATAAGATGCTAGACCTATAACAGTTAAAGAGCGTCCGTAAATAGCACTAACTTTCAATTTGCATGTTAGACTCTTCGTTGTAGAGATTATTATGGTGGTTGTGACAGGAAATAGCCACTAGAACTCACATTCTTTTGAATTATGACGTTGGCTAACCTGCATTATTTTGGCGAATTGGAGACAAAAAATATCATTGGTCAATTAAAACAAATGAAGTCCCAATGAGCAAAATTGGCCCGGAAGAAATGCATTCCCGTTTTGTTACCGGGGTGCTGCAAACAATAATCTTATGTCCTGTATGCCTTCCCATTCTCGTTAGCGTTTTGTTACCGTTCTCAGGTTATTGTGAAGTTTAAGCTTATCTCTTTTCTTCTACTTGGGCTTTAGCCTATTCAAACTTTATTAGTTACACAGTTCCCGAACCGTTCCTCGGTTACTGTATTCTTTGTTTAGTTGAAAAAACGTTTAGGTATACGGTTTTCATATTTTCCGGAAGAAAGGTCTTAATTCTGAATACATTTATTTCTGCAATATTTTTCTTGTTCCATTTCGTCCCTCCCCCTTCTTTTCCATTTTTGTCACTTAATATCTTTTAGTTATTTTTTGTTTCTTTTATTGATTATTTTTTACTTCCTGTTAATGCATACCTTTATTAGAGGGAGTATTGTATTCCATACAAAAATGCAATATCCAGATGTTACTGGAAGTACACGTTTGGAGGTTAGTTGAGGCATAGAAAAATAATTTTACAAAATACGCTTGCGTATGTGTTATTGTGTTGTTATTTAAACATGCTAGGTGAAAATTCTCAAGAAAACCCCTCAACCAAATGTAAATAGATTTGTTTTTCATTTTCTCAAAAATGCTTCTAATATTTTAAGATACCATCGCTTTAAGATATCTGTATGGCTAATAAAATATTAATCTTGAATTTCCTAGGAATAGTCTATGAAGAATTCTTCATATCTATAATTTTGTATAACGGTAGGTAAACTATAAAGTCAACACCATATTACATAATAAATAAATAACATTTATGTGAAATAGCTTTTTTTGTATCGTTAGCCGTTTCCGTTGTTACTTCTTTCAGTTTGCACAGGTGGAACTGTTAAGCGGCATCTGTAATGGGTTTTATGCAATTTTTCTACAAGGGCTAAAAATCTAACGTGTTACAGTCACTTGACTTTCACTTGTTTGATTTTCTGTAAATGTTCAGTGTCACTCTGGCTACGCTCATTGGCTTATGTGTGCCTGAAGAGATGTGTTGGTGACATTGCGTCATCTGTCAAATGCTCGGACTGAGTCGGTAATTTACACGAAAGGTTTATGTTAGTTACAAAGACTTGTGATTAGATGAGGTGTTCACTAAGCGCGAAGATAATTTATTGATACCCGCTTTCCATTGTTTCGTCTTGACAAGAACATATTTTGACATACTTTGCAGACAAAAGCATGAATATATATGGCAGCACAGAATAATAAACAACCGCGTACAATCTTCTAGCCATTTAACCAAAAGCCTTTAGAAACTTTATGTTTGAAAATAACGTCCATTGTTTTTTGAAATATTTGCATTTCAATAATACATTTCAAAATATATCATGAAGCAGTCATAATAACATATGCCTTAAGTCTAACACAAGCATAATTGTTATAATTTTAACTTGTAATAATATGTCAAAAACTTGCAGCTTTTAATACCCAATTTAAATAAAGCTGTATACATTTTTACTTCCTCTACTAATTATACACATTGAATTCCGTCAAAAGATTCGAAATCGAGATTTCATTATGCGGTTTAAGGGCCCCTGAATACATGGACTACGTGCATAGACGCCAACTTAAAGGATAGGGGAGCAATGTTTAACGCCTGCTTTTACTACTCGTGGCACCGCAGGCGATGACACTGGTGATACATGGAATGAAGATGGAGCACCGGTGGAATGCGATGGCGGCGGAAACTAGAGAACCCGGAGAAACCCCCCTCCCCTGCACCGCTTTGTTCACCACAAATCTCACATGCGAACCCAAGTCTAGGTGAGAGGCGAGTGGTCTAACCACTCGGCCACGGCGCGGCCCATTTAGAGAATAAAGCACTTTCTGCCCCCTCCCCAGCTTACAAAGCCAGGGGCATCGCTCTCTCTGCAATTTTACTGAACGGATCTGGCCAGCCTAAAGTTTCAAGAGAGAGTGAGAGAGAGTGAGAGTGTGCGAGAGGGAGAAGCAGAAATATACCTTTAAATAGATAAAACGAATTGTAATTATATCGAATGTGGAGTTCAACTGTTCAAAAGCATTGAAGGCGCAACTTAGGTTTCAGTTTTAGTTAATATCAGATCAGAATCGGAGCAAAATCCATTTCTCTTGTATTGGCATAGCAACATATGTTGCCATTTTCATATCTGCGATCAGTTTTCGAATTAAGGTATAATGCAAACTGCAGTTCATTTTGTAGCGATTAACAATTCACTTATAGAAATCACGTTGTTCCATTTTTCGAGTATCCTCACATCCGGGTTTTTAAATGTGTTTTCGAAGTCAGCTTACCCTCCCCATATATAGGACTGACACCCTCCTAGGACTTAGAAGCGGATGTCTAGGAGTTAGAAGTCTGTGCGAGAGCCAACCACAGAATGGAGAATCTGTTACGGGCATGAACATGAGGAAATGGATGATATGAAATGTAGGCGTAATTGATGATTAGCAAGGTGATGATCGAGCAATTTGTGGAATGAGTGGCGGGGGAAACCGGAGGACCCGGAGCAAACCCGCCCAGATGCCACAAATCCCACATGCGGGCGCTTGGAATCGATCTAACCACTCAGCCACGGCGCCTCTTGGACAAAAACTTATAAAAAACTATACAAAATCGCTTTTTTCTGTCTCACATGATTTACCAGTTATGCAAAATTTCTTCAGAATAAACAGGTCTTTAGAAGCTATTCGCAGAAAATACGGGTATCCATTTTAGTTATAATGTAAATAGCTTTAATGTACGTATTTTAATCAAAATCGTTATAGCCATTTTTGAGAAAAACAAAGTTTTCGAAAATTTTTCCATGTAAAGCATAGTTTGGGATGGGAGGATATTCTTGAAAATCTTCGCCTCTCATCCTTCAAAGGTACGAAGGTTAAATACCATTTGAGCTATCCTGTCTACAGACACACACACATGGACTTTTTTCTAAAAATGCTTTTTTTGGACCAAGGGGACCTCAAAACATATATTTCCGGTGAAATCTCTGTATCGAATTTTTGGGTGAAATACAATAGCGTTTCAGTGTAGAGAAAGTAAAAAACTATATTTTAAAATAAACATCTAATTATACAACCCTATATTACTGGCACATAGGGTTACTGAAATCTTTCGGTTTAAACAATACAACATTGGAAAATTGGAGTATTTGTTCTCAAGTGTATAAACGGAATGCAAATATTAAACTCATGCAATCTCTTTGATATGGCTTTATACACTAAATTTTCTTGAACGAGTTTATCAATACATTTTATCATCTCTTGCAGAATATCATGCTGTTTCATGTATTTTTCATAATATTCCAGTAATTTGCATGGACAAGAGACCATGTTTCAGATATTATTGATACAATGTTCTAAATTCATTCATATTATGTATGATAAACATATTGAGGTGTTAAATGAGAAAGGATATTCAGCATTCTTTCGAATCATATTTGAAGTTTCTTACATATAATAGTATTATTAACACGCTATTGTGATGAGTCATATGTATACATTTTAAACTATATGTTTTTATTAATTAATGAATTTCGGACAAAATTAAGTATTTATGATCTTAAAACAAAGGTAAGATTGCCAGCAGAAATATTTCAAAATCTCGTAGGAAAAACAAAATGGTAAAGTTTTAATGCCTTGAACATGGGCTTATTTTTATATACAAAATATGTTTTATATACAAAATATGTTCTTAAATATGTGTACTTCACAGATATGCTTGAGCAAGGCCGCACTGTTCCTGCAACACACACAAAATGGAAAGAAACAAGTAGTTAATACAGGTTCTTATAAATAACCTTAGCATCAAGACCTTATGTGTATAATCCTGAGCACTAAATCTTAGAGTAGCAGGGTAACACGCGAATTTCTATTTACCTGACCGATAACAGTCACGAACGCTGTAAAGTGTAGAGGACCTTATACCGCAGTAAGTAAATCATTTTGACGTCTGGGACACTAAAACTTCACTCTACAGTAACAAACAGCAAGTCAAGCAGCTTGAACACAGCTCTGTCTGTTACCTTATAGCGTGGGGAAACTTTCATGGGAATTGAAGCAATATAAAATCTGTTTTGTAAAGCCCAGGTGAGTCATCAGGACACCTAGTCTTAAACTCTCAGAATTTCCCGAGCTCATATTTCTCTCACTGAAATTTAAACAGCTGATCACTAGAGTCATAAAATATATAAAGAGCGTCATCCTATCAACAATAAAACTGCAGAATAGGCACAAAACAAGCAAATATTTAGCTTATTACTTTCTCTACACGTACTATGTACATAGTGTATAGAGGAGGTATTACATTCCACCCATAAATTCGATACGAGATTTCGCCGGAAATGCATGTGTTAGGACTCCCTGAATCCAAAAATAGCATTTTCAGAAAAAGGTCTGTGGACGACATTGCTCAAAAACGAAAAGACCATCAAATACCAAACTTGGTATTTAAATTTGTTATCTTGCAAGGATGCGACACGAAGATTTTCAAGAAAATCCCCCCACCCCAAACTACTCTTTACATAGAAACATTTTTAAAAATTTTGATTTCTTCAAAATGGCTCTAACGATTTTGATTAGATAAATGCTACATATTAATGCCATTTCCATCACAAATAAAATGTATATGTTGAATTTTCTGGGAATAGCTTCTGAAGATCTGTTTATTCTGAATGAATTTGGCTGAATTTTGTATAACTAGTAAACCGTAAGGGATAGACAAAAACTTACTACACAAAAAATGTTAAAATACACAATTTATGTCATATACATTTTTTTTCGTGGAGTTGACCATTTTCGAGATATTCCTTGTTATTAGTTTCAGTTTTAAAATACTTAAACATTTCTCATGCGGGAACTTTTCAACTTCTGCCCACAGAAAGAAACGGACTTCAATTCCATAGCAATCACATTTTGAAACATTTGACTGTCGTTTTAGCCCAGTGCATTCACTTAAATAAGCAATTCGACCGTTTCTGCTAATGTTTATCTCGATCAACATGAAGTAGATAGAAGATTAAGCTTATCAACAATAATTTGTTACAAAGATGTAGAGAAAGTAATGTGAATGGAACACATTAGTTTTTTTCTATCTACTTGATGGTAATCGAGATAAACATTCCAGAAGTTGTCTTACTTTTATTGTAACTTGAAACGAAATAACGTGACATCAAAGCTTTTAAAGGCTAATACTATGCCATGACATTGAAATTCGGATCTCTCTTGCGTGGATAAGTTATATCAAACTATTGACGACTTTCCGTTTGAGAAAAGAACAATTTATTAAAAATTGAAACTAATAATAAGAAATAAATTTCACTACAAAAGAGTATCTGACAAAAATTGTGTGTTTTTAACGATATGCTCAATTTTTGTGTAGTAAGATTTTGTCTTCTCTTATAGTTTACCACTTAAGCAAAAGTAATCTGGAATGAAGAGGGCTTCAGAGGATATTTGCAGAACATTCAACCTATACAGTTTATGTATAATGTAAATATCTTTAATATATGGCATTTTTATCAAAAGCATGAGAGCCAGCTTTGAGAAAATTGAAAATTTCGAAAAATGTTCAAAGTAAAGAGTAGTTTGTCTGGTGAGTATTCTCTTAAAATTCTTTGTGTCGCATACTTGGAAGACACTAAACTTAAATAACAGTTTGGTACTTACCGACTATTCGTTTTGACACACACACGGATCGATTTCTAAAAATGACTCTTATGGATTCGGGTGACCTCAAAACAAGTATTTATGGTGAAATGTTGGTTCTAAATTGTGGTGGGATACAATTCTTCTCTGATACATACATTCGTGGTAGAGAAAGTAAAACTCTGGTGCGTTACATGACATGATTTTCTCTGCCGTGTTCCATTTACTATTGGACATATATTTTTAAAACTCCGCCTCTGTGGAGTGGGAGTAGTGTGTCTATTTTTCATTCAAGAGGTTCCGAATTCGAATCTCAGTTAAAGTTCGTTTGCTGGTTAAGGTTTCTTTCTGAAATTTTCCCTTTTCTTGAGAATAAAATGTCGGGTATCCCGGGCTCATTGAGCGGCAGTCATTTCATTCAGTCTGATATAATCTATCAGGTTAAACGATATTAAATAGAAAAAAGAGAGAAAAAAAGAAGAAAATCTATGTTAGGAAAGCTTGTTTTTCTATATATTTCATCTTAATCAACATCACTCTTTACATAAATGCTAATTTACATATTTTGTTATTAATCAAGGGAATAGCATAGCCAAATTTTAAGAATTTACCGCTATAGGCTGGTCTTAAAATTCATTATGTTTCTATGCAATTACGCGAAACAACTGAATTTCTTCAGGACCTGGAAAATATGACAAATTTGAACAATTTGAATCGTTAAAAACACATGTATACCAAAGCAAAGTTGATTTCCCCATGGTCAAGTGGTCACCGAGGTGACTTCTCACCCGGAGGTCCTGTGTTCGATACCCGACTGCGGCGGGGAATTTTTCTTTAACCAGAATTATTCCCAATCTCCCACAGAGTCTGGGAGTATGTATGAGAATAAATGTGTGTGTGTGTGTGTGTGTGTGAAGTAAATCAATTTAAGCCCAACGTAAAGAACCTACAGACGGATTGTTTCAAATTCAAAGCCGCCGATATGACCTTAAATGTTAAAGGGGTCAATATAAATGAAACAATAATAATAATAATAATAATAATAATAATGCAGCAAAGCTATTTGATTTTTATCTATCGCTTAACGTTTACCAATTATAACAGATTTTATAGAATTCCTTCTGAGTGAAGAGAACTGCACAGGATATTCTCAGAAAACTGGGTATAAATTGTATTTATCAGATTAAATTCTTTAATATATGATATTTTAGCCAAAATCGTTATAACTATTTTTGAGAAAATAAAGGATTTCGTAAAATGTTCCATGTAAAGGTAGGTTAGGTTGAGGTATTTTATTGTAAATATTCTTGTTGCGTATTTGGAAGATATTGGACTCGAACACCAAGTTTGGTATTTATGTGACTGCGTTTTTGAGGAGAGCATAGCTCAAAAACGAAAAGTCCGTTAAAGAGCAAACTTAGTGTTTAAGTTCAGTATCTTTCATGGATGTGACACGAAGATTTTCAAAAAAACCCCAGCACCCCCAACTACCCTTTACATGGAAAACTTTTCGAAAATGCTGACTTTCTCAAAAATGGCTCTAATGATTTTGATTAAAATATCGTATATTAAATATACTTACATGACAAATAAAGTGTATATCTTGAGTTTTCTGGGAATAGTCTATGAAGACATCTTTATTCTGAATGAATTTTGGGGAATTTTGTATAACTGATAAACCGTAAGAGATAGACAAAAACTTACTCCACAAAAAATGTAGAACACATTAAAACACACAATTTGAGTTAAATGCATTTTTTCCCTGGTGTTGATCGTTTTAAGGTATTCTTTGTTATTGATTTTAGTTTTAAAATACTCAATACTTTTCTCATACGGGAACTTGTCAACACTTGACCACGCAAAGAATCGGACTTGAATCCTATAGCAACCATATTTTAAAGCATTTGACCGTCGGTTTAGCCTAGTGTATTCCCTTATTTCCCTTCTACCTATAAGGAACTAAGTAATAAAACAGTTTCTGCTAATGTTTATCTCGATTAGCATGAAGTAGATAGAAGACTAAGCTTATTGACAATAATTTGTTACAGAGAAGTAGAGAAAGTCATGTGAATGGAGCACATCAGATTTTTTTTTTTCAGTCTGACTTTATCTCTCCAAGATCCCATAACACTATGCAAAATGTCTACAAAATTAGTGATAGACCTTTAACTAGTAAAAGAAAAACAACATTAATTTAGCTCTCAGTAAACTAGGTTTAACGTTATTATATGTGTGTATACATGGATATAATAATTTATTCTGCAGAGGACAACGATGTTTATCTAACCTGAAGTTCTGGTTATATACATGAAACACTTAAACTGTGGTGTATTAGCGCTGAATTGCCTTTTATCAGCACAGCATGATCTGCATACAATCTTCCATTATGCTTGCGAGACAAATGCTGGTCATTGTTTCTTCTTTGAATAAGTCACAAAATATAGTTGCGATTTATTCAACAAATGAATCACTGAATGTAGTAAATATAAGCGGGGAATAGCGATGCAAATCATGTATCACTCAAACATGGGAAGGTTTATGCGAAACAGATGTGATAAAAGATTAATAAAGATTATTAAATAACCAGATGTTGCCTTTAACCGAAGCACATCTTGAATTTAAATGAGAATACATTTCACATTCAGTTTTGTAGCCCTATTCTGCATTTGCGTATGTCTTTATTTCATTCTCTCCCTGGTAAAAGTGTGATAAAAAAATGTAATTAGGTTCTTCATAGATACCAGAATTTCTATAAATTTAATAATTGAGGAAATTAGATACCGACTCTCAAGCTAGGCTGCGCTACAGTCTCGCCTGCGACTCCATTCGAGAGTTTCCCCGAGTTGTCGGGCGCATGCTGGAGCTTTCTCTCATATTCCAATTTTCCTTCGTGTCGCATCCCTGGAAGATACTAAACTTACATACCAAGTTTGGTATTTAACCGACTTTTCGTTTTTGAGTTATGCTTCCTAGAGACAGACACACACACACACACACACACACACACACACACACACCACACATGCAGATACTTTTACGGACATGTTTCTAAAAATTCTGTCTTTGGATTCAGGGGTCTCAAAACATACATTTCCGGTGAAATCTCGGTATCGAGTTTTTGGGCGTACGGGATAGAGAAGGTAAAATGAGAGATGTCATTTTTACTTTCTCTAAGCGTAGGTCCAATGTACATAGTGTATAGAGAAGATATTGTATTGCACTCAAAAATTCGATACCGAGATTTCACCGGAAATACAGATTTGAGACCCCCTGAATCAAAAAAAAAGTATTTTTAGAAAAATGCCTGTGTGTGCGTGTCTGTCTGTGTATGTGTCTGTGTGTATGTGTGTGTGTGTCTGTGGGCAGCATAGTTCAAAAACAAAAGCCCGTTAAATACTAAACTTGATATTTAAGTTCAGTATCTTCCAACGATGCAACATGAAGATTTTCAGGAATATCCCCCCACCCTCAACACCTTCTACATGGAAAACATTTCGAAAATTATGGTTTCTCAAAAGTGACTCTAACGATATCCATTAAAATCTCTTATATTTAAGATGTTTACGTGAGAAATTTGACTTGAATTTTCTGGGAATAGCCTCTGAAGACCTCTTTATTCTGGGTGAATTTCTCTGTATTTTGCATAACTGATAAACCGTAGGAGATAGAAAAAAAACCTTACTACCTAAAACGTGTAGATTTCTCTAAAACATAAGATTTATATCCTATACATTTTTTCGTGGAGTTGACCGTTTTCGAGTTATTCTTTGTTATTTGTTTCAGTTTTAAAATACTTAAACTTTTCTCATCGGAAACTTGTCAACTATTGGCCACGCAAAGAAATGAAATTCAATCCCATCGCAACCACATTTTAGAACATTTGACTGTCGGTTTAGCCCTTACTTCCCTTCTACTATAAGAAACCAAGTAATAAGATCGTTTTGCTAATGTTTATCTCGATTAGCATGAAGCAGACAGAAGAATAAGCTTATTAACAATAATTTGTTACAGAGATGTAGAGAAAGTCATATGAATGGAACATACAAGTTTTTTTTTTCTATAGGTTCTGTAAAACACGTCTCGGATTTGTTCCTATTTTTACTTTCTCTACACATACTATGTACATAGTGTATAGAGAAGGTATTGTATTCCACACTAAAATTCGATACCGAGATTTCACCGGAAATATACGTTTTAGGGTCCCCTGTATCCAAAAAACTCTGATGCGTTCCATTCAAATGACTTTCTCTACATCTCTGCAACAAATTATTGTTAAAAGGCTTATGCTTCTATTTACTTCATGCTAATCGAGAAAAAAATGGCAGAAATAGTCTTATTACTTGCTTCTTGTAAGTAGAAACGAAATAAGGGAGTATCATAGGCTAAGTCGATAGTCAAAAGTTGGTTGCTATGTTATTGAAGTTCCTTTGTTTGTGTGGACAGAAGTTGACAAATTCCCATATGAGAAAAGTGAATTTTTTAAAGCTGAAACCAAAAACAAGGGATATCTCAAAAACGATCAACTCCACGAAAAAAATGTACAGGACATAAATTGTGTGTTTCATCGTGATCTATATTTTTTTGTGTATTAAGTTGTTGTCTACTCTTACGGTTTAGCAGTTATGCAAAATTCCGTAAAATTCATCCAGAATAAAGTAGTCTTTAGAGGCTATTCCCAGAAAAGTTAAGATGTACATTTTATTTGGCATGTAAATATCTTAAATATAAGAGAGTTTAATCAAAATCGTTAGAGCCATTTTTGAGAAAATCAAAATTTTCGAAAAAAGTTCCATGTAAAGGGTAGTTGAGGATGGGGGGATTTTCTTGAAAATCTTCGTGTCGCATTCTTGGAAGATACCAAACTAAAATACCAAGTTTGGTATTTAACGGTCTTTACGCTTTTGAGCTACGCTGCCCACATACACACACAGACACACACATACACTCACAGACACAAAGACAGATACACACACGGACATTTTTCTAAAAATGCTTTTTTTGGAAGCAGGGAGTCTCAAAACATCTATTTCCGGTGAAATCTCGATATCGAATTTTTGGGTGCATTACAATACCTTCTGTGTACACTATGTACAAAGTACATATATAGAAAGTAAAACTTTTTTTTGGAAAAAGGTCCGCGAGTGTATATGTATGTGTTCGTGTGTCAATGTATCAGTGTGCCTGTGAACCCGATAACTCAAAAACGAAAAGTTGGTAAAATACCAAACTTGGTATGTAAGTTTAGTATCTTCCAGGAATGCGACACGAAGATTTTGAGAAATATCCCCAAAGACCCAAACTCCCTTTACATGGAAAAAAATCGAAAATTTTGATTTTCTGAAAAATGGCTCTAACGATTTTGATTAAAATACTATATTAAATATTGTTATATGACAAATAAAATATATATCGTGAATTTTCTGGAAATAGCCTCTGAATACCACTTTATTCTGAATGAATTTTGCTTAATTTAGCTTAACTGGTAAACCGTAAGATATAGACAAAAACTTATTGACAAAAAATGTAGATCACGTTAAAACACGCAATTTATGTCATACCTTTTTTTCCGTGGAATTTATCATTTCTAAGATATTGCTTGTTATTTGTTTGCGATTCAAAATACTTAAAATTTTTCTCACACGGAACGTTATAAGCTCCTGGCACTGCATAGAAACGGAATTCAACCACATGGCAACCGTCTTTTAAAAGATTTGACTATGACTTTACCTAGTGCATTCCCTTATTTTCCTTCTACTTATAAGGAAGCAGGTGATTAAGACAATTTTTGCTAATGTTTGTCTCGATTATCATAAAGTAGACAGAAGAATAAGCTTTTAACGACAAATTATTACAGCGATATAGAGAAAGTCATGTGAATGCAACGCATCAGATTTTTGTGTATAAATTATCTTCTTCCTTTACAGGGATTAGACCTTTTTATCGGTTCCGAGGCTAATCAAAGAGCTCCCTCCGCTTGATACGATGCCCATTATATCTGCATCTCATAGTTCTATAAACTAGTGTTGCTATGGTAATCACGAAGGTTACATCCATTACAAATGTTCTTTCCATTTTCGCTGGTGCCTTTTAGTTCCACATGCATATTTCCTCTCACTAATTCTTCTTTTACATCAAAATTCCGAAATCAATCTTTCCTATTTATATCTAACAAGGACCTTAAAAATATCCAATTTTACTTTTGCTCCCAATGAAGGAGATAGGACAAGAACAGAGTGTTTTTACGTTTGTGCTGCAAAAGTGTCTAAGCAAAACAGGGAGCAATGAGCAAGTTATAAAATATTTAAATGAATCTGGCGTAATGAAAACAGCTGAGTAGCGAAAATACTTAGCTGGCAGAGCAGACTCTTACTGTGGGATTCAGATGATAACTCATGAACACGTTATAAAGTTTGCAACCCCGAGTTTTCTGTAGAATTTGTGAAATCACTTACAGTATTCACATCTTTACTTCTTAAGAGAAAGCATGTTTTTTGCTTTACAGGAGCTTGGAACTAATACAAGATATTGTAGTGTGTAAGATGAGAATACCGTCTCAATTAGCTATTGGTCGTTGGCGCGTTTGGTGCAAGGGTCTTGAATAAAAACACGCATTTTTAGAATAAATTCCAAGTGTGTGTATGAGTAAGTCAAAACATAACTCAAAAACGAAAGTTCTGTATTAATATTTTGATCAACTCTCCCAACCCTCAACTGCAATTTACAAGAAATATTTTTCGAAAATTTAGACATTCTCAAAAAAGACTAATAATTTTGATTAGCATACCATATGTTTAAGATATGTTATGGCAAATTTAATGTATCTCTTGAATTTTCTGGAAATAGTCTTTGAAGTTCTATTCATTCTGGATAGCTTTTGCTATCTAATAAACCGTAAGATATAGACAATAATGTGTATCTCATCCAAAACATAGATAATTTATGTCAAATATGTGCATATATATTTTCGAAAAATCTTATCGCAGCTGATGCTCATTTCTTTGAAATCTTGTCGCACCTGACGTTCATATGTTTAATCTCCTGTCTTGGATATTGGTAACAAGGCGACAATCCAGGCAGCCAACCTTCACTTTTAATAACTGTCAGTTCCACAATTGTACTTTTCAATTAATTCAGTTGCAATGTTTATTTAAAATTTTATCAAGTTTTAAGAAAAGTGAAAATAATCATTATTTGTATTTCTTATGTATGAGATGAGTGCAATAACTTCATATAAAATAACGTTTGCTCCCATTTCATGTATTATTAGAAGCTGAAATAAAATAATTGTTCCCTATTTCTATTGTTGCTAACGACATTCTTACATTGGGTGTAGACACGGTCGGCCATGAAGAAGAAAAAAAAAAAACATTCAGTAAATGAACATGGTCGAATGCGTCATTTGAGAACTAATGTAAGTATTACAATCATAACCTGATAAAATCTCCCTTCCTATATGTTATAAAATATTAATTGTCTATTTCGCTGAATTTTTTATCAAATACAACTCGTGTTTTCATCTGTTAGGACAAGTCGCTTCGCTCCGATCGTGAATTGTCGATAAGATGAGAACACTCGTGGTAATACTTTAAGATGCCATTAATAATGAGAGCACTGCAAATATAGTGTCTGGATTTTAAGTTCATTGGCACAGTACTAGAATTAACTTGTAGGTAAATAGTAAACCTAACACAGAAATGTCCTAGTTTTCTCAGCTAAATGTTGTTGCATATTTTGTTCCATTTATCGTAAATAATGCTCCTATAAATTACTGGCACTTGATTGCCTTCCATCCTATATTTTCGCATAAAATGGGCAGCAAACTTCCACTAAGTCTAATGGAGCCATGCTTGTTTGTTTTTGTTGTCATTACACTTTCGGACAATCGTGTTTTTGTACTCTGCACGTGGCACAAGTGTGTTGGCGTGCGACAAATGATCGTCTGCCTTGAATGTCTCTGATACAAATGGCTAAATTCAAGGACAACATGTTATTCAGTAATTTAGTTTTATTTATCGATTCGCAAAATAGGTACCCGGTATATCAACCTACGCGATTCCTTAGAACTTTCAGCTTCATGTTTGTATTATGATTTGGAAATCCACCGCCCTCCATTGGCGTTCCAAATATGATCTTTAGGCTGAGGTGCAAATGTCGTGCATTTTCTCAGAGCGTTTCAATTTTGTTTGCGCTGATCCTAATAATAGCTTAGGTGGTTTGTTGCCTATTTCGCTTATTGTAACCACTTCAGCTAACTTAATATGCTATACTTAATTCTGTACCCGTTCCGTAAATGTTCCATTATTTGCTCAGACAAATAGTTTTATGAGCACTTCATTCATTGGAGTAAAAGCGATTTTGATTATGTAAAACACAGCTGTAACATGCAGATGTCTGAGGATGTGCAAACTGTTAACGAAACAAGTTGATAGAGAATTTTCAAATATGATTCAATTTACAAACTGCAACCGGTATGAATAAACAAGCCTTAGATAATTGTGATGTTTCTCACTCACACGAAATTTTCTACCCATTACAAAGTCACTTAATGTCTAATACAGTTTGGGAGGCGAATAAGTGCAAATATTTGTATCAGCGTTTGGGACCATATCATCATCCAGTATTTGCAGTTTTTTCTCTCGTTATTTTCTGAAGCTATGCTCATGGAGAACATTTCAAGACTTTTTAGAATGATTATTATTCCCTATCTCAGATAATTGGCTGTTAACGTAATAGGTGACATGGTTGGTCCTCCTCTGCCCCGCCCAACTATAGGCGGTGTGATGTATGTAAACATAGCAGAGACATAACTCAGAGCCGTTCAAAACACATTATACCCTGAAATGTGTGCTTCATTTATGACAATACCATTAGTAAGCGGACAAAATGAGAAACACTTATGTGTATAGACATTTTCTCATCTAAATATCAAATTATTTGCACTTATTCACCTCCCATCCTGTATAATAGTGCATTCATACAAAAAGTGGTTTTTCTACTCACGTTACTCACGATAAATTTTAGTAAAAAATAATCTCAACTTAAGCAATACTTGGAGTTGGTTTTCTGCACGATACAGAAAATAAAACACACGTTCGTTAATTGTAAACCAATTTGTATTACTAATGAACCCCTGCAAGGGAGGGGGGATCCCATAAGATGTTTTACAGATATCATATGAGTAAAGCATTCATTTATAATCCCCATACGTTTTGTTGTATGCGCATAAAGTTGACAATACTCCTCATGGATGCATCGTGCGGTGTCCACGGTTTGCCGTCCAACCCCGAAAACCATGTACGCAAGGGAAATGTACTCGTCCATAATTCGTAAGTTAGCTGAACATCCGCTCTCGCCTTTGCTATGGTGCAAAAAGATGAATGTTACACATGACAGCACAACCTAGGAAAACAACGATTTGACAAAGGAATGTTTCGAAAAGGGCTAATGGTGCAAATATAACCAAACTTGCTTCAAATACTCTTTGAGTTTTTCGTGGAATCTCTTATGATTTACCTTTACCTTTTATACAAAATTCGTTTTAGAATGAAAAGGAATTTAAATCTATTAACTACAATTTTTAAGATATGAGTTTTAATAAATATTAAACGGTCAAGCAAAGAAGTGATTTGCAATGAAAATCGCATAATGAGAGCTTTTAAAATATATGTCTATCACTTTAGTACATTGCTTTAGTTTCCTTCTTCTTAAAAGGAACTAAGTAATAAGAACATTCTGCTAATGTTGATCTTGATTAGCATTGTGTAGAAAGAAGAATAATATTTTGTAAGAAGTTTGTAGAACAGTTAGAGAAAGTAATGTGAGTGTAACACATCAGATTTTTCATTCAATAACATCTACAAAAGTACTCAGGATTTCAGACAATTTCCATTAACAAAGGCACTAGAAGCCATTAAGAGACTTCCTTTCTTGTTAGCTTCTGTGGTTTCAAAAAGCAGAAATTCTTTTAATTCAGGTTTGACTTCTATTTTTTTTTCGGCTGAGCGTTTAATCATGACTGGCGTATCAATTTAAAACTTTTCGGTAGAACGCTGAATTTACGCAGCCGTTGCAAGTTAACTGATGTTTATCTAGAATCTTGCAAATATATTTTTGTTCAAAAACCACAGCTGGCTGTGTTGAATACAACCTTGTGACAACTGTAACTCAGGAATGTGGTGCGCCCACGATCGCCCCAAGAACATCAACCGAAAAAATACCAGCATCAGCCATGGTTCTGTAGCATGACGCGAAGATATCTCAGTAACACACAAGTCTTTGTGCAAGTTTTAATTGTTTAATAGTTTGAATTTCCCAAGAGTTTCGCGAGACACAATTATCCATTTCGGCCGGGGCGGGGTATTTTTCTTTAATCGGAATAATTCTCTATCCCCCACAGAGTCTCGAAGCATGTTCATGAGAGTGAATGTGCGTGTGAGTGAAGAAAAGCAAATGGTTAAAACTCAACGTTCAAAAACCTACAGTCAACGCGTTGTTTGTAACGCAAAGCCCCCGTTATGGCCATAGATGTTAAAGGGGACTATATAAATGAAACAATTTTGTTTTGCATGCATTTGGCAGAATTTTGAAATGATATAGAGACATTTTTTCACGAATTTTTGAGAATGCTTTACACTCTCGTGAATAATTTATATCTTTAGCGGTAAATGAGAAATGTCTATTTTTAATTTTGCAAGTTATAAAAATAACACTTTAATTTAACTTTATGTCTTCATATCATGAAGGTGGGAGTTGTTTATATTTAGAATTTGAACGAAAAGAAGTTAGCACTAACTCAAATAAGGTCCAAGCAAGAAAGTCCTGTTTCTGAGAATTGCAGGTTGGTAACAGAATTCTTGGATGTCCCAGGTTCGATTTGCGACTGAGGTGGGGAGTTTTTCTTTAGACGAAATATTCTCTATCCCCCACTGAGTCTGGAAGTGTGAATGTGCATGTGTTTATTTATATAAAAGCAATTAATGATTAACCTAATGTAATAACCTACAGTTAATATAGAGTTGTTTCACAAATTAAAAGCTCCCGATATAGTCATAATAGTTTAAAGGGGCTGTACAAATATATATATATATATATATTGTTTGGAATTTCACTCTAAAGTATAACCTATAGCTTACCTTCTTTTATCCCGAATTAATTTCCCTGTAGTCAAACGTGAGATATTGGTGTGGTCACTTTGGAAGCAGAGTAAGTGAAATTGAAAATTGCATGGATCCCAACGTTAGAGATCCAGTAGAAACAATTCAAAAGAATACTGTTGCATGATTGTAAATGTGACTGTATTATGGCAAAAGAATCTGGCTATATAATAACATAAACGTTTTAGATCATTAGCTTGAGCCTTAGCTAGTTATTAAGTAAAGCGCCTATAGATGATTTAAATAATAAAATGGCAGCATTTAACCAACAAAATGCATTTAAAATTGATTGTATTAATACTGATTTGCTTCTTTGTTACAAAGAACTTAGTGCTTTTTTGAGCAGCTGGACACATTAACAAGTTAGATGTAGTAAACAGCACTCTTGGCATTGAAAGCAAAATATGAGTCCCTTCAATGCCTTTGGCTAGCGATATCAAATGCTGACAGCGAGAGATTTTTCTCTGTGTATAACTTAGATGGAGGCAGAAGGACAACTATAAAAATCAAACATCTTATTGTATGTTGCAGTTTGGTGATGTCTGGATGTGATCTTTGATTCTATTCATGATAATGATTTGAAATAAAATGTTTTGGATTGGAAATGCGACGTTTTAACATTAATGTTACTTTGGATATTTGCAAAGTTTCATTATTTTCACTTTATTAGTCATTAATTCTGCCCACAAATTATTGCAAAATTAATGCGAATATGTGTGGAATGTTCTACAAACACACCAAATAAAATTATTAATGCGAATTTTAAAAATAATTTTAACATAAAATCTTGTCTCTGCTGATAGTCAATATGTTTCAAAACAGACTGTTTTGACATTATATAACTAAGATTCACAAATTAAGAAATATAACACACAGAAGTTCCATTTCGCTGCTCAAAATGTGCAAAGCAGGGATCAGAAGAGTAGTTGCTGAATGTGGACGCTTCAGGAAATACTACACATAGTGGGCACCTACAAAAACGAAGTCATATGTAGAACGTGCAAACAGGAAGAGGACTGCCTCACATATTCTGTTTGACTGCCCATTCCTGGAAAGAAAGAGGAATACCTTGCCCATAACCGGGAAACTTTGGGAATGGACCCTAACATTGAAGCCAAAATCCTGAAACTTGTTCAATGAACGGATTTTGGAAGACAACGAGTGTGGACACTCCGATGGGGCAGTACAATAAGTCCTTTAGGCTGACGTACAGGAGGCCAACCTCTACTTAGTCCCTCGGTTACTTAATCTAATATAATAACGCACAGAAAAAGGTCAAACTTTCGCGAAAAGCAGTTTATGTGTTTCGAAGCATAACTTCCGGAACAAACTTCGGTTTAGTTAGGATGAATCAGCATTGGACCTGGTACCAAGATGTCTTACGATTTCTTGAAATGGAACATCTGCCGGTGAAAGCGTACGTTCGCAGGTCAATGGTCGTTTTGGTCAGCAGTAACTGAGCGTTCAAAAGTGATGACTCGAGTCAGCGATGCGGCGGTTCCGCTATGCTTGTCATTTCTGCCATTTCATACACTTTTGCTGGGGTTCATTTGAGAAGTGTTGTGGTTACTGAAGCAAGAATAACATCATCCTACATGCACTCAAAGAAGGCAGACTAAAGAAAACTGGCAAGATGCAGATAACTGCATACTGTGCGCGTACTTACCTTTTCTTGGGCACCGAGCCAGGTAGCTCAAGAGTTTCTAAGACTGGTATTCGGGAGGTCTGGGATCGATTCCCGTGGCCGATCTCTCTGACTCTTGGTTTTTTGGGGGGTTTTACCGGAACACAAGGCAAATTCTGGGGAGGTTTCTTCATTCCTCCGAACTTCCTGTCCCTTCATTTCATCCAACCGGTCTCTTTCAGGGTTGTAAGTTTCCACGAGGACTACAACGTGGTGGCGCCCTCTCGGGGTGGTAAATGCGCTCTGGAAATACAGCTCTCGGTGGCGGGATGGCGTTGAAAGTCGTCTGTAGACTCGGGGAGTTTCGTCAGGCCCAGTGCACGGGCTCCTACCGCTTCCCACGTCAAGATGAAGGACTGCTTGGAATATGTTAGGGATCCTCCACAGTGGCTCTTTCTCCGTCATCCGGTTTCAACCGACCGTTTATATTACTCTTATCTCATGCTATCCTTCTGGGGTCTGACGTACAATAAGCCAATGACTATAATGCGGAATCCCCTCCGACATCACACACATGCACACCTTTTCTTGGGCAGTAGTTTTACGGGGCAGGAGGGGGAGGGGGACACTCTTTTAAGGATACGATATAAACATTTTCAAAGAAATCCCGTGGTCACAAACTACCTTATCATAGAGCAGCTTCGGTACGTTTACTTTTCTCTAAAACCGATATAACCATTTTTATTAAAGTGCTCTTCTTAACATCTTTAGATTACTAATAAAATGTATATCTTGAATGCAAATGAATGTATACATATGGTATTCTAAGAAAAATAGTTAGAGCCATTTTTGAGATAGTCAAACATTTCGAAAAGGGTAGTTTCGGATAGGGAATTTTATTAAAATTTTTCGTGTCGCATCTAAGGACTGAAATATTACGACCTGTATTTAAGCGACTTTTTGTTTTTGAGTTATCGTGCTCATAGACACACAGACACACATGCCGACCTTTTTTCTAAAACGCTTTTTTGGACTCAGGGGACCCGAAAACTATATTTCCGGTAAAATCTCGACATTGAGAATACAATACCTTTTCTACCTACTACGTACATAGAAGTTTAGAGAAAGTAAAAATAGGCAGTATCTCTGAATAGACAGTAAGTTCTGTGAGTTTCAATTTACCTAAATCTTACCATTATTTACATTCGAAGGTCTCAAATACACTTGTGAAAAACCAAAAAGAATATGATAATCTTTGGACACCATTTCTATTGTCAAATAGTAATAATAATAATAATAATAAATAACAATGTGCAAACAGCTTCAAATTCAATAACATTTATTTTGTTTAGTACAATGCATTCAGTACAAATACATTTCGGATTTGGACAAAGCTGATCAATTATGTCAGTGTTGTCGGAGACGTATTTTATTTTCGCTTCTCCAGATCTCGCCACCAGAGTGGGTGTCTTGCACAATAATATAATGCTATAGAGTTGGATGTGTCATGTCCTTGTAAGATGTCTTAATCCCTTGAGTTGTCGGCTTCTCTTATACTTGATAGAGATGTTACGAAGATATATCTTAGTGGTCATTATTCAACTCCACTCACTTGTCATTAGAAACCACGCACTCTACAACTTCCGGGACTTTCGTGAATGACATGATAATGTCTTAAAACTGACGTTAAACATTAGAAGTGGCATCGCATTCTGCGAGGCTCCATCTTACGTCATTGAGATGTGGATGGTGTATGGGCATTTAACCAATGCTGACTACAAACAGGATAAGAAGCAAGAATGAAAACATGACATGGTAATCGAGACAGCTCCATTGCAACTAGATATTCATAATTGTGTAGAGAAAATGTCTACTTAACATTTGTTGTTACGCTTCACTTCTGTGTTAGGCAAAAATGTTCAGGAAACTCCCACCATCTCTATCAGCTAATTACGAGAAAAATTTTGTAATACGGCCTTAAAGATTTTGATTATAATGTCATATTTTTAGATACAACTTGACGAATAACTTTCCATGGGTGGTTCTATAAAAATATAATTTAACAAACATAAGTATACTATATAAAAAGCAAAAAAGCAAAACAAAATATGATGTGTTCCATTCACAAAACTTTCTCTACCTGCTCAGCAAAAAAATGATTCTAATCGAGATAAACATTAACAAAAATACTTATAAGTAGAAGGGAAACGATTAAAATTATTTACTTGTGAAAACGTTATGTAAGTTTGAGAACGTTTACTTCGCCTTTTTCTTCCACAGGTTTTAATGTGACAAGGGTTTTATAATATATATAGAGAGGTATATTAAGCTATATACTATTATATGTGCATAGAACACATCGCAAATCAATGCTTTTATTTATTTAATTATTTTGTTACATCGAGATATGATCTTATTTATATAGAATAATATAATTATAGAATCACTTACATCTTGAGAGCTTGCTATGATGCTACTATTGGTTGTCTAAGCCAAAGCATAATTATAGAGTCAAATTTATGATTGACTGCTTTTAATAGAATAGTTGCAAAAATTGGATTCATTAAATTCTCCTATTTGTAGGAATATTAACTTTAACATTCCTTCAATGTGGCGTGAATATAATCAATACAAGAAATGAATGACAATGATGTCTGCTTTTTTCCATTATTTTAACAATAGTAATAGGTATCTAAGATTGACTTTTACTTTCTCTAGCACGTATGTTCGTTGTAATACATAATAGGTAGAGAAGGTAAGTACTATATTCCATCCAAAAATTCGATCCCGAGATTTCACCTATAAGACATGTTTTGAGGACCCCTGAATACAAAATTATTTTTTAGTACACGGTCCGTTTATGTGTTTGCGTATGTGTAAGTTTGTGTGTGTATGGACAGCATAACTTAAAAACTAGAAGTAGCTTAAATACCAAAGTTGATGTTTAAGTTCTATAGCTTTCGAGGATGCGACAAAATAGAGAAAATCCCCCATCCCAAACCTAAAATCCCCATATCAAGGATATTTACATGGCAAATAAAATGTGTACTCTGAATTCCTTGGTAACAGCCTCTGAAGTTTTTTTTCATTGTGACTGACTTTTGCATACCTGGCAAACAATAAGACATAGCCAAAAAGTTAGTACACAAAAATGTAGATATCGGTAATACACAGTTTATATATTTCATTTCCAAGACATTCCCTGTTATTGGTTTCTATTTTAAAATACTTAAACTATTCTCACACAGGAAGTTCTCATCCGTTTCATCTCTCTTTTGTTTTACTCCTAGCCAAGGAAAAAGAACAGAATTTCATTGACAATAGCAGAGCGGCAGCTTTTAAAAGAATTGACTATGGCTTTAGCCTAGTGTATTTCCTGACTTCCCTTCTACTTATACGAAACTAAGTAATAAGACCATTTCTGTTAATGTTCATATTGATTAGCATGGTGTAAACAGAAGAATAATGTCTTATAAGAATAGTTTGTCTGCAGAACATATAGAGAAAGTCATGTGAATGGAACATATGGTTTTTACTTTCTCTACACATAGTATGTATAGTGTATAGAGAAGGTATTGTATTGCACCCAAAAATTCGATACGAGATTTCACTGGAAATACATGTTTTGAGACCCCCTGAATCCAAAAAAAGCATTTTTAGAAAAATTTCCATGTGTCTGTCTGTGTTTATATGGGTGTGTGTGTGTCTGTGGGTAGCATAGGTCAAAAACCAAAAGACGTTAAATACCAAGATTGGTGTTTAAGTTCGGTATCTTCCAAGGATGCCACACGAATATTTTCAAGAAAATCCCCCCATCCCCAACTACCCTTTACATGGAAAATATTTCGGAAATTTTGATTTTCTAAAAAATGGATATAACGATTTCAATTAACATCTCTTATATTTAAGATATTTACATGATAAATAAAATGTATATCTTCAATTTTCTGGGAATAGCCTCTGAGGACATGTTTATTCTGGATGTATTTTGCGGAATTTTGCATAACTGGTAAACCGCAGGAGATAGGCAAAACCTTGCAACAAAGATGCAGACTTCGTTAAAACCTCAATTTATATTATATAAATTTTTTTCGTGGAGTAGATATTTTTTGAGATATTCCTTGTTGTTAGTTTCAGCTTTAAAATACTTAAACTTTTCTCATACAGGAATTTGTGAACTCGTATCCATACAAACAAAGGTACCTCAATCACATAGCAATCAGCTTTTAAAAGACTTGACTATCGATATAACTGATGGTAGTCCTTTATTCCCTTTCTAGTTACAAGGAAGCAAGTAATACGACACTTTCTGCTATCTCTTTCTGGATTAGTATTAAGTAAATAGAAGAATAAGCTTTTTAATAATAATTTATTGTAGAGATGCAGAGAGTTTTTTTTTTTTTTTTTTTTTTTTTTTTTTTTTTTTTTTTTTTATACTTTGATTCGAAAAAAGTTTCCATGTGTATAATTAACCTGGTAAAATTCCTTGTCAAGCTAGGTAAATGCATTTCATGGAGTTACGTTTAAATGTTGGAAACTACAAAATGAGCACAGTTCCGATTCTGTGACAGCTCAGTGTATCTGTCTATATTTATTGCGTTTATATGGCAACAGCTGGAAGATGACGTAGAGAGGAACTGAATAGTGACAGGCACGGAATGGACCTCCTCCTGAGGATGAAACATCCGGTCCTGTGGTCGTTCACCTAGGGGTGGAGCACACTATCCAATTAATGTTAGCTGGGAGTCAAGTTTCTGACAATCAACTTGCATTATCTTCATACGGCCGCAATCGTTTAACAGTATTCCATTATACTTGCAACGTTTTTGAGGCTACAACATGCACAACTCCCTGATGTTTGCGGTTAGCTTAATATTGTTCAGCTCCGTGTTAAAGGTCAAGTAGATGTTCTTTGGGATTATTTATTGCGTGGGAAACTTAATAATTGTGTGAGGCTAAACATGTTTAAACCTAAGGCTGTAAGTTCAAACCCTTTCGTTTGTAAAAATCCTTTGCATGGCTTCCTTCGGAAGGGAAGTAAAGCCGTTGGTCCCCTGCACACGTAAAAGAACTCCATACCTTGAAAGAAAAGATCCTTGGGGCTGCCTCCGTGGTCGAGTGATCAGAAAGCTGGCTTCTCACCCCGAGATCCCGAATTCGATTCCCGGCTGGGGCGGGGAATTTTTCTTTAACCAGAATTATTCCCTATCCCCTATAGAGTCTGGAAGTATGAATGTGAGAGAGTGACATAAAAATTGTTAACCTAATGTTCCAAAACCTGCAGCAATACGAGTTGTTTCACTAGTCTAAGCCCCCGATATGACCATTGAAGTTAAAGAGGGCTATAATGAAACAAAAAAAAAAGATCCTTGAGCTAAAGTCGCCAAGTTTCACGTCCATAAGTCGCGATTTCATCTTATAGAGCTATCTATGGACAATAAGTTGATCTTTCGCTGGTATGCCACACAGTAGCGAACTCGTGAACTAGAAATGCCCAATATACACCGATATGGCGTTTTAAACATAAAATGAAAAGAAACTAAGACATATGAGATTATTAGTGTTTAATCATCTTGAATTCATAATTCAATATTTTTGTATCCTTTAAATCGGGCTGTTCCAACTCAACCCCTCTGTGTCGGTGTATACGCGCGTACTCACCCACAAAACAGTTGCCGGTCTCCATGGCCGCACTCGCTGAAGTATCTGTATTTGGTGCTCCGTAGCGCAGGCTATCGAGTCCCGGTTTGGGCATGGGTGTTTGTGTTCTTGTAAGTGTGTGTATATCTGTAAGAAAACGGAAAACTACTACTAAAACAAGCAGGAGTAATAGAAAGGAAAAAATAATCAGAGCACAGATTGAGGGAGGAGTAGTAGTCATACCTGCGTCCTGCCTTTTCATTTCTATTTGATTCAGCTGTGACAATAGCTTGCCCTCAATGCTGCGCCGTATTGCATGTAGTACTGAGTTGCGTATTACTCACTACTTTTTGGTGCACGTCCAAGATTGTTTTAAATGATACGTGTTCTTTATCAGTCCTAGTTTGAAATGTAAGTTATATTGTGAAATTGCTCTAGTCCGTGCTGTGTATTGCCACCTCGTCTAGGCTCTCATGAATGTATTATAACACTTCATCCTGTTTCCAGAGTGAAACTTTCAGTTCAGAGTTAGTGAAGCAAAGATTATACATCTAGATCAGGCCCACACAAGAGCATAAACTCGTAGCATTCAACCCGAGGTGCAGAGATGCTGTGCACCGTGCATCGCTCCGCCTCGGTTCGACTCGGACATTTCTCGGAGAGGAAAAAACAGAAAATAAGAAAGGATGAGGCATGAGGAGTGCGAGACAAACCTAGGAAAGAGAGAGATAGCACTTTTTGCACTTGCGCCGTACGATGTACCGGCGCATGCACAGTAAGGGCTCTTAATCTGGATCTTGCCATATATCAAAGTTCCTTCTTAAAACTACCTCCGCTCTGGAGAAAATTCATATCCACTATTTGAAGGTGCTTTTGTTTTTGTTTTTATTTCAAAAATATTAATAAATTAAGCAGAATAACTTCTTTCATGTTTTGAACGCAAAATCTGTTGCTCCTAACATATTTTTATTGAACATGAGCTTTTTAGTCGGTAAAATGGCTGAGGTTAAATAGGTGATAGATTATAAATCTATTAAGGGGATTTGTTTTCTCTTTTACTAGAAATATTTGAGTATTATATTCATGAAACGATATTAGAATGCAATTTCCTGAGACATCTCTTTGGCTTGTTAATGTATTATTTAGTCGGTTTGCATAATAAAGCTTATTTGTTGCATGTCAGTCTACTACTCAACAGGGATTTACGTCTCATTAACATTGTAGTTCTTCTTCTGCTTTTCCCTTCAGATCATTTCTGTCATGGTAATCCAGAATACCTTCGAATTTTGTGTATATAACAAAGCAATTTTTGGAGTTCTGATTTACTATATTCTCCATAAACGATTTGCCAGTTATTATTGATCATTGAAAGTAGATTTTGTCGATTTCTTATTTTGTAATTTTGTAATCCTTGCAGTCCAGTGTAGTCCCCAGTCTTGTAAATAAGTATACTGAAACGCTCTGGTTCTGTTTAGCATGACGTTACTGTTACATTTTAATTGAAACAAAGAAAACGCAGATATCTTCATTACAAAAACATTAAACAGTCCATATATAAAACTGAAGATTTTATAGGCACCTTTAATTAATAGGAAAGGTGTAATCAATAGTGTTAATGTCTTATATGTACATAATACATAACATTTACAAAATGGGTTTAAAGCGCAAAAAATCGGATATGTTCTATTCACATGGCTTTCTCTATCTATTCTGCAACAAATCATTCTTACAAAAGCTTTTTCTGTTATACAAACCTCATACAAAAATTATACTTCTTTCTACACCATGCTAATCGAGATAAGCTTTAGCAGAATGTACTTATTACTTATAGTTTCTTATAGTAGAAGCAAACTAAAGGAATGCGCTATGCTAAAGTGATAGTTAAATATTTTAAAAGCTATCATTGTGCGATTGTCATTGAAATTCACTTCTTTACTTGGCCAGGAGTAGAACAAAAGAAAAGCGGACACTTCCTGTTTGAGAAAAGTATACTATTTTAAAATTGAAACCAATAAAAGAATATCTTGGAAATAGTAAACTCTACAACAAAAATGCATATGACATAAATTGTATGTTTTAAAGAGATGTACATTATTGTAAGTTTTTTGCCTACTTCTTACGATTAACAGTTATGCAAAATCCAGAAAAAATAAAAAAAAATATGCAGAACGAACAGGTTCAGAAGCTAAGCCCGAAAAATTCAAAATAAACGTTTTATTTGTGATGTAAATATATGCATTGCATTTTAATCAAAATGTTAGAGCTATTTTGAGAAAAACAAATTTTTAAAACGATCCATGTAAAGGATAGTTTGGTGTGGGGAGATTTTCTTGAAAACTTTCGCGTCGCATCCTTGCAAGATAATAAACTTAAATACCAAATTTGGTAATTAACGATCTTTTAGTTTTCAAGCTATGCTATCAATTGGGCCTTTTTCTAAAAATGCTTTTATTCGGACTCAGGGACCTCAAAACATGCATTACTGGTGAAATCCCGGTTTAGAATTTGTGGTGGAATACAATACCTTCTTTATACACTATATACATAGCACGTGTAGAGAAAGTAAAAAAGGTTACTATCACTTTTGCCTGTTTGCAGTCTACTTATATGGGTCTGACGAAAGAATGCAGTTGTTAGGGGTGTAGCACGGTACGGTTTAGAGCGGTCAGAGAAGGCTGGAATATAGTGCAGTACAGTCTGACCATCAAAATATCAGCATAGCGCATATAAATAGGAATAAACTAAACGTTCCAAAACAGGTTAAACTTGCTGTTTTCTTTATCACTAATGTATATGAATTTTCTACATTGTGAGCATATGACTCCGCAAGGCGGTATTTACATGTTTACTTGATTCGAACCCGTCCACTCTAAGAGACTCAACTGTTCATTGCCAAACTGTACAGGACATGCGCCAAGAGTGATGACGTCATACCTCTTATCTGTTTGTGCTTTTTCCCTCTTTTCCATTTTACTAACATTTCTTTTTGTTTTTCTTTATGAAAGCTTTTGCTTTTTGCTGCTAATACACACATATATACATTTACAAACACCCTTAAACAAGGCGGGACTCGAACCCACGATCCCCTGAGCCATGAAGCACCTAGCGAGGCACTTCAGCGAGCGCGGCCATGGGCACCGACAATGTGTTTACGCAAGCTTCCACTCGTGGCCATCTGCATTCATTCTTCAGACAGATAATAAGTAATAAGACCATTTATGATAATATTTATCTCGATTGGTATGAGGTGGTTTCGAAAAATAATGTTTTGTAAGATTTGTTGCTCGCAGAGCAAGTTACGTGAAAGAAACACGTCAGATTTGTTATTGATGTGTCATGTAAATGGGTCATTGGTGTTTACGATACTTTGTCTTATAAGGGACGATAATATATTTTATGAGACGTGATAAACTCTGCTTAGCACCGTCATCAATGTAATCAACATTATAATACTCCTACTGCTTCAGCTAGCTACTACTCATATAACATTGAAATTGTATTCCAAGTTTTGTGGACTTCAACATCTACCGCTCTTTTGCATGCTACCAAAATGCAATGTTTTGAGAAACAGAGAACATTGATATAAATGAATCGGTAGTCAGACTGAAAAATTCAATGCCATAGCCGGGATTTGAACCAAGGATCTCCCGGTCTCTAGCCGGTTGCTCTACCACTGAGCTACTATTTATTTAATTGTTCTTTCAGTCTACCTCTACCTATCCAACTCCACACGGTTTGTGTGAAAAAACAATTAAATTAATACCAGTTGACCATAATAGTTTGTTATACTATGAATCCTGGGAATTAAAGTACTTTCAGTATTGTAAGTCGTCATTATCGCCAATAATTTGAGATCACCTTGTGGTTTACCGGAAAACATGTGAGTCAGCTGAGAAATTCAGTGCTATGCCGGCATGTTGCCATGGTAGCCCAGTGGTAGAGCAACCGGCTAGAGACCGGGTGATCCGTGGTTCAAATCCCGGCTATGGCATTAAATTTATCAGTCTGAGTCTACCTATCCAACTCCTGTCCTACATACGGCTTGTGTGGAAAAAAAAAACAATTAAATTGATATAATTGGTTTAAAATTTGCAAAAGAGCTTCAGACTCAATGCATCAGAATGGTTGGAAAGAACAAGCAAATTGTATATGTACGGTAGAGTGAAGTCATTAGGCGGTAAGACCGTCTCCCTGACAGTTTACGTATACGTGGTCGCGGTCTCCACTAAGTGCTAAACAAACCGTAAGAGGCGAGTCAGGGTTACGCTAGGTCGCGCGCGCAACTAGCGTCAGCCAGGTCCGGTAACTCCCACATTACCAGCACTCATTTCCCGACATCTACAACTAGAATGCGTCAGTAATAAAAAGTCTTGTTCTAGTTGAAAACAAAGTTATTATCCAATGTGAGTCATCAGCAATAAAAACCCTTCTGTGAACAACAGATTTAACTGCATAACATTAGCATAATGTAAAATTATTGTCCATCATTAAAGACCGCAAACCCAGTACAAACATAAAATCGAACAGATTATATCAGATCACGAATGAGTGAATGAATAAATTCAATAAATACATCCGCTGACCTTAAATTTGTTCTACTTGCATCATCTCAGGATAAGGAAAAACTAACCTTAACCAATAATGGTAGCCCAGGTCGCTAAAGCACCAATTTATGAACTGGATTGCTCAAAGACGAAAAGACCATTAAATACCTATCCAAGGATGGGACACGAAGATTTTCAAGAAAATGCCCCCATCCACATCTACTCTTTACAAGGATTTTTTTTCTCAAAAATGTTTATTTTTACTTTCTCTAAATGTACTATGTACATAATGTATAGAGGAGGTACTGTAATGCACCCAAAACTTCGATACCGAGATTTCACCGGAAATACATGTTTTAGGACCGTGTGTGTGCGTTTGTGTGTGTCCATGGATCCGTGTGCTCGTGAACATAACCCAAAAGCTAAAATTCGGTAAAATACCAAACTTGGTATTTAAATTTAGTATTCCAAGGATGCGACACCACCATCCCCAACTACCCTTTACATGTAAAACATGCGAAAATTTTTATTTTATCAAAAACGGATCTAACGATTTCGATTGAAATGCCGTATATTAGAGATATTTACATGGCAAATAAAATATATATTTTGAAATAAGAACTAAAGCTTTCCTGGCGACGTGTTAATTCAAAATCTTTGAATTATATATTTTGAGTTTGAGTTTTCTGGGAATGGTGTCTAAGAACGTCTTCATTCTGGATTAAATTTGCAAAATTTTGCATACCTGGTAAGCCGTAAGAGATAGTCTAAACCTTACTATATAAAAATGTAGATCTCGTTAAAACACACAGTTTATGTTATAAACATTTTTTTCGTGGAGTTTAGCATATTTGAGATGTTCTGTTATTGGTTTCTGTTTTAAAATAAACTTTTCACATACTGGAATTTGTCAGCTCTGGCCATGTAAAGACATGGATTTCAACCACATGGCAACCAGCTTTTAAAAGATCTGACTTTCGCTTTAACCTAGTGTATTCCCTTGTTTTCCTTCCACTTACAAAGAAGCAAGTAATAAGAGCAATTCTGCTAATATTATCTCCATCAGCATGAAGTAGATAGGAGAATAAACTTTAACAATAGATTGTTACAGAGATGTAGAGAAAATCTTGTGAATGGAACACGTCTGATTTTTATTATTATATTATTATTATTATTATTATTATTATTATTATTCTTTTTTGGTGTTTTCTTCACTCAGAACTAGTAAATGCCGAAAGGCGCAGAAGCGTTTTCTTACCACAATTTCCTTTTCCAGTTATCATTCAATTTCATGTGTCATCACTGTTGACCGTATGTAGCAGAGCTGGTATTAAACTTTATTTGAAAAGAATCCCCTTAACACAGATTCAAACTCCGGACCTCAGGAATATGAGCAGTTAAGTCATCCCTACCACGCGGAGATGGTTTGTGAATACGCGGCAACTCGTTATATCCACTTTATCGTGGACTGTCTATTTTATTCTCATTGGTGAGCATTTTCGCTGTATCTTTCTTAGCGTAACCAGCGACTGCTTCTAAACTATATTTGCCAAATTCTGCTGAATACTGACACAATTTCTAATTGTTTTCTGCAAAAGCTGCGTGACCTGGGCACTTTATAATATCAAAAAAGGTATCGAAATCCAATTTTAAATGTTAAAATAGTTAATGTTAATGCGATAATCAAACGTCAGATTCTTAGGTTCTGACCTGTTTTATTCTCCAAATTCAGTTCTTTTTAGTGTTTTGGCTACCAGCGAGTAATATAATTTTATAGATCCTAAATGAAGCTAATTTTACTAGGACCTAATGACCTACTTTCCGCGATAAACCTAAAAATACTTACTTAAGTATTTAAGCAAATAGAGTTCATTTATTTATATTAAATATTTTAAAACGAAAGGAAACCGTTTTAATAAGGGCAATGTAAAATAATTGACGTTATATACTCTTGCGTAATATTTTGGCATAATACTTACAATAATAAACTGTTATTAAAAGCGTCGCCTTCAGTATATATAATTTTACTTACTTTAGGCATTGTTGAATATGGTTGTCAGGTACACAGCATGTCTGAAATGTGTGATGTTTAGATGTGGCGAAGAGGGGCACCTTTTATATTTTGAGCCTAAAAATAAAAACAAGTAATTTGTCATTGAAAATGCTGTATTGTTTCCCGAAATATTCTTCTTTATGATCAATACAGTTTTGCATACGTTCGAACCATTTGTCATAGCATTCTTGCCAATCTGCTTGAGATACCTCCAAAACATGGTTTTTGAACGTATCAACCGCTTTTTCTGCCGACGAAAATCATTCTTGGTGTTCGAGAACAAACAGAAGTCATTGGCTACAAACCAGGACTGTAAGGCGAATGTCATCAATTCGATATTTTGAGTGTTCAAATAGTCAGTTGTTAGACGAGATGTGTGAGCGCTCGCATTGTCTTTATGAAGAACGACCCGGCGGCATTTGTTTGATTTCCTTATTTCACCGAAGACCTTCTGCAAACAGATGGTTATGCACCATTGGGAATTGAGCATTTTATATTCCTCTAAAGGCACTGTTGCCACATGACCAATTTTTCTGAGAAAAAAAGAAAGAAAAACAGGCGACAGAGCTTCATCGCCAAATGTAGTAGTAAGTTGATCAATGCACTCTTGTCTTGATTGTTCACGTCGAAAAACATTATAAATCATCACACGAACATTTTTACAAGTTAATTGCATCTTTTCGCTGAGTCACAAATTAAAAGTCACTGTAAACAACATATATAACGCTCTATTGACAAAATATTTGAAGTAGATTAAAGTCAACAACGTCAAACTTTCTAGTGAAAACACCAGATGGCACCTACAGCAATCAGTGTTGCCAAGACTCAAAATATAAGTAATGGCTCTTGTATATCTATTAGGTTGTAAATGTTGAGTAGCATCCTCTAGTATAAGGGGTTCACAATTAGTGTACATTTTAAAATCCAGTGGCAAAATATTGGTTTTCTCCTTACCAATAACATTACGCAACGTGTCCAGAAACAAATCATCAAGAAGAAGTGCTCTGCTCCAAGAGTGGGCCCAGAACGACAAAAACATTTCCACAGATGGAGAAAATGTTTATTGTAATGTATTTCAGAAGCAATCATTTCTTTATTTTTCGCATTTTTATTAAATGATATTGTGGTGCAGCTTAAAGTTCTGTTAAGAATCCGTAATATATCATTATTACAATATTTGCCACGCGGGTATTTAAAGTGATTGATATATATATATCTCCGTAGTCGAGTGTTCAACGAGCTGACTTCTCATGCAGACGTCCCGGGATCGAATCCCGGCTGGGGCGGCGAATTTTCCTTTAACCAGAATTATTCTCTATCCCCCAGTGAGAGGGGAGTGTGTATGTGAGAGTGAATGTATGTGTGTTTGAAGAATTTAAAATATTAAAAACCCAACGTTAAAGAATCTACAGTCAACGAGTTGTTTCTAAAGCAGAGTCTCCGATGTAACCTTAGATGTTAAAGTGGCTTATGTAAATGAGGCAATAAAACATATACTATATACTGATAGAGAGAACCTAAATTCAACTATTTAGAACCTAAAAATCCGGGGCTTGGTGATAATAACTGAAATAATTTCATGCGCTTTAGAGACCTTACTTTCTTCTTAAGCACTCTTTTGACATTCTTTCATGCTCTTTCCGTTATTTTATTTATTTTCTTCTTCTTTTAGCTTAACGTTCTTTAACCTGATTTAGTCATATCGAACGATGAATGAAATTGGTGAAATGATTCTCAAATGATCTCGGCGTCCATGGATCTTAAAGTTATTCGACATTCGTCTTTCAGGTTAGGGCAAAGCTCCGGAAAATAAAAAAAGAACAACAACAACTTCCAGGTAACTTACTCTAAGCGAGGTTTGAACTCGCAAATTGTCGAATGTGAAGCAGACACGCTCCCTCATACTACTCAGGCGGGCTACTTTTCGTTATTGT
This sequence comes from Hymenopus coronatus, assembly GCA_030762935.1. Classification (NCBI taxonomy): domain Eukaryota; kingdom Metazoa; phylum Arthropoda; class Insecta; order Mantodea; family Hymenopodidae; genus Hymenopus; species Hymenopus coronatus. The sequence continues at coordinate 126,742,266 of CM060892.1, read as the reverse complement.
TTTAGTTCCAAACTCACTTTTTGACACCATGGACATACAACTTCCGGTTGTGTCTGTTCTCAGGTTAACGTTGAAGGAAATCAATGTGAAAAGATAAATCAGTTGACAGGACTGAAAGTGTTAATGCTTATGTTGGATCCGCCTTACATTACGTTATCTGAGACTGAAGACATTGAAGGCTATCAACTGATGTTCCGTGGAGTAATGCTTTCAAGTGACGGAGCCACTCTCTTTGCGTAAGCTTGCTAGGTGTATGGTGAAGTCTTCTGAACACAGATATTCAGATGATTACATAGAATTCCACTTGATTTCATTATTTGCCTATATTTTGTTAAAAGATACACATTTTGACTTTGACACCGAAGTATTTAGTATCATCCACCAATATCCTCAGGAGAGAATATCCGAAATTTAGATTTTCTCATTGATGTATAAAAAAAGTCGTACAGTTATTGGTGTGCAAGCTCCGAGAACCTGGGTTTCATTTAAAGACTCGCAAACTTTAGACGCTTTGGAGATGACATAGGACATTTTGAGAACTTTACTATGGGGTGACACGCTGGTTCTTTTCTAATAGGTAAAATTGTATAGTCTTGCCAGATAATTATATTATATTTTACAATCTTTGTATGATTGCAGTATAAAATAAACAGATTCCATAAGACTATTGCTCCATTCTGTTTTTAAAATTCATTTATTTAGATGAATCTCATCCACATTTGTAAGGAAGAAAACATCGCCTATATCTGCGGAAATATTTATTTCGTTCTAGTATCGAATAACTTAGACCTTAAAATCATTTTTACTTTCTCTACACGCACTATGTACATAGTGTATAGAGAAGGTATTGCACTCCACCCAAAAATTCGATACGGAAATTTCACCGGAAATATATGTTTTAGGGTCCCCTGTATAAAAAAAAAAGCATTTTCAGAAAAAGGTCCGTGTTTGTCCGTGTGTCTGTGAACACGATAAGTCAAAAACGAAAAGTCGCTAAAATACTAAACTTGGTATTTAAGTTTAGTATCTTCCAGAGATGCGACACGAAGAATTTGAGAAAAATCCCCCCACCCCAAACTATCCTTTACATGGAACTTTTTTCGAAAATTTTGATTTTCTTAAAAATGGCTGTAACGATTTTGATTAAAATATCGTATATTTAAGATGTTTACCTGACAAATAAAATGTATATCTTCAATTTTCTGGGAATAGCCTCGAAAGCTTACTTTATTCTGGATGAAATTTACGAAATTTTGCATAGCTCCTAAATTGTAAGAGATAAAAACTTACTACACAAAATATGTAGTGCACGTTAAAACACATGATTTATGTTATATACAATTTTTTTCATGGAGTTGATCATTTTTTAGATATTCATTGTTTTTTGTTTTTGCTATGAAAAACATACCTTTCTCATACAGGAATTTGCCAACTCTGTCCATGGAAACAAAGGAACTTCAGTCACATAGCAACCAACTTTTGACTATCACTTTTAACCTATGGTACTCCCTTATTTCTCATCTACTCACAAGGAAGCAAGTAGTAAACTATTTCTGCTATGTTTTTCTAGATTAACATGAAGTAAATAGAAGCATAAGCTTTTTAACAATAATTTGTTGCAGAGTTGTAGAGAAAGTCATGTGAATGGAACACATCAGATTTTTTTATTAGTGACCTTATCAGTTGCCAGGGTCATATCAGTGCTGCTTGTGTGCCGGAATTTCGCCCCGCATGAGCATTTTTCGTACATGTCAGATATCTACAACATGGAGCTTCCCTTTAAAGTAGTAGTAGAATCCTGTTCAGTCGTCGGGGGAAGCAAAAGGAATTAATTGAGACATACTATCGAATTCTGTTTTTTCGCCAACGGCTTTATCTCACCCCAACTTTCCTCTGCCATTACTGCTTTAGCTCGCACTGTGTTGTGCCAAGTGTCATCCTAAGTCTGGTTCTTCCCCTGTTTGAGCTTTGGGGATCCCATTCAAAGGCCATTCTTGTAATATTACCACTTTTCCTTTGTGGTGCGTGACCAATCCATCTCTACTTTCTGAACTTAATTTATTTGTTTATTTTGCTCTTATTTGCCTTATTCCACAAATCTATAATTTCTTCCGAGGCCACCAAATTCCTATAATATTTCTCAGGCACCTGTTTATAAAAACTTGCAGATTTCTTTCCGATTTCTGTTGTTGCTTTCCATGTTTCACACCCGGAGAAATGTGGGCCGTACGTTTGTGTTGAATAATCTTAGTTTGAGTTTTGAAGAAATTTATTTAGGTCGCCAAATAGATTTCATTTGTATGAAGGCGCATCTTGTCTTCTTATTTCTTTCATCAAAGCTCTTGTCTGTGCCTCCTTGCATTGAGATCACACTGCCCAGATATGAAAATTCTTGTACTTGTTCAGTTATTTCCTCTCCCAACACAAGATCAGAAACAACATTTATAGGTTTAAGCGCACTTAAAATGCATCGATCTGATTCGGATTTGAACCCGTGACCTTGGAATCAGAAGGCCAGCTTTAACTAACTGAGCCACCCAGGACGACATAAACTTTAAAAAATGTAATATTATAATTAGCTTTGTGGTCATGGGAGATTATTCCAAAACCTGAAAGAGTTACAGTGTTTAAGAGTACCATTACTTGCTGTTCATTCATCTGATGATTCTTATTCAGATAAATTAATAATTCAACTAATAAACTCATTAGTCCTTGTTAGCAATGTCAGGAGCACCCTGAACACGTTTTTAATATCTGATTTTCAGAAAAGTAAAGTTTCCTTTGCCAGAGTACTTATAACTTCGACACACCTAGGATTTCAGCAAACGACTTTAACTCGAAAACTGCTTAATTGCCACTCAGCAAGGGATGGCGGTCTGCAAAATATTAGTTGGAAATCATATTATTTATATCTATTTGCGTTTCATACGCAGGCTGTTTCTTGAACTCTGTATCTATAAATTGCTAATCTGCCTCTTGGACGCCACTCCCACATTCTTGAGCATGCACGGCAGCGCGTGACGGACAAGCAACATCGTGTTTCGTACACTCGCTCGGGCCTCATTGAAGAATTTCTGGGATTCTTGTGGGTGATTGAGGTTCCTGTTGATTGCTTTCCCCTTGATTTTCACACAGAATAAAGTAACAAAAAACTGCTTGTTGTAGTAAAGTTAGGCGCAGTCTCAGCAGATGCTGAACGAGAGCAAAAATAAACAGAAATACTTGATTAAGAGTACCAAAATAAATAAATAAACAAACAGTTTTTATACGAAGTATCCATTTATTCATTCCTATCCTGGATGTGATTGTCTGTTCATTTTATTTACCCTGAAGTATTTCACTCCTCTGGGTATAAACAAACGTTAAATGTTCTCACATAGAGTCCCGGGCTCTTCCCGATTGGGAGTGGTGATTTTTCTTTAATCTGATTATTCCGTGCCCTCTATAGAGCCTGGAAGTGTGGTTGTGGGAGTGAATGTGCATGTATGAAAAATCTGAGGTGTTCCATTCACATGACTTTCTCTACTTCTCTGCAACAAATTATTGTTAAAAAGCTTGTGCGTCTATTTAATCATGCTAATCGAGTAAAAATTAGCAGAAATACTCTTATTACTTGCTTCCTTGTAAGTAGAAGAGAAATAAGGGAGTACCATAGGTTAAAGTGATAGTCTAAGGCTGGTTGCTATGTCACTGAAGTTCCATTGTTTGTATGGACAGAAGTTGAGAAACTCCTGTATGAGAAACGTATAAGCTCCTTAAAGCTGAAACAAAAAACAAGAAATGTCTAAAAAACAATCAATTCCACGAAAAAAATGTGCATAACATAAATTGTGTGTTTTAACGTGCTCTGCATTTTTTGTGTCGTAAGTTTTTATCTATCTCTTACGGTTTAGCAGTTATGCAAAATTCCGTAAAATTCACTCAGAATAAAGTAGTCTTCAGAGGCTATTCCCAGAAAATTCAAAATATATATTTTATTTGTGAGGTAAATATTTTTAATATAGGATATTTTAATCAAAATCGTTAGAGCCATTTTTGAGAAAATCAAAATTTTCAAAAAATGTTCCATGTAAAGGGTAGTTTGGGGTGGAGGATTTTTCTCAAAGTCTTCATGTTGCATCTTTGGAAGATACTAAACTTAAATACCAAGTTTGGTATTTTACCGACTTTTCGTTTTTGAGTTATCGTGTTCACAGGCACACGGACACACGGACACGCACACACACGGACCTTTTTCTGAAAATACGTTTTTTGGATACAGGGGACCCTAAAACATATATGTATTTCCGGTGAAATCTCGGTATCGAATTTTTTGGTGGAGTGCAATATCTTCTCTATACACTATGTACATAGTACGTATAGAGAAAGTAAAAAATAGGTGAAAAACGACAAAAACCTACAATAAACTAACTCATCCCTGGGAGGATAAGTATAGCTGGATCGAAGTGTTAGTGTACTTGTTCGGCATGTAAAGTACACCATTGGTGGAGGTAGTCAATTGAAAGGCGAGTGACGAAATACATACCAAAATATGTCTTGCAGTCTTTCTTCCTCAAATGAAATTACAAATCTTTTCACGGGCATACAATAGAACGCTGATAGCTTTTTTCGACACAAATGTATCAACGTCAGGCTTAATGGTAGACACAGACAGGCGCAGTATTGATAGAAGAGAACTTCATATAAACTGAAGCGTTATCACTCTTAATGTGGTTCAATTTTTATAATCATACCTATGAGTTTAGCTTTCCCATGCTGATTAACACGAACAGAATTAAAATATCGTCTGAGGTTATAATTTTTCACGTAGCATAATTGTTTATTACACAATAAACATTCAGCTGTTTACCATTCTGAACGTATAAATAATAAATGTGTTATTCTACGCGAAATTTGTATCTAACATTCCTGTGTGCTATTCTCAGTGAAACATCACTGTCTGTAAACGGGCACAGTGGAGTGGGTAAGGAAGGGTTGACAATGATTGTGCATAAATATGAGCGAGCTCCCCAGCCATGATCTAACTAAAAGTTCAAGGAGTAAAACTATCAAATGTTTCAATCAAAACCTCCGATACGACCACAGCAGTTAAAGGAGGATAATATAGAAACGAACAAAAGAGTGAAATGGGCTGCAAATTCTCACTGTCTTTTTTTATTAGTAACAGAAGATTGAAATCTTCTGTTGCTAGTAATCTCCAAGTAGTATCTGAGAATCTCAAATATCATAATTTTGGACTTTGATTTTTGTACCGCCCGTTGTCTCTTCTCAGAAATGTCTAAAATAAGGTCTGATTCATTAAGGTTAAGTTGCTTACTATTTCATTTTTAAACTTTGCTTAAAAGAATGCGCCTCTTTATCACAATGCCGTGGTCTTTGATTGAAGGTCCATATTTAAGAAATGTTCCAAGAAATGCCATGACGTAAGATAAGGTTTACTTCTCGCATTTAGATTGACATTTACGCTTATTTAATTTTCCGTATAACTCCATATTTTACCATTTTAATACGGCTCTTACAAATAAATTTAGAACTTAGAAATGTTCATAAAGTGGCAAAGAAGTTTATCCAGGCTTATTCAAATGAAAAGCTAGCGTTTTAACCACGTAATGCTGTATTAAACACAGGATTATTAACTTATGGCTTAATAATTCAAGAATAGTAATTTAAAGATCTCCAAGAAAGGATTTGAGAGATGGTTTTAGTAGATTGCTACCCAGCTAAATTTACAGGGTACGGATATTTTGGTCGCTAGGCTTTTAGTAATACTTTCATATTTATATATGGGCGAAGTAGCGTAAGATATTTCAAAACAATACTGTTTATGTGTTGGTATAATTAACTGCTAATTTGGATAAACAGTGTGAATAGGAATATATTTTCACCAAATATAACGTAACCCTTCAGCATTTTAAACATATGTTGATTTGACTACACTAGGCTGTCCCAACTTGGGAATGCGCCAGAGAGTAGCAGAGTACTCGCGACTCGCAGGAATCTGCATGCAGCATGCAATACAGCTTGAAATTGAGGGTAAGCTGTAATCGCGGCTGAATGAAGTGCCAGGAAGCTCAAGCCTGTGATATTATCTTCGCCCAGTAATTTATTGACTATCATCCATTCACGCTTCCCGTCCAGCCGGGCTCCAAAAAGCTTTGCTGCGTACGCGCGAGTACTCTGACTTAGTCGAGTAGAATTTAAACACCATTATCAAGACTATTGTTATAGTGAAATTTCTGGCAAACGTCGACATATAGGCATTCCACATGAAACTCTACCCCAAGCATAACATGCGGTAACGTACTATTACTTTCAGTTCATTATAAATTTACTGGTAAGCAGGATTCTTCTCAACTAAAAATGTGATAAAATTCTTGTAGTTTACTGTCAGTAATTCTTAGTTCACTATAATGATTATATTTAACATTCATATATTTTGAGAGATTTTTACTATCTATAACTTGCCTATTTTTATGGCTATATGTTATTTTAGATCTTTAAGAATGGAGCTTAGGGTTATGAAATTCGAATTTTCATAACCAAAACAGTTTTCTACTCTAAAATCTGTAACTACATTTACTAATACTAAGGTGTACATAAGCACAAAGAACACACAATAACAATTTATATATAATGAAAACTCAGTATTGAAGAAATGATACGGAATTTCTACATACTTTTGACTGGAACCGGCAACATAAAGTTAGGTTTTTGTTGGTACACACAAGAAGATAACCATTATCTTTAGTCAGTTGGGGAATGTTTCGGGTGTCTTAAACACAGAACTGTGCTGCATTCGAAAAATGTGTATCAGTGACAACACCACTATTTTCGCCAGCTTCACCACTTCGTGATACAAGCATAAATCACGTATCTCTGAGAAAAAAACGTGCTTATGGTTTCCGATTCTGACATATTCTAGGGAATTTCATTGATCGTGAGGTATCTGCACTGTACTATACCTTTCTTGAATCAAAGAAACATAAAGTTAGCAACCATTCTGTATCCAAAATGTTTTTCCGAGAACTTTCCTGCCAACTTGCCGAGAACTATTCCGCATTTTGGTTATACGTTGGCTTGGCACCAGCTTACTTTCATTTGTTTCTCCGTTTGAAAATGTCTCATTGACGAGTATTTTGTTGACGATCAGAATAATAATGATGTTATAAGTAGTGAAGCATCACTAAGAAAATGTATTTAATTTTAACAGTTCCACTTCACTCATAAATAAATAATGTTATAACGAATGACATTTGCAAGTATGCAGATTCCAAGAATTAGTATTCTTCTCTTTTAATGAGTTCCTCTTTTGGATACAATTTCTATTTTAACAGAGATGGTGCTTGCTGTTTTTGAAACTGTTTATGACAGAATTGCACAGCATGTTTCAGTGTTGTTTTGTAACCTAATTACAGATACTAGTACCTAACAAAAGAACCAAGAAGAAAAGTTCATTAAACCTGATTCAGCACATCGTCTAGTTGATTCTTCCATTTAGCACTAAATTCCTTTGTGCACTAAGTTGTCCGTCCTTTACTTAAGGTGATGTACTCATATATATAAAATTTGACTAATTGTGAAAAATTAAAAAAATATATATTTTTCATAATAAAAGAATATGAATTGTAAAGTTTAAGAAAATATATCGTTTTGCCTTCTTGGTATTCGTTAAATACCCATTAACTGAAGCTATAAATGTACAGGCGCATGCTTATTGATACGAACTCCCAAATGTAATCCTTATTTTCCGGTAAACTTTTTACCAACATGTTTCCATACTCATAATGCTCCACACATGACATTTTTCGTTCATTTATTTCACAGTTTTTAAACTACCTCTTAAAAGTAAATTAAAGAAAATAATCATATGTTTTCTCGAAATAATACTTCAATTTTGAGGAATAAAATATTAACATTTTTAAGAGTACGAATACTAATAATTGTCTAAGCCAATTAGGGCCAATATAAAACTGTACAATATGACAGATCTATTTATAAACTAATTTTTCAGTAAAACTGAATTTGTATGTGAATATTTTTAAAAATCTATCACGTGGCTCGTGTTTATTAGAACAGCGAATTTAGACAGTAAAACATTATTATTTAAACAATATAAAAGCTAGAATTTTGATATATGGCAAAATTAACACTATTATTATGTACCTGTTATAAGTTGTATAAATGTCAATAAGATATATTACGTATCGTGTGCATTTCTCAATTTCACAAATGCAGCGCTTTAAAACCCTCTTTTGGTCTAGTGAAATATTCCCGTTATGAAAGTTCTGAAAACGTATAAAATAGGATGAATGCTTTTGTTTGTACCTACACTACAGTTGTATCTACAATTACGAAATACTTGACTTGGCAACAATAATGTTATAAACACACAAGGTTGTATAAAAACGTTGAGTTATGGAATACAATGACCAAGGGAAGAGTCCACTGAAAATCCGAAGTTTTGGACCAAATGTGTGATTTTTTTATTACGAAAAATGCCCTTTTTTATTTCTGTTTGAAAGTAGCATTAGTTTTCAATCTGCGCGTTTTTAAATTGTGTGAGTGGCCATTTAAATATAAAAGTGCAAGGTATTTATTATGGTGAGCGCATCCTATTCAGTTCCGAGTCCTAAAACTACATTTTTCTTCACGTAAAAAGTCGCTTGCGCAGTAATTTTGGCCTAGTTCTTATGTAATTTAGAATATGCACAATTTAGGAATATTTTTTTTTAATTTAATCTGGATTTTCATGAGAATTAGTTAGTTGGGCACTTATGTGGCAGCAAATAAGTGTTATAAGTATATTTTTAAATTAAAAAATTGCAGTTACACAAAAATGCCTGTATCTTTTGCTTTCATTATACAACAAGTCCAACCAAACATTATGTGGATACATGTTAAGAATATGTTTACCGAGGATAAATTAATTAAAATTAAAACAAGAAGCATTTTATATAAATGAATGAAACTTTAATTCAAGTTAATAAATTCAAAACTAATTTTAGTAGAATGTTGAAATTTTGCAGATAGACTACTATCAGTAAGAGAAATAAATATACAGAATTTCAGGTGCCTGTTTTTTAAAATATGGTATTAAGAATTTTCATTTTGCTGTCACTTAAAAACTAGCCTTGGAACTGGGGCCAATGAGTTTTTCATTGTCTTCAGCATAATGTTAGAAAGACACATTTTAATCAAGGAGCTCATTAAATAACCATGAAAAGCGATTAATTTAATTCGCTGTTCATGAACGAATTATCTCTTTTATCTCACATGTTTTAGTTATTTTTGGGAATCCCTAAACAACTTCAAATAATTGGACACGTTTTCTAAAATGTTTCACCAACTTGTTCAACCACATCCTGCTGGAGGTCAGGGTGACCATCGTGTTCATACTGGCGGATTCGAGAGGCCATGATATCGATGCTAAGGTCACGACTGTCGCTCTATAACAATGCGATTAGGATTGTTTGTTTCGTTATGGTGGACCAGGCTCAAGGTTTTGGATGCTGTGGAGTCATCTCGTGCACGTGGGCGGCCAAGCTGATGGATGTCTCCCTAGTGACGTCACCTCCCAGGTGAAACAGATTTTGCGAGCGGTGATGTAATTTTGGTTCTCAGAGTCGCACACAGGAGTTCGCCGAACATTGTGTTCTCTGTCAGTGACAATTCTTATTATATGAGTGCAGCAGACACGCCTTACTTATATGGCAAGCTTAGGAAGGAAAATGAACAAACAATATTGCAGTGTCATAATCAATGAGTTCACCTACCGTTAATATCATAGCTTTGAAACATTGTGGATAACATCAAGGATAAAATATGTGATATTTCATACTGCATCATTTCTTTTTATGCTTACTTGCAATCAGGCAATTTGCGCAGCTTGGACATCCTATCAGAACAACCTTCAGTGATTTTTCCGTTGTAACCGATTCAGGCTTTGCTGATATAAATAAAAGAAGTAATAACATTTCAATGATTCTATGGAAAGAATGAGTAAATTATAAATTGTTCATCAAAAACAGTGATGAGCCATTCCCATACAAAATCTGCCACTCACGAGTAGAAACATAGTGTAAGAAAGGAGTGCTGATGATTTAGAAACGAAGGATCGACTTTTTGAAATATTTGTAAACTTGTTTTAACTGCCAAGGTCATACTGGCGGTCTTGACATTAGAAACAATATCTGGTTTTGATTTGTTTACTTTCTTTCTTTACTCGGCACGCATGTAAGGTATTCAGGATAGAGGCTCTTGATTAGAGAAAAGCCAGGATGAGTGATCAACCCGATACCTGGTACCTGGTATGAGCGTGAAGAAGTGGATGAAGGAAAAATGATAATAGAGCAATAGGTGAAATGAATGGCGGGGGAAGAGGAGAACCTGAAAACATCCCCCCAGACACCTTTGTCCACCAAAAATCCCACTTGCGGTCCCCTAGGATCGAACCCGGGTCTAGCTGAGTAGCGAGCGGTAATAACCATTAGGCCTCGGCGCCGCCCCTATTTTGTTTGCATTAGCCTAAATAAATATTGTTGGAATTTCTTTAAACTTTGATACACACACTAATCACTCTCATATTCATACTTCCCAAACTGAATCATAAGTTGAGCCGATAATGAGAAGCTTGGCACCAGTTTCAGGAGCAACTGTGTATGATTTTATTTATTTTTGTAGTGTGGTTTCAGGTCCCACCAGCATGATCAAAAAGTCCTGAAGAATTAAATGCCTGATTAGTATAGTTGCTGCGTTGCCTGTGTTAACGTTCGGTTGTTTGATGGATGACTGGTACTCGTATCGCGTTCCGTAGCAGTGGTGCGGTAGATGCACATAGGCAGTCACTTCACGTGGTGTTGAAACGCAGCTGTCTCTACATAGCAGATACGTTACTTGGTTACAAGAGGAATGCCATTTAACATACGCTAAATGAGGTCACTGACGCCTTCCCACACCTTACATACGACTTCTGAAACAGTAGCGGAGTCTAAGTCCAGCTGTCTCATAACAGGTACGCTACCATTGGTTACTTCATTGGACGAACATTAAACGGTAGCTGAATCTATCTCCATGAGGAGTCTGTCCAGCTGCCTCATAAGTATCGCTACCATTGGTTACAAGAACACCTCCGTTAGACAAACACTAAATAGGTTCACTGATGACATCTCCTACCCTTTCAGGGCTTGCACTAAGCATAAGAATAAATTGTTGCCCCTTCAGGTATATTCATTGCATCGCATATGAGTTTTGTGAACTGTTAATGACAAATATACTAATAAGGTTAGAAATTGCTTTCGTTTACTCGTGTTAAGCTCTGGTTACATTCGTGATTAGCACTGACCGTGATCCCTTTCGAATGTCAGCTTCAAATGTACCACTTTGGTCTAATTTTAGATTACATAGACTTTTAATACAGCTATTTTTCCATTACAAGCTAGTCATAAGCATAACCGTATACCAGGTGGCCCAGCTGCCCCTATTTGCGTATACAGATATCCCTTCGGTGTTAAAAGAGTTGCAGAACTTAACGGAGCTATTTCAAGTTAAAACTGGTCAGTGTAGAACCGGCGAAGAGTGAACTTCGCTTTACCCCTGCCAATGAGCGTAACCCACTCACATCTCCGCTGATAAGCAAAGGGGCAAAAATAAAGGTCGCTCACCCAGCTCAGCTAGCTCAGCTACTTAGTTTAATTTGTTATAGTCCCGCTGAGTTCTGCAACTAATTTAAAGCACGAAGGGATTCGTTGTATAAGGGACAGTCTAATAAATATTTGCAGTTTCCATTTGCAAAATCTACAAAAAGTATGAATTATTTACTGTGAATATAATTACGGTTGTTGGCAGAAATATGGATGTATGATTTTGAGGCAGTACTAGGGAATGCAAGAAGAGGTAAATAATTAATAAGCAAGATAATGTAAATAAATATATGTAATACTGAAATGAGATTATATTATTAGAGGATGTTAGCATAACTTAGTTATAAGAGAGTCGTGATAGCTGAAAGTGTACATGGGTCATAAAAGAGAACTCTTTCGCAAAGTTTTTGTGAACAATAGCCAGAGAATTGGAGTGAAACATATAAAAGAAAGTCCTTGAGCTAAAAAGACAAAATAAGCTTTAAGGAGTGGTAAGATTGTGAAAGTTGTTGAAAAATTACTGGGAGCTAGCAGCCTAATTGAAATAGTAAGATAGTTTCTATTAGCTCGTGAAGAGACGCTACTGGGAGCGGGAAAAACAAGCCGCTTAGAGCACTGTTTTAATGCTTGGGCAGAACAAGGGTGTTCGATATAGACAGGGTTACTACAAAAGAAAAAGACAACTTCAACTGCCTGTAAAACAAAAACTATTAGAGATAGCAACCTAATTATTTTTTAGGTATGTTGAGAAACTCTCAAGTTTCGTTTGTTACTATTGGTAACGCCACCGACTAGACAGTCAATCTACGACTAGTATAGAAAATTCGAGACAACGGGATGTTTGTGCAAAAGGGAAGAGTTCGGGAAGACCAAGAGTTTCGGAAGAAAAAACGTTGAACGTGTTCGTTCTGTCTACATAAGAAGCCCACAGAAATCGACATCTAGGGTAAGCATGCAATTACAAAATCCACAGCAAACTGTATGGAAAATCTTGCGGAAGCCAGATGTTGCAGTTTCTGAGTGAAGAAGGTCATATGGCGTGACTTTTGCATCGACATGTTGCGACATGATGAAGACATGCTGGTTTTTTGTGAGCGCATCATTTCATTTTTGTGGTAACGTTTTCTAAAATGTCGTTGGACAACAGTTGCTGATTGCGTTCTAGCAAATTCCAACAAGCAATATGCCTTTTCCACAGGATTTTCCGCCATTTCAGCTTCTGCAACAACAAACAAAACACTACAGCGTTACCAATAGTAACAAACGAAACTTTGAGAGTTTCTCAACATAGCTCCAAAATAATTAGGTTGCTATCTCTAATAGTTTTTGTTTTACAGGCAGTTGAAGTTGTCTATTTCTTTTGTAGTAACCCTGTATATTCTACACTTTTAAGATATGCAAGTTCACACACAGTTCGTCCTCCGTACAAGTCAGTTCGTCGTCATTTAGTGTACCGCTTAGTTCTCTTTAGGTATCAGTACAGTACCACTAGTACTTCGGTCCTATATGATTATTATTATTATTATTGTTATTTCTGTAAGAAATGTGATACGCGAAATCTAAGTTTCATTTGTAAGCGAACGCGTATAATACAGTTTCAGCTATTTCAGAGAGTTAGAAAGTGTATATAAATTGTGAATATTCGGGTAACAGTTTAAATAAAATAGTCAAAGTAAAAGTTACAAATGTGCTATCTCGTAATAGTCCCTTTTACCATTCACACCCTGTAAAGAGATACTTGCTCGACTGAAGAGCCCACTAGCAGCAGCAAATATGAATTATATATTAAAAACATAATTAATAATAAAAATAATCAGAGATAACGTGAAGTAAGTGTGCTTATCGCAATTTTTGTGACAAAACATAGCTCAGCTTGTGTGCTTATAAAACCGCATCAAAGGTAAAGAAAAAGAGTGTGCACGTATTTGTGGTCTATGTTTGATAGCATTACAATTTACTAACATGTAGTATTATATGCTGCATTATATAACACGAGTATCGTTTGTGAAGGATGTATTGAGTAAAAAAGACAAAGGCCTGCCCTTCCAAAATAATCTCATTTGCCCATAATTCATTTTAAAGAATCTTACAAAACTTTAGTTTGTTTATCTACTTTAATATTATTTTAAAATTACATATTTCGTTTGTTAAAATGTATTTTAGAAACTTAGGAACTTAAAATCTAATTTTAAGTTCCTAAAATTATATGTTAAACACCTAAAATAAATTCTATAAAACCTATTTCAGGTACCTAAAAGAGTTTTGAATCAGCTAAAAATCCAGGGTTAGTGATCAGATGGTATACAGCAACAACGTTATTCCGATCATTTCCGCCAGCCAAAGTTTCTATCTTAAGCCAGAATATGTGAGCATCATATGTCTCCAATAAGAGGAGTTTTGCATATGAATGAGTCATAGCACTTTTGGCACTGAATAATGTGCATGCCAAGTATTATTTTCCTCGTCTCTGAGTGTCCTAGATCACATACATCACTTGCAAGCAAATAATATTATTAATAGCACAGTAGCTTAATGGTTAGCACAATTGCACGAAGAGCGGGAGCACCGTGTTCAAATACCGAATGTGACATTGAATTTTTAGCTTATTGTAACAGTTAAACTCATGCCCTTGGTAAGGCGTTAACATAACAGCATTACTAACAAGCATAAAACTGAGGAATAGTTGCATAACTATGTGAGTATCACCCGGTTAATAAGTACCTATGATAACAAGTCGCCATTATTGGTGAAGTTAGGAGACCTACCGGCTTGTTGAACCTGATAAAAAACAGAATCAGTTGGAAGCTAGCATAGCTCAATGGCTACAGCAACCGCTTGTACTGCCTTGTGACTATCTTGTAAACGTATCCAGATGTTTTGACTCACACCCACAACGGCAACATGTGATTTACCTCACACGCCTTCATAATTTTGTAGAACACATTAGGAAATTATCTTGGACCGCTTATTTAAATGAGGGGCATCTCTATAACTATCATCTGTTTTTTGTTGTGTTTCATTTGAAATAAAATATTAATTGCTTATAGAATAAAATCTGAGTTGACAAACGTTCTTATGCTCAGTTCAGATAATATATTTATTTTATAATTACTATTGAATTCTCAACAACAATTAGCAAACTGCTTGCAGCTTTTTACGTACGTGAAGTTAATATCTTCAACACTGTGTATGAAATAAGAAAGTATGTTTAAGGTAATTATAATGTTATTGATGATCACATCGTGATCTTATAACCTAATCCATTCTGAAATATTTATTTAATGTAAATTTTTGGTTATCGTGAAAGATGCGTTGTATTATAAATATTTACAATTATTTTATAACATAAAATAATTTACAAATTAACGAGATTCTATCATAAATACCATGTAGATGATGACACGAGAACGGTGTTCGCCCAATCAACGACTTCAGTACTATTTGAATGGAAAGTGACAATTGACTATGCTGCTTAGAAATTAATAATTACTGTTTTCTCTTTTAAATGATGTTGCATTATTTGTTTTATTTCCATCAACTCTGTTATGATTGTACTAAAAAGCGAGAAAACCTATATTTGCCTTTAATTATAGTTTCAAAGTTCTGTAACCACAACCTCCTCATAGTACATGGTACATAAGTAGAGAAAGTACTGCATTCCATCCAAAAATATTTTTCTGGAAATATTCGTTTAAGGTCCCCTGTGTCATAAACAAAAAATGTTATGCCGGCATGTTGCCATGCTAGCTCAGTGGTAGAGCAACCGGCTAGAGATCGGGAGATCCGTGGTTCAAATCCCGGCTATGGCATTGAATTTTTCAGTCTGACTCTACCTATCCAACTCCTGTCCTTCACACGGCTATATGTAAAGAATCTGATGTGTTCCATTCACATGACCTTCTCTACATCACTGCAACAAATTATTCTATTTACTTCATCTAATCGAGAAAAAATTAGCAGAAATAGTATTATTACTTGCTTCCTTGTTAGTAGAAGCGAAATAAGGGGGCACCATAGATTAAAGTGATATCTAAAAGCTGGTTGCTATGTGATTGAAGCTCCTTTGTTTGTATGGACACGAGTTCACAAAGTCCTGAATGAGAAAAGTATAAGTTTTTTATAGCTGAAACCAAAAACAACGAATATCTCAAAAACAATCAACTCCACGAAAAAAAAAATGTACGAGTATATAATGTAAATTGTGTGTTTTAAAGTGCTCTACAGGTGTTGTGTGGTAAGTTTTTGTCCATCGCTTAAGGTTTAGCAGTTATGCAAAATTCCGTAATATTTGACCCAGAATAAAGTAGTCTTCAGAGGCTATTCCCAGAAAATTCAAAATATACATTTTATTTGTCAGATAAATACCTTTAATATACGATAGTTTAATCAAGATCGTTAGAACCATTTTTTAGAAAATAAAAATTTTCGAAAAAAGTTCCATGTAAAGGGTAGTTTGGGGAGGGGGGATTTTTCTCAAAAGCTTCGTGTCGCATCCCTGGAAGATACTAAACTTAAATATTAAGTTTGGTATTTTACCGACTTTTCGTTTTTGAGTAATCGTGTTCACAGATACACGGACACACTGACACACGGACACACGGACACACACACGGACCTTTTTCTGAAAATACTTTATTTGGATACAGGGGACCCTAAAACACATATTTCCGGTGAAATCTCAGTATCGAATTTTTTGGTAGAGTGCAATACTTTCTCTATACACTATGTACATAGTACGTGTAGAGAAAGTAAAAACAGTTATTCCATACAAATTGACCACAATAGTTGACCATACTATGAATCCTGGGTCTAAAGTACTTACAGCATTGTAACTCGCCATTGGGGTAATAATTTGAGATCACCTTGTGGTTTACCGGGAAACATGTGTCAGTTGAGAAATTCAATGCTATGCCGGCATGCTGCCATGTTAGCTCAGTGGCAGAGCAACCGGCTAGAGATCGGGAGATCCGTGGTTCAAATTCCGGCTATAGCATTGAATTTTTCAGTCTGACGCTATCCAACTCCTGTCCTTCACACGGCTATGTGCAAAAAAACAGTTATTCCATAAAAAAGAATTAGAAAAAGGCTCGTAAATGTGTGTGTGTGTGCGCGCGCGCGCGCACGCGTTCCGTGTGTATGTGAACACGATAACTCAAAAACAAAAATTTGGTGAATACCAAGGATGCATCAAAAGATACCCAAGAACATCCATCCATCCCGAACTACCCTTTACATGGATATTTTTTCGAAAATTTTGAATTCTCAAAAATGGCTCTAACGACTTTGATCAAAGTACTCTATGTTAAAGATATGTGTATGACAAAAGAAATTTACATCTTGAATTCTTTAGGAATAACCTCTGAAGTGCTCTTCATTCAGAATGACTTTTGCATAACTGGTTAGTGCTGTAAGAGAGAGACCAAAAGTCTAGATCTAGTCAATTACATTTATACAATTTATGTCATATACATTTTTTGTGAGGTTGACCATTTCTGAGATATTCCTTGGTTTCAGTTTTAAAATACTTAAACTTTTCTCATACGGGAATGTGTAAACTCCCAGTGATGCAAAAGAACTGAATCTCAATCACATAGCAGCGAGCTTTTAAAATATTTGACTATCGGTTTAGCCTAGTTCCCCTCTATTTATAAGGAACTACATAAGGAATAAGACTATTTCTGCTAATGTTTATCTTGATGAGCATCAATTGGATAAACAAAAAATCTGTGTTACACTCACATGACTTTCTCTCTACTCTATGAACTTCTTACAAAAGATTCTTCTTCTTTCTACACAATGCTAATTGAGATAAACATTATCAGGGTGTTCTTATTAGTTAGTTCCTTATAAGTAGAAGGAAACTAAAGAAATGCACTAGGCTAAAGTGTTAGTCAAATGTTTTAAAAACTGTCGTTATACGATTGTAATTGCAAATCGCTTCTTTGCTTGGCCAGGAGTAGAACAAAAGAAATACGGACACTTCCTGTCTGAGGAAAAGTATAAGTACTTTACAATTGAAACCATTATCAAGGAATATCTCGTAAACGGTTAGCTCCACAACAAAAACGTAAAGGACATACATTGTGTGCTTTGATGAGATCTACAGTTTTTGTATAGTACATTTTTGTCTATCTCTTACGGTTTAGCAGTTAAGCAAAATTCGGCAAAATTCATCCAGAATAAAGAAGTGTTCGGAGGCTATTCCCAGAAAATTCAAGATATACATTATATTTGTGATCTAAATATCTTTAATACGCCGTATTTTAATAAAAATCTTTAGAGACATTTTTGAGAAAAACAAAATTTTCAAAAAATGTTCCATGTAAAGGGAAGTTTGGGGTTAGGGGATTTTCTTGTGTTGCATCTTTCTAAGATATAAAACCTAAATACCAAGTTTGGTATTTAACGGTCTCTTCCTTTTTGAGCTATGTTGCCACAGGCACACACGGACCTTTTTCTAAAAATCCTATTTTTGGACTTAGGGAACCCCAAAACATATATTTCTGGTGAAATCTTGACATCGAATTTTTGGGTGGAATACAATACCTTCTCTATCCACTATGTACATAGAATATTGGGGCTAGAGAAGATAATAAAAGGTTTTAAGAATAATTTGTTACAGCGAGGAGAGAAAGTCATGTGAATGGAACACATATGTTTTATTCACGTAGTTCAATTTCGACCATGCTTGGATAAAACTAATAAGTTGAAAGAAATCCTTGTGGAAAATAAAGTAAGTACTTCAGACAATTCGAAACCACCACAAAATCCGCATACCTTTGAGTGCGTTGTTCTCTTGTTCCACTTATGAGAAGGTAAAATAATCCAACGTAGCAATAAAATTGCCAAAGGTATCGAAAGTTGTCTGCAGCGCTTAATGATGTAACTAGACACTCTCGCCTCTTGACACTGAGGTCCCTATTGCGTTGCATTCCTCCTGTATTTCCATTCTCGTTTCTCTTCAGAATCCTTAGTGTATTGTCATGCTAAACTAAAATCTGATGTGTTCCATTCACATGACTTTCTCCAC
This sequence comes from Hymenopus coronatus, assembly GCA_030762935.1. Taxonomy (NCBI): domain Eukaryota; kingdom Metazoa; phylum Arthropoda; class Insecta; order Mantodea; family Hymenopodidae; genus Hymenopus; species Hymenopus coronatus. Next base: position 126,723,597 of record CM060892.1, on the reverse strand, counting down.
CCGTTCTGCAAACACACTACTCTTACAAAAGAGTATTCTTTTATCTACATCCTACTAATCGATATAATGGTCTTACTACTTGGATTCCTTTTAAGCAGAAGGGAATGTGGGAATATACTAGGCTAAAGCGGTAGTCATATCTTTGAAAAGCTGGTCACTACGTGAACAATTGAAGTTCGCTTTGTAAAGCCCAGTAAAGAAAATAGAGAAAGGTAACTGTTCGAGAAAACTTGCGTAGTTCAAAATTAAAATCAAAAATAAGAATATCTTATAAACGCCAAACTCTACAATAAAAATGCATATGTTGTGTGTTTTAAGGACATTACATTTTTATGGAGTAAGTGTTTGTCTTTTTCTTATGGTTTACTAGTTAAGCAAAATTCATCCGGCATGATGTCAATAGAAGCCATTTCCCAAAAAATAAAGATATACATTTTATTTGCGATGTAAATATATATATTATACGGTTAGTTAATCACAGACGCGCACGGACCTTTTTCTAAAAATGTTTTTTTACTTTCTCTATCCCGCATGCACAATGTACATAGTGGATAGAGACGGTATTGTATTCCACCCAAAAATTCGATGTCAAGATTTCACCAGAAATATATATTTTGGGATCCCGTGAGTCAGAAAAAGTATTTTGAGAAAAAGATCCGTGTGTCTCTGTCTGGCTGTGGACAGCATAGCTCAAAAACGGAATGACTGCTAAATACCAAACTTGGTATTTAGGTTTGGTAACTTCCAAAGATGCGACACGAAGATTTTCAAGAATCAAACTACCCTTTACATGGAAAAATTTTCGAAAATTTTGATTTTCTAAAATCAATGGCTCTAACGATTTTGATTAAAGATAATTGCCCAACAAATAAAATGTATATCTTGAATTCTCTGGGAATAGCCTCTGAAGACCTCTTTATTCTGGTTGAATTTTGCCGAATTTTGTTTAACAGCTAAACCGTAAGAGATAGACAAAAACGTACTGCACAAAAAATGTAGATCTCAACAAAACACACAATTTATGTCCTTTGCGTTTTTGTTGTGGAGGTAATCGCAATTCCGAGATATTCCTTATTATTGATTTCAACTGTAAAGTACTTATACTTTTCTCAGACAGGAAGTGTCCATTTTTCTTTTATTCTACTCCTGGCCAAGCAGAGAAGCGATTTACATTGACAACAGCATAACGATAGCTTTTAAAACATTTGACTATCAGTTTAGCCCATTCCCTTAATTCCCTTCTACTTATAAGGAACTAAGTAATAAGAACATTCTGTTAATATTTATCTCGATTAGCATGCTGTAGAACGAATAATAATCTTGTGTAACAAGTTTTTAGAACAGCTAAAGAAAGTCATGTGAGTGTAACACATAAGATGTTTATACTCAGGGACCTCAAAACGTATATTTCTGTTGAAATCTCGGTATCAAATTTATGAGTGGAATTCAACACCTGCTAAATAAATTGTTCTGGCAATTACCATGGGCGGAAGCGGATGTATAAAACTCTCACAAACCCAAGAATATAATTGATCTATTGTTTGCAACTGATAAAATATATAATTGTGCATTAATGTGCTACAGATAAAAGCTTATGGAGCTTTGCTTCTTGGTGCCGCTGTCATTGAATTTTGCTTGTGATTCCTTTCCGCCAAATTTCATGAATGTCGATGGAATTTCTTTAATTGTTTTCGAAGTGTATGAAAATTAGATATCCGGAGCCATGTCTATTTTAACTGTAATGTTATTTAACCTTATAGATCATATCGGACGATGATTGAAATGGGTGAAATTGTGCTCAAATGAGCCCGGGATCCACGGAGCTTAAATTTACCCAATTTGCTTCTTCTCAGGATAGGGGAATCCCCTGGAAAAACCTTACAGGTAGCTCACCCTGAATGAGATTTGAACTCGGCATGTCTTGAATGTGAGCCAGACATGCTACCCCTACACTACATAGGCGGGCAGGCGTCTTATTCTAAGTAAGCCTTATAAATGTCACCGAAAATCGTAGAAGTAGTTTTAAGATCCGGAACTTAAGGACAAAACACCTACAAACATATAGCACGGATAACCCAGAAAATTTCAAATAATGATTTCTTTCACTAAAACATGTCAATAAGGATAAGTTTTGCCCGCCTGGGTAGCGTGTCTGCCTCATACTTAACAGGTCGTGAGTTCGAATCTCGCTTAGGGTGAGCTACCCGGATAAGGTTTTTTTCGGGGTTTTCCCTTATCCTGAGAAGACGAATGTCAAGTAACTTTGAGCATCATTTCACCAATTTCATTCATCGTCCGATATGCCCAACTAGGTTAAAGGACGTTAAGCTAAAAAAAAAAAAATGATGAGTTCCGGTATGCATAATTTATTCCACCTTTATTCTACATGTTGAATGAAATATAGTTTAAATGGAACAGTGTAGTTAAATTAAAGATGTTCACACAAAATTCAAATTGTATATGGATTTAAAGAATCGGGCAACGATTTTCTCAATCGGGTCCACATAAGAAAGAGAAAAGATGTCAGAAAAATGTAAGTCCAAAGTTACGACACTTGCTGCTATCATTATGAACAAAGGTAGGTAATTTCTAACTACTCAAAGACGTGAACAAAAACAACATACATTATAAGTGAACACTTTTCATTTGTTCTGCACGCATATCGAGTTATATTAAAAACTACAGCTATTACTTAGTGCCGCTTGAGTGCTTTATACAAGCTTACAAATACTTTTCTAGCAGAATGTAAGATGTAATTTACACTCGGGTCGCCTCAGGTCTCGTGACGTAATTGCCCTTCATTCCATGAACGCGGGTTCAGATCCCAGTTTGATAATACATATTTCATTTATTTAGAATCTGTGTTGTTACAGCGTTAACTAAAACTGTGTTCTTCTTGAGATGGATGATACTCCTGATATATCTAGAGCTACAGTTCCCAAGGTTCTTCCATCTATGCAACATAACATTTCCTAAAGCTAAATGAAAAAAGAGGCATCAATTCCAACTGTTCTGTTTCATTGTTGAATTTTCTTGTTACAAACGCATCACAGCATATACTACGAACTTTATTATTATTCACAGAATTTTCTCCTGCCGAGCAATTATTTTGAGTTCTAAAGGTGGGATTTAATTTCTGCCTTTGGGCGTGAGTGTAACCAGTGGCAGTAAACTTTCTGCCTTACCATTCAGATCATAATGACAAATTTTAGTGATAGCTAAACTTTATGAACTCGTTAACAAACATTTCCGAGTCAATGAAAGAGTCTGTTGATGAAACAAATAATTTGTAACAATGCCTCTGAAGTTAGAAGCGTTGGTTAGCCCAACCTTAGACTGTATTTGGAGGGAAATGGTGTAACCAGTCATATTTCTTTAATAAAGGCATCGCTTTGGAGATTCATAAGTCAAGATAGGTGTGGTATTTTAAATTACGCTTCTTTTGTGCAGTTTTCTTTAATTTATCTATGTCTGATTTCAAATACAATTATTAAAGATATCCCTTCATGCGTTAAAAGAGTAACAGAACTCAGTAGTGGTAACGGGCCTCAGCGAGCTTCATTACACCCTTCTCAATGAACGTCACCCGCTCATCACCTCCGCTGGCGGTTTTAACCTGAAATAGCTCCGCTGAATTCTTCAACTTCTTTAACGCACGAAGGGATATCTGCACACGTTTAATAAGGCACAGTTGCGCCATCTGATAATTTTCTGCAGACCTCTTGACATTAACTATCAGTGCATTTAACAAACGTGTACTCTTCCTGGTATAATCTTTCCCTTACTGAAGATAAACTGCAATATTTATAGAGGAAGAAACATAAGAAGTTCGTCAATAATGAATGCCTGTTACGTCAAATATCAACCATCAACTTTTCATGATGAGAGATAGAAGTCCTTCCCCGATCCGACGTTCATTCTCATGAAACAAGACCCACCACTTCCCTCTCGTTCATTGCATTCTCGATACAGAAAAATGTGGCACACGTCTGAAGGAAGTCGGTCTGGGTAGTTCAGTTCGTTAGGGGCTGGGTGGCGAGTTCAAACACGGCTTAAACCGATGATTTTTAAGTGTGCTTAAAAGCGGCAGCCCCATGTCAGTATATTTACTGGCATATTAAAGAACTTCTGTGAGATGAAATTCCGGCATACCGGCAGCGCTGATATGATCCTGGCAATTGAGAGCGTCGTTAACAAATAAAAAAAATTGCGTGTGGTGGTAGCGTGTCTGCCTCATATTCAAAAGGTCGTGAGTTCGAATCTCGCTTAGGATGAGTTAACCGGATAAGGTTTTTTTCGGGGGTTTCCCTTATCCTGAGTAGACGAATGTCGATAAACTTAAAGCTACATGGACCCCTAGATCATTTGAGCATAATTTCACCAATGTCATTCATCGTCAAATATGACCAACCAGGTTAAAGGGCGTTAAGCTAAATAAAAAATAAATAAATAAAATTTGTATTTGCCTGAAGGAATTAACAATAAACTACTACAAGAAGTCTTGCTTCTTCCCTACAAATAACATATTTCTATGATGAATATGAATTGAAAAAGTAAAACATGTGGAGCGATAGGTTAATATGCATTTAGAATGTGACAGCAAAAAGTTATTCTAAGACATTTGGTAGTTATTATTATAAAATTCACATTTCATTATAGATGCCTCCTCACGATTAAATGTACAGTACAATTTTTAATAAAGTACTAAGTTCGAATATAGAGAACTTAAAACAATAATGAATGGTATATGATTGCCCAAGGCAAGCTTATATCGCAAATATTTTCCTTGTGATAATAATCTTATCAGTTACGCTTAAGAAAAACCATGAGTCCTGATATGGCGCCAGTCGCTTCATTGTTTTAAAAAGCTGCATATTTTTAATGCAATCAACTGTTGCAATCCTACAACACTTTGTAGTGTAAACTGTGCAATGTAAACCAAATTACATCAGTGCTTTATCACTTCAGCGTGGGTTGGAAATGAAAACTTAATTTATGTTTAAAACCTATCCTTGACTGAAGCAGACCTGTGTTACCTGATAGGTCTGATTTACTTATAAATGTTTGTATTTAGGCTTTAGAATTTATGTTTAGCGGAAACCCCCCTTTGACCTAATATGACTTCCTGTTAGAGATAACATATCGATCAATTTTATGTAAAAAAATCTGAAGTGTTCCATTTACATTACTTTCTCTACATCTCTCAACAGGTTATTATTAAAAAGCTTATTCTTCTATCTACTTCATGCTAACCGAGATTAACATTAGCAGAAATGATCTTATTATTTACTTTCTTGTAAGTAAAGGGGAAATAAGGAGTAGATACCATAAGCTAAAGTTATAGTCAAATCTTTTAAAAGCTAGTTGCTATGTGGTTGAAGTTCCTTGTTTGTATGGCCAGAGTTGACAAAGTCCTACGTGTATTTTAAAGCTGAACCCAATAACAAGGAATACCTCAAAAACGGCCTACGAGAAACAAACGTATATGACATAAGTTATGCGTTTTAACGAGATTTACATTGTTTGATAAAATCAAAATGTTCGAAAAGTTTTCCATATAAAGGGTAGTTTGGGGTGGGGAGATTATCTTGGAAATCTTCGTGTCGCATCCTTGGGCGGTACTAAATTTAAATGTCAAATTTGATATTTAACGGACCTTTCATTTTTGAGCTATGCTGTACACAGACATATACATAGAGACACACTGACCTTTTTCTAAAAAAAAATAGTACTTGTAGAGAAAGTAAAAATATAAATATGATTTTTGGTCCCACGGGACGAATTCCCAGTTATTACAGCAATCGACGTTTGATAGTCTGATAAGGCAATCTTCTATAATCCAAATAAATAATGAAACTAGAACATTGTAAATACATTCTAGATACACGCTCTATTCTTCATTTCCTGAGATATTGTTCATCGTGGCAGCGACCAAGTTGTCGCACTTGTTAAGAAAAGAAATGCAACATCCCACTTGAGCTCCAACATTTTATGTTATCTTCATTATTTTCAGAAGTCAGTTTTCTTTATAGAAGCCTCGACATTTAGTAGGTAAGCTACTGCCACAATAAAACTAGTGATCGGCTTAGTTCTTGATCAATGCGAGCAGAAGTGAGAGCCATTGGTTGTTTTGATTCTATACATCCAGGTAGATAGCTGTATTCTTTACACCCCCCCCCTCTCGCTCTCTCTCTCTTGTACCCGTGATCGTAAAAGAACAATGTACATTACCATTACTATGTTCTTTCTTTCGTATTGCAAGACAGCATTCTCTTAGTTTTACCATTCTTTCCAATAAGCAATTTCTTCTTGTTCAGTGCCCCAGCTAATTTTGTTTCTTCTTTTCTTTATTCAATTATTTAATGTTCTCTATCTATCTCACACACACACATATATATACACACACATAGGGACTGATTCCAGTTAAAGATAAGTTCCCCATCCCAGCCGGGAATCGAACCTGGGACCTCTAGGTGAAAAGTCAGATTGCTGACCATTTGACCACGTAGGCGGACCGTTTCCTCTTGATCATTTGAGTGTTCTTCCTGAGCTCATTCTATCTAAAATGACTTCTGAACTTATTTTTCCATCCTTGTCACAAGTTTCGAATTCTTCGGCTCATACTTCCTCATTTCATTGTTTTGCAAGTATTACATATTCTGAAAGATCGGGATGGCTCGGGCCGTAACGTCTTTGGTCCGTATCCTGTAGGTTCTGGATTCTAATTCCGTAGGCCGAACAATCCCATTGGGCCTTTTCATGGTTTGCTTCAATCGCTAAAGTAAATATCAGATTGCATATTTAATACCAAAGTTCCGCCAAGTATAAAGTAGTAGTAAAAATGAAATTATACAGTAATAGCGATTGCGCTGCCATGTATCCACAGATTGTGAAAGCAACTAACGCGGACCGTACCTTAGTGTCTCTGCTTGGCGCGGAGCAAAGTGTCATAGAACAGGGATGAAACCACCATCTATCCACAGATTAAGAATGCAGCTAGACTGGTCGGCACCATAATGCTATTTACTTGAGGCGAAGTAAAGGCGGGATGATATAAGGATTTTGGAAAACGTGCCTGAGTATGGATTGGGCTAATCGGCCCGTTTCGGCGATGTTCATAAATGTTCAAGCCAATGTTTCCGACGTTTAAGTATCTTGTCTTCTACACTTTGAATTTCTAGCCCCATGCGGACATCTGTACTCTTTATTCTTTATTCTATCCATTTAAACTTTCTTATTTAATCTCAAGTCATCATAAAAACAATAACATTAATTAAAATCAATTCTATTGATTTAAATTGTTGGCGTTGGAAGTAAAAAATTATTTATTGCACAGCATTACTTTGTACAATTTAATATATTTTGTCTCTATGAAAATAATCACAGCTTCAATTCAATTTTATTGAATTGCTGCTAGAGATTATAGCGTATTGCACAACTAAATATTTCATTCCAAAGCGCGCAATGTTTGTTTTTCCTCTTTAATACACATGAATCACATTATGAAAGATAAACATATAGATAATGTTGAATGAGGAATGCCGCGATATGCTATCTTAGAAAACATTTCGTTTGCATTGAGCCTTTGTTTTGAGGATGTTCGTTGGCATTTCACGCACTGCGGACACTGATTCAACAAGTACCAGAGTTGCGTGATGGTGGCTGATGACTCATTCTCCCTTCTCCGTCATGTAGTGAAGAGCGGGAACTTGTCACAACCTGTTCCTTCACTGGACTTCGGCAAACATTCTGACCGCCCAAACTCAAATAACAACCCAATAGTCATAAATCGTTAAATTGCTGAGATAAACTGACGGGCATCTGAAGAAAAGTGCCTCAAGCGTGCAGTTAAAATAACAAAGTATCTGATGTGTTCTCTACAAACCATTATTACAAAACATTATTCCTTTATCTACAACAACGGTTCCCAACCGGTGTGCCCCGGCACCCTAGGGTGCCGTGTGATTGGCTAAGGGGTGCCGCGAGATATTGAGATAAACAAAACAAAAATACCTTCTACTGAAGCCTTAAGTCTTGTAAGGTCTTGAAATAAAATAAGTCAAATCAATTACTCTCATGCACGGCAGATGGTGATAGTGGTCGATTCATTTCAATAATTCAGTTATACTAGTATCCCACAGATGGCATTACAGCTATACCCCGCCGAACATTCCCGAGACTACTCGCTTCCTCACGAACATTCCCGAGACTTCGACAGATGAATATATAAAAGTGTACTCCGCTTGGCGCTTTCAGTTGTCTTCCTCGCGTTGATTCACAGTGTTTAGCTATGGATAAGTACTGCCAGAGCTCTCAATGAAAATCCATCCATTATTATAACTCACTGTTTTCTGCATAGAGAGGCATTAATCGTGAAAGCGTGTAATGAAGATTTTGCTGAAGTGTTTAACCAAGTTGTGAAAATGGTGAACTATATGAAGTCTCGACCTTTAATGTGCAGAATTTTTGAACAGTTATGTCGCGCAACGGATGCAGCTCATACCTCTTTGTTACTTCACACAGAAGTAAGGTGGTTGTCGCGGGGTCGTGTGTTGAACCGGTTTCTCGAAATTAAAGAACAGATAAAAACTTTTTTTAAGGATGAAAATCAAGACACATTTCATGAGCTCTTACTAAGTGATTCTTGGTGTTTTGAACTGTCGTATCTGGCAGATATTTTTCATAAGCTGAATGAACTGAATGTTTCGATGCTGGGTCAACATGAAACAATAATCTCCTCAACCAATAAAATGAAAGGTTTTAAATGAAAACTTAGTTCTTGGAAGTCTGCAGTTCAAAAAGGAGATTTGTCGAACTTTTCTCTTCTTAATGCGGCAGGAGATAAGGACCTGGGTAAACTGAAAGACTGCATTTGTGATCACTTATCAAGATTGCAAGATGCAATAGATGCGTACTTTCCAACTATTTCCACTACGAATCTCGACTGGGTTGTCTGACCATTTGATTTCGTAGATAGTGCAGAGGAAATAGATTTCACTGCTTGCGAACGAGATGAATTTATTGATCTTTGCGCTGATTCCACACACAAAGGTAAGTTCACCAAGAGTGAGTGAGGCGTCGGTGGCTAGTTTTTGGCTTCAACGGAGAGAGGAGTACCCTAACCTAATGAAGAAAGCAATTAACGCACTTTTGCCCTTTTCAACATCCTATCTATGCGAGCAAGCCTTCTCTGCTATGGTGACAATAAAATGCAAAGCAAGAAATAGACTGAATAACCTTGAGGATGATTTGTGTGTTTCACTGTCAACTGTAAGACCCGACATCACATATCTGTGCTCTAAGCATCAATCACAAGTTTCACATTAATCATTAATCGAACAAAATTTATTGATGCATTTTTACTCAGTGATTGTAGTAAAGTTTACTGTATTATGTTATGGTGTACGTTATTATTATATAATATTTCAATAAATTAACATATTAAGCTTAATTTTCTTTTAATTCAAGGAAGGGTGCCCCTGGTGTTTAAAGTTATTCCCAAGGGTGCCGTGAACTTCAAAAGGTTGGGAAACACTGATCTACAACGTAATGGATGTAAACATTAGCAGAATTTCTGTATTGGTTCCTTGTAAGTAGAAGGGAAATGAACTAATGGATTAGGCTAAAGTAATAGTCAACTCTTTTCAAAAGCTTGAAGTTCGGTTTGTTTTGCATGATCATCAGCAAAAAAGAGAGATGAAACAAAGAGTGACTTCCCGTTTGAGAAATGTTAAAATTGAAGCCAATAACAAGGAATATCTTGGAAACGGTCAACTCTACGCAAAAGAAAAACGAATATATAGGAAATAGTTTGAGCGTTTTAACGAGGTCTGCATTTGTTGTCTATTTCATACGGTTTACCAGATATGCAAAATTCAGCAAAGTTCATCCAAGATGAAGAGGTTTTCAGTGAATCTTCCCAGAAAATTAAAGGCCTTGTCATGTAAATAGATAATTTTAATATACGGTATTTTAACCAAAATCGTTAGAAACAATTTGGAGAAAACTAAATTTTCAAAATATATTCCACATAAAGGGTAGTCTTGAATGGGGAGATTTTTTTTTTTTTTTTTTTTTTTAATATTCCCGGCGCATCCTTGGAAGATACTGTTTCTGAGCAATGCTGTCCACTGACACACATACTGACCTTTTTATAAACGTTTTTTTTTTATTCATGGGGTCTCAAAGCACGTATTTTCATTGAAATCTTTGTATCGGACTTTGGATACAATACCTTTTGTATACACTATGTACATAGTACGTAAAGAAAGAGTAGTAGTAGTAGTAGTAGTAGTAGTAGTAGTAGTAGTAGTAGTAGTAACAACAACAATAATAATAATAAAAAAATAATAGATAGGCTCGGCACAATAGGCGCTAAAACTTAAAATTGGCACTATAATTACAGATTAGATAAAAACAACATAATGAAATATAACTAAAATTAGAAGAATTAAACAAAAAATAATAACAGAATATAGAACAAACTTGAAAAAGCATTTAAACAGAATGAAAGAAAATAGAATTCCAAAAAAAATTCCACTAACCAGCCACAAGAACAAAGAAAAGCGGGAAAGAATGGAAGGAGCAAGACTTTGGATTTGGAACAGGCTAAACCGGGTAGAAGAAGAAGACGTTTAAAATAAGCACTAATATAATCGCTGACAGAACAGTAAAGAAACATCGCGCTGTACGTTTATCTAAACTATTGGGAAAGAGTATCATGACATGATCATCCCGCCAACTTAACACGCATCATCAAAGTAATTTTCCTATATGTGGTGGGAGATAAATAGGTGCAAATAATTTGATATTTATTAAAGAACAATGCGTATAACACACAAGTGTATCTCGTTTTGTCCGCTTACTAATGGTATTCTCATGAACGAAGCACAAATTTCAGGGTCTAATGTGTTATGAACGGCCATGCGTTATGTCTGTTCTGTGTTCACACTCATCATGCAAAGGCAGCTCCTGTGTTTAATAACACTCGCACTTCCCGAATTGCTGCACAGTGTTGCCAACTTAATGATTTTCGCACTATGGCGACTTCTATACTTCGACAACGTAGAAAAACGAATCTCTTCGTTAAGCGCCAAAACTGGGTTCAATCGAAATTTGTAACCTTTTAAGGTTTATTTACAACAAACTATTGAAGCCTGGTTTAACAATATACATTTACAACTGGTATATTGAGGGACACCTCCATTCTTTGCCATATCTAGGTACAGGTTGGAAAAGAGAATAAATGAACTGAACCTCAATACAGATGAACTTTTAGTATTAACCTTGCCAAATAATTACAGCAATATCTGTCTGATAGTGTGAAAGCACTGCAGATATCTTAACTGAGTATTCAAAAAACACAGGAAGTGACACAATAGTATCAAAATTACAGAACTTGCAGAAGCTTTTGATTTTCAATCTGATGAAATTGACAAAATCGTCGACCAATGGAGAAATAAATATCTGTCACCAAACCTGATACAAGAAAAACGTTAAGTGGTATTTTGGGGCAAAGTGTTATATTTCTGAGATGCTGCAGATCTGAATCCATATAAGGACCTTATAATCCGGCTGTGATAGTGTTATCTCTATCTCATTGTAATACAGAAGCGGAAAGAGTGTTCAGTGTTATGCGTACAGTGAAAACCACATTGCGGAATCGAATGGTGAATGATATTTTAAATGCAATTTGACTGTACGGTAGATGGGTTAAAACGAGTGAACAAAAATGGCATGATTATGAACTTCCATAAGATTTGGTGAAAATAAGTTATAGTATTGCATATTCCTTCAACAGTAACCAGCCTTCAGCTAGTGGAATAGTAGTTGATGAAAGGAGTTTTTGTTTTGTTTTGTTTTATAATGAATGCGAGTAGATGAGTGTTAATTGATACGCATTATTATTGTACATTATTTTAATGCCTTTTCTAGCGCCTTTTCGTTCAAATCTAGCGCTTTACTGGCGACTTTTAGGTTCACTTCTAGCGTTAAATCGTGCCAACAGGACTCATAGTGAGGAAGCGAGAATCCATTCAGTCGCAAACTTTACGTAATGAATGACTTTACTGAATTAACACATATTCATTTAATTTACAAAGCGCGAGGGAATGTATCATCAGCGATTTCTAACTCGTCATCGTCTTCTCAAAAGACAAACGTTCAGTGCAGTCTATCAACGAATTTGTGACACAGGTTCTCTTAATTACCGATTTGAAGTTGTTGTTTTTTTAAGTGTTGAGGTTTAATTTTAAGTTCTGACCTTGAAGAACAATGAGGGTGAGTTTGCAATTTAAATAAAGGAAATGCAAGTGCTTTTTATCAGTTTGAGTGATATTTGTTCAATAAAACCAAATTTAAATAAAGCACCATATTTTTAAGTTGAACTCTAAAACCATTTTTAATTCTAATCAGATAATATTGTATGGAAACAAAATGTATGTTTACGTAGATTTAGGTTTCAGTGTGATCGAATGTTTTCCCTCACATCACACCACCTTAGGTAGGGTAATGGACAGAGGGTCAACCGTGTGACCTGTTACGTAAACAAAACCAACGTCTGAGATAGGGAATAATAGCCACCATAAAAGCATTGTAAAATATTTCTCATGAACATAATTGTGAAAAATAGAGGGGAAAAAACTTCAGATATTGGGTCATCGCATCATCCTCAAACGCTGATACAAATGTTTGCACTTATTCACCTCCCACCCTGTATAAAATTGGTTACAGTTCTTAAATATTTGACTGTCGCCATTCTCTTTGTACCTCTAACGAAATGTGTAACGTAGCTATTTCTGCAAGGGTTAATCTTGATTAAAATTAAGTGGAAAAATAAATGTATATGAGAATAGTTTTCTATGCACAATAATAAACGATACGCTACAGAAAGTCATGTGAATGTAGCCTCAGATATTTATAGACTTTTATTTTATGTAGCTCGCTATGAAGGTACAGAATGTTGTTAACCTTTGTTGCCAATGTGTATCAAAAGAAGTCAACCTTGGCTAGGCTGTGGAGATCTATTTCCTCTTCTGCAGCGGGCAGATAAGTGTGGGAATGTTTAATTTTGTAGTAGTTATGTATAGAAAATACAATGCTACATCTATCGTCCTTCCATACCCTGAGAAAATTGGTTTGAATCATCATGCTTCCAAAAACGTGCTCTTTGTCTCTATGAATATCGGTGTTAAGTCCACATTTTATTTTGTGAAACGGGATATTGATATTGATTCAAGAAAATTAAATCCGAGTTAGGTGTTGGTTATATTATTGTATCTATGCCCACGAGGGGGCGCCCCCGGAAGGGTGAGGTGAGAGGATACGCCGGAACCAGGAGCGATGACACAGCAATGACAGAATCCCTACGATTTCCAGATAAAAGCATCCCGACAGCCAGACCGGGCACCCCGACCCACATAGGGTCCAACGCCCTCGATCCTCATTCTGGTAACCAGTCGACGTCGGGGGACGGAGATTCACATTGAGCATCCTTTTTCCGTACCACGCCGCACCGAGTACCGCCGCAGACACTTCCAACCCTGAAAGAAACCAACGGAGTGAAGAATGAATGAAATGTCAATGGAAACGACATGAAGGAGCAGGAATTCGGGGATGAAATAAATCCATCCAGCATTCGCCTGGCGACCCGGAGAACCCCCCCCCCCCCGAAAAGACTATGGGTCAGGTAGCCCACCACGGGGATTGAACCAGCGATTTCCTGAATGGGGGTAACAAACGCAATTACCTGAGATATTTATGAACTGAAATGGGAAAAAGCAAGAAAGTTCTTAATTATAAAACCTGCAACTATGAAAACTATATAAGGTGATGTTTTCGGAGAAATATAAAATTAAAACTCAGCTATATGAAAATTTCTCCTGTTTATGTTACCTGTAGCTTGTAAATGCATACTAGAAGGATGGAAATAGAGTCGCTTCCAGAGAGCGAATAACTTAAGTTATCGCATACATGTAATTTATTTTTTCGCTTGCGTTTTTTAGAGTTAACTATTAAATGTGTAGCAATTTAATTTGTTATGACTATCAATATTATCACCATCCTATACCTAACAGAATATGTTAGTAACTGTATAAGTCGTCGGAACGAAGCTCTGTTCGTTATACCGCGTGTACGCGCCACATGGTAGCATTTCTGGCGCGAATGGCGGAAGGCTACATTATAACGGTGCATTGGTCGACTGGGTTTTTCATGTAGATACTGTTTCATTACAGAGGTAGCTGTTCATTTTTAATTAATTTGAAGTTCATTTGACACAATGATAATTGTGAACTGTGGCTACAATTGTAATGTGTATGTAATAACGTATCAATGTATGAGACCCTGTGTTTTAGAAACCCCATCGAGGGGTATGGAGATTGGAGAAGTGTACCCCTTCAGGTGTTAAATGCAACTGTTATTTAAACGTTCTCCGTTGCATCTACATGCTAATCTATATTGCATTTATTTTATTTGTCAGTGCGAATAAATCATACTACGTAACGTAGCAAAACAGGAACGGCTCATTATAAAATACAAACAAAGGAGACAACATAAAAAAATCTGATGTGTTCCATTCACATGACTTTCTTTACATTTCTGTAACAAATTGTTGTTAAAAAGCTCAGGCTTCTATTTACTTCATGCTAATCGAGAAAAAAAATTAGCAGAAATTTGTACTTGCTTCCTTGTAAGCAGAAGCGAAATAATGGAGTACCATAGGTTAAAGTGATAGTCAAAAGCTGGTTTCTATGTGAATGAAGTTCCTTTGTTTGTATGGACAGGAGTTTACAAATTCCTGTATGAGAAAAGTATAAGTTTTTTAAAGCTGAAAACAACAACAAGAAAAATCACAAAAACGATCAACTCCACGAAAAAAAAAAAAAATGTATATAACATAAATTGTGTGTTTAAGCGTGCTCTACAGTTTTTGTGGTTGATCCATCTCTCACGGTTTAGCAGTTATACAAAATTCCATAAAATTCATCCAGAATAAAGGAGTCTTTAGAGGCTATTCCCAGAAAATTCAAGATATACATTTAATTTGTTAGGTAAATATCTTTAATATATGATACTCTAATCAAAATCGTTAGAGCTATTTTTGAGAAAATCAACATTTTCCGAAAAAAGTTCCATGTAAAGGGTAATTGGGAGTGGGGGGATTTTCTTGAAAATTCTTGGCACCCTTGAAAGATACCAAATTTAAATATCGAATTTTTTGGGTGGAATGCAATACCTTCTCTATACACTATGTACATAGTACGAGTAGAGAAAGTAATAAAGGTATCGATGGAGGCTTGAACCTTCAACTGTCTGAACATCTTGTCCCGATGCCTACAGGCTTACCATAGGCTAAATAATGTCACTATGTCTACTCTCTCCAAAAACTGAGTGTTCACGGTCCACTGCGGTTTGATGAATGTCATGCTTACCCTTAATACATTTTATGCTGTAGCAAAGACTTAGAACCCACTGCCCATAGGTTCCCTATCTCAAAATGTTGGACCCTTCTACAACTCTGCCAATTTGCCAATTTGAGCGGTAGAATTCTGCGACACTGTGTGTGTGTGTGTGTGCGTGCGTGTGTGTGTAGTAACACAAGATGTGTTATGACTGTTTAATAGCCTTTTATTAACATTTTGTTGTCATAAATGCATTGTATTTTTTTCTGTTTTGCACCTACTGACGAAATTACCCAAGTATAGAGTTTGTAAGTCAACATGTCCATTCTGTACGAGGGTCATTTAAAGCGGCGATCACTTTCTTGCATGGTGATAGAACATCAGTTATTACTGTGGCTTATTGGCTTAATGTTACACGTCCCTGACAAAAGTGAACACTAAACACTGCGACCTAGTCAAGGTCAATCCGAGAGCAAAGCAGACCATCCGTTAACACAGGTCACGCCTCGATGTTTTGTCAGATGGCCTTCATTTCATCAGCTTGAAAGTTACTGTGTTACGTCGGACCATTATGATAATTGTTCTCCCGTTTGTACTTTATACTCAAGTACTAGGTCAACCACTTGAACCATAGTGCCGAAAAACATGCAGTAAAACTGGTTATGCAAACAATCAGGTGAACATGTTTTCCAAGTAACTATTTTGTTGGCTATAAGGAATTTTTAATTGTCAATTACTGTAGGTACAATAGCAGTTGTTTCTGTTACTTGCTATGTAAGTAATCACAGAAGAATATCAATACTTTCTCTAACACGTATGTATAATGCACATAGTGGATAGAGAAAGTATTGTATTCCACCCAAAAATTCGATACCGAGATTTCATCGGAAATATATGTTTTGAGACACCTTGAATCAAAAAACAAAAAAACAAAAAAAACAAAAAAATATTTTTACAAACATGTCTGTGAATGTGTCTGCTCAAAAACGAAAAGTCCGTTGAATATCAAACTTGGTATTTAAGTTTAGTATTTTTCAAGGATGCGACACGAATATTTTCAAGAAAATTCCCACATCCCGAACTTTCGTTACATGGAACATTTTTTCGAAAATTTTGAATTTATCAAAAATAACTTTTTATTATAATGCTATTTAACATATTTTCGTGACAAACGAAATGTATATATTGAATTTTCTGGGAACAGCCTCAGAAGACCTCTTCATTCTGGATGACTTTGTATAACTTTTGTTTTAAAGGAATAATAAGGCATATCTCGTAAACGGTTATTTCCACAACAAAAATGTTAAGGACATAAATAGTGTATTTTGACGAGATTTACGTTCTTGTACAATAAGATTTTTGTCTATCTCTTTCAGTTTACCAGTTATGTAAAATTCATCCAAAATGAAGTCTTCAGAGGCTATTTCCAGAAAATTCAAGATATACGTTTTATTTGCCATGTAAATATCTTTAATCAAAATCGTTAGAGCCATTTTTGAGAAAATAATAAATTTCGAACAATTTTTCATATAAAGGGTGGATTAGGGCGGGGGATTTTCTTGAAAATCTTCGTGTCGCGTCCTTGGGAGATACTAAACTTATCTACCAAGTTTGGTATTTAACGAACTTTTCATTTTTGAGTTATGCTGTTCCTACACATACTCATCTTTTTCTAAAAATGTTTTGTGGGGATTTAGGGGATCTCAAAACATATTTCCGGGAAATCTCGGTACCGAATTCTTGGATGAAATGTAATACCTTCTCTATACACTATGCATGTTGTACATATGTGCTACAGAAAGTAAAATTAGGCAAACTTGATGAAAACAAACGTTTGCCACGAAAATTTTTTATACATTGAAGGAAGTTAAGGAAAACATACGAACTGAGATACGAAAGATTACAGTGGCCGAGCTAAATCATGTTAATCTAAATGTGTTTATTCGGTACTATGCTTGTTATTTTATATACCTACAAGTTTACAGGAATACAGATTTAAGAAGCGAACTCTGGCTCTAGCACGTTGTGCTGCCCAGATGCAAAACTCCGCACGATCGGTAAGGTTTTATAACGAGACCGGTAGCTTTATATAACCTTATTTCCGCTATACACCATACTAAACAACCTTAGACTAAGCTACAAAACAATCCATTATTCATTCACATATCCGTATGACCTGCGAGAAATACGGGAAACCCTGGTCGGATTTTCGGATTAACCATTGGTTTTATAATCTAAATTACCGTATTAAAACACAATTTCAAATCTTAATTTTAATTGGCGTTTTTCCTTGATCTGAGGTTACACAAAGATATTTTATACATTGTTTTATTTTGATATTTATAAAAATCCACAATTTCATTATTGCTTATTAATTACTAAAATTATACATAGTGATGCTGTATAAACCATAGAAATAACGTCCAGGGTTTATTTGTTTCTTCCTGCCGATGCTGCATAGTGGGTTTCCGGATTTCATTTTTACTTTCTCTACTATGTGTATAGTGTATAGTGAAGGTATTGCACTCCACCCAAAATTCGATACCAAGATTTCACCGGAAATATATGTTTTAGGCTCCCCTGTAACCAAAAAAAGGCATTTTTAGAAAAAGTTTCGCGCGCGCGCGCGCGCGCGTGTGTGTGTATGTGTGTGTGTGTGTGTGTGTGTGTCAGTGTGTCGTGTGTCTGTGAACCCGAAAACTCAAAAACGAAAACCGTGGGTAAAATACCAAACTTGGTATTAAGTTCAGTATCTTCCAGGGATGCGACACGAAGATTTTGAGAAAAATTCCCCCACCTCAAACTACCCTTTAAATGGAACTTTTTTCAAACATTTTGATTTTCTCAAAAATGGCTGTAACGACTTTGATTAAAATCTTCTATGTTTAAAATATGTACATGACAAATAAAATTTATATCTTAAAATTTTTCTGGCAATAGCCTCTGAAGGCATGTTTATTCTGGGTAATTTTTTCGGGATTTGGCATAACTGGTAAACCGTAAGAGATAAACAAAAATGTAGCACACAAAAAATTGTCTATACAATTTTTTCGTGAGTTTGACCGTTTTTGAGATATTCCTTGTTATTAGTTTAAGCATTATACTGTTCTCATACGCGAATTTGGGTACTTTAATCACATAGCAACCAGCTTTTAAAAGCTTCAACTATCTATTCAGCCTAGTGTATTCGCTTATTTCCCTTCTTACAAGAAAGCAAGTAATAAGATTATTTCTGGTTTTTTTTTCGATTAGCATTAAATAAATAGAAGCATAAGCTTTTTAACAATAACTTATTGTAGAGATGTAGAGAAACATGTGAATGGAGCACATTATATTTTTTCCCCTTCCTTCTTCCTTGCACGTTGTTATCGAAGGAACTGCACTTGATGATTTAGCATTAAAGAAAGGGATTCCACATTGTTGCGCGTTTTCACGCATCGTGTGTTATAATTTTGCTAGTACAAGGCTGTGCATGACTCATCACATTAGAAATTATCTGACATCCGAGAGAAGACAGAACTTCCGGTAGCACTAGGGAATCCCACGCATCCGTTTTCAACCTGAGTTTGATAATGTTTAAATAGTATGCGGTTTGTTTGCGCAAGGAAGTGGTGGGATAATATCGTTTAATTGTAACTTCTTAGAAGCTATTTTTAAAATGAGGTTTTTGTTCCATGCCCTGTCGGAGTTCATTTTACGCTTGTAATCATCAGCTATTCCTATCTTGCGCGCACGGCTGTTTTCTTTGTACTAAAAACACAACATGCTCAATTCATCTGAATGTTACTTACAAAAAAAAAAAAAAAAAAAAAAAAAAAAAAAAAAAAAAAAAAAAAAAAAACTGATGTGTTCTATTCACATGACTTTCTCTACATCTCTGCAAAAATATTATTAAAAAGCTTACTATTTACGTCATGCTAATCGAGAAAAAATTAGCAGAAATAGTATTATTACTTGCTTCCTTGTAACTAGAAGCAAAATAAAGGAGTAGTATAGGTTAAAGTGAAAGTCAAAAGTTGGTTGCTATGTGACTTGTTTGTATAGACAGGAATTGACGAATTCCTGTATGAGAAAAATCTAAGTTTTTCAAAGCTGAAGCAAATAACAAGGAATATCTACAAAATGATCAGCTCCACGAAAAAATGTATATAATATAAATTGTGTGTTTTAACGTGCTCTACATTTTCTTATGGGTTAAGTTTTTCTCCATCTCTTACGGTTTAGTAGTTATGCAAATTTCCGTAAAATTCATCCAGAATAAAGTAGTCTTCAGAGGCTATTCC
Source organism: Hymenopus coronatus (assembly GCA_030762935.1). NCBI lineage: Eukaryota > Metazoa > Arthropoda > Insecta > Mantodea > Hymenopodidae > Hymenopus > Hymenopus coronatus. The sequence goes on along the minus strand of CM060892.1, from coordinate 126,703,913 downwards.
CAGAAAATTTAAGATAAACATATTTATCAGGTAAATATCTTTAATACACGATATTTTAATCAAAATCTTTAGAGCCATTTTTGAGGAAATCCAAATTTTCGAAAAAAAAGTTCCATGTAAAGGGTAGTTGGGGCTTTCTTGAAAATCTGGTTGCATCTTTGGAAGATACTAAACCTAAATACCAAGTTTGGTTTTAATAGACTTTTCGTTTTTGAGCTATGCTGCCCACAGACACACACACACACACACACACACAGACACACACGGACATTTTTCCTAAAATGCTTTTTTTGGATTCAGGGAATCTCAAGTAAATAGTATGTGTAGAGAAAGTAAAAATCTAATGTGTTCCATTCACGTGACTTTCTCTACTACCTGTTCTGCAAATAAACTATTCCTCTATCTACAACATCATAAACGAGACAGACGTTAACGCAATTGACCTTATTATTTAGTTCCTTAAAAGCAGAAGAGAAATAAGGGAATATGCCAAGCTAAAGCGATAGTCAAAGCTTTTAAAAGTCTATCAATCTGTGAAAAATTGAACTTAGGTTCGCTTTGCATTTCCAGAAAAATAAAAGAGAGATGAAATGAAAGGTGACCCAGATTGACAAGATGCATGGTTTAACATCTAAAGCAATTATAAGAAATATCTCGGAAACGTCAACAAAAATGTATATGACATAAATTGTATGCCTTGATGGGATTCTACTTTTTTGTCTAATAAGTTTTTGTGTATCTCTTGCGGTATGCAAAATTCATCCAGAATGAACAGGTCATCAGAAGTTATTCCCAAAAAATTCAAGTTACACATTTTATTTTTTATGTAAATAGCTGTAATATACGGTATTTTAATCCAATTCGTTACAACCATTTTTGAGTAAAACAAAATGTTCCAAAATTTTTTCTATGAGAAGGGTAATTTGGGGTGGGGGATTTTCCTGAAAATCTTCGTGTCGCATCCTTGGAAGAAACCAAGTTTGGTATTTAACGAGTTTTTGAGCAATGCTGTCCACAGATATACACCCAGACACAATTGTTCTAAAAAAAATTCTGGACTCAGGGGGTTTCAAAACTTGCATTTCCGGTGAAATCTCGGTACCGAATTTTTGGGTGCAATACAATACCTTCTCTATACACTATGCACACAGTACGTGTAGAGAAAGTAATTAGTGGCATATGCAATTCAGTTTCTCAAAACTGTCAACTTTGATGCAGCTTTCTAATGCCAGTTTGCACAAGTGCAGAGGAAAATAAATCTAATAACCGTAAGATAATTAATTTGTATGCACATGTGTGCACATTTATGAGCTTGAAACGTCTCTACGGGTTTTATTACGTCATATTTTAGTTTTCGCACCATTATTAATATGTTGCTTTCTAGACTAATACGAAATTCTGTTTTACAAAAGCAAATAATTATTTGTCTGTAAAAAGTTTTCTAATCAAAAATCTGTTATTGCTACGCCATAATTTATATTGCGTTTTTATATTTTTATTATTATTGTTTATTATTCTTAAATATAAGTACTTAAAGTATTTATACGCGAGAAGGCAGCATCGCACATGCCTCATTTTACTTTAAAAATTTAAATTAAATAAATAGAAATGACGCCTTTACGCATTTTGAATCACACATTTGCATACATTAGACATTTGGTTTGGAATACGAATTAAGTTTTCTGCCTAAATACTGGACAAGTCGGTAATTTACCGACTTCCATTTGAAATTTATCTTTCATAATAAAGAAATGGCCATCTCATGCGTAGATCAGCTTATTTTATATATGCCCCAAATTGCCCGGATTATTCATACCTCAGGCCTTCCCATATTTGTAGTTTATGTCATTTCCGAGAGTGACGCAACCGTTCGCAAGTAACAAAAACACCAATAAATACGAGATAAACACATGACTTACGCCGGTTTTATCAGCTTTAAAGCCAAATAAAAAAAAAAAAAAAGGCGATAAAGATTTCAAGGTAGCGGTTCGCAATGGAAAACTCATTGAGATTTCGTGGCCTTAAATGGAACTACAGAGCATCGAACTGGCAGTCTGACGTAGTAACGCCAATCACCGGTCGGAGTTCTGCAAATATTTATTCTGGTTTCTACACTGGAACGTATCTAAGGAAAATCCATGCCAGTGTTTGTTTTTGTGCCGGGAGAAGGTGACTCAGAATGTGATGCTGCAACCGTTAACCAAAAAATCTTATGTGTTACACTCACACGACTTTCTTTTAACTGTTCTACAAACAAACTTCTTAATCAGATTATTCTTTTTCCTACACTGTGTTAATCGCGATAAACATTAGCAGATTGTTCTCATTACTTATATAAGTAGAAGGAACAGAATGCACTATGCTATAGCGATATTAAAATATTTTAAATGCTCTCGTTATGCGATTGTCATTGAAATTTGCTTCTTTACTTGGCCAGAAGTGAAACAAAAGAAACACGATAGTAACATTTTGTCTATTTCTTACAGTTTACCAGTTAGCAAAATTCATCCAAAATGAAGATGAATTCAAAGGCAATTTACAGAACATTAAATATACAGGGTGTTTCAAAACGACACCAAACGAAGATGTGGACCTTGTTGGTCATATCGTACGTGATACATGAATATAACTTTCAGTTCTAAATTCGTCCCATACAAAAACTGTCATGAAATCACCATAGATTAGGCAGTCGTACATAACCAAATGCCACGTGCCTGGCCCACTCCAGGCCCACTCCAAGAGAGATGCCGGTTGGTAGCGAAGGCCCCAGTCGCGTGGCGTAGGCGTGGTTTGATAGACACTCCCTCGCGGCACAGTTCACCTTAGTAATGGAAAACGTAGCATGTGGGTTTTGTTATGTGTTTCGTATAACACGTTCTGAGGTTGTTAACGTAGCGTATGACAACCGTTGTTCCTTCGCTGCCTAAACCCAAATGTGTGCGATTTTTAAACACGCATAAAACTTTAAATAGAAGAGTTTGAAAGTTGCGACATCAAGTTTCGGACAAGTCAAAGTGTAAGCCACTCGACTGCTATCTTCGTTTGGTGTCCTTTTGAAACATCCTGTATACATTTTATTTATCATGTAAACATAGTATACGGTATTTTAATCAAAATCATTATAGCCATGTTTGAGAAAATCAAAATTTTCGAAACGTTTTCCACGTAAAGGGTATCTTGGGGTGGGGCAGATTTTCTTGAAAATCTTCGTAGCCCTGGGAGATACTAAACTAAATACCAAGTATCGTATTTCACGAACTTTTTTGGTTTGGAGTCCAAGAGATACCACACAAACACACTGACCTTTTTCTAGAAATGTTTTTTTTTTAATTCAGGCAGTCTAATAACATATATTTCTGGTGAACTCCGGGATCGAATTTTTGGGTGGAATACAATGTCCTCTCTATCTATTATGTACGTTGCACACCCCTGGATATAAAAAAGTCATGTCAGGAACGCCAAATTCTTCAAAGTCCTACATGGCACAGCACATTGTGTGGGAGAGTAATTCGAGCCAAGACAGCAGTATTGTTATTGTTTCCCACCCCTAAATTGATAGATTTTCAATTAAACAACTACAGAACACTGTTATGCCTTGGCATTATTATTATTGTTGTCATTATTATTATTATTATTATTATTATTATTATTATTATTATTATTATTATTATTATTACGAGATATGTGAGCCTCATCCTAAAGAAATCGTGGATTCGCTTCTATGTTTAGCAGTTTATATAAAAATCTGATGTGTTCCATTCACATGACTTTCTCTACATCTCTGTAACAAATTATTGCTGTTCCTAATTCTTCTATCTACTTCATGTTAATCGAGATAAACAGCACAAATAATCTTATTACTTGCTTACTTGTAAGAGGAAAGGAAATAAGGGAATATACTAGCCCAACACACCAAATTGTGTGTTTTAACGAGATCTAAAAATTTGTGTAGCAAGTTTTCATCTATCTTTTTACGGTTTACGTTATGCAAAACTCAGCACATTTCTCCAGAAAAAAGGGGCTTCAGAGTGTATTCCAAGAAAATTCAAGATATACATTTTATTTTCATGAAATGTCTATAATATACGATAGTTTAATCAAAATCGTAAGAGCCATTTTTGAGAGAAAAAAACATGTTCGAAATTTTTCTATGTAAAGGATAGTTTGGAGTGGGGTGATTTACCTATTTTTCGTTTTTGAGTTATCCTGTTCACAGGCACACGGAAAACACACACACACACACACTCAGACGTTTTTTCTAAATATGCCTTTTTGGACACAGGAGACCCTAAAACGTGTATTTACCCACTTATCATGTACTATGTATAGAAAATAAAAATCGTACACTTCAGAAAACTCCCCATATAATTAACTTTAACTTTGTGTCAATTTCAACGACACTCGTCATGTTCACAAAGTTTCTCACAACTCTGCCGCGTACAGTTTCAACTCTATAGATACAGCAAATAGGAAGCTGAATCTTCCTATCCAACTCCTGTCCTGCACACGGCTTGTATGAAAAATAAAACCTGTATTGGTGAATGTTTGATTTCTTAGGTTTTGCTTCTCAGTTAATTTCAAAAGTCCTTAAATTGCTACCTCCAGTGCCAACAAATCGTAGCAGCACCACTCTGTGACCTTATGCAAGATCAAGGTAACAGAAGCCTTTCATTACAGTGCGTTCTCTATGAATTACATTGATGAATCACTGGCCGAATAGGAGTGCCTCTTTTCAAGCTATGTGTTTGAAGACACCAATCATTCTCACGAACTGGAATCAAAAACCATGGCGTTACAAGGACACGGCTGTTACTGCCATTTGATGTGAAGAAATAAGAATCTGATGTGTTCCATTCACATGCCTTTCTCTACAGCTCTGTAACAAATTATTGTTAAAAAGCTTATCCTTCTATCTACTTCATGCTAATCCAGCCAAAATTAGCAGAATTACTTGCTTTCTTGTAAATAGAAGGAATAAGTTAGTACTATAGGTTAAACCGATAGTCAAATGTTTTAAAAGTTGGTTGCTATGTGATTGAAATTCCTTTGTTTGTATGGCCAATTCCCGTATGAGGAAAGTATAAGTATTTTAAAACTGAAATACAAGGAATACCTCAAACAAACGGCCAACTACACGAAAAAAGAAGTATACAACTTAAGTTGTATGATTTAACGAGCTCTACATTGTTAAGTGCGATTTTGTCTATCTCTTACCGTTTACCAGCTATGCAAAATTCTACATATTTCATCCAGAATAAACATGTCTTTAGTGGCTATTTCCAGAAGATTCAAGATATGCATTTTATTTGCCATGTAAATATCTTTAATATAAGATATTTTAATCACAATCGTAAGAGCTATTTTTGAGAAAATCAAAATGTTCTAAAATTTTTGTATATAAAGAGTAGTTGGGTGTGTGGGGATTTTCTTGAAAATGTTCATGTCGCATCCTTGGAAGATACTGAACTTAAATACCAAGTTTGGACTTTTCCTTTTTGAGCTATGCTGCACACACACACACACACACACACACACACACACACACACACACACTGATAGACAGACGCACACACGATCATTTTTCCAAAAATAATTTTTTGGTTTCCGGGGGTCTCAAAACATATATTACCGGTGAAATCTCGGTATCGAATGTTTGGAAGCAATACAATACCTTCTCTATAGACTATGTACATAGTAAGTGTAGAGAAAATAAAATGTAAGAACACGTTATCAACTGTTATTTAATTAAAAGGAATTCAACATTAGATAACATGATAACGAAATACTATGGTATCAAACTCTTTGATCTAGAATATCGGGAAGAGGTGTTTCCAATCTGGGTCTTTGTTTTTAAGTTTACAAAGAACTATAAATTATGTTGGATGTTAAATACATTGAGTCATTTAAATGAGTCAGGCCCAATTAAAAAACCCATAACTTTAATTACAAACTGATAATTTTTCATTTAAAAACGTTATTTATGTCAATTTTATGGATTGTTTAAATGTATGACTTTTTTCTTTGTTTTTACTTTCTCTACATATGCTATGTACATGCGTATAGAGAAGCTATTGCATTGCACACAAAAATTCGATACCGCATCGCCCTTTCTACAACGAAGTCTAGAAGCAAAACAGGTTTTGCGAAAAGTCATGTAGGTTTCTTAAGGAAATAACTGTATATATTTCCGTAATTAGAAAATTCATGAATCTCAATTCGAAAGATTGCTCTAAGTTATAAAGTCTTATTTTTAATGAAAATCTTAAATCAAATTTGTTTTTATTTTAGGGATTTAAGAATGGTCTATGGCCTTCTGAGATTATTAGCAAGTAATGTGAGCACATTTTTGTTATAAGTTCGAAATTCAACATCAGAGAATTGAAAAGCGGATGGATAAACTGGAAGACAGGAAGCAGTAACCTATTTCATGTTCATTAAGTCTTTAATCTAAACAGGATTCGAAACCTGACCCCTTCGCAACTGAAACTCGCTCAGACCTGCATTCCAAATATAACTGTGTCGGGGAAGCAGTTGTTGAGGTATTCCGAAAGCATGTCAAGAAAAAGTTGGATATTTTGTAATCTGTAATACCCGCTGTTATCACTGGTAGCGGTGACTCAGCAGATGAGTTTAGGTATCTTACTTTACGTGACGATTATGTCTTAGTTTTGGTAACGCAATATAGTGAATCCTCATTAGATAAAATAACGGTTACATAAGAGAAGAAACAGGGAGGCCTAAAGTTGATTTGCCAGAGGAAACAGGCGCTGTGCACATTCACAACACTAGTGAACCGGTTCATAATCACAGGTTTTATAAATTAGTTCAGGCATGTAGTCAAGCGGTTATTGATCCCTGCTGGCGCGCTATGAGTAAGTGCGATTCGTGCGTCTAGCCCCCAAATGATCCCACCATGGGAAAATATTTAGAATTTCTTCCAGACTACGAGGAAGGGTCCATGGCATTAGTCATGAAACAAGCAGGTGAGTCGCATTCCGGTTTTTGAGGAAGTGCATTCTTTATACACTTAGTCACTATCAGGTTCCGGGGAAATGTTTATTGTTGCTCTGCGTACCTGTTGCCGGCTACAACGGGTTTCTTTAAAATGGGGGTACTAGATCATTGGTAGAAGGTAGGCATAATTTATTGGTTTACACTAGTTTACCCTAAGCATTTTGAACTAATTGCGCAGGTAAGAAGATGAGAAGAAGTTTTGGAGAAGTGCATTCTTTCAACACTTAGTCAGGGTTTGGTTCAACGGCCTGTGTTGTTACAACTGTAGCGAGAACATTACGAATCTTGTGTCTAAAAGATGCTGTGTCCATAATGTTCAGTATGAAATTAGCAACAACAAGGATCCAGAGGTTTCCTGATTGAACAAAGAAGATCAATGATGAGCAAGTAGCAATATTTACGAGTCCATAAACGACTTTTCAAGCGCATGAATGGTTCACTAAGGTAATCAGCCATTTTCCCACAATATAGTTGAGTGATATTACTGTATCTCATCAAAACTACATTGTTATTGTCATTATCATCAACATTACAATTTCATCAAAATAATTTTAAAATGCAAGAGGAGCGGTGATGTAGCGTATGCACTACTGCTGCATACGCTATGATTATATTTTGTAGATGGAATCTTCCTGTTGTTGCATTCACAAAATATCACACACATTTTATTCCAATGTACAGCATTATAAGAATGAGTTTAAACATTTTAACTTTTACTTTTGCGTTTTAAATATTTCAGAAGCTGTTCATGACTGCAAGAGACACGTTTTATAATAGTAAAACATGGTAAACCGGCTGACCTCATAGAGCACCTGCCTGCTGTGCAAGGGGTCATGCGTTCGATTCCCGGCTGGATGATAGGGATTTTCCTGTATGACAGATTATTCCGTGTTTTCTCCAGAGTCTATGAATATGAGTGTGAATATGTGTACGATCTAATGATTAAAATCAAAGATGAATAGAAATCTAACGACTGCAGTACACGGATTAACGCCACTGCCGATAGACAATACATTCCACAAAATACCCTCGAATGGACCAAACAATTAAAGACGGGATATAAATGAAAAAAAAAAAGCATTGTCATATCGGACGGTGAATGAAATCGGTGAAATGATGCTCAAACGACCGCGGGGTCCATGGTCTCAGGGTAATGAAAAAAAAAAAAAAAATTAAAATAAGTTTTATCCAGGTAACTCACCATAACCAGATTCGAACTCTGGACCTCTTGAATATCCGAAGGTCGGTGAGCCAGATCCCCACTTACTGGTTTTGACTTAAAATTGCCTCGTTGGGTTCTGCAACTCTTATAACGCACGAAGGAGTATCTGCACATGTAAAATAGGGGCAGTTGGGCCACCTGGTATTGACAAGAAGGATGCAAAGGAAATGGGCTTCGATTTCCTGGCTAGACTAATTAATATTTATAAAATTGAACTATCTTCGTGCAGTGTAAAAGTATCTACACATGTGTACAAAAAGGTAGTTTTTTGATATCTGAATCAAGCCTATTAAAAAGGGAGTGGAGCTATAGACCATTGATGTTGTGGATGGAGAAATAAAAACGGGGCTATTTATGGTACATCTAATATAAAGATGTAAAAGTAGATAAAAAGATAAAGAAAATAAGTGTAAAGGGAAACCCCAAGATATGGTATCACAGTGCAAACAAACAATACACCTGCTCCTTTGAAACAAGAGAAAGCGGAAAAATCCCATCATGTACTCTTAAGAATAAATATGTCCCACAGTTTTGTTAATCTTTAACAGGAGCAAATCGAGAAATATCGAGAGAAAGTTGAATGGACACCGGCCGCATACAGGACAGCGCGTACATTTAGCTCCTCCCTCACGTATTTGTTGGTTAGAGACGCGGCGAAATGACGTCATGTGCTTTCGAATTACTCGCTGTATGAGTCACAGCTGGTGCATCATTATAATATTACAACAAGAACTTGCTGAATGAGAGGCTGATTGATGACGTCATACAGTAGCGACACTTGACCTAGTGGCGCGCTTTGTTTCTGTCCCTGTCGATTACTGAATCAAGCGAATGTCCAATCGATATAGATCGACTTTCAACAGTGCTGTTTTCTGGCGCGTATCTTTGCACAACAGTTCAGCAATTGTGTGTAGCATGACCTGACTTCAGTGTTATTTTATCCGCAGCTGACCGAGCTAGATGGTTCCGTGATTTTTTTTTTTTTTTTTTTTTTTTTTTTAAAAAAAACAGTAACGGAGTCTGATCAGGACTCCGGTACTGTATCCCTATTTACATTTCCCCCCGTAGGTTTTACTGATTACTGGTTTACTGGTTTTTACTGTTTCTTTTACAAACATATACACATTGCACAAACATATAACACCCATGCCCAAGGCGGGACTCGAACCCACGATCCGCTGCCCACGCAGTACCAAAGAGAGACGCTTTAGCGAGCGCGGCCATGGGGACCGGCATGATTAAGTGTGACGCTCGCATTCATGAAGTCCCGGTTTGATTCCTGCCTGACCTTGGGGTTTTTGTGGTTTTCAATGGTTGGAAGGCGATTGATTGGTGAGGTAATTTCTCTTTCTTTCCCTGTCATTCAATTTTTCTCTCACGTTACGCTTGTAGATTTCGTAGCGTAAGATGGTGCCGAACGAATGGCGCGGATGTCTGTTCAAAAGAAAACGTATTCCTATGGACACCGAGGCAGCTCATTGTTCATAATGAATGAAGTGGCGACCCGGTAAATTGTGCGAGGTCCCGGGCTCGATCCCCGCCCATTCTGACCCATTGATTTTTCGTAGTTTCCCTGGAACGCTAGACGAATGCTGGTGTAGTCTCTTTTCTACCGCAATTTCCCATACATTCCGTTTCCCTCTAATCTTTCAAGTGTGCTTACAGATTCGAGATGTATGGCAGTGCAGGCATTGCGAATGCATGCTCAGTGGAAAGGTTACTCCCCGTGGACACTAGTGGTAGCCAGGTCTACGGGTCACTTGCACGCCCTCTCTGGTGGCAATGGGACAGGTCATCGGGTTTTGGAAGCATTATAGACTTGTGTGTCTCTGACGGCTTGGACTTCCAATGGCTTCTTCACTACATCCCATCCTCCTGGAAGGTGTCAGCTACAACAGATCTGCATGGTTCGCAGAGGTTCTCCTCCGTTATATGTCCTTTACCTCTCCACCCTTTTACATGGTTAGCATACAACGGCCAATATTAGAAATTGAGGAGGTGAAATGTTCATTGAACGACCTTTATGCTTGGGTAGAACACGATAGTGTCAATTCTGTTCTTTCTCACGACGGTTTTTAAACAGTAATAACCGACTATTGACACAGTCTTCCGTCTAATAACAAGTTGTTTATTGCGTTACCATTTCTATGTAGATACGCGCTGAGGTCGATACAGATTAAGGGAACGAACTGCATGCGACTGTTATGTTCGGGCCCGGATTTTTAGGTCTTAACCTATTTTCCGTTGGCTATTTCATAAGCAGAATATGTGAATTTCATTGCACCTATAAAAAGCTGATGTGTTCTATTCACATGACTTTCTCACATCTCTGTAACAAGTTATTGTTAAACAGCTTATGCTTCTATTTACTTCATGCTAATCGAGAAAAATTAGCAGGAATAGTCTTATTACTTGCTTCCTTGTAAGTAGAAACGAAATAAGGGAGTACCATAGATTAAAGTGAGAGTCAAAAGCCGGTTGCTATGTGACTGAAGTTCCTTTGTGGACAGGAGTTGATAAATTCCTATGAGAAAAGTGTAAGTTTTTTTAAAGCTGAAACCAAAAACAAGGAATATGTCAAAAACGATCAACTCCACGAAAACATATGTATAATAAATTGTGTGTTTTAACGTGCGCTACATCTTTTGTGTGGTAAGTTTTTTCCATCTCTTGCGGTTTAGCAGTTATGCAAAATTCCGTAAAATTAATCCAGAATAAAGTAGTCTTCAGAGGCTTTCTCAGAAAATTCAATTCGGTATACATTTTATTTGTCAGGTAAATATACTTAATATAAGATATTTTAATCAAAATCGTTAGAGCCAGTTTTGAGAAAATCAATATTTTCGGAAAAAGTTCTATGTAAAGGGTAGTTTGAGGTGGGGAAAGTTTTTTTCAAAATATTTGTGTCGCATCCCTGGAAGATACTAAACTTAAATACAAAGTTTGGTATTTTATTGACTTTTTGTTTTGAGTTATCATATTCACAGACATACGCGGACTTTTTTCTGAAAATGCTTTTTTTTTGGATACATGGGACCCTAAAACATATTATTTCCGGTGAAATATCGGTATCTAGTTTTTGGGTGGAATGCAATAACTTCTCTATACACTATGTATTTAGTATGTAGAGCAAGTAAAAAAACACAATAGCTGCGCTTTATTTATATGAATGTTATTTTCCATTGAAAATGACTTGAATGAAACACAATCTTTGTACATTACCAAGAGCAAGATACCAAGTGTCCCCCTCTTGTCTCTCTTGTATACATTAAGACAGTTAATCAGAAGTTATTCACTGGTTGAAAAGTGCAACCCTTCCACTCAATGATGCTCTGAAAACCATTGACGCTATTTCCAGAAAAGAAGTGCATGCACCAATGGCAGTTGCATATTCGTCAAAGCTGCAGAAGCTTCTTGAACACAATTGATGACATGAAAGTCATCAATTAGTATTCAGGGAGAAAAGTACACAAGGAAATTACCTCAAAAACGTGCTGCATTAGAATACACTCCAGTGACAGCAATTCCACTGAAATAACTTTTTCTTCATTCAAGAAAGCCAAAATTAATCTAAAAAAGTAAAACAATTCTCCCTGTGTTTTTATGCATTTTTTGACAAGGTAAACTTTTGCGGGGGGGTGGAAGTTCATAAATAAATATCACAAACTTAAAGAAAGCGGAGCATTATTGGCTTCTATACTGATCCGGAATCAAAACCATAAAAATTCTATTTTTATCACAAAAGAGACCTAAAATGAATGTTTATGCTGCATAAAATCCGGGGCCTAGTAATGTTTTATGCCACGGTATTTATGTTTAGCTGCCTTGCAATCTGGTGGAATGCTCGTGGAATGTACGGCCATTCTAGAGCTTCATTCCTAGAACTAACAAAATTTGTGCATATGCACTGAAGAAAGGACTGATAATAATTCGATTTGCGGGAATCACTTTATTGGTTTAAAATGTGACGAGTCAGTTCGGCAGACAACTAGGTGAGTAATCACGGAAGGATGTTCACGTGGGTGTGGGAACTAGAAGCTGAGTCACCAACAGGTAAAACAAAACAAGATCAACTCGCCAGCTACTTTTCCAAGAAAACCATGCGACATGTTTGACATAATCAGTTGAACCTACGCCATTCGTCGTTTATCGGTCCAAGCAAGAGGCTAAGAACGTCATCTTGAAAGCAAACAAAAGTGTGTGGCACCAGAGAGGAAGCCGGACGACACTTTTACCTTTCTTGGCATTGTTAATCTCTGTGCTCCTATGCTACCTTAAAGGTGTGGAGCAGCTAATATCATAGCTTACTTTTGTCCTCGAAAAAATTCTCGAACCGCTGCATGTATGGAGCGGAGATTCTATATATGTAAAAGGCATTGAAAACTTGACGTCACATTAAATTTGAATAAAATCGGATGTTTATAGGAGATCGTGGTATGTGACATTGAAATTCTTCGTACAGAATGTTTCAAAAGTTCTGATCCAACATGTAGTGATGACAAGTAATAAGAATAGAAGCAACAAAGTGACATAAACTTGTTCTGAAAATTAATGTTATTTTGTTGCTGATTGGAGTCGGTGAATACCAATTCCAACAGAAACTATTACAATTTTGTTTATCAATCAAGACACATACCTGCATTGAGTGCAAAAATGCAAGTTGTTTCTGTTTTTACTTAACTTCTACCTTTTTATAATAATAATAATTATTATTACTTTTTTATCTAAGGTGTAAGCTTTTTAAATTTAATACTGGTTACGTTTATTTTAAAGGGGTAAATTATCTGCATAGTAACGTAAAGAAAGCTCCGAAACTTATCTCGAGAAAAGCTGGCGCTCGAGTGATATTTAATTTTATTATTTAACGTACAAAATGATAAAATAATAATAATACATGTTATTGTAAATGTTCACTATTCCACTAATTATAATTACACAGGTTTTTTTACGTTCTGTACACGTACTATATACTTAGTGTTCCACTCAAAAATTGATACTGAGATTCGACCGAAAATACTGTTTTAGGACTCCCTGAATCAAAAAAAAAAAATATGTTTTTTAAAAAAGTCTGTGTGTTGTGGACAATATAGCTCATAAACGAGAAGGCCATTAAATACTAAACTTAGTATTTAGCTTTAGTATCTTCTAAGGATGCAACACGAAGATTTTCAAAAAAAAAAAAAAAAATCCAAACTACTCTTTCGTGGACAAATGATCGAAAATGTCGATTTTCTCTAAAATAGCTCTAACGACTTTGATTAAAATATCATGGGTATATTAAATACGATTACATGACAAAATGCACATCTTGAATTTTCTGGGAATAGCCTCTGAAGGCCTCTTCAATCTGTATTACTTTATCGTAACTGGTAAACCAGAAGAGATATACAAAGACTTTATGCACAACAATGTAGATCTCGTTAAAACACACAATTAATGTTAGATACATTTTTTCGTGGAGTTGACCGTTTCCGAGATATTTCTTTTTATTGGTTTCAGTTTTAAAACACTTGAACTTATTTCCCATATGGTAATTTGTCAACTCCTAGCCATGTAAAGAAATGGATTTCAATCACATGGCAACCAGCTTTTAAAAGATTTGACCATCGCTTTAGCCTAAAGCACTCCCAGTATATACTTACAAGGCACCAAATAATAAGACTATATCTGCCAATGTTTATCTGGATAGAGGAATAAGCTTTTTAACAATAATTTGCTACAGAGGTGTAGAGAAAGTCTTGTAAATTGAATACACCAAATTGTTATGGTAAGTTTAGCGGATGAAAAGAAACTAACATGAGCCCGGGATCCTTAGAGCTTAGAGTACCCAACATTGGTATTCTCAGGACAAGAAAAATCCCCTCCCCTCCAAAAAAAAAGCATTATCTGGGTGACTCACCCTCAACGAGATTTGAGTTTGCGAATTCCTGAATTTGAGGCAGACACGCTACCCCCACACTACCGAGGCGGGCCATCAATTTATTATTGCCCTTCTGCTTACCGTCCTAGAAGTAATGGAGCCCTTTTATAGAAACATATTAAGTAAACAACATGTAGTTAAAATCAAGAGAACTCAACTTCAATGAGTTCAGGCGAAAACATTCCGCATAATATTTATTTGTTGTTGTTTTTAAGCTGACGTGGCTGATTCATCGTGTTTGTCTCTGCAAATCCAGGTGGTCCACCTTTCGTTAACCTTCTGATATCAAGTACTGGTTTTCTTTAATAATAGTGCTGAGTATACAACAAAACTGAATTACTGTTGTTGACATTGCTAAAAATAAAACAGATGTGTTTATGGTAAATAACTATTCTCTTCCGTAATATCTAAAAATATGACGTGTAACTGTGCCATGACCTTGTACCTCTACTTCGTCATCCCCGATCCTCCCCTCGTCCATTCATGTTACGTAACGTTTATTCCACTGCCTTGCACATAATCCTCTTCATCTGCATTCAAGTCTCCTTTTTGTTTTAAATGGCGGCTAGTTAACAGCCGCAGCAAGTATGTAACGAGCCGACTTGATGACGCAGAGCAATAGTTACGTCACTATTAATTCGTGTCGATGACGCAATGGTTGTGAGGTGTATATTTACGACATTAAGAAAAGGAAAACATGATCCGCCCGCTATTTGTTGTAGTGAAGAAGTCTGGCAATTTTGTGAAATAGCGCACGCTTGCACGATATACCTGATGTGAAGCCCATAGCAAGGTTACCTGAAGTTTCGTCAGCGCTAAATCGCTTTTAAGTGGTTGTGAAAGGTTTTCTCACGTAACCGGCGGCCTTTCATTATCTGAGTGAAAGAGATTTTTATCTTTTTCCTTTGATGCTGTTGCTTAACTTTGGGCATTCCTTTCTAAGTTTTATTAATTGTTTCTTTTGAGGTAGTACTAATGAATACAAGAAAATGTAAATAATTAATAAGCAATATATTGTAAATAAATATAGTAATATAGAAATAAGATTATAATATTAAAGGATGTTAGCATAAGCTTAGTTATATGAGACGAGATAGCCGAAACTGGGTCATAAAAGAGAAAGCTTTCGCAAGGTTTTTGTGGACAATAATCAAGGAGCTGGGGTGAAATGTATAAAGAATGTCCTTGAACTAAAAAAGAAATCGTAGGCTTGAAGGGGTGGTAAGATTTTGAAACTTACTAAGAGTTAACAGCCTAAGTGAAATAGTAGGGTACTTTCTACTGGCTTATGAAAAGAGACGCTACTGGGAGCAGGGAAAACAAGCCAATTAGAGCTCAGGTTTAGGCAGAACAAGGGTGTTGGATATACACTCTGGAGTGACGCAAGTTTCGACACAGTTCGTGTTTAGGTAGAAGTGCAGTCGTTCTCCACAGTACTTTGGTCCTGCATATTATTTCTGTAAGAAATTAATACGCGACATCTAAGTTTCATTTGTAAGTGGTCATGTATAATACAGTTTCAGCTAGTATCTCAGAGAATTATAAAGTGTACGTAAATTGTGAATATTCGTGGTAACAGTTTAAATAAAAATACTCAAACTAAAAGTTACAGATGTGTTATCTCTGAAATAGTTTCTTTTACCGTTCACGCCCAGTTAAGAGATACTTGCTCGAGTGAAGAACCCAACTAGCCCGAGAAAATATGAATAATATGAATAATATATTAAAAACATAATTATAAAAAATAATCAGAGATAACGAGGGGCAGATGTGCTTTTTTTCTTAGCAGTATTGTCGTTTTAAGCCCGGTATTAGGACGTTTAAACCTCTCTTAGGTTTAAACTATACATTTAGGTTTTACTTCGTGCTATAAGCTATAATCTTCAGTTGAACTTAGTTGAAATTTGCTGGAACTCGTCTTCTATTAAACTACTTTAATACTATTATGATGTAAGATAGCGGTCCCGGCTGCGCATTTAGTTATTGGTGTGGCGGGGGAAGGAGTTGCATATGAGTGAAGTATTCATATAATTGAAGGACCTCGAACCTTCTTAAAAAAAATGTGATTACTTTCAGTTATAGAATGACCTTGGATTTTTAATCAGATATTCAGACTTACGAAACAAATAGTCCTATCCTTATTAGGTCAAATTCGAAACCGGTTATAAAATGTAAAAAGAAGGTATAAACTGTAAAACTGTATATTCTGTTATTGGATTTGTGTTAACATTATCACACTGCTTGGCAAGCGTAAACATATGAGACATGCCTTCGTAAACATTTGCCTGTCTCCTTCTGTAAATACTGTTTACATACCTTCGAGAAAATGTTGCATTTCGATGATTTACTTGTATTAGGCAGGAAAACGAGTTCTGTTGAACGATTAGTAAAATGTACATAAAATAAATCGTAGTAACTAGGGTCAAGTGAGTGTACACGAAACAAACTTGCTACATAATTTGTTATTATTAGGGATAGTAACTTGGGGATCGATAGCGGGGCAGAATCGAAGTTGTCGCAGCATGTTGGTGTTGAGGATGCAGTGTTGAGAATGCAGTGTGTCGTAGTGGTACTAATAGGAGGAAAATGGGGCAGTGGTTGCGGTAGGCTGTGATGTTTTCACTAGTGGAAGGAATTGAGGTTGGGTGAGAGGTAAACATAAATACCACTCATTTACGAGAACTAACAATTTTAATTCCATTGCTGTTGTGCCTCAATTCATCTCAGTCATTATCCGTTTCATTTTCTCTAAGATACATAGATTACAATGCACAACATTCAATCGTAACGTCTCAAATGTGAATCGTCTCCGATTGGCACGTAAACAGGCTTTATATTGTGAAAAACTGTTGAGCAAAATGTAAATAGGTTCCATCTTGGACTATTGAGTAAGATACTCCATCAGCAATTATTTCCATAGCAACACGTTGTGGTATATTTCGTATTTCACGCATTATTGAAAATTCTATATGTTTTCCAAACACTATCTTCGCCTTCTTTTTAACACGGTCTGATTAATTATTTGCACAAGTTCATCGACAGCTTTCAGGGCCGAGGCATTTCAATCTTTGATGTTTTCAAATATGTTTTAATGTCGTAGATATAACTGCAAAGTTCTTTTGTATGAATTGTAAATCTTCATGTAATTCATTTGAAGCAAGAGATTTTACAATCTTGATTGAAGTCATGCACTATCATCAAAGGCATTAAACTTGTCAAACAGTATTGTAATATACAACATAATATACTGCTACGTGGAGACACGTTCCCCAACGCGTTACTACAGGTAATATATGCGTGTAGTACATATACAACATGTGCATGTGCAGTCGCCAATGCAGGTCGGTCTCTACTCGGTAGGTATGCAACTGGTATGCGCATGTGTCAATGCTATCAGTCCCCAAGTTGCTATCCTGGTGATTACAGACAAGAGATAGAAGTTTGCCTACTCTGATAATGTACATATTAGTCTAAAGCAAATTAAATTGGATCTGCCATAAAAATATGTTAAATGTTAAACTGTTTAGAATTAATCATATTTTATTTACTTTATCTAGCACGTATTACAATGTTATTAGAAGATAGAGAAGCTATTGAACACCAATATTCGATACCAAGATTTCATCGCACGGGACCGATCTCCTCTCCCTACCAAAAATTCCGTTGTGTATTTGTGTGTGTATGTGGGGGGGTGGTCTGTGTGTGCGGTGTGTATGTCTGTGGGCAGCATAGCTTCAAAAACAAAAGTCTGTTAAATGCCAAACTTGGTATTTAGGTTCGGTGTCTGCCAAGGATACGACATGAAGATTTTCAAGAAAATCCCCCACCTTCAACTACTCTTTGCAAGGAACATTTTCGAGAAAAAAAATCACAAAAATTGCTCTTAACTATTTTGATTAAAATGCCATATGTTTAAGATATTTTTATGGCAAATGAAATGTACATCTTGAATTTTCTGGGAATAGCCTCTGAAGACCTCTTCATTCTGGATGACATTTGTGTAAATTGTAGGAGATACACAAAAACTTACTACACAAATAATGTAGATCTCGTCAAAATGCGTATTTTGTCATATACATTTTTTTGTTCCATAGAGTTAACCATTTCCAAGATATTATTTGTTATTGGTTTCAATTTTAAACTACTTGAACTTTTCTGAAATGGGAAGTCATCTTTCGTTCCATACCTCTTTTGTTTTTCTCTTAGCCATGCAAAGAGAACCGAATTTAAATTGTTTCACTTATGATATCTTTTCAAATATTTGACCATCACATTAGTCTAGAAGAAACAAGTAATAAGTTGCTTTCTACTGAAGTTTACCTTAATTAGCATGATGCAACTAAATTAATAATCTTTTGTAAGAGTAGTTTGTTTGCAGAACAGTTATAGAAAGTGATGTGAATTGAGCACATCAGATGTTGTGTTTTTGTGGTTTGTGAAATGTTTCTTATAAACGCAAATAGATTATAATTTATTCTTTAATATTGCTTATCATTTTGCACGATTACGCAATGGGAAAGGGGAGTTATATTTATTAATTGTCCGATACTCCTTGCCGGCTGTCGTCAAAAATTATTGTTGTAATTGGATAGATAGAGTCAGACTGTTGTTGTTGTTGTTATTATATCACCGGTGCCGATCATTACAGAACACGGTGGTTTTTGGATCCCGTTGCAGTGGACGGATATCTGCACATATATGATCACATCGATGAGGCATTGCACTACTTATAAGGTCGTGTTAAATACAGACTAGGGAAGGAGCTGTGAGGATTTCCCCACTAGCAGCGTGAATGCAACCAGAAGCCGTGAATGAAGTAGTAGATATAGTAAACTGCTGAGAGCGGGGAATGTGAGTCAGAGCGGAAGGAATCCTGTCTGCAAACGTGAGTGGAGAAACACCCTCACTTGGGTGGGGTATTACGTGGCATGGGAGATGCTGCAAATCTGAGAAAAGTAACAATTCCACTATTTTCAATTGTTTTCGAACTCTCATTTATAAGGACCGCTCCCCAAAACATTTATCCAGTGAGTAAGACTGGGAGCATATTTGAGGCTGACAAAAACAGGCGTTGCTGCAAATGTGCGAGAGAACTGTGTGAATGTCGTTTTCTCTGCTCGAATTTTCATTGTAGTTGTGATTACACTCAGTGGTTAGACCACTCGCCTCTCACCAAGGCGGGCCGATCCCAAGCGACCGCATATGGGATTTATGGTGAACAAAGCGGCGCCACACGAAGGCTAAGATGATAATGACAATAGTAAAATATCTGCGTTTGTTTAGCATGACGAGAAATATACCAAGAAATTTGTAACTAATATTATTTATGTACACTTTATTATCAGCGTTTAACACAGAAATGTTTTCGGTCTTTCGGCGTTCCCACTGCCCGACACCCAGGCCTGATCTATCCCTGCATTGCATTTCAACATCTTTTTTTTTTTTTTTTTAAGTTCCGGAGTCTGGTCGGGACTCTGGCGCTGTATTTCTTTTTCTTATTCCTCTTTTTCCTTTTTCCCTAACTTTCCTGTGTTTACCGTTTTCTGTTTTATGACAAATACACAAAGGTATATACGGTGTCTGCTGGACTCCATGAACTTCCATTAATAGTGTTCATTGAATCATGATGCTTAAATCTCAACGCTATGCCAAATAAGATAATTTGTTATTAAACACTAATAATGGAAGCTCATGGGGTCCAGCACACACCGTAAGTAAGTCCCTTAAATAAGAAAACCTTTCATTTTTCAATGCACAATAGTTAAATGTAACCTGTTTTCTCATGCCGCCGAAAGAAAGGGACTTCATCATAATAATGAACGCTACTGTACCCCTTATCAATTACGAAATTACGAATTATCTTTGAAAAAGAATAAAACGAAGTGGATTTTCTTGGAATTTTTTTTTATCAAAGGGTGTTTTGTATTTTTCTCGTTAGTTGAAATTAGAAGTACACGTGCAAAAATAAGGAGATCTGAAGATTTACATTCACATGACTTTCTCCATAAACAATTGTCACAAAAGAATTATTTTATCCACATCGTGCTAATCCAGTTAAACATTACCAGAAATGGTCTTATTACTTGCTTCCTTGAACGTAGAAGGGAAATAATGGGATATATTAGGCTAAAGAAATAGTCAAATCTTTTAAAGGCTCATCGCTATGTGAAACAATGGACATTCGGTTCTCTTTTGCATTCCCGAAAACAAAACAAATAGATAACAAAAGAAATATGAAACAAAAGTTCACTTCCCGCTTGAGAAAAGTTTAAGGTAGTTTAAAATTGAAACCAATAACCAAGAATACCTCGGAAACGGTTAACTTTACATTTAAAAATATATTACATAAATTGTGTGTTTTAATGAAGTCTATATTTACTGTGTAGATAGACATTGTCTAATCTTACGGCTTTCCGCAGTGGCCGAGTAGTTAGACCACTTGACTGTCACCAAGGCTCCCAGACGATCTCATTTAGGATTTGTGGTGGACAAAGTGGTGCTGGGTGGGTTTTCTCCGGGTTCTCCAGTTCCTCCGCCATCGCATTCCACTGGTGCTCCATGTTCATTCCATATATGATCAGTGTCATCGCCTGCGGTGCCTATGTAGTAATAGCGGGCGTTAAACACTATCAAAAAATCTTACGGCTTACGAGTTACACAAAAGATATCCAGAATGAAGAGCTCTTCAGAAGCTATTCCCAGAAAATTCAAGATATACATTTCGTTTGTCATTAAAATACCTTAAACATACGATATGTTAATCAAAATCATTATAACCATTTATGAGAAAATCAGAATTTTGTAAAAATGTTCCATATAAAGGGAAGTTGGAGTGGGGGGGATTTTTTTAAAAATCTTCGTATTGCATCCTTGGAAGAAGATACTGAACTTAAATACCAAGTTTGGTATTTACTAGACTTTTCGTTTATGAGTTATGTTGTCCATAGAAACACACACACACACACACACACACACATATGGCTAAACACGTACAGACAGACACATGCGCAGAAATTTATCAAAACAATGTTTTTTTATTCAGGAGACCTTAAAACGTGAATTTCCAGTGAAATCTCGATATACAATTTTTGGGTGGAATACAATACCTTTTCTATCTACTATGTACATTGTATGTGCATGTGCACTACAGAGAGAGAGAGTAAAAAGTAGACATGGGCAACAGTGCTGCTCCATGCGAACAAATCCAAACACATTTGATTTAAGGTTAATATATATGTTTTATTTGTTATATTATTGTAATGTCTATCCGATTCGAATAAGTTTTTTCTTAAGTTAGATGCGGACAGATGGACATGTACCATTACGATATGCGTGATATTAAAGGGCTCTGTCTTCTTGTACGAGTGTGTGCGCGCACGTGTGTGTCACTGTTTTTGTTTTAAAAGAATTACAACACATTCGAGGAAGATACATATGTATACTTAAGCAATATTGAACTTTATTAATGTCAGAGTTACCCCATTTCTGAATGTCAAATTAACAGTAGTAGAGGTATGGTAAATGTCAACTGCTGCTTCTGACTCATTTCTCTAACATATGTCCAAACTTGGTTGTTCTTATTTATAGCAGTGTAGCTACCTGGTGAATGTTTACATTGGTTGTCATTAATTTAAACGCTGCTTACCAAGGTCCCTTGGTCTTTACGTATTTTTCACTAACAGAAAATGGAAGGGGAACATGTTTACATGGACAATAGTGACTGCAGCGTAAGGACAACTGCGCGCCAACATGTCCTTTTACTTTTAAATTCTTGACAGTTCATGCATTTCCTGTAACTGCACAGGATGCTCTGAGGGTCGGGAAATTTTCAAGATTTGATATACATTTCGAACAAATTAGTTTGATACATCGGAAATACGGCGATGAAACAAATGTTATGTTTCATCAGCTACTGATATAGGATCAGCCGTAATATTTATGGTTTTGGAAAGCACCTTCCTATCATTTTTCTCATATATGAATGCTATTAAAATTATTATGTGATACATTCATATGACTTTCTTTGTTCTTCAACAATCTATTCTTAAAAAATCGTATTCTTCCTTCTACTTCATGTTAATCGATATAAACATTAGGAGATGTGGTTTTATTACATATTCCTTTGTGGGTACAGTGAAAACACTAGACTTACGCGATAGTCAAATCTTTTAAGTGATGGTCGCTTTGTAATGCCTTTGAAATTTCATTCTCTTTACTGGATCAGGGGAAAGAAATAGGATAGCAACTTCCCATTTGAGAAAGTAACTATTTTAAAACTGAAACCAATAACAAGGAATATCTCGGAAATTGTTAACTCCATTTCCGGTGAAATCTCCTTATGAAATTTTTACAGTACCTTAGGTTTAGAATTAGATATGGACGGGGCCCCTAGGGCAGAGCACCAGACGAGGCCCTTGAGGCCTTTTGCCTCGTACGTGACCCCAAGGAGTGAGGAAAGGATGAGGGGAGAGACCAAATCCGGATGTCGGCGGTGCAAGCATAGCTACAGTTGGAAGGATTCCGACTCAGCCCTAAGCCCTGCTCAGGACCCATCAGACACCCAGAGGAGACCGAGGTTGCCGCTCTACTCGGGGCCCAACGCCCCTGCTAGGAGCGATCCTCATCCCGGAACCAGCCGTAGTCGGGGGACGGAGATAGTCACTTTTAGCATCCTTTTTCCCTGTCACGTAGCACCTAGCACCATCACCGACACTTCAAAATCTGAAAGAAACCAACGAAATGAAGGATGGATAAAATAGCAATAGAAACGACGTGGAGGGGCAGAAAATTCTGGGGATGAAAGAGACCTACCCACTATTCGGGTGGTTTGGTAATCCGGCCACGGGGATCAAATCCGCGACCTTCCGATTGCGGGTAACAGACGAAATGGCCTAACCATCCCACTCGGTAAATTAAGATTTCAGTCATGGCTTTGTGATTATGGATGGTTATGAAAAGTACCGCGATAAGCAAACCAAATGCGTACTTGAGAACATCTCAGGTTGCTCAGGTTGTGTGTTTGAAGGTGAATGAACCCTTCTCCTCGCCATGTACTCCGCACCATTATCCACCCACTCACCCTGCAGAGTAAGGTCAACACACTTCTCCATTTGTTCCACTCACCCAGCCCTGCTGCACCCGTTGTACGACATTCTGCACTTCGAGGTCGAGTTATTTCCAGAGCTTTTGCCTTGCATGCAGATAAAACTTGGCTGCCCCACATAGTACGTGGTGTTGCTTTTGGCAGCATGCATAAGCAAAAATGGACTTCCAAGAAGTCTTACCTTAGCAAATATGTTGTACTTTGGCTACCTGTGTCCAGCTGACAATCTCAATTTTTATTGAAACGATAAAGTTTTTGTGTCGAGCATTTTATGGGCAATGTTCAGGAATTTGTGATACTAATCACAGATTTATACCCATTGTAGCTGCATCTAATTCAGCGAACGATTTTATTAGCTCAATTACTAATTTATCTGAAGAAGAATAAATTTGAAGAATGTGTTATTATTACTTGAGTTTAATTAGTTTAAGTAAAAATAAAACTCACCGAATAACCCTGCAATTATGTTGGTAATTAAGCGTGCGTGTTATTTTTACGTTCTCTAGCCCCATATGTACAATGTACATAGGGATAGAGAAGGTATTGTAATGCACCCAAAAATTCGATATCGAGATTTCACCGGAAATGTATGTTTTGGGGTCCCCTGAGTCCGAAAAAAAGTATTTTTAAAAAAAGGTCCGTGTGTGTGTGTGTCTGTCTGTCTGTGTGTCTTTGGACAGTATAGCCCCAAAACAAAAATACCGTTAAATACCAAACTTGATATTTAGGTTTAGTATCTGCCAAGGATGCGACACGAAGATTTTCAAAAAACATCCCCCCCACCACAAACTACCCTTTACATGGAAACAATTTAGGAAATTTTTATTTTCTTAAAAATGGCTCTAACGATTTTGATTAAAATCCCGTATGTTAAAGCTATTTATGTCCGAAATAAAATGTATATCTCGAATTCTTTGGGAATAGCCTCTGAAGGCCTCTTTATGAATGTTGCTGAATTTTGTTTAACTGCTAAACCGTAAGAGATAGAAAATAACGTACTACACAAAAAATGTACCTCATGACAAAACACACAATTTTTGTCCTTTACGTTTTTGTTGTGGAGGTAACCGTTTTCGAGATATTCCTTGTTATTGGTTTCAATTGTGAAGTACTTTAACTTTTCTTACACAGGAAGTGTCTGTTTTTCTTTTGTTCTACTCCTGGCCAAACAAAGAAGTGATTTGCAATGACAATCGCATAACAATAGCTTTTAAAACATTTGACAATCACTTTAGCATAGCGCATTCCCTTATTCCCTTCTACCTATAAGGAACTAAGTAATAACATTCTGCTAACATTTATCTTGATTAGCATTGTGTACAAAGAAGAATAATCTTTTGTAGGAGTTTTGTAGAGCAGCTAGAGAAAGTCATGTGAGTGTAACAATCAGCTTTTTAGTTATATTTTATACGATGTAGCTTTTATTTCACTATTACCCACAAATTTCCAAAAGATACTACTTTTAAAACGAAATTCAATATTGCAAATTTTATATTACTTGTCATTTTTCACCAATACATATTGCTTGGTTAACTCTTTTTCTCATAATTAACTTCAGAATGTAAAGATTAACTTATTCATGTCCGAGCTATTGAAGTGCAGGACACTTAAATAGCTCGTCACATATTGTAAAAGAAAATTTATGGAAGAAGCGTTATATTTGTTCATACGTCTTTTGTTTAGTTGAGTACATATAACCACTACCATCCGAATAGGACTCAAACCCATAATTCCAAGCTGACAAGGAATGTATCACTATACTCTTCACAAATACCTCAACAGTTTGGTGCTTCTTTCCAATGCAGGTCGTGGGTTCAAACCCAGCCAGACCGATGTGGTTTTTGAGGCTGCTTTCAGACGATCAACTCTCTGCAACGGCATCAACGACTCAGCACCGTTTTCAACCATAAAACTATAGCATTATATGAGAATGTTCAGATAATGGCAACTTTTAAGACACCGAGCGCAGCTGCAGAAACCATGATCCTGATAGTAACTGAGGGACTTATCAGATGAATAGAGTTTCACGCGGTCAACCTAACAACAGCAGAGCAATAGGAGTTGTACATCGAGCGATTTTTTGTATTTATTGAAAGTAGCAATATGAGATTTTCAAGTGGCAGAATATGCTAATACGTACCGTTCCATTCACATGACTTTCTCTACATCTCTGCAACAAATCATTGTTAAAAAGCTTATGCTTCTATTTACTTCATTCTAATCGAGAAATAATTAGCAGAAATAGTCTTATTACTTGCTTCCTTGTAAGTAGAAGCGAAATAAAGAAGTATCATAGGTTTAAGTGATAGTTAAAAGACGGTTGTTATGTGATTGGAGTTCCTTTCTTTGTATGGACAGGAGTTGATAAATTCCTGTATAAGAATTCAAAGCGGAAACTAAAAACAAGGAATATCTAAAAAGCGATCAACTCCACGAAAAAAATTGTATATATTATAAATTGTGTGTTTTAGTGTCCTCTACCTTTTTTGTGTGGTAAGTTTCTGTCCATCTCTTACGGTTAAGCAGTTATGGAAAATTCCGTAAAATTCACCCAGAATAAAGTAGTCTTCAGGGGCTATTCCCAGAAAATTCAAGATGTACATTTCATTTGTCAGGTAAATATATTTAATATGCGATATTTTAATCAAAATCTTTAGAGCCGTTTTTGAGAAAATAAAAATATTCGAAAAAAGTTCCATGTAAAGGGTAGTTGGGGTTGGGGGGATTTTCTTGAAAATCTTCGTATCGCATCCTTGGAAGATACCAAATTTAAATACCAAGTTTGTTATTTAACAGTTTTTTCGTTTTTCAGCTATGCTATCCATAGACACAGACACACACACACGGACTTTTTTCCAAAAATGCTTTTTTTGGTTTCGGGGGGACCCAAAACATGAATTTCCGGTGAAATCTCGGTATCGAATTTTTGGGTGCAATACAATATATTCTCTGTGCGCTATGTACATAGTACGTGTAGAGAAAGTGAAAAAAAACTGGAGAGAAGTGTGCTGTGATCTGGTGGAGCATTTTAGTAATTTGCCACAGACAGAAATTGAGAACGGTTGTTGTTGTTATTATTATTATTATTATTATTATTACTATTATTATTATTATTATTATTTATAATACAGAAGCACTGACAATGATACAAGTATAATGAAACTAACATTTGCAATTATTTATTTTTAAGTAAAACTATATGAGCTTATTTTTTTGTAAAATGTGGAGTAAAATAATAAAACTGTAAAAGTAAACCGGAATTTCGGGAATCCCGCCTCAAAATTGAATTTTTAAGTCTGATTTTATTTTCTAACCTCAAATTTATTGGTGTTTATTTATAAATATTGATATTTTCAAAAGTGTATTTCTGTTTTCATTGATGCTTTAGTATGCAAACATGTATTCCATAGAGAGTTATTAGCAAATAAATTTGCATATATATTTGTATTTTTACATTCATAAACTGTCTCATAGCATACTGAACCATAGTATTATTTGACATATATCACTATTTTTAACATTTGGATATGTAATTACGAATGTAATGTTGTAAGTTGCACGATGTGAAATGTCTAGTTGTAGGCAGTTGGTGCTCTGTCGTTGCGTGCTGTTGCAGAGAGTTGGTCCTCTGAAAGGAGCATAGGTGTGCTTAAAAGCGACGGCTCAATGTCAGTAGATTTAGTGGAGTGTAAAAAAAGCACTTGCAGGACAGAATTCCAGCGGCGCTGATATCATCCCGACATGTGTCGTTATAAAATAAATATATAAATAAATATACACACATGCTTAGCTGAAGGTTCATATGTACCTCCGCCCCCAAATATTCGATGTGTTTCTTAATATTGAATCCGTAATTACAATTTCTGGCATCACTTAATAACTATTACTAGGATATTTTTAATTTATTATAGTTTTATTTGTTACGAAAACGCTATACCCGAAAATGAGTACCAAACGTCCGCAGACGTGGTAGAGGATAACAATGGATGAATTGTCGAAGCGCATCCAGGCAACTTCCAACAACATTTTAGCGAAGACGTGTCCAAAACATTTAATGAGTACCTCTGTTGATATACAGATAGTTTCGATAAAAGAAGTCTTTACATAAATAAGCAATTGTAAATACGGCCCAGAAAATACTAATTCAGAATGATTTATAATGATATTCTCTCTCTCCCTCAACACAATATAATAATAGCAGTTATTGTTAACTCTGGCAGTATTTACCATCTAAGTGCAATGGTCAAGGATAAAGCCATTGGAGCGCAATCATCATAAAACATTACTATAATGGCGTATCCTTACATACCTGCCTCGTATTTTCAACGTTTCGGGTCACATAGGTTATTACGCTACGAGCTATGGATTAACAAGGCATTGTTCTAATATCTGCATTTTTCAATTCCTCGTTAATACATACTGTTGTGGACCTTAGTTTCTTTGACGTATTCTTGATCACAATTGTTGATATCAAAATGGGCTTTGAGCCTAGCAACTGCAAGCATTCGATAGACATTTGCAGCTTCTCTGACCACAGATTAGAAAATATAATGCAATCGCTGTAATTGTTCTATCAAAAATTGTTTTTAAGTGTTTCATTGTATATTCTTAAAGACTTAAGTCGAATGAAAATCCTAAATACCATAGTTTTAAAGAGAAGGCTTTCAAAATTTGTATGTTTATTCAACTTGCTTATGGCCTCTTTAAACAAATGTTTAGCCGTCTACTTCAATCAATAGTTTCCACTTTATTATGACTTTCTCTACACGTACTATGCACAGAGCTATAGAGAAGGTATTGTATTGTACCCAAAATTCGATAACAAAATTTCATCGGAAACACATGTTTTGAGACCCCCTGAATAAAAAAAATTAAAAAAAATATCCGTGTGTCTGTGGGCAGCATAGCTCAAAAACGAAAATACCGTTGGTGTTTAAGTTCGGTATCTTCCAAGGATGCGACACGAAGAATTTCAAGAAAATCCCCCACCACAACTACCTTTACAAGGAGAAAAGTTCGACAATTTTAATTTTCTCATAAATGGCTCTAACGATTTTTATTAAAATCTCTCATATATCTATTTACATGACAATTAAAATGTATAACTTCAATTTTCTGATAATAGCCTCTGAAAACATGTTTATTTTGGATGAATTTTGCGGAATTTTGCATAACTAGTAAACGTAAGAGTTAGGCAAAAATTTACTTAACAAAACATGTAGATCTCCTTAAAACATACAATTTATGTTTTATACATTTTTTTTTTTTTTTTTTTTTTTTTTGTGGAATTGGTCGATTTTGAGATATTCCTTGTTATTAGTTTCAGCTTTAAAATGCTCACACTTTTCCCATTTGTCAACTCCTAGCCATACAAACAAAGGTACTTCAATCACATAGCAACCAGCTTTTGACTATCGACTTAGCCTATGTACTCTTTTATTTCCCCTCTACTTACAAGGAAGCAAGTAATAAGACCCTTTCTACTAATTTTTTCTCAATTAGACTTAAATAAATAGAAGAATAAGCTATTTAATAGCAATTTATTGTAGAGGTTTTCAGAAAGTCATGTGAATGGAACACATAAGATTTTTATTTAATTAAGCATGTAAATGTTTGATATAAACTTTCTTTGCGGAACAATTTTCATGTTTGATGTATAATATTTGGTAAGCATATTTTTAATGCGCGTGCAAATAAAGTTTGGCCTGGATTTGGCTATGCAATGAAAGCAAAAGCTACAGGATAGTTTTTGTATTAGTAACATTTAATGTTTTAATATACGTATCATGATTTATTTATTTACTGTAAATGATCAACTAACAAATTCTCATCAAAACCTTGACGAAATTATAGAAAAAAAAATCCTAAAGCGTTTATATTTTAAATGGTCATAATTAGTTTTGAGAAACCGATATGCGCTCGCCCATATTAGAAATATGGCGCTGTCTAATGTTTAAATGCCCACTGAGACTTATAAAAAGAGCACAAAGTAAAACAACATGACGCTTTTAAACAGATGAAAACTCCAATGAATGTTTTAATAATAAAATTTCATATTTGGTCTAAAACTTTGGATTTTCAGTTGACTGTTCCCTTAAAGGGGAAAATGCATGATAATGCACCAATACACCAAGAGACGGAGTGTTGGCCGATTATTGTTGGGCGGTAATCGTTTTATTTAAACGTAAATTAAATAATAGGTTTCTATGTTTTGTCATAGCTATGTAGGTACTGTGTATTGTAGCAAGGTTGAGCTAATCAGTATATACTTATGTCTCAATCTTGGTCTGAGTCCATGGAAAGTTAGATCTGCGTAGTTATACATAAAAGTCCCAAAGCCCTGAAATGGTTATTGAAACAATTGTGTGCATTCAGCTATTTGTTTGACCTCTCCTATAAATTAAGAGGTCTTCAAAATTCGCATTTCCGGTAAAACCTCGGTATCGAATTTTTGAGTGAAAATTTCTTGATAGAGAAAATAAAAACACAAGTAAATCATACTTGGTCATTCTTTGGAGAAAGGAGAAGGGAGAGCTAAGGACGTCAAGTGGCTGTACCGGCGGCTATATCAAAGAGCCGCCCCACACAACAGGCTGGGCACGAGCAACCTGTTTCCTACCTTAGCCCATCCCACTGTCTCAAAAGACCCTGGCTAAAGAATATGGTAACTTATATGTCGTGCTTTTTCTCCTTCACAGGGTTATATAACTAAGCAAAAACAAATATCGCTAGCCTGCCTCTGTAGCGTGGGGGTACTGTATCTGCCTCACAATCAAGAGGTCCTGAGTTCGAATCTCGATTAGGGTAAGTTACGCGGATAAGGTTTTTTTTTTCGGGGTTTTCCTTTATCTCGAGAAGACGAAAATTCCATGGACGAAAACTCCATCATTTCGCCAATTTCATTCATTGTCCTATATGACCTACCGCGACTTCAGTTTTAGATTTGACTCTGCCATTGGTCGATTGACCAACACGACTGCCCAAAAACAAACAGACAGAACGAACGGAAGACTGCGCATTTCGCATTGGAAAGCAGAATCGATTTTCAGAAAGTCAATTTTTACCGCTTATTTCGATCTAGTTCATTTACATACACCTAACCTAACCTAACGTAGCCTAAACCTCGACGAAATCTCGAAACCTGTAGTTCACCTGTCACGTAACCATATTGTCTCCGTAACCAATAGGAAATGCTCAGGAAAGTGCCTAAGTCTAAAACTGAACTAGAATCTGCAATCTCGCTGACCTAGAGCTAACAAAAAAGGTATACCAGAGCGCCTGCTTCATTTGTTTTCCCAGTATAACGCCGGTCTGGGCCATATAGATTGCAAGACTGTCTGCTGATGTTCATTCTGACATAGTTAAGTGCATACCTCAAGATTGGACGATATGCTCGCTTAGTTGCGGAGACTATGGTAATTGCGCAATCGACGAATATTTGCTCTAACAGTATCCGCATGCTACATCACTGCCTTCCGGAAACTGCCTCTCTGAAAGTCGTTTCGCAAGATACCGCCACCCGCACACTCCTTCCTGAGAGGAAGAAATAAAAATACTTTCCCTCCAATTCCTCCGCTCCCACCCAGGAATACAAGTACAAGAGTACGTCATACTTAAGTTCCCCTCACAAGCTGACGTATCCATCTAGTCTTTTTCTTGCTGGTTTCTTTTGTTTCTGTATCGCTCCCCACCACTCTCCCACCAGACGGCCGGCCCGACGGCCTTGTACATATTACCGCCGTGACTCCTCCATCGCGACGGCAGTTCATCCTCGCAAGTGTAGAGGTGAGGATGTGAATTTGCGGCACTCTTCAGTGATAAGTGTGACCAAATGTGAAACCAAAGTGTTTACGTAGTGTGGTGCGATTTTCATTTGTTTTAATGGCGACCAGTCCCATGATGATGAATGCGATGCCATTCAGTGTCCATCGCAGCGGATATGGATTCAAACATTTTGCGGTGAGCAATTTCTAATTTAGTGCTATTATTAGATTATAGTCTCAGAAATAATGTTAATGATGAGGAAGCATACAAAAAATTACTGAGAAAAGTGAAACTAGGTGTTTATAAGTGTTAAGTTGGGAACATTCATAAAATAGAACTGTCCGAAATAATGCTTTCCACGTATAAAATTCCAAGCTGTGTGTGTGTGTGTGTGTGTGTGTGTGTGTGTGTGTGTGTGTGTGTGTATATATATATATTTATTTAATAATGAAAAATGAAAATAAAGTGACAAACATTTTTGAGTAAAAGCTGATGGCGATAAAGCAACACAAACTTTAAGATATGCAGGTTATAATTTAAAATAAACATGAATTTCCTAAGAGCTGATCGTCGTATTATTCAACGCTAGATGCTTAGCAGAAATTGTTATAAAAGTACGTTAATTAAATCATAAAATAAACTAAATATAAAACTAAAATATAAGCCCACAATAAATTTAATAATCATTATGTAAATATTATTTAATAAAATGAAAACTTTAATATGGCATGTTAGGAAACAGAACCCTATTTACGTAACCAAAAGACGAAAGAAACAAAAACTAATGTCTTATATTCATATGACTTCCGCTGTAACAATTTATATCTTCAAAAGCTCATTCTTCTATCTATTTCATGCTAATCGAGATAACATTAGCGAGAGTGAAATATTCTAAAAGCTCGTTGCTATGATGTGAAATTCGGTTCTCTTCGCATGGCCAGGACTGAAACAAAAGAAACAGCAATGAGAAATTCCCAAGAGAAAGTATGTTAACATTTAAACAAATAACAAGGAAATGTCTCGGAAATGGTTAGCTCCATAAAAATTCGTGTTAGCGATTTCTATATTTTTTGTGTGGTAACTTTTTGTTTATCTCTTATGGTCTACCCGTTATGCAAAATTCATTCAGAATGAACAAGACATCAGAGGCCATCGCCAGAAAATTCAAGATATACATTTTGTCCAGTAAATGTGTTTAATATACGGTATTTTTTCAAAATCTTGGTAGCCATTTTTGAGAAAATCAAAACTTTTGAAGATGTTTCCATGTAAAGAATAATTTGGGGTGGGAAGGTGCTGAACATAGTTTTCAAGATTGGTATTTAACCGACTTTTTGTTTTTGAGTTATGTTGTACATACACACACGGACCTTTTTTTTAACATGCTTTTTCCGCATACAGGGGACCCTAAAACCCTGTATTTTCAGGAAATCGCGGTATAGAATTTTTGGGAGGAATGCAATACCTTTTCCATGTAGCTATGTACTAAGTAGAGAAGGTAAAACTGAGTATCTTTAATAGCTCCAGTTGTGCTTATAATTATGAAAATGTTAGCTCCCAGTGCTACGTCTCCATTGTGTTAGTAAATAAATTACAGGAATGTTTTTATGAACATAATAAGGATAATGTTACTTATTGAGTCTGGAGATAAACGTACTCTAGTACTTTGACCCAAATGTAAGCGCTAACGCATCTGTTTTTGTCTGCTATCTGTGACGCCTCCTCGACACTAGCATGTGATCCACGTGTGGCGTTAAAACTGGATGCTCTTCTTACTTATTTTAATCCGGTGATTTAGTGTCAGAGAACAGATGTCACTGCCTCTGCTTTTAAGAAAGCGAAGTAGCTGTGTTGAGTGCTTTACAACTATGGCCGGAAGAGGGAAATTCTTTAGAACCGCTTTCGTCAAGGTTGTATTTTTATTGAGAATGTATGCTAAAGCAAATAACCGTTGATTCCTCTTACTGAATAAGTAGTTTTGCTAGAAACATGGAGTTATTCACGTTTTAAATTCATTTTAAATCCGAGGAACATAGTAACACTTTTTCCTCGTTGTGCAATTTAGTGTAATACGCTCAACGCTCATTCGAGTATCTGATTTGTAAAATAAACATCATTTTCGGCTGTTTTAGTGGCAAAAGTTGAGTCATTATGTATTCAGTACTTTTTTTGTATTTTTGGTTGTTTAGCGTTCTTGAAAGTGGTAGGTCATATCTGACTTTGAATGAAATATGTGAAATGAAGCTCAAATGAGCACATGGAGCTTAGAGTTACTGGACATTCGTCTTCTTAGGATGAAAGAAACCCCCTTAAAAACCTTTTCTGGGTAACACACCCTAACCGAGATTCGAACTCGGGACCTTTTGAGTGTGAGGCAGACGCACTACCACACACTTAATAGGCAGGCTCAACATGTTATCTTATAGCTTAATTCTGTTTTTTCTTTATTTCAGTTTTACAGGTAACTCAAATTAAATGTGTTACTTTTAATTTAAGAATCCCCAACCGATATCGATTTAGATAAAAGATGTAAATTAGAACAAATATGGGCCTTTTATGGATTTGATTTTGTTCATAGGGTATGCTCGGAGATGCGGAACATATGTTACAGCGTATAAAATTAAACTAAAACATCTCTCAGTTTATAATGTGTGCACAATGTAGAGTTCACTTACAAATTTCAAATTTATCCAAACGAACAAGAAATTCGGTCTTAAACGCGATATGTCGTTAAGATTCTGTAAGCCTAACGTTGCATGCAACGGGAAATCCGAGGTTTCGCAACACATTCGCTCATCAATTGTTACCTTGGGGATCAGATGCGAAGAGTCGATCACTAAAATTCTCGCTGATTATTATGTTACGTTTCTCATGTTGTAATGGAACCGTTTAGAATGCTTCAAAAGGCTAGTGCATTGCAAGCCTGAATTTGCAATTACTCTTAATAAATGCGCTTTCAATACACTTAAGTATATCTTAATTGTAACGAGAAGGCTATGTTTCTGTAAACCATATGATAAACATTAATTATTATGCAGAATGAGGTATTGCGCAATCTTGCTGTTAGTGTTATTACATTTTGAGATTGCTGATATGGGCAGAACAAGGTAACGGGATAAGTATTATGGAAACAGGTCTAGAACGCACGTTAACACCCTTCCAATCTCTTTATTTCTTGCCTAAATAAATCTTTCTTCGACTGTCTGTGAGTGCAGGAGCAGACAAACACAAAATGACCGCATATTCCGTGTGAGAAGCATAGAATATTAAAACCAAATATGTAATAGTATGGTTATTGTGTTATTTGTACGTACGAGGTAAAAGGGCACTAGTTTCCAAGCCTCAAGTACAGGGAATCCCGTAAATACGATACTTGGCAGTCCTCCTGGCGTTCCTATGTAATTGCGCCATGCTAATACACAGATTAACCTCCATTTTTACTTTCTCTAAGGTAAAGGCATAGTTGGTAAAGAAGATATTGTATTTAACCAAAAAAGTCTATACCTACGGACATTTCACTGTAAATACCTGTTTTGAGAACCTCTGGATCCCAAAAAAATCATTTTAATAAAAAGGTCCACGTGTGTGTATATGTGTCTGTGGATAGCTTGGCTCAAACACGAAAAGTTCGTTGAATACAAAGTTTAGTATTTAAGCTTAGTATCTTCCAAGGATGCGACACGAAAATTAATAAAAAAAAACAAAAAAACCTCCCACCCAAAATTGCCCTTTACATTGAACATTTTTCGAAATTTTCAATTTTCCAAAAAATGGCTCCTACAATTTTCATTAAAATATTATACAATAAAGCTATGACAAATTAAATATGTAGCCTCGGAAGACCTCTTCACTCCTGATCACTTTTGCGCAAGAGATAGACAAAAACTTACTTCACAAAACATGTAGGTCTCGTTAAAACGCACAATTTATGTCAGTTTCACTTTTTTATGTAGTTAAAAATCAATTTAAAATACTTGAAAACTCATCTCAAACGGAAATTTGATATTCCTGTTTTGTTGCTGTTGTTGTTTTTTTTTTTTTTTTGCTTCTGGTCATGCAAAGATAACCGAATTTCAATGTCAATCGCAAAGCAATAGCTTTTAAAAGCTTTGACTATCGTTTTAGCCTCCCTTATTTCCTTTTTACTCATAAGGAACAAAGAAGTAAAACCATGTTTGTTAATGTCATCTTTATAACCATGAAGTAGATAGAAACATAAACTTTTGTAAAAAGTGTTTGTTACAGAATAGGTTGAGAAAGTTATGCCAAAGTTACACTTTTTTTTTAACTAAAGTGAGGGTTTAGGAAGGATTGGTCCAACAGGACCCAGCCATAGCCGAGGTGGTGCCCTGAGGGGGGGTTTCAAAGAATTCTTTATTTATTTATAAAAACTGTGCACATGAGTGCTTAGGTGTAAAGGTAAAGGTGGACATAACATAAACGTTAAAATATTTGAATTAGAAATTGCAGTTCATCCAGTAGGCATCTGAAACTGTGGTAACCGAAGTGCTACAGAAGACTCGGTTTCTGTTGTCAAGGTGACAGATTGTGACAAAACGTAACTAACTGGAGAAAGTGGGGTTTCATCAGTGCATGAACTGGAACAGTATTTTCAAACGTGAGAAAACTAGAGCCAACACAATCCTTACGGGGGGGGGGGGGGAGAAATTAAATATTCCAGGAGAAAGTGCTTTCAATCCTGTTGCAGAAGCTTTTGTTGTTTTCCTGTGTAACGTTAAGAAATGAACTTTGATCTAACGTTCACGTTTACTGTACCTTACTGTTCAGATTCATTGAACATAGTGCAAAGCTCCAATCCCCTCTCACAGGCTTTTATTTTCATTGTGACGTTGTACTAATTTTTTATTTATTTATTTATTTTTAAGTTTAATTATTTATTTTTAAGTTTAACGTCCTTTAACCTGGTTGGTCATATCGGACGACGAATGAAATTGGTGAAATGATGCTCAAATTTCTATATTACCAAATCATTAATAAATTAGACATACACTGCATGAGTCGTTGAACGTTATGCGTATTTCAGATAAAAGTGACAAAAATAAACAA
This sequence comes from Hymenopus coronatus, assembly GCA_030762935.1. NCBI lineage: Eukaryota > Metazoa > Arthropoda > Insecta > Mantodea > Hymenopodidae > Hymenopus > Hymenopus coronatus. The sequence continues at coordinate 126,667,823 of CM060892.1, read as the reverse complement.
AAGGCAAATGTAAAGAAAAGGAAAGAGCAGAAAATACGGGTAAACGTAATTTACTTTAACTGAACAAAAGTGATCTAGCTTCACGCAGTTAAGCCAGGAAATTGCCAATATCCTTAGTAGGACTTATACATTTTTCTTTTAGTTTAATTATGCGCTAAATCTTCCACTGTGCACATTCCGCCAAAATATGTACCCAGTCTTCACTCAAACCACAGAATAGCAGACTTTCCTGCCAGGATTGTGTCATTTTCTGTTCTCTCAAACATTCCAGCCTAAACCATGCCATTGTTGATGTTTTCTTTCCTTCTAAGTGAATCATATAGGTATGTCTCTTTATCCCTATTCAATTTTATTACGTTTGCCAGAGCTAGAGAGGGTTGCAACACTTTAGATGTTTTCCTCCATTTTCCCTTTAGATAAGAACTGCGAATTTAAATACATAGAAACTGGAGGAAGAAGTACACCAAGGTTATGTAAGGTCAAGAAACCCTCTTGAGCTTTGCAACGGGAAGAAACGCTAAAATACGTTTTGCTATGTAATGTATTTTGAAAGTTTATTTTGCAAAAATATCCTGAACGCGCAGTGCTAATGGAGTGCAGTGCTTGCATTCTTGTGGCTTCCTTTAGAGTTGCAAGAACTCCGGCGCCACGTGGATGTGGAAGTAAGGCAATTAAGGGCGATGAAACAAACGTCATGTCAGACATTAAAACAAACATTCAGTTTCCAAATAATGACATTTTGGGGTCAGCGTTCACTAACCTCTCCCGTTTACACGAGAATTGTTTCAAGAAATGGTAGACCACTTAAAGGCTGTTACTGACGGTTCGTGTTAATGCTGTTATCGTGAAGACTTGACTCTTGAAAACAGATAGCTTGGTAAGTTTGTTCTTAAATACTTTTTCATGTGGATAGTTATATTTTCCTCAAGTTGTACTAAATCATATCATTACGAACATGACAGTTCGCCGAAATGTTTAACGGTCGAGAACATGAAGAAACAGCTTACTTTTCCAAAAGCCAAAACGAAGTATGTAATGCCTAAATGGCATTCATTGCTAGAGAGTTTTAGCCTAATTTGTGCTAAGGGTATGAGAATGCTGTCAATATTAAAATACTATATAGTTCCTAAAACTACACATTTAGAATGCTTCAACGTACGTAGCAAATAATGTGAATATCAACTAATAATGTTATGCATATTCTTTAACAAATATTCATGAAAATTAAAAAAAAAAATTGTTTTTCATAATGTAATATGAAACTTTAAGGTACATATTGTTTTACCAGTTGGTACATTTTAAATAGGCAGGCATATGCTTATTAATAGACACGTCAGACTTTAAACCTTGTTTTCTCGCTTACTTTTTTCAACGCTTTTCCATACTCAAATTGCTCCACATGATGTAATTTTTTATAAATTTGTTTCAAAAATGTTATACTGCCTCTCAAAAGTACATCAATGAAAATTGTCATATACTTTTTTAGAAACAATGCTCCCGTTTTAAGAAATAAAGTTATAAATTTTGAAAGAAACTATAAAAACTAGTGATTTTTCTACAATAATTAGGGGTTAATTTAAAAAAATGTATGATATATCTATTTGTAAATTAATTTACTGAAAAACTTGAATTTTTAATTTCAATATTTTAAAAAGTATCACATTACTCATTTTTATTTGAAGATTGTATTATTAGAACGAATGAAATGATTAATTCGATAATGATACACGCTATACTTTTTAAACATGGCAAAAAATATCACTGATATTGTTTTAATAACTCGTAAGTTTCAATAAAATATCTTATACCTGTGGATATTACAAATTCACCTTAAATGAGCAAGCTAAAAGTTTACGGAGAGAAATGTTGACTAAAAATAAATAAAAAAGAATTTTATTTTATAGTAAATCATTCGTAACGTTAAGATTGCCTGCATTTTGTGCCGATGTCCACTTTTTGTCCTAAGCTATCTACCTACGAGATACTGATCCCGTATTCTACTTCATCTGATTCTGGTAAACCTCCAACACGGTTTCAATTGCTCCGAGATGCCACCCACATACGAGTATCAAAATCTACTTGCACTGCTGCAAATACTTTTAATTTCCGTGCTTCTTGTTATCCACACTATTAAAATTAGTTTATTAATTACATACCCGCTCAGGTAGTACTTAGTACCAGCAGGGTAAGCCGAAGATCCTCGTTCGATTCTCGGACTAGTAATGAATTTCACAGTTGCTTCAACTTTCAAACAACACGACCAATGTGAAAGAACAATTATTGCACAGAAAGCACATATTTTCTATTTATGTTTTATCTTGCTTATATAATACTTTGGACTGGTTAATAATAGCAATTTTCCTCATCATATGCTCATAAATCATAATAACGTTAAATCATAATTACGTTTTCCTTTTTTAAATTACACTGAAGCACTACTAAACGTTTCAGCAGCGCATCTTTTGGAAGGTTTTGTTTTTGAAAGTGTTCAACAACTCAGCTTGACAGAGATAACGAATGAAATAAGTGCATGATACATAAATGAAGCCGGGGTTCAATGAGCTGAAAGTTAATCGAGATTTGTCTTATAAGGATAAGAGAAAGCTCTTATCACCTAATTCTTATTTCTTATAAGTGGAGCTCGGTCCGGGGTCACAAAATTGCTGGATTGAGGTTCGGTGCACACAGAGTATAACTGTGACGTAATGGAGTAGGCGTGGTCTTTACAGCTCGTTTCGAAACATGTTGTACTATCTAGCATCGATTACTGCCTGGCCTCATTCAGTTCCTGCTATAGATAAACCAGAGAACACTAAAAGAGAGAGCAGATTGAAAAATGTCGAAAATACGAAAGGGTAGGCGTTCGAACTTGTGGATGATTCAAATGTATTTTGAGTGATAGGAAGAGAGCCTTTTCTTTCAATACAGTAAAGATGTATCTTGTAATTTACTGCAGTGAATTCTGAGTGAGTTCGGTTGATTTATGTTAATTGTTTTTTCAAAGTTCTGCACATTATTGTCCGGAATTTTTTGTATCAACCTTTACACTTTTATTTGTAAAAGCACAAGACGCTTTTATTTACTAATCATATCATGAAATAATGGTTTTATTGTGTTACTTTATGAATTAGAACGATACATATGTCAATACATATAATGAGCTACTTTTGGAACAGATTATACCTCAACGTGTGCGTGTTTAGCTACAAAGTCCTCCCCCTAGCTTTTCTTTATACTGCTGACTGCTCTGTATGTTCATAACTGTGGGCGCTTCGGAACCCAAAACCGAACTCTACTTATAAGCTTACACTACTGACGTGTATTCTTCCGCGCGCACAGCTTTGAATGCGCCATACAAACTCTAGTTCAGGCGATAAAAAACGATATAAACACTTTGTCATGATAAATGTATTTGCTTTCGCCATACTGAAGTATCTTTATATATATCTTTTATAAAAATGTACGCTTAGTTTATATGTATTAACTGTTGTTGCATAATATATTTTATTTATAGGATTATGAAAACATAATATTGATAAATCTCTTCAGATATATTAACGTAAATATTCATGGGAAATAAGGAAAGATTTATACCCCACAACCACCTGTTCCACCACAGCATGCCAATAAAAGATGACTAGTCACTTGTTGGCTAAGAGATACGAGGAAAAGTTGTGGAACAAACCTTAAAACGAGATTAACTTGGGGTACTACAGGTTGTAAGATAAACATTAGGAAGGTGGGTGCTGAAAGTTTTGAAAATTTAGCAGCAGTGTATTTTAAATGTTTAAGGAGTTCATGTCATTTTGCATTCTTTTAGCTGAAAGCATCAGTTATAGTCTAACTAAAGTATCGACCTCCCATGTTCTTTGATTTTGAGCGGAAGGACGAGATTAGCGCTGATGGTTCTTCATGGCTTGTATCACACTATGATAGCTTCTCTCTAATGTATTCTCCGATGTAAGTTTTAATCTTCCAAGCTCTTTCGTAGTAAGATTAAAACAGGAGCTGAGCTAAAACAGCACCTATTAAATGCGAAGTCATTAAGATACAAATAGCACCTTCCGGCATTTGGTTTGCTTCGAGACCAAATTTTTCATTTTAGCCTATTAACTCTCGTATAACGAGTTAGAAATGTTAATATTTTAAGAAAAAAATCGGTTAACATAAATAGCTATAAAATTCAAACATTAAACTAATGTGCAATCTATCTAGTGCTCAGTAATGAAATTAACCATTTCTCTGTTATATCACGTATTCATCCATTAAAGTGTTACTATAGTTACGATTATTTCATTTTAATGTTTTTCGTGCGGTTTGAAACCACAGTTATATAAGGTGCTGATAAGTATGTTAGGTCTGCTAAATGTTTATATGCTCTAATTTAATTTCTATGAATGCAAAGTGGAACAAACAATGATTTCAGGACAGGTATATAAAACATATTTTATTACTAGCTATTTAAGCCGTAACCTGACAAAATTATTAAAATCAACAACAGTTTATTCCTTAATAGCGCGTGTGTTTTCATTTTAAATTGTTTTCTTATGTATTTTAGCATTATCTTGTTTCTTTTTAATTCAATTTTTGTGTATTACCTCAATATTGACAGATTATTTCTTTACAAAAACCATTACTTTGGAAGCTTAACGGAGTAAACTGGCGCTCCAGAAAACCTACAATGAAGACGTTCTCTAGAAAGTAAAAATATACTTATAAAAACCAAATGAAAGTTCGTGAATCTGGGAAAACTTAGATATAAACATATGAAAGGTGAAGTGAACAACGTAGTTACGTTCAAAAGTTCAATAATAGGCTCCCAGGACTTCTTGGAATTTGTGGTTGATACGTATAAAATAAATGCTATTTATCAACGAGTAGTTTTCTCCCAAAGTTCTGTCTTTAAATACGTACATATTATAACTTAATCTCTGCATCTTATTCATTTTAACCATTTGTGAGCGAAATAAACTAATTTGTAAAGCAGCCTTTCTATACAAAAAATCAACTGTGGAAGTGATCCAGATTTGGGAATCGGTAAACCATAAGAATTGCTAGCATTTTATGCCGAATTACTATTGTTACGCCAGTAAATTGTATAATAGAGCTGAATAATGCAACAGAAATGAAATAGTTTTATTTACGGACGCTCTCTAACTACTATGGTTCTTAGTGTTGTATTCTACACTTATATTTGGACGTAAAAGACCATTTACAGAGACCTCGGAGGCACTTTATGAGGCTTGAGGATCTCTTACGTGTCATAAATCTACCATAGGGGCCCACCGTCTTTACTTCCCTTCCGTAAACCTCTGCTAAGTATTTACGTATACCCCGAAAACATCCATCGCCCTTCGTCAGGTTTGAACAGAGAAGCAAACTTTGATATAAGCAGTAGTTACAATATTATTATTATTATTATTATTATTATTATTATTATTACTTTCTCTAGCCCGTATGTACAATGTAATAATGGATAGAGAAGGTAATGTATTGCACCCAAAAATTCGACTCTAGATTTCACCGAAAATACGTATTTTAAGACCCCCTGAATCCAAAAAATGTATTTTTAGAAGCATGTCCGTGTGCGTGTCTGTCGGCATCATAGCTGAAAAACGAAAACTCGGGTAAACATCAAACTTGGTATTTAAGTTCAGTATCTTCCAAGGATGTGAAGATTTTCAAAAAAATTCGCCACCCCACTACCCTTTACATGGAACATTTTTCCAAAATGTTGATTTTTTCAAAAATAGATTTAAGGATGCAAATGTATCAAATGTTTAATATATTTTCATTAACAATTAAATGTAGATATATCTTGAATTTTCTGGGAATAGTCTCTCAAGTCCTCTTCATTCTGGGGGACTTTTATATAACATTTTTATAACTGGTAAACCATAAGAGATAGACAAAAACTTACTACACAAAAAAATGTAGATTCATTAAAACACAATCTATATCATACATCTTTTTTCCAATAGAGTTTTCGATTTAAAGATATTCCGAGTTGTTGGTTTCAGTTTAAGATACTTTTCTCAAATGGGAAGTCGTTTCTAGCAAACAAAGAGAACCGAATTTAAATTATTTTGCATAGCGACCGGCTTTTAAAAGATTTGTGCTGTACTTTCCTTCTACTTACAAAGAAGCAAATAATAAGACCAATTAGCATGATGTAAATAAAAACATATTTTTTAAGAAAAGTTTGTTTGTGGAACAGCTAGAGAAAGTCATGTGAATGTGAACACATAAGATTATTACTGTTATGAATAATTATTATCAGTATTATTACTATAAGCACTATTACCCAAAACAATGAATTGATGGCCTACAAAGTTAACAAGGAGAACATATCGTATAAATGTTTCTGACGCACATATACGAAGTACCGGTTTTCCTTTTCAAGCAGCTGACCGTAGCGAGAGCCACATCACACCTTTTATGGCCAATACGAATGTGTTTTATAGCCCGGCACTAGGAAAACACGGAAGAAAGGTGTGCTGCTTCCAGATAGCCGAACATGCAAATTCCACCGCTTTGAGTGCGTCATACGTGACAATGAGCTGCAAACGCAAGACTAATAACTCATCACTTGGCGTTTGTATCCTTGTCGAGGTCGATGGGCTGGCTCTATAATAACAAACAGGTTAGGTTCTAATCCACATCAATAGCGCCCAATACTTCTGCGACACTTGGCCTTGAAATTTGATAGTAATCTGCGAGCTTGCAAAAGTCTCAATACGTGAATTCAACGTATTGAAACCACACTGTAATCATTTGTGACAGGTCACTAGCCATAAAAGGTTTCCTGTAAGAGGAGACAGATTAAAGAATTGCTATTAAAAGCTCATTCAAGTCTTGTATTTCACTGTTATTCCAATTCATGGCTTGGAAAGTTGGATATTGATTCGATGAAAACTCTTAAGATCGAAGGATTACAAAGAGTGGAATTAAGAAAGGATGTTCCGATGAAATATATTAATGAATCGAGGAAAATACCATTTAAGAATATGACTGCTAAAAAACTCGGAGATGGATCAATAAAAGACTTGGAATGGTGAAGAAGAAAAAAAAAAAAAAAAAAAAAACCCTCGCCCACAGCTCATTTTCTTTTTCCATATAATCACACATATCTACCCATTTGGTGTTAAACACACTGTTGCAAAGAATAACTACATTTTAAATCCTCTCCTCTCATGACATTAACACCACTATATTGTAGTTAAAACATTAATGGATTAACAGCCGAAACTACTTTTTGCAGTCGGTTCAAAAATAGAAACGTTAAACTTCTTTTTAAATAAAGCTAATACATCTACATATAGAACTTCCTTACGCTTCTTTGAAGCAACCGTAAAAGGATTTGAAATCTCGTTTCAGGATTTAGCTTAAACTCTATGAAATATGCACTTAGATAAGAGAAGAATCTCCTATGATTGGTGTCAACTTAGTTTTCCAGCTTATCTAACCTAATTTACAGATGTTACTGCTTATTTTTATCTAGCTGAGGTGATACAATTTTAACTCTGTAACTAATCATAATTGAGTTTATACTGCAATTTAAACCATTTTATAATATTCATTCCATTTCCCTACAAGCGAAACAATAAAAGAATGCAGTTTGTACGACCTATAATAGAATTAGAGAAACTCACAATGCGCTACGAAATGCATAAAATATGTTTTAGAAATATACACAGGCAACTGTCCATCTCGCTTAAATTACAATGGGTTTGCGCGGATGCATTTAGGAAGTGTTAGGAGGCAGTTGTTATACGATGACGATTTTGACTTAACTATCCGTTCACAGGTAAGATGAACAGGATGCAACCTCAGCAATGCGTATTGCTGTCCAACAAACTTTTGACTCTTTTTGGGATAAGCACTTTTCGGCGAACGGAAGTGCTTTTATCAATCGTAGCGATGTGGGAAATGATGTACACTGAAAATATATACACGATGCTCTAAACCAAAGCTATGGAGGAAAACTGCTTGAGTTTTTCCAAAAGTTATTCTGGAGGATAGCAAAACCTTACAAATACATTTCAATATTATTTTTTTATACTGTAGAAAATGTGGATTAAGTAAATGGACTTTGCTATTAAAACTTAGTATTCTTAAGTTTTAAAAAATATTTTTTAATTTTGTTTCAATTCAGTAAATCTTGTTAAAAAGTGGAATTTAAAATAAATGGGCTTTCAATAGTTCATTAATGAGTTCCTCAGCAACATATTTATACATTTTGGCACTCTGTCACTGACCACAGTTTAATGAGAATATGTTTTAGAAGGAATTAAAGTAACATTTTAACCAAAGGCAAGCTTACTAGTTACTAGTAAATTATACGCAATCAAATAACATTAAATAGAATAGTTTTGACTTGATATCTGAAATAGTTTTAGGGTAAGTGATATTTTTTCCAAATAGACAGGACTGAATATCTGCTTGACCTATAGGAAATATTTTACTTTAACGTCCATGATGCAGTTTCTGAGGCATTAATTGACTATACAGGGTGTTGCATTTGTATGTGAATTGCATTGTCTAAGGTAGAAGGGGGACCTTTGAAAAGTATTATTGATTTTCAGTATTAGCCCCTGATGTGCAGGTTACTTTAATGGTTTAGCTATACAGCGGGCAATCTAATCTATAGGCGAAAGCTCCTAATTCTTTAAAATATAGACTGTCGCGCTTCAGTGCTGCTCGCACGGATGTACGAGTAGGGCAGCCAGCTGAGCAGCTAAAGCCAAAAAGTTGACATACCACAGGTTTACTGTATACAAAATTAATTTAACCCCACTGATATAGTCCTGGCGTTTTGTTCACCTTTCTAAGAGAAATTTGCCGTCATTCTTAGAAGCCAAGAGGTACAGTAGTCTCTTCAAAATTCTCATATCAGTGAATGTGAAGGTTTTCTTAAAGTTTCAGCTTCGGATTTCTTGGAAAATGCTTGCATATACGCTTTTGTCCCTTAAAATAGAGTCTTAGCTCTCAACTTGGAGCATCATTGCTTAAAAGTTTTGCTTCTCAGCCGTAGCATATGGATGCCGTTAAAAACAAATCTCTGTAGTAACTGCGGGAGAAAATATAACCAAAACAATGGCTAAAATGATAACGTAATTTTTATATTACATACATTGTCTTTCTTTCTTTTCAAAGTATACTTATGAGAGAGAAAAATCTGAGTGCTCCATTCATTTGGCTTTCTCTACATCTTGTAACAAATTATTCTTAAAAAGCTTATCCTTCTATCTACTCTTTGCTAATCGCTATAAACATTAGCAGAAATAGACCTATTACTTAGTTCCTTATAATTAGAAGAGAAATTAGGGAGCACTGACTAAAGCGATAGTCAAATATTTTGTTATGTGATTAAAATTCATTCTCTTTGCATGGACAGGAATTGACAAAATTGTATATAACTTAAATTGCATTTTTTGTGTAGTAACCGTATCTTTTACGGTTTATCACTTATGCAAAATAGTTCAGAATAAAGAGGACTTCAGAGGCAATTCCCGGAAAATTCGGGGTATACATTTCATTTGTCCTATAGGTATCTTTAATATACGGTATTTTAATTCAAAATCGCTATAGCTATTTTTGAGAAATCAAAATGTTCTAATTTTTTTCCATGTAAAGGGGAATATCTTGAAAATATTCGTGTGTCATTCTTGTAAGATGCTAACTTAAATATCAATTTTGCTATTTAACCGATTTTTCCTTTTTGAATCGTAGTGTTCATAGTAACATGGAGATATGGACACACACGGACCTCCTAAAAATGTTCTTTTTATTCGGGGGACCCTAAAAGCTGTATTTCCAGTGAAATCTCGGTATCGAATTGTTGGGTGGAATGCAATGCCTTCTATACTTATGTACTATGTACTATGTAGGAAAAGTAAAAACCCACAAATAAATGCAGAAGTAAACGGAGACGTTTTGAAGACTATTTGTGTACTTCCTTACCCACCGACGGGAACTCCATATGAGAATGGCATGTTTGGTTTATTAATGAAAGCACTTGGAATACTCGTGGGAGACGCAAAACTGATAATGACCTCGAAACAGCCGCCATTATCACAAACCTTGATAAACGCTTGCTGATTGATAGAGATTCCACGCGACACTATAGTGATGTAATCTCTTTACAGTAGTAGTTGTGCGTGATGTCTGGCGTTGGAGTGGGAAGAAAGAAAAAACGGCATTGTTTATTTTTCTCACATGAAATGATCCGTAAGGTACTGCCATCTAGTGGAAGGCCACACTTCTTAGGCGAATAAAGAAAACAAAGAATAAACGTCTGCTTTACTACTGCCATGTCATTGTACAGCTGGTGGAGATATTACTGAAATAGCTTCACAAGTTCATGAGGATATTAAAAGTGAAAACGGTGCGCTGGAATCATGGCGATGCTTACTGCGTCTTGTTAAACTTCTCGGCAGAGCATGACATAAAGGAATAATGGAGAAAAAGTGAGTATTAACTTGCGATTGTCGTTTATCTCTCCGCCATAGTTTATATCAGATACGAGCTTCCTCCGCATACTAATTCGAAATAACTGCAAGCAACATTGGGATTCGAAAGAATGCAAATTTTGTTTCAATAATTCAATAAGAATGCCTATTAGGTTGTCATATGCCGTGCTAAAAGCTAATCTTCATTATAGGAAACACCTGTTATTAAAATTAAATGAATAATTGGGTAAATGAGCTACATCTGACATTTCAGTATTTTTTCGTGTGACAGTATAAGAATTATTTTCTTAATTATCATTGTTAATTTGTTTATTTATTCAGCAGCGGTGCCCATTGGTACCAAATTAAGAAAGTATGCTTTGGAAAAACCTTCTTCCTGGAACTATAGCCGAGTCATATATTGTTATAAAATGGCACATTCAGTTTGTAGTTACATAAGGTACTTAAGATTACCCTGAACTAATCAAATGTATGTATACTTTCAAATGATGCAATAAGTATTAGTTATAGAAAACTATAATAAAATGTTCAAATCTTTATCGAAAACAGGGAGGAATAAACTCAGAGTTATAGTAACAACTTCTTGCAAGGAAAATAAGAATCGCAAGAACTTCTGTCCAAGATACCCTTACATTAGAAACATAACATGACATGTTTGAGCTACGTACAGTTTTCCTAATATACTCGTACCTAAGTTTTACCTATCTCAATTTCCTACAAAAGTCACACAGAATGAAATGCTTTTTGTAGGACATTCACAAAAAATTACAGATACAATTTTATTAGTAGTGGAAACATCTTAAATATATGGGTTTTAATTAATATTGTTCGAACAGTTTTTTTTTTAAAAATTAAAAATAACGAAACATTTTCGATATAAAGGATAGTTTGTGTTTCTTGAGAATCTTTGCCTGGCTTGCTTAAATAGTGTTGCCTCCAGCATTAAATTTGATGTTTTTTATCTTTTGTTTGGTGTACTGCTCACTGAGAGACAAGACAGGCACACGCGCACGTTTTCTTATGGACCTTAAACATATATTTAAACGTATCGAACGTTTTAGGGGAATATAGAATGATACAAAGAGAAATCGCCCTCCGTGATGTAATGGTTACCATGCTGGCTTCATATACCCAAGGTCGCGGGTTCAAACCCGGCGGATGACGATGGATTTTTTCGGGTGTAAAAATCCTTAGCATGGCTTCCTTCGGAAGGGAAGTAAAGCCGTTGGTCCCGTGTCGTAGATTTACGGCACGTAAAAGAACCTCAAGCCTGATAGAGAGGCCTCTGAGCAAAATTAAGCGGTCTTTCACACCCAATGTAGAATGGGACGCTGAGAACCACAGTAGTTAAAGAGCGTCCATAAATAACAGGCCATTTCCATTTCGATACAAAGAGAGTAAATAAAAAAGTGTACACCTTCTTTTAGAGCGAACATTTGCTGAAGGTATTAAGTGTTTTCTTTCCTGTGCGCTCAGTTCCATCACTCAGTCATCTATCGTTATAATCTTGTGGAAGTAAGCTTCTCGAACTAAATTGTCAATTTTTTATGAAATCGTTGCAACTGACCTGTGGCTGTTCATAGTGGTAAATATATTGGAATGAAAGAAATCTGATCTTGGGAATTTAGGTATATAATTACATTAAATAATAATAATCATTATCTACCATGGTAAACGTTCTGTAATTCTGTTCAAGGAACACCTTTCATTTCTTTAGATAATTCCCTTGCGTTGACACGAAAAGCATTAGAATGCATATCACTATCACTGTGTATATTTGGTACCATTTGCACAGATGTTTTATACCCATAATTGTGGAAAAGAACTAGAAAGCGTGAAATATAAAATAATGAAGACGATCACCGGTTCAAATAAGTAGTTTAGCTGACTACTTATACTTGTTTCCTGAAAAAGAAAGAACTCAGTTTACAAAACAAATTTATCTGCACTTGTTTAAATATATTAATATTTGTTTATTCTGACGCAGCAGCACAAGGTAGGATTTTAAAGGGCACTTAATTATTTATCAGTAAGGAAAACAATTAAACTGGAAGCGCACTGTAGCTACTACAGCCGCGAGGAGAAAAATCACAATTAGGGCCCCAAAACGTCTTTTCAATAGTGATTATCGAAGCTGATTATCATCCTCGAACGCTTTTACTGTTGGCTTCATTTGTCGATCTGTTTTACTCCAGTATTTTGCAGTGATCTCTAAATGACATTCACCTCAAGTTGTCAATCAAGTTCAGTGTCCTATATAGAGAAAAACTAAGGTCAAGCATTCTGACTTTGACACAAAACGAGTTTTTATGCCATCCGAAAATTACATTATTAAACTGGTTACTTGGGCTTTGACATCAATCCAACTCGTTAACAGCCTTTGTAGTGGAATGCACATCAAAGATTATTCCTAGTATGACAGCTGTAAAGGTCCATTGGTGTCCATCAGTCGCTGATCCGTATCACATACATACATAGTTCATCACTGTGACAAAGTCCATCCTGCGACTGTAAGAGTTGCATTTCAGTTTCATTGGATGGAAAAAAAAGAAGGTGCTAACAGCAATTAGTCTTTCTTTACACGAGAGTGATCTGAAGTTTGGCTTCTAAATGTAAGTAATAAGCAGCATATAAAGAATACATTTATTTTATTATAATTTCCTGGACGAACATAACGCGCTCGTGCATTTTTCATCTGTTGCTTGGCATTAGAAAGCAACTACTTCGCTGGCTAAAAACGGTTAAATTATAAAACTAAATATTAAAGTTAATTTATAAAACTAAATATCAGTGATATCAATGCACATTTTAGGTCAAAATATACAAAAATAACTATAAAACCTACATCATCTTATTTTTTTATTACGCGGAAAGAAGTACAATTCTCCGTGGGGGCCTGCACATGAAGTAATATCCCATGTTACCCAAAGATTTTTTTAGTGCCTGAATTCCACCCCCCCCCACACATTTAGAATGTGTACTTGCGAGCGCGTGGGCAAAATCGAAATCTCGAATACACACCGAACTTGACATTTAAGTTTAGGATCTTCCAGGTTGCAACACAAAGATTTTCAACAATACCCCTCAATCCCTAACTACCCTTTGAATAATACATTTTTCAAAACTTTTTTATGTTTTTTTTAAAAAAATGCTCTGTTTGATTACAATATCATGTATCTAAGGAATTTGCATTAAAATGTGTATCTTGAATCTTTTAGGTATAATCTGTGAAGTTCACTTGTCAGTTGTAAACTTATAAATTTTGTTTAACAGGTATACATTAAAGGTTAAAGTTATTTAAAATACACTATCATTAAAAAAACAAAGTATTGTAGCATCAACCATTTCCGAGATATCCCTTAATATTGGTTTCAATTATGCAATACTTTGTAAGTTTCGATATAGCCCTGTTGCTATTCACTTGTTTCTCGCGAAATCGAGGAACGTGTGTGGATTTAAAAGTCATAGAGCGTGCTGCATTTCAACACGTGACTATCGATACGGTTTCTTCTATTCCTCTTGCGTCTATAAAGAATTACGGCTGGCCTGTAGTTCAGTCTCTAGAGCATCTTCCTGATGTGCAAGGGGTTAGGAGTAGCCCAGTTTATTCCCTATCCTCTCCATAATCTGTAAGTATGAATGCGAGTGTGTGTGTAATCTAATGAACAAAATTAAAGAAAAAATAAAAACCCAACTACATTAGTACTGAGTCAACGCCATTGCTGGTGGATAATATGTTCTAAAGCGAAATGCCGCCATTAGGACCATGTAGTTAAAGGATGATGTAATGATAAAAATAAATAAAAACTACTTTTGCAATGCTCTGCAAATACATATTGGAGTATCTACAAATATTTATCTCGATTAACCTGAAGCAGATAGAAAATTAAGGTTACGTAAGTGATTTGTAGAAGCTATATGAAAAGAAATAATAGTGGGTAGAGAACGTTTATGTGAATGTATCACAGATTTTTTTCTTTTTTTTTTGTGTGTGGTCATACAAAGAACGGAATTTAAAAGTCATTAACAAACTACTTTTAAAAGAAGTTATTCCATTCGTCTTATATCTGCAATGAGATGCATAAATGTGTAGATAATGAAAGTTTATCTCGATTAAAAAGAACCCGGTCGATACAAGAATAAGCTTTTGTGAGAATAGTTTGTAGAAGAGTGAATAGAGAATGTCACGTGAATCCAATGCATCAGATTTTTTCAGATTAAATGCATTTAATCCCTCTATAGAGATTGGTGGGTAGTCGCTTTAACTTCTTTCCTGCAACAGTTTCAACTATTTAATGTTATGCTTGTAGAAATGCGAAAATGATGAAAATCCAGAAAAAATACTTATCTATCTCCTGAACCATTATTCCGCAATATACTTGAGGCTAATACAATGTCTTACTGCATGTATAGACGACAGAAGAAGACTCACACTGTTATTTCGCAGGATTAAGCACGTGGTCAGAAACCTTTTAGCAGTTTGCAAGGCAGTAGTTAGGAGCTCGGAGGGTTTTCCTGCCGCGCACGCACACAGCGAAAGTAAAATAAAAACGTTCATGTGCGCATTTGGGATCAGTTAATCTTTCGTGATGTCCGGCAATAAACGGCAATATTGTGAAGTGTTATTAACGTGCTAATGAATTCCTCCGTAGCAAATAAGCTGTTTCCCCCAGAAGAAAATTGCTAGTCAAATTCCTTTGGACTTCGCAGAAGCATAAAAGATTAGCATTCATTTAAATTCATTACTTTTATGTGAAATTGCAGAACTGTTTCCAAGGTTGACTTTATTCTTATGCGTATTTCACAGGCTTTGTGTTACTGTATTTGCAAGGAAGATAAGGTGCTCCCATTTAGTCGAGAATACATTTTAGTTACTTTCAAAGTAAAATCCTTGTTAGTTCGTGAAAATTTTGCATATCTTATGTTTACAATCCAAAAAATTTGTTTTCATTTTAACACAATATTCCATATAAGAGACTGTGTATTGTAAACTCCACTGCGCCTACTTATCTATTTACATGCCGAGTAACAACAGATAGCGGCATTTCATTGAGGATCGTACACGAGAATTATAGACACAGTTTTCGCATATCATGGGGAATTGATTATTTCTGCGTTTATAATGGTAAAAAGTCTGAATATTTATTTATTCTAAATAGTTGTGCGATGGGAAAAATTATATCAGACGATTTTTTGATTCTGCACCGCTAATCAGCATGGATGATTATTAAAAAGGAAACTAGACTAAGGGTGCAACACTCCAGTTTAAACGAAGACACCCTTCTACCAATACTGCGGCTCATCAAGCCTGACATTGACGCATTTGTGTCAAGAAAAGGTATCTGCGTTCTACTTTACGCCTTAAAAAAAGATTTGTCAAGTCTCATTTGAGGAAGAAAGGCTGCAAGATATAGTCTGGTACCCTGCCTTTAAAATTGGCTAACTCCGCCACTGCTGTTATTTTGCATGCCGAAGAACGCTCTTAATAGCAACTCCAGGTGGAATGGGTAGACGTCACACTTCACCTCCGTTTACCAGCTCCCCAGGGCTGGCATAAACGAGAGTATCTCTAATGGTACTTTATATTATTTCATATTATTCTATGTTGCATACATGGAAACAAATATAAACGGTTATTTATACTTTTTGTTAACTATTAGGGGATGTTGATGGAATTCATCCCATTACAATAAAGACAAAAATAAATTTATGAAATATGTCACATTGACTTAGTAAACTCCTCCGAGTTATATTTGTACTTTCCAGAGTTGTACTTTGACAAAAACAAAAGCAGATATATCGACAGCAGCAGTATAAATTGCAGCTAAGTTTAATGACTGTATAATTTGAAAACATTAGCTAATAAAATAATTCTTTTCCGTTACGCAAATATACAGAATTAACCACTAAACCTCATTAAACTACGGCTTTCATATTAACGGCCTCATTAAATCAAAACATAAGGACTCACCTTACGCAAGGAGGATAGAAATCAACGTTAAAAATGCATTTCTTTATTTTCTTTTGTCACACTTTCAAAACTCTTACGCGCAATTGAAAACTTAAAATGCAACGGCTTGAAATGAATATTTAGAATGCAGTTGTAAAACCATTTAATTATTGGTTGCTCAAGAAGATTAGTAAGATCCGCCGTTCTGGTAGATTTGACTGCATACAGTGCTATTATTGGGTGCTAAATAGATATAATTAAACACGTCGATAACTATCAAAAAGATGACTTAAGAATTTAAATTAGAAATATTTTTCAGGTGTTTTAGCTTATATTGGTGGACAAATTAGATAATATTTTACTTGTTTGTTACAGATGTCCGATTTCCCAGTGGATAGCGCTGAGAACGGAGATATGGCAGCTGTCATGGAGAATTTCCAAAAAAAGAACACAGGTCTCGCTTCAAGGACCCAAGTGGCTGGGACAGCGTCCTCTGCGGCGCAGGTAAACATCTCGCTACTTTATATTTTTGATGTTATAGGTACATGAAAACCTTTATTTCTGACTCTCAATGAATTCAAAATAGAGAAAAAAGGAATTATCATGGTTTGTAGTTGTGGAACGCTGATTTAAATCTTTGTTCGCATTTGGCATTTTTTTTACTTCTTCTTTCCTTCCTTTCTTTCTTTTGAGAAGGGTAGGTGAATGCCATTTAACCACGGAGATCATATCAGACCGTGAATGAATGATTAAAATGGGCGAAGTGATGGTGAGATGAGCCCTGGGTCCAAACAACATAAAACTAAGATTGTTTTTTCACTAAAAGCCTGCGATTTGAATAAAGCACACTTTCTCAATTTTACGCGTAAGAAATTTCTCTTTTAATACTGTAAACTGTACTGTCTTTAACCCTCTATTAATATAAAATAACTAAGCAGAGATTGTGTAAAATTGCTATTTGTTTAGGAATTCATAAGTGCCTGCCACATATATTTTGTTTCACATAAACTTCGTTAAACATATGCAAATGGTTTACAGTGACAATAGCCTAAACGCTTGCGAAAATCCGTTTTCTTTATGGTACATCACATAGAGGCAAGAATCCACAAAATTTTAATAGTTTTCTTTATTTCTTATCTAGACATTAGCTTAACACATTTAAATACTTCAAAATTCACACATTTCGAAAACTTGGAAATATCGTATTATCCTGCACACCAAATTACCGTAACTTATTAGCAGAGCCCGCAACACCTCGAGATTGCCATGAGTGACCGCTCGGTCACTTCGTCCTCTCTTCCAGAAAGAACATTTTGTGTAAAATCTGGAAATTGTGCATACCACATACAAATTCTCTTGCCCGTTTGGTGCGGTTTGTTACTTTTTCATCAAGCAGCACCTCAGTTGGGGCTCAAGCATCTCATGTGACTGAGTGTACCCTTTACGAAACCTCCCAGCAAGCAAAATATCCACAGATGGGAAGCGGGAGTCGAACTCGTATCCCCTTGCACCACAGCACAGCGATACGGGCACGGTCTCATAGTCGCACTATACTAAAAAGGTATGCAAGTATGCTGTATACTCAGCACAAAAATAGATATCGAGATTTCAGCGGAAATCAGCCTTTTGAGGTTCATTGCATCCAAAAGCGTATTTTTAGGAAAATTGCGATATTATATACCCATGTGTGTGCGAGAGAGAGAGAGAGAGCAGTATTAGTCAAAATCAAAATTCGCATAATTAATTACCAAACTTGATATTTAAGTTTAGCACCCACCAAGGATGCAACATCGCCCCACCAAAAACTCTCCTCAGCAGGAATATTTTTTTTTAAATTTTCATTTTGTCAAAATCGACGCTAAAGATTTTGAATTTGAAATTATTGCCTAATGAAAAAGTCATCTGAATAATGTAAAGGAATACATTTTCAATAATATAACAATAATGCACGATTCTCATAGCGAACGCATCTCGGTTGCTTTTGGGGGCGTGTAGAAGTTTTTTGTTTTAAGTATTTGTAAATTGTTACGCACATATATTGCATTAGTAATAAAATGCTGATAAAATCTGTTGTTGTTATTATTGTTGTCATTATTATTATTATTATTTATTATTATTAGTAGTAGTAGAAATATAGTAGTATTGTTGTTGAGATTTCAACTCCAATTATAGCGCTTGTGTCGTTCAGACATTAAGAATAAATTGTTACCACTTCTACAGCTTATTTGCTCATGCTGATGGTGTATGTTTCTAGTTTGTTCCGGTATTCAAGGTGACTTATTGTTCTTAACCACAGCAGGATATCAGAGTAGAGACTTGGTATTACGAAAATAATGTTATGGCAATTTATAGAAAAAAATAGCAGTTGTTGATTTGAAAATAAAAGTTTGAGCCAGCGAATGAAGCAGATTTGAGACTCCAGAGCATGTGCTCTTAGCCATAGTTGGCTGCACGAAAACAAAGCTGAGTGGAAGAGTGTAATTAAGGCGTTACCCAGCAGTAAATACATCCTCATCCCCGTTCGTAACAGCAGATGCAAATGCCACTTCTGTATTCATTACAGTCATTAGTGTACCAAAAGCTAACCTCAAACTCCTGCAATCTCAAACCAAGAAAAATGTACATTCGCGTACCTATTTGTATTCGGACATAAAACATGTATCACTCGAGGTGAAATTTCAAATTTTTATATTTCAGTATAGATTTTTCTGGAAGTCTTACTGTAATTACATTGTTATGTTAATGTGAATACAAAATTTCATTAAAATTGAAAAATACGTTTCAAGATATAACTATGTCATATATTTTGTGTAAATATAGATTATATTATCAGAATTTCCCACGGGCCACAAAATTTGAGAAAATTTGGTTAGTGTTTGCTGAGTTGGAGCTGCGAACCACAGAAAAATCTTCATATGAAAGTATTTCAATGATTAATAAATTATTATACTTTTTTAAAGAGACATTTTATTCTCTAAAATTAATCATTTTTCATAAAATATTATGTTTTGAAAACTTGCTATTTGCGTTAGGATAATTTTGTCCGTTGTAATATTACAATACATACTTCTGCAAGTTCTAGGGAGTTTTAATTGTATTAAAACAAAAACCGATAGGCGTGGAACATTTTGAAGGCGTAAAAGTGTAGTTTTGTGAAAAACGCTGAATGAAATTGTATGATAAGAGGCAGGCGTACGATCTTTAAATGGCATTGGAACTCAGGCAAGAGGAGGAGATGAATGTTGATTTTCTTTAGACACCTAAAGCTTCCAAAAACTATTTGAAATAAAAAGCAATTTTCGATTTTTTGATCAATTGTATTCGAAATTTCATTCCCAGTTTCCCTTAAATTATTTCCACTTAATTTCTTATTAGATCCAAATGTGATAGTTTCGTTATTGGGCATTTAAGGCCGCTTTATAGTTATTTACAGCTCTGCTGTTCATATGCAAGAGCCGCCATTAACTTTTAGGGCTCAAAACATCACTTTACCTACTGACAACTTTGCGTAAATTCAGTAGTAATATCTCAGTGAATAGGTTTCATGTTTACAAGAATGGAAATGCAAGAAGACAAGCGAAGCACATGAAATGTAATGTTTAAAAATAATTTGTGCATCAATGTTATGTTAAAGCAAGTACTTTTGCAAATAGTGGAACAGAGAGAGGGAGAGAGAGAGAGAGAGAGAGAGAGAGAGAGAGAGAGAGAGAAAGAGAGATGTATCTAGAAATACATGGGAGATAATGCAAAAATGTCCAGTTATGAAAAAAAAATCGCAAAATAATTTATCCAGTCCATTTCTGTTTGTCTCTCCATTTTTAAAATCATTGTATTTTTAAACGACTGCTGCCAAAACTGCCAAATCATCAAATGCCGCAACTATCAGTGAAAAGAAAGGGCAAGGCATCAATTTTAAGATTCTAGTCAGCTATTCTTAGTTCGGATCTATATCCATACAGAGATGATAACTGCTTCCTGCAATACCGGCTTTGCTAGGTATCTTTTATTGCTTTTTGTTGTTCCGCACCCTAAGTATAGTTCCAAGGGCACATGCATCGTGATATCTGCCGGGAGATGGCTCTGTAAATACCGTCTTGATGCGCATGCCCGCATCAAAAGCGCCGCTCGACCTTCCAGTGGCGTACTCAGCACAGTAAGCGTGATCATAACGTTAAGAAATCATTTAGGGAAGTAGGTTTTTTGCAAGAATGCGGAATGAGAAAACAATCTGTGCATAACGAAGTGCGTTTTCATTAAGGATGCAAAGTGGGAAAAGTTTCTTCGTATTCTTCACATGTGCTCACACGAATGAAGTTCGTCTTAATTTAGATAAACATTTGTATGACATAAGAACTAATTCTGCAGTTCGTAGCACTTTGACAGCCGTTGGTGCGAATAAAATGATAATTTGGAAAGGGTATTTGGCCTAAGTTTATGGTACTTTCCGGCATTCGCCAGTTATGAGAACTGAATAAATAAATAATAAATAATTGGGAAAAATTCCCTAAGTCAGGGAAGTATATGAACCCCTGACCTCCCGTTATTGAGTCTTAAACGACTTTAGCTTTCCCTGTCAATATTGCTATTATTCTAGATGCGTTTCGCTACCTTACTGCCTTAGGAATAGTATTAACTCAGATATGACCCCCAGTTACTGGGGCAGAGCACCCCATATAGGTCATTGCGGCCTTTTGCAACTTATATGAACCTGAGAGGGAGGGATGAGGGGAGACACCCTAAGAACGACCAGTCGATAAGCGGAATCAAAGGTGAGCTCCCTAACGCATCCGACTCAGCCCGAGTCCTACCCTCAAACCCCGAGATCCTGGGGGGATCCCTGGAAAGCACCTGAAGACGGGTCCTAACAGAGTGGTCCCGCAACGACGCCAGGGAAGATACCTTTACAGAGCGCACAGCCATCGCCCAGCTACAAACAGCTGAACACCATCGCCTGGTGCTTCAACCTTGAAACAGATGACAAGGAGATGATGGGACAGTGATAAAAGCAATCGCCTGTCGATCACTGGTCAGAGTGTGTGGTCTCTACTACTACTACTACTACTACTACTACTACTACTGAAGCCCAAAGTCGGGTTCTAGCCTCCTCCATTTTTCCCCTGTCACTTGCTAATCTCCTCCAAGTTGCAGGCCTTATGATATCCTGGAGTCCTATGCCATTGCGTCCATCCATCTATTCCTTGATCTTCCGACTGCCTTCTTGCCATACATCTTCTCCTCCAACATCTTCTTTGGTATCCTGTGTTCCTCCATTTGATATACATGGCCAGTCCCTTCCGTCTTTTCAGTCTGATGTGAGTTACTATATCTGGACTTCTGAACAGTTCATACAGCTCATAATAATTTGTACCTAATCCTCCAAGTCGAATTTATTGTATCGATCCAACTTTTTTTTTAAATATCCCTATCAAACACCCCCAGCTTCTCCTCCGTATAGTCTTACTCCGGGAACATTAAATTAGCCTTCGTTTTCTGCATTAAAGTAAATTCTAAATAATTCATTTGTCGATAAATGTTTTCACAGAAGAGATACACTCTAAGCTGTCACACGTCCTCTATCTATAGAAAGGGAAGCTTCTACATTAATAATCGCAGGAAGTTGCATAACGGCAAGGCTTCCACTATTCCGAACCGGAGCCATTAAATGAAAGGTCACGGTTTAGTTTCTTTCATCTGTAATTACATGGCAGCTTACCCTGCCCCTTCCGAGATGAAAAATATAGATACACAAACAGCAAAAACTGTTAACTTTTTCTGCACATGATTCAGCATTGAACAGTAGCGTCAAGGTTGAAATGAGTTTCCGCTTATTGTAATTATAAACGCGGCCAGCGAAAAGGGGCGGTTAGCTTCTGTTTCCGTAGACACCCACACTAGGGTAGTGGGGAACTCGGCCTCTTGATGCCAAGTCGTGAAGGAGGTCTCATACACATTTAATATCCTTTATCCCATATTAAGAACCTTTTTTATTTATTTTTTAATTTCTTTTGGCAGCCTGAATAGCTAATATCTGAATATATATATATATATAGGATCGTTACATTATAAGGGAAAGTGCTGCCGGCAGAGGCGCACTAAAATACGTATCTTAAGATATATTACGGAAATGTAGACCTTCTGTTCACATACGGGCAGTACAATTTGCTAAAATATTCTCACTCACTCGTCTAAGCTTAGCAGGAGGAATCTTTGTGATTTCTTGCATGATGTTATCACTAAGTTTCTGTAGATTACAAAGGAATTTCTGCTGCTGAGCTTGGGAATGACGGAGAACATCTTCAGTATTTATTTAAGGTAAGGACTCAAGTGCGCCTTTGCCGGCACCACTTTCCCGGCAACTCTCAGATCTCTCGCGCAGTGGAGAGAGGCCGCGAGAGGGATTAAACTTATAATTTAATTACCCTACACACATATCTACAATTTGCTTCTCAGATGTTTATGAACAGATTTAGTAATATAGGTAATAATGCGCATTCTTGCCTAGAAAAGCCTAGAAGAAGGGCAATTCCTGCCTTTTCCGGAGTTGTCTTCTAGAGTAATGTATAACTGTAACTCCCGTTAATAGCTTTAACTGTGCGTTAGAACAAAAATAGTTCGAAAATAAAATTTCGGTTGCATTCATTTTTTGTTAATGTCAAAATATTTCTAGTACCTATACCTAAAAGTATTGGTATTACGTGTACAGTCACATTGTTATTCAGGAAATTTATGAAAATGGTTATAAGAATGAGTGTAACGATCTGTATCGACTTTAAATGTTATGGAAGTAAACAGTATTGAAAAATACATTTGTTTAAATATCTAGAATAACATCAGCCAATGCTGCTCTGTAACGTCAGAAAGCAGGTATTTTCAGCGAAGGATTAGCGTGATGACGGGAGTGTATGTTAAAAATCTTATCATTCTGTTTTCATTAAACTATTATTTTTAAATCAACATCAGATGTATAGGTAGTAGATCTGATATAACGTTCTTGCAACACTATTTTATTGATATATCCGCTAATAATAATTTTTGTATAGTGTATTAGATTTGTTCGAAGTAGGTGCTCTAAAATAATGCTGATTTATGCTTTTCAAAATGTCCTAAAGAACTTAAAATTCATCGTGACGTTATTTATAATAAGCACTCATTCATTTACTTGCTTACATATTGCTGTTTTGCGACTGTATTGATCGAGATAACTCAATTCCATTTGGCTAACAAGAGACTTGTTTGCAACTAGAATGTCATTCGGGTTGACGTGTTAACCTCCTGAGGAACGTTACTTCTCAGACATCGAGACGGTTTGGGGCCGAGGTGACATTTAGGAAAAATTTTAATGTTAACGTTTGGACAGAGAAAGGATATTAGAACTGTAGAAGAGATTCTGGCGAGTGACTTAAGGCACCGACCACTCAGTATCTTGAGAGGCACATCACCTTGTATCTCGAACTTAATTCCAATTTCAAAAGAATTCAGAACTTCTTGTATAATACAAATTTAATATTATGTGTTTCATTACTAACATATTTTTCGTAGTCTCAATAGATTACATAAAAATCTGATGTGTTCCATTCACATGACTTTCTCTACTTCTGTGTAACAAATTATTGTTAGTAAGCTTATTCTTCTATTTACTTCATGCTAATCGAGAAAAAATTAGCAGAAATAGTCTCATTACTTGCTTCCTTGTAAGTAGAAGCGAAATATGGAAGTATCATAGGTTAAAGTGAAGTCAAAAGCTGGTTACTAGGTGACTGAAGTTCCTTTGTTTGTATGGACACGAGTTGACAAATTCCCATATGAGAAAAGTACAAGTTTTTTAAACCTGAAACCAAAAACAAGGAATATCTCAAAAACGATCAACTCCCCCAATAAAATGTATATGACATAAACTGGGTATTTTAATGTGCTCTACATTTTTTGTGTGGTAAGTTTTTGTCAATTTCTTACGGTTTAGCAGTTATGCAAAATTTCGTAAAATTCATCCAGAATAAAGTAGTCTTCAGAGGCTATTCCCAGAAAATTCAAGATATACATATTATTTGTCAGGTAAATATCTCTAATATACGATATTTAATCAAAATCGTTAGACACATTTTTGAGAAAATCAAAATCTTCGAAAAAAAAATTCCACGTGAACGGTAGTTGGGGGTGGGGAGATTTTCTTGAAAATCTTTGTGTCGCATCCTTGGAAGATACCACACTTAAATACCAAGTTTGGTATTTAACGGTCTTTTCGTTTTTGAGCTATGCTGTCCACAGACACACACACACGCACACATACACGGACCTTTTTTCCAAAAATGCTTTTCTTGGGTCCCCCTACCCAAAACATGTATTTCCGGTGAAATCTCGGTATCGAATTGTTGGGTGCATTACAATACCTTTTCTATACATTATGTACATAGTACGTTGTAGAGAAAGTAAAAAGGGGTCATAAACGTTTTGATTGTAAAGTTAAATGTCGGTATTTAGGAGTAAAACTTTACAAATGACAGCAATAGAACGTAGCAATAAACTGCCTTTTCGGACTCGTTAACAAAGATTTTGCTGTTTATGCTTGCTGCTTTCATTTTACTTTCGCCTCCAACCAGAGACTGGCTTTAGCCGATAGCTTTTCTTCGTAAAGCTGTAATTAACCTAATTTTTTCTATGATAATTACTTGCAATGCAAACATTCGCGGAGCGTTGTCCAGCATCTTGTTCAGTTATATACCTAGTGAAACCTATTAGGAAGCCCTTGGGCTTACGGTGAAAAAATTACATCACTGCCGGATTCTAGAGAAAGTGTGAGGAATAAGAAAGAAAAACATGGTTCGATTCCTGACAATTGTTGACCCCCTTACTAAAATAATGTAGTTCCTAGTACAGCAGTAATGATGGATGGAGGTTAAGGAAGCAGTATTGATGTGAGGTTCCTAGAACTGCCATCGTGGCGACACGTTAGGCTGATACCGCTGACCCAGAAACGGTACTGTAAAATCACGTGGGAGTAGAGGTTCCAGGGGGTGACAACTGAACCAAGGTAAGCCCATCGCTGTGCTGGTTGCAACTTGGCCTGTGTATATCTATTTTACTGCGAGTTGTTGATGATACGGTAGAGTACGTACAATGGTCTCAGAAAGTCTTGCCTCCACTTTAAAACCTTCTAGTAGCAGCCAAACTGGGAGACGGTTATGCTCACCCATAAAACAAATGATATTAAGGGCATGTGCTCTGGAGCTTTTTTAATTTCAAATTTTAGTTTTAGTGTTTTATAATTTTTTAAAAAGTGTACCGATCTTTCAACTTTTGCATATGTGGAGATTTTATGCATTTATAGTAGCAGAGTACTTTTTTCCTTTCTGTTTATTCTAAATGATTTCTAACTTGAGTGGTGTTTTGACATTGTACTAAAACATAGGAATTGCAAAAATGCATGAAATATTGTAATTAAAGCTTTCTGAGAACTAATAAAAACTCTTTGTTTATTTGTTGCAATTCTAACATCAATTGAAAGTTCATTATTCTTACTACGTTCAGGAGTCGTGCATTTAAGTATTACTCAATCATAGCTCTCCAATATCATCTCTGGATAGATATGTGGCTGTGTTCAGTTGTAGAACTTTGGTGATGGCTTACAAAGCAGTAGAGAAGAAAGAAAGAAAGCAAAATGGGGATACATTAATTCATATAGCACATTAACACTTTAATATTTGCGAATTAAATAATTAAAAGAAGTAAAATAATAATCGATTATTCGTCAGTGTATTCATTTCCGTTTATGCTGAGCGTTGAATATTGGAAACTCTATTTTTCTTTATTCTATTCTTCCTCTGTTTATCTTCCTCATATGCAGAATTCACACCCTCCCTCCAGAATTACTAGTCAGTTCCTGGGGATAGATGTCTTTTGAGGAACAGACTCTGTATCAATGAGAAATCAGAATAGGTGGTCAGCTGATGTTTCTTATGAGAATGAGGAAGAGAATGATATGAAATGACGGTGAAATGGCGAAAGGAAAGCTGATTATGGAGTAATTGGTGGAATGAACGACGGGGAAAACCGGAGAACCCAGAGAAAAACCACACCCGGTCCACCTTCTTGAGAGGTGAGCGATGTAATCACTCGGCTTTAATATAAAGCATATATTTTCTATTTTTCTTCTTTCCTACTTTATCCCCGTTTTGTTTCTATAAGGCCATAACTTATCACGTTTGTCGACAATTAACACATACTTGTGCATGAGGCGACACTGGAATCCTCAGCCCATACTCTGTTCTAAATGATCCAACTTACGAGTGTGATGACATTGCATTGGTGAGATCCTAGAGTGCTTGTGGGATGTAAACAGAGGTGTAATCGTATTTGCTTAAAAACCAGGGAAAATCAATTTTTACGCAAGAATTGTTAAATCCTGGAATCCCCTTGGTTCCAGCTAGACTTTATTACACTGTATATCATATGAATCATGGGATTCTTTTAGGGCAAAGCCGATCTTTTTTAAGAACGCTGAAGGCCAGCAACATTAACTTTTCTTCCAGGGCACTTTACAAGCCCCTGTGCTGAATTGTAGCTAAAAACCTAATTACTTCGCTCATTATGCCGTGCATTGTTGGGGGTTGTGTCCCTGTCAACGCAGGTGACAGAGATCGTGCAATAGATAATTCGGGATGTCCGTTGGAGTCGGTCCAGGCGTTGAGTTAACTTGAACTCTCTCTTTCTCCTCCCATACGTGAGTAAGGTAAATGGAAATAGAAAGAAAAAGATGCCTAAAAATAAAGCAGTTGGCTGATATTGGTGATGTTCTTGTCTCTTGGCAGATGCTACAAGCGAACATCAGTAGCAGCTCGTCCAGGGTGGCGAAGTCGTCGTGTTCCACCACGTCGTCGCAGAGGGTACACCACGTGACCAGCGACATGAAAGCCTCGTCCATGAAGTCGGACCTCTCCGAGCTCAAATCCAGCATCTCCGAAATGAAGAATCTCTCCAGCGCGACATCGTCTTCTTCGACCACGACGTCATCCTCGGCGCTCAATTTCAGCAGCCATCATCATCGCAGTCATCGCAGCTCGATGGAAGAACTCGACAGAGACGACGATGTCGTAGTAGGAGTGCTGGATGGAGGAGGAGGTGGCGGAGGCGGCGATGGAGGCAGCCCAGAACCCCTTGTCACGTTTCCCGACGCCGACACTCCGCCACCGGTCACGGGGACCGTGTGCCTCACGAGCCCTAACCTGGTGGTCAGTAGCATGACCCCCGCGGCAGCTTCGCTCTCGGCGACCGCTACGTCAACGTCCTCTTCCTCCGAAGTGAAGTTCGAACAGAAAAGGGTAACCTCGGCATCTAAAACGAAGGTAGTCACCGACGGGTTCAGTGCGGAACAGGCAGTGGCGAACTCCAGCGAAGTAAAGAGAGTTCAAACCGGGGAAGTGAGCTACCAGGAGCAATCGGCAGCTTCAGCTCTTCACGCCAGGCTCGAGATAGATGGCGTCTCTGCTGAGAAATCCCTCGCGCACAAACAGGTCAGTCTCCACTTTATGTATTTCAAGTGGGATAGAGAGTGGAAAATAGATTACAGATGTCCTTCAAAGGCACAGTACTAGGAATTATGTTTAATATGGGAAAAATATGCGTTTATAATGTATAAACATTATTCATACAGTCCATTCGTATTCTTTTCAGTTAGGGTTTGTAGGGCTTGCGGGAACCGGTCTTCTCACCTGCTGGCCATAAAGAATGCAAATAGACAATATTAAATATTTGTTCGTATTTCCAGTACTTAAATTATTACTTTTTATTTTTATCAATTGTTACAGATCTTATTTAGTCGGCTAAAATTATAAGAGCGAAATGCTTACACATTATTTTAAATAAATTCATTATGTATATATTTATTCCTAAAAACTTAACAGTACAAAGTTGGGAAAGTAGAATCAGACTGAAAAATGGAATGCTATAGCCGGGATTTGAACCGCGTTGCTCTAACCAACAGAAACGATGATAACATGCCGGTATGACATTAAATTCCCCAACTGACTCACATTTTTTCCGGCAAACCACAAGGAAATCTCAAATTCACTTTGAGATGACATACCCCTATGTCAAGTGCTTTAAGTCCCGGACTGACTATTAGGTCAATCAATAACACTGAATTATTCTTTCACACAAGCCTGTATGGGACAAGGTTGGAAAGGTAGAATCGGACTGAAAAATTCAATGCCCTATCTGGAATTAGAATCACAGATGTTCCGGTGGCTGTCTATACACGGCTTGAACAAGCATTACTACCACCGGTATAAATTCTATAAACTTCTACTAAAAGCTTTAGCTCATTCGCTACTCAGTAGCTTTCCTTAATGTTTCTAATCAACTTGCTGATCTGTCTGTCTAGGTTTATATGTCGTGGTATAGAATAGTATTTTTTGAAATGCACTTTCTCAAAGGTCCATAATAATTGTTACACACAACACTCCTAATGTTAATGAAATTGTGTAGTTTAATTTTCTTCTTCATTATTATTTTCCAAATGTAGCGCGCTCCAAGAGGTACATACCACTATGAAATACAAAGTAGTCTTCATTATAATAGCATTTATAGTATTACAACTTTTTCGTTGACAGGTGGCACAGAAAAAATACTCTTAAATTTCTATTAAAGAACATATAGCGGATGACTAGTGAATAACAAATATGAATGATTTTATTTAAATGTGAGCATTTTACTGCGCTTTAATAGTATTCATTTTGTTTTCCGCAATGTAGTTTATAGGTAATTATAACATAAAATTTAGTATAAATGAGTAGATGCCAAAAATTTGTTTTTGTGCCTTTTAATTTGGCTTGTTATTATTTATTGGAAAAAACACAACTATTTTTTCGTATTAACAGTTTGAATTTAATGCTTAGTTCATATTTTTCCACCCTCTCTTCCATTATTCACATAATGTTAAATGTTAGATAGTTTTGTCAAGAGTATTGCAATGAAACGTCACATATATAAAACATATAAAAGTACTGAACTTGTACAATAGTCTTCATTCCTCAAGTTTTCTTTTAGAAATTAACCTAATAATAGGGGCGGTTTAGAGGCGTATGCCCCTAATTACGTCTGAATAAGTGTAGATGGCAGTAATAACCTTACTGCAGTAACAGTATTATTTTTGCGTTATATAAGAAAGAAACAATATAAAAATACACACAAACGGTTCATTAATCCCACTTACTTTACATACTATTTAGAAGGAAATATATTTTCTTCCTATTATTTAAGAGGATAGATGTATAAAAGAAAAGTTAAATGCTTAAAAACCCTATTAATAGGTAAATAAATAATTGCTTAGCTGTATGCCATTGAATGTATATGGACATTACAACCTAGTTCATTGTTATGCTCACAGCATTCGTCAAACCATTTCAGTACAGTTCGCAAGCGGAACAATAATGTGTAAAATTCGACCTTAAGTTAGGCAATTGTAACAGATGTATTAATATTAATTTTGGGAGTCTTTATGGGAGATATGGTCATAATGATATTAGTCAGCTGAAAGTTTCAAGCTTAAAACGCTATACTTTAAAATGTCACAAAATGTTTTATTTGTTTCTTTAAAAGGAGCTATCTTAAGTACTACCTATAAAATAACATCGCATTAAAACGAAATCGTTTTTGAATATTTTAAATTATATATTTATAGCATGGCGTAGTGTGAAGGTGCCATCAGCAAAACTTGCTTGTTAATTTTATGATCACGGACATGTGAATGTGTTTGTAACGCTACACAATGAAGCCAATACTTCTAATTCTTTGGCTTAAAAAAAGACGCTCGTTGTTCCAGAAAACAATAGCGACCTTGGCAAAGGACTTCTGTTGCGCTACTGCTTTGTAGGAAAACACGGTAAACAAATTAACCCCTTGAAACGTACGTAACATTGACCAGAAAATGACCTCGGTTCTTCAGGAATTCTCTGTTAGTGAAATGCTTCCAAAACAATGCAAAGAAACTACTTTGATTTTGTTTTTTGTTCCGCCTGAAGAAATATTAACGCTTCATTGAATGTTAGGCATGCGACATCAACCCCATTCCAATGTCACCTGCAAATGTCACCGTGCTTGATCGACTTCATTTGGCACGAGATGTGTGGAATATTTGAGGCAGTCAAACAAAATGTTCGATCGTTAAAAAGAGAACCAATTACATAGAACTTACTTTAAAACATACATAGAATTGCTTTACCGTTACGATGGAACACCTAACTGTTGTCCTCGGAAACAGTTCCTTTAATGCGAATATATCCGTTAAAGTTAACAAAAACAAATGAACTAAGTAAAACGAATTACATAGTTGAATTAAGAGCAATTGGAAGGAAGGGAGATGCATTGATATCAAATTTTTTGAGAAGCATTCTGGAAAAAAAGTGTCCCACTCCTGAAGTCTGCCCAGAAATGGTTGGCTGCAGCGTCTTCTTGTTTATTTTCTGAACCACGAACATGGTATTTAGAGAAGGTATTGCATTCCATCCAAAAATTTGGTATCGATATTTCACCGAAAATACAAGTTTTTAGTACCCCTGAATCCAAAAATGCATGTTTTAAATTTGTGTTTATGAATAGCATAACTCAAAAGCGAAAACTCACACAAATACCCAATATGGTGTTTAAGTCTTAATACCTTTTAAAGATGCGACACGAACAGTTTCATGAAAGTCCCCCGCCCCAAACTATCTTTTACGTGGAACATTTTTCAAATGTTGATTTACTAAAAAACGGTTCTAACAATTTTGATTAAAACACCAAATATTAAAGATATTTACATGAAAATGAAAAAGTGTATCTTAAATTTATTATAGAGGAATTCAATCTGAAGGAATTCTGTATAACTTGTAAACATTAAGGGAGAGACGAAAACGTAGAGGAAACAAAAAAGCAAAACAAAACATGGCATTAAAACACGGGATTCATTTCAAATAAATTTGTTGTGGCACAAACCATTTCCGAGAGTTCTATTTGTTCAATACTCTGTCATTCTTTTAAACCACAGCTTTTCTCACGATTTCATGGGAACAGTATGGAATTTTACTAGAAGGCCATCATATGCAGTCCAGTAGTTAAACATTTGACTATCGCTTTTCCGTTTGTATTTATAACGAAATATGTAATGCAGCTATTTTTACAACTGTTTGTCTAAATTAAAATGGAGTAGAGAGAAAAACAAGCATTTGTAAAATAATTCATATACCCACTAATAAACGATAGAATGTGAATATAACGTGTAATACAGGTTTTTCATGTATGAAAGCTTCAATCGTATAAGCTTTCACGCTTTCATCAGAAAGCACTGTGATTCACTAAGTCAGTTCAGTGCTAGTTTGAATCAACGGTTCAATAATTTCTCTACGAAACTGTTTCCATATTTTAATTACATTTTCTGAGTATGCAGATTCTATTTTGCAGATTCATTCTGTTATTAGTTGTTCCGTTATGATGTAATACCATATAATTTGGCTGAGCTCATGTGGTTTTATCACCCCTATTATTGTTGTATGATATAGGCATACATAGGAAGGATTAAGAATATACTCATTTTAAGAGGACAGAGAAATCAGTTGAAGAACACAAATTCTATTATACATTTTATTACGCCTGTACTTCATAGTTTGGAGGTTATTGATGATATTTTATGACACTAAGTAGAGGATTGTATGTTTGGTGCAGTAGGAACAGAAATTCCACTCCGTCACACGCACATTGTTGTAAAGAGCATTCCTATTAATTTGTTGCAGCCATTCTGAGTTAATGAAGCAAATGCCATACTTTTATATATTTTACGCACAGTAGGGAGGGAATGGTGAAACCTACCTATTTACAGCGAAGCAGTTGGAGCTTTTTGTTCACTTAATCACGAAGAATGTATTCCATGAATGGAGTACCCCGTAACCCTCGTTCGTTCTATACAAAAACGACTACAAATGTATTAATTGCATGCAACTAATATGAAGCTTAAGAAAAATAAGATCACTTTAAAATTTAAACCAATCACAAGGAATATCTTCGAAATGGTTAGCTCTACAAAAAAGATATATAGGTATGACAAATTGTGTGTTTTAATGAGGGTTTTTTTTTTTTTTTTTTTTTTTTTTTTTTTTTTTTTTTTTTTTTTTTTTTTTTTTTTTTTTTTTTTGCAGTTAAGTTTTTATCTGTCTGTCACAATTCCAGTTACACAATACATCCAGAACAGGTTTCAAGGCTATTTCCAGAAAAGTCAAGATATATATATATATATATATATATATATATATATACACATTCACACTCACATATATGTTCGTTTGTTTCCTTGCGGATACTGAAGTTCGGTATTTAACGGTTTTGATTTTTAGCTATGCTGCGCGCAAACACATTTTTCTAAATAGGCTTTTTTATTCATGTAGGGGCCCAAAACATGTGTTTCTGGAGAAATCTGGGAATCTAATTTTTGGGTGGAATACAACACCCTCTCTATTATGTACATCTATGTGCTGTAAAAAAGAGCCACCTTAGAACTTGTTTTAAGCATAAGACTCTGAGGGTAATGACTTGCTAGAAACCGAATGAATGAAAAGTACGTTCTCCTTCGAATGCAATTTTAGCGAGTGCCAATTTTAACCAGGCGTTAAAAGCTGGTGTTTGGCAATGCATCGAAATTAATCATGATAAACAGTTGTAGGTCTCAAACCTAGTCTGCTCCCCATTGCTATTTTTTCCTCATTCAGATTATTAATGCTTTCTGTTCATCTAGAGAGCATATTATAACCGTCGCCCGTAGCCTTTTTTGCTCCAATCGATATCTCAGCAGTCGATGACATTCTTAAAACTGCTGACACAAATGACTTCTTGCGAAGAAGGCGGCTGAACTTTAGTTTCTGTGTATTTCCCTGCTATCTTGGGAACACATCAAGGTATTTTTCTTCTTTTATTTACCTGTACGTGCTTGGAAACTTCGTAGATAGCACAGAACATAATCGGAATATACATAATCGTAGATAACATAATCGGAAAACGAGCTATTCCAAGAAGGAAGCGCAGTATGTAGTAGTTTTTGTTCGTTATGCAATGCTAGTTAGGTAGTGCATATTACTGTGATAGTTGTGCCCGGCTTGTGTTTTCGGCTGTACAATACATTGTGGTAAAGAAAGCATGTTTGAGCTGCTGGTGTCATTAAATTGCTTATAAACACATTAATAAACGCATCCAAACATGGAATGTGTCCTCTGTGATACATGCCATTTGGTTTTCTTCTGCTTCATTTCTGTTTGTGCAGTTTAGGAGTATTAATTAAAACTTAAAATAACTTGCACACTTTCTTTAAACTTGTGAAAATTGACTTTAGTATCGGTAATCAATGCAAGTCGTAGAAGCCAAGTATGATTATTGTTTGTATGACTTTATAGTTTATATAATTTTGGGAAAGTCTAGAAACACCTTTCACACGAAGTTTGTGGTAACAACAGACTATAGAGATTCACTAACATAACTAAACGCCGGCATTTTTACTGCAATGGTCATATGGGCAGCCGTTTACCTTGGAAAATTTTGCCAACCAGCAGTGGTGTGAACCTGTATACATTTGTGGTTGGATTTCTTTTGGTTTTATACACTAGATCATACACTTTCACACTCATACTTCCAGACTCTGGGAGGATAGATTAGGATAGGCTAGAGAAAAATTCCCACCACAGCCGGGAAACGATCCAGAGACCCGTCGCACAGTTGGCAGATGCTCTACGACTGAGTTACAAGGCCAGAATAAATTCAGTTATTTGTATTTCTGCTTATATAACCTAAGTTTGCTTATGCAACATAGGCCCATGAGACAAATCTGATACGAGAAAAATTATTTACAAATTTGAACGATTCACTAATAAAATCTGTTTGCGTATATCAACGTTTAAAAAGTACTAAAGAGAGAATATGTAAAGATGTGCAAACTTTCTCTCTTCGTTTTTTTCCCTTATTTTTCTTTCTTTCTTTCCCTCTTGTCTTTCTTTATCTCTCTTCTCTCTTTCTTTCTCTCTTGGAGGTACCCATCACGGACAAAACTGAAACGTAATTGCAGCTGATTTTATCTTTGTTTGGTTGATAATTATCTTTAGTGTCGACTTGCGCGCAGATTCTTGTAACCTCGGTGCGGACAAAGTTCATTAACAGCGTCTGGCATAGTACCATGCAGTTGATCGCTGTGCGGAAGACAAGCCTAAAGTCAACTGTTTCAAATTAAAACGTTACAATTTTTTTAGGGGCCCTCTGGGAGGGAAAGCTGAGACACGGATAATTTTATCAATCTACGTTCACTACAAAAACTCCCAGTTCAATTTGCGATATCAGTGTGACGATGGTCTCTTGTTAGAGCAATCACTGTGCTTACAAGGTAGCGAAACGTCCATAATTCCGTGTGTGCAAAATTATTTACAGAGCCGCAGCTCTGCTCGCGTTATTGCACTGAGGAGGTTCTTCTCTGTGCTGCCCCTCTCTCCACTTCCATTGCTTCTCTCCGGTTTTTATCATTCCAACTTGACCTCCATTCTATCACTCTCCCTTCTCCTTTGTCACCTGGCCATCTCTGTGCAACCTACACGTGAATCTAATGTTTTGAAAACCGGCAATAAAAATGATTTTAGTGGTATCTCGTGGTGAACGTTTCTTACACGAATAATAGGAATTGTCATTCTATTGCTATTTATTGCACAACTAAACTTTACTGAAATGTTATACATATGAACTTAGAAAAAATTGAATGAAACGTGATAATTGGATTTTGTATTTTTCTTCCCATTAGAGTTGTTTGTGGAGAGCTATTTATATTTTGAAAATACTTCTATTTAAGTTAGTATCTGCTGTGTCAGCTTAGCCCAAACCCATTCGAAATGTGTTACAACCTTGTCTTCTGATTAAGTGAATCCCGCATATGGAATTTTCGGATCCCAATTTAAAACACACCTTTACGTTTTACATCTACAAAGAAACATTACAAGATTCTCTTATTATATAAATGCGTTTTGTGCAAAATATAATTAATGTTAAGTAAGCTTTCTTGGAGTGATCAGCGCTTTTTATTTTGCTAGCTCCAAAGCACTTTTAGTAAATTATATAGAATTAAGCCTCTACTTCATCAACCACAAGACAGGAACTTCTAGCGTGTAATAACTTTTAATCAAAGCGTGCAGTCCTTTGAATGCGGAAAAATTGTAATATTTACGCTAGCCTGCATTTATCTAGTGATTATTTAGTTATTTCATTAAATTCTTACACTCTTGTGACGTAACATGAACACCCAGTGTTGTGCCTGTTTTTCTTTGCTTAACCATGTTTCATAACAATGCATGACCATGAAAAGTTCTCTAATAATGCTACATAAATCATCTGATCCTACATTGTTAGTCTATTTATATGGATTAGATCTTTCCGAGAATTTTTGTATTCATGCTTTGCTTACATGAAGATGCACTTTGATGAACTTGAAGATTATTAATGTTTATATAATAAGTATAAACCTAATAAATTGTTTGTTAACACGAAACGCATTACTAATTAATAACGTCTTCTTTAGATTATTTTACTAAACTTTTTTTCTACAAAGCGTTGATTGAAGTTCTCGAGAAAAAACTAGATGCAATGTTTTCTTCGAAGGCAACCTGCTGGGTTATAGAAATGATTTTATTTTGTTTGATTTTAACAAACACTATTTTCCAATATTAACACAAGCAATATACTAACACGTGT
The DNA here is from genome assembly GCA_030762935.1 of Hymenopus coronatus. Taxonomy (NCBI): domain Eukaryota; kingdom Metazoa; phylum Arthropoda; class Insecta; order Mantodea; family Hymenopodidae; genus Hymenopus; species Hymenopus coronatus. Next base: position 126,631,664 of record CM060892.1, on the reverse strand, counting down.
AAATTATACTATCTTGGGGACATTTCTAGCCAATACATATTTTGAAGTACCTCATACATCTTGTTGGTTGATGTACATGTAATAAGGAACCAGCATCCTCCAACATGGAGTATTGTCATAACCTGCAGCTTCCTAGCATGATTGCGTTAACTGCAGGAATTATTTCTTTCTCTGCCCCTAATCATCCCCTCCTACTCTCTCTCTCTCTCTCTCTCTCTCATTCCACCACTCTTTCCTCCTTGCTCCATGTGCCACGTAAATATATTTCCGTTTCTAACACAGAACTATTTTTGGAGTGCTAATAACATCTAAAATGTACAACGGTAAACAAACGTTGCTAATTACTATTCCAAGTGCTTTTATGTAATCGAAACAAGACTGTTTCCCGCGATAATTTTTGTTTGTGTACAATTAGGGTTGAAATGACGTTTTAAATATGTATACCATCGACATTATTTTGTAAGTAACAAAACTTATCAGGAACATTATACTTATACATTTTTGTTATGCAGTAACACTTAAAAAAATCGAGATATATCTTTTCTCTTCTTAAGGTTCTGACGTAAGAGTCTTATTGCATTACATTCATTCTCTAAGTAGATTATTGAAAACTTCCTTAAACGGTTTAAAATCATTCTGGAAATAGGTTATTGAAAGTTTCCTTATGTATTGCTTAAAATTGATTATTGAAAGCTTCTTGCACACTGATACAGTTATACTAATACAAGCTCATTCTCGAAATAGGTTATTAAAATGTCCTTGATTTGTGGCTTAAAATTCATTCTCTAAATTGATTATTAAAACCTTCTCGTACAGCAATAGTTATGTAGCGTAAAATTAATTCTCAAATGGTTATTGAAAGCTTCCTGACTTTGAAATTACCTAATTCTTGAAGTTGGTTATTGAAAGCTTCCTGTACAGCGATGGTTGCCTAACAGTTATATTACTTAAAATTAATTCTCGAAATGGTTATTGAAAGCTTCCTTATATTGCTCAAAACTCATTCCCAAAATAGATTATTGAAAGCTTCCTGTACATCGAGTTTCCTAAGAGTTATACTGTTTGAAATTCATTCTCGAAATAGGCTATTGAAAGCTTCCGGAGCATCGATAGTTTCCTAATTTTGTGCAATACGATTCGAGTTCTGTTCTATATTCACTTCGATAACGAACGAACAAATGATTTTCTGTCTAGGTCAGTGCAAAAATTAAATCGAAATAAAAGATTAGTAAGAGTATTTTCTGTTACTTTTATTGATTAGGCGATGTTGATAACGTTTTAACTTTTAAATTTTATCTGAGAGAAATTTTGGCCACCATCAAAACCATGTAGACACAGGAAGTTTTTATAGTCAGAAGTTTGTATAATCTTAACACGCTTTATGTGTAAACAACAATATATTACACCTCGCTAGCTCTTGAAAAACCTGTATTTATTTACCATTACGTTTCAAAACATTAATTTTGTCGCACTAACAATGGAAATAAAAATATGACCTCGTTTGTAACAATGAGAACCGGAAAAGGTTTACGCGCAAATAACGGCGACCATCATGACTTGTGCTGGCATGTAAATTACCGGATGCTGCTAACTTGTACCTGTAAGACAAATCAGGCCAAGGTGTACATTCAGCACAGGAAGATAGGACGAGCACCTGGCCAAGTGTCCAAGGCTAAATGGGATGCGAAATATTACCAGGGTCGCACTTTATCTTAGCCAACCATGATAGCCTCCACCTTCAATGTTATATCTATCCGTGTTCTCGAGGCTGTTTCTTCACAAGTGATCCAGCCTTAGTATTATTGTATTATTATTTAGACTTACCTCGATAAAATACTCTTACGAAATTAAAGTTGCATCAGAATTTCAAAAAATTAATAATATTTTGTTTTAAAAAAGGTATCACTGAAGCTATGTAAAATCATTTTAATATGCGTTAGTAAATTTCCACCCGAGACAGGAGCATACATTATCTTACGGTATACAACGACAAAATTGCAGGGGTTTCAGAGGAATTGCACCAAAAAAAAAAAATCCTTGATATAGGACACTTATGATCTGTCACGACAAACTTGGAAGTTATGCAATGAGTTTTCATTTGAGTATTCGTCTTGATGAATACAAAGAAATAAAAACTAAATACGATTTGCATTCTGAAATAGCTAATTTCTCTACCACAAGCGCGAAAATAGTTGTCATTGCAATATTCTCAAAGTTGTGTGCTTTGCTCTTTCTGGAAAAAAATGTTCTGTCAGCAAGGAGCAGTGCACCACTGACAGCCACTTTGACACGGAATGAGCCGTTAATGCATTTCTTGAAAAACTAATTGGGATCTTAAAAAGCTAAGCAAACATCTGATGTTGACTAACCTTGCCAAAGAATATAAAATGAATCAGACACTTTGGAATTGTTTATTGAAAGAGTGTAGAGGCATAACGAAATTCGACATAAAAATTCTGTTGCAATACTACACAGCTAACTCGGGCCATCAAACACCCACAGTGGGGATATCCTCTTAACACACCTAAGGTATTATGACTCATTACAGATTTCACAACATTTAAAGGCGTGATGGGAATAACTTGCGTTCTTGGCTGTGCTGAAAAACAATATTAAATGTATAATTTTTCATAAAAATAAAAGTCTCTTATATTCCAGTGCAAAAATGTAGTAGCTGTTGCGTAAGAATAGCTGTAGTCTTACGAGATAGTGAAGAATTACCGTCGCCTTTTGTGTTGCCACTGATCTCTCGAATTTGTTCTTCACCCCAATGTCACTACTGATGCCAAGTCTTAATGCTTTGGCCTTCAGTAACTGCCAGTACCATTCAAAAGGATACACATTGCGATCGACCGACACCAGTATCAATGTGATACTTGTTATTTGTTTAAAATTGCTTTCTAGATGGTATAAAATAAACAGCAATTCTGGAACTACATATTTGCGGTCTATATCTAAATCTATAGCAGAGGCAGCACTGCGAAGCGAAATCGACGGAGTTTTCGTCTAAATTTGCTTTACTTATCTCTCAGCAAGAATGCAATTACACGCTGCCCTGGTATTCTACGAATGTTGTTCATAAATATCCCTATTTTCATTAATCCTTAGGGTACGCAGCGTTTTCAGAAATTGAATTATATTTTCAGTAGCTGCATTTTCACCAAGTAAGACTAGCACAGAATCCAATCGAGTAGATGTAAATTTTTTCGAATGCAGAATGTGAAAAGATAGAAAAGTAAAGACCTTAGCTGAAAATAGTCATGTACTAAGGCATTCTCCCATTTTATGTGCCCGTGTATCTTGATATTCTATGAAAGGCCACAAAACAATAATGTTTTACCACACTGGAAGTGAAGTGCAATAAACGGAACAATAATAAATGATGAAATTGTAATTAATAGTAAACCTTCTACATTATATTTTTCTTTCTATCCTTAAGCCTCAGTCTCGTAAATAAATTCAATTTTAGTAATCTCTGTTCATTCTTTGTGCACCAATAATTTTCCATCTCCCATCTTGATGTTTCTTTTTCTTTCTTTCCTTGTTTAGACATCTTCATATGTAGTATATTTCTTAATGCTCCTATAGCAAAATAATTTGCATTACCCGTTTGAAGCGGTATTATAACTCTCCAATCGCAAACAGTCGTCTAAACATATGTAAAGGAACCAGTTTAATGCTAAAAGGCCATAAAAATAGTAACAACACATTGATGATGACGATAATAATAATAATAATAATAATAATAATAAAAACAATAATTTGATTATTTACTACATATATGACAGCAGGTTGCTAATATATCACAGACAACATAAAAAGGTTTGGAAGTCAGCTGCACATGGAGAAAACGAGGTACCTGCTCTCGGTAGTTTATGCGCGCAGCCTGAGGGAGTGTGATGATGATGATGAAAATAGTAATAATAATAATAATAATAATAATAATAATGATGATGATGATGGTGATGATGCACAGTTCAGTCAACGTATGATTTGGAATGTGCTGCAACGACATGGAAGGAATTTGGAAAAAATATGAAACGCTGGGAAATAGATTTTTGAGAGTCAGCATAAATACCAAGCTGATGGTTTTATTTTACACTCATATATCACAAAATATTCTAAATTAACCAAAAACTCCACTTAAACTTAACTTGAAGGTTCATTATGATCCTTTTGGGATGGTTAGTCTGTCGCTAAGAAAACCTTTAAAATTCTCATTAATCAGAAAAATGCGAGACCTTGTGCAGGTTGACGCACTTAAGTCGACGGCAGGCTTTTAGATAAATGTAAATGTCAGTTGTTAGGCTTTTCCGTATAATTGCTCGTTTTATGAACAATTATAACCTTTAAATTCACACTTAAGACATGTTGTCATGTTTGTGTCTCTGGGAGAGTTGAGATGGAAAACAAAACTGTTTTATCAGGTCTACTTTTGACACCGCCTGATAATTACTAAGAATCTGTTTATGACATCTTCTCTAAATAGTTTTGAAACGATCAATAGGGTAAGCTTTTTATAACCGAAACAAGAACCCATTCCACGGAAGTTATGGAAACACTTCTACTGAGCAGTGCGAAAAATAACTCGGCCTAAGAGAGAAATTTGCAGCTGCCAGAGCTTCAAAAATGCTTGGCAAGTATTAAAAGATTCCCGGGAATGTTGCTTTATTAAAACCAAAGCCCGTTTAACTTTAGGTGTATTTGTAAACATTGTGTCATCAGTTGAAAGGAAATTGGGTTATTATTAGAAACCGCTGTACGGAATTACAGAGAAGAGTAGCCGGATGTGCGTCTGTGTGGGACGAAGCTGGCTATTTTCACACACAAACATTCTCACACGTCACTCGGCATGCTACCGGGAGTATGGAACTTCTGCATTCTTTCAAAGTTCATCGCGAAAACAAAGAACTCTGTGATTCAGTTATTTCGAGAATATTTGCAGTCTGATCCTGATGCTATCTAGTGAGTCAGCGCAGTAAGCTTCGAAAATAAAATAAAAGTAAGCGACAAAAGTCGCTCATTAAGTAAAGTGAACATCTAATACGAGAAGCATCTTCAGTGTTCTGTACTAATAAAATACAAATTTTGTATACACCTTCGTATTGCCCTCCTATTGGCGTCGCATTAGCGGCAAACAATGAGGAATCTGCACTGATCTCAAGTCTGGTCTGGAAAATATGTATTCCTATTACAATTAAAATAACCGGGCCGGGTGGCTCAGGCGTTTCTTCTGAGATTGGCATTCGGGAACTTGTGGGATCGATTCACGTGGCCGACCTCTCTTACCCCTGGGATTTTCGGGGCTTTTCCCGGGTTACTATCAAGTTCTGGGAGGTTTCTTCATTCCTCCGAACTTCCTGTCCCTTCATTTTTTTATCTCCATTCCATCCATTCGGTCTCTTTCAGATTGTAAGCATCGGTGAGGACTGCGTAGAGGTGCCCTTCCGTGGTAGTGAATGCGCTTTTGAAGTACAGCTCTTGGCGGCGAGATGACATTGGAAGCTGTATTTAGACCCAGGAAGTTTATGAAAAATCCTAAATGAATATTTATTTGAAATTGGATGCAAAGTTATGAGTAATAATTACAGTTAGTAATGCTTATGGAACTGTTCATAATGTAAACATGTTACACTACGCTTCTGCTGTTCAAAATATCGACAAGAGGTAAACTACCAGCGGTTAGCTACCTGAAATCTCGCTAAAATCGGCAGATTACGAAACAGTTGAGTTAAGAAAACGTTTATAACCAAGCATTTTATTTCTGAGAATGGCTTTAAACCCAGAACAGTAGAATATTTGACGATACCAAAGTAGATTTTCTAAAGCAAGGAAACTTACCGAATCGCCTTGAAACAAGAGTTTAAGCATGCTTAATATCGTCGGATCAATGAAGAGGGGAATACTACAATGTATGTATGTGGATACATCGGCTCTGTTACTAAAAGTAATTGATTTAGTAGAGAGAGAATGATTTTATGAAGATGCCATTGCGTGATGTGATTCTTCAACGCCCCCAGTAGTCTTCTTCTGGGACGCCTGAGAGATCGATAAGAAAGACGCCAGCTCATGTGGTTCCATAGGAGCGGGTCGCCCGCCCGACTCAGTACGGTTTCGTCTGTCGTCGTCGACAGCAGCCGGTAACGTTGTCCGCGACCCGGGATTTAACTGCAGTCACGAGGGTGGACATCGCCTAGTGGACACTAACCTTTGTGACGTGTTCCTCAGGAATCTCGTATTGATCGTTTTAATTGTACACTGGCGCTTTCAAATGCGGCATGATTCATCTTGACAGTGTTTCCTGGGAGTTGTTGCATAGTGCATGAGAAGTAAACTTGTGCTCATGGCTGGAAATGTGTGTTCCTTTTGTGGGAGGTGCTTTTAAGGTTAAGCTGTCGTTAATCTTCAGTAACGGCTAGGTTGCATTTTTTAAGAACGTCTGTTTAATCGCGCATCATAAATTCCGTATCCCTCTTAAATATCAAATGTTAATGATAAAGGAACCAACTGGCTGTACTGTTGTAGCCACTTCACGTGTTAATGTCCTATACTTGAGCTACCTCCATGAAGTTGTAACGTACCTCAAGGCAATTTTCCAAATGCCGAATGGGTCATAATCTCATACGAATGACCTGTAGACTGTGGACCACCAGCAGAGTTATTGTTCGCCAGAGGAGCAAAATGGCGGGTTCTGAAGAATGGTTACAGGTACTAATAATTACAAATCATTCTTCGGCAAAAGAAATCCTCTATGCTTATTGCAATAAAATATTTAAATAAACTGCACTATAAAACACACACACATTTTAATGCATCATTTGCCAACATTTAATCTAAGGAATTTTCTTAAGAAAGTAACATTATAATAATAGGTGAAGAGTTTTTGGTATAAAATCACATGCTTGTGTAAGCCTCATCAGAAACTAGGAGGGCTCTATACACTTACTTCACAAATGAAACTCAACTCTTTCATCCATGCTACTCTCAGGGTCGGTTTCACAGTTTAAGCGTAAGCCAAGCTGTTGTAAGGTACGGACGCCACCTGAGCCAGGCTTACTCTTTGGTGTAACCTTTGCAAGTTTCACAGCAGAGCAACTAGGTTCGGCTTTACTGAATTGAATAATTCCAGGGAACGCTTGCGCATGCGCATGCGCATGCGCATGAAGTAAATTTCCATCGGTTGTATATGGCTACGCTGTTCGTAAAATAAGCTTTTATAGGTTAACAAGCAACATATAAAATTATAGAAAAGTTAGGTTAAACCGTGCTGTGAACGTTACTTCTCAAGAAGTGCATAAGTATGAAATAAAGTGCAAGCTTACTCCAAGTAAGAGAGACCAAATGTGGGCGGAAAATTGCGATGCGAAGAGTGGATTAGAATGGTGAAACAGTTTTGACAGATATGTATACTGTACATTTCGAGATGCCGGAAAAATGTCCAGCTGCAACTAGTATGCTTTCATTCGGATATTATAACCTTAAATGTTTAGAGAAGCATTGCTTCTGATGGAACGATTTGTTATTGAGTTATAAAGCAACAATAAATATACGACATTTTGCTGCCTCCGCGGTCGAGTGGTCAGCGAGCTGACTTTTCATCCGGAGGTCTCGGCTTCTATTCCTGGCTGGAGCAGGGAATTTTTCCTTAAACAGAATTATTCCCTATCCCCCACAGAGTCTGGGAGTATGTATGTGAGAATGAATGTGTGTGTTTGAAGAAAATAAAATGATTAAAACCCAAAGTAAAGAACCTACAGTCAACGAATTGCTTCTAACCAAAAGTGATAACGTGGGCTATATATGTGAAAAAAAAAAAAAAAAAAAGATACACCACAGTCAATGCGACAAATTATAAGATAACGGTAAGAAATACAAAATGTAAGTTTTGTTTACCACTCGATTTTGTTTATTTGTTTTTACTTTTGTTTCATGAATAATTTCTGGTACCATCGTTGCCAAATGCTTACTTAATCAAATGTTTACTTAATCAAAATCTCTCGTTCATTCCATACATATTAATGTTTCGCATTCTATTCATTTTCGTCTTCTGTTGTGAATATGGATTTATTCATCTCTAATATCGTCTTCTTCAGATAAGAACATGGCTCTGCTTCTCGCTGGAACTACAAACTGTAGATCTCCAATGCAGAAGCCCGATTCGAAGTTTCATCTTAAACTGTGAAACGATACCAATATAAACTTATGTGGCTCCCACTGTTTGTTCTTCTGTTTGTATAGTTGCTCATTTTCTAGAAAGGCACTTCTCTTGAATAGCGCTGTTTTCCCACCTAAAGAAACTACACAAACATTCAGAGCGTTACTTTCAAAGGAAACTGCGGAATAAGCCACTACCTTCGAAGATACTAAGGCTGGCAATTTAAAGTAATATTTGTTGGACAAGGACTTGAATAATTCTTTGAAAGAGCAACGGATAATAATTTGTAAAATAGGATTTGCTGACGCTAATAGCTGCTGTTTTGGCCGAGAGCAACAGCATCGGGCGGTGGTTCAACGATATCGCGTATTTTCAGAAATCAGCCCATAATACGTAGCATGCTATTTTCCTGCACCAACAGAATTACTAGCACAACCGCCAACAGCTTAGAAAGAAGCAGTTCTCGCCAGTTCATATCAATTACTTAAGAGCCTGTGTCACCTCTAAAACTTTATTATGATAACATAACTTTAATCTTTTTAAAAGCTTTTATACATCGGGGACAGTGGTCACCTGTCCGGTAAGTAATATGGTCGCTGTTTACAACTTCATTTAGGGAATGGAAAAAAAAAATTCTGATGTGTTCTATTTACATGTTTTTCTCTACAAACGTTTGATACAAAAATTATTCCTTTATTTAGCAGAAATGGTTGTATTACTTCCTACTAAGTAGAAGAGAAATAAGAAAACTGGCTAAAGCGGTAGTATTATTTTCTAAAAAGCCGGTCACTGTGTGAAATAATTGAAATTTTACCAGCTTTACTCGACCAGGAGTAAAACAAAAGGGAGATGAAAACAAAGATAAACTCCCATTTGAGAAAAGTTTAAGTAGCTTAAAATTGAAACCAATAACAAGGCATTCCAAGGAAACGTTTAACTTTACGAAAAAAATTGTATGACAGCAATTGTGTATTTTAACAAGATCTGCACTTTTATGTAGGTAATAAGTTTTCGATTATCTCTTATGATATATCAGTTATGCAAAATTCATCCAGAATGAAGAGGTTTTCAGAGCCTATTCCAGAAAATTCTAGATATAATTTTATTAGTCATGTAAATATCTTTCATATATAATATTTTAAAACCACTACTAATAACACTACCACTACTACCACTATTACTACTACCACCATTCAAAATCGCCAGAGTCGTTTTTGATAAAAACAAAAATTAAAAAAAAAAAAGTCCATATACCTAAAGAGTAGCTTCAGGTGGGGGAATTTTCTTGAAAATCTTCGTTTCGCTTCTTGGAAGATACTAAACTTAAATAAAAAATGTTATATTTGATGATCTTTTTGTTTTTAAGCTATGCTGTCCATAGCATAAAACACACACACACACACAAACATATGGACCTTTTTCCAAAGAGTTTTTTTTTTGTATTCAGGGGACCTTAAACCATATATTTTCGCGGAAAACTCGAATCGAATTTTTGGGTGCAATACAATACCTTCACTGCCTATTATGTGCAATAGTATGTGGAGAGAAAGCAATAGCACAATGAATATAAACTTAAACAGCTGTCTTTTCTCTGTTTAAAAATTTAACATTTTAATTGTATGAAATAAGTTATCAAATTGAAATGAAATGACGTTTTATTTATGGACGCTCTTTAGCCTTATCAAATTAAGTGTATAATAACGATATTTTAAATTTAAATTTGGAAACGTTATCTTAATTTATTGTGTCTTAATTTTCGGGCTTCCTTATGGAATTTAAATTTTCCTGTCACATTACTTGAGTAATTTTGGATATATCTTCACTATTGGAATTCCTCAACTCGAATCCGTATAGGGGTATATTGTCTAAAGTATGGACTTTATTTATCCTAAAAAGAAACAAGAAATGTCGGTTAAAATCAATTCTAGAGTGTGAAAAAGGAATTCAAATACAAGGGTTATTACTGCGTTATAATTGCAAGCAAAATCACTCCCGAAGTCTGCAAACCGTACAGTACTGTCTCCTAGTTAGTATAACATCAAACTCTTCGCATAACTAGTCGAGCGAAGATTCTCTCTTTACATGTAGATACACCAATAAAACAGGCCTGCTTCAGAATATCGAGCAATAAACACAATATTATGTTATGATTTTCTCTTTGGACTCGAACTGACTCCTCAAGGGTTAGAGGCGATTATCAAACTCGTTTGTATAAAATCACTTATATTACATTCAAAAGTGCGGTGATGTATTATGAATTAATTCTATTTTAATTATCCTTCGTTCCAAACAGATGATTGCGAGTTGTGCGCAGTGCGGAGAAGTATATACAGTCAGGGGAAAGCATTCCTCTGCAGCACTTCATTGATTGTATCCTGGAAGGAACAGCTGACATAGCAACAGCTTTCTAGGGCACGGTCATTGAGAAAGCAGTCTCTTGGAATGCTGAACGAGTTAGTATAAATTGCATTCAAGACTCCTTACTATCTCAATCTGAGTGCAGTGGAATCAAGACACCTCTTTCAATTAAACAGCACGAGTATTAAACAGTAATTTAATTGTAGTCCCTTGTTCTGGTTTAGCATAAGTGAACAACCTCAGTGAACATGTAGTACACTTTGTAGGCTTCTAGAGCCACCAGACCTTCTGACATTGCTTTCTCTTTCCGTCACCCAAGGCATTCACCCAAAAATCGATACCTTGATTTCCCCGTAGTCAATGAACTACTATTTTTATTGGTGTATTATTGCAGTTCTTTGGAAGCCGTGAAGACATAAGATTCTTATAACAAATAAATTAGCAATTAGAATTGTTCCTGTACTCAACTATTAACGAAAAATCCTTCGGAGATGAGGGACATCTTGAAACAATAAATCAAGAATTATACACAGGTATGTAAGAGAAGAACATCTGCAGACAAAGTAAAGTGTGTACTATAACATAGGATTTTTCTCATGCTGGAAGATCTGGTACTCAGTGCCTTTAGATCTCAGAGGAGCTTTAGAAGAACTATTTGATAAGAAGTAGCCGTTCTTGGTCTAGCGAACACTATTCGGGCACTGCATAATCACCTTCTGCCAACTATCCATGTAGCTGTTGCGGACGGAGTTGGAGGATGTAGCACTAGTGCGGTAGACTTTGGTCCTCATGGGCTTTGTGACATGTAGTTTGGTTTAGTTTACCTCTTTAGTTTGGTTTAGTTTACTAATTCATTTACATACAAATTTTTGTCCTGATTAGCGTGGTATAAGAGTTATTCTACAAGAACGTATAGAATAGCGACCAATAAAGAAATTTGTGTCAAATACACGCCTTTTTCACTTTTTCTACGACGTACAATGTACAAAGTAGGTAGAAAAGTTTTTTTCTTTCAATTTTTACCTGGTAGCTCATATCAGCCGATGAATGAAAATCTTTGAAATTATACTCAAATGAGCCCGGGGGTCCATAGAACTTAAATTTACTCGACGTCCGTCTTCTCAGGATAAACCTTATCCGGGTAACTCACCCTAACCGAGATTCGAACTCGAGACCTCTTAAATGTGAGGCAGCTACGCTACCCCCACATTACACGGCGGGTATGAGAAGATATTGTTCCACCCAAAAAGTAAAACGTTAGAAAAATATCCGTCCAATTGTATGAATATGTGTGTGTGTGCATGTGTGTGTTTGTTTCTGAATAGCCTGACTCAAAAACGAAAAATAAGTTCGGCTTATTTCAAGGCTGCGACACTAAGATTTTCAAGAAAATTCTCCCAGCCCAAATGAAGCTTTAATGGAAAAGCTTTCGAAAATATTGATTTTCTCAAACATTTCTCTGAAGATTTTGATTAAAATGCCGTAAGTTTAAGATATTTACATCACAAATGAAATGTATATCTTGAATTTTCTGAGAATAGCATCTGAAGTCCTCTTCATTCTGGATGACTTTTGCATAACTGGAAAACTGTAAGAGAGAGAAAGAAGAGACAAACATTTACTACAGAAAAATCTAGATATCGTTAAAACATACAGTTGATATTTACTTAATACAATTTTTGTGGAGTTAACCACTTCTGAGATACTCCTTGTTATTGGGTTACATTTTGCAATACTTAAATTTTTCTCAAACGGAAAATTGCAACCAGCTTTAAAGCATATTTTTATATTTTTTATAGTTTGAAGTGTAAAACCAATGTTTTGAATTACTCCTAGAAGTTCACATCGAACAATGAATCAGATGGATGAAATGATGCTCAAATGAGCCCGGAGTCCATAGAGCTTAGTTACTCGATATTCTTCTTTTCAGGAATAGGGAAAATTCCGGGGAAACCTTTTCGAACTCGGGATGCAGACACGCTACCACCACAAAACAAAGGTGGGCCTTAAAAGAGTTTATCGCTTTAGCTTATTATATTACCGCATTCCCCTTGTACAAGGAAGTAATAATAATAAAACCATATCTGCTAATGGTTATCTTGATAAGTGTGAAGTAGACAGATGAATATGCTTTTGTAAGAATAGTTTGTTGCAACACATAGGTAGAGAAAATTAAATGACTGTAGAACATTAGAATTTTGTTTAATACGTTTAGTTTAGTGACTTTAGAAACGAAGAATATAAGAGAGAACTACATTTTATTTCGGTGTTATTGAAATTTACCTGAGATATACACGTACCCCCGCCTTTCATAGGAGATTTTCTTTGTGGTAAATTATGTACTTTCGTGCGTTTCCTAAACCTGGCAAGCTACCAATCCCAAGCAGTAATTTTGCGGCGGTATTTTAGTTGGAATGCCCTCGGCGGCCACACACAGATATCTTCTCCTCGACAGGGGTGTAGAGGTAGCTTGGCACTGCTGTCACTTTATGCCGTAGATTTATATCATTCACGGTAGCACATGCTTACTAAGAAAATTAATGCTAAGGATATTTCAATATGAGGCTTAGAAGTGGAGTTTGTGGCTGGGAGGAAGCTTTTATTTATTTACTTAATTATTAAACATTCCATTTATATGACGCCTTTAACATCTGTCATATCAGTGACTTCTTCTTTGGAACAATTAATTATTGCTCATCAGTCATGACAGTGGTGTTCATTCATGTATGTTGATGTTGAGCTTTGGTGAATTATCTTTAGCTTTACTCGCACACTCTCTTCATACTTTCAAACTCTGGGGAAGTTGGGGAATGATCTTGGTCAGAGAAAAATTCCCATTCGGAACTCCTCGCAAAGCAGGCAAGATGTAATTATTACTGATTTTATTATTGTGTATGATTGTATAAATTATCTTGTTTTAAACATAATAAAAATTCTCTTTCAACCTGTTTATTTGTTTACCATAGCAACGTTTATGTATAAAACAATTGATAGCTTTGAGATGTTATGCACAAAATATGGGCTGTAATTAGAATTGTTTCCGATGAAATATCATTTTGCACAACCGTGATATTAAGAATGGTTTGTTTCTGTGAAAAACTGTATTTTAAAATATATAGCTATTTGACGTGATAGGAGCGTTTTTTTGTTTGTTTGTTTTTTTAACTTATATTTAGCTATAGGAGATAATATGCGGACTTTCGAAACGAACTATATATTGCAAACACTCAATATATTTCTGCGGGTTTCTTAACAATTTCTTGTTGTAGATATCCATCGTGATTCACATGAAGTGCACGGAAAATAAAATTTGCATATGAGGAATCCAGAAATCCACTCTGATGGGTAGAAAAACGTCTTAAATATGTCTCTCTGTTTAAAAACCCCACTGAAGTACGAAAAGCATTTGCTACAGTAAACATGGCCTCGTGGACAGCGATGACGTTTCTCTCTATTTTTCGCGCAACAGCTGGCAATTCGCTGTTTACTTTGCGTTTTGGGGCAAAGGGCCAAAGAGAGGCTGTGGCCCCCGAGAGAAGAACAGTTTTTAAAACGAGCGTAAATATAACTCGTTCTGTGATCGGGCCGAAGGCGAGCAAGGTTGCTACAAGCAGAAGGGCGAAGATGTCCGGCCAAGGCGCACCATGGCCCGTGCGACGTGGCCTTTACCGCAACACCATCTGGTGGGAAAGAGGGAAAAACAGGACGAAGCGGCACCGGGAGCTCCTGGTGAGTTTAACTTTGGCACATATTGGTCAGATAAAGAGCAGTGAAGAGTATTTACGCTGTACTTTTATCGCGCTGCATACTTTATTAACCGTATTTCTGTCAGAATAGTCGCAGCAGCACCCGTCTCTGCTTGCTTGTTTTAACGTTCGCTCGCTGCTGTTTAGTTTCGAGGAAGAATTCGTATTTAGAATCTTCATGCGGCCGTATAACGCGGCGCGTGTGATGTACTGTACGAATTTCTCTCCTTGGAATGTTGTTATTAAGTGATAACGTAGACTTTGGGCCCATGACGAGGGACAAGCGTCGTCATGGGCAGGAGTGTAATACATTCCTCTCTTTTACATGTCGTTGTACCATTGTGAATTCCTATGGCGATGGTGATGTCTATTGGCTATCAACTGAAAATTATTTCCGTCGGCGTCTGCGATGTGTCTTTCGTCATGAGGGTGCCATCTTCCAAGTCTTTCCTGCACATCTCCGTCGTCTTGTAAGTCAATAAATAATCTTTCCTTTCTGAAACCATTATGCCTAATATTCTTGCACGTTTTCCTACTTCTTTAGAATGAAAAACTTCGTGTTTAAACAACGCTTATAGAAAGAAAGAAAGAAAAAAAAAAGAAAAAAACAACTGCATGAAATTGGAGAAAGGTTCTCTGTGTTGCCATAAGGGAATTACGTTCTTTTTATTTGTAATTGCTGCTTTACTTTCATCCATGATTATATTAACGAGGCAATTACATTATTTTAAATAAGAATCTAATAAGCAAGGTTGAGATCTTTAGATGCGCCCGTTTTACTTTCTCTTTCACGTATGTACAGTGCGCACAGTAGATACCAAAACTTCACCAGAATGTTTTGAGACCCACTGAATAAAAAAAATAATTAGAAGCATGTCCGGTGTGTGTGTGTGTGTGTGTGTGTGTGTGTGTGTGTGTTTGGACAGCATAGCTAAAAATGAAGGTTAAATAACAAACTAGGTATTTAATTTCAGTATATACCAAGGATGCGACAAAAAGATTTTCAAGAAAATCTCCCCATCCTCAACTACCGTGTACATTTTTCGAAAATTTAGATTTTCTCAAAAATGGCTCAACGATTTTTATTAAAATGCCGCATATTTAGGATATTTTAAAGATAAACGAAATGTATATCTTGAATTTTCTGGGAATAGCCTCTTGAAGACCTCTTCATTTTGTAACACTTTGTATATCTCGTAACCGTAAGAGATAGACAGAAACTTACAACACAAAAAATACAGATTCATTAAAACACGAAATATATGCTATATACATTTTTTCTAGAGTTAACTGTTTCCGAGATATTCCTTGTTAGTGGTTTAAATTTTGAAATACTTAAGCTTTTCTCAAGAGGGAAGTCAACTTTCGTTTCATCTCTTTTGTTTCACTCCGGGAATGCAAAAGAGACCCGAATTTCAATTGTTTCACAAGCGATATCTTTTAAAAGATTTGACTTAGTGTTTTCTCTTATTTACCTTCTGCTTGCAAGGAAGAAAGCAATTGCTAATGTTTATCTCAATTAGCGTACATAGATAAAAGAATAATCTGTTGTAAGGGAAGTTTGTTTTTGGACCAGCTAGAGAAAGTCAATGTGAATGGAACACATTAGATTTTTTTTCTTATGGTAAATTAAAGTTTTTTGGAAAGATATCGCGGTATGGAATTTTATCTTTAGTTGAGAAAGGAGTCATTTTTTAAAGTTTTTTAATCATCTTTAAGTCTTTTTAGTACCTCTATTCTCTTTTCCTACAACCGTGCCCTATCCCTTTTTGTCTTTTGCTGTAACTTTTCAGTAATCTTCTAAAGTCCATGCTATTATTTATTAGAAATATCTCTTGTGGGTATAGTAATTTGTATATCGTTTCAAATCAATATCAAATACTTAAATAAACTTCAGTTGATGTCTCAGCTTGCAGTGAACACGTAAATAGTATCTAAATATATCCATTTTTAATAAACGCGGGACTGAAATTACAACTAAAAGAATGGAAAAATAACAATTGAAATGTATCGATTTCATTATAATTATGTTTTTAAATTTCACTGGAATCAATAGTCTGCTGTTCGTGAATGTAAGTTGTTTCTAAATATCTAAAAATATAGTAAAATATAGTAATACACACTAAATTTTACTATGCCAAAGATGTACAGTGTCCGATATTTTGTTCTGGCTCAGGAATTCAAAAAATATTCCATAGAAACAAGTGTAAATGCTATGCAATGTAAGTATTATTCGCGATTAAAGAATTTTGTTAGATGAGAAACACCAGCAAGAATGTTTGAAATAACATATTTGCAGTTCTAAGAGTCAAAAGGACAAGATTTTAAAAATAAATAAATAAATAAAATCGCGACAGCCTCTATAACGAAATGCATTTGAACATAGTTCTTCGTAAATCCAAAATTTGAAGGAATTCAACATTTAATTTTACAGCTATACAAGCGGGAATTCTACTCAATAAGGTAAACCACCCGGTAAAAGTTTTCTGAAAAATATACAAAAGATGTCAGTGCTCGATGGCAGTACTTGAAGAAAAATCTATGGAGAATGTCTGCCAGGAAATCATACAATAATGAAGGAGAAACATTTGTGCCGTGTGAGAATCCTGCTGGATGGAACGAAATGTTTTGAGCATTTTACTTTTTTCCCAAGCAGGGGAGAAAGTTAAGCCGATGTTGTTAAAAATATATGAGCTGCAAAAAGCCAATGCCAGTACGTAATGAAATCAATTATGAAATTCTGTAAAAACCTGAGACTTAGTGGTATCGAGTTTGAAAAACTTCTGCCGGTAACGGACCAGACTTCAAACATGATTTCAGTAATTAGTCAATTGAAACTGTTGTTCCGTAAGTTAAAACATGCGACATGCTTGGTCCATGACCTTCACAAGATTTGTGAATCCATAAGAAATGAATATGAAATCGCAAACTATATTCTCTTCGAAATTCTTAGGCTTTCACGGCCGTTGTCAATCCTGGCTAGAGTATAATCCGGGCTTGTGGGCCGAGGTCTACTGGGCTCCTCCTTCTTCTTCCCAGACGTTTCGTCTGCGACTACGGCAGACATCTTCGGTGGCAGCGGCGAGGTCGAAGTGCTCTAGTGGACGTTTCAACCGCGACAGTCGCAGACTGATGTCTGCCGTAGTCGCAGACGAAACGTCTGGGAAGAAGAAGGAGGAGCCCAGTAGACCACGGCCCACAAGCCCGGGTTATACTCCAGCCAGTATATCATCTCTGTCCTGAAGAAGATTTTCCTGGAAACTCCGAGACGTGTTATTGGTTACAGGGAAATCACCGGTCTGCTTCTTTCAAAATTCGTGGTCATTACTCACTGGAAGGTGTGCTGCTGTGTTGTACAGGGCTTTTGACAAGATGAGGGAGTTTGTGCTTTCTTTGGACTTAACCGACGCAGGTGCGATTTCCTAGGCGCAGCAGCTTCTGCTACCAGAGAAAATGCATAATTTACAGACAGAACTATTTTGTGTCCATGATTACAAGTACCTGACTGCAAACATTAGACGATTGGAAGAACAAGGTTCGAAAAGGAAAAGCAATGGGATATTTTTACTTCGATGTTAGGGAACATCTAGATGCTTTGTCAAAGACAAACTTTAGTTTAGTCTTTAAGACAATCCGAATGTTGTGGAATTTACATCTGCAGAGTTCCCATCCGAGTCATATGAAGGTTTCTGTGGATACGGAAAGAAGCTGTGCATCTTCTATCTAAATTGACTTTGATTATTTAGTGATCACGTTTCAAAACATATTAAATAAGCTGCTGTTACCTGATATTCATTCAAAATACAACTTGACCCAACCACAATTCTCAAACTCGGGACTGCAGCATGACAGTCAAGAACGTAATACGCAATTCCTATATCATTTTGAAACAGCAGCGAGGTCAGAAACATATTAAGGGGGGTTCTGTATAGGGATCAATTTAAAAATATTTGTATAAAATGAAATGGTAAATATGAATGGATCCTGAGTTGTAATATTTTTAAATATTTATTTTATATTCATAGATTAAGGTACAACATTTGGAAATAAAAATTCGATTTTGCTATTAATTTTTACATTTTTAGCATGCGAGGTTTCCAACCCCTAAAACCCTTCCTTAGTTACTTCTCTGTTTTGAAGACTATATCTTTTCCTTCTCCGTCTCTGTTCTATATCATTTTGATGACATCAAAATACACCTGTTATGAGTACAAAAACAACAACAAACAAATGAGTAAGCATCCACTTTAAGAAAAGCTTTATTAGTGCACTACTACACTAGTTAGCATATAAGTAAGGCAGAAATTAATTGAACTTGGTCGTAACATTATTTGGGTAACAAGTGACACACATTATGCATTTGGTTTGTATAGTCATCGTTGCTCTTGGATCTGTAGCTAAAGTTGAACTTATTTATATAACCTCACGAGGCAGTGTAGCGGCGTGGGTGTTTGTGTTGTCTAGCATTGCACTTCACGCCAACTAATGCACTCTTGCAACCAGCTCTCGTCTTACGAAAAGATAGACGCAGTTGTACACATACGTAAACTATATCGTAAAAGTTTCCTCTAGAAATTCTCACGAGGCTTATTCCTTAAGGAATTCGGCCACGTGTAAGTGTACGACATGAAACTAATGAATGTTAATGTTTTTAGTGTTATATACTTCATGTAATCTGGCGACTGCGTGTTGCTGATTCGGCCGGACCAACATTTTTTCTCTATGTTGAATGATACCCTCACCTTTTGAAACTGCACTTCTTAGTTCACCGATGAGTATGTTAGCTCTGCTGTATTGGCATGACTCCGACTGACTTTCTGTGATCACAGAGTGAAACAAACATAACATGCCCCATATTTGTATATTATAGAATTCATATAAAACTTTTTTTCCTATTCACGTTACGTTACGGTGCATTTTTTTCCCGAATAATGCGGGGAATAACACAGCTATTGGCATATCGTAACCCTACATTTTATTACTAGTTAACCCTTCAAACTGCCCATTACATGGGAACATTTTCGAAAGTTTTTATTTTTTTCAAAAAAGGCTCTAATAATTTTGATTAAAATACCGCATATTTAAAATGTATTTACATGACAAATACATTGTATATCTTGAGTTTTAGGAGAATAGCTTCTGAAGCCCTCTTCATCCTGGATGACTTTTGCATAACTGGTAAACGCAAGGGATAGATAAACTATTTTACACAGAAAATGTAGATATCGTTAAAACATACAATTTATGTTCAATATATATTTAACCTTTCCGAGATATCCCTTGTTATGGCTTTACCTTTCTGCTTGGTTCTTTAGCATACAAGAACGTGAACCAGCATGTTTAACGGAAGGAAAAGAAGAGAAATCAGCGATTGCTATTTCTTGAGAGTCAAAAGATACGTTAAGACGGTGTTACAGGTCTCAAGTCGCTCAAACGAAGAGACAGTTGTTTGGGTTTCTGTTTTAGATTCGGTAGCCGAGGTCACATGCTCCCTTACCGCGATGTTCATGCGTCACTACTTTGGCGGTTACATGCTAAATCCGTCTCCTTCCTCTTTCAGGCGGCATTGCACAGCTTCTGGGATGCGCTGCACTTACACGCTTTGTCGATAACAACATGTTTATACTATAAATATCTGCAACACTTCCTTCAAATTGCAGAAATGGATGTCGCTCATCATAAACAACAACATTAAAAAAGGACTGCCGTGGTGGAGTAGTCACCGAGTTGACTTCTCACCTGGAGCTCCGGGTTCGATTCCCGGCTGGAGCCGGACATTTTTCTTTAATCAGAATTATTCCCTACCCCCCACAGAGTTTGGAAGTATGTATGTGTGAGTGAATGTACGTGTGTGTTTGAGGAAAATAAAAAACGATTTAAACCCAATGTAAAGAGCCTACAAACGAGTTACTTCTAATGCAAAGCCCCCGATATGACCTTAGATGTTAAAGGAGGCTATATAAATGAAATAATAATAATAATAATAATAATAGTAAACCCTGCCTCTGTAGTATGAGGGTAGCGTGTCTGTCTCACATTCAAAACCTCCCAAGTTCGAATCTCTTTATGGTGTTACCCAGCTAAGGTATTTTATCGGGGTTTTCCCTTATCCTGAGAAGATGAATGTCGAGTAACTTTAGGCTCCATGGACCCTGGCATCATCTGAGCATCACCTCACTGATTTTATTCATCGTCAGGTTAAAAGAGGTTATAATGGTGGGGGGGGGGATTTAGAAATAGATTTTAGTGAATACAGTGTGTTTCGGATGAGCTATGGTGATGTTGTAAAGAGAAACAAGAACAAGCCTCAACCCAGACGTCACGAGTTCAATCCGGGTGAGGGATTTTTCTTTAATTATAATCTTTCCCTGCCCTCCACAGAGTGAATACGAGTGTGTGTTCAAGACAGAATTGTTAAAAACTCCAACATTAAATAATCTATAGCCAAAGCCCTCTATATGAACATAGGAGCTAAAAGGAGCTACATAAATGAAACAAAAAACAAAACATTCTGATGTGTTACAGGCACATTACTTTCTCTACATATTCTGCAACAAACTAATCCTACAAAAGTTTATTCATCTACTCATGCTAATCGAGATAAACTTTAACAAAAATACTTGCTTCCTTATAAGTACACCGGAAGCAAGGGAATGCACTAGGCAAAACCAATAGTACATTCTTTTAAGAGCTGGTCGCTCTGTGATGGTATAAACTCGGTTCTTTGTTCATGGCCAGGAATTCAAAGAAAAACAGAATAGCGATCTTCAATTGAAAAAGTAATGTAAGCCAATAACAAGGAATATCTCGGAAATGGTTAACTTCAGAAAATAATAAATCTGACATAAATTGTATGCTTTAACGTGATGTGTGTTGTTGTGTTGTGTTGTTGCTTTTTTTTTTTTAACGGTGCTTCAGAGACTATTTCCAGAAGATTCAAGATATTCATTTCATTTGGCATGAAAATACCTTAAATATATGGTATTTTAATAAAAAACATTTTTTTGAAAAATGTTCCATAAAGAGTAGTATGGTGCGGAGGATGTTCTTGAAAATCTTTGTATTGCATCCTTCGAAGATTCTGAAACATCAAGTACAATATCAATAACTCCTTGGTTTTGAGTTAAGCTGTTCATGGACACTTACACGCATGGTTTTCTAAAACTGCTTGTTTTATTCAGAAGTCCTCAAAACATTTATTTCCAGAAAAATCTCAGCATCGAATTTGTAGGTCGAATACAATACCTTCTCCACCTGCAATGTACGTGATTATTGTTATTATTAATATTAAATAAATTCAATGTGATAGTTCATTGCATGAGTAAATGTTACAAATCCACAATGCTCGTTTCATAACGTTATAAATGATTTTTAGATGTTTTTTTTTTAATTAAAATTATAAAACTTAAAAACTAAAATTAATATTGACGAAATTATTTTAAAGCGAGAGGAAGATTTTGTTTTTATAAATGAATGCCATCTTTTTTGCATTTATTAAGCGAATGATACCATTAACGACTCTGACCGTCAAGAGCCTTTGTAACTTTGGCATATAAACATTATTTATTAAACAGAGAGTTTGCACATTTATAACGGCAAATGTAAGGGTACCAGGTTACTATATTATGCAGGAAGGAGAGGGCTAGAAAACCC
This sequence comes from Hymenopus coronatus, assembly GCA_030762935.1. Classification (NCBI taxonomy): domain Eukaryota; kingdom Metazoa; phylum Arthropoda; class Insecta; order Mantodea; family Hymenopodidae; genus Hymenopus; species Hymenopus coronatus. The sequence continues at coordinate 126,609,752 of CM060892.1, read as the reverse complement.
AGTTTGTTCTGCTGGCCCCGACTGAAATGAACTTCGCATTTGGCAGCGACTGTCGATTAGTAATACCGGAATGCTTTCTCGAACGTCACGCTGTCGTTAAGGAAACGATGTTATTTTATATAATCTTAGATGTATTTCCCAGCAGAAAATACACACTCTCTCTCTCTCTCTCTCTCTCTCTCTCTCTCTCTCTCCCTCTCCCTCCCTCCATATGCAGAGGGGTGAAGTGCGGCAGGAAACATACGAACAGTTGTAACTAGAGTTCGGTTTTGGTTCTGAAGTGCACACAATTACAAACACACAAAGCAGTCAGCGGTATAAAGAGAGAGTAGTGAGGAGGGGTTTGTAGCTAAACATGCACACGTTGAGGTATAATCTGTTCCAAAAATAGCTCATTACATGTATTGACATTATATGCATCGTTCTAATTCATAAAGTAACACAGTAAAACAATTATTTCATAATATGATTAGTAAATATACTCATTGTACATTTACAAATAAAAGTATAAGCTTGATACAAAAGTCCAGGATAATAATGTGCACAGCTTTGAAAAGACAATGAACCTAAAGTAACCAAACTCATTCAGAATTCATTGCAGTGAATTACAAGATATACCTCTACTATATCAAAAAATCTCTCATCCTGTCACTCAAAATTTATTTGAATCATCCACAAGTTTGTTCAACGCCTAGTTGTTTCCACCAAACAGACGAAACGAAAACAAGTAGAATCACATTTGTTTCTTTCTTTTCTATTTATTTAACGTCACTTTAACGACATGGTCATAAGGCAACGGTTTTGTTCGATACTCGTTTATCTATATGTGGCGGGCAGTAGCAGCCTTCGTGCTCTTGTTCGCCGTAACCATACCACTTTTGCTTTGTGCCAAGCAGATGGTGCAATCCAATCTGCTGCTTTTTCACCATGTGTACTCAGACAGTTATAGTCAACCTTCGTCTCATGCCTAATACACCGCACGACTATATTTTTAGACTAAAGATGTAATTTTGAGACATGGTATAAATATCCAATCCGGTAATACCTTTGGACTGAGGGAAACTACGAAAAAAACCTCATCCAGATTGGCGAGCTCGGATTTAAACCCAGGACCTCCCGAATGCGGTCCACAGAGGCTAGTGCGTGAGCTATCCCGCTTGGTAGTTTGTTTCTTGTCACCAGCCTTCTCCTGTCAGTTGTCGCAGGCTGTTTGTGTTTTGTTTTGAGCGGAACACTGCAACTGATCGCAGATATTAAAACTGCAAAATATTTTCCTGTGTCTAATGGGAGATGAAACTATGGATGTTCAACACAAGAACATATTTATGAGCTCCGTGTTAATTGAAACCAAGGTTGTAATTTATTTTTGCTTGTTTAACACGAGAATTTGGAATTGTTGAGGGGCCAGGCCTCTTCAGTAAAATTGATGAGGGGCGATGTCCCTTGCTTTGAAAGTTAGGGGGCATAAAGTGCTTTGTCTCCATAAGTCGGCAATTTATATGTCAGCATATTAGGCAAAAAAACGGGGGAGGGAATCCTAAATCCAATTTTGTTCGTTTTTATTTAATTTCTCAAAAATGACTCTTAAGATTTTTATTAAAAAATATATTTAAGCTATTTCTGAAAAACAAAATGCATATTTTGAGTTTCCCTAAATAGCCTATGAGGTCCTTTTTATTCTCACTAAATATTAATAAAGCATAGAAGCCCTAAGAGTTCGCTAATACGCTTATGGTGCAGAGTTCATCAAAATTACAACTTCTGTCAAAGACTTCCTCTGAATGTTAGATCTTTCCGTAATATTCCTTGTTACGTGTTTACATTTTCCCAATCAGAAATACGCTATTTTATGCATGTGCCTTATACTTTGCAATTCCCATTACCTATTTCTTTTCTTTGCTTTCGTTTGTCGTCTCGCGTACCTGTTCGCCAGAAAGAGTCAAGCAGAAATGTTTGCAACTTGCACAGTCCAAGCGTTTCAGTCGCAGCTACATAAACGAAAATACATATAATTACTTCATTACAATGAAGTACTTGGCCCGGCAAACGAAAGGCGTGAACCACACCTACTGATGTAAATCGCTTAAGGCAACTACTTTTCTTATATTTAATTTAACAGAGAGGTCGAATTTTTGTTTAAAATTGATGCATACATCATGAAATATATTTTAACGTTTCTAATCATGTATCTTGTACGAAGCTTTTGTGGTGCTTCAATACTTCATGTAAGAACCATTCCATTCCGTGAACGAACTGCATCATTTGAACTACTCACAATAAAGAGTGTGATTGAGTGACCTATTTCTTGAATGGTTTTCCCCTTTTCTTCGTTTTCTTAAAGAAAATCTTCAAATTGTTTACTCCCACACTGTAGCACAAACCTCTCATTACAATTAAAACAGTGAGTGGAAATGTGAACGTGTAAGTGAACAAGACATTTAATGAGTGTTTGTGAGCATATAGGTGCAGTGCTGAGCTCTATACAATTTACATCTCGTATGTCTATAAAGTATAAAAGCAATTTAGTTTACCAGGATTTTCCGAGAACACAGAAAAAATTCGGTTAAGGGCGTGCAAAATAGCCGGTCATATCAGCAAAGTCTCGGAAACAATATGTTAATTCTTATATCCATCATGTAATATAATCACCTAACGTTTAATTCTTCTGACTGATTTATTCTCAAAAGAGCAATTTCAGGTTTACCCCATATCTTGCGAAGTAGAGGTAGGAAAACCGCGTTACAGAGTACCACACGAAGACCGAAATGCCTTTCTTGGTTTCACTCCTGGTTGTCAAAATAAATACCAAACAGTTTGGAATGGTGGAGCATGTAACGAAACATCTGGACCTCTGACATGCGCAAAGAACGATGATCCTTCAGCAAGTCTTCAGTAGCTTTTAAATAAACCTCGCATCAGTCACGCTCTGAGCAGACTGCCTCTCACAAGCGCTTAATTAATATTGTTACGAAAATTGTAAAATACTTTGTTTGGAAGGGCCATTTCTAGATGCTGCTATTCAGTGAAGCAAATCAAGTTTTCTGTGGTAAGTTGTTAGCAATTAAAGTGTGGAAAATGCAGATTAAATACTCATCGCTACCACGTGTTTTCATTATGTTTTATCAAGGTATAACCGGTCATTATGGAGCATTATTTCTGTTTCTCTCTCTCTCCTGTATTTTGTGTGTGGAGAAACAGACCCCACGTAGTTTACTAATCTCAAGTTGATTACTCAATTTACCAGTATCGACCACGCGTTTTGTTCACAAATAAGGCAAATAATAACACTAGCAAATTTAGGGACACCTGCTAGTTATCAGAATATCAGCAGCTGTACCATTCAAGCTGACATTTTATGAGAAAGAAAGTCTTTTCTTTGTATTCTTTGTCATTGCTTTTGTTGTTTAATTTGTGATGGTTAGGATTAAGAGGAGTAGGTACTCTGGTTTGGAATGGTTGATATACAAAGTTAGGTATAATTCCAAACCCCATAGTTCAAGTGTTTGATATATTAATCACGAAAGATGTATTAATTTGAGAAGTTTTCACCTCTTAGTATCAGCTGCGTAATTACAAAAGGTATCTATTCCTTTATAAAAATACACTATAATGGCAAATTTAATATTTCTTAACATTTTGTGTAAAAAAGTACAAACAACTTCTATGACATTTTAGGGCCGGATTGTTTTATTTTGGGGAAGAGGGTAGTTTAACATCTTTTAATCATTTAAATATTCTGTGTTCACCCAAAAATGAATTTGACTGGAGAGCATTTCCAGGCTATGATTTTTTATGATTTTAAGTCATCATTAGCGCTTAAACAATATGAAGATCGGCTTAGAAATTCATTTAGCGAACAAGCCCCAACCAAGGCAACAATTTATAATGGGTACAGCGAGTTCTTAGTGACGAATTTCGTGAAGGACGCTCTGAACGCTGTTACTGATGAAAATATTGCCGCTGTTCAACAAAACTTGAAGAAGATCGACAGACGTCTTGTGGATTAATTCGGGTGGCATTGGACATTGGTATGAATCAAATCCAAAAATTGTACATCAACATTAGACGGGAGAAAACTTTGCTGTCGATGCAATCCACATAAATTAATTCCCTATCAAAACTACAATGCATTGATTGGTGCAGAACATTTCTGGAAAAAAAAAAAAAAAAAAAAAAAAAAAACCACCAAGACAACACTTCAAATTTAGTTTGGAATATCGTTACTGGTGATGAATCCTGGATTTATTGCTATGATCCTGAAAATAAAAATCAATCGGCTCAGTGAGTTTTTCGAACATAACCTAAGCCTACAAAACACAACGAATTCGCAGTGCTAGTATGAAACTCGTTGCTAACTTTTGTTTACTAAAATGAGCCATATTGCTACTATAATATTAAAAGATAGACATAACGTTACTGCCGATTAATATACAAATGTATGTTTATCCAATTGTTTTAAAACGCCTGAACGGACATTGTCTATATCACGACAATGCATCGTCGCACACCGCAAAACTAACAAATATCTGGATGCCCTAAAAGTCAGCACCATGTACCCTTTCCATACAAATGGAAATGGCGTGTTATTTATGGACGCTCTTTAACTGCTGTGGTTCTCAGCGTCCCATTCTATACTGGGCGTGAAAGACCGCTTAATTTTGCTCAGAGGCCTCTCTTATCAGGCTTGAGGTTCTTTTACGTGCTGTAAATCTACGACACGGGACCAACGGCTTTACTTCCCTTCCGAAGGAAGCCATGCTAAGGATTTTTACACCCGAAAAAATCCATCGTCCTCCGCCGGGTTTGAACCCGCGACCTTGGGTATATGAAGCTAGCATGGCAACCATACCCTTTCCATACAGCCCTGACCTAGCACCTTGTGATTTTTTTTTTTTTGTGATTTTTTTTCTTGTCATCAGATGAAGCAGTAGAATTTAAAAAGAAAATCTGACTTCTGAAGTGCCTCAGGAAGAGTGACATCACTGGTTTAATCGGACACAAAAATGTATTGATGTTGAAGGGGAATATTATGAAAAAAAAAAAAAATCATTTAAATGTTTTAAAACTATTCTTTTGATTATGTAATCATTTTCAGTGACGCCCACGTAAATAATTTGTTGCGCGCCGAAAACTGCCTGTAAAGATCTTAGATACCTAGTTTCAAACATGTCATGACATGCTAGAGAATTATCTAAGTAGGCATAATTTTGCACATCAATGGACATAATAAGGTTTGGAGCATACTTTCTCATACCTGACTGATCCCTTATGTGCAGACAGTAACAATACATGCGGATGTACATATGCTAGCGTGAAGTACATATGCGTCTACTGCCTTCCCAATCAATTGAGTCATTGTAGGTATTTCATTCTATCGAGTTGGGAAAAGGTAATATGAATAACCCTAGCTTCCGTTAGTGTGTACAAACACCATGCCTTCTTTTAGCAGATATTTTTTTTTTTTTTTTTTTTTTTTTTTAAATACGGCTATTGTTACTTTGAGACAAGAAGTATACTATACACCATGACATATAGTGGCTTCAACACTAAGGTATCATCCTGTTTGTAGAGCCTAGAGCTTATGCACATGCTTGTGCGCTGTGTTTCGTTTAATAATTCAGCTAGTTTGTGGTAAATTAGATAACTTATTCACCACAATGGCTGAGGGGCTCAAAGAAAGAAAGTTTATTTAATTGGCAACTCTGCGGAAAGATAGGCGGACGGCTCTCTCTTCTTCCCCCTGGCCCTCGCTTCCCTATAAAACCAGTGACTAAAGAAAGGTGCACACATAGTATATTTAATAGCTCTCAGTCATTGCAATGTTAATAAATTTAAGTATTTAAGAAAACCATATTAATAAATGTATGTAAGTGTTTGGTGTGGGTTTTTGCAATTTCTGTAATGAATTAAAAGATATTCACTACTAATCAGGATAAACAAAAACTAATTAAGCTTATTCAAAAAAGAAAAATAAATCAAAATCAAATATAGTGGTGCAAAAAGTAAAGCACTTCTACTTTTACAGAACTTGCATCCTTACATAGTTGTGATTCTGAAAGAATTTAAGAACACTATAATTACTTTTAAATCTTAATTAGAACTATTCCATATGCCTTCCCAAAATAATTACCTGTCACTAAACATTATTTTAGATTTAGTTCCTACTTGCATAACTACATCCAGTTAATGTTTGTGATAATCCATTTTTTAATGTTTAGTAATATTTTCCTTATTTCATAGCATATTTGAATCCAGATTGACTTTTACCTAAAAGAGCTTAATGCTGAATCTCTCACACTTGTAAATGTGAGTACAGGATTGTTTATGTATTTAGATGCTATACTGCCTAATGACATCATTCCTCACTAAGGTGCTAATCATTTCGTGTGTTGGTGCGCAGGAGCAGCGGTCACTTAAGGCAGGGGAGATTACTCAACAGGAGAACCAAAATATGTCTGCGTCCAGCATGAAGCTTCAGACTGACACCTTCACTGCAGAAAAGGTATGTTCCTTTTTGAATGATCATTTTATTGCTATTTGTTCTAATTTTAGCATTAATGTTTCTTCTGGATTTAAAATTGTAATGTACATATAATTTGCAATGTTTTAGTTGTGCAGGACATAACAGCAATTTATAATTTATGTAGTTGCTGGCAAATGACATTTGGGTGGCGATTCTCAAATCCTCAAATATCAAGATAATGATTTAAAAGCCTTATAAGTGTCATGAAAATTAATCTAAATCTTTATTTATACTTTTTATTATGTTTTCTTACAAGTATAAACAGTTTAAAAAGTGCTTGCAGATGGAAGGTTCAGAAATTATGCAATAAACATTTTAAACACTGGTTTAACTAGTGATTGTTAAATTCAGACATAAAACAAATAAATAAAATGAAAATAAATTTAACAAATAAATAAAAAGTTTACTTTTGAATAGATAAAAAAAACAAAAACACTAAATTTTTAACTACTAAATTTTTAACAAATCCATTCACAAATTCATTTTATGCTTTGATTTGTCATGCTGATAATGCCATACTTGATCTGTCATTCTTTCATATGATATAGTAATTGTAAATGTTTTATTTTTATTATTAAACTAGAATGCAGTATGTGGTACCCTTCTCTTCATGCCCTAAGTTATAAGAAATAATTAGACTACTGGTTATTATTGCTCTTCTAAAGTAAAATCATGACAACTGTACTTTTAATGCAAATTTGTAACATTTAAGAAATAAAGGATTTTCTTTTAGGGCAAATTCTCATAGAAATTCAGGAAACTGCTTCAGACAATCTTACCACTCCAAGTAAAAGCTGAAATAACACTCTGCTTTTGTGGTATTTGTTGAATGTAATAATTACAATATCCTGAAACTCCTTTGTAAAGATGTTACTATTACTTGTTTCACTTTTTCACATGTAAGTTCATAATTGTGCCATCCTTCAATTTCAGTTAGCAAATAACATCACAATAATTCACAATTTAGATATATACGCATACAGAATAATCCATTCTGCGGCTATAATTTTTATTAAATTAAAAAGGTAAAATTCATCAATTGCATTTCAACACCAATGCTAGAGCATCATAATACTATATAGAACTGATATTTAATTTTCAGAAGGCAATGGCAACTCAGCAGCAACGTCAAACTGTAACATCCAGTGGTATATTTAATCATGAAAAGCATGTGGCAGCATCCTCACAATCTAACATCACAATCACAGCTAAGAGTGTTTCCACCAAATCGTCCACGATTTCGGCAGCTTCACAGGTGTGTATGCTCAGTCACTCTCATTCACTGGCAGAACTTCTTGATAGCTTGGTATTTTGTGTTTTAGTTAAAGATATTTGTTTCCTAGTTTCTATGAATTTAACTTTGCTTAAAATGAAACTTGCACCTATAGCTAATATTAAACAAATGGATAGCTGATTAAGTGTTATTTGTGGTTTTAACAGACAATATTGAGAATCTCTTAGCAAAAGTTATAAAAAATTCACTGTCAATAGAGTAATTAATTGGCACAGTATGGAAGGGAACTATTACATCAAAATAAAACTGAATAATCTTGAAAATAGGATTAAAAGTGATATTCATATATCTTTTGACACAGACAATCAATGCTAATCAGTTTGAAAAGTACATTACAATGGGTGAGATTTAAATCACAGATTTTTGGCTCTTCTTGGCAATGGTCGTAAGGCCAATAAGTGGTAATACTGATATCCAAATGTATAGTGACCTCAACTGATTCAAATATCCCAGTAAATCTTCAACACCATTTCAAATACTCAACACATCATGCCCCATATGACTTTTGTTGCAAGTCCTTTTTGATTATTTAATATTACCTTAAGATTTGACAGATATTTAATAAGATCATTGAGATTAATTAGTGCATTAATTTTTGTAACACTAGATCACTTACTATTTTGAATTGGAAGACATATTTCTGAAGCTATATACCTCTATCTTTGAATTAAAAATAGTAAGTGAAGTAGTGTTACAAAAGTTGACTCACCAATTAATCTCAGTGATTAGAACACATCACTGTCACAAAATTCACCATACTAAATTGTAATTTTAAGTTAAATTTGATAAGATGTTTGGTGTGCATATGTGTATCTTGTCATGGTACTCAATAGTTAGAGCTTGACTCAGAGAACTGAAGGGCATGATAAGATTAAAATTTCTTAAATAAATACATTTCTATCGTTCATCATTTTTTGCAAAGAAAGAGCATTGTATTTCTGCTGTACTTTATCAGTGCGTTGGCTCTCTTATACTATTTATTCATTAAACAGCCAGCGATCTTAGAATAGATATAGGTATTGTCAAATAGTAATTCACAAAATAATATAGCAAGGTTCTTAAATAAATTATTTTTTAAAAACCTAATCCCTTTTAAAACAAGAAACATTATTATGACTCAAGATTAGCTCAGAGGAGCTTTACATAGCATTTTAATTGAAGTATTTAACTAAATTTTTGTATTTACAATAAAAAACATATATAAAGATGTTTATCACATATGGTTTACACATCCATTGGAGCAGGGATCATTGAATTTAATTCTCTAGTCATTCACACACTACAATACTTCAAATGTTTGAAATGAACAATTATTTTCTTATTGAACAAAACTGTGACCTACCATAACTTTATCTCAAATAATTGTTACTTATGGCATGTAGAATTGCATATTAATCTTTGATACAATGCTTACCTTCAAACAATTTATTTAAACAAAGGGAATTTCTGGTACAACAAAAATTGATCAGAAGAGGAGAGATATGCAGAATATAAATAAGCTAACATTGATTCACATAGTTATAAGCCTCCAAATAAAGCCATTATAATTTTCTTGTTATGTAAATTTTTTCTAAAAAAATTCAGGCTCAATCTGACGACTAAGCTCTGAAGCTTATCTATAATGTCTCATTTATCATATCTTTAATGTTTGGTCTTTTATCATTTAGGCTCCAAGTGTGCCAAGAAATTTATATACTGCCTGATAGGTTCATACCAAAATAATTAATTAAAATAATCATATCATTATTGATCCATTGGTTCATTTGAACCTTTCTGCTGCTAATAAACATATTTTGCATTATTTATTATGTTTGAATGCAAATAAATAAAAATTGTTGATTTTACTCTCTCTTTCCTTCTTTTTGTTCATTTTTTCTAGTAATATACCATCAGCTTTCTTACATAAAATTAAAATTATATTTGGAGTCATGCCTCATATCTCATTAATATTATGATGTTACAGATGAGCCAGCTAATGAATGGTACACTCAAATCATCAGAAGATGAGCTACTAAGCCAGAGCTTTGAAGATCTGGAACGCCTATCAGCAAATTCAAATCCCCAGGAGGTAGAGCGTGCCATCCACAAATACTCTATGTGCCTGGACACCTTTGTTAAAAGTCTGAAGAGGTGTAGCTCCATGCCAGGGGGAAAAGCACCTCAGATGCTTGATCGAATGAATGAAATGATGCGTAAAGCATGGGCAGTACCAACACATGGACATACTCTGGGATATTCACTATGCAATGCTCTGCGAAAGTGTGGAGGTCTAGACCTTCTGATGTCCAACTGCCTGCGTGATCCTTCAGATCCTGATGGAGACAAGCTGCAATTTTCCAGTGCTCGTCTACTTGAACAGTGCCTTACTACCGAGAATCGTGCTCATGTGGTTGAAAATGGACTGGACACAGTTGTGAAAGTTGCTTGTGTGTGTACCAAGAGCACAAATTCCGTGGAACATTCTCGAACTGGCACTGGTATTCTGGAACACCTTTTCAAGCACAGTGAAGGCACTTGCAGGTGAGCATGATTTATTCAACTTTAAAATTCAAAGTTAATTACACCAGAAAACTTTCTGTCATCCAAAACAATGAAGCACATTATTTAAATTGTTAGTATCAAAGAATTAAAATACTGTTTTGGAAGAAGTATAGCTGTTTAGATTTATTACACAGTCATTACAAATTCACAATATGACATTCAACTTTTGTGTTCATACTCACAGCATATTAATGGCCAATATACATATTATTATTTAGCAAAACTGATAGTGTTGTTAGATACTAATAACAAATGAATTCATAAGGTTTTTTAAGCTTCATCTTACATTGAATTTTTCAAGTCTTGATTCAAATTACTAAATTTCTGCCACTTTTGAGGTATGATATTTAAAATATCTGATATTGCCTTTCTGGGATACTTGAGGCAGATGAGAAGTTAATGGATATCTTGCCATTGTAACTGAATCATTTTATATTGATATGGAGAGCTGAAAATTTGAGTTTCAGGTCCTTCCCATAGGACTGAATTTTTCAAATTCAACTTATAACTTTTGTATTACTTCTTTGTCAGTTAATGGTGAATTGTAAATTAAATTTTAATTAAAATTTCTGCATATTTAGTATGGATCTTTAGTAGACAAATCCATAATCTCAGACTTCTCCTTATACAATCCCTAGAGTATGTCAATATGCATAACCATCAAAATGGTAGTATATGCAAGACATATTACCATGAATCTTAAGTAAGTAACATTTAGTATATATGGTACAACTGTGTATCTAAATGTTAATTAAGTATATTTTAAAATATACATGCAGGTACTGCTATTACATTAACAATAAAGCAGTAAAATTTATTCAAGTGCTGTTATTCTAAACTTTTTACTGACAAATTTCTAAGTAATTACTTTTTCGTTGCAGTGATGTGATTCGTCTTGGTGGCCTTGATGCAGTTCTATTTGAATGCAGAAAGAACGATGTAGAGACTCTAAGGCATTGTGCTGGTGCACTGGCCAATCTCTCCCTTTATGGTGGAGCCGAAAACCAAGAAGCCATGATAAAGCGGAAAGTACCAATGTGGCTGTTCCCTCTAGCTTTCCATAATGATGACAACATCAAATATTATGCATGCCTGGCCATTGCAGTTCTGGTCGCTAACAAGGAGATAGAGGCAGCAGTTCTTAAATCAGGAACCCTGGATCTGGTTGAGCCGTTCGTTACATCACATAACCCATCAGAGTTTGCCAAATCAAATCTTGCACATGCACATGGACAAAGCAAAAATTGGCTGCAAAGGCTAGTGCCAGTGCTCAGCTCAAAGCGGGAGGAAGCCAGAAACCTAGCTGCCTTTCATTTCTGCATGGAAGCAGGAATAAAGAAACAGCAAGGCAAAACAGAAATCTTTGGTGAAATTGGTGCCATTGAACCTCTGAAAAAGGTAGCAAGCTGCCCAAATGCAGTCGCGTCAAAATTCGCTGCCCAAGCCCTTAGGTTAATTGGAGAGGAAGTACCCCATAAACTGAGCCAGCAGGTACCTCTTTGGTCATCGGAGGATGTGAGGGAGTGGGTTAAGCAAGTAAGTGATTACTAAAACTCTTAGATTTTCTATTGAAAATAGTTATTGCATGCTTTAAGTACAATAAATGTTGGTTTTGTATCATAATTGCACCCATTCCTTTCAAGGAATCCTTAACTCAAAATATTTGCAATATATTTTACAAAGCATCATCAATTTTACAAAAGATAGATTAGATATTTACAATTACCAACTAAACAAATAGATATAAATCCAGATATGAATAGAAATATATACATGAAATAGTTAATAAAAAGTTTAGAAAACCATCAATTTCACAAAAGTGAAGACCAAGAAAAAATTTTCCCTCTTGAATGTGAATTTGATTTTATTAGATCTTCATAGTTATAAAAAAATATATTTACATGACCAATTAAACAAGCAAAATTAAATACACATTTGAACAGATATAGATACATCAAATATTAATAATAAATTTTAGGAAACTTATGTTACAAAACTAAATTATGAATCACTCATTTTTGTTCCTCTTCATATTGATCAATTGAGTAAATAAAAATTGTTATCAATTAAGTCTTTAAAGCATTAATTTTCTTCATTTCTTCATGTAATTCCTTATCAAGTGAGGTAAATGATTGTATAGGTTTCTGCTTCATTTTCAATACATTTGGAAGTTGACCCCATTTGACTTGTTTCTAAAGCAGTTCTGTTTTATTCTCGTGTTATATTCACAAATATTCCTATGTTATGTTTTCTTCAGTGTGTTTCTTATTACATGTTTAAGACATTCAAATAATTATATTTTGACAATGTCTGACTCTATGCAATTAGCATAAAGAAGAATGAATTTCTAAACATTAGGTAGAAGAGCGTAAAAGGCCTGAATGTTAGTAATTTTACACCTTGACAATTTAAAATGGAGTTTCAAAATGTAAAAAGTCTACATAATGACTGCATAAATTGTTGTCTATGTTACAAGCCAACTATAATTTCTTTTAATTTTCTCAGTTTAATAAATACAATCATTATTAACAGCCCACTTGCTCTCTTTGTGCAGATTGGGTTTGCAGAATATGCCAACAATTTTATAGAGAGCAGAGTTGATGGAGATCTACTCCTTCAGCTGACAGAAGAGAATCTTAAGGATGATATTGGCATCACAAATGGCATTCGAAGAAGAAGGTAAAATGCACTTCTTTTCAAATGTTTCAATTAAATACTTTAAAACCATTATACATACGTTTATATCTAATCATTATTTATTTTTGATTCTTAACCCTTTTCTTTAATTACAGGTTCACAAGAGAACTTCAGAATCTGAAGAAAATGGCAGATTATAGCAGTAGAGATACTGGAAACCTAAATGCATTCCTGCAGAATATTGGACTTGAATTCTCTATTTATACCTACTCTATGCTGAATGCTGGTGTAGACAAAGAATCCATCCGCAATCTGACAGAGGAGCAGCTACAAAACGAATGTGGTATTTCTAACAGCATACATCGACAAAGGATATCAAGTGCCATTCGAGGTATGCTGATAGCATATTATAATTATAAAAGAGATTTTTAAGTGGTAAAGATTAACAACTGACCAGCAAGGATTACTGACAAAAAAGTTATTTGGCTTGTAGATATCCACTAAATCATATTCTGAAATATTTTACAGTACATGTTATATCCTTTTGTTTTTTATTGGCACTTAGTGCTATTTTATTGGATTTTCTAGCACTTTCTTCTTTAGTCAGATAACACTTGTTGCTGGTGACTTTATAAGATGTTATACATATACTTTTACACACCAAAACTGAAATATATTCAGAATAAATTCAAATAATCTGATATGTAGGATAAAATATATTGATTTACTTTAGAAACTTATTCATGGGTACTTGAATGGAGGTTGCTAAAAAACAGAATTGGCAACATTAAGGAATTACAATAATATGACATATTAAACTAAGCTAGTAGCTATAATTTTATAACAGCATTTGCAACTCATTTATTAAAACTTAAACATTCATAACTTAGATCCTAAGAATATGTTCCCCAGTCCTTTCTTAATTTAAAATCTGCCTAAAAATTTTGCACTAGGATGTTTTATTTTTTCTTTATTTTTTTTTTTTTTTTTTTTCTTAAATTATGTATCCTTCTGTTGTATTTGAAAGCATTTTATTTATATGTTACTTATGTTTTATGTTTACCTTTAACTTATATTGTTTCAGATATGGAAAATGGGCTTGCAAACCCTTATGAGGAAAATCTAGACAAATCACTTGATGTCTTTGTTAGTTATAGGAGATCAAATGGTTCACAGCTAGCAAGGTAACTACTAAGTCTTGAATCATTTTAGATAAGTTAAAAAGATGGAACAAAATAAAAGTTACTGCCTGTTAAAAAATTATAATAATAATAATAATAATAATAATAATAATAATAATAATAATAATAATAATAACAACAACAATAACAATAAAAATAAAAATAATTTTAACAAAATCAATTTGTGTTAGTCTGTTTATGATTGAATTAAATAACTACAAAATGTTATTCCAAAATATCTCATTTTCATTCCTCATAAATAAGAAGGTACTAAAGTAGGCAGCAACCACACATCTATATTTAGATAAGCAATACTGGTTTTAAAAGTCTCTCTTGTTACCTGAAATGAACTTTTAAAAACTAAATTTGCTTTAAAGATTTGGTTAAATTGACTGGGAAAATTTTAATTGAAGGGCATGTATATAATATCTATATACTAATTCATCTTTCATTACTCATCTGTGTTTTTATTAAATGGCTTCATTTGTTCCCAACATGCCCTAGTTTTATTGATGAAAACTGTGTAACTTTTGCTTAACATCTCAATTATAATAATGTATGTTACATTAGTGTTGTCTAATTAAAAAGCTAAAAAAAAAATATACAACACATTTTATTCCAATGCAGAGAAACAGGGAGAAAATAAAGTGTATTATAGTATGCTTTTACTAATATAAATAACATTTTAGACAAAAATTGTAAGAAATGGGATAATGTTTGGAGAAAGTAAAAAACAAATGGAAATGGTCTGTAAAACAAGGAAAGCAAAATAATTTATGATTAAAAATTTAAGTTAGATTATTGTAATATTCAATTGTTGCTTAAGTGGGCTGCCCAACTGAAAAGTGGCCAAGACCAAATTTAAGGGGCAGTATAAATATGTAATAACTTAGTACTTCAATGAGTTGTTGTTATCATCATCATTAAAAGCTGTTTTTTGTTAAGAGCATAAAAAATATAACGTAAAATGTAACAATTTGCGACATAATTGTGCAGTTATGTCTTTTTTTTTTATATGAAGTGTGAACAAGCTTAAAAAATTAATTTGAGCATCCTTGATAACTCAGTTATATTAAGCTTAAGGTCCTTAAATACTCTATTAAAAATTGTTCTATAATCTACATAAAAAATAATGTTTGAAGCCTTAACATTTTAATTACTTTTCAGCCTACTGAAAGTCCATCTACAGCTTCGCAACTTCTCTGTATTCATTGATGTAGAGAGGCTAGAGGCAGGCAAGTTCGACAATAACCTGCTACAGAGTATTAGGCAAGCCAAGCATTTCCTTCTTGTTCTGACCCCAAATGCTCTGGATCGATGCATTGGAGATCATGACTGCAAAGACTGGGTCCATAGAGTAAGTGCAGTGATTACAGTATTGCATTGCAAATGTTAATGATTGTTGTATGGTTGCAGTAAAATTTAGGACATCATTCAGCACGTAGAATTTACATTTCTATAACTATGGTATCAACCATTAAAATTAGTATAACATTATTTTGAATTTTGTGACAGTAAAAATTCCAGACATTCACAAATTGTTAATTTACTTTGCTCTTTTGATGCACTAAAATAACACTTTTTCAGAATGTATAACTGTGCCATTCAAAGTAAAAAAACACCTTTATCATCGTTTCTTTTAATCCTTAGAAGGGAGCTACACTACATTTTTAAGAATAAAGAGGAACAAAAATAATGTGTGTAAAATTCAAGCAAAGATAAAATAGCTCAACTTGTGGCTCCCAAAGACAAATAGATGATCATTTGAAAATTAAAACCTAGTTATGAGTAGCTCTTTTTCTGAGTTATGGTATTTTATGTTATGTCAGGGAATTCATATAAAAACATTAGCTTATTTCTTTTCCATTCTTAAAGTCTTCATTGAATCTTTTTATAGTTCTCCAGTTAATGTTTTCTTCAATTTCATACTTCCAAGTGTCAGTTGATCTTCTGTCATTGTCTGCTAACCATTGTATTTCTCTTTCTGGTGTTTTCCTTCCCTTTTTTTTTTTTTTTTGTTGTTGTGTACATTATCATTATATTTTTTTTAATAAAGAGTAATTGTTTCTAATACTCACTAAACATCTTGATTAAATTCTTCTTTCAACAATGTATATATCCACAACACATATATCATTTATATACATTGTACATACATACATGCTTGAGAAAGTAAAAATACTGACTTTCTACAATGACCATTTCAAATATATTACTAATACTGTGGCCAGCTCTACACTAAACAAAATTGCACTACTTAATAACCTAAACAATAACAGGTAGCAGTAATTTCCCTAAAGCTCCATGAAAACTTGCACTATAGATTTACAGTCCAGTTAATCGTTTTTAATCATTAAGAGCATTACTGAACAATTTTGTACTACAGAAGAATGTTTATGATTTGAAAACCTTTATAATACCAAATACAAACCATCCACTCCCTTTTTGCACTAAATTTTAAATCATTTAACACGTAAAAAAATTTCTGTAGTATGTATTAATTTTCATCAGATCATCAATTTTCAAAACATAAGAACCTCAATACATGTAGAAATCTATCAAGTTTTATGGAATTGGAATTAAACAAAATTGAAAAACAATTCAGATTTCAGTAGTCCAGTTTGCATATCCCATTTGAATGTAATATCTAAAGAGAGGTATATATATCAGAGTGAAACACATCAATAGAGAGCAGGTAAAGATACATATTCCTCATGAAATATCTCAAACAACTTTTCCTTTATGGGTCCAACATCTGTTCATTTATGATGCATGTTTTTGAAATACTATTATAAATATTAATAATAAACTTCTATAAACACAATGTAAATGAATTAAGGCACAGACAGACATTTTAAAAATTCAAATACTTGTTAAGTTGATTGTTCCTTCACATGTGAAAAAGTGTTATTACATTGCGTATGTGTTTCATATGTTTTGGTAGATTTTTTTCTTTTCTTTTTTTATTTTTTGTATAAATATTATAAAAACTATGGGGTTTTATCAGAAAAGATATATAAAAGTAGTTATATCTTTTTGTTTGTTCATTCTCAAATAGTCCTGCATTTGCCATCATGAAATTAGTTCTTCATTCCTCAAAAAAGTTAGAAAAAACTTACAAATATTGTTACATTTTATTTTATATGAGATCAGAAAACACAGCTTAAAAAGCAATCTGAAAACCCTTTTTTACATTTTGATGGTATTTTATTTTACCAGACATTCTTATAATTAATACTTTTCAACTCTTTTGTGTAGGAAATAGTTGCAGCTCTGCAGTCAAATTGTAATATTATTCCAATTATTGACAATTTCCAATGGCCTGAACCTGAGGAACTCCCTGAGGATATGAGAGCAGTGTGCCACTTTAATGGTGTTAGGTAAGCAGCAAATTTCATCTCTACATGTTTTATTTATAAATAGCTGTATATATTTTTCTAGCTGGTATGTAAATATAATGTATTGTCTGAGGTAAAGGACTAAGTACCTATACTTAAACTTAAATCTATGGCACAAATGTTTGAAATGTTACAATTCAGCTAAGTTGTGTGTAGCACTTCATCAGCTCCAGGGTAAAACTATATATTTTGACTAAAATATTATTAAATTGGCAACTCTAGGGAGGGATAGTTTGTCAGCTAGGTGCTGAGAACTCTGTATTAATTAATCAAACTTTTATGTGTTTAATTTATTTTTTCTAGTGTTTATAAATGTATCCAAAAAATCTGACATGTTCCATTCAGATGACTTTCTCTACATTCCTGTAACAAATTATTATTAAAAAGCTTATTAATCTATCTACTTCTTGCTAATCGGATAACTATTAACAGAAATGGTCTAATTACTTGCTTCCTTGTAAGTAGAAGAGAAATCTAAAGTGATAGTCAAATGTTCTAAAGGGTGGTTGCTATGGATTTCTTTGCATGGCCAGTTGACAAGTTCCCATATGAGAAAAAAGTTTTAAGTATTTTAAAACTGAAACCAATAACAAGAAATATCTCAAGAAACAGACAACTCCACAAAAAAATGTATATTACACAAATTGTGTGTTTTAACAAGATCTAAATTTTTTGTGTAGTAAGTTTTTGTATATTGCTTGTGATTTACTAGTTATGCAAAATTCATCCAGAATTTCAGAAGCTATTTCCAGAGAATTCAAGATATATATTTTATTTGTGATGTAAATACTGTTTAATCAAAATCGTTAGAGCCATTTTTGAGAAAAACAAAATTTTCAAAAATGTTTGCATGTGAAGAGTAGTTTGTGATGAGGGGATTTTCTTGAAAAATTTTGTCACATCCTAGGAAGACAATAAACTTAAATACCAACGGCCTTTTAGTTTTTGAGCTATGCTGTCCACATGTGCACCCATACATGCACACATGCACGCAGACCAGACACACACAGACCTTTTCCTGAATTTTTTTTTTGCATTCAGGGGACCTCAAAACATATACTTTCAAGAAATCTCGGTATCAAATTTTTGGGTGGAATACAATACCTTCTCTATACACTATGTACATAGTATGTGTAGAGAAAGTAAAAATGCATATATTCATTTTAGCCAAATTTTAAACATCAATTATAATTTCCAATTATCTTCACATTTGAAACATTTGTAAGGTACCTTTAGGCCTAAGAACTCTTTTGAACAAATGAGAATAAAGTTTTCTGAACTTGTTAATTCAAAGTATTTTATTACACTTAATAAGCCAAGAAAATAAGCAAAACTTGTTTTAGAGGCTATATATAAATTTAATTGATGACATGTTTCAGGTGGATCCATGATTACCAGGATGCATGTGTGGAGAAACTGGAGAGGTTCATGCGTGGAGACATGTCATCAGGGCCAATGGGAAGAATGGGTCTGAACAAAGGGGATGCCACTCCTGGCACACCATCAGGAAATACTCTGGCAAGGCAACCTCCTAGCTACCAGCGTATGCATAGCAATGATAGCGGAAAGGGTAGCGACAAGGATGTGAATGGGAACTCTGGGAGGGACTGACTAGATGGACTCGCTTCCTCTTCTTCACCAGCCAAACAGTCCAGGTCAGTCGACGAAGAGTGATTCCTGTGTGTGCCATGTTCCCAGATGGTACCGCTTAACTTGTTCCTAGCAGTGCCTGCATGAAAAAACTTGTGTGATGTGTGGAGAAACCAACACCACGAGCTAGCTTCCTACATTACCAGCGGAACACACAAAGACAATCATTCCAAGCCTTCTTCTTCCTGCTAAATGCATAAACCTGCTTAAATCACTGAAGGTTTGTGGGTACATATTCATATCTCACACTATATATATCATTCACTCTAAAAATAATAATTTCCTGCCTTTTAATGTTATATTAATGGAAGATTTTTACAATTTTAACATATAGCTTACATAAAGCTCAATAATATAATTTCTTTCAAATATTTGCTTCAGCATATCTCCTTGATCATTAGCATCATGAATATGTTGTAACAAACGAGGAATACTTTCTTTTTTAGATAATCTTTCCTGTTTGCATGAAATAATGCTTTTTAATAACTTTAACCATGAATCAGGTGCTTGAATTTTCTAACAATATTTTTAAAATCTTCTGAGTATTTGATTTGCAACATTATATATGCAATTTCATTACTAACCTATGCAAGTTTTAATTCATGCTTGTAAAGTGAAAGAACAGAAACATATTAATTACGTAGTTAACTTTACACACTTCACTTACTTTTATGAGGGACAATTGTTTCACGAGCTCTTCTCTTATTGCCAGCTGTTGAACCACTACTGCTGGGATTGGGTGCTATTGCTGGTGGATGAACAATGAGGCTAGATAAATAATCTGCATAAGGGAGATCAAAATTCATTCAATAGCACCCAGTTCTGAGAGTAGTGGTTTAACAACTGACAATGTAAATAAGGGCCCGGCAAACAATTGACCTTCTTCATAAAAGTAAGTGAAGTGTCTGTAAAAGTTAACCACATTAATTAATTTAATTATGCCTGCTCTGTTCGTAGCTTCATCATATTATACAGCTTGGAACAGAAACATATTGGATGTCTTACCAGATAATTCAGTTAAATAATAATGCTTCATGTTTGCTGCTTTATTACATGAAACTGTGGAACTCCTTTATTGACATCATTTGCTCAACCTTTATAGTTAGTATTAACTTTACGAGAGATCTGTGATAACTGTTGCTACAGTTACAGAGATTAGTTCTGAAGTTCTGATTATTTTTTTAATAAACATGTGATGTTCATGATAAGTTGAAAGAAAGCTGTTATATAAGTTTAAACATTGAACTCAGTTTGAAAAATTCAAACTTTTTTTCAACTTAGTGCCTACACATTGCTAGTGTGAAAGAAAATGAAAAACATATCCTATAAGTATTCTATGTCTTTGTCTAATAGATCTATAAACATGTTCCATTTTAAAGTATAGGCCTCTGCAGGTATGACATTTAGAGATCTGTTAGTTATGTCTTTTTTAAGTGGGATGAAAATGCAAATTGACTAAACAATTGATTGAAATAGACAAGAGCTGCTGAGGTTAATGTTTCTCTTAAAGAGAGAATACAGTTACCAGAACTGCATTCTCTCTTTAAGAGAAACATTGAATACAATTGTAAAACGTAGAAATATTGTTGAAAATAACTTATGAGGGTGGTTCAATAACTACTCATATTAGAAATAAAGATGCCAATTTTTTCAAACACAAATTATTTATTTTTCAACATGCTTCCCTTTAAGGAATATGATAACATTCCTGCCATTTTTAACCCATAAAGAAAAAACAGGAATTGTCAAACTCTGCAAAATACATCTTAGTCTTAATGATGAATTGATGACCTACTAATTTTGTTACTGTGAACCATTTCTTCATGTTTGGAAACAAGAAGAAATCACAGGGAGCTAGGACAGTGAATATAAGGAGTGCAGCAGCAGTTAATGCAATTCATGCAGTTTGGCAGTGACAACTTCATATAAATATTCTGGTGCATTGTCGTGAAACGACACTTTCTTCTTCACCAAAAGGGGTTATGTCTCCTTCAACTTCTTGTCAAATCAGATCAATAACACTCTGTAGTATTGTCTAATAATTGTTTTTCCTTTTACTAAGAAGTCCGTAAGTATGGCATCCTTAGCATCCCAAAACATCATTGCCAGTGCTTTTCCTCTTTTAACTTCTTTGGAGCAGACTCTCAGAAGCAACCTAAGTTTTGATTATTACTCTGTGTTCGGAGTATAATGATGAATTCAGGTCTCATCAATGGTTAATATTCAATGAAATTTGCTTAAATAGCTCCCAACACAGCTTTGAAGTTGAAGGCTGCAGCTACTTGTCAACTGTGAGCAATGGTGGCACCCATCAGGTCCATATTTTCATCTCCAACTTATTGTGCAAACAATGAATTGCCGTTCCTATTAACACACCTCTGCTACTTTGTGAACTTTCATTCAACTATCAGCGAGAATCATATCATGGACTTTATCAATGATTTCCTTGGTAACCTTAAATCCTGGTCATCCTGGGTGCTCATTAAAAATGGGTGTTCAACCAAGTTTAGTCATTGAACCAGTGTCTAACTGATGTAGCTGGTGAAAAGTCCCCATACACTGCATCTAATTTTGCTTTTATCTCCTTGCAAGTTTTTGAACAATACTGAACTTTTTCCATTTTAGTGAAATAATACTGAACAACTAACTGAAATACTTGGCAAATCCAAAGTAACCTATGAATCAGTACTAAATATGTTTTGGTGACATGTAACAAATGGCAGTACACAATGGTAACACCAACTTGCCTAATAACACCATCTATTTTGAAGCTTGGATGCTTATTGAACCAGTTCAATTCAGTTTAGTTCCACTTATCATTTTGGATTGGTTTTAGAGATGGTAGATTGGTTATACCAGGGGTGATACAAGTAAACAAAAATAATGGCCTTCTCTCTCAAAAACCAAATCGTCTAGTGTTCATCAAGATTCTAGTACCTGTAGGTTATCTTCCCCTCTCTCTCTTTTTTTAATCCTTAGAATGGCTATGAAACTGTCAGAGATGTGAGGTTGCTGGAATACACAGAAAAGGAAAAAATATTCTTAAATAGAGGGCAGGGAGAAATAAGGCACTGAAAAGGAACCTGGATATTTTCAACCACACCTGATGGCTCTAACAATGGAGCCAAAGGTGTAGAAAACATTTACCTATATTGTACGAGAGTCGTTTGATAGGTTCTCAGAATCGCCATCATTGGTCATCGCTAGCATAACTTGGTTCTGATGCAATGATTAGACATCCTTTATGAGTACATAGCTGGTGTTCAATGCTCTGGTTATGGAGTTGTGTTACAGACCTCTTATTATTGTTACATATAAGAAATTTTAAGATTCGAGCAGTGATAAAATACTTTGTAAAGAAATGTATGAAAGCAAGTGAAATGCATGCTAACTTGCCGAACACTTGGAAGACTCTGCTCCTTTACATTTCAACTGTTACTAAGTGAACCAACAAATTTAAATTTGGTCGGGAGAGCATAGAAGACTATTTGCATAGTGGTCGGTCAAGATGTGTCACTTCCCCAGAAATTATTACAAAAGTCTATGAAATGGTCTTAGAGGATCACTCATTGAAAATATAAGAAATTGCTGACGCTGTAGCAATATTATTTGAAAAGGCATATCACATTTTGACGGAGAAATTGGGTGTGAAAAAATTATCTTCCATATGGGTGCTACAACTGTTAACACAAGATCAAAAATGCATCAGAGTGAACTTTTCTGAAGTGTTTGGCCAGTTCAGGAAAAACCCACGAGATTTTTTGTGCCAGTTCGTGACCACAAATGAAGTATAGGGCCACTACTATACACCAGAAACAAAACAACAATCAAAACAGTAGAAGCATGCTGATTCTCCATCTCCAAAGAAAACAAAAGCAATAGTTAGCCAAAAGGGCCATGGCATCAATTTTCTGGTATGGAAAAGAGATTCTGTTGTTAGATTATCTTCCTAATGGCCAAGCAAGTATGGAGAACACTACCCTAAACTCTTGGACTAACTACAGCAAAAAGTATGCCAGAAAAGGCCAGGTTTAGCAAGGAAGCGTCGTCTTCCATCAGAATATTATGTGCCCATAGCAAAAATGCACAAGCTGAGGTAAAATTTGCTGCCTCACCCCCTTATTTACCTGATATGGATCTGATAGACTTCCATATCTTCCCTAAGCTCAAAAGTTTCCTCGGTGGACAGAGATTCTCTTCAAATGAAGAATTGATACAGCCGGAGTTGACAAGTGTTTAATAAAGTAGAGTCTCGTTAATTTGGGCTAATTGGGGCTGAAGCTATCACAAATTACAGAAAAATTGGATTATTCGGAAATATCTCTGAATCAATGGGTAAATCACAAATAAATGTTGAATAAGCACAATAATGGTTTAAAAAGCCAATACAAACATAGCTGTGTTATATGGTAGGCTCACTGCAGTTACAGTACATACAGATATGTACCATCTACAATGACAGTCAGTCTGTTTTTACTGAAGCGTATTTTAGTGACCACTGTCACTGAGTAGGGATTGCACCAATATAGTATTTTTTTCTGAAAGGAGCAAGCACACTCCTCCAAACCTAATGATATGTGTCAGCCTATAGTAGAAATGTATTAGCAGTCTGAGGTCAAGGTTATTTCAGTGCATTATGAATGAAAACCCTAAGTAGGACAGTTTTACCTATATTGTCCATAGAAGATTAAAAGTTAAAAATTTTACACATTCAGAAGTGCATAAAATATACACGTGGACAACGAATAGAAACAGCATTTTACTTTAGTTTTATGTAAAGGTTTAATTTTCTTAAGATTAGCTTGAAGTACAGAACCTTAAAATATTGGACCTCAAATTACCGGGGCTCTACTGTAGTTTGAGTTAAGCCAGTTATTTTGGGTTTAATTCCAAGAGCTTATCAAACAACCCTCATATAATAACATATAATACTGTATGGTTACTCTGATGATCTAAAATAAAAGGATGTAATCTACCTGAATTATTAGGTATTTATGTGTCCACTCTTGACATATCAGTTAATAAATTCTTAGATGAATCAATATGATTACAGCTTGTAATGCTTATCAATGCCAAAGACTTATTTATATGGAGCCAAATTGGAAAGTAAATCCTGTTAATTTTTTTTAAGGAATGCCTTTTAGTTTTTGGAATTTTAATTATACACAGTAAAAAGTAAACTGTTAAATTATTTTTCAACGTAATTTCCATTTGCATTCAGTCATGTTATTCGTTCTGAATTGCTCTTCTAAGATTGATTAATATCTGACACTAGATGTCAGAGTTTATTGTTCTATCTTGTTCCAGAACTCTGAAGAATACACATTGATGCTCCAAAATTAAAACAGTTACCATGAGCTGTTTGTTGAAAATATTTGTAGACATTTATATGGTTTTATAGGGGAGTCAATGTGAGCCCATGCCATTATTATTGTTTTAAGGTCACAACTTGAAACCACATCTCATCTCCCAAGATTGTCTGTTGATAAAGCTTTTACCTTAACTTTTGTAGTGCTAAAGGAATATTGGTGTTCCCATTCTCATGGCTTTTTGGGTAATACAGAATGTTAGAGCAAGCATCTTGGAAGTGATTGCACCAATGTTAAACAATGCTCTCACTGATAACATTGCAGTAATCTCATGATGAATTGCAGCTGCCATTTGTTTTTTTGCCAACAAAACTGTATCACTTTATACACCTCATACTTGGCAGGAGTTTCTGTTTTAAAATCTTGTGTTGCTGAAGGAAACAGTCAAATGCAAACTCTTGTGTGAGTTTACTAAACCAGTGCATCAAAAATAATGCTATCATCTCTCCCGATTCAGACCAGTATTTAGTTAGCAAATTGCTCTTGCAGAAGCAGTTCTTGCAAACTGCCTAAATTTGTTAACATC
This sequence comes from Hymenopus coronatus, assembly GCA_030762935.1. Taxonomy (NCBI): domain Eukaryota; kingdom Metazoa; phylum Arthropoda; class Insecta; order Mantodea; family Hymenopodidae; genus Hymenopus; species Hymenopus coronatus. The sequence continues at coordinate 126,584,633 of CM060892.1, read as the reverse complement.
AATTTCAAGTTAAAATCAAGTGTTTAAACTGATATACAGCTGAATCTTGATAATTGAGTTTTCATATTTTATTCTCTGGATGCTGCTTAATATACCCATAGGCTAATAAAGTTTTGTAATGCAGGATAATGGTTAATTTCACTATCTGGTGTTAAGAGAGATGAATGGGGATATTTATAAACAACTACATTGAGCTTATTAGAAACTATTACTGAGCAATGAAACTGCAGGATGTCATATTAGGTATTTCTCTGCTGTAATTCATATATTTATTGGAGAGCAGTGCTTTTTAGGAAAAAACCTTAAAGATGACTAGCCAAATTTATAAAGATGGAAAGCAATAAAAAAAATGCATGTATCAACACTGACAAGAAACCTACTGGCAAATGTAAAAGGCTTTGTTCCCATCAGGTACACAAAAGATTCTACACTATATAACTTAGACAGAGGAGTATTGTTCTGCCTGAATGTAATATTCTTCAATAAACTCCAGAATTGTACATTATTTTAAAAAACATCATTGATAATGCCACCATCTATGACAATGGTACTATCAAACCTAAAAATAGTATTATCATAACTGCAACCAGAGAAATTAAAATAAATTATGAAGATAACAGGTTCAGTCAGAGGCGTAGCTCCCCCTTGCTAAAAATTATAATAGCAAAATATAATTTTAATTCCAATTTCTGCACTTAATCTATGAATATAAAATCAATGTTTTTTTAATATTTCAATTCAGGTATTTGTCTTTTGATTTTATACAAATTGTTTAAAACAAATTGATCTCCATTCTTAACCTCCCTCTTAATATTTTTCTGGCTAGCTACTGGGTCCAGTGTTGCTCAGTGCATGTTTCAGTAACAAAAGTCTAAACGACTGAGGAAAATTGCAGAGCAAAGTTGGCTCAAACACTGTCATTAAGTAATAGCTTAATGTATTGACATACGTTACAAAGCTGCAGTATGTAGCTTGGAGAACAAAAGAAGAAGCTATTGTACAAAATTTACATGTTTATTGGAATTTTAAAAAAAAGTCACTATTATTCCCAACAAATTGTTTGGCTTTTTTCCATTCCCACCTCATGACTATTTTTCCATTTATAGAGAAACCAGGAAGGCTAGCATAGGACACTAATTGAACTGGCATTAAATGTTACATATTGAGCTGGGACTTTTTTTTAATGAAATTAGATTGAAAATAAAAACTATGTCTTGTTTCCTCTCCCACAGGCCCAATTTGACAAAAAGATTTACAAATTAGAATGATTCACTCATAATAATTAATTTCTTGCATATAAACATCTTTAAAAAATATTAAATGAGCATAACTGGGAAAAACAGACTATGGCGACCTGCATTCTCTGTTTTAAATGAACTCTTGGTTGCAAGCTATCTTTAGTGCAGTTTTGTGTGCAGGTACTTGTAGCCTTGATGTGGGTAAAGTTCATTATCATGCCTGGCATACTTCAGGCAGCTCATTGGTGAATGAAAATTCAATTCTATTCAAAGCACTAAAGTAAGCTGTTACAGCTTAAAATTTTAACATTTATTGCATTGGCTAGGGGCTCTATGGGAGAGGAAGCTGAGATATGAGTCTTTTTGTTTTCAATCGATTTTCACTATAAAAATTGCAGCTCAATCTGCAACATCAAACAATGACCCTTATCAGACAGTTTTACTATATTGATTGCTCCTTCACACATGCGTTGTGTAGGCTAAAGTTGGAAAGAAAGAAAAATTAAGTAATCTATAAAGACTGGGATTTAAAGGTTGGCATAGGAGTATGTTATCTCAGGGTGAATTTGAGAATACTTTGTAGCATACCAAGAAAAGTATGAGTTGGTTGAGGAATTTAATTTTGTGCCAGCATGTTGTCATGGTAGTTCAATTGGTTCAAGTAATAGTACAGTATGTCAAAAATCCATGGTTCAAATCTCAGCTATGGCATTGAATTTTACAGTCTGGTTTTTTCCTTTCCTTACTTTTCCTATATTGATCTACAAATGATTCTGATATTAAAATTAATTAAATAGCAGTACAAATAACAATAACTGGATCTGAGCTTTTAGTTATTGACATGTGTCTTTGTGTTACAGGCTATGGAAATCAACTAGCCCGTCCCACACATGGCTGCTAGGGCCTCATTATGGGCCTAACAGACGTCCTCCTACAAGCCCACGTCTTCCAGCCAGTTCAGGACCTAGTCCAGCTGCAAGAACACGACGTAGCTCTGGAGCTCAATCCACAAGGCCATCCATTCGGAGACAGCTCTCCACACGATCACGTAGTCTTGATGGACTTCTGGATGAGGCTTCTGAGCCACCATGTACAGTTTTAACTGAGCAGCAGCAGCTTCTAAGGGAATGTGAGCAGTATCTTAGCACACATGACCTTGGCTCCAAGGACAAGGACAATGTTGAAGAAGAGGTAGCGAGTGCTAGCACCATTACACCTCTTGCGGAGAAAGCTCAGAGTTGTGATGGAAATCTTGACTCTGACGAGGTGTCTTCCAGCTCTAGCATAGGACATAGAGGAGGTGCAACTAAAGGTTCATTGCTTTCCTTGCCTCTACCAAGTGCAGGAGAGCCAAAGCGAAAGCGAAACTTTATGGACAGATGTGTAAATAAAGTGAGGTCCCTCATGAGGAAGTGAATTTTATACACAATCCTGAACCTATTGAGTTGATGCTGGATCTTCAGTGAACTTAATAATACAGACTTTGTAAATGACAATGCAATGCAGTATAAAATCATTTAGTTGAGATAGTCTCTACTTGTGAATGTGCAGCTATTTTAATATATTAAAAAAACGATTAAAGAATGAAAGCTTGTATGGTGTATGTATGTCTGTGTGCGTATGTTTGAGAATGAGAGAGAGAAATGGAGCAACAAAAGTAAATGCAAAATGCTTATAAATAACTAGAATTGTATAAATAATAAAAAATATCTATTTTATTTTTCATTTATATTTTAAAAATAACATATTTTACCAAAGGCAATTATAAATATTGATTGTAATTTTAATGTTAAATAACAAGCTTAAATTAGAGCCTTAATAGTGAATTATTTGTAACACCTTCAAAATGTAATGGGCACAGTAAACAAAACAGAGCTGCTATTTACACTTCAAATTGGGCATTTGATTACAGAGACACACATACTCATTAATGCATTTGATACATCAACAGGTAATAGAGAGTTTTATTTCTAGTAACAGACCAATATATATTTAACATTTAACAACATTTCTTAAAGTGATGAAACAACGTGTTAAGAAATTAGATAACTGTAAACACATATTTAGTATAAAGCAGTTATTGTGTCCATTACAAGTATCTAATTCATGCCAGTTTCCTTGTAAAGGTGGACAGTTAGAAAGCTGTTTAAAAATACCCATGGCATATAAAATTAAGTTATTCATGTATGTTGATGGGAGAGGGAGACAAAAGTCAAGACCCCACACATTACAACAATTATATTCGATTGAAAAGCCAAGTAAAGAGCTGTCTACTGGTATGCTTTAGTCAACTTTACACATACAGGCATGAATTAATTTAAATAATTCCTATTCCCACTACTTTCATATTTAAAACATTTTTCCTCTGAGTTTTTTCCTGTCATCAGCATCATGTTTCTTTTCCATTTCTTCCAAAATCTTAAGTTCTTTTAGAATTGTAGATTCTAGTGAAGGATCCAGCTCCATCGCATGCATAAAGTCTCGCCGAGCTTCTAGAGGACTCCAAGCTCCCACATGTGCTTTAGCCCTTCGATACAATGCTTTCACATTATCTGAAAGATTAGAATAAAATAAAAAAATAACAACAATAATAATTTTTTAACATTTCAAGAGAGTACATGCATAAGTTGTGTACTTATAGCTGATTATCAAAATTATTTGCAAAGATAGGATATGGGATGGAATATAAATGGAATAAATAAATCAATATTTACAGGAGAATACCTTTGTAGGATAAATATGATATTCCTAATAATGGGTTATTTAATAGAAGCTCTGCACATAAATATCCAGAATTGTAATTCTGTGTAATAAAAGCACTTTTATGTCAACACATTCAGTACCAGCCACTTACAGCAGTACAAATGCAATAATGCCTGCCTGGGTAGTGTGGTGGTAGCATGTCTGCTTCACATGCAACAGGTCATGAGTTCAAATCTCGCTTAGGGTGAGTTACCCGGATAAGTTTTTTTCAGGGTTTTCCCTTATCCTGAGAAGACAAATATCAAGTAACTTTAAGCTCCATGGACCCCGAGATCATTTGAACAGCATTTCACCAATTTCATTCATCGTCCAATATGACCAACCAGGTTAAAGGACGTTAAACTATAATAAAAATTTTTTTTTTTAAAAAAAAAGCAATAATTTGTACTTGAATTAATGTTACTTCTGAATTCTGACATTGTTTTCCTGACATATGAATTCCTCTTATGCCACATGAAAAACATGCAGTGTTGTCAGTACATCAGTCCTTGGTCAGGTGAGTGGAAGAAGAGAGATAAACAAAGACAAACTTTGCAAGAGTTATCTACAATCCCTCACCACTGCTGCATAGTTTACCAACCTGCATACACAGTATCAACAGCGCATTACAGGTTAAACGGATAAATGGAGTTGGGATTATGAGAAGTGGAGGGGGTCGATTGTTACAGCCAAGGTCAAGCCTGTCTGGAGAGTGAGAAGAAGGCAGATATTAGTGTATTCATTACTAAGGAGCATCTGATGGCTTGTATTTGGGTTCACAAACATCTAAGAAGTGGAAAAACTATGGATGTACTTATGGACAACTTTGTTGTGTGTTTTCACTGAATTGAAAAATGTTATTAAGATGGGCAGATAAAGTCTTTGCAATGAGAAGTGTTCTTGATGCATCACTTAGTGGGAGGCCAAGTACTCGTGTTCAGACTTGTGCTGCTATAGAGGAGTCAATTCAGCAATCGTCAATGAAATCAGCACATAAATGTTAGCAGAGTTAGACATTCCAAGATCAATGAGAGATTATGTTCGTAGACTTTTAATGAATTAAGTGGTGGTGATTTGGAATGTCGAAGCATGCAAATTGATATGTAAAAATAAGCTAGTTTAGTAACAGTGAGGTAACACAAATATTAATATAACAACAAATAATTGTAACAATTCTCCACTTATCCTTTTGAAATCCAAGGACTAGTTTCGCAATAAAATTATCTATTGCATTGTCAGCTCAACTTCTTTTTGATCTTTTTGAACCATAACAATGTAAATAAACAAGATCAAAAAGAAACTGAGCTGACGATGTAATATATCATTTTATTGCAAAACTAGCCCTTGTATTTCAAAAAGATAAATGGAGAATGTTACAATTATTAATTGTTACATTAATAATGTAAATTGATGCTTGAGTACTTTCATACAGAAACAGCTAAATGTGATACTTGTTCTCTGATGAATGTGCAATTTATTGGAGCTCCTGCAATTGAAACATCTATTTCTGGGTAAAAGAAAATCCTCATTTTTCAAGAAAATCGAGAGCAACCTATCCTATGAATTGATTTGGGCAGGAGTGACAGGTAAATTCTGTTAAGTCCTTATTTTTTGATGGGTCTGTAAATCAAGAAACTTATCTGAGGATGCTAATGTGCGGGAGCCAGAGGAACATTGGAAACCATTATGTTTCAACATGATGGGTTACCCTGCATTTTGCATTGACATTTCAAACCAGTTTTTCCAAATGCTCGATTGGTCAAAGGTCTAATGCCCGTGCCCAAAGGTCTAATGCCCGTGCCCCAGTGCCCTGGCCTTCTCAAAGCCCAGACCTCACCACAATGGATAATGCACTCTGAGGTATCATTTAAGAAGAGGAACTGAAACAGCGATACACCACAATGATCAGCTAAAGGAAGCAGTTCGTGCTGCCTTTATGACAGTTACACCAGATATGTTGAGAGAATGAATAAGTAAACATGGCGCTGAATCAGACTGTGATTTGAGAATGGTAGGATGCACACAGATGTTTGGATCATTAATGATGAAAGCTTGTTCAATGCGTAAAAAGTTAGAATAACATTTCTCTTGTAATACCTAAGAGTTTGATTTATTTGTACCCCAGCAGTGGGTAGGGATTTTTCACCCATATATATTTAATAGGATAAATAAGATAAGTAAGAGCTCATAGTTGTACTTTGATGAATGAAGTAATTTTGATATAGCATTCTGTACAGTAAAAATCTCTTCACTTCATAATATCAAAAGATATGGTGTACAGCATGCAAGTAAATTTTTGGATGACATTCATTTTTCATACTGGGAGAGAATAAACACTGTCAGATGATTTAAATGTTTGTATGCAAGATTACACCTAATAGACCAAAGCTTTAATGTTTATTTTCTCTGCTTTAATTTTATTTATTTATTTATTTTTGCAATTTCAAAACATGCCACATTTCTTTTAATACTGTTGCAAAACTGTTTCCTTAATCAAGGCGATTACCATATTTAATCCTAAGTTCATGATTTTATCCATATGTTTATTTTAACTCTCAATTATTGGATAGGGTAAAGTTTACATTTTAATAGACTGATTAAAAAAAAAAGTATTTTATAATTGCATTTTAAACAGATATTTTTAGGTATGTTGACATTAACTGAGAGCCTGAAAACTAGACCTCCATTACATTATTCCTGGAATCAGACTGTCACTCATGCAGGAATTACAGCAAAGGTTTTAAGGTCTAAAATACAAGGGTTGTTTGATAAGTTCTCAGAATTACCAAATGGTTCAGTAGTGTAACACAGTTCTGATCCAATAATTAGCCATTGTTTATCAGTGCACAAGTGATGTTCAAATTCTCTGGGTGGAGAACTGTGTTGCAGACAGCTTATTATTTTTGTTCTCGTGTAAAGAATTTTGAAGATGGAAGAAACCAAGATTCGGGCAGTGATTTAATATTTTGTAAAGAGAGGTATGAAAGCATATTAAATTCATGCCAACTTGCTGAACATATTGGGCAGACTCCGCTCATTTATATTTAACTGTTGCTAAATAGACCAATGAATTTAAATTTGTGGGGAGAGGACACAGAAGATGAACCATATAGTGGTCAGCCAAAATGTGTCACCACTCCAGAAATTACAAAAGTCCATGAAATGGTCCTAGAAGATTTTCGAGTGATGCTGCGAGAAATTACTGAAGCTGTAGCTATATCATGTGAAAGGGCTTATCAAATTTTAAATTGGGCATTGAGTATAAAAAAATTATACGTCAGATGGGTGCTGCAACTGTTAACACAAAGTAAAAAAATGCATGAGCGTAAATTTTGAACAATGTTTGGCCTGTTTTCAGAAACACCCATATTATTTTTTACACCAGTTCATTACCACAGATGAAGTATGGGTTCACTACTATACACCAAAAACAAAGCAATAATTGAAACAGTGGAAGCATATCTGGATAATTTTGAGTGTACTGGATAATTTTTTTCCTAGCAAGCTGTAGAAGTAAGGAATTAAGATTCATGCACTGTTCACCACAATGAGCATATACAAACAATAAGAAAGATGAGTTCAGGATAGCAGTATAATGCAAATGTAGAATAATAAGCAGCATGTTACACTTATAGCTGAAAATGTATAACCACAATGAGTTCCCAATAAATGGAAACTGAATCAGCTTAGATATGTAATGCATTACTTAATATATTTTTAATACACGACTTGTTTCAGAGGTGTTTGTTTCCATCATCAGCCAGATGCATACTGCTGCTATTCTCTGGTCATGTTTCAAGGAGTCTTCTTGTGAATTGTCTCCAATTGGTATCTCTAAGTTGAATAAATGGCAATGATATTTAACAAACAATATGTTTTCCTTGTCTGTATTAATATTCTTGAGATTCTGACTAGACATATTTACATTAACCATAATATTTTCATAAATGAAATATATTTTATCTTGTTCTAAAATGGAAACCTGTGTCTACAAGAGGTCAGTTTGGCAGTAAATGTTGTACTACCATATGCTTCTTTTTTTATCAATATAGAATTCGTAACATTGCTTTTTTTCAAATTTGTTGTGAGATGTTGAATGATATGTATATTTTTAGTAAATTGGTACTAGAAAAAGATGAATAGCTACCTTTCTTAAACTTAAGAATCATTAAATAGGTTCAATCTGAAACAACACCAACAAAGATAGAAAATTCAACAGCTGTTTACTGGTAAACATTATCATAAATGAAGTAGAATACCAAAAAGAAAAAAAAAAACATTTTATGAAAGTTGCAACAACCAATGGATTGAATAGGACAACATAGCATAGAAAATACAAAAAGCTGAGAAGTAGAAACAGATACTCCACATTATACAAAGAGAAAAAGTCACTTACAAAAAATGTATATACCATCTAGCAGTTCAAGACAAATTCAGAAAATCTTGCAATCAAAGAACAGTTACTCCATTAAGAATCTCAGTGTGACAAATTCTACATCAGTAAAGCAAAAAGAAGTATAGGAGTTTACAGTTGGATCAAAACATAAAATAAGATTGGAAGAAAATTGAGCCATAGCAACACATTTTTGGCAGGAAAATCCTAAAATAACCTCAGATCCAGTAGTTAAAATATATGAAGAAAACTCTCCAACGTGGGAAAAATATTGAGCCTTAAACATTTATTAAACTTCAAGAAACCTGTTAGCATCAATCTCATGTGAAGATTTCTTGAATCATCACCAGAGAACAGCAGAATCTCCACATTCCTATCAGAAGCAGTTGATGATGGATTACATACACATTACAACACTTAATATCTTTTTTATGGGACATGTTTTGGAAGAATTTGCTTCTAACTCCACTTCTATTCGTGATCATAAGTACATCACTCTATATATATATATATATTTTTTTTTTTCTAAGTATAAGACATATTTATAATTAGCTTTCTTCAGTTATTACCAGAATCACTTTTAAGTACAGTCGAGCAATGTTCAATGACAGAGTAATAATCTTTCTCATAAAGCTTGCACTGGGAGAAATTAAGCAGCAGAGGAATTTTTTGCCTGTCAAGAATCAACCACTCTTCACATCCTGGTTTGTCTCTGTAACAAAATAATATATATTAATAAGCATTATAATCACTGGTAGAAGTGTCTGTGGGCCCCTGCTACACCATATGATATACTAGAAAAGATATACTAAACAGGGCAATCATTTCAAGGCAGGTCAATCTCTACATTTCACTGGATAATCTTAGCACCTTGTTGACACACATTTCTCCATCATATAGTTACCCCATAGCATACTAAGGGTCTTATTATTATGGTGTATATCCCGTGTATCACTCTAGGCAATAAACGCCATGTTTTACCACATGCTCTATGAATGCACATCAAGGTATTCTTTGCCCCTGTGCATACTTTGTTTAGGTGGGGTGTTAGGCTTACGAACTTCTGAACTCTGAATTCCAGCAGAAAATTAGATAAAGTAAAGCTAGAAAAATTGATAAAAAACCAAGTCATGTGAGCTTTTCCAGGTATCGTTAAACATGCAATAGTATTTTTTTTTCATTTCTACTCCTGATGAACTAGCCATTACAATAACTAACCAACAACTATGACCACTGTCAAAGTCCTCAACTCCAAGACCTCAAACTGCTTATAATTACTGATCTTATGATTTCTATTTCTAAATATACCAAGATCAGTGACTTGATGTTGATGCAATAAATTATTGGTTTTCCTTCTCCCTCCCTTCTTCTTTCAACAATGCCGGTACACAAATCAAAACTACTATATTTCCTTCTATGCACTGCCAACCCTTACATTTAAAGATGAAATACTTGTATTTTATAAAAGTATAGTATATTAATAATAATAATAACAACAACAACAACAATAATAATAATAATAATAAAGAATTAAGGAGATGCCATTCAATTCCAGGAGACTCCCAGCATTCCAGGAGAGTTGGCAACCCTATGGGGTATCCAGGTCAATGTTGAGTCTAGTGTTACACTTAGATATTTGTCTCATTGTGAAACACAACTGAAAACCAAGTGTGTATTGCTTAGTATTATCATCTGAAGAAAATACAAGTAACTAAACAGCAGTACTCCATGCTAGCAGTTTACAATACCAATAGTGTTCCATGCAGCAATCTAGCGACATTTATTACTACTATTTGCATGAAGTCTTAGCACATACTTCAGCAGAATGTCTACAGATTTATGTTTAGTTTCAAATTACATTTCATTGTCTATGTGGCTATCTAAAGAAAAATATACCAAAATCAAGTTTCTATATATATATAAGTTAGACATAATGAATGATTTGTTAGTTTGTTCATTGCTTTTTATAAGGTCTGAAAAATCATAAACGTGCATGTATTTATTATTGAGTACTGCTTCTATGCAGTATGAAACCTGGTATAATTGCCAAATCTAATTAATCCAATATAGGCAATCTGTAATAATTTCAAAATCACTATTATACACAATTATAGTTTTATACCATCAATGAATTATATTATTTAGATTATTTGAATTAGAAAGTTTATAAATATAGTTGTTTCGTAAGTTCAATAAAAAGTTTATTTTCAGCAAATGCTGCATGGATTAATGCCCTTAGAGAAATCTGAAATTCCTGCATTTGTTGCAGCTCAAGTAACATCAAGATCTGAATGCTTGAGTAGTGTTGACACAGCAAAGAGATGTGCCAATATCATTTGCCCAGCCCTACCTGTAAAAATTGTGCTGACACAGAACTAATTTAATGCAATACCTACAGTGTCGCCAGGCATTCTCTGGCTCTGACACTTCTCAAGAGGGGAAATGCAAGCAGGAATTTCAAGCAGAGGAACACATGTGCATTTAAAACATTGTAAATGTTATTTGCAGATTGAATCGCTACTTCTTAAACGTATGTGGGCAATATGAGTATGTATATTATACATTATTACAAAATAGTAGAACATGCAGACAATGACCGTGGTCCTTACAAAAAGGAACTGGCAATACAGTGCTAGATTTGAAGCCACGCTTAACAGAGAGGCTGCTGATTGGTGCTAGCAGACAGTTTTAACATCCCAAGCGATAGTCACTGCCAATATTGGCAATGTAGTAGTTACTGTGAGCAACAGATATGAAAGTATTGTCCAAACAGAATGCTGTATTTGACGACTTTGCTTGACAATACAACCAGAAACCTGGTTTTCAATATTTTAAAGGTAATATATGTCAATCTCATCATCATTTTGATAATCTATTTCAATTACACTCATTACGTATGTTGGCAATTTTAACAATTCCATTGCCCTTTTGCCGCAAAACGTCAGGGCCGGAGAATAGCTGGCGAGACTGTAGTTGAAAACTATGGGTGCGCAATTAAAATAAAACAGTAACCCAAAAGAATCTCTAGTTCTTTAGAATGAATCATTGATATTAATGTGTGTAATGGTTTACCCTGAATCCAAAAATGCATTCTTAAATTCTCTACCATATACATAGTATACAGAGAAGGTAGTGCATTCCATTAAAAAATCTGACACCAATACTTGACTGTAAGTACATGTTTTAAAGTCCCCAGGTTCAAAAGAGAATTGTTAGAAAAAGATCTGCACGTGTGTGATTCTATGAACAGCATAACCCAACAACAAAAAGTAGGTTAAATAGCAAACTTGATATTAAAGTTGAGCATCTTTCAAGGATATGACACAAAGATTTTTCAAGAAAATTCCCCTCTTCAAATTGCCATTTATATAGAAACGTTTTCAAAAATTTTGATTTTTTCCAAAATGACTCTAACGATGTTAATTAAAATAATTTTTTTTAAGGCATTTTCATAATAAATAAAATATATATCAAGAATTTTCTGGGAAGAGTCTATGATGCCCTCTTCATTCTGAATGACTTTTGCATAACTAGTAAGAGGCAAAAACTTAATACACAAAAAATTTGCATCTCATTAAAATTCACAATTAATGTCAAGTGCAATTTTTTGTGGATTAACCATTTTCAAGATATTCTTATATTTCAATTATGTATTTCTTAAATAGGAAGTCATTATTTGATTTTCTTTATCCTGGCCATTCTTTTTACTTCATGCTAATCAATTAGCAGAAATGGTCTTATTAATTGCTTCCTTGTAAGTAGAAGGGAAATAAGGCAGTACCCTATGCTTAAGAGATATTCAATTTTTTTAAAAGCTGATTGCTATGTGCTGAGACTCATTTCTTTGCATGACCAATAGTTGACAAATTCCCATAGAGAAAAGTTTAAGTTTTTTAAAACCGAAACCAATAAGAAGGAATATCTCAAATATGGTCAGCTCCTCAAGAAATGTATAAGACATAAATTTTGTTTTAACAAGATTTACATTTTTTGTTCTGTAAGTTTTTGTATACCTCTTACGTTTAGCAGTTATGCAAAATTCATCCAGAATAAATAGGTCTTCAGAGGCTATTCATATCCAGAAAATTTAGGAGATACATTTTATTTACATGTAAATATTTTGAATATACAGTATTTTAATAAAAATCAAATTGTTAAAGCCATTTTTGAGAAAATCAAAACTTTGTCCATGTAAAGAGTAGTTTGGGGTAGGAGGATCTTTCTCAAAATCCTTGGAGGATATTAAAATTAAATACCAAGATTGATACGTTACAGACTTTTCGTTTTTAAGTTATCATACACAGATAGACCTTTTCCCAAAATGCTTTCTTGGATACAAGGTACCTAAAATAGGTATTTTGTGTGAAATCTGGTATTGAATTTTTGAGTGAAATGGAATATCTTCTCTATACACTATGTACATAGTATGTGTAGAGAAAGTAAAAATAAATCAGTTGGAGGTTTGAATGTCATACTAGCTATTATGACAGTAGCTCAATGGTTACAGTAACCGCACAGAGACCAGGATAAATCTCGGCCCTGGCATTGAATTCTTAGCTGGTTCTAACAATAAAAAAATATTGGTTCTTATTTAGAGGAAAGTTGATCAGCTTTGTTCCCCTAATATACTTTATGAACCAGTTTTTCATCTTTAATATGAATGATATTAAGCTAACAGGTTTAAAATCCTTTGCCAGTATATGACCTTGTCTTCCTGGTTTAGGAATAAAGATCACTCTTACTTGTCTCCATATTTTTGGTACATAGCCAAATGCTAGGCTCACCCTAAATATTTTGGTTACAATTAGGATTGTTCCTTCTCCAGCAAACTTAATTAAGGCTGGGAGTATACTGTCTATTCCTGGGGATTTGAATGGTTCAAAGGACCCAACCACTCATTTTAGCTCCATATAACTCATAGCTTTTACATAGCTCCCATTTTCCCTTTGAGGTTGAATGTTCCACTGGGAGCCTTCTGATTGGTCTTGTATCTCCAGCATATCAGGGTTTGGGAAGTGACTTTTCTGCAGAGTCTGTGAATTTTTTTATCTGCCTTTTTGATAATACCTTCCAGATCTGCAGCTATTTTGGTAAGAATTTTCTGGAGTCTTGCACTCCTAACAGGTCTTTTCTACCCTTCCCTCATAACATTTTTTTCCAGGAGTTTTTTTAGCCTTATTAACTAAGTTTCTGTACTCTTTCAGAGTTTCAGTTTAAGGTTCCCAATCTCCTCCTCAATTTTTTGTCCTATTAAATAGGTATCTTATTGATTTCCTTTTATTTGTCAAGGGAAGCTTCCCTGGTGATTTTCCTGCTAGATAGGGACAGTTTCCATGGTATGAGTCTACAATAGAATCTCCCAATTGTTTCCCACTTCCTCTAGCTCTGTAAATGGGGTAACTGCAAAATATTATATTATATTTTACTGCCATACTCTGAAAATGCATATACAATTTGTTCATCTTGCTGAGAAAAATAATAAAAGGAATGTGGTTATGTATTTATTTATTTTGAAAATCCAATGGGCCACTAGACCTTTATATTTAACAAAATATTATCTTTTGACAAAGAAAGAGAGTAGCTTTCATTAAACAAAATAACACAGTTCTTTGCTGTTCCTGACCAATAGCATAAGCAGCACTGAAGGAACCAAATGTTATGTGATTTGTACATTTAAGCAATTATTGGGACAGAATTCTGGCACACCAGCGCCACTGATATGATTCTGGCAATTGACACCATCTTGAAGGAAAATATCTTTTATAAAAAAATTATTATTTATCACTACCTAAGTAGAGTTTATAAATGTAATTTTAACAATTTGTCCCTTGCTCCCCATTCCTGAGATTTTCTCAGCACTAATGACCATATTTACGGGGCAAAAATTATACGCTACTTACGCTATCATAAGCTGCTCAAGCAACCCAATTGCCTGAGCATATTTGTCTGCAGCTGCTTTGTAGTCCTTGTTCCGGAACAGATCATTTCCCTCTTCACGTAACTTTGGAACAGCATCTAGCTTCTCTTCTTCATTCATCAACCAGAATTCCTTGTTGTAGTCTTCTGCAGCTACCACCTTTATGAGCTCTATATTTGCAGAAATACTTTTACATTAGAGCTAAGAATTACTAGCACATAATCTGAAACTTGTTGTTATTGTTATTATTACAAAATACCATAAACCGTGTATATTGCACAAAAGATTAACAGCACTAAGTAACCTAGGAATGGAAAATTGAGGCAGATTAGATAATACCAGCTTACTGCAAAACATTAACTTACATGTGAGTAGTTTTGAGTACTCCAGCATGGAACTGAATCCTCTACCAACCATTTTCCCAAATTTTACGTTGGAGAACTAATGTCTGTGATTGGTTTATGTATTTTTGGTAGTCTGTAAATTTGGGGCAAAGTTGGATTGTAATGTTTGATAATGAACTTATGCAGTAGCTGCACATTTTTGGCAGGAAAATCATGAAATAAACCCAGAACTAGATTTGTTAAAACATTCATACACAACATACACAACAGATAAAAAAAGAAAACTCAAGGGAAAACATTTGTATAATATTTGGATAAGCTAGTAAGAGATGTGACATTTAAATTTAAGAGAAGATTTGAGTCAGAATAGAAACACAATCACTTATATTTTTTGGTGTCTGATTGATATTTGCTCTCATCTTCATTGACAAGAAAATATCAAAGTTTAAAAAACAAAAACATATTAAGGATACTAAAAAATGTACCCAGCAAAATACAAAATGAGTTTAAAAAAATTTACTTTCCACCCAAACACTCACTACAAATTCGGCATCATTTTCAAAAAACACAGTTTCTACAAAATAAATACAGTCTAGAATATTCTGCAATAATTTGAAGGTTGAATGCAGCAGAGCAAAAGAGCAGGAGTTTACCAATTCAATTGCTCAGAATGTGACAAAATCTATACAAGAAAAACAAAAAGAAACTTGGAGACCAAATTTAAATAACACATGAGATACAACAAATACAAATAGACGGAGAAATCTGCAGTTTCACACCATTTCTGGACTACCAATCACATCACACTGAACATTACATTCTTAAAACCTATAAAATACACAGCAGAGTTGTATACTTGGGAAAAGATTTTATAATGAAACATAACACTACTTGATCAATTTTGAAGATCAAGTAGTGTTATGTTTCATTATAAAGATCAGCTATGGAAGTACGTCACTCCACCACTAGATGTCAACACACAACAGATGCTAACAACATGACCAGTCGGTCTCTGAAGATGAGAGCAAATAGTTTTCCAAAACCGTTGGACAACAAAGAATGTAAGTGATGCAAGTGTTTCTATTCCAACCAACCTTCTATTAAATTTAAATGGAAGCACACAATGATTCTAAAAAATACTCAGGATCTCTAATAGAGGCAATATCAAGAGAAAATTTCCTGAAATACTGGAGGAGAAAAGCAACATCTCCAGTTGATGAAAACATGTTTCATTAACCACCATCAAGTAATGTATTATGAGTCTAATCTGATTCAATTTTCTGTTCATTTATATATATATATAAAAATGAATCACTGAAATGTATGTACGCGTATCACTTCCCAACAACTACATCAAATTGAACAATTCTTTTTTGTTGTGTTCGTTATTGTCATGACAAGGTTTGTGGAAATAAAAATGTTTAAAAATAATACGGGAAGGTATTTAAAATCTCATAATATGAGTAAAAACCATGCTGAGTGAACGCATTTCAGTTAATGGCCACCAGATGGCAGTGGTACAAGTTATTTGTTGCTAAATGGTCGTGGTACTGCTATATATTTCCCTTCCCATTCAATGTTAAGGCAATGCACCAGTTTATGAAGACATTGATACAATGCTACAGTGAAATTCAAATACATTTTTATGTATTAAGTGTTCTTTTCTTACTCCTATCGTTTAAAATAAAAAATCAAAAAAGTTTTCCTAACGATGACTACCTAGAGTAAGTAGTTATTTCTTTTCCAATAGATGTCTATAGTAACATTTTTCCACCTATCCAATGTTAAAGTAACGCAACAGTTTATCGAGATGAGATAATGCAGCAGTGAAATTCAAATATATTTTTATTTATTAACTGTCCTTTCCTTACTCCTATCGTTTAAAATAAAGAAGCCTTCCTAGCGACGAATATCTAAAATATGTACTTGTTATTTGCCACCAGATGGCCATAGTTCTTACTGCTCTATTTTTCGTCTTCAATGTTAAGGGAATTCACCCGGTTATGGAGACAATGATGCAATCACTTATAGAAAACAAAACCGGGCTTGTAGGCCGTGGTCCACTGGGCTTTTCCCTTCGTTCCCCAGACGTTTCGCCTGCGTCTGCGGCAGGCATCATCAGTGGCGTGTACATCTCCGTGGTCTCTCAGTAGCGACTACTGAGTCGCTACTGAGAGACCACGGAGATGTACACGCCACTGATGATGCCTGCCGCAGACGCAGGCGAAACGTCTGGGGAACGAAGGGAGAAGCCCAGTGGACCACGGCCTACAAGCCCGGTTTTGTTTTCTATAAGTGATTCTAACACCGGCCGTGAAAGCCTTCGAACTTTAACAATGATGCAAGATAACTGTGTAAATCAAATATATCCGTATATATAAAAATAAATGGCTGAAATGTATGTACGCTTATCACTTCCCAATGACTGCATCAAATTGTACAATTCTTTTTTTTTTTTTTTTTTTTTTTTTTTGTGTTCGTTATTGTCACGACAAGGTTTGTGGAATGAAAATGTTTAAAAATAGTACGGGAAAGTATTTAAAATCTCATAATATGAGTAAAAACCATGCTAAGTGAATGCATTTCAGTTAATGGCTGCCAGATGGCAGTGGTACAAGTTATTTGTTGCTAAATGGTCGTGGCACTGCTATATATTTCCCTTCCCATTCAATGTTAAGGCAACGCACCAGTTTATGAAGACATTGATGCAACGTTGCAGTGAAATTCAAATACATTTTTATGTATTAACTGTCCTTTCCTTACTCCTATCATTTAAAAAAAAAGAATCAAAGAAGTTTTCCTACCGATGACCAGGAGCCAGGAGCAGGAACTAGTCGCCCGAGTGTACTCGGGTGGGGGAAAATCACCACGGTACCTATCCGCTTTTCTCTCGGATTTACCCGTGTGATATAAAAGATGTAGTCTTGTGCAAGCGTTTATGTCTGTGTTGAAGTAATGTAGGCAGGGTGTTTCCCTCTGTGCAGCCGGCGCGGGCTGGCTTACCTACCGGAGTGGTCACCCACCCGGAGAGGGACCAGGCCCGATGCTGCTTAACTTGGCCAGCCGCTTGCGGGCTGTCAAGGAAAGCAGTGCCGGCTAGCGGGGAGAACTGAAAGGATGTAGGTACGGGGTGGGGGAAGCCAGTGTTGCAGATCTGGTCGGAGTACAACTGCACGGTCACCCGTCCGAGTTGAGACCGGGCCCGATGCTGCTTAACTTGGCGGGTAGAACTATAAAGAAGGGAGAGGCGGCCGAAAAACTACCATCCCAAGGCGTCCTTGGGAAGGCGGTAGCTTACGCGTCTCCTAGGCAGCGTGTGGTCGTAAAGACCGAGAGTGTTCACCTGGGGATTTGGGTGAGGAGCAAGTTTAGTGTATATTGTGCGAGCTCTTTCTCGCACAACGTCCACTATGTAAGGGATTCCGGAGTGGGAATGGAGAATGTGGGACGGGAATCTACGGTCTGTGCCATATATCATCCTCAATGCCCTGTTCTGCACGGTCTGCAGTCTGCGGATGGTGGAACGAGCCACCGAACCCCAGACCTCGCAGCCGTACAGCATCAGGGGCGGGATGACCGCGCGGTACAGCCGTAGTTTTAGGTGTGTAGGCATGGCGGAGCGGCAGATGGGAAACAACTGCCGTAGAGCAGCGTGTCCCATACCGACCTTCTCCCTGACATGTGGAGTGAAAGTAAGGCCGCGGTCGAGGAGGACTCCAACGTATTTGGCGGTGCGGACCCAGGGGATCCGCCGCCGCCGCAACCTCAGCGACCTCTCCGGTCGCCAGCCACGGACTTTAGCCAGCAGTAGAGCTGAGCTCTTCTGCGGGCTGATGGCCATCCGCCACTGTTCACTCCATCTGCCTATGGCCTGGAGCTGTCTCTGTAGCGGGGGAAAGCAATATCGGGCGTTCTTGTTACGTGCCATTATGAGGACATCGTCGGCATACTGGCACGTAACTGTACTGGGTTCTGTGGGGAAGTCGGACATGTAGGCGGCAAAGAGTAACGGCGACAGCACGCTGCCTTCCGGCACTCCCGCCGCTATGGGTCTGACTGTGGAATGCCTCCCCTCCACCCTCACCCTGAAAGGAAGCTGCTAAGCTGGTGAAGGTAGGGGGGAGGGATTTCTGCGTTCTTGAGCTTGTACAAGAGTCCCTGATGCCACGTGGTGGCGAAGGCCTTTTCCACGTCCAAGAGTACCGCGACTGTTTTGAAGTTGTCCTGGAAGCCCAGGGCAGCCTTCTCAGCCAGTCGCAGCAACTGCAGGGTTGTGGAATGTCCGGTACGGAAACCAAACTGGTGATCCAGGAGTAGGAGTCTCTCCTCGAAGAGAGGGGTGAGGCGAGGTAGGAGTAGCCGCTCGAATACTTTCAAGACGATCGGAAGTAAGCTCATAGATCTATAGCTTGACGGGAAGACCGGGTCCTTGCCGGGTTTCAAAATGCATACTACCCTCACCTCCTTCCAACACGTTGGAAAGTGACGTAGGTGTAGGCATGCATTGTAAATCCGCGTCAGGTGGATTACAGCCTTTCTGGGTAGGTGCTGGAGCATAGGCGCCGTGACGCCGTCATGTCCAGGGGCTTTGTTGGGCTTTAGGTTGAGTTGGGAAGCCACCTCTTTCGAGGTGACTAAAAGAGTAAGTAGTTATTTATTTTCCGATGGCTATAGTAATATTTTTCCTCCCTATCCAATGTTAAAGAAATGCAACAGTTTATCGAGATGAGATAATGCAGCAGTGAAATTCAAATATATTTTTATTTACTAATCGGCCTTTCCTTACACTCCTATCGTTTAAAATAAAGAAGCTTTCCTAGCGACGAATTCCTAAAATATGTACTTATTCGCCACCAGATGGCCGTAGTTCCTACTGCTCTATTTTTTGTCTTCAATGCTAAGGGAATACATCCGGTTATGGAGACAATGACGCAAGATAACTGTGTAAATCATATATATATATATATATATAAATGAATCGCTGAAATGTATGCACGCGTATCACTTCCGAACTACTGCATCAAATTGAACAATTCTTTTTTTTTGTTCCTTATTGTCACGACAAGGTTTGTGGGAAAGAAAATTATTAAAAATAGTACGGGAAAGTATTTAAAATCTCATAAAAGGAATAAAAACCGTGCCAAGCAAACGCATTTCAGTTAATAGCCACCAGATGGCAGTGGTATCACGGTAACTTATTGCTAAATGGTCGTAATACTGCTATATTTTTTCCTCCTCATTCAATGTTAAGGTAACGCACCAGTTTATCCACACAATGACGCAACGCAGCAGTGAAATTCAAATACAAGTTCATATATTAACTGTCCTTTCCTGGCGACTTATAGCTGGAGTAAGTACTTATATATTTGCCACTAGATGGACATAGTGGTATTTTCCCTCCCCATCCAATGTTAAGGTAACGAAACAGTTTATCGAGATGACACAACGCAGCAGTGAAATTCAAATACATTTTTAAGTATTCACTGTCCTTTCTGTACTCCTATCATTTAAAATAAAGGAGCTTTCCTGGCGACGAACACGTTAAATACGTACTTATTATTTTCCACCAGATGGCCGTAATACCTTCTGCTCTATTTTTCTTCCTCAATGCTAAGGGAATGCACCTGGTTATGGAGACAATGATGCAAGATAACTGTGAAAATCAAATATATTTCTTATGTATTAACTATTGTTCCCTTGATCATATCATATAAATAAAGGAATAAGTATATTTTTGTTGTAATTCTTTAAAACAAACAAGTTATAAACAACGCACAGAACCATTAACCCTTCTTGGAATCTGAAAATGGCAGAGAAATGACGGGACCCGTTTTAGGTTTAACGTCCTATTGCAGATGTTGGTTATTTGCCATTATGTGGTACATGACCCAGCTAAAGAACATGAAGATACCCGCGTCACCATCACACTGCAATTGTGGTGCTCTTAATACATTTGATCAAGTAATATTTTGGGTTAAATGGAGAAATTACACAAATCTGTCTAATAAAAGCTTATCAATTGCCCTACCAGATCTACTTGCTCTTTAGTTAAGTCATTGTTAGCCTTAAAAATGGATATTCTGACATAGGTGAATATAGAGAAAGAGATGGAAAACATTAGGAGTAAAGGAAAGAAATAGATTCGGAAGAGGCATGAATGTTATTGTGACTGTCTCCTTATTGTAATTCATTACTTATGCCAGCGTTTACCTGCCACACTATGAAAGGGCTACCATTACTGTTATGCCAATGACATCCTTGTTTACCCACGCTGTTAACCGTATGTCATCCTTTCCACAATACTTGATGGGCGCGCTGAGTTCGTCCTTTTCGCAATACCAACTATATATGCTACATAGTACAGATTATAGCACTTCATTGCACTTTTCAGATGCTTTAAAGGCATTATTAGACATTTGCAATGGTAAATTTCTGTTGACACTTCTACTGGCCTGATTTTGTTTCCATCACACACAATGTCAAAGGAAGAATTAATATGGAAAGTGTTTCTAAATATTTGTGCAAATTACAAAAACTATGCTTAGTTGAGCGAACGAGTCATTTTAGCAGCCACTAATAAGAATGTAGATTATTTAAATATAAAAATTCAGGTTAAAATTGATGGACAAATGCATTCATTTAAGTCGATCAATTCCATTACCAATCCAAATGAAGTCGTCAATTATCTTACTGAATTCCTAAGTTCATTGGATTTACCAGGAATACCGCCACACAATTTGCAGCTCAAGGTTGACTCGGTGATAATTATACTACGCAATCTCAATCAGCCAAAATTATGCAGCGGAATAAAACTCATTGTTAAAAAAAGTATGATAAATGTTATTTAAGCTACTATAACATAGGAAAGCTCAAAGGCGAGGATATACTTATTCCAAGAACAACACTAATGTCAACCGACTTTCCTTTTGAATTTAAGTGTGTTGCTTCCGGTGCGCCTTGCATTAGTAATGACAATAAATCCCAAGGTCAATCGTTAGAAGTGTGTGGAATATACCTTCAACTGTCATGTTTTTCGCATGGATAGTTGTACTTTGCCGCTATTTGTTATCTCTCCGGAAGCAAAATTGTATATTACAATGCATTACAATAAAGTATTGTCAAATTATGTAATTGTAATTTTACTCCATTGCAGATTCGTACTGTAAACGGAAGATTTTGAATGAATTTTTTAATTGGTTACACCACCCGTGCGAAGCCGGGACGGGCAGCTAGTTGATAATAACTATATCATTGAACACATCTTCCAAGTAACGAGTGAGTCAAAAAAGTATGAACTGGCTGCTCTGTGTTTTGCCTGTCTGCATTCTCTGTGCTCAATGCTGTCTACCACTATCATAAAAAGGCACTGATGAAACCACACAAAAATGTTAAAACTACTTTTAAAGGCGTTATTTACCAACTTTATGAGAGGAAATGCTGAAAGTGGCCATCACCACTGTCCATGCATTTTTGGCACCTCTTTAGGAAACTATCCATCACTTGCCATAGTTCACGTTGAGAAAAGCTGGCAATTTCCTGGTGGATATTTTTTTTTAATTCATTCAGGGTGTGTGGGTTTGTCTTGTACACTTTATGTTTTAAGTTACCCCAGAGATAGAAATCACAAAGGGTTAGGTTGGGAAACCAAGGGGCCACAAATCTCTAATAATAATTCTGTCCTGAAACATACTTTCAATTGTTTTCATTGAAAGACTGGCCGTATGAGCTGGTGCAGAGTATTGTTGAAAAACACCAAAATCATGCTCCCTGTCTGTTAATTCTTTAAAAAAAGGGGGAAAAAATTGTTTTCACATATGTATGGATGTCAACTGTTGACTCAAAAAACGTTGGCCCTATAACTCTTTTGGCTAATGGCGCATCATATAACAATTTTTACATCATTTCTTGGACAATATTAGGTTTCTAAGAGCTCTGATAATGATTATTTTGTGTAAATTCATATCCATGAAGGTGGAACCAAGAATCATCCGTGAAAAATATTAAATGTGGGTTTATTTCACCATTGTATACACTACTGAGAGTCCACTCACAAAAAGGTGCACCGAATTACAGATCACCTTTTAATTTCTTAGTCTGAATATTTCCAGTGGCTGAAATTTATTGTGGAGTTCATGGATTGGTAAATGGCCTGGAACATTTACACCTGGAAATCTTTCTGCAAATTGTACTTTCTTTGGCAAGCTAACTGAGTTAGCAGATACAAATCTCAAATAAATACATGCTGTGCAGTAGAAAACATATGTTGAGCCATAACACACTTTGTGACTAAGTACAGGACAAATTAATAAATCACTCATATGCCATACCACTGTCAACTCAATACTGCACTTCCAGAGCAGAGCAAAACTGTGTCAGAAGCGTGACATTGTTTACAATAGCAGTGTGGAATCATGTGGAAAAACACTGTGCAGCCAGTTCAGAGGTTTTGGCTCACTTGGTATAAGTAGTATTAGAAAATCAAGTGAGTTTCAAGGTAAAAATTTTGTGTACAGATTGCAAGATAAATGTTAAAAATCTTTTGAAAACGTTTTCTGCCTATGCATTAATAAATTTCAGTATTTCAGTTAGCAAAATCCCAACATGTTGTGTACCATTACCTAGAAATTGGTATCCAAACAAAAAAACTCAGCACAGAATGCAAGCTTAAAATTCTTTTACTAGCCACACTAATGTACCTATTATAAATTCCAGATCACAGGGATTTCTTATAAGCTCATTTAAATCTTCATAACCAATCCCTTCATTCTGTAGTGCAACTCCACAACAAAGATGACGCCTCTGCTCATGAGGCTTTCCTGCTTCACGTATAGTTTTGGAGATAAATGGATAGCCAGACACTAACTGAAAATGTTTAAAAATAAACCCATTAAATATTTCTGTAACATCCACATTTCCAAGTAGATTTAAAAACACTCTGCAACAAAAAATGTGCAGAGTAAAATTCTGGACTTACATCTTTATCTACAGTAAAACTTGCCACCTCATTTAAAGCCATCATCTGTACTGCAACTTCCCATATTTCCAATTTGAATTTTTTTCCAAGGACCAATTCCATTGGTTTCCCAAGTTGCCGACTGTCATCAATAACTGTTCTGTTTTCATCACATTTTCTTGTTTGAAAATGAAACCACACCTGTAATATAATTAATCGGTAAACAGTTGGAAATAGAATAACTAACATAGCTGATGATTAGACATTGAACTTTTATGCTTTTCAGATTAAGTTATAGGAATATAAAACAGACTCAAAAAATATCAACTAAATTTAAAAAGTGAATTTTTAGATACTTAAAATGCAATGTTAGGAAATTAAAAATATGGCTTAATGCATTTTTACTTTCTCTACACATACTATGTACATAGTGTATAGAGGTATTGCATTCCACCCAAAAATTTGATACAGAGATTTCACTGGAAATAGGTGTTTTAGGATCCCCTATATCAATAAAAGTATTTATAGAAAAAGGTCTGTGTGGTGTGTCCGTGTATCAGTGAACACGATAATTCAAAAACGAAAAGTCGGTAAGATACCAAACTTGGTATACAAGTTTAGTATCTTCCAAGGATGCGACATGAAGATTTTGAGGAAAATCCCCCCCCCCCACCCCAAACCCCTTTACATGGAAAAATTTCGAACATTATGATTTTGTCAAAAATGGCTCTGACGATTTTAACTAAAATACTGTATTGGTTTGTTTTTTCACACAAGCCGTATGTAGGACAGGAGTTAGATAGGTAGAGTCAGACTGAAAAATTTAACACCATAGCTGGGATTTGAACCACGGATCTCCCGAGGAGTTCCAACTAAAATACTGCATATTAAAAATAATAATGTGACAAATAAAATGTATATCTTGAGTTTTCCGGGAATAGCCACTGAAGACCTCTTCATTCTGGATGATTTTTTCTTGATTTTGTAAAACTAGTAAACCATAAGAGAGAGACAAAAACTTACTACACAAAAAATGTACATCTCATTAAAACAAAGAATTATTGTCATACACGCTTTTTATGTAGAGTTAACCATTTTTTTAGATAGTCCTTGGTATTGGTTTTGTTTTAAAATACCTGAAATTCTTCACATTCAGGAATTTGTCAATTCCTGGCAGTGTAAAGAAACGATTTCATCCACATGTCAACTATCTTTTGTATGATTTGCCTACCATTTTAGCCTAATGTATTCCATTATTTTCCTTCTGCTTACAATAAAGCATTTCTGCTAATGTTAATCTCGATTAGCATGAAGTAGAAGCATAAGCTTTTAAACAATAATTTTTTTACAGGGATGTAGAGAAAGTCATGTGAATCAAACACATCAGATTTTTATATAATCAAATTATAATATTTCTAATAATGCAATTAGTACTAAACACTGTTATATATAAAGAAAGGAAAGGTGAAACAAAAATAAACATTATACTTAGAGAAACTCTGAACTCAATTGCTGCTGCCATCTAAACATAGTTTGTGGAGAGACGAAGTGAAGAAGAGGGACACATGTAATGCCTTTTACTGCAGTGTTGCAATGCTACAAAGATTGGCAGGGAGGAGGAACCTGGTTACACATTTCACCAATACTATGTCTTGACCTTGTGCATTCAAGCATGAATCTTTAGCTTTCAGAAGTGATGATTAATGATATTGTTATGTTTAATGTTCATATTTTACACTGTTTCCTTTTCATTCATATGGAAAGAAAAGGTAAGAAAGAAAAAAAACAGAAAAATTAAACATTATGGTGATTAAGAATCTTAATAAGTAAAATTAAATGTAATCTCTACAAATTACTTAAAGAATTCATTGGTCTTATTGTGCTGTGGTTGTTTTTACAGTCACCCCCATAGTGGGGAATCAAGAATATAATTGGTAAATAGTTACTGAATCCAGTACAGAGTACTTCCAAAATAATCCTGAAGTAATAAGAAATGCATTACGCTTAAGATGTTACTCACACAAGGTCATATTATCTACCAACTCTTCCTTTTTAATAACCTCTCTTATATAAGGCAAACTAGCACAATGATGAAGCAGAAGGTAGTGAAATATTGCTAAAGTAATCAGCAAAAGGTTGCCAAATCATTGTTGCCAATATATGAAAACCCAGTGAGAGTAACATGAATAAGGAAAATATTGTATAAGTCAGGCCTCCTTGACTATTCAGGATCACTGGAATTTAGGCCTAAGAGACCCCTCGGCTATGCCTCTCTGACACTCTGCAGACCGACTGCTCCACTCATTTATTTATAAAAACATTCTTCAGCTACAGGGGTGCATTATGTGGACTAATTAGGCCAGTTGTAAAATCTGGTAAATTTGTGAAGAAAGAATTTCTATTAAATCTATAAATAATTTATTCCTAATCTGTTGTTTGTTTCCATTTTAGCCTATCGTTCCAGCATAAAATAGGCTGCTTGCAATAAAACTGTTACTTGCAATGTATGTAGCCTATCTTTTCTGGCAGGAGTAGCATAAACGACTGGCATGTTATAATGGGTATATTCATGGGATGAGACATGAAGGGGGAAGTTACTACAATAACACTTCTTGCTTTGCAAAGCATAGCTGTTGAGTCTTGAGGATAAACTGAAGCAGTTCCTGATACGTTGTTTTTTTTTTTTTTTTTTGGTAGTGTTTAATGCCTGCTTTAACTACTTATGGCACCACAGGCGGTGACACTGGTGATACATGAATGATAATGGAGCAACGGTGGAATGCAATGGCGGGGGAAACCAGAATACCCAGAGAAAACCCACCCCAGCGCCGCTTTGTCCACCACAAATCTCACATGCAGTCGCTTGGGATTGAACCCCGGCCGTTTAGGTGAGAGGCGAGTGGTCTGACCACTCGGCCACGGCACAGCCATTCCTGATACGTGTTGCTATAGCAAGTCTAGTGTTTTTTATTACTGAACATAAGGATTCTTAATTTGCCTAATGGACACAATATCAGAGGTTACTCATTTCAAAACTAGATGGAGGTTTTTATTTCTCACTTTTACTTTCTCTAGCATGTATATACAATATTTACAATGGAAAGAGAAGGTACTGTATCCCACCCAAAAATCTGATACCAAGATTTCACCAGAAAGGCATCTTTTAGGGTCCTCTGAATAAAAAAAAGCATTTTTAGAAAAAGGTCCCTATGTCTGTCTGCGGCAGCATAACTCAAAAACAAAAAGGCTGTTAAATGCCGAACTTGGCATTTATGTTTAGCATCTTCCAAGAATGCGACACAAAGATTTTTAAGAAAATTTCCCCGCTCCAAACTACCCTTTACATGTAAAATGTTTTGAATTTTTTTTCCTCAAAAATGGTTCTAACGACTTCGATTAAAATACTGTATATTAAAGATATTTACATCACAATAAAATCTATATCTTGAATTTTCTGGGAATAACCTCTGAAGACTTCTCTATTCTGGATGAATTTTGTATAATGATAAACCATAAGAGATAGAGAACTACCTACACAAAAAGATGTAGATCTTATGAAAAAACACATAATTTATGTCATACACATTTTTCTTCTAGTGCAGGCTGTTTTCGAGATATTTCTGTATTAAACTATGCTAATTCTTCTCAAACAGAAAACCTCATCTCTCGTGTTTTACTACTCGCCATGCAAAGCAAAGCAAACTTCTATTGCTTCACATAATAATCAAAAGAAACGACTATCACTTTAGTCAAATATTTCCCTCCTACTTAAGCAAGAAGCAAATAATAAGACACATTCTGCTAATGTTTATCTCAATTAACATGATGTAGATAAAAGAATAATGTTTTATAAGAATAGTTTATATGTGAAACAGCTAGAGAAAGTCATGTGAATGGAACACCTCAGATTTTCTTTTAATTAAAGGTCTAGTGAATGAATAAGTATAGCAAAATTGTTATATTCTTCTTTTTCTTCTTATTATTATTTAGTAACATATGTATTAAATGTTACTAAAAATATTTACATTGTTATACATAACTTATTAAATCCAGAAAAATAAAATAAATACAATTTTCCAAGTAGAAGAAAAGAATTAGGTTAGAGGCTTGGTAGCAGCATTCACCTCTGCTCAACTATGCTTAACAGCTTAGGCACCTCAATGTCTTGGCTAAGCTTAGCAGCTTTAGGCCATCAATCCTCGGCTAAGCTTGGGTAGCTTAGGGTCCTAAATTAGCAACCAAAGTTGGCTGCACCCTGCCCTTCTACTAAATAAATATATTTGGCTTACTAATGTTGGCAATACAAAGACAAAAGAAATAATAATTCCATAATGCCTCAGGCAAGATGTCTATGATGGGTGTAGTGCAGAAGGAACAAAAGCCTAATACATGGAACAAATGTATTAAAATATGTTATGTAGATATTAATTAGAGATAGCCCAATTTTTCAATAAAATAATAATGCAGATGTGTACGTGTTATGCAAATAGCACTTCTGAGCAACTCCCCTATATAGAGTGTATCTGTTTATACAATGACTATTATTTTGTTTAAATTATGTTGGTGGTACCCAGTGGTCAATTTTGAGAGTCAAGTTTCCATTCCTTAAGTGTTGTGTTGCTTTTTCTTCTTACATTAATTTTGAGCTTCAAAAATCCACTTGTGCAAGAATTTTAATTTTATAACTTTGTATCTTAAAAGTAAAGGTTTCCAATAGCTAAGTATGAATGGCTTCAACAGCCAACATGAGGAATAAATATTATTGATAAATTGTATGTTTTGTATTCCTTTAGACAATTTACCAATTGAGAAGTCGCTGGAATACCTTTTAGTATTAAGCATTTGTTTTTATAGCAAGTGTCAAATGCTCAGTTGGTAAAATTTGATATAGGTATACAATTAAACTGAGCATTCAAATATAAATATTAATTTGTGAACATTTATTTTTATATGAGATAAAACTTTGACAGGAAATATGGATTTGAAAGTATTGAGTTTATTAACATCCAGATTTGAATATTCTAGATTGCACAGGTTTTGGGTTCTTCTTGGGATCATTGGAGTTTTAGCATCACAGATCCCTTGGCTGTACCATACTGTTCTTGGAGGCCCTAACTGCTTCAATCCTCTAATTATAAAAAAAAAAAGTTGTATGTTCCATTCACATGACTTTCTCATACTGTTCTGTAACAAACTATTCTTAGAAAAGATCTTTCTTCTAAATATTTCATGATAATCAAGATGAACATTAGCAGAAATAGCCCATTACTTTGTTCCTTCTATGTAGAAGGGAAATAAGGGAATGCACTAGGCTGCAGCAATAGTCAAATCTTTTAAAAGCTAGTTGCTATGAAACTTGGTTATGTTTGCATGGCCAGGAGTAAAACCACAGAAAAAGGAATGACAAATTTCTGTCACATCCCCGGAAAATACTGCATTTAAATACCAAATATGGTATTTAACAGATCTTTGTATTTTTAGTTATGCTATGCACGCATGTACACATATTTTTTTTTTTAAAAATGCTTTTTTTTTTTTTTAATTCAGAGTCTTCAAATCAAGTATTTTCAGTGAAATCTCAGTATCAAATTTTTGGATGGAATACAATACTTTCTATATGTACTATGTACATTGTACATACATGCAACAAAAAGTAAAAGCATCTCCCAGATAGGCTTTGCATCTCAGGGCCCTCTACCTTGGAGTACCTTTGCAGTTTTGGACTCTAAAAGTTTATGACAGATCAGTAACTATAAAATGGCTTTAATGGCAGAATAACAAGTACCAAATCCGAATCACATAAGTGGTTATTTAATTTTAAATTGAATGCATAATAAGTATAATTTCATATTTGTATTGTTTCTAGAACAGAGATTGTATATTTACGAAATTACAACTTAATAAAATCATGGTTTTACAGTACTTCTTTTAAACCTAAGTTTCTTGATTACCATTAAGGTGTTTTCAAAAAGTTTCAATATTTAGAAATACTATTTTCAAAATTGGATTTTAGCCTAGGCTCCTATACTTTTATGCCTACTGTAATTTATTGTGCAATATTTGAGATTATGTGTTGTGGAAACTAAACGTTGCAGTTCCGAAGATATAAAAAGTTATTATTTGTAAGCTATTATTGATGAATACAATACCACTATTAAAACGATTCAAGGAAGGAGGGCCCTTAAAATACGTAATTTGCATCCTCCCCCCTCCTTCCGATAAATCTTTTTTCAGAACGTTGATATTCCGTTATTTCAGATTTGAAATAAACTGAACACCCTCATATAGACAGCAAGCAAGAGATGCTTTAAAATTTATGACATGCATCAATAACATTTTCAGTGACCGTGTTTTAATCTTAAATAAGCTTATAGATATGTTAACCTATTTTAGAATACCTTTGTTCCTTGTTTAAATTCAACATTTTTAGTGCCTGCGTGTATAATCTTTTTATTAATTTTAGGTTCTATTGATTTGAAATCCATCTGCGGAATACAACTCCAAAATTTCAAAAATGTTTGAGACTACGGAATTATGCCACATTTATTCAGTAAGTTACTTCTCAAAGTAAATTGACTGTTTGTGTACAATTTTAGTTTCAGGAACTACCGATTCTAGCGCTGTTTTGACAGAAGTGATTAGCAGCAACAGCAGCAGCCTACACAGTTGACCAATAGGAAGCGAACAAGAATACTAGATAAGAAATGTCAACGTAGATTGTTGTCATTTTCAGTAATTATATACACGTAGTTACTTTTTAGGATACTCAAGCAATTGTGGGTTGTAAAAGGAGTAAACTGTGCTCTGTGATATTCGTAATAGCGTGAATTAAAAGTAGAATTTTAGAATTTATTAACCAGGGTAGGGCATTGAGAGCCAGCTCTATCTCCTTTAAAACCTTTGTGTTTATATAAGTAATTCTCAACATTAGCTCTTTGAGATTCGAGTTTCAACATTTCTAAAATTTGATCTGTGAGAAAGCGAAGATGAGTGACGAAGGTTTCGACCCTTGCGAATGCATGTGGAGTCATGAGATGGCAATGAGACGATTACTTTCACTGGTAAGTGTTTCCATAAGGAATTATAATGGGGTGTATTATTAAGTAGAAACGGAATTAATGGTTTACATTTTATACCTTTAAACTTTGATGTAAATATATTTCTTTTGAACTGATTCATATGATTAAACATTAGAAAGAAACTGTGGCCTTCATTCAAACATGTAGATAAAGTACCCTGCTTTAAATATTTATCAAAGTATTCATAGCTCTGCAGAGATGGTCACTTCATTAATTTAAGGGGTGAACTGCTTTACTTATTGTGCTTTTCGGCAAACATTTAAGCATAGCCCATATTGAGGACCCTAAACTGCAAGACATAGTTGAGGGATGATTTTTGGAAGGAGAGGAGTTTTAGTGAAAGGCATTTTAACATATGTCAAAATTAGAATGGGTTCTTATGCTCCAATATTTCCAATTGGTACAATGAACTTGCCACAATAAGTTGTAATTTTTACCTTAACTTACAGATCAGCAATATTTCTTATGTTCATTTAGTCTTATGGTCTAAGTTTACATTGTGAGGAAATGTTTTCAGAAAACAATTGTTCGTTTGACAGTTCATAATAAGGTATACAACATTTAAGTTTCACAGTTTATGGTGAAGGGGGGGCATGAAAGATTTACAATCTCCAAAAAACTTAACCAATTCTGACATGCAATATTGCAGTATTAATAATGCATGCTTGGGTAAAGGTATACAATGTATGCAGCACACACACACAAACAAACAAAATGGTTTTAAGTATTTAAGTGACTTCTACTGGTGATCCGTTGAAAGTGTAGAAAACATTAAGTTGTTAAATGTGAAAGTCGCCAGATTGACGAAGTACTGACTTCTTCTTGGGATAGTTGGGGTTTTAACTTCACAGATCCCTCGGCTACGCCCTGTCGTTCCACTTCTCTACTTATAATAAATATCCCTTGGCTATGCTTTGCAGCTTAGGGCCTTCCATCTTGGGCTACGCTTTACGTCTTATAACAGACCAGTTAAGTAACTATAAAGTGGCTCTAATGACATAACAAGATTACCCACAAATTGAAGTAAAAGTGGTGTAACCTTGTATGGTAATAATGGTTACCATGCTAACTTCATATGCCCAAGGTCACGGGTTCAAACCTGGCAGAGGACGATTGATTTTTTTGGGTGTAAAAATCCTTAGCATGGCTTCCTTCGGAAGGGAAGTAAAGCCGTTGGTCCCGTGTCATATATTTATGGCATGTAAAAGAACCTCAAACCTGATAGAGAGGCCTCTGAGCAAAATTAAGCCCAATTTAGAATGGGATGCTGAGAACCATAGTAGTTAAAGAGCATCCATAAATAACACTCCATTTCCATTTTTATTTTGTAATAATCATGCTTGTACATTTCCATCTGAGAAACCTACAAGAAAGATATTTTAATTACAATCTGACATGCCCTATGTTACTCAAATGTTCCATGATTTAACTGGTTGTTGTGTTAATGTAATCTCACTTGCCTTGGGTACTGGGGACAATTGTCTCTAGTAAATTATAATTAACATATCTCAACACCTGATCTAGAACACATTATTTAGTTGTTGCTGGTAATTTTGACTTTAAAGAACTATTCCTTTCAAATTTCAGGTTATTAACTCTCATGCACTTTGAGTCCCTTACCTTTTCAGGTCCTTCCTGTTGTTGTTTTCAGCCTCTTCTCTCTCTTCCCCCACTATTGATGTTATTTTTCAGATAGTTGACAGTCATTGTGTGCACCATCACCCTTTTTAATACCTATTGCATGCTGGGAAAAGGAAATACTTGTGGGAACTGCCATCTGGTCATAAAAGTCATATGATGATTCCCCAGCAAGCCAACATGATGAGAAATCCAACCACACTCCATATTAATGCCGGAAGCATGTAAAATATAGGAGGCCATTTTGGATGCACTTCACAATGGGATGGTATTGTACAGTTCATGAAAGCCTATGAAGTGCACTAATAGAATTTCTAATAATATGGCAGTCACCCAATTTTTACTTCCTCTAGCACATATGCACAATGTACATAGTAGGTAGAGAAGATATTGTATTTCACCCAAACATTTAATTATGATATTTCACTGGGAATACATGTTTTGAAGACCCTTGAATCTTCCCCCTCTCCAAAAAAAATATTTAGAAAAAGATCTTTGTATGTGTGTCTGTGAACAGCATAACTCAAAAACGAAAAGTCTGTTAAATATCAAGCTTGGTATTTAAGAACATTTAGAAGATACTTAGCATCTTCCAGAGGTGTGCACAAAGAAATTCAGGAAAATCCTCTCACCCCAAACTTCCCTTTACATGGAACATATTTCAAAATTTTTGATTTTCTCAAAAATTACTCTTAACATTTTTACTAAAATGGTATATTAAAAATATTTACATGACAAATAAACTGTAGGTGTATGTCCTGAATTTCTTGGGAACAGCCCCAGAAGTCCTCCTCATTCTGAATGACTTTTACATAACTGGTAAACCATAAGAGATAGACAAAAACTTGCTTCACAAAAAATGTAGATCTCATTACAAATACACAATTTAAGTTATATGTTTTGTATTTGTATATCTTCTAAAATGACCCTGTTATTGGTTTCAATTTCAAAATACTTTAAAACTTTTCCCAAACAGGAAGTCCTCATCCATTTCATATCTCTTTGGTTTACTCTTGGCCATTGAAAGAGAACTGAATTTCAATGACAATTGCAAAGCGATAGTATTTAAAAGATTTGACAATCGCTTAGCCTAGTGTATTCCCTTAGTTCCCTTCTACTAATAAGGAACTCTGGTAATGCTTATTTTCATTAGCATTTTGTAGATAAATGATTAATCTTTTATAAGAATACCAGTTTATACCTATATAAGAATACCCAGAACAGATTGAGAAATCCATATGAATGGAACGCATCAGATTTTTAGAGGTGCACATATACAAAATATATCAATAGGTATGTGGCATAAGCTCTGAACTATAAATAAAAGTGCTGTATGAAAACTGAATGCATGTGGTTCAGATCCATAAACATAGGCACATCCCCAGTTGTGCACTTAGATCCTTTGGTGTGTATAAAAATTTGGTCATTGTGACGTCACAAAAAAAAAATAAGTACATACTAGATGTAGGCATAATAGACTTCGGATATGTAATCATCCCAAGAAATACATAATATAGTAAACGTTTTGAGTGTTTTAAGGAAAGTTATACATTACAAGCATGATTTTTGGAAGATAATTATTTTTGGAGAGTAAAGTGTGTAGGCTATCAAATTTATGGGGTAATCATGGTTTACACCAGAAATAAAAATTGCCATTTGTGCAATGATCTATTATTAGTACTTTCATCAAACATTATTGAATACCAAATGGACTCGCTGTTTCCTTGAGCTGTTTAGGTATACCCTCAGACATGTTTAATATTTTTCTTTACATAGTTCTCTGGGAAGTTTTTTTCAATTATCTGATATGTTTCTTGCCTGAAAGATATAAATTATAGATCAATCACTATCTCTAACTTGTGCTTTGAAATAATCATGCCCGGAAACAAAAGAATTGGAAACTATTTACATAATATCATTCTCTATTATGTGTTAGAAGTAATGATTAAGTCCTGTTGTCAGTATTTAAACAAATCCTGTCTTTGTCCTTGTAAAAATGGATTACTGCTTTTACAGTGCATACTAGATGTAACTAGAGTATAAATTTACTGTGACTTATGTTGAGATATTTTAATTTTTTATCCTGCAATAGTTTTTCAACATTAAGCACACAGATGAAGAATACAGTTTAAGTTATGGTCTGATAGTTGAATTCTGTGAGGTGGTTTACAAGTCCTCTTCATTGAAAACAACTGCTCACATAAATATATAGATGTGATCATACCAAAATATTGGGCAGTAAAATGATCTTTCCACACTAAGTGATCCAACACAATATATCTTACCATTTTCTTTTATTTGATCCTCTGCACCTGTTTAGTACTCTATGAGAGTATCTCAAAACTAAAATTTTATATTTTTCTCTTTTCTAATTTTTGCATTATCAGAGTTCAAAAATTAATTTTTTTTGTAATTTGCAAGAATAAATAATTGTTATTTTCTCGGGCTGTAATTGAGATATTGAAACAAAATAAAAACAATTTTGCTTAGAACTCAA
Source organism: Hymenopus coronatus (assembly GCA_030762935.1). Lineage (NCBI taxonomy): Eukaryota > Metazoa > Arthropoda > Insecta > Mantodea > Hymenopodidae > Hymenopus > Hymenopus coronatus. The sequence continues at coordinate 126,549,832 of CM060892.1, read as the reverse complement.
ACAGGTTTTCATTTTATATGTAACATGAATAGATTTGTGAAAGTTTACATTTTAAATTATTGGCCCCAAAATTCAAAATTTCGTTTCCAAAAAAGCATATGACTGAAATTTTTCAAAAAAAATATTTTTTCTTTAATATTTTAAGATCGTTCTTATAAATGTTTAATTTGGTATCTCAATGGCATGTTCTTTTTTATGGATTTTTGTTTTCTGGTATGCATTAGAAATTCTTATACATTTCTCGACTAATAATCTTAATACCTAATTTTCGTTATTGTTTCTCTTTCATTATGTATACAATTGCTTTTTATTGATATATTAAAATATCCCAAAATTTAAAAAAATGTTAATAATGAAATATTTTACACCAGATAAGTCAGTTACAACACAAAAGCAGAAAAACCAAATCATAGTTAAAATTTTAAGACTTACAGATATTTAATCCATAGTTGAATTTTAGAGTTTATCTCCAGAAGATCATTTAATAGCTAATCTGGTTTCCAGCATTTTGGTTGCAGCAATCTCAGTTTGGATTAAGGTGTAAGTTCTTCCTGTTGCAGTTCTTGTTTGAACTTATGTTAAAATTTGGCTTCTTTTCATGTATATCTTCTTTACTGGGATATACAAATGAGTGTGCTGGTCCTAGGGGTTCCAAGATAGTGACTGTTTCTTCTTTCTTCTTCATTATCAAAGTCTCTTGAAAGTATACAAGTCAGCCACCACCTTATTCACATGTCAAAAAGCCAGTAATTTCATCAATAAATTGATAAAGTTGAGCCTCCAGTACTATGTACATACGTTTTATTACTCAGAGAGTACATCTTTGTAACAATCTCACTTTGACATGGTGATGAAGTAAAGAAATGAAGTCTGTATGTTCCCCGAATCATGTTTGTTTCTGAAAAGCAAAATTTCAAGCATTTTTCTACCTCAAGTTGTTCCTGATTTGTGCAAAAAAAAGAATTCAATTCAAGGAAGGTTTAAATTGCTCCAGTTGAAAAGTTGGGGAGGTATCATCATTTGGCCTTCATAAGGTCTCTGAAGACTTGCCCTGGCTGTGAGACATTTGACTGTCCCTCCCAAGCCATCATAGACTCCTTTGCCATGAGCTATAGCATTGAAGTGCCACTCTGCGTCCATTCCAAAATCTTTCTTGTAGTGACAAAGGTTGGAAAGGTATTTTTTTTCGTTGTTCTTATATTGTGCGGCTGACCCATCAGAAAAGTGGGAAGCTTTTGTAATGTAGGCAATATTTTGTCTTTTAGGAATGAAATCAGTTTTCTTTGAAATTAGTATACAGGTATTGTGATGTGTGCCAAGCAGAAATAAATACAAAATTTTTGTACCTTCATCTTGATCCCTATAATAAATAGCACAGAATGTATTGTTGCTTGATTAGTATTCCGATGATACGATTGAGCCTCATCCTGCAGCACAAAGGGTAATTTTCAGAGAAATATAAATTGATTACATCTTCATTTACTTTAATGTTTTCTTTAAGGTGGTTATAGTATGTACTTTGCTGTTGAGCTATGTAAGAGTGTGTTTTCAATGTTAAAAAAGCTATTCACAGAAATGAATATTCCCTGGACAACTGTTGCATTCAGACACTCTAGATTTGGAGGCTTGCACATTATTTTTGATAGGAATAGTTTATAGTCACTCATTGCTTCATCATTTAATATCATACAATGAAATTTTGCTCCAATTATCATTAATTTAACATTTTGATGAGTAGTGCACGCACACACACACACACACACACACACACACACACACACACTGAATGTGGCCATTTGCATTTGCTAAGACACGGTTTTTAGGATGTAATTCAGCAAATTTAGAAAATCCAATTTTATTTTTAAGAAACTTATTTTTGAACAATTCATATGTTTCTTTCAGAATTATCTTTTCTGGACATGATCACAAGTGTTATGTTTTGTTATCGTGAACACAAATTTTTTTACCCAGCATGACTGCTTACCTCATCACTACTGTAAAAAGAAATAATTTTTCTATGAACTTTTTTCCTGGTTTTGGATCTGGGGTGGACAAAATTCCATTTTCTTTTACTAAGGATTTTGCTTTCCTAGCCATTCTGTTCCGAATGTTGAATTCATTTTCCAGCTTTTTACATGACTAACTTTTTGGAAGAAGAGTTAGAATTTGAAATTTTGTACTCCTTCTTTGTGTTTGTCTGAACTTTTGCTTCAATTGCAGATATGTTTCTGAGTCTGGATCATTATTTTCACTTTCAGAACTTAACAACTTCATTTACCAATTTTGTAACTAAATTCTTTGACACTTTTTCTAAATTTCTTTTGCAGTATCCAGAATTAGATATTCAATTTTTTGCAATAGATGATGCATGAATACACTGAAGGGCTATACAGTTAGTACTGGTACTAACCAACTAATTGTATATCATCGTACCTTTCAATAATATGTAGGAGAGAGGAGTGTTACAGTTATAAGTGAAGGGCTATATTTAAATATTTAATAGACAAATTACAATCAATAAACTCTTATCTGCAGAAGTTCCTTCCTCACAACTTTTGATCTTTTCCAGTAGTGTTTGTTTGCTGTTTTCTACAGCTGTCATATATCTTCATGCATGGTTTAATACAAGTGTTTTACTTTTCAGACATCCAGTTTTGAACTGGCCTTAATTTATTAATAGTTTTATGGACTTCTTTCTCAAAGAGATTACAACAGTATATATTAAAAGACATTTTACCTAAACTTTGTTCTGTATCAGACAATGGTTTATGTTAGAATTTAGTAATAACAAATTGTACAGTCCATATATATATAAAAGAACTACTGATACTAGCCTTCTCAAATATCAATACTTCATGTGTAAATCAGCTTCACATTAGTTTACTTGAAGATTTCACTATCTCACACAAGAGATTAATGCAGTCTACTATTTAGCAAGAAGTGAACTGTTGCTATTTATATAGATATATGCAACTATAAGGTATGAAAAATAAAGGAAAATTTTGTTTTATTTTTGATACATTACAGTTAAATATATTTTTTTCATTAGATTATAGTTATATATCTTATAAGAAAAAGGATCCCATTGAGATTCCAACTTTAAAATTTAGGAATGATATTAAGACATTAAAGAAGAAAATATATTTTTTTTGAAAATTTTTAGTCATGTTTTTTGGATATAAAATTTTGAATTTTTGGGCCGATAATGTAAAATATATATAAAAAGCTGAGCAAAATGGTTTTTATTTCAGAGAAATATCTCCATCCTAGCTAGAGGGAATTAATTTTTTGTGTTTATGTGTAAGACCAACATTGCACATTTTTTAAAATTTCAAACCACTGTACATTGAAAAGGGATAAGTGAAAATTGTGAAATTTAAGATTAACTATCAGTTCATGTCAGTCTGTTGATAATGACAAATTTCATCAAAATCTAAAAACCTAAGGTAAAATTTTAATTAAAAACTTGACATGGAATGACCCAAGTCTGGAAAGCATGATTGAGAGAAATTGCTGTAGAAGTTGCTCAGATTCTTTCTTTCTGGAATTTGTCTTTGAGTTCTATGTCATTCTCCAAAACAATCACTTCAAGTTGCAGTGTGATAGAAATGGTATCAACTGTAACAGAGAAACCTGTAGCAATTAATTGTATATCAGATTCTAGGTTCTATAATTTTTATTTTTTCTACACATACTATGTCCAAGTACATAGTGTATAGAAAAGGCGTTGTAATGCACCCAAAAATTCGATACCAAGATTTCACTAGAAATACATGTTTTGGGTGCCCCTGAATCTAAAAAAAACATTTCTGGAAAAAGATCTGTATGTGTGTCTGTGGACAGCATAGCTCAAAAACAAAAAGGTGATTCAATACCAAAATTGGTATTTGAATTTGGTATCATGCAAGGATGTGACACAAAGATTTTCAAGAAAATCTCCCCACCCCAACTACTCTTTACATGGAACTTTTTTCAAAAATAGCTCTAACGATTTTGATTAAAATATTGTATATTAAAAATATTTACCTTACAAATATAATGTATATCTTGAAATTTCTGGGAATAGCCTCTGAAGAGACTTATTCTCGATGAATTTTACAGAATTTTGCATAACTGCTAAACCGTAAGAGATAGACAAAAACTTACTATACAAAAAATGTATAGCACATTAAAACACACAATTTATGTTATATAAATTTTTTTCATTGAGTTGATCGTTTTTTAGATATTCCTTGTTTTTGGTTTCAGCTCTAAAAAAACATACTTTTCTCCTACAGGTATTTGTCAACTCCTGTCAATACAAACAAAGGAACTTCAGTCACATAGCAACCAGCTTTTGACTATCACTTTAACCTATGGTACTCCCTTATTTCGCTTCTAGTTACAAGGAAGCAAGTAATAAGACTATTTTTGCTATTTTTTTCTCAATTAGCATGAAGTAAATAGAAGCATAAGCTTGTTAACAATAATTACTGCAGAGATGTAGAGAAAGTCATATGAATGGAACACATCAGATTTTTTTTTCAATCACTTCTCGTATTATGCACTTCCACTCATGAACCACCACTGAAGAAATGACAACTGCACTAGCATTATCACTGCTACAGTACATACACCCACTGATAGGTACTGGCTTCTCTCTGCCCTGTCCGTGTTGCCTGCCGTAATGTCTTTCTGCTTCATTTTGATGGCCACTGTTATAGATACTTCCAATGATTTCCAGTATTAATAATAAGAAATACAGATATGCCATAGGTGCACAATGTGTTAACTGTAGTGCACCATTGAACAAGTGCCTATGCTGCAGCTAGGAGAAAGAGAGAAGCAGTAACGTATGCACCATGCTGTCACTGTTTCAAGTCTAGGCCAAGGTTACATTCATAATCATAACATGTGATTTGCCCAAGGCTGATTTGTGCTGTTACTACTATCTTCACTATAACTTTGCTCTACATCTCTTTACAATCATTTGTAGTCATCATGTCACATTAGTTGCTGTCATGCAATAGGAACAGAATAAATCAAATATATAATGTAACAGAGTTAATGCATCTGAAATGCATATAATTTTTTACCAACAAATGCGTGGGAGGATGCTTCGTTTTAAACTTGCCTCCCAGGATTAAGAAAGCTTGTGCAGCTATCTGACAGAGTGTTTACATTGCTTTTACTGTCTGACCATGCACTGCACAGTTCTGATATAATGTGATGGAAATGGAGTGCAGAAAGGTACATGTCAGTAGGGCAAGCTTATAAGAAACAAGAAATAGTAGGCATGTCAGTTGAACATTAATGGTTGATATACTCTTCAGATGGTGTAAATCATTATAGAACTCTGATATCCTCATTGTTTCTGTTCAAATGCAAGTATTTTAAAGGCTATGTTTGTTCACTCTCACTCAGTAGAGCCATTACATTTACCATTTATTTGCTCTGTTGTCAAAACCAAGTGCAGTCTACAGTTGAAAGAATGTTAGCAATAAGAATGCAATATCAACCTTTTCCTACTCTTCACTTAAAAGCACACCACAGTCAGGACTAGAGTAAGCCAGAATTGCATGAGGGTACTCATTTGTTTAGCAGTAAATAAACCCTCAATTTGAACAGATAAACTTGTCTGGATTTCATTCTGCTATGGTTGGCAACATGGCATGCAATAGTGAGTACACTGTTAATGTGAGCTTATCTGCTCTACACCTTGGAGTTGCATTCTTTTGATCACTGAATTCCACTGATCAACAAAATTTTCAGTATCTCCATTTTTATGACAGAGACCTCCATCTCCATTATCAAATAAAATTAGTCTTTGTAGTCTGAATTAAAGTTTCTCTCCTTGCTGCTCTGCTTTTCCCCAAGGATATGTATGTATTTATTTCTCTGCAAGTGGGTGTCACCCGGTGGCAGAGTTACATATGTATACAAGATATATAAACAATAAATCACAGCTGCCAGTTTATGGCTTTGTAAGCTAGATATAATAGTTATTTACAACAAATATGAAAACATTAATTTTTCTCTCAATTCAGATTAATTAATTTCATAATTATAATCACCAACCAATTTAACATTTGTATTTACAACAATATAAAATCACAAGCATTTCATTTAAGGAATATTTACAAAAATTATCCAACATTAATATCAAGATTTTTCCTAAATTTCTTCAGAGACGGAGGACAACCCCGAAAGGCAAGTTGCATTATTGTATGTTTATTTGAGCCAAGAAGAAAGTGTAAAAGGCTGCTTGTCACTGACAACTCGTAAAAAAAATAAATACATATACTTGCATTGATAATTGCTGTTTGGCTTTTATTTATTTGTATTTTATTTAAATGCTTGTGAAATTTCTTGGTTTTCTAATCCCTCAATACATAACTTTTTTCCATGCAGATATTTCCTTTCTGCTTTTAACTTGCAAATTAAAGAAAATACTCCTTTTTATTAGTGCCGCCTTCCTATTTCAAATAACAATCTAGAGTATAATTAGTGGTTCCATCTTTGGTGTGGCCCAAAAATAAGCTTTTTCTTCTGACAGCAATGCGGTACAGTGAGACTGATGGAAATACTCTTTATATATGTTTTATCAGAAGATTAAGTTTATATTGAAAATACTTGTTTTACTGTAACATTAAACATTTGCTGAGTTGATATGCTTCACATAAACCATGGTCTTAAGAATATACTGCGATGTAAATTGAGTAAGTGTAAGCGTAAACATATTCGCTCAGTGAATTGTAATGTGATGATAACAGTAATTGTTAAGAACAGCAACACAATTATTTTTGGAATTTTTTTTTTAAAAAAGGAAATTTAAAGTCTGGTTTACCTTTTTTGGAAAAAATCTAATCTAGACTAGCCTAACCTAAGATTTCAGCAATTGTGAGAATAAAAGGATTTTAATGCTAAATATAAAAAACTGAAAGCTTTTCTTTATAAGGAACCTCTAGATAAGTTTATTTAAACCTAACCTAACCAAAGCTTACCTGAGCAAGTAAGAATAGCTGCAATACAGAAAATCTGCTTTAAAGTCAACTGTCCACTCAAAGAAAGTATCAGTCCTATCAGACTTATGGAATGCATGTTTCACTTGCTTCTTCTTTGCATACTTCAACTTATATGAACAACAGCAAAACTAGACCTGCCAGACATCCTGTAATATACAGGATTTCCCATATTTGAGAAGGAAGAATTGTATTCCATATTGCAATTATATGGGACATAAAAAATTCTGTATTTTATCTTGAAATGCGTGTGTGTTCAATTTGATACATTGAAATTGGTAACTACAGTTATGTCGTAGTGCTATATAATGTTGCACAGTAGCTGCTTGTGTACATGGCCACATCATAGTACACACAGGGTCACATGATCAACTCATATTACCAGAAGACTGCAAAGAGGGAAGAAGTATACAGGACTTGTAGTGGTTGTATTTTTTGTTATTTGCTGTTTATTGATAAAATATGAATGGATCCTCCCCTAAGAAAAGGCCATGATGTGTTTATTTTTAAAAATGGGGAAAGTGAAAAGTAGTCATGGTTATCATTAGTTTCAAAACACATAAGTTTTCTGTGAAAGAGTTTTGAAGCAAAACTCTACAATCCATCAGGAAAGTATTGGAGTCTTTTAAGTAAAAAATAACAACTCTGTGAGGAAGAATAATAATGAAGAACTGTGAGTTACTGTGACTGAAATTACAGTATGTTTAGTAATATTAAATAGATCTCAATTAAAATAGTTCCAATTTTAATCTGTAACTCATTTGACATGTGTTTGGCTATGATTCCAGTGGCATAAGTAAACTGCATGTGGCAGAACTGAAGTGAAAGCTTTAGTAGAACATTTGTTGGGGTCGAAAAGTGTAAGGGATTTTATTTGACATATACTATCTTTATGGATAGTTTAAGGTCATTGAATAGTTTGAAATATGACAAGAAATTGTTATTTTAAGTGATAATATTTATTTGGATGTCCCCATCATCAGTATGTTAATGTCATATTTACTGAATGTTTCTGCAATTGTATTTCAGTTTTGAACAAAAAATTGAACACTTAAGGAGTAGCTCTTGTTTGAATTTAGAAACGTTTGAAATTAAAATCACACTGCATCATAGTGTAGTTTGTTGGAAATGAAATGAAATGGCCTGTTATTTATGGATGCTCTTTAACTGCTTTGGTTCTCAGCATCCCATTCTATATTGGGCGTGAAAGATCGCTTAATTTTTGCTCAGAGGCCCCTCTTATAAGGTTTGAGGTTCTTTTACGTGCCGTAAATCTACGACACGGTACCCACAGCTTTACTTCCCTTCCGAAGGAAGCCATGCTAAGGATTTTTACGCCCGAAAAAATCCATCGTCCTCCACCGGGTTTGAACCTGCGACCTTGGGTATATGAAGTTAGCATGGTAACCATTACACCACAGTTTTTTGGATTTTAAGAACTTATTAAGATAATGAAAGTTATTTACCAATGCAATGAAAAGTTGCAGGTAAGAGATATGATAGCCCCTCAAAACATACAAATTAAAATAAAGCATTTAATGACACTTTCAATTGCCAGGATCATATCAGCGCCACCAGTGTGTCTAAATTTTGTCCAGTAGGAGTTCTTATATATGACAGTAAATCTACTGACATGGGTTGTTGCTCAAAATATATAGATTATTACATTCTATATTGTAGAAATAAGTTTTAAATATTCTGGAAATAAATAAAATAGTGTAAAAGTATTGTTTTAATCTATATACTTCAGGGTAAATTCATCATGGTTCTTCATTTGAAATTTTAACATAAAATACAAATAATGTTTTATTGATGTAAATGTGAGTATCTTTTTTGCAAAATTACAGCTATTCACAGTTCTGGCTCTGGCCCTCAAAAACTGCGGTGGGAGTGAGTGTCTCTTATTGTCATTGTAAAAATCTGGCAAGTCTAAGCAAAACTCAAATGTCTCTCTATTTAAACATAATGTATGACAAGATATCAGACACATCATTAATTCTTTCAGTAAGCCATGTTCACCATAAAACGAAAAATATCATGGTCCTCCAGTTCCATGCATTGGAACATCCTCTTACAACCTTACAGTCATTGATTATATTCTAGACTAAAGAGGAATAAAGCATTGACCAATGCACATTCCTGAACAAAAGGATTGTAAACAACCAACACATTCAACTATGACGACATAACAGCCAATCACTGTCAACCTCCCATCCCCAGAATACATATAGCCACAACATTGTACCAACTCCCAACAAACTAAAAATGATGAATAATTTAAACTCAAAATATTGGAAAACACAAGCTCACAGAAACAACTAATTACTGGGAAAACCTCAAGCTAATATGTACATAATACTTTTCTTTTTAATTTGTATTTATATCATGTTTGTTAAAAAATGGTTATGTTACATTCTTTTGTTTTTCTTCCCTAAAAACTAAACTATGTAGACTGTTGGTATCTACCAGCAGTAGCCATAAGCATGTTACACTATACAGAAAACTATTTTTTTTTACTGATAGAAATGCTTTCAGAAAATAAATAAAAACATTATTATTATTATTATTATTATTATTTATGTTTCATGACTAAGTTTAGCTTTTCTCAAATTTAAAGCAGTGAATTTAATCGCTCATACAAGCAGTAATTATATCCCCATCTATAGGGCGCTATCCAAAATATTTATTCTTATTTTAATCTCTCTAATAAATTATTCCATGATATAATAATTAATTGATCTGCACACCTAACCGAATACATATAATTTAACAGGTGATTACCAGCTAGAATTACTCCTTTCATAATATAGGTTAAATAAATTATGTTCCAACAATCATGCTTATAGTTGTAATAATATTTCTTTAATTAATCAAGCAATCAGTGGCTTTCCTACATTACACATGGATCTTGAGATGCTGACATACCAAAAGTAATATGCTTAAGTCTTGTTACCCGTGCTTGTTTTTTTTAGGATTTTTGTCAGGTTACAATGACCAAACTTTTATGTACACAAATGGATCTAATTGCACCAATGATGTTGGATGTGCCTATGTTTATGAAAGAATCTCATTATTCAATTTTCATATAGCACTCTATTTGTCCAGAGATGTATACTGCTCCCTTTTGTAAATGTGCACCTTTCAAAATTGGGTGATTGCCTCATAGTGATCAATTGTGCACTTCAGAGCCTTCATGAACTGTGCAACTATCATTCCATTGTCCAGCACATCAAGAATGCCCTCCCATGTTTTATGTTCTTCCAATATTAATGTGGAGTATGCTTGGATTTCTGATCATGTTGGCTTGTTGGGGAATGAGCTGGTTGATTTAGCAGCAAAGACAGCAGACAGAGAACCCAGTATTGCAATACCTTAAGTGTAACCTTGGAAGACTTTAGATTTGTTGTGTGGAGTGCAGGCAATTGTGTTGGTGTGAAGAATGGTCAAGAAACAGCCTTAGAGTAATGAACTGCATTTCAATAAATTGGGTAACCTCTTCTTGTGCATCTCTGTGATTTTGGCTCAGTTGTATATTCGCCACAGCAATTTTATACGCTGTTTACTTTTTAAGGGGGAACCTATTCCTCTGTATCTGTTATGTAACAAAAGTCTGTTAGTCTGTTATGTGTGTATTCTAGAATGAATTCATCTAGCATATCGGGACTCCCTGCAATTTGTTTAGTCTTACAGAGGTCCTTGCTGATAGCCAAGTGATCAAAAAAAAAATTTAAGTTTTTATAGAAGGCAAACTTTAAAAATAAAGATACAGTCTTATAGGTATCAATTTCTGTGTCTTTCGGCCTACTTTTGAAACTTCAACCTTATCTCTAGTTTTTGCCATTGTTGGTTTTATGTACACTCATTTTTATATTTGATTTTTGCTATGTTTTTTTGTATATTCATCTTTAATCCTGGCCTTTGCAATGAACTGTTTTATAATGGAGCTAATAACCTTGTTGGGCACCCTTAAATAGCATCATCATCAGAAGTTTTCCTGATAATGTAATACTTGTGTAATAGCTTGTAGGGGAATTAACTTCATAATCCTCTTATCATGAAAAATTACATGTTAAGAAGCAGTTGCCTGTTGTCAACTTAAATGCTTTGTGGTCTAGAAATTAATATTAATGTAGCATACTTTATACCAGGTGCTCATGCTATAAGCATCCTTCAGCATATATTACTAATCACATGATCTTTTTAAAATATATCAGTTTCTTACTAGATCCTATTCTCAAGTTCTTCAAGAATTCAGGACCCGGCAATATTGCTTCCATGCAGACAACATTTTGTTATTACCAGACAAAAAAATTGATGCTCAGATTTCCTTTGGGGTATTAATAAAGTAAATACATGAAACTTAGAATCCCAAGTAGCATTAAATATATCTATTTTAACCAAAGTATCACTAATTTTAACCCTAATTCACTTTAATATGCTCAGTAATAATATTTGTTTGAAAGAATAATTTTATTGTTCACTGAACTCAGCAAATATGATGAAATAAGCTATACATATGCTGGGACTGGTGCACTTGCTGAATCAGACATATTTGTATTCATTTATCAATTATCATCCTGTAATTTGCTTTATTTTCCATCCATACTGCTTTAATTCACTCCTTTGCAGTTCTTTGATTTTCAAATAATTTGTGTTTTTATCTTTCTACCAATGATGGTGCAATCAAATTGTTTTGCATTGCATAAGCGCTAGTGTTGCAAAACATTAGTTGTGATGAATCAGTGCAGTTGACTGTGGATTGTGTAAATGTAAACAGTGGAGAAGGAAGTGGAATTATTCTGCATGCCAGTGCATGTTAATACATTTACCTAAGAGTTTGTCACACTGTTTTCTTTTATGTATACATGGGTACCAATGATGGGATTAATGCTTCTAGAACTTTCATTTGAATTTACTACTACTACTACTACTGCTGCTGCTGATACTAAATTACTTCTAATAAAACATTGATGCTCTGTACAACTACGTATCTGCCATAATACTTGTTAAACGCTATTCATAAATAATAATATTCATTTATAAACATTTTGCATCATAGGTGAGAAGTTCTAACATGCACATAAATGCATAAATATATCTTTCACTTGCTCTGGCCCATATGCATACTAACAAACTTGCTCATTTAATATTATTTATAAAAATCAGATGTATTCATTCACATGACTTTCTCTACATGTTTTACAAACAATTTTTTTACAAAAGATTATTCTTCTTTCTACTCCTTGCTAATGAGAAAAGCATTAGCAGAATTGTCTTATTACTTAGCTCCTTATAAGTAGAAGGGAACTAAGGTATGCAGAAGCAATAGTTAATTGTTTTAAAAGTTGTCACTATGTAATTGTCTTTGAAATTTTCTTCCTTGCATTATTGGAGTAAAACAAAAGAAACATGAATACTATCTGTTTGAGAAAAGTATAATTATTTTAATTGAAACTAAAATCAAAGAATACAACAAAAATGCAAAGGACATATATTTTGTCTTTTGACAAGATATACATAGCCCGCCTGGGTAGTAAGGTGGTAGCGTGTCTGCCTCACATTCAACAGGCTATGCATTTAAATCTTGCTTAGGGTGAGTTACCCAGATAAGGTTTTTTTCAGAGTTTTACCTTATCCTGAGAAGACGAGTGTTGAGTAACTTTAAGCTACATGTACCCCGAGATCATTTGAGCATCATTTCACCAATACATGTTGTATGTAGTAAGTTTTTGTCTATCACTTACAGTTCACCAGTAATACAAAAGTAATTTAGAATGAAGAAGACTTCCGAGGCTATTCCCAGGAAATTTAAGATATACATTTTACTGGTCATGTAAATATCTTTAATGTAGAGTATTTTAATCAAAATTGTTAGAGCCATTTTTGAGAAATTCAAAATTTTCGAAAAATTTTCCATATTTGGGGTAGGAAAGATTTTCTTAAAAATCTTTGTGTCACATCCTTTGGAGATACCAAATTTGATATTTAACAGTTTTCGTTTTTGAGTTATGCTGTCCAAATGCATCACACTGATCTTTTTCTAAAAATGTTCTTTTTGGATTCAGGGAGTCTCAAAACATACATTTCTGGTGAAATCTTGGTATAACATTTTTTTCTTAGCTTCTCTACCTATTATGTATGTTGTACATAAGTGCTAGAGATCTTTTTCTAAAAATGTTCTTTTTGGGTTCAGGGAGTCTCAAAACATACATTTCTGGTGAAATCTTGGTATAACATTTTTTTCTTAGTTTCTCTACCTATTATGTATGTTGTACATAAGTGCTAGAGAAAGTAAAAATATGATGTGGTACATCATGTGGCTTTCTCTACTCATTTTCTATAAACTTCTCACAAAAGCTAATTCTTCCATCTATTGTTGAATATTTCCAAAATTTTTGTATTGTACATTTTTACAATAAATTTTTTTTATTATATGTTGATAGAGTGATAACTATTGGATCAGATGAATTTGATGAAATTTTACTACCTTTCTGGACTAGAAAGACAGCTGTTTCATTACCCAGTATTCTGCAATGTGCTGGTATCCATTGAAGTATTAATCTTTTATTTAAATTCATTAGTTGTTTCATCTGCAAAATATGTTTAGGCAATTAGTGAAGCAACTCAAGCATATGTTTGTCCAAATTGCAATTTAGTAATATTCATCAGATTAGTTTGTGCCAGCTGAGTCATATGAATGCAACACATCAGAATTATCATGTAGTAAGTTTTTTTATTTTCCCTATACATTACTGTGTATAGAGAAGGTGTTGTATTTCACCCAAAAATTAGATACCGAGATTTCATCGAAAATATACGTTTTGAGGACCCTTGAATCAAGCAAAGTATTTTTAGAAAAAGGTCAGTTTGCGTGGATAGCTAGCTCTAAAACGAAAAGGTTGTTAGTCCTTAGTACTATGCATTCTACTGTTATTATCAACACTGAAAAGAAAACTCCAGAAACTATAAGTTTTTACAGCTCAACCACATTTGGTTTTGATGTTGATCAGATGTCTAGGTTCTACACAGTAAATCTGGTTCTCAAAGATGGCCAGTATGTGTATAGTACAATATACTTGATTTTGTGGTAATAAATGCATGGATCTTATATAAGTTGATAACAGGAAGGAGGATCAGTCGCAGAGATTTCATCTTGGAACTGATCTGGAACTTCATACTTCATATATGAACGCAAAGAAATGTGCACTGCCAAATCCACAGAATCCTTTGATGATAAATGAGGAAAAGAACCCAAGAATTACAGAAATGAGAGTGAAGTGTGAAGCTGCAGGAAACAAAATTGGATGTGTGTACAGAATGCAACAAACCTATATATGGAAATGCACAATAACTACTATGTGGTGTTCAAAATGTGTTAACACTCTCCCTAAATGAATTTAAGCATAATATTCAGTCTGTGTACAAAAAATGTTTCCTTAATGTTTTTACTATGCAAAATGGGTATTAGTCTTCACAATTTCATAGCTTTCTCTAATAACCCCAATTTTTTCCAAAGCACTGTATACGAATAGCAGAGGTTGTTAAATAATAAAAATGTAACAGAATGAAATATATATTTTTATTTCTAGACCTGCTACTTAGCATACAACTGTACATGCAAAAAATGGGGTGGGGGTCAAAATGCACCCCTCAGTCCTTATGGGTAGACAGATCAGGTCAGTCATCCTAGTGTTAAGAATCAGATGAGTTTTCCATTTTTCATATCTGATTTTGTTTATACATCACTTGATTAGAATAACACACTTATTCTTACTATTTTCACTAACATATCTTCACTTCCAGTGCTGTGTTTTTAATTGAATATTAATATTACTTGAATTGAAGCTTGAGATTCAAACTGGAATACATCACTGAGATTCGTTTCTTGTCAAAATTTATCCTGGATGCTGACCAACAATGCTACAAAAAAAAAACAAAAAAAAAACTGAAAACTGCAACTACAATCATCGTTGATGGCATAAACACTGGAGCTCTGACCCCAAATGACAAACCAGCTAATCAAATTGAGAATTGTTTATTGTTTAGCTTTCTTGGTATTGGCAATACAATTGTAATATTCCCTGGCAGGGAAGGAATTCTTCTTTAACCAGCTGGAAAAATTATTTAATGAGAGGGAGAAATCCCCCCCTCCATTAATTTTAATCCTGGTAGCAAAGTACACTGTACAGAACTTTATTGAAACTGTTAGCAACTGGTATAATTCCAGTAGAAGGGAAAATGTTTCTGAGTTAAATTTCATTCCAGTACTTGTTGCTTACACTGATTTTTCTCTCAGTATGCATCTTCTATCTAAATATATAAATGAACATTTAATGGAAAAAGAAAATGAATATAAAGATATCTATGCTTAAGAAGTACTTCATATATATATATAAATAAACTAAAACAACTATTAATGCTATATACTGTAGAACAAGCCATCTTGTGAAAGCATATGCCTGTAAATGTACCTGTAGAAATCAAACAACATATTTTAAAGTGCATATCAACTTTTTAGGTGTACAAGCATATGTTCCTTCTACAAGAGTATCGGTCTTGGTGTTTTAATTGGTTAGGCTCAGCCTTCTGATCTGAAGGTATAGGTTCAAACCTGGCCCAAACTGATTATTTTTACTTGTGCTTAAAAGTAAAAGCCTCATGTTGTAGATTTACTTACTGGAATGTTAAAATGCAGGACAAAATTCTGGGGGTCCTTATATGATCCTGGCAATTGACAGCATCTATAAGCAATAAAATATTAAAATAAAAATTATTAACAAATATTATGTACAGTTTTGATCATGTGTCTGGCTTCCCACCTCTAGTGAGACTAGTGTGTCTGTCACACTTTCAATAGGTTCCGGTTTGAATCAGTAAGGGTGAGTTACCCAGATAAGGTTTTTCTCCTTATCCTGATAAGATGAATGTTGAGTAACTAAGCTCTTTGGAACCTCACTCATTTGAGCATCATTTCACTCATCATTCAATATGACCAACTAGGTTAAAGGATGTTAAAAAAAAAAAAAGTGCGATTTCTGTACAGGAGAGATTCACCTTGTCACTTGTTCCATGGGTAAAATAAACATATATGTTGATTTAACATATATTAGAAAAGTGAAAACTAGTGAACAGGTTTAATTTCTGTTCATTGTACAGGAATTGTTGAACTCTTAGATGTAGTAATCCCACCATCACAAGCACTATTTGGTTTAATTAGGAACCCAGTATTTTGTTTCAGGGTGTGAATAATTTCATTAAGGATCAACAGAGTTGTTCAGGCTTTATTCCAAGAAATTCTTTTCAATTTTCTTTATTCAATTTCTTTGTATAATTATGTAATAATTTACTTTCTGTTTGTTTCTAGCTACGACAGTCCCAGGCATATTGCACAGATACAGAGTGCTTAGAAGAATGTGAGTATTGCTGATTATGTGTTATCTACAGTGGTTTCCTTTTTCCTTATAAGACAAGGGCTAGTTCTTTCAAACTTTGTTTTGAACTAAATGAAAACTTCCTTCATTATTTTGTTGTATTCTTTAGGAAGATGAATTATGCTTTGATTAAAATGATTTATGTTGCGTAAGTGGCATTAGAGATTGAATATATGAAAATGGATTCATTTAATCTCTTATGATCCTATCATTGTTTGACTGGAATATATCATAAAATATTGCCTTAAATATCAGTCTTCAATGTTTTCATTGATATAGACAACTGTTTTCACTGGATAAAAGGGTTTTTAAGCAATTTGACTTATAGAACATTAATATTATTTTAAAAAAAAGTGATGATTTTTAACTGCACAAAACAGAATGGATTCCAAATAAATTTAGAATCTTATTGGTATTAACATGTATCTCTTATACAAATAGGTAACAAGTAAATCACTACTGAACGCTTATACATTATTGTACAAGCACATTTGGGAATTCAGCAAGCATCGTCAATGCTTTTTCAGTTCTGTTTCTTGCAAATAAATAACTCAAGCTTAGCTATATTTGTTAAATATATCAATTTGCATATATACATATGGAAATTATAGCAGTGTAAGTCCCACCTGTTAGTGATTACTCTGCCATAGTTCCCTTCTGTTGTCAACTCTAAAATTTTATATTAGTATCTGAGACATAGCTTTCATTATTTGCTTTATTAATCCTCTATAATTCTGAGAATTGGCCCATGTGCTTCTCAACAACCTTTTTATTTCGGAGCATATTGGCTTCCTAAGAATTGAGTCTTAGGCTTAATAGAGTTCTTGCCTCCTGAGTTTCCTCAAACCTAATTACTTTAATTTCTCTCACTTTCTACCTTATTGCTTTACCAATACAAATTACCCCCACATAGTAACAGAATTCAAACTTTGAATATTTAACCTTAAAATTATAATTTTTAACTCTGGTAAAAGAGAAAAAGAGAAAGTATTTATCACGATTATTTCTGTATTTCCCAATTCTTTCCCAATAAAATAATTATCTCTTTAATATGACCATGATATCTGTGTTAGAAAGATAAGAAAATTGAGACATAAATTGATAAAATAGTTAAATATAGAATATAAAGAGTAAGGTGCTTCAATATACAGATAATCCTGGAGTTGTATGTAATGAAGCCTTGTATAGATGAATGTTACACTTAACAGATTATAAATTTATGTTAAGTACTAAACGTGTTTGTTATTTTGTTTGTATATTAGTGAAATTGTATTAAGGATGAGAATAAATATTCAATAATGTAGATAAGAAGTGGAGAAATTATAAATATTTCACCCTAAAAATGTCAGAAAAAGTTGTGTGTGAGGGGGGGGAGAGAGAGAGGTGGGCATATTTTGGAAACAAATTTAACAAATATCAAAGTACTAGTTTTAAATCAGATTCTCTTTAATGATGCCGAATAAACATTTTCAAGGAAATCCCATGATTAGAAACCATCCTTTATGTGAAAAGGTTGTTTTTCTGTTGCTCTCTCTCCTCTCTCTCTCTCTCTCTCTCTCTCTCTCTCTCTCTCTCTCTCTCTCTCTCTGTAGAGTCTATATTGATTTTCATTAATATATAATTTCAGATACTGACAAATGATTAAAATATACAGCTTGAATTTGTTGTGAATAGCCTGCAAAATCTTTTTCATTCTGACAGAATTGTGTGTATGTCGGAGACTACAAAAGATGCTACAATTATTACATAAAGATATCATTAAAACACAAAGATTATGTGAAATAAAATTTTCTGTGATTTTAACCATTTTGCATCCTTAAAGATAAATTTAATTTATGACTATGATGAATAGTGCATATTGGCAGACCAGCCTAGGCATTTTAATTTTAATAATAATGATAATAATAATAATGTTATTTTTTCATCATCATCATCATCATTATTACAAAGTAGTAGACATCATCATTAATGCATCTAAAATACTAAATCATCCAGATTTGACTCTGAATTCTTTAATACTATAAACTGATTAGTTCTTCTCCATAGCTTAAATCTATTTGGGTTTGCATTTGTTGGTAGCTTGATAAATACTTCCTCTGTCTTATAATAATTGTCTGCTGAAATAGCATTACATAATAACTGACAAAGGGTATATTCAGGATTTACATGCATGCAGAGATGCAAAGTAGGTCAGTGAACACTATTGTGTCAAGTAATCACACGAAGCCCCCTGTGAAGCAAAGCATCTGGATAAAAGACAATGTCCATTCAAAGAAGCAGGATCATTGATCTGCAATATCTACCTGCACCTGCCACTGCAAAAACGACAGAATATTCATTTAATTGCAGCAGTCCTAAGAGTACCCTACATAGGCATGTAAAGTTGGAAGAGTTGAGAGCCTATATAAATGCACTGAAGCCATTATTGACTGATTACAACAAAACAAAACGTCTATAATTTGCCTTATCAATACTGGATCCTACCACCATTGACCATCCTGAAAACAGAAATCCAAAGTTCAGCATGTTGATGCTGACAATTCATGTGGATGAAAATGGTTCTACCTAATGAAGGAGGGTCAGAAAATATACCTGCTGCCAGACGAATCCAACTCATAATGGACATGTAAAGGCAAATCCATTTATTCCAAAGATTGCTTTTCTGGCTACTGTAGCTCGGTCTCAGTGGGATTCTGTTTGCAGTCAGTGGTTTGATGGTAAATTAAGCATTTGGCCATTCATCAGCAAAGAACCTGTCAAGAGGAACAGCAGGAATCATCCTGCTGGTACAATGGTCACCACATCATTAGCTGTCACCAAAGATGTTTACCGGGACATGCTCATCAACGTATTCATCCCAGCAATAGGTGCTGATGGATCACATGCAAAGAGAATTTAAATTTCCATTCAGCAGGACAGTGCATGTCCACATATTGTTCCCAATGATTAACCTGGCTGAATGCTGCAGCAGCCAGTGGAATCACCATGGATCTCATGTGCCAAAGAAGCACCTCCTGACAGCCTGGATATGAATGTTTTAGATTGAGGGTTTTTCCAGACAATCCAGTCTCTCCAACATCAGGCAGCTTAATTTGACATGCCAGTAAACAAATGTGTGTGATGTCATTATTTATTTATCCACCTTTTTCCCAAAAAATCCCTAAATTAATTTTTCGTGGTTTGAGTAGAATGCAAAGAAGATGTGCTAATAATAATAATAATAATAATAATATAATACACTGCGTTTGTCGTTAAAACTCTGCCTACTGAATTTACAGCATCATGGTTGGCAACATCTACTCAAGCCACATCATTGCTGTAAGAACATTCAATAAGTTTTGACTAATGCATCAAGCATTCAGTGCCTTAGGAATAAAAAACATGAATTAGAAATACTACTCAGTAATGAAATGCATGATATTGATGTCTTTTGGGTGCAAAATAGAGTCTAATCACATTGATAATTTCAATTATTTTGGGAGATTGTGTCAATCAGTTCACAAAACTAGAGGTATAGCAATTTATGCAAAGAACCAATTAAAAAGCAATGAAACATATTACCTAAATGTAGAAAAATCATTTGAACATGGACTTAGGTGCCTCAAATTACAAATTTACTTGTATGCATGTACAAATAGTTGCTTAAAAACTTTTTTGAACATTTTGAGATACTGCTCTTGTAAGTAAAACTAGGCAGCTGCTTTATGTGGAGACAATATTAATTTTCTATCCAGCAATTGTAATGTAAATAAGCTTTGATCGTTATTCCTATCATACAACCTAATGGAAACCATAAAAACAGCAACATCCATCACCTCCTCCCAAACATCTTTAGATTAAATAATAATTAGCTGTAATTATCTCTCATTTAGTGTAGATAATATAAACTTAGGAATTTTTTACCACAATGTCATCCTTTTATTCATGCAGATAAATGAAAAGATAGCAACAAAAACTACTACATTGATTAACTATAAGAGATTATTCAGTGAAGAAAACATACATTGTTTCAAACATTTATTCGAGAAGGAAATCTGAACAGATTTAATACCTAAAACCAATACTAATGAAAAACGTCAGCATTCTTAACTAACATTAAACACTATGTATTTGATACACCATTCATTCCCTATTAAAAAGACAAGTCAGCCCAATAAATCTGAATGGTAAAAAAAAAAAAAAAAAAAAAAAAAAAAAAAAAAGCAAAAGCATTGAGGATGATAGTAAAAGATGAAACTGGAAAGAATAAGATATGGGTTAAGAAAAAACTTGCAATAAATAAAAATGGAGAAAATTTTGAGAATCCCAAGAAATAACTGAGATATTCAATGATATTTTAGTAAGATTGCAGAAAACACAAAAATGACTACAAATGTCCCTTCTTTCCCTCAAGTGCTAAATGACAAAAGCATGGTTCTAGTTCCAGTGACATCAGATGAAATAAATTCTGTAATTAAAGGCTTAAAAACAAATATTTGAGCGGAATTGATAATATTCCAGATATGATTGTAAAAAGAATATCATCCTGTGGTAGATATCTCCAATTCGTCACGGTGCATGGGGATATATTACCTTAAATCCTAAAACTTGCTGGCAAAGGTACACCCAATTTTTAAAAAAGGAGAATAAAATTGTATTCAAAATTATCGTCCAAGTCCCTCCTATCTGTATTTACAAAAATACTTGAAAGGATAATAGAAGGATGCAATATACTATCAGTTTAGTTTTTGTAAAGGAAAAAACATTCACTGAGGCAATATTTAGAGTACTGGATGACAAAGAAAAACCTGAAGGTCTATTTCTTGACCTTAGCAAAGCTTTCGACTTGGTAAATCACAAAACACTGAGTTCTAAACTAAACAAATGTGGAGTAAGAGGACTAGCTGAAATTAGTTTATTACATTTTGAGTAACTGGGAGCAATCTGTCAAAATTAATTCAATAAAATCCAGTAGTACTATCATATAACATGGAGTTCCATAAGGTTCAATATTTGGGCCCAATTCTCTGTATGACCTTCCTCTGAGCATGATCCAAGCGAAGAGTGTTTGCAGATGACACAAATATCATAACTGGTGACTCTGTCAAAAATAAATTGCCAATGAGATACCAAAACAAATAGAAAGTTAGCTATTGAGCCATTGAGTAATAAACTCAAGCTCAATATTGAAAAAGCTGCATACATAGAATTTCATCAAGAATGCAAGATATAATGCAGATTTTTTTCAACAATGCACAAATTGCCAAAGTACAGCACATAATATTTTTAGGTAGATTCAAATTAACTTGAGAAATTCTTAATTTGAGTAAGAAACTAAGCAGTCTATGTTATGCCTCTTGAATCCTTTCCAAAAATATTGCCCTTGGATGGCTTAAAGACAATGCATTTTGGATATGTTCATTCATGTTTTCTTATAACATTATAATATGGGAGTCTTCTAAAAGTATGCAGCTGCTCAAATTACAAAAATGGATTATAAAAATAATAAAACAAGTATAATGTTGAGATAGACAATTTTCAAAGAGCCCCTACCATATATATATATATATATATATATATATATATATATATTTATTTGAGTCAACCTCTTATATACGTCTAAACATGGAACTTTTCAAAAGAAACTCAGCCTTGCATATCCTACTACTAGAGCTTGGATGTTTAGGCATTTATTTTGGTAAAAATAGGCAGGCATATAGGCACTAAAAATAGTAAAAAATAGGCAGTGAAATAGGCATCTATTAATCACGGAAACAGACAAAAATAGACAAATACTTAATAAACTGTCTCATATGTACTCACTTTTCTTTGTTACATGCCATAACAAGATGCTTTTTTAAGTTGTCAACTGATACACTGAGCCGCCTGTCAGAGAGGTTTTTCATGATGGAAAAAGTCTTGCACAGATCCAGAGAAAACTTAGATTGTTTACTAGTTGTTGCAATCACAGTTGATATTAAACAGAGCTGCCCATTTAGTAATTCCAGTCTTATGCTTCACTGTTGCAAAATGTTGAAGTATAAAATACCTTTTTTCATGGCTTTATTGTTTTTCACAAACTTTGCACATGAAAAACGAAAAGATCGTTTAAAATCAAACTTGGTATTTAAGTTTGGTATCTTCCAAGGATGCAACACAAAGATTTTCAAGATAATCCCCCCACCCCCAACTACCCTTTACATGGAAAAATTTTGAACATTTTGATTTTCTTAAAAATGGCTCTATTGATTTTGATTGAAAATCACTTATATTTAAGATATTTACTTGCCAAATAAATTGTATATCTTGAATTTTCTGGGAATAGCCCCTGAAGACTACTTTATTCTGTATGATTTTTACTGAATTTTGCATAACTGGTAAACTGTAAGAGATAGACAAAAACTTACTATAAAAGAAATGTAGATCATGTTAAAACACACAATTTATGTCATGTACCTTTTTTTCGTGGAGTTGATTGTTTTTGATATATTCTTTGTTATTGGTTTCAGCTTTGAAAAACATACTTTTCTCATACAGGAATTTGTCAACTCTGGTCTGTACAAATAAAGGAACTTCAGTCACATAGCAACCGGCTTTTGACTATCACTTTAATCTATGGTACTCCCTTATTTTGCTTATACTTACAAGGAAGCAAGTAATAAGACTATTTCTGCTAATTTTTTTCTTGATTAGCATGAAGTAAATAGAAGCTTAAGCTCTCTAGCAATAATTTGTTGCAGAGTTGTAGAGAAAGTCATGTGAATGGAACACATCAGATTTTTTTTGAAGATACTGCCCTTGTGAACTTGTTTGTTTCATGTTTATTTGGGTAATGTGCTTGAAACTTAATGACTACCTTCAAGAAAAAATTATACTTAATGTAAATTAGATTTGCTTATTTTGACCACTGTTTTAAAATATAATGTAATAGGAATGTAATCAGTTTGTTAAAGTGTGTATTATTTCTTTTTACGAAACCATGAATTCATTCTAGTTCTTAAGGTGAATAAATTTTGTTGTATTCTGGGTTCAGTCTAATAAAAGTAATATATAAATATATTTTGTTATTTCTTGTTTCATATCGATGAGCATGTAAACTAGAATTAAAACTGTGATAATAAACATGCTCCATTACTCAATATCATAATATTTATATGTAAAATGTGGTTTACGGGATTCTGTGCTTTTTATACCCCTTATCACTCATGGCCCTTTTTTCTTTCTTTCTTTCTTGCCAAAAGAAGACTTGTTTAGCACCAGTGGAGTTACCCATAATACCAAACCATAGTGTAAATGATTATCAAAATAGCTGTAAT
This sequence comes from Hymenopus coronatus, assembly GCA_030762935.1. Classification (NCBI taxonomy): domain Eukaryota; kingdom Metazoa; phylum Arthropoda; class Insecta; order Mantodea; family Hymenopodidae; genus Hymenopus; species Hymenopus coronatus. The sequence goes on along the minus strand of CM060892.1, from coordinate 126,526,105 downwards.
GTGCTTTAAGTACCAGGTCAACATTGGTATAACGTTTTAACTCATTAAGTATGCAACCTTAGACAGTTTTGCACACACAGCTTTAGTGTAAGTATCCCAATTCAAACTTTTCTCCTAGTAATTACATACTTATTGTTATTACCATAATTTTTTAAACTAAAACAATGTCCTCAGTTTTGATTATGTTAATAGTTATTCATTGAACAACAAGAAAGTTTACTTTTAATATAAGGCTAGAAAAGAGTTGTGTGAAATGTGGATTTTTAGAAGTATTTTGGATAAAATATTTCATAATTATATGTTGCAGTACCTGGCACTCACCCTGGTACCTCCACAGTGTCCAGTAATTTTTTCCTGATGATGATCTGCTGGATGACACTTGCATTTGTGTTATTCTTATTACGACCCAGTACTCTCAGAGATCGGAATGACTCCAAGCCACGGGACCATGGATCTGTAAGTATTATTGGTTTTCTTCACTAACTAAAGGTTTAAACTATTCTCTTGTTATATTTTTCTCTAGATTTTAGCTTTGGCTACAAAAATTGCATTGAAATTAAATGAAATGACGTTTTATTTATGGATACTCTTTTAACCGCTGTAGTTCACAATGTCCCATTCTATACTGGGCATGAAAGACTGCTTAAGTTTGCTCAGAGGTCTCTTTATAAAAATTGTATTATATTCCTACCAGACAATTATCCTACTAAGCAGAGGTAAGATTTTGTGTTCAAAATTATTTATTATATATATCATATTTTTATTATTTTCAAATTTTGCATTAATAATTTTAATTAGTGGTGTTTGTGTTTAATATTTTTCATAAATTCAAATTAATTTAGCAATCACTTTCAAGCAGAATTAATTCCTAACAACGTGACAAATATAAAAATTGACAGGTAACTAAAGCAACATAATTGTTAGAACACTTTATTTCAAATTCAATACATTTTGTCTCAAATCAATATGAATAGAATCAAATATCACATGGACATCATCAAACTGCAATGTATAACAATTTTTTGTTTTTGATAGTTATCTTTCTGTCTGTTACAACTAAGTTATACATAGAGAAAGCATATAGCATTTGATATCACTAGCTAAAGGCCTTGAAGGAATTTTCACTGAAAACTTGGTAAGACTTACCTTTTACTTTCAATGTCAAGAGTGCTCTTACTACATCTAATTTGTAACCATAACCACCGTGGATTAGATATTCAAGAATAACAAGGTTCTTTGTAACAAAGAAGCAAATCAGAATTAATACAACTAGTTTTAAATCCATTTAGTTGGTTAAATGCTGCCAGTATATTATTTAAACCATCTATTGGTACTTGTACTTAGTAACTAGCCTTGAAAGCCCAAACAAATGTTGTACGCTTTTATGTTATTATATCAATTTCTTTTGCAATAAGAGAGTCCAATTTATAATTGCACGGCCACAATTTTTAAATTGTCTACTACTGCAACTCTAACATTGTGTTCCATGCATTCTACAAGTGCACTTTATTCTGTTTCCAAGCATATTTGACTCTCAGCAGATTAATTTGGGATAAAACAAGGCGAGCTAAAGGTTTCTCTTTAGATTGAGATTCTAACATTAGCTCTATTACCAACTTGCAATTTTCAGAAACAAGACTTTTCCTCCCTGGGTACCTTATTTTAGTTAATTGTTAACTTCTTTTTGTTGGAGTTGTAAACATTGTTTTATAATTTCTAGACTCATGACACAAAATTAAATTAAAGTTGTATTTTTGCAACTTGAAATAAGAACACAGTTTTCTATGCAAAATAAAAAATTAAATATTACTCATTTGGCTAAAAAAACACATTCTTGAAAATATTACAAATTGTCAAAAATTACTAAAAAAAAAATAAACATTTACTTCATTCAAAATTATGTAAAATGCATAAAAAACATTTTGTTATCTGGATTAGGTTTTTTTTTTTTTTTGTGGTTTTCCCTTATCCTGTGAAGATGAATGTTGAGTGACTTTAAGCTCCATGGACCCGAGATCATTTGAACATCATTTTGCCTGTTTCATTCATCGTTCGACATGACCGACCATGTTAAATGACGATCTAAAAAAAAAGTTTTGTAATTCAACAATTTCTCATTTATTGTTAAAAACAAAAACTCTTGCATCTTCCTATAACGTATGAATCCATTTTAATGTTATATATTGTGAAAGCTATTCTTTGCCACTCATAGTATAACAGAGTGGCACTGCCACAACCATGTTACAATTTCCTTAACTGTTTTAAAAAGCACTGCTTACCAACTTCAAGGAAGGAGATGGTGTAATTGGCATTGTTTTACATATGTACATTAAGGGCATCTCTTTTAAAAGGTCTTCATTGTGCATGGTAATTAATGCTAAGTAATGCATAATGCTGCTATTTCGTATTGGGTGTTTTCTTTAGATTCTTCCAAGGTATGTGAGCTTGTCTTCGGTGCTTTGCTTTCCAGGCACATACTTGGTAGGTAGAAGTAGTATTGCATTCCACCCAAAACTTCAATATCAAGATTTTACCATAAGTACATTTTGAGAACCTCTGAACCCAAAGAAAACATTTTTACTTTCTAATACAGAAGGTAGAGAAGATACTGCATTACATTCAAAAATGGATTTCAAGGGGAATAAACATTTTGCAGCCCCCTTAATAATAAAAAAGCATTTAAGAGTTGTGTTAGGGAGAGAGGGATATCCCTCACCCCAAATTATTTTCTGAAAAATGATTAATATTTTTGATTAAAGATATTTATATGAAAAATAAAATGTATAACTTGAATTTTCTGAGAATAGCCTATGAAGTCCTCTTCATATGGAAGGAATTGTATAAAATCTGGTAAATGATAAGGATAAACAAAAATATAACTGCATAGAAAATGTAGAGCTCATTAAAGCACCTTTTCAAATAAATTTATTCCAAATAGATTTTTTTGTGATATCATCCATTTCTGTGATATCTGTTATTATTGCTTCGAATCGTTCACTATTTTGTCATTCTTTTAAAGTCACCATTCAGATGTTTCTTAGGATTGCAGGGAAAGGGTCTGACTAGCATAGAGCACCCAGCTCTTAAACATTAGACTTGTCTTTATTCCCTTTTATTTATAGTGAAATGTGTAGTATAGCTATTTGCATAAGGAGATCTTTTTTCTTGAAGGATAGAGGGTGGTGAAACCATGTGAATGTAATGCTTCCAATTCAATAGAAAAAGGTATTTGTGTCTTTGTGTGCAAATAAAAAGTAAATAAAATAAAATTTCGTATTGAAGTTCAGTATCTTGCAAAGATCTGACACAAAGATGTTCAAGAAAATCCTTTCACTCCAAATTACAGTTTACATGGAAAAATGTTTAGAATGTTTTATTTTCTCAAAAATAATGCTATTAACATAATTTATTTCAGAAGTGCCATAGCCATTTTAACTTTCTCTATACATAGTGTATAGAGAAGGTATTACACTTTACCCAAAAATTTGATACCAAGATTTCACCAGAAATATATGTTTTAGGGTCCCCTGTATTAATAATAATAATAATAATAATAAAAAAAAAAAAAAAAGCATTTTCACAAAAAGGTCAGTGTGTGTGTGTGTCTGTGAACACGATAGCTCAAAAACGAAAAGTCGGTAAAATGCCAAAGTTGGTATTTAAGTTTAGTATCTTCCAGAGATGCAACACGAAGATTTTGAGAAAAATCCCCCCACCCCAAACTACCTTTTACATGGACATTTTTTTAAAATGTTGATTTTCTCAAAAATGGCTCCAACGATTTTGATTAAAATTTTGTATATTAAAGATATTTACCTGCCAAATAAAATGTATATCTCGAATTTTTTGGGAATAACCTCTGTAGACTACTTTATTGTGGATGAATTTTACGGAATTTTGCATAGCTGCTAAACCATAAGGGATGGACAAAAACTTACAACACGAAAAATGTAGAGCACCTCAAAAGACATAATTTATCTTGAATACATTTTTTTCGTGGAGTGGATCGTTTTTGAGATAATCCTTGTTTTTTGTTTTAGCTTTAAAAAACTTATACTTTTCTCCTACAGGAATATAACAATTGCTGTCCATACAAACAAGGAACTTAGTCACAAAGCAACCAACTTTTGAATATCACTTTAAGCAATAGTACTCCATTATTTTGCTTCTGCTTACAAGAAACAAGTAATAGGACTATTTCTGCTGATTTTTTCTCAATTAGTATGAAGTAAATAGAAGCACAAGCGTTTTAACAATAATTTGTTGCAGAGATATAGAGAAAGTCATGTGAATGGAACACATCCGATTTTTAAAATTAATATTTATCTGTTTTTTGCAATTTCATTGAATTTCAAAGCTGGCCTATAGTGAGCCACTTTTAAACATGTGAGTATTAATTTATTTCCACTGTCCCTCTTGTGCTTAGATTGAAATGCGTAATTATACAGGTTGTACATAAATGAATTTCGGGGTTTTAACTCTTTATAATATTTATTACATTCAACTTACAGTTATAAATAATATGTCAAATGAAAAAGCAACTCAAACAGTTTTGTTTGTTGGCACAAGTGCGCATGTGCGTGCAATGTTTCTGCCGCAATCCACTAGACAGCGGTAGTAGCAAAGATGGCGACTAGTAAACAGAAAGCGTTTTGTGTTTTGCAGTTTGCAAAGACCGAATCTGTAGTTACTGTGCAACGTGCGTTCTGTAGTAAGTTTGGTTGTGATCCTCCTAGTGATAAAAACATTCGTAGATAGTATAATCAGTTTGAAGATACCGGCTGCCTTTGTAAAGGGAAGAGCACGGGACGACCAGGAGTAAGTGAAGAGACTGTTGAGCGAGTGAGAGAGTCGTTCACTTGTAGCCCAAAGAAACCAGTCTGGAAGGCTAGTCGTGAATTACAAGTTCATGTGTCGACTGTTTGGAAAGTTGTAAGAAAACGCTTACAGCTACGTCCTTACCGTTTACAGTTATTACAGGCTCTAAAGCCGACAGACCACGGATTACTTGCCAAATTCGCAAATGACATGACGATTTTGTGGATCGTGTTGTCTTCAGTGATGAATCGACCTTTCACCTTAGTGAACATGTTAACTTTCATAATGTGCACAACTGGGGCTCAGAAAATCCTCACAAGATGGTACAAATGCAACAAGATTCCCCTAAAGTGAATGTTTTTTGTGTCGTATCCCGGCGAAAAGTTTATGGGACTTTTGTTTTTGGTGAACCTGCTGTAACTGGCACTTCTTACCTTGATACACTAGAGCAATGGCTCTTCCCTTAGTTGGAAGAAAATGAGCCAGAGAACTTCAATTTCTAGCAGGATCGTGCGCCACCTCACTGGCATAACGAAGTACGCAATTGGTTGAGCGTCACTGTACCCGAGTGCTGGATAGGCCGCAAGGGCCCCAATGACGGGCTTGCTATGCATGGCCTCCATGTTCTCCTGACCTAACGCCATGCGATTTTTACCTTTGAGGCTTCATCAAGGATCGTGTGTACGTGCCTCCGCTACCAGCTGACCTCCCTGAATTAAGAAACCGGATTGAAGCAGCTGTTGCTACAATTACTGAATACACACTTATCAATGTTTGGGAAGAACTCGGGTATAGACTTGATGTGTGCCGTGTGACAAAGGGTAGTCACATTGAACATTTATAAGCTTCTTGGTAAAACTGTTTGAGTTGCTTTTTCATTTGACATATCATTCATAACTGTAAGTTGAATGTAATAAATATTATAAAGAGTTAAAACCCCAATATTCACTTATATACACCCTGTATTATTTTTGTAAATGTTATGTTGACTAGGATGAAGTATATGTATATAAACATTTGTAGGAATAGTTTGTTGAAGCTGTCTATATAAAAATAAACTATAGCAGATAGACAAAGTCATATTACATAGATTTTTCAATATGCACTGGATAGAATAGGTCAGGGGTTCAGGGAAGACGAAAGCTCCTTTTGATTACTGTCAGTCTAAACTCTTTTTCAGTTGGATATCATCTGAAATTTCAGATCCTTGCTCTCAAATCTACATAAAAATTCCATATCTTGCATGCTGGTTTTTAAATTCCATATTCTTTAATTCTTGATAATTAATTCTATATGTAAAATCTCAAATCATCTGATATTATCATATTGTAGAACTCTAAAGCTTTTCCTTAAATTTCATTTTAGAGAGCATTACCTAATTTCTGATTGCTGTATTACAAATTCTATATCTATAAGTAATGGCACTCTGATTCCAATATTGGATATCTTGAAATCGGTATTTTAAATCATATTTTAAAATGTCATCCCAGATCCTGATTACATGTCACAGATCTGGCATACTGTATCTTGAATTCAAGTATGTCTAAAAACTCACATACTGCTTTTAAATTTCAATCCTATATCAAGCATCACCAGGTGCAGACTTAGAATTGCATATTCCTAGTCCATGTAAAATATAACGTATTGGAATTTGAATACTATTATTCTGAAACAGATTTGTAAGCACTTGAACTTGATATCCTAAGTATGACATCTCGGATATTGCATTCTGGATTTTGAATCCCATGCCCCACTTTTTACTTTCTGTACTCTTAGTAATTATAAGAGAAAATATTACATTCCACCCAAAAGTTTGATACAGAAATTACACCACAGCTACACATTCAGGACTCCCTGAATCCAAATGGTGTGGTTTTAGAAAAAAGTGTGTGTTGTCTGTCTGAGAACAGAATAACTAAAAAATTAAGTTGTATCCAAAATTTATATGTAGATTTTGAAGAAAATGCCTGATCCCCAAATTAGCCTTTACTGGAAAATGTTTTGTTACATATTTTTTTCATTTAAGATATTTGTACCTTGAAAAATAAAAAGTATATCTGAAATTTTATGCAAATAGCATATGGATCTTTATTCTGAATGACTTTTGTAAAATTGTTAAACTTCAAAGAGATGGCAAAATTTACTGCACAAAATATATAGATTTCATTAAAGTACACAATTTTGTCAAATAAAACTTTTTCTGGCATTAACCATTACTGAGATATTATTTGCTATTGGTAACTTTGCTTACATCTTTTTCAAGCGATAAATTATTGTTTATTTTCATGAGCATGCAAAGAATACCAATTTCAAGCCATCATGTAGCAACTTTCGTTTTAAAAATGTAAGTGTTGCTTTTAGCCTCCTTATGTTTACAATGAAAACTGTATCTCAATTAATAAGAACATACAATATTAAGCTTTTCTAAGAATAATTTGTATAACGGTGAATAGAAAAAGTCATATTACTACAAGTCACATTTTTGGGAATATTTTTTGTCAGGTACTTAGAAACCAAGGAGAGACCCTCTACTTTATGACCTTTCAGCAGTACCAGTACTTTAATACAATCTTTACTTTCTCCACTGTTAACTTGTGGTAGGTATAGGAAGTATTGTATTGTACCCAAAGAAGTTAATGATATTGAAATTTCACCAGAAGTGTCATGTTAAGATCTTCTGTGTGTGTGTGTGTGTGAGAGAGAGAGAGAGAGAGAGAGAGAGAGAGAGAGAGAGAGAGAGAGAGAGAAAGAGAGAGAACTCAGAAAATAAAAATTTGATGTGTTCCTCTACCTTTCTGCAAACTATTCTTACAAAAGCTTATTCTTCTATTTACTTCATGCTAATCGAGATAAAAATTAGCATAAACGGTTTTGTTATTTAGTTTCTTCTAAGTAGAAGGGGAATAAAGGAATATGCTGGGCTAAAACAATAGTGAAATCTTTTAAAAGGTGGTTGCTATGTGATTGAATTTCAGTTCTTTTTTCATGGCCAGAAGTTAAACAAAAGAATCGGGATGACAAATTCCATTTGAAAAAAGTTTAAGTATCCTAAAAATGAAACCTATATCAAGGAATATCTGGGAATATTCTGTGAGAGTGTAAAAAAATGTGTATGGCATAAATTGAATGTTTTAAGAGATCTACATTTTTTGAGTAGTAAGTTTTGTCTATCCCTTATAGTTCACCAGTTATGCAAAAGCTATCCAGAATAAAGAGATCTTCAGACATTATTTAAGATATTCATTTTATTTGTCAGTAAATATCTTTAGTATGCAGTACTTTAAGCATAATTGTTAGTGCCATTTTTAAGAAAATAAAAATTTTCAAATATTTTTCCATGTGAAGGGTAGTTTTGGTGCAGGGATTTCCCTGAAAATATTTGTGGCCCATCCTTAGAAGATATTGAACTAATGTCAAATTTGGTATTTAAGACTTTTTGTTTTTGAGTTATTGTGTTCACTGACACACAGACCATTTTCTAAAAAATGCCTCTTTTATTTATTTATTTATATATATATATATATATATATATATATATATATATATATATATATATATATATATATATATATATATTAAAAATAATATCTTGTATACCATGTACATATTAGAATTTAAGTTACTCAAGTATATTTTTTGACGAGTCACCAGTTTACAATCTTAGGCTCACAATGTAAACATCATATGATTATATATATATATATATATATATATATATATATATATATATAATCTAAGTAAAGAAAGTAACAATTAGATGAATAACAAATTTCAGTAATTGATTTACAGAAGTTATTTGTGATGTATATTTGAATTGGAAGGAGTTCTGAGTTGGAATTACATTCCAATGAAATTCAATATGTTGTTGTGAGTCATGTTTTGATTTGTTTCATGGTTTGATGACCAGAAGTGGTGGGCTACAGCAGATTTGTCTCTCTGTATTTAATTGCTCTGAGATGTTCTTAGTCTTTTTCCAAATTTCTCTTAGTTTTTCCTGTACAGAGTTTGTGTCTTATATTCTATTGTATAAATGCTGGAATTTACAACTTATGGCAAATAACTTCTTTTGCAGCATCAGTTATTTTGGAAATATTTGTAGTTACCCAGGTTGAACTGTCCTACAGTATCCAAAAGCATCTTATACATCTTTATGTTAGGTAACTCAAACTGACAAAATGATATGCAAGCAGTTATTTGTTGTTTTCTCTATCTTATAAGCAACATAATAAATATTTATTGATTATTTTTAATAAAATAATGTATTGTAAAGTAACATGAATATAAGAATCACATTTTATGAGTACTATAAATGATATGAGATTATGTGATGTAATGAGTAGGGAAGTCATTAGAATGATTCATCAAATTTATAAATACTATAAAAAGTAGAAAAAATGTGTTACAGTAGCCTTAAATAGCAGTGCATATATTTCGCTATTTATTGATGCATAATTCATAAAATGACATTGCATTGGTAGACCAATCGCAGCTTGAGTGCCAGAGTTATAATTAATATATGTATAGTACATGAGGCATTAGGGTACTTCATATAACCTGTACTGTCTTTACGTGTAAGACATGCTTACAGATAATATTTGACAGGATAAGATATACAAATGAACTAAAATGACCCTCATTTTATAATAGCATTGTAATCATATCTTACAAATTCAAGGTCTCTTGGTGGTTACCAAGCCTAATACATTCATTATTTGGAGGTTTTTAAATATCCTTTACATTCCAAATTTTCATTTAGTTTGGACAGGTAATGTGGCTAGCATCATGCATCCCCTAGTCAAAAATTTACTTTCTTGATTTCAACTGCTGCATATCAAAAGCTCCTCACTTCTTTTATGGTGCTGAGTGGGCACCAGTCCTATAACCAGGACTTAAAATCTCCACCTCAATGTGACCAAAAACCACACTCTAGCTCACTGTGCCATGGACAATTCCTTGCACATCTGCTGTGATACATATTTCACACAATAAATTTAAACATATTATATTACATATTATTGCAGTGCAGAAAGAGTAAGGTTGATAACATTTTCTGTACATTTCACAAAGCTAAATATTGTAATATTTTTGCACAGCCCCCTAAATTTAGCTTGTTATATAGAACAGTTTCATAGCACAGTAATAATTAGAGCTCAGATTTTTATGTAATTACATATTTTAAATCCTGCATAATATTTCAATGAGAAGTAAAAATGTTGGCGAATTACATAATTTGGGACTCCCTTACAAATTTTTATTTACATTTTCTTTTTACATATTTTGCACATTTCTACATATTTTAACAATGTTACATAAAACATACATATTTTCTGGGTTTCGTTACAATTTTACTATCTTTTAAAAAAACATTGTAGTCACATTATAAACTACTGTTTATACAAGTTTTGCTGAAAGCAACAAAAATCAATCTGTGGAATAGGATGCAAATTAAATTAAGAATGCGATAATAACCGCCTCACCTCATTCTGATTGTTGTCCATTTATATCAAAGCAGGTGCTGCTCGACAATGTTGACCTCCAATGTCGCGTTTCTCATAGTGCTTTGGGCATTTACAAGAACTGCAGAAATTGATTGTTACCATTGTTGCAGTAGTGTATCTTGTAATATAATAGCTGCGAGGAAACAAAGTGAGCCGCTGGACAACCATCAAAATATAGTGAGGTGATAATACTGCAGTTACTTTCTTGCAAGTCTTAGTAAAATGGCACCAATTGCATCCTCGCTATCCTGCAAGTTGAAGTCATGGGTGAAATTAGATAGCGCCTTTACAACCGATGGAAAAATAATAGTCTGTCAAGCATGCAGTAAAGGAATTGGCTGTTCCATGAAATCTCAATTGGAACAACCTATCAAGAGTGCTCTTCATGTATGCAACTAAACACATACAGTCTTCTAGAAAGCAAGTTCTGTTGACACAAATGCAACAGGAACCGTCCAGAAATGATTTTTTTAAAGGCCTGTGCAGTGCAATTGTTGCAGCTAATATTCTGTAGCATAAACTTCAAATTCCTCAATTTTGCTCCTTTTTAGAAAAATATTGCAAGAAGGGGTTGCTCATCTATGGAATGAAATTGGAGACTCCTGTAATTGGTTTGCCGTCGATGAACCTACAGATGACATGGTTCGGCACATAGCAAATTTGGTAGTAGGAAAACTAGATTCTGAAAGTCTAGCAAAACTATTTCTAATCTGTTGCAAGGTGTTACAACAAACAAATTATTCTACAATTGCAAGATTCATAAATGATAGGATGAAGATTCTGTGGTCAGAGGGTGTGTGTGAGGAAAAGGTTTTAATTGTGTATTCAGATGCCGTAGTGTACATATTAAAGCTGCTACTGCTCTTAAAGTTTTCTACCCAAATGTACTTCACTTCACCTGCTTGGCCCATGCATTGCAATGTGTTGCTAAAGAAGTATGAAATAAATTTCCCTGTGTGAATAAGTTAATATCCGCAACAAAAAGGTCTTCGTGAAAGCATTGCACAGAATTCAGTGTTATAAAAATCATCTCCAACATGTCCCTTTGCCTCCTGAGCCAGTACTTATAAGATGGGGTATGTGGTTAGAAGCTGTGAACTTCTATTGTGAACATTTTGAAGGAGTCCACAAACATGTTCTCTTCAGAAGTAGCTGCTTTCATACATGAATCTCAGGACATCTTTAAAGATCTGAAAGTGGCAAGCTCCTTTGCTTACATCAAAAGTAACTTTGGCTGGTTGCCTAGCACTATCAAGCAGTTGGAAACATCAGGTTCCCTTCTTCACGAATCTATGGATTTAATGGAACATGCATCACAGAAGCTTAGTGTAGTTGCAGGAAGGAAGGTGAAAAATTCAAAGCTTGCTAAACAGGAATCCAGGATACTCTACGCTTGTGTCTGTGTCTAAAGTGCTTGATGGTGACTGTCGATTTATCAAAATATGTTTCTGCAAATCAGATTCCTATGCTAAAATATGCTCCTGTTACTTTGTGTGATGTGGAGAGAAGCCTCTCTGCTTATAAGAACATTTTATCCGATAGGAGACAAACAATGACTCCTGAAAATATGGAAAAGTATTTGGTTATTCACTGTACATTGGAAGAAATAAAAGACTCAAAATGAAAATGCCTGAGTGTTCATTGTATGTCAAGAGATAGAAAACTGAAAATGCATCCTCATTATAAAATTTAATTATTTTGAATTATTTGAATTATTTTGAATTGATTGTTTTACTCATTGATAAATTCAGTATTTCAACATTGCTTTACCATCTAAGATTTAAGTAAAATAATTATGTGAAATGAGAAATTTTAATAAATATAATCCAAAACACATAAATTCTGTATAAAACAAAACATTTTCCCTATAATTAATTCTATATAAGTCTTTAAATGTTAACTCATTGTAATTAATTTACATACCTGCAGACCCATCAAATTACAAAATTCTGGGTAATTTGCAGTCTACATTTAGATTTGAGGGGGTAATCTTAGCATTTAGAATATTATATAATTTTACATATTTTGTTGATATTACATATTTCATTACATATTTTGATGTTTTTGTTACATAAATATGTACATATTTCGCACTTTGATATTGCATAAAAATCCGGATTCTAGTAATAATGGTAGTACAGAGGTGAGTACTTTTAATACTTCTGTATAATAAAAGCATTGCACTTGCAAACTTTTTCTGCACAAATAGGTATTTAATTTTTAGTACTCATCATACAAATACTTGTGTTAGAAACAAGGATAAACAACTCAGTTACAAGCATGCATTCAAAGAATTAGTATAATTTATGGAAGTTTTGTGTTTGCTTTCATCGGCAGCATTTCCTAGTAGAAGATGCTCATTTGCATTTGTTTTAATTTCACATTATTTTTTCAACTTCAAATTGTTTAGTGATTTAGTATCTCCTTGAATGATACACATAATTGTTGCAATAGTCCTTTATAATGACAAGAATCAACTGTGATGGAAAAAGCTACTTTCTTAGCATGTATTTTATCTTTAATTTAATTGTACACTAATGATCAAACTTGTTTCCAGGGACCTCGTGGAACACCACCTGCCCCTCCACCAGCAATTAACTAAGTGAACTGCATTTGACGACTCTGCCAGCCTTTCACAGCAGTTGACATTTGCTGGCTTGTTTGCAAACAGGAATTCCACTTTAGCACATGAAAGAATTTACCTGAGAAAATATGGTCAATCTCTTTCTTTGACTTCTTCTTTATTAACCTTTTATTATCACAAAGTCTAAAGGCAGAGTCTATTAATTATTCTATGAGCACATTGTTTATGTTAAAAAGAAGTTTTATTATTTCCGAAGTACTTATCTGTCGGAATATATTACTTTCATAAAAATAAGCTGTCTTATTTATTTTTAAAATGCATGACTATTTTATTCGTTTTGTTTTGTTTTAAATAATATACATATATATATTTTTAACATAGATTCCAGCTTACAAGCAGCATTTACTATTTTTTAAAAAGTTACTATTTTAATGCTCATTCAACTTGTAAAGCTCTGAAAGTTATATGTACAAATTATTATTTATCTAAGGCACATGTATATGAAAACGTTTCAGGTGTTGCTGTACATTAGACTAAAGAGTTCATTTTATGACAAATCTATGTAATATCTGTAGATGGAGATTGTTGCCATATATTGCTATGGAGTATATGAAGAAAGCACTGACATCTTGTTGACACTGTTGTTCACTTTGTGACTTAAAGCCAAAGCAGATCGAGAATCTTGTTGAATGTGTAGCTTGTTAATGATTGTAAAATGTGTTTTGTACATAAGTGGGCCGAAGAAGAATAAATTATGTACAACGTACATATTAAGGTATATAAATAAAAACTGTATACTTAAATACATGTAATTAAAATGTTTTAAAATAATAAAATTTCTGTGCACTATTTATTTTGTTTTCTTTTTAATCAATGAAATTATATATTAACTTTTCATTTTATGATATGGACACCGGCAGTGAAAGCCTTAATGATAATATTACCACCTAATCTTTGTTCCCTCACATCTGTTTGTAAGTTTTCCTTTCTTACCTCCCTTACTTTTGTAATCCATTTTTACCTTGCTTTCCTTAAAATCTCCACATTTTTATTTTCTCCTTTTCCTTTTTAATTGCTATTGTTACTTTCTCTAGCATATATGTCCAAGGTGCATATTAAGTAGAGAAGGTATTGTGTTCCACCTGAAAATTTAATACTGATATTTCACAGAAATGTTTTGAGGACCCTTGAATTAAAACAATCATTTTTAGAAAAAGGTCTGTGTGTGAGCATGAAGTGTGCAGACAACATAATTCAAAACAGAAAAATCTGTTAAATGCCAAACTTGGTACATTTAAGATATTTTCATGACAAACAAACTGTATATATTCTGAACTTTCGGAAACAGCCTCTGAAGACCCGTTAATTCTGAATGACTTTTGTATAACTGATAAACAGTAAGAAACAGACAAAGCACACCCTTCTCTTCCCTGTTCCCTTTTTATTAACCTATAAAACCTTCGCAATTTATTTTTCTTTGAGCTTCTCCATATTGTCTTCCTGTATCTCCCACTCTTGATTGTATTTCTGATTTGTTCAAAAACCATTGATATTTCTTTCTCCTAACCTCATGTATCTCCTATTCCTATCCTTCCACAATTTTTTCCACCCCTGCTCAGTGTTTTTATTTTTATTATGTTTGAATACAAAAAGGATGTTGCTTACATTATTACAAATAAAAAAGCTATACAAGTTTTTCATCTAAATTAAAGTTAAATTGAAGTTTAAATTTGAATGCTCTTTAACTACTGTGGTTCTCAGCATCTCATTCTATACTGAGCATGAAAGGCCATTTAATTTTGCCTCTTTATCACATTTGAGATTTTTTACATGCTGTAAATCTACAACATGGTACCACCAGCATTAGTTTTTTTCCTAAGAAAGTCATGCTAAGGATTTATATGCCCAAAAAAATCCAGCCCATTTGGGTAGATTTAAAGCCGTTAAAAACCAAAGTTTTTTTAACTATGCTTTATGCCCAAAAAAATCTATTACACTTTGGCAGATTTAAACCTGCTGCCTCAGGAACCAGAGTTTTCATCAAAGAAACTTTCTGCATAAGTGAGGAATAAAACAGGTAGGTAGAATGCAAGTGGAATATTGCTAAAAATATTAATTTAGACAAATATAGGTTGAGCTAGCAATACTGAAGAATTACAGGCTATAAATGTTAATAAATTTTAGAAAAGCAAAATGGGGGAAATATTGTCCGCTTTCCTAAAACAAAGCACAAAAACTGCCACACTGTGTAAGTTTCGTAGTAAACAGTGAAACAACAGTACATCTTAATGTACGAGGGCCGTTCAGAAAGTAGCCTCCGGTTGATTGCAAGAAATTCACCAAGTTAAATAAAAATATTTTAATATATACATCTTACAACTACATCTTTGCACTATTTTTCTACATAGTTTCCATAACGATTGAGGCACTTATCGTATCTGTTCACAAGCTTTGAAATTCCTTCTGCATAAAAATCACCCGCTTGTGCCTGGAGCCAGCCTGTGACCGCATCTTTGAGCTCTTCGTCGTCATCAAACCGGTGGGACCCGAGCCATTTCTTCATATGCATGAAGAGGTGATAATCGCTTGGCGCCAGATCTGGGCTGTAAGGTGGATGGTTGACAACGTCCCACTTGAAGGACTCAAGAAGGGCTGTTGTTCTGCGAGCAGAGTGAGGACGGGCGTTATCGTGCAAAAAAACGATACCGGAAGTCAGCATACCACGGCATTTGTTCTGTATAGCCCGCCGTAATTGTTTTAGTGTTTCACAGTACACGTCTTGATTAATGGTCGTCCCACGTTCCATGAATTCAACCAACAACACCCCTTTTGCAACCCAAAACACCGTTGCCATCAATTTTCGGGCAGAAAAATCTTGCTGGGCTTTTATTGGTTTGGTAGGCGAATTTGAATGTGCCCACATCTTTGATTGTTCTTTTGCCTCAGGGTTCACGTACTTAATCCAGGTTTCGTCCCCGGTCACGATTCTGTTTAACAATGGTTCACCTTCGGCCTCATAACGTGACAGAAAGTCTAATGCAGAGGCCATTCTTTGAGTTTTGTGGTGGTCGGTAAGAATTTTGGGCACCCATCGTGCACAGAACTTACGGTAACCCAATCTTGCTGTCACTATCTCGTACAAGAGAGTCTTAGAAATCTGTGGAAAATCAGTAGACAACTCCGACATTGTGAAACGTTGGTTTTCACGAACTTTTGCATCAACTGTCTGAACGAGTTCGTCCGTGACCAATGATGGTCTACCACTCCTCTCTTCATCATGAACGTTTTCTCGTCCACTTTTAAATAAACTAACCCATTCACGGACCACTCCTTCACTCATAACTCTTGGTCCGTACACGGCACAAAGCTCACGATGAATAGCTGCTGCAGAATATCCTTTGGCTGTAAAAAACCTTATAACAGCACGCACTTCACATTTGGCGGGGTTTTCTATTGCAGTACACATTTCAAACGGCCACAAACACTAAACTAGCGCAGGTACGACTTTCACTCGACCACGGCTTGATGCCGACTGACCTGCTGAGTGCGTGAATGCACAGATGGCGTCGCTACTCCCCCCACTACCCGCACTGTGACCGATCGGAGGTTACTTTCTGAACGGCCCTCGTATATGAAACTGTGGAATGCAAGGTGTTTTTGATTAAGAATGACATTGGATCTTTGTTTTCTTGCATTCAATGTAAGAAAATGCTTTCATGTACACTTTCCACACAAAAAGTTCCATCTTCTAAATGAAATATGAAATGCTATACATTTATAAGAATGACTTAGCAGCTCATCCACCAATTTAAATAAAATGAGAAAAAACAATTTCAACTCTTTAACACCTTATAAAGATGTAACTTAACATGCTAAGTAGTGAAGATGTGTATAATTATCATGTTCTCTCTTTTATCTTCCATCAGATTTTTCAGACAATAGTTCTCTTGAAGGTATACTCACAATTATTGTCTGCCCGCCTGTGTAGTGTGGTGGTAGCGTGTCTGCCTCACATTCAACAGGTCGTGAGTTCAAATCTCGCTTAGGGTGAGTTACCTGGGTAAGGTTTTTTCAGGGTTTTCCCTTATCCCGAGAAGATGAATGTCGAGTAACTTTAAGCTCCATGGACCCCGAGATCATTTGAGCATCATTTCACCAATTTCATTCATCATCCGATATGACCAACCTGGTTAAAGGATTTTAAGCTACAAAAAAAAAAAAAAAATTATTGTGATTTTATAGTATGTCCACAATCTCTTGGGCTTTCTTCTTATCTTTGTAATTTTTAAGTCAGAACATCTTAGTGAAATGCTTAGCACAAAAATGAGTCACTTACATAGGTATATTTTATTTGAAACAGCCATATGTTATTTTTGCTCTTAACTTACAACATAAAGCAATGGTGACCCCAGCTATCTCAATCAATTCCAGATTAGTAAACTATAAACATGAAATCAAGTTTTTGGAATTATTTCTTGATAAACACCTAAGCTGAGACAGTCACAATACTTTAGCAAATAAAAAAAGTTCTCTGATTGGTGTCACCTCATTAAATGAGTTAATACTCTGATTTGCATCTTTGGAAGGGTGAAAGTTCGCAGTCTCTGACTGCTATTACCAAAGTAAACCCTTAAAAATACAATGTTATTTCAATGGACATGTTTGCATTTTCCTGTATAAATCTCAGTAGCGTGCATTCAGGGGAAGCAATCAAAGCACTGCTTTTTTAAAACAACTGCAGTAATTACGAGAATTGAACCAGGAATTCTCTGTCCAAACATATATTAATATGGCTGATATACAAAACTCATATTTTTTAATATGTTATGTAATTATAAATACATGGTTTTAAATAATAGTCGCCCTTTTTCTGAACAAGTAGACTAATATGTTACATTCAGAGGTGTATGCTACAAACAAGTTCTGGGCTTGCTCTTTTTTCACTTAGTAAATTATATATGCATTTTTGTTCAGGACTTAATTAACATTTCCTTAATAGAGTAGAGCAGGGCTATTTTGCTCATGGGGCTATTCCGCTCAAAATAACAAATGTTACTGCACATGTATTGAGTGCAGTCAACATCTTGTTCTTATACTTACCATACTGCTGTGAGATAGTGTAGAAGCAACTGCAGAATAATTTAGTGGTTACTGCTCCAGTTTTGCATTGGTAAGAAGAAAAGCATTTAAAAGTGAGCAAACACAGTGTATTTTTAGCACAGATAAATATTTCTTCTCATGAGCATAAGGGACAGAGTATAAAGCAATGCTAGTTTGTAATAACAGAAACTTGTGTGTTTCAGAGGAGAGGTTACTGCATGTTCTGTTAGAAGGCAGCACTGACTTCCTTTCATCTTTCTGCTTAAAAGGTACATAATTTTAAAACAATGTACTTTGGGCTATTTTGCTCAGTAGTTTGGGAGTTGCTGTACTCATTCATTTTTTCTTTATTATTTATTGTAAATGTTCATATTTTTTCACGTTACAAGAAAGGCCTGTATATTTATGTATTTCAAATGGTTCAAACTTATAAAGGCAAAGGTGCAGGTAAAAAGTGGAGAGACGAAAACGTGGATCCTGCTGTCTCGAGTATTTTTCAAGGGAATCTCAGTCTAAGTGGAGTAGCAGGTATTTTCAATATGTCTTTTTCCACACTTAAAGACCTGTAAATGAAATAAAAACAAGAAATACAATAAGAGACGAAACTACATTTCCAGCAATTGGACACCCTACCATTATTGCTGAAAAGAGGAGAAAAATCTAGCTGAAAGGCTTAAATATTTAGCTGGTGATGGATTTGCTGCAAATCACAGCAAATTAGAAAATCTGAAATACGTCAGCGACAAAACATCTACCTCGGATGAAAATTAAGAAGTTGTGGCCAAACACAGGTTGAAAATGAAGAAAGTAAGAATGTGCTTGCTAAAGGGATAAAAATCAATGAACTCGCAAGGATGAAGAGGACATGCTGTGGAAAACCAAGAAGAAAATATTCCTTGTGGGTATTGCAACCTAAGATACTTATCAAGTAAGTCCGTGTTAAAAGGTAATTGAATTAAATGTCAGAAGTGTGGAATATTTGTACCATGCAGTGTGTGTTGGTGCTGGAAGAAAAAAATGTTCACCTATGGCAAGTGTCTGTGATTTTTATCAGAAGAAACATTGAACAAGATAGCTCCTGCAGTAATGTGGAAAAGCCCCGCTGTTTTATAATTTTCTTCTTTATGCGAGTTTGAATTGAATGATTTTCTGTGGACTGTTTCTGTGAAAAAGTGATTTAATTAGTATCAAATACACTCTTTAACAATCGTAGAAGAAGATGAGCTTCTAATATTATAACATTTGTATTTCCTTCATTGCCTAATTTTCGTCTATATTCAAAATGAGCGAAATAGTCCCTCTCTACCCTACATAATTTAAATACATTTTAATGCATATAGATATTAATAATAATGAGAGGACAAAGAAATATAGCAATTATAATTACTCATTACCAGAACTCATTGGCTGTGCTTCACATGGCAAGAGAGAGGACCTGAGGTGTTTGTAGTTCCTTCCTCCTTCATGTCTTGTCTGCTAATATGCCCATTATACAATTTCACTACATTACATTTCATTACATTGTGGACAGAGTCAAGTTTTATTGCGAGGAGCCCATTTTATGCTGTAACAATAATGCAAACAGGAATAAATTCTTTATTATTTATCAATTTAATAGAAATTCTTTATTCACAAATTTATTGTGCATTGCAATTAACCTAGCTAGAAGAATACACTTCTGGTTACATATCTGATTGCATCTTCTGATCTAGCCGAAGCAATATCTTTTCAGCATCACTTGAACAGGAGAGACTTGCACATGCACCTAAGGTTTTGCTTGCTTGAGTGTTATTGCTCTAACTGAATCTAGCTTGGGAGAAGAGTTAACTCTGATAGTGAGAGTAACAATGTATCCAGGCTAAGATCAAGTTGGTTCTTTTCCAATCCTGAAGAGTAATACTATACATTGAACAAAGGAATGGCTACAATTTCACACTTTATAGTTGATAAAACATATGAATCTTTGACTTGTTTTAGGTAATTTTGAATTTGATTAGAAAACCCTTATATTTATTACAGGTTAAAGTCATCCTCTGTGGTCCAGGGGTAACATGCTAGCATCTGGTTCTCAAGGTTGTGGGTTCAAATCTGACTGACGGGATGGATATTTTTAGACATAAAAATGCCTTAGCATGACTTCCTTCAGTAGGGAAGACAAGCCATTGGTCCCATGTCACAGATTTGTGGCATATAAAAGAACCTCAAAGCTTATAATGAGGCCTCCAAGCAAAATCAAGTGATCTTTCATGCCCAATATAGAATGGGATGCTCAGAACCACAGCAATTAAGGAGAATCCATAAATAAAACTCAATTTCAATTTTTGCCTCTTCAAAGACTATCCTAGTTACAATAGTTTTTGGAAAATCTCTTCATGGTCGTCACATAATGCAGCTATGGAGCAGCAAGTTTCCTGGATTTCCTGTTGATAGTATCTTTTGCTTGGTTCTAAATAATATTGTATAACACATTGACAAAGGTAAATTGTTTGTCAAGTATAAACAAATTTGATATCTTCCAGAAGTATCAAAAAGCCATTTAATGGTGCTAAAACATCTTACTCAATTTCTTGAGGATGTTCTAGCTTAGTACTAAACATATCACAAAGTTGGTTCTTTTCCAATCCTGAAGAGTAATACTATACATTGAACAAAGGAATGGCTACAATTTCACACTTTATAGTTGATAAAACATATGAATCTTTGACTTGTTTTAGGTAATTTTGAATTTGATTAGAAAACCCTTATATTTATTACAGGTTTCCAAGTGTTTGTCTAAAATTAGTTCATACCATATTCTGCAATGTACTACAATTTCACATAATTTCCGTGATTAATAAAATTTACTGTTTCATCATGTTCACAGAAAACTTTGTCAGTTGTCAAAAGCCAAACAGAAACTTGTCTTAAAAATCTAAGATAAGTCTATAGCTATAGATACTTTAAGATAAAATAGAATCGAAATTATGTTTGATAACCAGCTTAAAAATGAAATATCTCTACAAAGTCAGAAAGTAAAGCTGAATAGGGTTATCTGTAAAAGGCTGATTAGTGCAGTAAGTTTTCTGACAAAGTTTTCTGTGAACATGATGAAACAGTAAATTTTATTAATCACGGAAATTATGTGAAATTGTAGTACATTGCAGAATATGGTATGAACCAATTTTAGACAAACACTTGGAAACCTGTAATAAATATAAGGGTTTTCTAATCAAATTCAAAATTACCTAAAACAAGTCAAAGATTCATATGTTTTATCAACTATAAAGTGTGAAATTGTAGCCATTCCTTTGTTCAATGTATAGTATTACTCTTCAGGATTGGAAAAGAACCAACTTTGTGATATGTTTAGTACTAAGCTAGAACATCCTCAAGAAATTGAGTAAGATGTTTTAGCACCATTAAATGGCTTTTTGATACTTCTGGAAGATATCAAATTTGTTTATACTTGACAAACAATTTACCTTTGTCAATGTGTTATACAATATTATTTAGAACCAAGCAAAAGATACTATCAACAGGAAATCCAGGAAACTTGCTGCTCCATAGCTGCATTATGTGACGACCATGAAGAGATTTTCCAAAAACTATTGTAACTAGGATAGTCTTTGAAGAGGCAAAAATTGAAATTGAGTTTTATTTATGGATTCTCCTTAATTGCTGTGGTTCTGAGCATCCCATTCTATATTGGGCATGAAAGATCACTTGATTTTGCTTGGAGGCCTCATTATAAGCTTTGAGGTTCTTTTATATGCCACAAATCTGTGACATGGGACCAATGGATTGTCTTCCCTACTGAAGGAAGTCATGCTAAGGCATTTTTATGTCTAAAAATATCCATCGCGTCAGTCAGATTTGAACCCACAACCTTGAGACCCAGATGCTAGCATGTTACCCCTGGACCACAGAGGATGACTTTGAAGGAGAAAAATATCAACTCTGAAACCATCTTATAAAGTATTTGAAAACATTGTATAACCACTTTGATATAAGATTTTAAGTCATGTTAAAATTGATTATTCCATGAAAACTATGAAGAATATTCTAATCAGTTCCCCAAAAACAGCTTTCAAAAGTTTAATGCCATTCTGTTGAAAATGGTCTGACTAGATGTACAGTGCAGAAAAATGTATAAATAAAACCATTAGTAAACCTGCAAAGCTACTGAGCATTAATTCAATACTAAACAAAAGTTTTCACCAATGTTTTATTACTGTATACAATACCTCTTAACATATCTTCAGTAAGGAGGCTATTTTCAATGCAAAGAGATATTGGAGAAAAGTAACAGCTCTTTGAGGAGGTAGTTCACCAAATTTGCTTCCCAGGAGAGAAAGATAAAAATTCAGTTCCAGTGATATTGCAGAGATGAATTAAAGTCCAAAAAGAATTTTTCTTCTATCAAATGAACTTGCAATAAAACTTTAAAAAGTACACATTGATATTAGGTCTACGCGTTTAAATAAGTATTCTTATAAACTTTCAATCTTTGATTTAAAGATTACAAGTTGTAATTAATATCTTTAATTTGTATATTGCCAATTGTAATTTTTATTAAGGCAAGCCTGTTCCTTTACTTACTGTTATTAATTTAAAAACTGTATCTAATATTCATTGCTTCAGCTTACTGAATGGTTATTGCATACCACTGCCATATTGAAAACAGTCTACATTTATATAAGCGGAAAATTCTACAACTACACATGTAGTGTAGCTTACCTAGGATTCTTATAAAGGTTAGACATTTTTGTTGAATGGGAGAAGGGATCCAATGAAGTTAAAAGTTGTCTGTTGAAATACTTAGAAATAGAAAACCTTCAAGCTAAGCAACTCCACATAATAATCAATTATTGTAAGAAACAGGCAAAGAATTAGGCTTTAATTGCTTTGGAAAGATCTCTTAGTGGCTAGTAAGAAAAGTAAAGTGGAACACACTAGACTCCCATGCGACAGATATTTTGGTCACATACTGAGTGAATCAAAATGTTTTTGCCACTGGGCGTGTGGATACATGATTCTGCACTGCTGCTATAAACAAGGTTATGCTTCTGATAGTTTTGCTCTGCTCTGGTGTAGCTCATGGGTGTAGTTCAGTTATTACGAGTGATATATTATTTTGTCCTGTACTTAGTCACAAAGTGTATTATGGCTCAGAATATGTGTTCTACTGCACAGCATGCATTTATTTATGATTTGTATGTGTTAACTTAGTCAGCTCGCCAAGTGAAAGTACGATTTGCAGAAAAATTTCTAGGCATAAAAGTTTCAGGCTGTACAACAAATCCATGAATTTTACAATAAATTTCAGGCCACAGGAAGTATTCGGGCTAAGAAATGTAAAAGATAGCATACACTTCTTACTAAAGAAACATTAGACATTGGTCATTTGGAAAATTCTCCCCAAAATTTGCTTAGGCATGTTTCATAACAGGTAGGCATTTCTTATGGTTCTTCACACAGAACCATAAGAAAACAAAATAACTGTGGCACATGCTTTTCAACCAGGTGATGCTATAATTCAGCACATATTTTGTGAGTGGACTCTCAATAGTGCATTTATTGGCAAAATAGACCCATATGTTTCAGGATGAAGCTTGGTTCCCCTTCAAGGATATGTACACAAAATAATAATTATTATATTATTATTATTATTATTGGAGCTCTAAGAAATCTAATATTGTTCATGAAGTACACCTTCATGATGAAAAAATTGGTGTATGCTGCACCATTAGTGGAGAAAGAATTGTAGGGTCAATTTGTTTTTGAGTCAACAGTTGATGGCCATACATATATGAATACAGTTTTGCCCCCTTTTATTACAGAATTAATAGACAGGGAGCGTGATTTTGCCTTTTTTTTTAACAAGTCTTTCCAACAGCTCATATAACCAATCTTTTGATAAGAACTACTGAAAGTGCGATAGAGTCAGATTGAAAAACTCAGTGCCAGAGCCAGGTTTTGAACCACGGATCTCCTGGTCTCTAGCAGATTGCTCTACCATGGCAACCTGCCGATATATCATTGAATTTCTCAACTGACTCTCTTGTTTCCTGGTAAACCACAAGGTGATCTCAAATTATTTTGAGAAGACAACCCCAATGGTGACTCAATGTTGTACAAATTTTAAGTTTCAGGATTAATAGTATAGCCAATTACTATGGTAAATTAATATTGATTTAATGTTTTTTTTCACACAAGCCATGTGCAGGACAGGAGTTGGATAGGTTGAGTCAGACCAAAATACCTCAATGCCACAGCCAGGATTTGAACCACAGATCTCCCAGTCTCTAATCAGTTGCTCTATCACTGAGCTACCATGGCAACATGCTGGCATACCATTGAATTTCTGAACTGACTTACAGGTTTCCAGGTAACCTCAAGGTGATCTCAAATTATTTTAAGATGACAACCAAAATGGCAATGTACAATGTTGGAAATACTTTAAGTCCCAGGATTCATAGTATAGCCAACTATTGTGGTCAATTAGATATTAATCATAGCACTAAATTTCAAAATTAAGTTATTTCTCTATGCTGTTGTTATCGTTTTAAACAAGAACAGTGGCAATCTGGTTTCATGAGAACTACACAATATTTTTTTCTTTATGTCACTCACCCTTCCAAACTTGGCTTTCCTTTGGTGGTCTTATTTTATCTCCCACTCATAAGTTAAGATAGTGTTAATGCCTTCAAACCTCTAAATATGCTGACAATAATAAAACAATGACAATGGTGTTTGGAAGGCGATGTTTCCATTGTTGCTATATGTTTTGTTTTCAACCAACAAGTGTCAGTTAAGCTCTACACACTCTATACAGATTCAATAGACTATCATCTTTAACTTGAAATCCATGGAACTTCATTGTTTTTTCCCCTCATATGATATTTTCAAATCCTTATAAAAAGTGACTCAGATTTTTTGGTCAGTTTTAACCTTTTAAATGTTATTATAAATTTTCCCCTGTGTCCTTCATATGGATGGTGGATGGTGCTTTAATAAAAATTGTTAGTAACATTTTTGAGAAAATAAAAAGTATGAAAAAATATGTAAAGGAAAGGGGAAGGGATTTATCTGAAAACCTTTATGATGCATTTTTTGGAAGAAGGTAGTTGTCATCCTCATCCTCATCAGCAGCAGCATCCAGGTATTTGGCCTCATGGCCTGTTACGGTCAGTATCTTTGGAAGAACTTAAATACCAAGTCTGGCATTTATCAGACTCTTCATTTTTGAGTTATGCAGCTCAGTGCTCTTTCTCTCTCATCAAAACACACCCATACATGGACTTTTTTTTTTTTTTTTTTTTTAAAATGCTTCTTTTTATGGTTTGGGTAGCCTCAAAACATGTATTTCTGGTGAAATCTCAGTGAGTGGAATATTGTTGTTTCTCTATTTAACTGTAAACGCATAATAGAGAAAGCAAGAAAGTTATTTTCCAAAAAAGAAAATAATTGTATAGACATTATTGCAAGAGCTACATGATATATTTATTCCTTATTAATGCAAGGGCAGGCTAGCATATTGTGACAATGCCGTCCGAGTACGCGACCTCTCTCGCGTTCGCTCTGGTTTGCGGCAGTGGAACTAGAATGTGCTACATCACAGTTGGAGACCTTAAGGAAACAAAAATCCTTGCATAAACAAAACCAGGAAGTGTGCCGCAGCTGTAACCGGAAGCTTTTGGAACGCGACTCTCAGCCCTAATGGTCGGCTTCTAGATGCTTTCAGGAAGATCTGTGACGACATTTTTCTCGCTATAAAAAGGAGGGAGAGTTGCAGTGAGGTACCTTACCCACGTCCTGTTGCACCTGGTAGATTTGCTCGAGAGACACGTTCATGGCTAATTCGGGCACATTGAGAACAATCACATGGAGTTACAACGGCATACGCAAAAAGGTTAAGTATTTAAAAAGAAGTTCCAATACCTTCAAAGTGATCTGAAATACCTGTTCCAGAGCCCTTGTTGCTGCTCTAGAGCCCGAAATACCTTCAAAATGGCGTGAGATACCTTTGAGACGAGATTAAATGCCCTATTTCGCCAACGTTAAATTTGCTAACATCATGACCAGAACTCCAAAACTATTTAAAATTTCATTGCGAAAAGTTTATAGGGTATAGACATACATCTCATAACTTTACTGGGCTAGAATTATACCTTATATTTTTATTAATGCATATACAATTGTTTCCTTGAAATGAGTTTTTTGGAGGGAAATTTAAATTTTCATTTAGCTATCCTCAACAGCTTCTGAGTAAAGGTTAATTCGAGAAAATTCTGCTTGGCATAAAATTTAGAAACAAACTCACGTAAATTTAAAGAAAAAAAATGACAAACCAAAAGTAAAAACAAAACAAAGAGACCACATAGCTTGTATAAGCGATAGCACTGCCTACTGCAGTTAACAAGTAACACTGATGTTGCAACACTGTATAGCTGTCAGGTGGTAGGCTTAGAGTAGGCGATAATCTCAAGCAAAAAACAATCTATTACTTGTAATTACATTAGATGTATTTACGTTCTATTAGTTTGTATACGTGTATAATGTATTCTGTACAAAATAAAGTATATTTATAACAAATGAATAGTACATTAATGCAAATATGTAACACAGTTACTGCACTTTAAGTTAATAACTTAAAGGTTGAAATTTTCTTTTCTTGCTGCTCTGGTCAATTGCGTTGTTTAC
The DNA here is from genome assembly GCA_030762935.1 of Hymenopus coronatus. NCBI lineage: Eukaryota > Metazoa > Arthropoda > Insecta > Mantodea > Hymenopodidae > Hymenopus > Hymenopus coronatus. Next base: position 126,499,423 of record CM060892.1, on the reverse strand, counting down.
ACACTTAGTATAATTATTTAAGACAATGTTTACAAACTTGAAAACTACTTTAGAAGTAATTTCTCTGACTTTCTGACCTCAGATGCACTCATCAATGCCACCATAAACACCGTTGGCCTCTAAGCTCTGCATATCTAGCATAGTAAGAATGTTCCTTTGATTACTTACTGCAAAGAATTTACTTGCTAAATCCGAAGAGTTCATTATATATTAAAACATGGCACCAACATGAAAGAAGATGCCCCACAAATAAATCACTGGGTACTGAAAGTCCTCCTCGTTGTAAATAGTCAAAATATGCATCACTGATTTCTGTTCCCTTTCCCTCTCTTAATAGACCAATACAAAACTCACACCCCAAAAATTTACAGCGAAAATATTCAACATTTTTCAAAATTATTCACTGTATCTTGTTTATCCAGCTCCAGCTTTTTAACTTCATGTCTTCTGATGTCCTCTCTCCTGGAATCCGGATTCCTCCTTTCAGTTGGAACAGTGCTGCTTAAGTATGATGGTAACTTCTGGAACTTACAGGGTACTGCATTTTCTGTTAATTTAGGGCATCGCAACGCAATCATTTTCATGTTTCCAGTTTGCATTAATAATTATGTCACTTTGACGAAAAGGAATAACGTGATTCCTGGCTCAATCGACGCAACGATTTGTTTGGAGAGTTCACTAGCCTTCTTGGGACATTTATAACAGTGCTACTTATTGGTGGTCTATGTTTTCCACTATCACTAATGAGTATACCATTTGTATGCAGTTTTCTTGCTAGCGATAAAATTGTTTCCTTTGTCGGAACATTCCGTATATTAAATTATCTTCGTAATTCCTGTTGTGTTGTTAACAAGGAATTTGTCTTCCAATATGTTTTCACAATGAAAACACGCTCTCGAAGTGAATACTGCATGTTGCTGTTATGGCTGCAAACTAAAAACTGTCTACAATACCATGAAAATCGAAAATGCAATTAATTTCCGTCGAAATAACCAATATAGTCAACATTGATTGAGCCTTGGTTGTTGTCGGTTCTCTCTGAGCCACTGAGATCATTAAAACAAATTTCACATTTCTACGAGCTTTCAGAGAGAAATTATGGCCTATTAAAATTATTTAGGTTTACATGATCGCATTGTGCAATAATAGCAGCAATTAAAACATGCTTATGCGTTTAAACGAATAATGATGATTACAATAATGCGATGGCAATGACTAAGCTCATTATGCATAACAATTTATGTAAAACCAAGTGATAAATGTATGAATTAATCCTGAGCTGAAATTTCTTAAAATATTATTTTATATTTACAAATTTTGTTGTATTAATTGGAATTAATATTAGGATTTTGCTAGTTTAAAATTTTAGGAAGGGGGTTTCCAAATCACAACCTCCCCCCTAGCTATCCGTTTGTTTGTATGAGAGAGAGAGAGAGAGAGAGAGAGAGAGAGAGAGAGAGAGAGAGAGAACAAATTGGAAGAGCAAGTGCAATACAGTATATTATTTAATGAAGCCAACTATTACATATAAATTATAGAATGAAAGAGGTATTTATATAAATATTACATTGTATTAAAAGAACAAATCACTGATTGTAATATTACCAACATGATCTCCATCATCTTCACACAGCTTTAAAACGTGTGCATAAGGGTTCTGGTTTTGGTCTGAAGGGAGCATTAACTGTCAAGAGTATCGGTAGATGGTCTGATGTCAGTTCCTGCAATACATTCACATCCAGGTCAAAGGGGATGTTATTTAATAGTGCAATGTCCAGAATGTCTGGTGTTTGATTGGGCATATATGGTACAAATGTTGGCTCGTCTGGGCCTGTGATTAGATAATTTGTGTTATTTATGTAATTTAGTTCCTTGTGCATTAGTATTTGCGCAGTTCCAAATTTGGCATTTACAATTGTAATCTCCTGCTGCAATTACTCTATGCCCTAGTTGCATGATTTTGTCAATGTCATCTGTATCTACCTCCCCTGGGGGATTGTATACTGACGCTAAGACGATTTCAGTGTTGCGAATAAAATTTTTGATTGCTATTGTTTCAGCGTGAGTTAATATTGGGGAATAATCTGGTTGTGTTCTACGCTTGTGTGAATAGCTATCGCAGTCACCCCTCCCCTACGGTCTCGATCATTTCTGTATATACGGTATCCGGGAATGGATAGACGGTCTTTATGATTTATATGGGTTTCAGTTAATAATGCTATGTGAATAGTGTGTGTTTGTGATAGACCAGTTAAATATTTAACCTTTTTGCGTATGCCGTTGTAATTCCATGTGATTGTTCTCAATGTGCCCGAATTAGCCATGAACGTATCTATCGTGCAAATATACCAGGTGCAACAGGACGTGGGTAAGGTACCTCACTACAACTCTTCCTCCTTTTTATAGCGAGAAAAATGTCGTCACAGATCTTCCTGAAAGCATCTAGAAGCCGACCATTAGGGCTGAGTGTCGCGTTCCAAAAGCTTCCGGTTACAGCTGCGGCACACTTCCTGGTTTTGTTTATGCAAGGATTTTTGTTTCCTAAGGTCTCCAACTGTGATGTAGCAAATTCTAGTTCCACTGCCGCAAACCAGAGCGAACGCGAGAGAGGTCGCGCACACGGACGGCATTGTCACAATATGCTAGCCTGCCCATGCATTAATAAGGAATAAATATATCTGCTTCTAGTTCGATCATCATATTTTCACAAATTTAGACAAATATTTTTATTAAAATACTTCGGTCGTATCCTTGCGTGTAAACGAAATCGAATTAGTATGTAACACACAAATATGGAAATAAATTACCTTTTAATGTAACGTTTAACCAAATCTTTACTTTTTGTTTTCTTTCGCTAATAGCTGTTACTCTACAGCACACAGACAACCTAATATATTTTAATGAACGAATTATGGTCATAAATTCGACATCAGTAGGTGTACCTACTAGTACAGCAGAGAGCCCTGGCACAGGAGCTAATGCGCAGCATAGCGGCCATGCATAATTTAGGGAATACTAATAGATAGAGGTGCTAGGGACATGTGTATGCTGGAGAAAATTAGCGTTCATGGGTAGACGGATAGTTGTGTATATTCGCTGGGAGGGTATGTTACACGAAGTCTCTGATTAATGTACGTCGTAAGAACTTATTTGATTATATCTAACTAAACTAACTTAGGCACATGGGTATTGGGTGTGTTTTATCAGCGCTTAGGCTCCTTTTAAGCACATGTGCTCTAGATTCAGCAGTTCAGGTGTTTCAATGACAATTTTGTTGTGCTTTGCAATGATTGTTGAGCACTTTTCCTGGAATTTCGTATCTATTTTGAAGGTATTTCGTGCTTTTGGACAGGAATTTCTGGTGGTTTTAAAGACATTTTGTATCATTTTGAATACATTTCAGAAGTCTGGAACAGACATTTTAAGGTGCTTTTAATGGGACACTAAATAGTGAAAATCACCAAAATTTGAAGATTTTTTTATGCAGCTTTGTAATTTGGAGCTTCCTCTTTAAGCTGACATATAAATTATAGTTGTGCGCATATTACTTATATTTTAAACACATTTTAAAACATGGGTCATATTTACTATGTCGTTCTGAATTCTGCATTACATCAACGAAAAGTTCCTAACTTTTATACCTTCTGCAATAATGAAGCAACTATCAGCTCAACTTTTAGGGGAAATTTTGCTGTACAAATTGGTACACACGCTGAATATAACAGCTATCTTCAATGCCTCCTAGAGTTTACAAGCCATAACACTGCACGTAGACTGAGAAATCTGCGGCAGAGAGTAAGCACGTTGAAACTGTATGTTTTAAATTTATTTTCATATTCATTAATATTGCAATTACATCACGTATATTTACAACTAACGCCTTTTTTTTTTTTATCTCGTTCACGAATAATATTTCTTGCTATGATAATCAGATAGAAAGCTACAACAGTAAGTATTCTCTTGCATTATATTGCACGTAACCTGTACTTTACAATAGATTTTAGACTGCCTCCGTGGTCGAGTGGTCAGCGAGCTGACTTGTTACCCGGAGGTCCCGGGTTTGATTCCCGGCTGGGGCGGGGAATTTTTCTTTAACCAGATTTATTCCATATCCCCCACAGAGTCTGGAAGTATGAATGTGAAAGTGCGTGTGATATAATAATGATTAACCTAATGTTCTAACTTACAGTACGTAAGTTAGAACTGTACGCTTCAACGTGCTTACTCTCTGCCGCAGATTTCTCAGTCTACGTGCAGTGTTATGGCTTGTAAACTCTAGGAGGCATTGGAGATAGCTGTTATATTCAGCGTGTGTACCAATTTGTACAGCAAAATTTCCCCTAAAAGTTGAGCTGATAGTTGCTTCATTATTGCAGAGGGTATAAAAGTTAGGAACTTTTCGCTGATGTAATGCAGAATTCAGAACGACATAGTAAATATGACCCATGTTTTAAAATGTGTTTAAAATATAAGTAATGTGCGCACAACTATAATTTATATGTCAGCTTAAAGAGGAAGCTCCAAATTACAAAGCTGCATAAAAAAATCTTCAAATTTTGGTGATTTTCACTATTTAGTGTCCCATTAAAAGCACCTTAAAATGTCTGTTCCAGACTTCTGAAATGTATTCAAAATGATACAAAATGTCTTTAAAACCACCAGAAATTCCTGTCCAAAAGCACGAAATACCTTCAAAATAGATACGAAATTCCAGGAAAAGTGCTCAACAATCATTGCAAAGCACAACAAAATTGTCATTGAAACACCTGAACTGCTGAATCTAGAGCACATGTGCTTAAAAGGAGCCTAAGCGCTGATAAAACACACCCAATACCCATGTGCCTAAGTTAGTTTAGTTAGATATAATCAAATAAGTTCTTACGACGTACATTAATCAGAGACTTCGTGTAACATACCCTCCCAGCGAATATACACAACTATCCGTCTACCCATGAACGCTAATTTTCTCCAGCATACACATGTCCCTAGCACCTCTATCTATTAGTATTCCCTAAATTATGCATGGCCGCTATGCTGCGCATTAGCTCCTGTGCCAGGGCTCTCTGCTGTACTAGTAGGTACACCTACTGATGTCGAATTTATGACCATAATTCGTTCATTAAAATATATTAGGTTGTCTGTGTGCTGTAGAGTAACAGCTATTAGCGAAAGAAAACAAAAAGTAAAGATTTGGTTAAACGTTACATTAAAAGGTAATTTATTTCCATATTTGTGTGTTACATACTAATTCGATTTCGTTTACACGCAAGGATGCGACCGAAGTATTTTAATAAAAATATTTGTCTAAATTTGTGAAAATATGATGATCGAACTAGAAGCAGTTAACGTTAAGGGGCCACTTTGGTTTTGTTTAAACTGCCGGTAAACGGTAACATGAAGACTTTAGTGGCCTAGGTACTTAACGGGAGTAGCTCCTCTTGGCCGTTGTATGTACCAACTATTTTTCGATTCTTTTAACAGTTCATGAGGCAACATTAAACGCAGTTTAAACGCAAACACAAATATTTTTAAAATTGTATAATGCAACAAGGTCCGCTTACAAAAACAATGCGCTGTTTTAGGATTTAGAGCAATTCGCGTGTTCTTGTTCTGCGGAAAGATTCATCGATCATATTGTAGATATATGTAATCTGAGTAAATTTTGGTCAAGTCAGATGTTTTACGACTTATTGTAAATATATATTCTACATTTCAAAAAGATCTACATATGCTCACCTAGATGTAGTAAACATAAAGAATCGAATCATAAAGCCAAAAAATTAGTTTTTTATTACTCGCGGTAACTGCAGTATTGCTCTCGCTTCTAAAGCTTTGGTTTTGTAATTCTGTGAAAATAATTATTGTAAGTATTTTGGTATATCGGTAACTAGGAAGAGGGACTACAATTGTAGAGAATGGCGTCTAAACTGCTAGATATAGGTAATATTTTCTTTTTTTTTCATTTGGTATTTAGTATTAAACCACTGCGCAAAAAAGTAGGAAATAGATTACATATTAACTTCAATTTTTGTTGCCGATTTACTATTTTATTTTGCTATTTAGGAAGAGGAAAAGGAAATCATAGCGATAAGGAAAGTTCTCGGAGTGGCGTAGCAGACGCAGAAATGGAGGAATGGAGACCTGCTGAAAACCGACGTGTGAGAACCTGCTGGGGACATGCTAGGATTGCCATTTTCTGTTTTTCTGCATTTAACATGGTAATGTTGAAATATTTACATGTGCATTCTTTCCTGCAGAAGAAAGAGACCTCTGTCACGTCTGTAAAAGATTTCTGGTGTTGAAATAAAAACATTTTAAGCGTCCATTCTATAATTACGTCTACGTGCTGTCTAGTTTAATAGAAGTGTGTAGAATGATAGTTTAATTTGCGCCATAAGTAGCTATATTCAAAAAGTTTTTAAGCAGACTTTTATAGAATAGTGTGTAGTAAAATAAATATCTTTAACAATTCGTTGATGTTATGACTTTCAAAAGAGCATTTGTGCGATCTTAATGGTATGTATAAATAGTATAATTTTATTCCGACTTTAAAACTACTGTGCTAGTTGTAATCGATAGACTGGTGAAACTACACCCATGCCATTTCTGCATGCGCTTTTGACGTACAAACGCTGCAAATTTCCATGAAATTAAATGTTAAACGATAAATCAGAAACCACAGCTGTAATAAAAAAAGCAACAAAAAATGGTGTGTCCATTCACATAACTTTCTCTACATCTCTGTAATAAATTATTGTTTAAAAGTTTATCCTTCTATCCACTTCATACTAATCGAGGTAAACACTAGCAGAAACAGCCTTACTACTTGATTCTTTGTAAGTAGAAGGGAAATAATGGGATCCACTAGGCTAAAGCGATAATCAAATCTTTTAAAAGCTGGTTGCCATGTGGTAGAAATCCGTTTCTTTGCATGGCCAGTTTAGAAATTTCCGTACGACAGATGTATTTTAAAACTAAAACAAATAACAATTAAATAACCCGGAAATGTTTAACTGTACGAAAAACATGTATATGACATAAATTGTGAGTTTTAACGAGATATACAGTTTTTTGTATAATACATTTTTGCGGTTTACCAGTTATGCACAATTCAGTAAAGTTCCTCCAGAATAAATATGTCTTCATAGGCTTTTCGCAGAGAATTCGTGATATGCATATTATTTGTCATGTAAAATATCTTTAATATACGGTGTTTTAATCAACATCGTTAGAGCCATTTTAGAGAAATTCAAAATTTTCGAAATTGTTTTCATGTAAAGGGTAATTTGGGGTGGGGGTATTTTCTTGAAAATCTTCATGTCACATCCTTAGGTGCTAAACTTAAACACCAAGTTTGGTATTTTACCGACTTTTCGTTGTTGAGTTATCGTGTTCACAGACAGACAGACAGACAGACAGAGACACGCGCGCGTACACACGTATGCACGCGCGCGCACGCTCACACAGACACACAAGGCCTTTTTCTAAAACTGCCCTTTTTTTGGATGCAGAGAACCCTAAAATATGCATTTCCGGTAATCTCGGTATTAACTTTTTTGGGTGAAGTGCAATGCTTTCTCTACCATGTACTATGTAGAGAAAGTAAAAAGAGAGCTTTTCAAAAGTAACAAAGAATTTTAATTCAAAGTTTCTGTTTTAAGTGTTGTCTTCCTCCCCCTGATCCTCCTCCTTCAATGCTCAGGCTAAGATTTATTTTTAAGTATAACATTTTGCTGCAGAAACTATGAATTTACCTACTGCTATGTTTAATTTGATCTTTTTTCTTTTTTTTCTCTCCTTCTCTCTTACTTCACATTTCTATGAGAGGATATTTAAAAACATTCACCCTGAAAATCTTCACTAGTTTAATTTCTAGTGAAAAATAGAAATTGGTTTCATAATAAAACTTGTTTTTTCTCAGGAATTAAATAAATTTCACTAATATTAACAAAAAACAGTATTGATATTATTAAATGTTGAAAATGTCTTCCATTTACTATCTGGCAGTGTGTAAGGCTAATACATATTTATTTTGATAATCTCTTTATGTTCCTTCTTTATTGGTAATGTAAAACTTGATTAACTGAAGTAAAAAAAGAAAAGAAAAGGCATTATTATTTATTGAACACCATGCCTCAGCACATATTACATGGTTTATAGAAACAATACAATTCAATTATTAAAATGTACAATTAACATTGGTAACACATATATGCATGCATATATACATAAACAGTATGTATACAATTTAAAAAATGATTCCTTTAAAGATTAAAATAAATATATATATGTTCATTACTTATAACTGTCAAACAAAATACACAAATGTTCTCAAATGTTGTTTAAGTATCTCATTGTAATTATAAATTGCCCCATTGCTGATGCTTTTAACTGTCATCTTGTTTAATGAAGTATTCCCACAGAAAATGATCAAAAGTTTGGTCCCTGCAACCACACACATTCTGTGCTTTCAAGTATCCTGAACCTGTAAAAATAACATGTGAGGTTTCTGTGTACAGTTAACATTGTTGTTATGTTTGCAGCAATTGGAATGTTGATCTTCATTCTCTTTATCACTGATGATAAGTATCTCTTGGTAATCACCCAATTTGTTGTACCTAACTCTTATCTTTTACCATTTTTGTAATATCTCTTCCTTTCACTTTCTATTATTTTGCTTTTGGATATATTCCTATATATTATTAGCATATGATTATATTTTGTTACCTTTTGACTAATTTATCAGCTATTTTATTTCTGAATGTATAATATGAACTTTTATCAATTTAAAATTAATTTTCCAGTACTGACTAGAGAGGATTTTAAGAGTTTGTCTAATATTTTCAATTATAGATCCATGTTTATTGTTATTCTTTGTTAATTTTACTATTGGTGAATATAACCACTATCTCTCCCATAATTGGCATGTCCCTCATTTCACTTATTGTTCTTAGAGCTTGTAGGATTACAATCTCTTCTGCTTGATAATTTGAACAATTATTATTTAAATTAAATTGTTATTGCTGAATTTTTATCTTGTTCTTAAATATATCTGCTGTTCCTCCTACTTTACCATTCATTTTGCCGCCATCTGTGAGCAATTTTATTTTTATTGGTCATTAGTGGCTTCACAAATTTCTATGATTTCTGCAGGATTGCAGCCTTTGCATTTTATCAACCAGTGTGTCATACTCCAGAGGTTCGTTTAGTAATTCTCATGTTGCATTATATAACCTTCTGTTCTAATACATTTATTGACCCAATTCCTTGTTCATTATCATTCTCATGAATTCACCAATGCTTAAGAGAGAGTGGCTCATTTGGGAGGTGTGTTTTAGATTTTGGGATATCAAAGCATTGGTAATGAAGAATGAGTTTGTTGTGATTTGGATATAAACTCATTAGATAGCACAAGATATATTGAAGTAACAGAAGACATTAGCCACATAACCATCTAGAGCATTTTGGATGATAATCTTCTGTACCTATATCACCTGTGAATTAAATGTGGTGGATTTGTGTCAAAAAACACTTTCTGACATTGCATGTTATAGAATTTGATCTATGCTCATCATTTCCTTAGCAAACACCTTGTTCACTGATGAGACTGGGTTTACTCAGAATGGTATCTTCAGCTTTCATAGTGCTCATAATTGGGGCTATGAAAACCCTGATGAAGTATGATGGCAAATTTCAATAGAGGTTCTGCCTAAATGTTTGGGATGCACTCTTTTATGATCTTCTTGCTCCTCTCCACTTTTTCCTCCATGTGTCTCTGACATCATCCAAAGCAGTAGCATGCATTCAGGGTGTTAGAATATCAGAGACTATGCCATTAATCCTGGGAATTGGTTGGGTAGCAGCATTTGAATTTTTTTTTATTGGTCTTCCAATGTAAACTATTTGGCCATCAGGAGAGAGAGAGAGAGAGAGAGAGAGAGAGAGAGAGAGAGAGAGAGAGAGAGAGAGAGAGAGAGAAAGAGAGACACACACACAGAAGGAAATTAATGCAGCTATATGTTTAAATTGCAGTCTTTAAGGAACTTTATTATTGCATGGTAAACTGGTTTTTGGCAAGACTGTAATATAGTTCTGATGCTGAATGGAACGGTTATGAAGAGTGCAGAACAGGGTAGAACATTGGGAATTATAACAAGAATAGCGGAAAAGAATATGATTCAGGTTGACACTCCCCCAAGTCGGAAGGACATAAGTGTGTTGATGAGATGAAGATGATGAAGGTGTTGAGGGTAGCATCCATGCCTTAAGTTGCATCTGGATCAATATGGTGAGTTTTCTGTGTGCTATGGTGTAGCTGCAGAACCAGGAAATCTTCGGAACTTCTACCTGGATGGTGGCATAATACTTTCCTTTTGATATTTTGGAAAGCATCCAGGTCATCATTCCAGCTACAGTGGGCATTGGTATTTAGAATTGATTGAATGTCTGTGTATGGAAGTCTGATGTCTTGGAATGTAAGCTGATTGATGCTCTGTTTAGCCAAGTGATCGACAACAATTGATTATAAAATTCAAAATGACCTAATACAAACCATAGTTTCGATAAATTTGTCAACTATAAAGTATGAGATTGTGGATATTCCATTTGTCTAACACAATGAAATTACTTGTCAAGATCAGTTAACACTGTGTGCAGAAATATAACTAAACTTTGTGATCTTTTAGTGCTATGCTAGAACACCGTCAAGAAATTGAGTTAGATATTTTAGCACCAGTGGAAGATTTCAAATTTATTTTTCTCTTAAACATATTCAACAAAATATTCATCTTCACCAATTTGTTGTACAACGTCTCTCAAAACCAAGCAAGTAATATCTTATACCGTCAACAGAAAATCCAAGAAACTTGCTGTTCCATAGGGTCATTATGTGTGACTGAATACAGATTTTTCAAGAAACCATGTCCCAAACAATTGTGTAATCTATGAAAAGAAACAATATTGAATATAAACCTAATTTTGAAGTGTTTGGCAACACTGCGATGTAAGATTTTAGGATTATTCTAAATTGAAAATTTTAAATTTATTGCCACCAGAAAATTATGGACCCTTTCCCCCAAAACAGCTTTTAAAGTATCTTATATACATATTTCCATATGTTGTTTAATGCTATTCAATTGGGAAAAGAGCTGTGTAGTATACAATACAAGAGTTCAGAAATAAAACCATGAGTGAACTTGAGCTACTGAGCACTAACTCAATGCTAAAACAAAGCTTTCCACAGATTAAAATGTTAGTAAAATTCTTTATACCATTCTTACAAGTGCATTTTCAGTAGAAAGGTTGTCTTTAGTGCTTAGGAGAATCAAAAGTTGCTCTCAGAATACTATTTGAGAAGAGAGAGACTTTAATTTTGGACTTATTTCAACTGAAGCTCACCTACTAAGAGAAATCAGAAAAAGAATAATTCAAAAGGAACAGAAAATGACTAAATTTGCTTTCCAGGAAAGAAGGATGGAAATTCAACTATCTTTTTTTATCCTACAGAGGTGACCTATAGAAGTGTCAAACATGAAAGTCCTGAAACTGTTTATTTTCTATTAAATTTTATTTAAAGTAACTTTATTAAATATAATGTTCCAATAACTAATCTTTCAATTTAAACCTTACAGTTGCAATTTTTAACTTAATAATTATTCCTTTGATTTACACTATTAATGGTTGTTATTTTCATGAAGACAAACCTAATCCCTGATTTACTGTTGTTTAGTAAAAATTATAATATTCATTGCATCAGCTATCTGACTGGACACCACATGCCACTTATCCGCAGCTCATTTCAATCAGATAGTATGTAATTTCTTGAATGGTTTTCTGCATAGAAAAAGAAGAATAAGCTTTCATAAACACAATTTGTTGCTGAATAGATAAAGTCATATTGTCGCATGTGTCATTGGCGAGAGTTTAATTTATATTGTTTTAGTAATTACGAATTAATTAATCTGAATTAATTGGGGTTTGAGCTTACATATTCTTAGGAAAATACAAGCTTTGTTGTAAGCTAATGAAGTAACAGGATGGAAGCGACCAGCCTCTTCCAATGGCACTCACAGTGGACTTTTGATGCCACCAACTTCCGTCGGTTTACGTGCACATTCGCATTTTGACGTCACACAGGATATTCTAAAACATTTAAGCATTCAGTGCTGATTGGCTAAGTCTACTTGGTTCTCCATATTAGGAGAATGGCCACCATGTTGGAATGCCCTTCCGGGATGCCACTAAATCTATTTAAGGGTCGGCAGACCTGTCCTCCAGGGCTACTGTCTTTGACCGTCGGGGAACCTCTATTTTGCTTGTGTGCGTCTTGAGGCGATGCTCCGGGCTCAACCAGCCCCACCTTGACCACTTTATCTCTCACCTCACCTAGACACATCATGACATATTTCTTAAGGTGAGGATTTATGTTAGTAACCCCATAATCAGAATGATATTGGCCAGGATTAATAGAATAGTTTGCCATCCCTCACCTTTGTAAACCAAACATGCGTAACCAACAAATTATTTAATCTATCTTATTGCTCTACCATCTACCTTCCTTCTACCACCCTCTAATAGTTATCCCCCATGTCGTAGAATCATAATTTCGACAATATGAGTGGAACACATCTACTACTCATAAGTATAGCAAGTAATGGAAGAATTGTATTACACCCAAAATTTTGGAGATTTCAACCGAAACGTGAGTTATAAGGTTTTATGAATTAAAAAAAAAAAAAAAAAAAAAAAAAAAAAAAAAAAAAAAAACCCACCACAAAGAAAAAAGCTTTTTGGTCAAGGGGATTTCATTGAATAGTCCACTAGACCTCATAACTTGAATCCAATGGACTACTTAATCTGGGGACATTTAAAATCCTTGGTTTGTGTATGTGCTCCTGTTTCAGATATTGACATTCTGGGAGAGCTTTCCACATTGGATTTGACCAAATACAAAATACTCCAAAAATTTGTAACAGAGTATGCAATAGCATGGAACACACACTTAATGCATTGTAGCAGGAAGAAGCCATTTCAATCAATTTCTGTAGTTTTCAATTTTGTCTTGTAACTCAGCAATACATGATTTGCACATCCATGTTCATAGGAACTTTTTTTACTGTTCTGAAGTTGGGAGGACCCTCTGAAATATTTGACACCTATAAAGACACATTCTTTGTTTGATATTCAGCCTGTAGGTGCTGATGATAACAAACTTATTATGTTTCAGATAATGTCACTTGTGGGACTTGGCTTTGCATCCTATGCCTATGCAACTGGTAAAAACCACTTCAAAATTTCTTGTAAGTATTTCTAAAATTAAATAAATAATTGTTTTTGGAAGAGAGAGAGCATATTTTGTTGCAAAATATATTTTAAGCAACATTTAGCAAAGTTCAGGTTACATAGAACAAGCACAATTAAAAAAAAAATCTGATCAGTTTCATTCAGATGACTTTCTCTCTTTTATCTATATTAGCACCATTGGCACTAGGAAGCTAAAGAGAGAGTCAAATCTTTTAAAAGCTGGCCACTATGTGAGCAACTGAAATTTGGTTCTCTTTTTATGTCCAGGAGTACAAGAGATGAAACAAAACATGACTTCCCATTTGAGAAAAGTTTAAATAGTATGAAAATAGAATAACAAGGAATATCTCAGAAACAGTTAACTCTACAAAACATGTATATAACTTAAATTGTTTGTTTTAAGGAGATCTACAGTTTTTGTGTAGTTGGTTTTTATCTATCTCAAAATTCAACCAAAATGAGGACGACTTCAGAGGCTACCAGAAAACTTAAATTATACATTTCATTTGTCATGTAAATATCTTTAATATATAGTAATTTCGTCAAAATTGTTAGAGGCATTTTGGAGAAAAACAACATTTTCGAAAATTGTCCTTCTAAAAAGTAGTTTGGGGTAGGGGACTTTCTTGAAAAACTTTGTGTTACATCCGTGGAAGATATTAAACTTAAATACCAAGTTTGTAACAGCCTTTTCATTTTAGAGCTACACACATATGCATGCACATATGTACATACACACATGCATACATGCACGCATACACACATATATCTTTTTCTATAAATGCTTTTATTGATTCAGGTAGTCTCAAAACAGGTATTTCCTGTTAAATCTTGGTAACAAATTTTTGGGTGGTATACAATACCTTCTCTGTCTACTATGTGCATTGTACATATGTGCTGGAGAAAGTAAAAAAAACAATGTTCCATTCACATGACATTCTCTGCTAAGTATTGTTACAAACATTTTATCTACATTGTGTTAATCAAGATAAACAGCAACAGAAATGGCTGTATTAGTTTCTTCTAAATAGATGAGAAAGTAATAGACTAGGTAAAGTACTAGTCATATCTTTTAAAAAGCTTTCGTTATGTGAAACAATTGAAAGTTGGTTCTCTTTGCATGTCCAGGAGTAAAACAAAACCATTAAGGAATATCTAGGAAACTATCAACAGTACCAAAAAAAAAAATATATATATATATATATATATATATATATGTATAATTGTGAGCTTTAATGAAATCTACATTTTGTTCTGTAGTAAATTTTTGTCTATCTGTTCACCAGTTGTGCAAAAGTCATCTGGAATGAAGAGGTCTTAATAGGCTATTCCCAGAAAACTCAACATATACATTTTATTATGTAAATGTCTTTTATATACAATATTTTAAGCAAAATCATCCGAGCCATTTTTGTGAAAAACAAACTACTCAAAAGAATTTTCCATATAAAGGGTACTTTGGGGGGGGGGGATTTTTTTTTTGACAACTTTTTGTCACATCCTTGGAAGATAATACTAAATTTATATACTAAATTTGTTTTTGAGCTATGCATGCCCGCGCAAAAAAAAAACACACACACAAGCACACGCACACACATACACACACATGGACCTTTTTCTATAAATGTCTTTTTTTTTAAAAAAAAAAAATCAGGGGACTCAAAACATATTATATTTCTGGTGAAATCTCAGAATCAAATGTTTGGGTGGATTACAAAACCTTCTCTATTTACTATGTGCATAGTACGTGTAGAGAAAGTAATAAAGCAGTCAACTATTGCTCTGTTAGTTCAGTTGCACATTTTAGTTAATTACTAAAGCTGAGACAATAACTGAATAAATTTTAATCCCACAGCCACAATTCAGTTTTCTGCAACTAGCAAGAGAGCACAAAATTTGAATACACATTTAGAATTATATTTAAGCATTTTGATGGGGAAGGAGTAGTAAAAGAGCATATTTGCAGTATTAATAGAAATCTATTCTGGCAACACTTTTGTGTGGTTAGTTTTTGTCCATCTCTTATGGTTTAGCAGATATGCAAAATTTCATAAAATTCATCCAGAATAAAGTAGTCTACATTTCATTTGTCAGCTAAATACCTCTAATATACAATATTTTAATCAAAATTGTTACACACACACACCCCACCCCCACCCACAGGACCTTTTTGTGAAAATGCTTTTTTTTGGATACAGGGGACCCTAAAACACACATTTCCGGTGAAATCTCGGTATCAAATTTTTGGGTGGAGTGCAATACCTTCTGTATACACTAGGTACATAGTAAGTGTAGAGAAAGTAAAAATAAAAATAAAATTTATATTTTTTTCTTTAATGCTTTTCTCAAAACAATAATTTGTTTACTGTGATAAAAACACTCTGAAATGAAGAGTTAAATAAGTTTACATTGACAATTTTATTTGTTAATGAAGTTAATGAACATCTCAAAGTTAATGAACATGAGTAACAGGTTGCCTGCAAGATGTTTTAGTATTAGAATATTCTTATGTAAGTTGAAATTTTGCCTAATGCAGTTAATTTATTTAGATAAATATATCTGTACAATTTCTTGCAGGGAATGCAGAATTAATGCAAGCAGCAATTTCTGGATGTGTCATACTGTTTCTAGTGAATGTGGGACTTGTAGTGTCAATGTTTTGGAGAGTGCTAATTCTGATGGATTTCTGGCTGTTGTATCATCTGTTTCTCTTCATACTTCTATTTGGCCTCTCTGGAATACATTTTATGTATGGTGATTGGCTCATACTACTTTTAAGTATTTTTATTCAAAGTAAGTAACTTTTCATATAAATAATAGTTATACAAGTTCCTGTTTTAAGTACTTATGCAGACTCATTTCTTGGGCACTAGTTTTATGGGGAAATGAGGGGGAAAGAAGAGAGCTTGTATGCCTATCTTTCTGATATATTGTGAACCAAAGAAAGTTTCTTTCTTTGAGACCCTCAACATTGAGGTGAATAGGTTATCTAATTTACTGCAAACTAGCTGAATTATTGAGTGAAACATGCACATGTGCATGAACTCTGTGATCTATATATAAAATGAAACCTTAGAATTGAGGCAACTAGATATCAGGGTGTATAACATATTTTCACAGCTCAATGTTGTTGCTTTGCTCTGTCTCCAAATTTGTGCAAAATATATTAAATGAAGACTAGAGATCTGAGCAGCCAAGAAAACGTACATGCATAGTACATCTGCTGATAGAGAAAACTGAAGTGACCATGATTATAATATGATAGCAAGAAAATAGGGATCTGAGCAGCCAAGAAAACATACATGCATAGTACATCTGCTGATAGAGAAAACTGAAGTGACCATGATTATAATATGATAGTAAGAAAATAGGGAAAGTTGGTTACAAGTTCAGGTTCTGTTGCCATCATTGTAGGTCGTTAGTGCAACAGAGAGCATGTTTTTGTTCCCCTCTCTTCCTATTTAAATGCCTGTGATTACATTGTGTATAAAGTAGAATAATACTGAAAAATGCAATGCCATAGTGGGGGTTTCAACCACAGATTTTTCTTTCTACATACAATTTATCTAACTGCATGTAGAATGGAAGATCCATGGTTCAAATCCCGCTCATGGTATTGCTTCTTTTCAGTTCTAATTCTACCTTTTCAACCTTAATCTATACATGGCTGTTTGAAACAGCAATTATCATTGTGTAGACTCAGTGAGCTAAGTGCTGCAGCAGCACTCAATGGGGTATTCAGAAATACTTCGCAGCACAGACATGCAAAAGAACAAAACTGGTGGAATGTTTGCAGACAATAGTTTAATACTGATGTAACCTATGCTGTATTAGGAAGCAAGGAGCAACATTAAAGAATGGCGGAAGATGAAACTTTGTTTTAGTCTTATGACCAAAACAGTAAATAGACTATTTATTACATCCCAAAACCTAATAGGAGCCAATTTTATGCGTTTCTGTTCCTAAATGAATATATCAGTACTGCTATAAATTCTGTCAGTACTTTCAATGCATGTACTACTAAATAAAATATGAAAATCCATTAATATACATTTATTCTGAAAGAAAAAAAAAATTGCTACAAAATGAACTCATTCTCATTCAAAATGGTTGCCATGTGGACAACACAGAGGTGAAGATGTTGAGGTCACTCATCAATAGCTACACGAATCGTGTACAGTGGAATTTTCTTGACATTGACACGATTGATTTTTATTAAAATCTCAATATTGCAGTGCCTCTTTTGACTTGCGATTGCCTCAAGCTTCTGCAAAATAATCCAATGGATTGAGGTCTGGACTACTGTTAAACCAGTCAGCAGTAGCAATGAACCATTCATTGGACATTGGTTGCCAACCACTACTGCATGGGTTTTGCTCTCCTCATATGTTGTTAACAAAGCCTATGATCGAACCTGGCATATCTCTTCTTTAAAATCTCTTTATTGGATCTTTGTAAGATATTCAGCTTAAATACTAAGTATGATATTTATCCAACATTTTGTTTTTTAGTTATACTGTTCAAAAATATACATGTATTTCTGGTGGAATCTTGATATTAAATTTTGAGGAGGAATACAGTACTTCCTTTCTACTTGACATAGATTGTAGAAAAAGTTAGTTACACATGGTTGTATCTAACACACATGGCAGAATATAATCAATGAATGCAATAATGTATGGAATTTCAATAAAAAAAAATCTGGTGTGTTCCATTCACATGACTTTCTCTACATCTCTGCAACAATTTATTATTAAAAAGCTTATGCTTCAATTTACTTCATGCTAATCGAGAACAAAATTAGCAGAAATAGTCTTATTGCTTACTTCCTTGTAAGTAGAAGTGAATTAAGGGAGTACCATAGGTTAAAGTGATAGTCAAAAGCTGGTTGCTAGATGACTGAAGTTACTCTGTTTATATGAACATGAGTTGACAAATTCCTGTATGAGAAAAGTTCAAGTTTTTCAAAGCTGAAACCAAAAACAAGGAATATCTCAAAAATGATCAACTCCACGAAACACATTTATATAACATAAATTGTGTGTTTTAATGTGCTCTACACTTTTTTGTGTGGTAAGTTTTTGTCCATCTCTTACGGTTAGCAGTTATGCAAAATTTCGTAAAATTCTTCCATAATAAAGTAGTCTTCAGAGGCTATTCCCAGAAAATTCAAGATATACATTTTATTTGTCAGGTAAATATTTTTAATATACAATATTTTAATCAAAACCGTAAGAGCCATTTTTGAGAAAATCAAAATTTTTGAAAAAAGTTCCTTGTAAAGGATAGTTGGAGGTGGGGGAATTTTCTTGAAAATCTTCATGTCACATCCTTGCAAGATACCAAACTTAAATACCAAGTTTGGTATTTAACAGTCTTTTCGTTTTTGAGCTATGTTGTCCACACACACACAAACACGTACACCCCCACCCCCGTGCACACACACACACACACACAAACACAAACACAGACCTTTTTCCAGAAGTGGTTTTTTTTTTTTGATTCAGGCAAAACATGTATTTCTGGTGAAATCTCCGTAACAAATTTTTGGGTGCATTACAATACCTTCTCTATACACTATATACATAGTACGTGTAGAAAAGGTAATAACAGGAATAAATTGAAGCTATTTCTGATGCTGCTTGAGACATATGAAGCTCATCTAAAAATACTAATACTATCTCTTTTCCTGTTATCTTCATAAGCAATGGCCATAACATTGTCATTCACAAGTGGACACTTCTTCAACAATATTACTCTCATCTTCCACTACAATCTGCAACCACAAATAGAAAATGTTCTTCCCAATTTATACTCTACAATAAATGTATGTCCATGTGCTTTTAATACAGATTCCCAGCATAAGTAGTCCAGAAGACATATTACAAAATTCCCATTTCCACTTGCAGGTGGTACATTCAACAAATTCTGCAGTGTTGTATGCAGCAAACATATGTTAAGTGCTGTTATAGCACTAGGCCTGCTGAATGCACCCTGATTTATCTAATAGTGGTTAATCGTGAAGCCCAGGAAAGTACTTAGGTACTACATTGTAAGTCATCATTGGAGCATATTATATGAAAATAATTTGAAACTCCATGATAAAAGGCATGTCAGTTGGAGCATTTAATGTACTGGCATGATGCCATGGTAGCTCAGTTTGTTTGAGCTACCATGCATAGAGCAGAAGATTTCAGTCTGATTCTACTTTCCAACCTTGTTCTAAATAAGGCTGTATAAAAAAACAATAATTATATTATGCATAGGCATTTTATTTATTAGATGCAAGCAATGTGAAACAAGTTTTAAATTACAATTGATAAACAAAAGAGAAAATATTGAGGTCTTGGGAATGTATGGATATCAACAGTTAATTAAATAGACGAAATATACGATTCAAGAAACAATGAGAACTACGCCGTTTGAAAAGGATACTGTAATGAAGTATAACTTAAAAGGTGAAATTAATGGTTCAAATTAATGACCAAAGAAACTGATGAATTTTAAAAGGAACACCTAATTCTCAAGAAAGAGTAATTGCATTTCAAAATACGAGGGCCGTTCAGAAAGTAACCTCCGGTTGATTGCAAGAAATTCACCAAGTTAAATAAAAATATTTTAATATATACATCTTACAACTACATCTTTGCACTATTTTTCTACATAGTTTCCACAACGATTGAGGCACTTATCGTATCTGTTCACAAGCTTTGAAATTCCTTCTGCATAAAAATCACCCGCTTGTGCCTGGAGCCAGCCTGTGACCGCATCTTTGAGCTCTTCGTCGTCATCAAACCGCTGGGACCCGAGCCATTTCTTCATATGCATGAAGAGGTGATAATCGCTTGGCGCCAGATCTGGGCTGTAAGGTGGATGGTTGACAACGTCCCACTTGAAGGACTCAAGAAGGGCTGTTGTTCTGCGAGCAGAGTGAGGACGGGCGTTATCGTGCAAAAAAACGATACCGGAAGTCAGCATACCACGGCGTTTGTTCTGTATAGCCCGTCGTAATTGTTTTAGTGTTTCACAGTACACGTCTTGATTAATGGTCGTCCCACATTCCATGAATTCAACCAACAACACCCCTTTTGCATCCCAAAACACCGTTGCCATCAATTTTTGGGCAGAAAAATCTTGCCGGGCTTTTATTGGTTTGGTAGGCGAATTTGAATGTGCCCACATCTTTGATTGTTCTTTTGCCTCAGGATTCACGTACTTAATCCAGGTTTCGTCCCCGGTCACGATTCTGTTTAACAATGGTTCACCTTAGGCCTCATAACGTGACAGAAAGTCTAATGCAGAGGCCATTCTTTGAGTTTTGTGGTGGTCGGTAAGAATTTTGGGCACCCATCGTGCACAGAACTTACGGTAACCCAATCTTGCTGTCACTATCTCGTACAAGAGAGTCTTAGAAATCTGTGGAAAATCAGTAGACAACTCCGACATTGTGAAACGTCGGTTTTCACGAACTTTTGCATCAACTGTCTGAACGAGTTCGTCCATGACCAATGATGGTCTACCACTCCTCTCTTCATCATGAACGTTTTCTCGTCCACTTTTAAATAAACGTACCCATTCACGGACCACTCCTTCACTCATAACTCTTGGTCCGTACACGGCACAAAGCTCACGATGAATAGCTGCTGCAGAATATCCTTTGGCTGTAAAAAACCTTATAACAGCACGCACTTCACATTTGGCGGGGTTTTCTATTGCAGTACACATTTCAAACGGCCACAAACACTAAACTAGCGCAGGTACGACTTTCACTCGACCACGGCTTGATGCCGACTGACCTGCTGAGTGCGTGAATGCACAGATGGCGTCACTACTCCCCCCACTACCCGCACTGTGACCGATCGGAGGCTACTTTCTGAACGGCCCTCGTAGACATAAATATAAAAAAATTTAGAATTTAAAATTAATGGTTTAAAAAAGTTACTCTTTTAATATTGTGTGTCTTTGGATTTATCTTCTGCTGCAGTAATTATTTATATTATAAAACAAATTTAATAACACATTTCAATATACTCCTATTGCTTGACTCTATTCCCTTGATCAGTAGCTCAAAATGCTACTTTTGCAAGACCAAGACAGTGCTGTAATCAGTTATTAGTTTTCAAAAGCAAACTAAATTTAGTAATGTGTTCAATTGGTCATTTACTATATTCATTTGGTCCAGTTTACTGTTACCTACTAAAATATTAAGCTTTGCAACACATTTAAAACATAAAAATACACATTTCAGTTATTTACTGAAAATTTAAGGTAATTGTTTCATTCATATTTGCTATGCATATTTGTCATTCTATTGAAAATAACAAGAAAATTCTCTGCCACACCAAGGAGGTTTTATTGAAAAGCTTTGTTTTGCATCTTTAAGCAGTGTCTGATTTAGGCATTAAATTCAAAATTCATTTGATTTTTAATTTCTGAATTAAGCATTCTCACAAATGGACAGAGAGAAATATCATCATACCCAACATAAAATTTTTTATGATAAGTATGTTATTTCTTCTATTTTGGGAAATTGAGTGGTAGAAAAAGTAAAACTGCATGTCATCATTAAGCTTAGGAACCTAAGTTTTAGTGTTAAATTTTGCTATTATTTGTTATTTGTACTAAGTTCTTTTTTACTGTTTATAAGGCCTGAAGCTAGCTCAGGTCCTAACCCAGGTCACACAAAATAATAAATAATACCATATGATTATTAAGTCCTGTCTTAGTGTAAAGTTCTGAAAGACTGTTGAATCTTACAAAGTTACAAAATAGGGAGAGGTTTTTAAATTTAAATATCTGTAGAATTGAAAAATGATATGCCTTCTAACCAAATTATATTATTAAATATAAGAGACATACTGCAATAGAAAAGTATGTGTTGCACTAAGTTATACCTGATGATTATGAATAATTATTTTCATAATTTCAATAAAATTAAATAAAAAGTTATATTTTTGTTAATAAGTAATTAAACACTGTTAAACTGATATGTTTTACTATTTTTTTCAGTTATTAATTGGTATGCAGTGAAGGTAGTATACCACTATTACCTCAAGGTGAAAGACGACTTAGATTGCATCAACAAACCACGTGTAACATTTCAAGCAATGACTCAGTAAATTACTTGCGTTAAGCTAGCTGTATTGAGATCAAGTACATGCACATTATGCCAACATTTGTTTTATTAAAATAAAATTGTGGGAAAACACACAATCTTTTACTGCCTTTTACCTACTCCACTATTATTTTTCTCTAAAATGTTTAGTTTACAAAAGCAGCCTAGCATTTTGTGCCATGAAATAGATCACTAGCCTTACAAGATGGAACACTACCATTAAATAAAATGAATTCAGATGAGTCTACTGCTTTATGGTAAAACAGGAGCAAATGCCTGGTTGTCTTCTACTTACCACATAATATCAAGACAGTAAGAAGTTACTAGTGCTTCATTTAATTACAACAGTAGGCACAAATTGTATGCACAACCGCCTCCCTCTAGAAATTCTCCAGTGTGCAATTGTGGACTCTGAAACTTCAAATTATCAATTCTGAAAAGAAATATCTAGGTTTGTGATTAAAACAATGAGACTAATGCATTATGTAAAAATTCAACAAAATATAACTTCAAGTGTTAAGCAAGTATAAGTATGAAATAATCTTAAAAAAAACTTATAATATTCTACCAACAGATATAAGTCTTGGTGAATCATTATATTTATTGCTATTCTATTCAGTGTTCTTATCTCTATATTTTGTTTTCATAACATTCCTGGTAACTTGTTTGCTAGCAGAACACGGGATGTTGTATGACTTTACTATGAGACAGAGGGCTGGTTATTTAGGCAGTTCCTTTCCAATTTTACTAAACAATATTGTGTTAATCCAGGTGATACTTAAAAACTAATTAGTACACAAGACAATCTATTTGCTAATATATTCTTTCCAAAAAGAATGGGTAGTACACAAAAGTTATTTTAACAGAGCATGTATCACTATGTACTATTCTTAACGTGGCAGGTGTCAAATTTTATGTGAAATGATACTCTCTCTCTTTTCTAGTCCTCTTATCTAGAACTGGCTGGAACACAGAAGTTCTGCCCAAGAGGACTCATAAAGCCCTTTTGCTCATTGGTTCTTACTGGCAACAAACAGGAAGGTAGAATGTTTTGTTCGTTCAGCACCTTAGCAGTGGACATGAAATTTAATAATAATAATAAAAAAAATATATATATACATTTTATAAGCTGATGATACTTAGGGGACTAACATAGTGCTACTAGCCCATTGATGCCATGTTCCTGCATTGAGCCTAAGTTAGCTTATGAGGACATTGTAAAAATGTCTTCAGTCAAAACAACCCACAAAGTTAAATTTTAGTTTCAGATTTCTGTGTTTTCATTTAACATATTGATTTAAAGAGATTTGTAAAATATCTGAGTATAATACGAGAGTGACTAATTAAATTTTGAGCTTTAGTAACACTGGTTATTGTCAAATGCCATTTGACATTTCTACTGGAAAGCTATTGTCGATCATAATCTACTTCAGATTGTGCTATATACAGTGACTTGAAAAGTGTGTCTTA
Organism: Hymenopus coronatus; assembly: GCA_030762935.1. Lineage (NCBI taxonomy): Eukaryota > Metazoa > Arthropoda > Insecta > Mantodea > Hymenopodidae > Hymenopus > Hymenopus coronatus. Next base: position 126,475,536 of record CM060892.1, on the reverse strand, counting down.
GGGAAAAATTGGAATTAATGATTTATTGGACTTTGGATGTGGACTATCAGGCCAGGGGTGCATTGATCAACTTACTTCTGCATTTGGCAAAGAAGCTTCACCCTTTGACACTGTGAAACACTGATGTAACAAGTTTAATCATGGTTGTTGCTGTTTGAGCACTGACAAAGTTACTGAAGGTTGTCCAAATTCAGTTGTTGTTCCAGGAAACACTGATAATGTAAGATCATCTTGTGGCTGAAACTGAGGCAACCCTAGGCATTAGTTCTACCAGCATATAAGAAATATTGTATGATCATTTAGCTGTGAAAAATGTTTGCTTTCGTTGGATCCCACATAATTTGAAAAAATCTCAAAAATATGCTCGTCGATTGGTGCCAACAAATGTTGAAGAAATACAATGGTGGTGCTTCAAAACAAGTGTATAAGATATTGATTTAAAGAGATTTGTAAAATATCTGAGTATAATACGAGAGTGACTAATTAAATTTTGAGCTTTAGTAACACTGGTTGTTGTCAAATGCCATTTGACATTTCTACTGGAAAGCTGCTCTGTTAAAATAACTTTTGTGTACTACCCATTCTTTTTGGAAAGAATATATTAGCAAATAGATTGTCTTGTGTACTAATTAGTTTTTAAGTATCACCTGGATTAACACAATATTGTTTAGTAAAATTGGAAAGCAAATCATGGATCTCTCTGTATGAGCTGGAACATAAACAGCAGTCGACTGCAAGGATGTTTCAATATGAACCAAATCCAACAGAAGCTTTGCGCTGCTCAAAACTTCGAAACAAATGGCTGCCTTTTTTTTTTTTTTTTGGAAAAACTGGACATGTGTCAACAGTATCTTTAGAGGAACATAAACCCGTCAATTCTAAATGGTACCAACCATTTGTTTGCTGGAAGTCTTCAGAGAAATAATGAAAACAAACAAGCATCATCAGATCATTCATCAAGACATCACACATCTCGTCTAACAACTGACATTTGAACACGCAAAAAATTGAATTGATGGTAATGCAGTATACAACCCTGAATTGGCACCCAATGACTTGTTTTTGTCCCTGAACGTTGAGAATAAATATGATTGGACAACCATTTTTGTTGGCAGAGGAAGCCATTGATGAATTCAAAAACCACGTTTTGGAGGTGTTTCAAGCAGATTGGAAAAAAAGTTATGACTAGAGACCAGATTATATGTATTTGCATGTTGCATATTTAGCCCCTTTTCACTGGTTAATGCATATTTTAACCAAAAGCTGGTGATGATGCATATTCAGGGCTATATTTGCAATATTTTAGATATCTAATAGGGTGGGCATAAGCTTGTACTCATTTTGATGTTTTATTTATACTGACAGCGACATAGTTGTGCAAGTCAACTGCCGTCCACGTTCCGGCTTGATTCCCTCACCTGTCATAGATCGCGAGTCAGTAACAAAGAAAGCACATTGTTTATTACACGTCCATCATTTCAGTTTAGTTTTCCATTTCTTTGTTCAAAGTTCAATGTGTAGTGTGTAACGTTCAGTGCACCACGTCACCCAAAAATAGAATTGCCATTTTGTGGATAGCTGACCATCCTGGAACATTTAGTTTGATGGAAATAAGTTATACTGTCAAGTTTGCGAGAAAAACATTTCATGCACAAAAAAGTTTCAAATAGATCAGCATGTCAAGACAAGTCTTCATATTGTAGGAAGGTAAAAGAAAGGCCCACGAAAACAACTTTTAATAGCAACAAATAACGGTAGCCAGAGGGGATGAAAAAAAATGCTTTAACATGGATCTATGTGAAGCATTCATTGCAAATAATATTCCTCTTCACAAACTTACAAACCCTATTCTCAAAGGTTTTTCTCTGCAAATATTGCTTAATTCAACATATACCAAATGAATCAACATTGGGTAAGAATTACATGCTGACAATTTATCTATATGTCCTGAAAGAAATACACAATGAACAAGGATAACATCATTTAGATTTCAGCTGATGAAACTATCAAAATTTGTGGCCATTACATTGCTAATTTAATTATTGGTTCCTTAAAACATTCCTATTTGGTGGCCTGCAAAGAATTATAAAATGTAAATCATTCTAGATCGCCAGATTTGTGAATGAGGGAATTAAAAACAATATTTCCACAACATTTTCAGCCTGCAACAAGTGGTCAGCCTATAGTCAGGCATGAATGTGAGGAAGTGGATGATATGAAATGCAAGCAAAATGGATGATAGAAAGGTGATGATGGAGCAATCGATGGAATGAGTGACAGGGGAAACCGGAGAAATCAGAGAAAAACCACCCAGAGGATGCTTCGTCCACCACAAACTCTACATGCAGGTGCTCAGGACCCCATTCCATTTTACATGCCTTAAATCTGCTACTTGAACCAATGGCTTTACTTCCCTTCAAAAGGAAGCCATGCTAAGGATTTTTATACCTAAGAAAAAATTCATCACCCTCTGCTGGGATTGAATCCCATGAGCTTGGGAAACGAAGGCTAGCATATTACTCCTAGACCATGGAGGACAATGGCTTCTATTTTGTAATTACATTGTTATTACTTTTGGAGATGTATATAGATGGACAAGCTCTAAGATTCTGAGAGGGTCAAGGAGAGAGAAAATTATGAAATGTATTGATTTATTAGTTGTGATTGACTACAAGTATTTTATTATGCTGCTAATTATTTTGGTGCACCTTTTATATTTTAGTTTCTCTTTTGTAGCTGTTTGGTTAAAATTTATATCTTGAAAACTATACAATTAAGTCAAGCATAAAATGAAGATGACTAAAGGATCAATTTCCTTATATGAACAGAGAGCTTAGAACTTTTAAAGAGCAGATGAATTTTTCAGATGGTAACCTCTTCTCCATTCCAAAACAAAAAATGATCTCTGATGGTGCAAACACTTAAAATCTATAGAAAAGAAAGTGTAAGTTAGCAAATAGCTTATATGAACATAAGAACAACTTTAACCCAAATATATAAAAAAAGACATAATAACGTAATTGAAATATTTATTTACTTTTAAAAGTAGGTAAATGGAAATCTAAAAGAGAGAGAATAATATACTAGGGCCGAATTCATAGTCATGACTTATATGAAAAGCAGATGCTTAAGCAATCATTACACCGTCTTAAGCTATAAGACGACATTTTGAAAAAGCATATGCTTATAGACATTTGTGTTTCATAAACCGGTCTTATACGTGCTTCAGGGAGTTGTTACTTATAAACGAGTACATATGGCAACATGCAGAGATCCATAACGTCACTATCTCTCTAACGTCCTATTGGTTACTGGGATGCCGGCAACGAGAGCGCACTTTGGTTAGCGTCTTTAGAATTATCAACTTGGATTTCTGATTCCCGTGAGTGTGTCTTGATTAAAAATCAATGCAATGCCCAAAGGTAAAAGCTTTAGCGATTTTGAAAGGGAGCACTTGCAAAATCTTGTGCTCCTTCATAAAGTGGTGGAAAGTAAGCAGTCCAACTGCGTTTCTCTGCATAAGAAAAAAGAGTCATGGGACAAGAGTGCTGCAGAATTCAACGCACATGGAGAAACCAACCAGGTAAGATTTCTTTGGATTTTATTTCCATTCAACAATTCAATTGTTTTATGAAACCAATAGTACTGATTCATAAGGAAATTTGAAGTAGCTTTATTTCCAAATTCAAGTAATATGTAATACGTAGCTGAAAACTGAAGAGAAGCGAACATGTGTTACTAACTTCTAGGAAATTTGTGTTATACTAAAGCTATTTTGTTTAACTTTTTTGCAACACATTTAACACGGTAACTGAGCTGATTAGTTCTTCCGGTGCATATGCGACTTTTAGGCAAGAGAGCAGACTGGGTTTGTAGTAGAGAACCCCCCCCCCCCCCAAATAAAAATAAATCAATATCATTTGTAATTTGCGTGGTCTTCCGTTTTTAGATTGGGTAAACTAGCTAACCTAACCACATAACCTGAAAAATAAATAAGATTTCCGGTAAAGTGCTGCATTTGTCGCGATTTAAACATAATGCAATGTTGAGAGCCCTAAGCCGCAAGGCATAGCCGGGGATGTTCTTTTGGAAGAAGAGGAGTGTAGAATTTGCGGCCAAAGGCTACAAATGCGGAATGACGCCATGGGATCATCTGCGCGACAAAATTCCCAAGATTTCTTGCATTTAATTTATGAAGTTGAATTTGAAGTACCTAAGTGAATTTATTTATAAAGTTTAAGATAGAAACAATGAAAACATAGTACAAACATAACATAATAAATACTTACAAACAAGGATTTGCATTATCACGTCATGAGTTGTATTTAATGGTTTCCTAAGAAGTTGTAAAATTGTATAGGTGAAGAATTGATCCATAAACTTATCTCAATTAAGTGCAATATAATCAAGTACAGATTTAAGTAATCAAAATAACAATTAATGTAGCCGTTTTTGGTTATTGCTAATAAATTGTATATGATGGTACAAATTCAACCTCAAAATTTCTATATACATTCCCTTACTGAAGTTATCATGTGGCAATTTCCAATTATTTTTGGAATCATAAGCACTGTTTTTTTTTGGTTTTTTTCTGAAGGCACCTTTTGTAATGGAAACATGTACTATGATTACTACATATTTGGTTACAGTATGGCTCTTTTGTAGTGTTTTTAGAGGGATGCAGAACAACTGAGAAAGTTATGGCAAAATTTGAAATTTAAAAGGAAGGCTGAACTGGCAGTAGAGAAAAGAAGCTTGCTGAAGACTGGTGTGGTCCCCCACCTGCAACTATAACCACAGTTAATCCTGAGTTGGATGCCTGCAGCAATGTTAATATAGAGCTGCAGGACACAATTGATAGCGACATGCTGCTGCTTCAACCGCAGGCCTATATGGTTGTGGATAAGGATGTTTCACAGCAAAATTTTGGTATGTAAATAAAGTATACTATGTAGGTATATGTTTCTTGAATTGCCTTAAACATTCCAGCAACTCTAAACTGTGCTTCCAATTCCTATGTGCTAAAATCAAAACACTTACCTTGGAAGCAATTATTAAACATGTGCACTTTGTCACAAAATTGAACTCCTTTTGATTATTGAAGTAAACTTATCAGTCAAGTATGCTTGCAATTGTTAAATATAACATATAAAAGTTTGTTGTAGCAAAATATGTAATTGATTCTGATAGTCATTTGCACACAACCACGGGTTAATTTTTTTTTGCTGCTCATGAGCAATGGTGAAACGGTAATGGCATAATACAACAAAGAGAAGCGTTTAACAGAATTTCTTTTATCAATGACAGATTTTGTTTCAAGAGTATGTACAAGAAGATCCTTAAAAGTAAACTGATTTCACAATTCTTAGATCATTCTTACTAATAGTGGAATATTGTCACCATATAAAGTAGCAACTGCAATGATCATAGTACGGTCAATCACTTTGCATTTCATCCTCCCAAATTTAAATAAAATTAATTATAACACATTTTGAAACATGACATGCAGAAATATTATATTATATACTATTTTACTATAAATAATTAGATGGTGATTTTGCTAAGATCACTGTATACATGCTATCCTTGGATAATGAATCAGTGCCCTGAGTTCTACCTAGCAGAAATGTAATCAGAAAAACATAGTTATTCTACATTAATTTGATAATGTTTAGGTAGTAAGAGCACATAACAAACCGTAATGACTAGAGCTTTGATAAATAGGGTTTCAGCCTTGAGTAACTATAAATGGCTGTTATACTAATCAACTCTATTATTATTTTATGGTGGTTATACACAAAGTATGGCTAATGCTCAATATTTCTGTTTTCTCCCTTTCCAGAGCAACTGCTGTCAAACAGTATAGGAGGAGGACACGAAGAAGCTGAAGTAAGTGGAGGTGATTGTTATTATCAAATAATTAAGCATAAACATTTGAAAATATATTTTATTTTTTAACCACTGTCCTTATCTTTCTTTCAGAAGGTGCTGTGGTTGAGGACCAGGTCACAAAAGTTGACTCTACCCCACAAAATACTGCTGAGGGTATGTTAAATTACATAAATTATTAAACTATTACAACATGATTTTATTCACATTAAATGTACTTTTACTTTATTAGAAATGGTTTCTATCTTATTACATATTACAGGAGGTGCAATTACAGAAAGCCAGTCTTCAAAAATAGGCTGGAAAACCCCAAAAAGTACTACAGAAGGTATGTTTTAAAATTGACAGAGTATTCATGAAAATGTTGCAGAATCTATCAAAAAAGAGATAAATTACTGCATCCATCACTATGTATATTCTTTATCTCTTACATTAACTTTATAATCTACAATGTTGATCCTTAGAAAAATGATTAACATTCCAGCACATGTCCTGTTAATAGCAAACATAACTTTATGGCAGGAGCATAATTTTAAATTCACTACCCTGATATCCATGACTGCACACACATGCACACACAAAATGTAAAATCTGAAAGAGCGCTGTTTGTGTAAAGCTTTATAAAATGCAGATTACATTCTGTATAATAAAGTATATATGAATGAGTGCGACTATGAGGTAGAATAATACAACTTTGAATGTAAATAGCAAAGCAAAATTCAAATTACAATAGTTTTTTCCTTGATTTACATGTAGCATTCCATTATGAACATATCAGTTTGTTAATTTGGACACCATAGCCTCATAGAGAGCTAAGATACCCCAAAAAAGTTTAATTTTGGCTGCTTTATTATTTAATTACGGTAAAAGGTTGTAAAATATGCCATTAAAGTGCAGTTTACATTCTATATAATAAAGTATATATGAATGTGTGCAACTATGAGGTAGAATAATACAACTTTGAATGTAAATAGCAAAGCAAAATTCAAATTACAATTGTTTTTTCCTTGATTTACATGTAGCATTCCATTATGAACATATCAGTTTGTTAATTTGGATACTATAACCTCGTAGAGAGTTAAGATACCCAAAAAAAGTTAAATTTGGCTGCTTTATTATTTAATTAAAGTAAAAGGTAAAATATGTCAGTAAATGCAATCCAATCGTAACCAGTAAGAAACAAATATGTGGGAAGTTTTATAAATATTTGATGATAAGCAGGCCTTTTTCAGGTGAACAAAAAAAGAGTTGACTGTCACTGCCAATTATTACTTAAATCTAGATAAGTTTAAAACCAAAAAAATAAACAAAGAAATATTCTTTTTACTAAATTCTAAAAGAAATTCATAAATTAATTCTCTATCTATATCTTCCTTAGATAGTTCATAATAATGGAGAATTGTAAGTTTTATACTGTACAAACAAAGTAACACTGAACTAAAGTAACTCTTATGTAACAGCTATTAAAGAATTCTGCCCCTAGTTTAAATTATGTTTATTTTCAGGTTTTCGCAAATACACAAAAGTTTCTGCCTTCAACAAGGAGGCAAACTTAAGAATAAAAAAGGCACAATACCTTTTAGATTTAGAAAAAGAAATTGGTGAGAAAAGGAAGACTGAGCTGGAATTAAACTGTGAAATTCTGAGGGTGAAACTCCAGAATGTTCGCAGGGAAGCAGTGTTCCAAGAGCAGAAACAAATATTGGAGTTGGAATTGTTAAAAAAAAAAATAAATGAATAAAACTACTGAAAATGCCTTTCAATAAATTCTTGTCTTATTGCTCTTCCCCTCACATTTTCTGCTGCAGGTGCCAAAGGTACATCAATAATTTCCCTACCCCCTTCCAGCTCTTCCATTTCCCAATCATCAGCAACTTCGATTCCAACATTATGCAAAACAGCACAAGCAGTTATAATTCTTGTGATATTGTGCAGCTTATTTTGTAGCTCATAATACAGACATGGAAACCTTCTCTTCCATCTCCCAATTGTGCGTTCAACTGCACTTCTAGTTTTTTTATGGGCTGTATTATAATTGGTTTCAGCTTGGTTAGATGGTTGTGGTACAGGAGTGTAAATGTAGTGGCATTGCAGATAACCACTATTACCAAGTAAGATGCCATTTAATTGGCCCTCACTAAGTCATACTCTGACTCCAATGTTTTCAAAAATTCTGCTCTCATGAGCAGAGCCTGGCCATCTTACAACAATGTCCAGAATTTTATCCCTGGGTCCTGCCACTATCTGGACATTCAAGAAGAAGTATGTTTTTCTGTTTCGAAACACCTCTGCATTGTTACCTCCAGGACTTTTGATTGGTATATGGGTTCCATCAATGACACCGATGACTCCTGGAAACCCACCTTTTTGGAAAAACTGCAACTTCGTTTGGTTGAGATCTGCAGGAAAGTGTATGTACCTTCAAATTTGAATTGCCAGAGTGTGCGACACCTCTGAAATGACTCTGCATACTGTTGACTGGCTGACTCTGTACAAATCTGCACAGACCAACTGCAAAAAATAAAATATTAGCTTAACATGTCATATTAATTATTTTATATGCTAGAATGAAACCTCAGAAATTAAGCTGCATTGCAATAAAAACAATTAACATGGTCTGTGCATTTCGAATATTGTATGTGGAAAAGATTCAGCGTACAATACTATTTTTTTTTTCTTTTTATGAGCAATTATTAACAAGCTGCAAATGGCCATTTAAATAGTTATAAAACAATGTAAACCTCAGAGAATACCCCCAACTGTTTCTTTTTCACTATGGTGCTTTGAGATGTTCAGGTAAGTTATGATATTTAGGAGTTAAACTACTTTATTATATACAAATATTGGATGATTCATGCTCAATTTTATTAATCTTTTCCATAGCTACTTCGCACTCAAAATTAAAATTTGCTCTCATGTACTAATTTAAATTATGCATGTGAATACAATAATGAACAAAAACATGCATTGTAATTATTGCTCTGTCATAATTTTAACTATTTTTTTTATTAAACAAAATGGTCAAGATTGAGAAAAGCAAACTTTTGAAAATTTTGGTTGAATCCAACTAAATAAACATGCTTATCTTGCACATTTCAATTATCCTTCTATTTTCATGTTGGAAATTCATTAAATTGATCTCCAAAATTAAAAAGAATTAATGTACTAATTATTATTATTAGTTTAGGAATGAAGTAAATAGGTCTGCCAAAAACCAATTAACAAATCTTAACAAATTCTATCTGCTGTTTTATGGTTGAATGTGTGATATTAATTTCAAGTTAGACAATAGAAAGTTGCTATTTTTAGTTTTCCATAGAATTTTTAAGACAAATCAAAAGTGCATGCAAAATAATACAAAAGGAACAGTTATAAATGTGAACCAATAAAGCTGGTATTAAATGCTATGCTTGGTTAACTTTCACATTTGTCTGGGCAAGAGGCTGGCAAATTATTATGTAATGTATTTACTTTACTGCTAATGTGCAAGAGGTTTTTATTTTCTAATACATGTGGCTATTAAATGTGTGACAACAAGCCATATGAAGAATTGTATACATTGAAATAAAATTGTATTGATTCTGAATTTAATTTGGGATGGATTTGACTGTGTGTGACTTAAGATTATGCAAACAGTTTGATACCAGTATTATGATTGCAATGCTTATTTAATTGTTAGATGCATTGCAATGGGATTATAAAGGATATGCTTAAGGTACATAATACAGAGTCAAGGATTTTTATACAAAATTATGTTTAAGCTGTTTCAAATGTCTTTATGAGAAACTACTAGTATACCTACAAACTTTTTTCGTTAAATTTGGGCAAATATGAAAATTATAACGACGCTAATGTACAAGATAAGTATTGATAATATTATTGCATTGCTTCATCAGTCTATGCTCGGTTGCATCTCGAAGTCAGTTCTTTCACAATTTAAAACGTTTGCAATGATTTATTAGACACACAATAATATTAACAACAGAAATAGATGCTAGCCAAGACCGTAGGGAAACGGCAGCGGAACTCTTAGGTTATGTTGCCGTGATATATGTATTATAAACCTAAAACATTGTCAACTCCGTAAAATAGGTAGGTACTTACCTGAAATGAAGAGGTGGCATAAAATCGTAGTGCTATAAGTATTTTCATCAGTGGAAAAATCGGCAAGCCTCTATTGGTTATGTTGTCCTCCAGCAACGGAACAAGCAAATTCAGTACCGTGCATTTTCTGAAGCGAAATCGTCGTTTGAACTGGTAATCACTTATTTCCAATGGATTAGAAACATCCCTGATGTACCTTTTGGGTATTCGCATAATATTTGCACCGTGAAAGTTCACACATTCAGCAAAATCGTCTGCCATGTTGATCTGACGAGCTATAAGTCAATGCTTAAGCCCACGAATACGTAATCTTAAGCAAAGGCTTAAGACTTAAATTTGGAATGAAAATCTGTTTAAGACAATGCTTAAGACTAGGCTTAAAATAAGCTATGACTATGAATTCGGCCCTACATATGCATCATATGCATGTGTGTGTGTGTGAGAGAATAAAAGGATACATTTTATATGATTATATTACATGCATGTTGACTTCCCTTTGAATATACTGCAAATCCTCATCAATTAAACTATTTGTTTTTTAACAATGTTGTCAAATTCCAGAATCATATCAGCACTGTTGGTGTACTGGAATTTCAGACAATTGTAATTTTACATGTCATTAAATCTACTGACCTGGGGCGTCACTTTTAAGCACATTTAAAAACCATCAGTTTGGACTATGTTGAACCCCCATAACCTTCAGAACAAAAGGCCAATGCCTTACCAACTTCCTCGTCAATTAATGACTTTTTTTGGAACCCACATGCAATATATCTTGAAAAACAGGAACAGGAATTGAAAATATATAAACTCATGACAGAAAGCTGAAAAGATTTAAGATAGTCTAGAGATGCATTACTGGAAACAAAAATATATATAACACACATAAATATTACACATGCTGAAATTGGTGTTTAAATGAATATCAATCAGAAAGCCAAAGCACATTCACCAACATATGAAATTTACATTATTTAATATTTTCAACATTCTAATTATTCAATACTTACATTAATACACTATTTTGGCCTACAATTTTCTTCATTGATTTGTCATATAAAGAACTATAAATAGCTGATAATATTTTACCTAGCCAACCAATGCAGTCTTTTTCTGTTCTACTGAATATATTTATTGAAAATTAAATTATTTTCAGTAATGCATTGATCAATATTAAAGCAATGAAAGTGACTTCACCCAAGTTAAAATAGTTTTATAATATTTATTAATTTTTATTTTCTCTAGCCCATATGTGCATACATATAATAGCTAGAGAAGGTATTGTTTTTCATCCAAATATATGATAGCAAACTTTCACCGGAAATACATGTTTTGAGACCCCTTGAGTCCAAAAAAGCATTTTTAGAAAAAGGTGTGGGGGTGGGGGTGTGTGCGTGCATGGGTGAACGTGCGCGTGCGTGCGTGCGTGTGTGGGTGGGTGGGTGCGTGTGTGTGTACAGCATAACTTAGAACCGAAAAGTCCATTAAATACCAAACTTGGTATTTAGGTTTGATATCTTCCAAGGATGCGACAAGAAGATTTTCGAAAAAATCCCGCCACCTCCAACTACCTTTTACATGGAACTTTTTTCGAAAATGTTCAATATCTAAAAAATTGCTCTTACGATTTCGATTAAAATATCATATATTAAAGATATATACATGACAAATAAAATATATATTTTGAGTTTCCTGAGAGTAATCTCTTAAGACCTCTTTATTCAGGATGAGTTTTGCAAAATTTTGCATAACGGTTAAACCATAATAGATAGACAAAACTTACTACTCAAAAAATGTAGATCTCGTTAAAACAAATGATTTATGTAATGCAATTTTTTCTTGTAGAGTTGACCGTTTTTGATATATTTCTTGTTATTGGCTTCAGTTTTAACTACCCAACTTTCTAAAACGAGACCAGCAAAACTAACTGAACATCAGTTGTTTCATATAGCGATGAGCTTTTAAAATATCTTACTATCGCTTTAGCCTATTTCCCTTCTACTTATAAGGAAGAAAGTAAAAACACCATGTCTGTCAATGTTTATCTTGATTGGTATGAAGTAGACAGAAGAATAACCTTTTGCAAGAATAGTTTGCACATGGGACAGCTAGAGAGTGTAATGTGAATGGAATATGTGAGATTTTTACTTTCTCTAGCCCACATGTACAACATACATGGTGGATAGAGAAGGTATTGTTTTCCACCCAAAAATTTGATGTCAAGATTTCACCGGAAATATATGTTTTGGGGTCTCCTGAGTATAGCTCAAAAATGAAAAGACTGTTAAATGCCAAACCTAATATTCAGGTTTAGTATCTTCCAAGGATGAGACACAAAGATTTTTAAGAAAATCTCCCCACCACAAACCACCCTTTACATGGAAAAATGCTCAAAAATGTTAATTTTCTTAAAAATGGCTCCAACGGTTTTGATTAAAATCCTGCATATTAAAGCTATTTATATCCCAAATAAAACGTATAGCTTGAATTTTCTGGGAATAGCCTCTGAAGGCTTCTTTATTCTGGATGAATTTTGCTGAGTTTTGCTTAACTGCTAAACCATAAGAGATAGACAAAAACTTACTACACAAAAAATGTAGATCTCATCAAAACACACTATTTATGTCCTTTAGTTATTGTTGTGGAGGTAACCATTTTCAAGATATTCCTTGTTGTTGGTTTCAATTGTGAAGTACTTATACTTTTCTCAGACAGGAAGTATCCATTTTTCTTTTGTTCTACCCCTGGCCAAACAAAGAAGCAATTTGCAATGACAATTGCATAACAATAGCTTTTAAAACATTTAACTATCAGTTTAGCCTAATTCATTCCCTTAGTTCCCTTCTACTTATAAGGAACTAAGTAATAAGAACATTCTGCTAATGTTTATCTCAATTAGCATTGTGTAGATATGAAGAATAATCTTTTGTAGGAAGTTTGTAGAGCAGCTAGAGAAAATCATGTGAGTGAAACACATCAGATGTTTAACCTAATGATGATATGAACAATTTTAGTGCTGAATTTATGTATTTTAGAACTTTTAACTGTGAAATATAACTCTTTCAATGAAAGTACAATATTATGAAAGATATAATGAACTTTGGAGTTGAGAAAAACCATGCACTTTTCCTAACAGAAAAGGGAAAATCTTCATTCCTATCCAGTAGCATAATCAGAAACATATCAATTGGAGTGGTATGATTAAATATCCATTTTTAAACAATGTTTATACAATAAAATGATAAATATGAATTTGCCTGCCTCTGTAGTGTGGGGCAGCATGTCTGTCTCATATTCAAGAAGTACAAGTTCAAGTCTCAAGGCGAGTTACCTGAATAATTTCTTTCCAGAATTTTCCCTTATCCTGAGACTAATGTTCAGTAACTTTAATCTCCATGGAATCCAGAATCATTTGAGCATCATTTCACCAATTTCATTAATTTTCTGATATGACATTCGAGGACATTAAAAAATATGAATTAGTTCTGAATTGAAATATTACAAAAACTGGATTTATATTCATAGATTAAGTGTAGCAATTGGAATTAAAATTATATTTTGCTGTTACTTCTTATATGTTCTTTTAGCCAGGTGAGTGCAGTTTTTATCTGATAAAAATAAAATCAACTTTCTTGCTAGACAACTATGAACAATGTTATATACATGTTTTTAATATATGAGGGGAAGCATTTTGAGTAGGGTTTAAGAAAGTAGGTAGGTACCTTACAAACTGATGTGCTTGGTATATTAGAGTGTATCATTTTGCACACATTCTTTCTTTGGATAGGTATACATTTTATCTTGAAAATTTAAGCAGCTTCAATCTACTTCTTCAAAAGCTGAAAATGAACAAATTATACTTCACTTAAATAATATTAATTAGCTAGCAAATTATGCTGTCATTAACTGTAGAGTAACACAATTTACATCTGGAAGCTGCAACATCATAGTTTGAAATGATAACTCTTGTACCTCAAAGTGATCAAATTTTGATACCTATATTTTCTAGACAAAATGGTAGAGTGAAAGAATAAAGGGGCTTGTGTGTAGTTCAGTCGATAGAGCACCTCCTTGCTGTGCAAAGGGGTCCCAGGTTTGATACCCAGCTGGGGAGTGGGAATTTTCTCTACAAGATTGTAACTGCCCACCAGTGTAGTGTGGGGGGTAATATGTCTGCCTCATTCAAGAAGCTCTGAGTTTGAACCTCGGGATAGGTTGATTTACCCGGATATGGTTTCTTCCAGGGATTTTCCCTTATCCTGGGAAGACGAATGTCGAGTAACTTTAGGCTCCATAGTCCCTAGGCTTGTTTGGGCATTATTTCTCTGATTTTATTCTTTGTTCGTTATGTACCACCAAATTAAAACAAATATATATTGCAACCAAGAGATTTCCTTTGTTCTTCAGAATCTAGAGGTGTGAATGTATGTGCGATCTAATGTACAAAAACACAAAGAAATAAAAGTCCAATGACAACCTATACCTATGCCATTACCCAAAGGCATAAAAAAAAAGTTCTAAATGTAAAAGGCCATAGTTGAAGTGAAATGGAGTTTTATTTATGGACGCTCTTTAACTGCTGTGGTTCTCAGCGTCCCATTCAATACTGGTTGTGAAAGACAACTTAATTTTGCTCAGAGGCCTCTTTTTCAGGCTTGAGGTTCTAAGACGCGGGACCAACGGCTTTACTTCTCTTCCAAAGGAAGTCATGCTAAGGATTTTTACGTCCGAAAAAATCCATCGCCCTCCGCCGGGTTTGAACCCGCTACCTTGGGTATATGAAAAGGCCTCAGTTAGACACGTATAAATGAAACAATCAGAAATATAATGGTTTAATGAATAGCCGCTGATTTGTGCTAGCATACAGTATAAAAGTGTCTTCGAGTGTATTTAATGCAACAAAGGCGTCTGCAGGTAGTGATTATTATAAGTAATTTGGATGGTACGTTTATTTGCATTTATGCAAAGTTTGCGCCGAGCTTAATTCCTGCCAAATTAGGTTCAATAATGGCAGTATTGCCACAGTTTTCTGCTATTGACTTAATGTACCTACCATGCTTCGAGAGCTACAGTTGGCTTATGCTTCATTTGTATAATTAATCTAAAATTTTTGAATTAAATAATTCTTTCTACGGGAAAATGCGTCAGCCAATTGTTGCGTTACCGTATGTTATTGCACATTGCACTTTTCTTTCTATTCTGAACAAATAAAAAGGTATATTTTCCTTAGGCTTAGTAGGACGTTATCTTTATGTACCAAACGACAACGAAAATACGTCTTTTGCCATTATCTCTCTCCTTTGCCCACCCACACATACACATAGCAAAAATCAATCTACTGCTGCGACTAAATCGGGAAAGCAAACACCCGGTTTGTGCACTATAAATGTTCCGCGCCGTATTGCAAGAGCAGCGATATTAATATCCAGAGGACCATATTTAGTCCTTTGTGTTTTTCGTTTTTGTTTCTAACACATGGCCATCCAGGGCATCAGCGTTTGCAGTCACAGCAGTTTGTCAGGACGTCAGATTCAATGAAGGAATAGGGATGCATCGTATCGTTTTGTAACAGTGGTTTTAATTACATTGCCTGCGTTTGTAAAATAAGTGTGTAGGTATGGGAGCTACTGCCAGTACTCAAAAAGCCCAATTGGAGAATATAATAGAGAGATACAAGCCACCTATTTTGGCTGGTTTTGGGAATCCTCTTCTCGACATATGTGCGATAATTAACAACTCAGAAGTTCTCGAAAAATATGGGCTAACAGCAAACGGCATTGAAGAAGTACCCACAAAAACTGAGATTTTCCAACAAATTCGCGAAAGGTAAGCCTTTTATTGCACATAAGTATACTGCATGCAGTTCCTAGGTCTATTAGGTTAGGAGGTAACATTAATGTAACTATCATTTCAAGTAGCTATTATAAAAGATAAAATTAAGTACGCTGATTGTATAATTTCCTTTTAGTTTATAACAGTGATGGAAATCATTACACGTTTAGTTGACATAACCTAACCTATACAACAACTGAAGGAGAGTTTAGGTGTTGTGGAGCCTAACTTCTCTTACTACACGAAATTCCCTGCACTACTATTTTCTTTACCAAGTAGGTAGGTAGAGAAGGTATTATATTCTACCCCAAGATTCGATACCGAGATGTTATCTAAATACACGTTTTGAGTACCCCTAATCCAGAAGTTTTTTTAGAAAAAAAATTCATGTTTGTGTGTGTGTGAGAGGACAGCACAGCTGAAAAACCAAAATCAGGCATGTTAGCATCTTCCAAGGATGCAACACAAAGAATTTCAAGAAAATTCCCCCATCCCAAACTATCCTGTACATGGAAAACCTTTTGAAAATGTTGTTTTTCTCAAAACTGGCTCTAATGATTTTGAAGTACCGTACATTAAGTATATGTACATGACAAATAAAATGTCTATTGTGAATTTTCTGGAAATAGCCTTTGAGACCTCTTCATTTTTATTGACTTGCATAATTGGTAAACTGTGTGATATAAACAAAAACTTATTACACAAAAACAGTAGATGTTATTAAAACACAATTTATGTAATATACTTTTTTTTTTTTTTTCTCGAGTTAACCATTTCCAAAATATTCCTTGTTATTGGTTTCAATTTTAAAATAGGTACCCACCATTTTTTACTTTCTCTGCACGAACTATGTACATAGTATATAGAGAAGGTATTGTAATGCACCCAAAAATTTGATACCGAGATTTCACCAGAAATACATGTTTTGGGTTCCCCTGAATCCAAAAAAAGCATTTTTACAAAAAGGTCCGTATGTATGTGTCTGTGGACAGCATAGCTCAAAAACGAAAAGACCGTTAAATACCAAACTTGCTATTTAAGTTTTGTATCTTCCAAGGATGCGACAGAAAGATTTTCAAGAAAATTCCCCCCACCCACCCTTTACATGGAACTTTTTCCGAAAAATTTGATTTTCTTAAAAATGGCTCTAACGATTTTGATTAAAATGTCAAATATTAAAGATATTTACCTGACAAATAAAATGTATATCTTGAATTTTCTGGGAATAGCCTCTGAAGACTACTTCATTCTGGATGAATTTTATGGAATTATGCATAACTGTTAAACCGTAAGAGATGGACAAAAGCTTAACACACAAAAAATGTAGAGCACATTAAAACACAATTTATGTCATGTATATTTTTTTCGTGGAGTTGATGGTTTTTGACACATTCCTTGTTTTTGGTTTCAGCTTTGGAAAAATGTAACTTTTCTCATACAAATTCCTGTCCATACAAACAAAGGAACTTCAGTCACATAGCAACCAGCTTATGGTTATCAGTTTAGCCTATAGTACTCCCTTATTTCCCTTCTACTTACAAGGAAGCAAGTAATAAGACTATTTCTGCTATTTTTTTCTCGATTAAAATGAAGTAAATAGAAGCATAAGCTTCTTAACAATACTTTGTTGCAGAGATGTAGAGAAAGTCATGTGAATGGAACACATAATTTTTTTTTTTTTCAAAGAGGAATTTATCTTTCCTTCTTTTTTTGTTTTACTCCTAGTCATGCAAAGAGAACCAAATTTCAATCACATGGCAACCAGTTTTTAAAAGACTTTCTTTAGCCTACTGTATTTTCTTACTCCCCTTCTACTTTTAAGGAACTAAGTAATAAGACTGTTTTTGCTAATGCTTATCTTGATTTTTATGAAGTTAATAGTATTATAATCTTTTAAGAATAGTTTGTCTCACAAGAGAAATTAATGTAAATGGAACATAGATTTTTTTTTTATTATATGTTCATACAAGCCGTCCAAGAATCTAATCAGTCTCTTATCGGCATTGTTATTTAAAATATTTGCCTATCATGAGTATCTTTAATTAATTTTCACAGACATGTTAACATTTTTAAGACAATAAACACCATATATAAATATGCAATATCATTTAACTAGGAACTTAAATACAGATGGGCAGTTATACAGAAATTACAACTTTTGGTGAAATGAGTTTATGACTAAATCACAAAATTTGCAGAAAAGAGTTGATTTAATAAATCCATTTTAATTAATATTTAGTAAGTTATTTTTATATTAAAACAGAATTATCACTTGTGTGACTGTCCATTATTTAATGGAGTAAAATATCTAATGTTCATTTGATAATATAGAATTAATGTGCACTTCACTGCAGCAAAGTCAAGTCATACTGCTTATGCCTCGTGTCATACAACATATAGAAATAAAGTATATGTGACACTTGTTCCTCATGTGTGTTGTGTCATTCTTACCCTATTCAATCACGAATATTTTTACAGTTACTAAGTAAAATACATTTTAACACTTGTCAAACATGTTCCATTAAGGTGAAGCTTAAGATTTTGTGATCAATTCTTAACTGCAGGACCATGGTTTGCCCCCCATGTATCCCATATTTTAGAAATGACATTCTTAAACTGTGGTACATAGTTTTTGTGCAATTTAGGCTGATCTAGGAACCTTTTGTTTGTGTACTTTTCTAAGAAACTGCACATTATTCAGTTTCCACAATGGAATATTGGCACTCACTAAAACTAAACACAAGTCTTTTGGAAAATTGTCACCCAAACTTGATTGTTCACCTACTTTGCTTATAATCAATTATTAATTTAAACTACCTCTTAACGGTCCTTATGACGTATATTGTTATGGAGATTGAGATGCTTTTGTGGGTGGATTTCTCAATCAAAGCACTATTCAAATAGCTTCCTCAATTGTCAAGTATTGACACACAATTGAGCTGTGAGCTGTTGATGAAAAATGGGGAAGCACAAAATTATGTGAAGATATATCTCATACTGATTGGATTTCCTTTGACTTTATGGCTGCTCATGGAGAACAATGTAGTTTCGTTCCTCATTTAATTGTATAGTATTATTTCATAGTATGCCTGGTATATCCCTGTTCACGGATGTAAATAAGTATACTGATTACCTGGTGTTGATTGTAAGTCAAGTTGTCATACTTTACTGAATTTAGTTTGATGAGGAAACCAATTAATGCAAAAGTCAGAAATAAGGATCATTAAAAAAAATGTAAAAAAAAAAATCATAAATATAAGCAGTAGTGAAAATTAAATATAAAATTGAATGTATTTAAAGCTAATCATGGCAAAAGCCATAGATGGTGAATTTATAAAACTATTTTCGAAAAGGGGACAAACATAACTAAATCCTCATTTGAAAGGTTACCTTTGATAAAAATTTAAAGATCTTATCTAGCACTTGGTTATCGTCTGCCAGGACCTCTGCAAAACTAACCAGCAGTTGCAGAGAATATGTGCTAGATGAACACTGGATGGACGGACAAATCTTCTGTACATAGCAGATAGATAAGAGCAGGTCTTAAGAAGTAATTATGTATAAAATTGCAGTGGCCAATACGCAATCAGGCCAATATCACTTCCTCGCATTGAAATAGACAAGAAATACTTACCCAGTTTATTGGAAGGTCCTTCGCTACTAAGCTTGTTTCCATGGAGAGCTGACCACTCTTCATGCCAGCACGAAAGTATTGCTCTCTGCACAATAAGCCTAAAGTCTTTGAATGTTACACAAGAAATTATAGTACTGAATTCTATGGTTGCCATCTTTGCTGCCAAATCTGCTAATTCATTCCCCGGCAATGTAACCGGGAATCAATGCACACTCCACATTAACGCCGGAATTTTGTAAAGCATGTAGGGCATTCTGGATGCACTGCATGGCAGGATGGCAGTTGTATAGCTCTTTAAGTCTCTGAAGTGCACTAAGGGAATCACTCATAAGAAGGCAATCACCCAAATTTTGACAGCGAACACGTAGAATGGCTCGGTATATTGCACACTTCTCTGCATTGTAAATGGATGTGGTAATATAAAAACCAATGTAGGTATATTGTTCGGTTCCATAAACAAAGGCACAACCAACACCATCGGTGAACTTGCTTTCATAAGTGTATACAAATTTGGTAATTGTAATTTAACAAAAATTCTAAAAAAACATGTCTGGATACTGGGGTTGTAGGCTTCCAGTTTTCTGTCATGCTGAGATCTATGTAGGATGTCTCATGCAGCCAAGGTGGTTGCACCCTCTTCCCTCTTCGCACTTTTAGTATCTTGCTTCCAAAGAAGCTCTTGGAAATAAAAACCTGCAGGCTTTGGACTAACAGTGATATTTCTATAGCGTTCGTACATCCCAGTGTGGAAAAATGGAGTGAATGTTGAATGCGAAGGCATACACTTGCCCACATCCATAATTTCTAACAGGACTTCACGCCTATATTGCAGAGAGGGTTCTGCTGATTCAGCATAAAGGCTAGCAACTAGGCTTGTTGGAAAAGCTCCAACAGCCACTTGGTGCCCCAATTATGTACAGTGTCTAATCTTCTCAATACAGATGGTCATGCTGAAGAATAAAACATACATTCATGATCTAACTTGGATCGGATCAGTGTACGATAAAGCAACACCACCTAGATAACATGGCCTCTAGGTGGCATTGGATAAAGTCGCAGCAAGACTGACTGATCCCCTCCCCAAGATTTATCATTTATTATAGGTAAAATATTTACAGTTTTAGGCTGTGCTATATTTGGTGACGAAAAGAGTTCATCGAATATCAACCCAAGGAATCTTGTCTCAAATGCCAATGACAGTAAATCTGAACCAAATTGCAGAGAAGGTGGTAATGGACAGTACTTCATGAATCTGTTTATGATTTATGTCGAAATGAGACAAGATGGTCGGTCGGCTGCTGAACGTCATCAAAAACTGCACTGCGTGTTTTTAGTAGGTTGTGAATAGGGCCCAAATTTTTTTGCACTATAAACTTAACATTTTTATGTGCCAAAAATTCTAAAAATATTTCTTAAAAACTGAAAAACTCCTTAAAAGAATTAAGGAAACATCTTGATAAAGAAATGAATATTGGAACTTGCCAATTTGCATTAAACATCAGGTTTAAACATTTCCTTGGAGTTGCAGTGCACAGTAAATGTCATCTCTTGATTATGCATCACATAGTCTATAGTCTTGCCTGTTATCTTTGGGTAATGCCTTATATTGGGAAAAGGAACATTCCACATCACATGTCAACCTTGCTTATTACTAAGAGGCACATTTTGAAGTTCACTTACGTGTTGCCCTTTCAAAATTTGTGCGACTCTAAGAGGGTTTGGTAGCCACTGTTTTTCTCAAACAAAGCCTGAAAATTTTTTCTTAAAATTTCTGCTTCTGAACTTGAGATAGTGTAAAGTTGTTTTTCAACAAACTATATTTCTTTAACTGAATTACTTAATAAGTCAACAGACGTTTCTAGTTTGTTTATCAAACGAATCAAGAAATTAAAATTTGAAGATATGAACACCAACTTGCATTTTAAATTAGCATTATATATTAAATTCAGGATAACTTCAATTGCAGAAGCATCTTCTTTGTCCAGTTTATTTACTACTGTTGCAAATGCTTCAAAATGATCAGCATAATATACCACAGCTTTAAGCCAAGTACCCTGATGCGTGAATACCATTGTAGGCAGCAATGGAAGGTCAGGATTAATAGTTTTGAAAACTTCAGCCCATGATGGGGTTTTTACAAACACTTTTTTCCAACTGGAAACTAGCTTGTCCACATTAGGATAAAGGGTTTGGATTGTTTCACAGAATCTACGTAGAGCATGTACCTTCTGTCAAGAAAGTACCGGGAATTGATCATTTAAAAATCCTGTTTAGGATTCAAAATTATTGTTGTCTCTAAGTTGGTACAACTTTCCTCTATACCCATGCAGAGTTTGATTGTCATCCGTCATCTAGTTTGTTTACAGTACGCCATTTCCTTAGTTCATCTCAAAGGTGATTTGCAATTTTACAATGGATACAAATATTGAACAAAGAATCTGTCTCAAATTTTGCATTGCAAATGGTATTTCATGTGCCGAATCACAGAAAATGTTAAAGAAGGCTTACGGTGAATCAACTTTATCAAAAACACGTGCATATGAGTGATACAGTGGATTCAAAAGTGGTCAAGAGATGGTGGAAGATTTGCCTTGCTGTGGTCGACCATCAACGGTTTCAACTGAACTGAACATCGCTAAAGTGAAGAAAATGGTGTCTAAAAATCGTTATTTAGGTCTGAGAGAGATTGCTGCTGAACTTTCTGTGTCTCACGAATCAATTTGTACCATTTTAACGATTGTTTGGGCATGATACGCATTACAGCTCGGTTAGTTCCGAAAGACTTGAATTTTCTACAAAAACTCAATTGCATAAGGATTGCTGAAGACATGCTAGAATGAGCCAGTTCCAACCCCATATTCATGAAATGCATTGTAACTGGTGATGAGACGTAGGTGTACAAGTTTGACACTCAAACCAGTCAACAAGCTTCCGAATGACAAGTTGCTAGAATCATATTCGGGAAGCTTACACTCAGACCTTGGGCACCTTCCCCACTATAAAGAATCTGTAAGTAGAAGCACTGCATTGTCATATTTTACACTATTTGGCCACAAGATTTCCAAATGTCATTAGACACTGTAGCTATTGCTACATGATTTGCAGCTGGCATTTCTTTACAGACTAGCAAGAATGTTTGTTGAGACTATTTTTTTTGTCATTTTTAATACACCTACGACTGCATTTCCCACTTCTCTACCACTGATATTGATAGTTTCATCAATAGTGACCCAGATTTTGTCATTTTCACAAATGGACCTTACATGAGTTAATGTTTTCTCATAGCAATTTGGAAGTTAATTTTTCCATAGTGTTGTCTCATCAGGAGGATTTATATTTGTATATTCAGTAAGGAACTTTCTGAGCTAGGATTGTTCACCTTGTAAAGGAAAATTTTTGCTGAAATAAATGCTTTACGTATATCTGAATAAAATTCTGGATAAAGAAGAAGAGGAGCATATCGATTCTCCTATAAGAAATTGCCTCAGCGAAGTATGTGATGCAGCTGCTCCTGACAAATGCTGCAGTACCTGGGAACATGATCCACACTAACAGATTTCATCAAAGGCTGCTGGCAAAATAGCATTTTTCCATCACTGGTAAAAGTATTTTTAAACTCTAGTATGTATTGGCGTAAACATTCACTTGCACTTGATTTCACTTTTGGCATATTTATTCACACTGCTATTTAAACCATGCAACTGCTTTTGTGATCTGATTGTAACTAAAGTAACAGGGTCATTACAAACAGCATTGGTTCATTATATTATGTCACTACTTAGGCAGAATTAACAAACATCTATGATGTAATCTCAGGGTAGAATTCTGACTTCACCGCATCAGCAGATATCAGGTGAGATGACTAATGAATTCTTATCACTCTCATAATAAGTTGCAAGATAAAACTTTGTTGTAAATAGAATGGGGAAAAAGCTAAAATATGTATGTGTATTTGTAGAGAAATTATCAAAAACATTTATTTTTCTAAATATGAAAAGTACTAAAATAGTGTTTATGAGGAAAATATTAATTCAGTGTATTTTAAGGAAATAAGTAGTTTTACGTGAAATAAAATTTTGCAGATATACTTCTTGGACCTAGATTGGGACATTAAATTTTGTTTTAGGTATGTACATATTAGGGAAAAAAACATTTATTTAATACAAATCTGGGCTCTTGTTTCCAGCCACCATTGATCATGTGTTTTATCACCTTGCAAACACAACTGGTGAGGAAAATAGGAAGGTAGCTGAATGAAACATGACAGTCCTTTCCAGCTTTCAAAATAAGTATGATGGTGGCCTTCTGCCACTTTTCTGTAACAAATCATGATTATAGACCTCAAGCAGGAAAGCCTTACTTTAAGGAGAGAGATGTAACATGTGGATGGTGATGAAAATATGGTCTAACTCTGCCATGGTGAAGAGGCAATGTTCAAAATTTCCAGAATGAAAGTAGAAATGTTGAGATTTCATCTGAGCCTTAACAAGAAGAAACTAAAACGAATAATTATCTGAGCTAGATATTTGAGCAAAAGCACTGCCAAAAGTGGTCAAACATATAAACAACAGCTCCTGCAGCTGTTTTAACATCAACAATTTCCATATAAGTTGATTTTCTGGCCATGCATCTTAACTTACCTCTTACAAAAGAGGAAGGTGTGGGCCATTCCATATGAAATTCAACAAGATAGATTTTGCTAAAGTTTGGTACACTCATAGTGGGTACAGAGACTCAGGAAAATACTGTATTTCAGTTTTTCATCTCAAACCATATCTGAAATACGGCTGTGTAAAATTTTAGAAAACTGGCCAAAAAGGTATGAATGGTCTTGTTTAAGATCATTAGGGGATGTTAAAATTGAGCTAGAGAGCTGGGAAAGGTGTCATTTTGCAGCACTTTATTGAACTTTCCAGTGATATACAATGTAACAGGTTCTAATTAAGAAATTTATTCAAAATACAAATTGAAGATTTAATTTAATATTTTCAAAATGTTTCCATAAATACTTAGTACTGTTGTAAATCATATAGCAAAATATAAATATTGGATGATAATGGGTTCATTGATAAAAAAATTATTCCTGACTCTTGTTTTTCGCTAATAGCCCGGTTTTGATCAAACCTTCTTTTGACAAATAGGAATTTAATTAAATTAAGTTGATTGCTTACTTTAATGTTATACAATTTAAATTAATAGCCTATTAATTGGTAAAACAAAAATATTGAGCATGGGACTTATAACTTTAGGTACTAATCATAATTTTTTTTAAATAACTATCTATAAAGTATAAATTAACACTAACCTCAGGAAGAGTTACGTTTTGGATTGATAACATTGCCCAAACAGATTACATTTTAAAAAAGCCAATTGGGTTTGGCTTACAGCACTTTCAACAAGAGTGTATGTTACTTTTGTGAGAACATCCACCTCTGACCCCCATAGGATGTTTGCATGTGTAGGATAGGAGAATGATGTAGCTGGTCCACATGGATGAAGAAACGTTATTTTCACTTCGTCAAGTTCTTTTTTCTAAAATGTACCCAAGCCACAAGTTTTTGCCATTCACACTGATGACATAGCCTGTATGTCTTATAACTTCAGTTTTTCGGTGATGTAGTTAACTCTCTTTCCCAAACCTGCAGATCATCTAAAAGTGTTTCACTAATCATTTTGGTGTAGTGATGGAAATGAATGCATGAAATTGTTGTGTTCCTTTGATTGTCAATGCTTCTTTAAGACAGCTTTTTAAGAACATTCCTGAAGCAATATAATCTTCTTGAGAGGAATAAGCAAAGTCTGTCTACTACCCATTCAAATAGATCTTGTGCAGTTTGGATCTGGCTGTGGTATGACCTTTGCAAACTTGCACGAACTGTTATTAGTTTAAATTGTATAAAACTAAAGTAAGCAATCGACTTGATTAAATTGTAGAATATGCTGATTGGTTTTGTTTTAAAATATATTTTGTTATTTCTGATATTTTTAGTTACCTTTCCATATATTTTAATTAAATTCCTATTTGTTAAAAGAAGGTCAGGAATAATTTTTTTTAACAATGAATCTATAATCATCCCATATTTATATTTGACCATATGATTTACAACAGTCCTAAGTATTTATGGAAATATTTTGAAAATGTTAAATTATGTATGTTTTGGAAAAAAAATTAAATTAAAATTTGAATTTGTATTTTGAACAAATTTCTTAATTAGAACCTATATGTTGTATGAGGGTGATTCAAATATAAACAGTAATTTTGTTAAATATATTTATTGATCAAATATATACACAAGTGACTTCATCAGCATTTCTCAACATAGCCTCCTTCACACTCTACACATTTTTGCCAACGTTTTGGAAGCTTGAACATTCCTTCTTCAAAAAAAGTTTGAGGGCATGTCGCCAACCAATTGCGCACATGCTCCTCGACGTCCTCATTGTTTTTTAAACATTTCCCTCCAAGCGAGTCTTTCATGGGTGCAAACAAAAATAGTTTGGGGGGGGGGGGGCAAGTCTGGACTATAGGGAGGGTGTTTAAGGGTTTCCAAGTGCATGTCCACCATTGTGTCCATTGTCAAATTGGTGGTGTGAGGCGTAGCGTCGTCTTGGAGAAGGATGACATCTCTGATGGACATACAACAATTTTTGGTTTGGTATGCAGCTTTTACAGACCTTAACAATTGGCAATAGTAAGCTGCAGTCATTGTACGTCGATCATGAACAAAATCAACCAGCAAAACTCCTCTGTAGTCGAAAAACACAGTCGCGAGGACTTTTTCAGCTAAGTGGCATTGTTTGGCCTTCACTGGGTGGCTTCATCCTTCCGTCGCTACTCCTTACTCGCCATTTTGGTTTCCGGAGTGTAATAATTAACCCATATCTGATCACATTTAACGATCCGTCTCAAGAAATCCTCTCCTTCTTGCCGGAATTGATTCAGAAGTCTCTCACAGATCTCCAACCTGGCTTTATTTTGCTGCCCGGTAACAACTTCGGAACCCATCGAGCACCAATTTTTCTAAAGCCAAGATGGTGCCTAATAGTGGTATGAGCACTCCCAATGCTGACACCAACTACTGATGAGATTTCTTTGACAGTGGAGCGGCGATCACCTTCAATATGCTCACGAATGGCATGGATGTTGTCATCTGTGAGACTTGACCTTGGGCATCGAGCATGACCTTCGTTTTCCACAAATTCTCAACTTCCCTTAAATTGTCTGGCCCAAGTAAACACACGATTCTGCGTCAGTGTAGTATCCCCAAACTGTACCCTTAAACGAGTTAAAATCTCCGAAGGTTTAATGCCTTCCTTGGTTAAAAACTTGATAATAATGTGCACAACAGACGAAGGGACTTCTTGCTCACTCATGACTGTACTGATCCCAGAACCTAATAAAGGAGCTAACAAAGCTAGTTCCCCCTCCCTAACACACCGACCTTCAACCCCCCACTCCACTGCCCTGCTCTGAACTGCTTCGTAATATGCAACAATTACCATTTATATTTGAATCACCCTCATATATCACTGGAAAATGTTTAAAAATGGTGCAAATGACACCTTTCCCAGCTCTCTTGCTCAATTAGGACAGCCCCTAGAGCAAATTTAAATGAGACCATTCATGCTTTTTTGGCCAGTTTTTGAAAATTTTACGAAGCCACATTTCAGAAATGGTTTGAGATAAAAAATTGAAATTCAGTATTTTCCTTAGTCTCAGCACCTGCTGAGTGTGCACTACATTTTAGCAAAATCTAAAATGGTGAGGTAAATTAGGTGTGTTGATTTGACATGGAATGGCCCATGTATGTCTATCAAACAAAGCTACAAACTTGTTCCATGACATCTTTTTGCTAACCTTAATAACTTCTCTAGATTTGGGGTTGGACAACAGTTCAAGCTCTGGTCAGTGTGTTCTTTCTCTGCTCTATGTTCCATTTTAGGATAGCCATGTCTTTATTGTTGAATAAGTTCTAAATTGTGGTCATTTCTATTTTGAAGGCTGAGAGGTGGTCGGTTCAGTTTATTCTTTTTTGGTGTCAGGTTATAATCTTCTATTGTAGGATGGTCCTGCCTCTTAGTCACTGTCCTAGTTCTAGCAGTGGGGGCAGTATCCTTCCTCCTGTTCCAATTCCTCTACATGGGAGGACCCCGTTCCATTTTGGTTCGAATACCTCAAACCGATTGGAAATAGAGATCGGCAAAGATGAAGTTTGTTGACCAGAGTCTTTCCCAGAAGATTCCTCAGAAAAGGATCTGCATGGAGATTTATGTAGATTTTTGTTTCCCTTTGTTGTTTTGTGAGTAACTTTACGCTTTCTTTGAGGAAGCTGGTCTTGAATTTTATTTCAGGTGCATTATATATTATCACCTTATCAGTCTTATTGGTTGATGTCAATTGCTTTGGTGGCAGTGTAGCTGTAGACATTTTACAGCTCCAGATGTAGCAGTTGTTGATACTGACTTGGATGTTGAAATCTTAGAAAATTATCTAGCTGAGATAACCTTTTCTGCAATAATGGTCCTGTTTATTGTTATAGGTCTGACTTGTGATTTTCTGACTTTGGTTTAGCTGCAACTGAGCTATAGACACCAGACTTCAGGACAGAGGGTTAGCAGATTCACAAGATTTTCCAGGTTCCAAGAAAGACATCTTCTCTTTGTCCCAAATCTCCTTGATGCCTTTTCCTCTGCAAAATTGGGACAATTATGGGAGCTTGATGGATGTTTATAGTTGCAGCTACTGCACATGGGAGCTGATGTACATTCTCTGTTGTGTGAGATATCACCACAGTTGACACAGGTGGACTCACCATTGCAGAATTCACTGGTGTGGCCAAAGCACTGACATTTATAACATCTCGGCGGGTTTGGTGGATTCTACCTTTCCTTGATTCTTTGTGGTAGATCTACCCAATCAGAGATAAGAAACAGAGTACAGTTTGTTGGACACTTGCACAGATGTGATGCCTTGATCAACAAGATTTTCTTGAATTTCCTCACTGGCCAAATCATCCAATGTGTGGGAGTTTATCACATTGCATGAGGAGTTCAATATTTTGTGCATGTTGACCTTCACTGGATAGCTGACTAACATATTGGCTTTAAGTATTTTTGCAACCTGGGATGCTGATTGTGTTTCTAAAAGGGGCAGGCCATTATGAGCTCTAATGCAAGATTTTACTGGATCAGCAATTTTATCAAGACACTTGCTTCCTCTGTTCTATTAACAATCAAGTAGTGAGGACCACAATACTCTACTTCTTTTCACATTTCATTCCACTCAGTACCATATTTAATGGATTTTTTGTTTATGCCATGAAAATTCTCACATGTGTGTAAAGTCATTCAAGTCATAAAATTGATTTTTTTGAATTTTTAGTGTATAATTTAGAATTTAATTCTGCACATTTGTGTATAGTTGACTAAGTTGTAGTTATATAATTAAGTGGGATATGGCATTGTGCATTTTTGGACTACTGGGAAAACTAAAATTGTGTGTGTATAAACAATTATTTTCTGACTATTTGTAAAATTGACTAAGGGCTGGTTGTATGATCTCGGAATAAATCTTGGAATAGTTATTCTTGGAATACATTATTCACATTTAAATGTGGTGACGAATTGTACGATGCAGTTTTATTCCTTAGATACCTATTCAACTGTTTGCAGATTTAAAACTAATGTTGGCTATGTTGTGAGCCATTTATGGCCAACTTGATATGTAATTACTGCTTTGTTTTGCTGAAAATTTGCATTGTTTTCATAATCAGCTGTTCCTAAACTATTTATTATTTTATAAATGTTCACAATCTTTTCTACAATTATGAATGTTCAAAAGTGTGTTCGGGTGCAGAATTGCTATACATTTACAAAACAAACACATATACTGTAACTTCTTGCGATAGGTTATGAGTATGGGAATGAAACCTTACTGTTTGTGCAAAGTTGTATCTTGTGCTGATATATGACATCTTTCAATTTCTGTGCTCAAAACAGCTAATGTATTTAACCTGCTTTCTGTATTTTATTCATTAAAATACTTAGTAAACGATTTTGAAAATTATATTTTAGCTGTTGCCACCCACTATCAACTTAAGATATGCATAATTGAATCATTGTACCAAGAACAAGTACATAAACAATTTGCTATACAGGTATTATTAACCAACAGAAATATTAATACCTATGTAGAATAATACATTAAACCATTCCCATTACAGCCTACACTTTGCTGATGTGGATATTTAATACAACAGCTAGAAATTGTCAACCAGACCAATAAAACCAAGAACGTTATATTTTATGGAAGGTATTCTCTATTCAATAAAAATTGTTCCTAATATATCAAATCTACAGCATGCGATACGAAAAATTATGAATTTACTGTAAAATAATATATTTAGATTTGCGAGCTCTAAAGGCATCTTCTAATCTGGGCATCTCTTCCCTACATCACAAAGCTTGTAGTGTTATCGTTGTTAAACTTGCACATAAGCTCCAAAATCTGAATATAGTACAGAATGTCGCTAACATTAACTTGTGGCTATGTTACGTTTTGAAACATATTGCCCTAGAAGTAACCAATCCTCCTCCATAACCTCGTTCTTTAAAATGCTATGCATTGCACTGGTGAATTATTATACTACACTGTCGTATATTTATCTTGGGTAGGATTAAATGTTTCCATAAAAAGAGGTATTTTGATGATAACATTGCAGGTAGGTTTTTCTGTTTTCTAAATGCAACATTATTTTAACTATCTTCTTGTTATATGTCTTATAACCACTAAGTTATCTCAGTGTGATATCTTTCTCAACTTTAATCTCATTATAGCCGTGTTCATTTATCAGGCTACCTCTACAATATATTGTATTTAGGTATAATATATCCTTAAAAACATATTATAAAGAAATTAATCATTTATATCATTCAAATATGGGTCAAAATCGTGTCTAGTATCCAAGCAGCCATTTTCCTTTTTGTACTTTATTCTCGGAATAATGGCTTATCCCTGTAAGGAATTGCAGAATAAA
This sequence comes from Hymenopus coronatus, assembly GCA_030762935.1. NCBI lineage: Eukaryota > Metazoa > Arthropoda > Insecta > Mantodea > Hymenopodidae > Hymenopus > Hymenopus coronatus. Next base: position 126,445,041 of record CM060892.1, on the reverse strand, counting down.
TTATTCCATGTTTATTCCCTTGATAGTCTCTATTCCGTTGTTGTCGTGCAACACAATTTAGCACATAACCATGGAATAATGTCTAACAGAGGTTTATTCCGAGTTCATACAACTGGACCTAAGTCAGGTTATGTTGTTGATCACTTGTCTGATTTTACACAATTTTAACCGATGTGCAGTATCAGCTAATAATGGTTTAAATATCGTGAAATGAATACTGCATAATATTAAATCATTGAAAAAGTAATTGTAACTTCAACAAAACTCAGAGCATTATTTTTATTTTAAAAATTTTCCCCCCAACAATGTTTTCAATAGCTCGCCTTAACAATAGTAGCACTCTCCTTCCCTAACAAAATAATGTTTTCAATGCTCAGTATTGTCAATATTGTCATTGTCCTTATTGTGAACCATGTTTTTCAGAGGTAAGATGCTAGTTGTGTTAGCTACCAAAAGTAATGCTTCAGAAGCTACTTACAGATTATTGAATGCTCTGATGACAGTGACAACATTCCTCGTTTTCATCCAGATAAATGTTAAATAAATCCGACAGAGATTCAGATGATAGAGATTATGTGGATGTATGTTTCTAAGAAAAAAAGCAAGAAGAAACAAAATTTCAGAAGTTAGAAAGTGAGAAACATGTAAGTGCAGTTGAGGTTCAGCCTTGTTTGTTGAATGAAGTAGCTTTAGAAAGTCAAGGTCAGCATATTGTAAACAAAATCCAAGATACAAAAACATGTGATGGATTCAAACATTTCTGATGACAAGAAAGAAAGGAAGCATGTAACACAGGACAAGAATATAAAACCTCAACAGGGATTTTAGTTAAAGAAGTATACTACTAGTGAATGTGTGCAGAATGAAGTGTAAGGAGAGTTTAATGAAAGAATGCAGGGGAGAACTTTACCGAGACTACTGGAGAATGGGGAGCTTCTTAAACGTGTTATACAAATTTCTAATTTGACCGAACTGAAAATAAGGCCAGTACAAGAATACAGACAGAAGATCTTAATAATCATAGATTTAGATACAATGTGAATATGGGTGGAAAACCAGAACGAGTTTGCAAAACTTGTTTCCAGAAAACTTATGGCAAAACAAAAGGTCTTTATTGAAACTGCTATTTAAAAGAAAAGGTCATAAGTTTCTGGAATACCACCAGAAGACATGAGAGAAAAACACTCACCTCTATCAAAATTTCCTGAACACAAAATTGAAGAAGCTTAGAACCACATCCTTTCCATTCCAACATATGAAAGTCATTACAAAAAGTATTAAATTATCAATTTTCCTAAAAATAAATAAGAAACAAATTAATTGTAATCAGTTTTGACACAAGAAAAAAATCTGAGAAATTTACTTACTGATCTATATTACTTTATCTGATTTTTACAATCTATACACAGAACAGTGACCAGAGAACCATGTAAGTCGAGTTTATGAGTCAGTGTTTCATGAATTGAATATTGCAATTAAGAAACCAAAAACAGATATATGTTCATACGTGACAAACTTCTAATGAGAATGCAGGAAATGATCTGAAGGAAATGATAAACCAGTGTTACAAGAAGAATGGTGGAAACATACTGAAAAGGCAGATTTGGCATATAAAGAAAAAAGAAAAGGTAAGGCAGTGTGTGAAGAAAATGCTGATACAATAACATTCAACCTGCAACAGTTCCTCCCGATTCCAGTTGTATTCAGTTCTGTAGCACTCTACAAGAGGTAGCTTTGGACATTTAATCTCACTGATCACAAATGCAAAACTCAACAAGCACATTGTTTTATGTGGCATGAGGGCGAGACAGTCAGAGAAGCCAATAAAATAGCATCCTACTTATACAAATATCTTATGGAACGTTCTCCCAATATATGTACATCATGTGATAATGTACTCATATTCTTGTCAAGGGCAAAATTAGAAGAGCCATAAGGCTGTTATGTGCATGGTTGCAATCCAAGATAATGAAAATCTATTGGCCATACATTTTTAGTTCCAGCATATACCCACATGAAGAGTGATTAATAGAAAAGAAAAAGAAGTATGCACTCCTGAGTTATCATCTGCATGATTAGGATCAACCTGTGACTGGCAAAAAAACCAAATTTCTTATTACCGAAATGTCCACTTCAGATTTCCATGACTTTTTGTCACCAAGATTTGATATTGTGGAAGACTGATGTACAAGGAGAGAATTTCACATGGAGAAACATTCAGTGGCTTTGCTGTGGACAATAAAATTTTGGAAACTTTTCATTTAAAACAGACCTGAGGAGGGATGACAACATTTCAGAGTTATTAGCTTCAAGGCTTCAAAAACTCGTACCAAAAAGGAGCTACAATGGTGAAAATTTAATATCTGTGGAGAAGAAGAAGTATCTTCTAGATCTTCTGCCTTTTACGAGGGGTATTTTTTTTTTTAAGTAAGGTCCGGTTCGTCGTCGTAAAAAAAACTATGAGACATACTTTTGTCAAACATTTTTATTCAATTCTTCATACATTCAGCTATTTCTCCACATAGTCGCCATTGTTGTTGAGACATTTATCGTAACGAGGGACAAGTTTTTGTAGTCCCTCGTCATAGAAGCCGCTGCCTGTGAGGAAAGCCAATTTGTAACAGCTGTTTTCACTTCGTCATCCGTCTGGAAATGCTTGCCGCCGAGGAACCTCTACAGATGCAAGAAGAGGTGGTAGTCGCTAGGAGCAAGATTGGGGCTGTAGGGAGAATGACCGATCTGCTACCAACCAAAGGATCCAATGAGAGCTTGTGTCTGAGCAGCGGTGTGGGGCATTGCATCATCGTGTAAGAGAATCACTCTGGCAGACAGCAGGCCACGACGTATATTCTGAATTGCAAGGCGAAGTTTCCTCAAGGTTTGACAATACACGGCTGCATTGATTATTGTCCCCGGATCCATGAACTCCACAAGCAGAATACCACGTCTGTCCCAAAAGATTGTTGCTAGTTGAAAATGGCTGCTTGAATTTCACTTTCGTCGGAGAGGTCGTGTGTCGCCAATCCATCGACTGTTGCTTGGATTCAACGGTCACATGGGACACCCATGTCTCATCCCCTGCGATGATATGGTCCAACAATGCATCACCTTGTGGTATCAGGTCAAGAATGTCAAAGCACTGGCACATTTCTTTTCTTTGTGTTCCTCTGTCTGCATCTTCGGAACCCATCTATTGCACAATTTTCTGTAGCCCAGGATTTCTGACAGAATTCTGTACAGAACAGACCTTGAAACCTGCGGAAAATGCAATGACAGTGTGGAAACGATGAACCGTCGGTTGTCACGAATTTCGGTGTTTACGGCATGCACAAGATCATCGCTAATGACAAATGGCCGGACTGAGTGCGTTTCGTCATGCACGTTCTCTCTGCCTGCCTTGAATAACCTAATCCACTTACGGACTTTTGTATCACTCATGGCTTTGGGGCCATAAACTTCACTAATCTGGCGATGAATTTCTGCCGCTGTCGTATTCTTTGCTGTCAAAAATTGAATGACTGATCCGATTTCACACCCAGCAGGCCGCGCGATTGTCGTAAACTTTTCCATCACACAGTATGGTCCACACTCACTGCCAACCTGACTCCAACTGCTGTGTCACTGTGTGCAAGGGATGCCAGGATTGAGTGCGCATGTGTGAAAGTACAGTTGCCTGATTCTTCCGACGATACGGGGCAGCAGACCTTACTTAAAAATACCCCTCGTATCTCTGAAACCTTCTGGGATTTCTACAGAAATCTACAAACCAGTACTGAAGTCTGCAACAGCTTGGATGATGCTGATGATGAAGTCAAAGAAATGTGTAAATCTAGTATTGTGTGTATAAAAGTGTGAGTATTGCTTGTTTTATTACTGAACATTAAACAGACCTTTAAAGAATTTACTAAGTTTTCTAAGAGAATAATGCTTTTGTTTTAAAAGAAATAAAAAATTATCATAGTTTAAACATTGCAAACATAACATTTCAACAGTGTTTAAAAAATAAAGGGAATGTTAACTTCTCTTATTTTAAATTTCTAGTTTTTAAATATGTCCTTCATATATTTATTTAAAGACAAATTTTTCGTTCATAACAGTAATGGAGAAGCTAATACAATTATGAAAACAAAATTAAATGCAACATCTACATATTTGTGAGCTAAATAATAACACATGAAAATCTGTGCAAAATAGACTATGTTACATTTTGCTTGTGTAAAGTAGAAGAAGTTCAAAATATTTAGTGCAACATTTTTTTTACTAAAGCTTATTATAGATCCTTAAAATATAAAAAAAATGGGGAAAGGCAGTTGAAAACACAATGTCCATTTATCAAACTAATCATCTGTACCTAAAATATTACCGTTAATGAATTTAGCAATTTATCATAATTGTTTAAACTTTAAAGTTCAATTATCTCAAAATGTGTTTTTTTTTACTTATCCGACTTTACACACCCAGTTAAGAATTTATAAAATGTTTGTCCCCCAGTGCACCCCACTCACCACTGAGCCCAATGAGGTGTCACTCCACTGAGATGACAAGGCAGAGTTACGCAGGGCATATAGCAGCTTACTGAACCACTCACCCTGGAGTTTGGTATAGTACCTAGTCTTGGCTGATTGACTAGGGGTGGGTTAGTTCCTAACCTCTTGTTTAAGTGAAACTGAAACCAAAACAGTGTATTAAGTTGTGCACCCTCCCTGGTCACTGAAAAGAAAAAAGTCCAGGCCCAGATATGCAATCCTCAACCAACCCGGATATCCGTTTCTACTGACACAAGTTTCCATGCACAGCCAATATGTGGGTGAGATTTTCTGCTGACTCCCTCACCACTCAGAGGTACCCGAGGGAGTCAAGGTTGGCTCGGGACCGAGTGTACGCCAAACCCATACATGCTGACTCGCATGTTTCCCTGTAAACCACAAGGTGATCTCAAATTATTTTGAGATGACAACCCCAATGGCAGATGTTTACTGGGAACCGTGCAAGTCAGTTGAGAAATTCAAGGCTATGCCAGCATGTTGCCATGGTAGTTCAGTGGCAGAGCAACAGGCTAGAGACCGGGAGATCTATGATTCAAATCCTGGCTATGGCATTGAATTTTTCAGTCTGCCTCTACCTATCCAACTCCTGTCCTACACATGGCTTGTGTGAAAAAACCATTAAAATCAATGCATATACCTTGCTTGTTGTTAGCAGAGACTTCATTAAGTACTAGTAGTTATTATCTAAAGGGGGAAAGTATAATTTAATACCATGTTCAAGAGTAAAACATGCACTTTTTTCATTTAAAACTTGCAACATCCATTTCCCCCCTAAATTTGCATTTATATATTAACAAATACTGATTAAATTGTCAGGACAAATATGTCTAACCAAATATAATATCATTTAAGCATACTTTTAGATATATAGAAAAGAACATTCATTTTACATACAAGTTCAGGCTCTACTTATTACTTATCATTCATTCCTGCACATCTGGGATGGTATAATTAATTTCTGCCAGTATAATTCTTTCTTCACTACTTCTAAAAATAAGATTTTTTTTATCATCCGCGAAGAGAACACTACTGATTGGCATAAATGTGAAGGAAGACCATTGATATATATTAGAAATAGTACTGGACCTAATATGAATCCCTGAAGAACGAGCAATTGTATAGCACCAGGATTTGAACATGCACCTTCTAATTCAACCATTTGGCAACATTTTCAAAAAGGAAGCAAAACCATTTGTTGGCTAGTCCTCTAACACCATAGACATCTAACTTCTTTATTGGAAATATTATGATCCAATATTGTTGTGTAAGTGCATAAATATGTGCGAGTGCAGGCGTGTGTGCATGAGTAAGAGAGAAAATGATTAAAATTAATAGTAAATTGGTTTGGTTGTTGAGGGGTGAATTGAGTAAAATTAAACCTAGGTTTTTCCTTAAAAAAAAAAAAAAAATAATAATAATAATAAAATATGCTGTGTAGCATTTCCAGAACTTGGAAGATTACTGAGCGGGAAGTTAAGGGAGCCAGATAGCAGCACCATGGGTCTTTGAATAGAGCCTATGAAGATATCTGCCCATAGATTAATTGAAAACCTCACCTGGAGATGAGATCTTTGCACAGCATGGGGCTTTTCCTCTATCGATCACAAGTGTATGTGTTATGAAAATTAAAGATGCCATCCCTTGTAACATGTTGTCTGTAAAAAAAAATGTGTTGTACAAAGTCTGCAGGTTGATTAAGCATCCTTTTGCAGAATGTAAAATGTGCTGGATAATCTCTTTCTGACAGACTTTGCACTTGATGCAGATGGAGTGGATGTTGTAGATTTTTCCTTAATGTTCTTAGGACGATCCAATGGGACACCCCTGTCGTGGCTGGATTTTTTGTCTGCTCCTGCTGGGATTTTTCTCAACAAGTTGCAGTATTTGTTCCTCGAATATTTTTCAAACATTTTGATGTTTTAAAAAAATGCCTCTTGATGATTTTTATTAAATTGTCATATGTTTAAGATATTTTCGTGACTAATGATATGTATACCTAGAATTTTCTAGGAATAGCCTTTAAGGTCCTCTTCTTTCTGGATGACTTTTGCATAAAGAGAAGATCTTCCTCATAATTTATGTCGGATACATTTTTTTGTAAAGTTGAGCATTTCCAAAATATTGATTATCATTGGTTTCAATTTTCCAATTCTTATACTTTACCCTTGGAAGCCATTGACTTTTTCTGTCTTTCTTTTTCTTTTGGTCATGTAAAGTTAATGGAATTCCAATACTATCACATAGCGACCAGATGTTAAAAGATTTGACTATTGCATAAGCTTAGTGTATTACCTTATTCCCCTTGTACGTACAAGAAAATATGTAATCAAACTATTTCCTTTTATCTAGAATAGTATGAAGTAGTTAGGAGAATGAGCTTCTGTAAGGATAGTTTGTCACAGAATAGGTAGAAAAATCATGTGAATGTACCAAATCAAATATTTGTTTTGAAAATGATAAGATCTGGATATGTAATTTAATGTTTACTCTATTTGTCAAGTTTCATCACTATTTTCTTTATAAACGAGGGAATTTAATCTGTTTACAGTCATGAAGTGGAATTTCATGCAGGAGGTGCAGCTCAGAATACACTTAGAATTTTTCAGTGGCTTCTGAACCGTCCCAATTATTCTGTCTTCTTTGGAGGTTTAGGCACTGATGAAGATGGAAAACAGCTCCAAAAATTGGTTCAGGAATCAGGGGTGCAGACCAGGTGAGTTGTGGAATGATAAACCCATTCAAATGAATGTAATTAAGCAGTCTTATCATACGATGATGTTAACTGTCATCTTGTGCACTTGTCACTGTAGAGAAGTTATTTAGTCTATAGCTTGGTTTACAAATGTTTTCCTTCTATAAATTTCTGATGAGTATCTAAATTCTTAACTTTGTTCCCTTATATGTAATAGGGCCTAAAGTGTTTGGTGTTTATCTTGTTGCATATTGTATAGAAAATTAGTTTACTGTCATATTTCATTTCAACTTGCATCTTCTTGCAGTGACGAGGTGTGGCAATAAAGAAACCAGACTCATGCTCTAACTCTTTATAGAAAAAACACAATTAAAATGTTGTTCCCTTCAATGTAGTCCCCTCTCTAATCCCTGCATCTCCCTATGCAAGTTTTCCACTGTTGGAAGCAGTGCTGCAAGTCTTTTTCTGTTATGCTGATGAGGAATCTTGTTGCTTGTCCTTCACTGCATTCATGGAATCGAGTGCAGACTTCACTTTTGGGAAGAGAAAAATGTTGCATGGTGCTAGGTCAGGTGATTGCGGTGGATGTTCCGTCACTGGAATGTTGTTTTTTGCCAAAAACCTCATCACATACATCACATTATGGGCCGGTGTGTTATCTTGATGAAGAATCCAAGAGTGATTCTTCTGCAGATCTGGGCCTCCTTCATCGCACATGTTCATGGAGGGTCTTCAGAACTTGATTGACGTCTGGCCTTCAGGCACCCAATCAATATAGAAATCTCCTCAGATATAAAAACAATCATCATTGCTATGAATTTTAATTTTTGATGTGCACTTTCTTCTTTCTAGGGGATTGAGAGCTCTTCCAATGCATGGATCGTCTCTGGATCGTATTGAAACATCCATATTTCATCACACTAATTACTTTACAGAGTTAATCAGGGCATTTTCAATGTTTTCAAGAGTGTCAGCTCAGCAATCCACACAATGTTGCTTTTGCTCATTTGTGAAGATTCTTGGCACCACTTTAGCACAAACTTTTATCATGCCCAGATCATTGTGCAAAATCTTTCCAATGGTTTCCTTATTGATGCATGCAAGTTCTGAAGTTGCCCGAATGCTCAGATGATGGTCTTCTTGGACAATTCTACTGACCTCCACATTTTCTTCAGTTTTTGAAGTGTGGAAGGACAGCCCTGATTTTGGATCGTCTTTGATGTCTTCCCTACTCCTTCAACCTCTTAACCCACTTAAAAAACTTGCATATAAAATAGATACTTATTTCAACAAATCATAAGTTTCTGTGGTGGGTTTTCCAAGTTTTGTTAGGAATTTGGTGTTAATGTATTCTACTTTAGAGCATAGCATAATTCCGACAGCTCAGACATGCGACCCATTTCTAAGAAGGCTCTCAACCAAACTAACAACCACAGCGGTGTGAAATTTTGTATGCGTTTCAGGGAGAGTTCCAAGGCCCATCCTCCACTCTTCTCTTTGTCATTGACGAAGCCAGAAATGCACACATCATCAGTCTGGTTTCTTTATTGCCTCATCTCATATATAGGAGTGCAGGCTAAGATTGATACAAAGGGAAATGAAGGCAGAAATGGAGTTAAGTGTTGGGGCAGGGGGAGAAGTGGCCAGTTCAACAGAGAAGGAGCTGTAATTAGTAGGTCGGAGTGGACCATGGTAGAGAAGAAGAGAAAGGAGAATAGGGAGTGAAGGGGAAAAAGAAAAACGTATATCTCTCAGGGTGACTAATTTGAGGTCATGGTTGGGTAAGAAGTAAGGAAGGGGATTCGAGAGAAAAGAGGGAGACTATTAGATTAAAGAGTTGAGGTATGGTGGGGTCAATAGAGAGCATTATTGTGAAAAAGGTTTGAATAAATGAATTTATTTCCACTTAATGTAATTAGTACTATAATACTATTTTACAATCTCTTGACCATGCAAAGAAAATACAGCAATACTAAATACTAGTGACTCCTCCCAAGTAGCTGTTTAACCCAACTTCTAGAGATGACCTCCATTTCTGTGTTTCTAGCTGATTTAGATCCCCAACGAAAAAGGAAAGGTAAGAAATGCAAGAACAACAAACAGTAAAGAAAGTAAGATAAGAGCAATAGACAGAACAAATAGTGGGAAGCTTCCACAAATAAAAGGAAATGCTCTCAAGTAAACTGCAGTATGACATACTTGTCCATTATGTAAAACTTACATATTTACTATTCAAAATAGTAGTGTTGTATTTTAATGTTGCCCCAAATAGGAAAAATAATCCATAAAAATATAAATTAGTCTTTCAGTCAAATAGTGGCTCAAAGCAGGTCATTTTCATTTTGAAGATCTCAATTGATAATGCTTTTAATAGGTATAAATCTTTTATACTGAATTGTTGATTTCTAATATTCTTCCATTTCATTCTCTGTGCTTTTCTGAGCAAAAAATATATTTTTACTGTTTAGATGTCTATTTGAGGTAGCCATTTAATTACTTTGAATAATTATAGGAGTATATTTCAGATATTTAAAATTCCAAGAAAAGTAATAACTGTTATAATACATAAAAAATGAAGCCAGTAACATTGAAGCAACACAAATACTAATATAACAATAATCTATATATATATATATAAAAATGAATCGCTGAAATGTATGTATACGTATCACTTCCGAATGACTGCATCAAATTGAACAGTTCTTTTGTTGTTGTGTTCGTTATTGTCACGACAAGGTTTGTGGAAAAGAAAATGTTTAAAAGGTACTACGGAAAAGTATTTTAAATCTCATAATATGAATAAAAACCGTGCCAAGCAAACACATTTTGGTTAATAGCCATCAGATGGCAGTGGTACCACAGTTATTTGTTGCTAAATTGTCATAGTAGTGCTATATTTTCCTTCCCCATTCAATGTTAAGGTAATGCACCAGTTTATCGGCACAATGACGCAACGCTGCAGTGAAATTTAAATGCATTTTTGTGTATTAACTGTCCTTTCCTTACTCCTATTGTTTAAAATAAAGCAGCAAAGAAGCTTTCCTTGGGACTAACAGCTAGAGTAAGTACTTATTTATCTGCCGCTAGATAGCAATAGCAGTATTTTTCATCCCCATCCAATGTTAAGGTAACGCAATAGTTTATCAAGATGACACAACGCAGCAGTGAAATTCAAATACATTTTTATGTATTAACTGTCCTTTCGTAACTCCTATCGTTTAAAATAAAGAAGCTTTCCTGGCGACCAACACCTACAATACGTACTTAATAATTGCCACCAGATGGCTGTACTACCTACTGCTCAATTTTTCTTCTTCAATGCTAAGGAAATGCACCCGGTTATGGAGACAATGACGCAAGATAATACTGTGAAAATCAAATATATTTCTTATGTATTAACTATCGTTCCCTTGGTCACATCGTTTAAATAAAGAAATAAATTATATTTTTGTTGTAATTCTTTAAAATGAAGAAGTTATAAATAATGCACATGACCATTAACCCTTCTTGGAATCTGAAATTGGTGAAGAAATGGTGGGATCTGTTTTAACTTCCTGTTGCAGAGGTTGGTTCCAGAGCTAGCTAAAGAATGTGAATATATCTGCGTCACCATCACACTGCCATTGCGGTGCTCTTAATACATTCCATCAAGTAATATTTTGGGTTAAATGGAGAAATTTAATACACAAAGCTATCATCAAATAAAAGCTTACCAATTGCCCAACCAGATCTACTTGCTCTTTAGTTATTTCATTTTAGCCTTAGAAATGGCTGTTTTGACATAGAAGAAAATAAAGAAAGAGGTGGAAAACATTAGGAGGAGAGGAAAGAAAGAGATTCGGAAGATGCATGAATGTTACTTTGTGACTTTCTCCTTAATGTAATTCATTACCTTTGCCAGCGTATACCTGCCACGCTATGGATGCGCTGCCATTACTGTTATTATGCCAACGACATCTTGGTTGCCCACGCTGTTAACTGCATATGTGATCCTTTCCACAATACCTTATGGGTGCTCTGACTGCGTCCTTTTCTCAATACCAACTATATATGCTACATAGTGCAGATCATTACACTTCATTGCGCTTTTCAGATGCAAAGGCATTATTATACATTGGCAATGGGAAAATTCCTGTTGACACTTCTACTGGCCTCATTTCATTTCCATCAAATTTTTGCCACTTCACAACGTCAAAGGAAGAATTAATATCGAAAGTGTTTCCAAATATTGGTGCAAATTACAAAAACTATGCTTGGTTGAGCGAATGAACCATTTTAGCAGCAACTAATAAGAATGTAGATGATTTGAATGTAAAAATTCAAGGTAAAATTGATGGATAAATGCATTCATTTAAATCGATCAATTCCATTACCAATCCAAATGAAGCCGTCAATTATCTAACTAAATTCCTAAATTCATTGGATTTGCCAAGATTCCCGCTACACAATTTACAGCTCAGGGTTGACTCGGTGATAATTTTACAATGCAATATCGATCAGCCGATATTATGCAGCGGAACAAAACTCACTGTTAAAAAATTATGAACATTTTGATTTAATGTTATATTAATTTGTTGAGTTGGTTTTTTAACACTACGTCACTTACATTGTTGTTATGAGGGACTAGTTTCGAAAGCCTATGCTTTCATTTTCAACCTCATGGGTTCAACTGCCATTGCTGGCTGCCTTTGCTTGTACTCTCTTCTCTGGTGGCGAAATGATGAACTTCTTAACTAAGCTGTCTACTGACAGGATTTCAAAGTTGATTAGGCAATCTTTGTTTTTCCATATGAGGATGTTTTCCCAGGTTGTGAGTTCATTGTGGCCTGACATGGTTTTAAGCAATTTTGGATTTGGATCTAGATTGTGGCTTTCTTTCCAAAAGTGAAATGCTACTGCCGATTTATCTTCTTGTTTCAATTTTAGGTTTCTAAAGTGCTCTTTGGATCTGATTTTTAAACTTCTTTTGGTTTGTCCTATGTAGAACCTTTCACAATTTGTGCATTTAAGTTGATATATTCCTGACCTATTTTCTGGTAGAATTTCATCTTCTATTTTTGAATTTAGTAGTTTTATGACAGAAAATCTGTGTATTGGAGCCAGGGTGATGTCTTGTTCTTTGAAGATTTTTTTGAATTTTCTAAATTCTAGGGGGTGGTAAGTGAATTTTTTGAATGTGTTGATATTATTTTTTCCTGCTGTTAGGGTAATTATTTCTTTTATGCTTTTTCTCTGCTTTGCTTTGTTTAGTTTCTTGTATACAAGGTTCTTGTTGTATCCATTTTGTTCTGCTGTTTGAATTATGGTTTTTAACTCTTTGTTGAATTCGGTTGTATTCATAGGTACATTTACTAATCTATGTGTGAGGCTGTTTATTATTGCATGTTTGTGTGGTAATTGGTTGTAACTTTCATTTTTAATGTAATTTTCTGATTGAGTTGGTTTTCTGTAGATTCCAAAGTTTACTTTTGTGTTGTTTCTGGTGATTCTTAGGTCTAAGAATGGAAGTTCTCCATTGGTTTCTGTTTCCATTGTGAATTTTATTGTTTTTTCCTGAATGTTTAATACTTTTATGGCATCATCTAAATGTCTACTTGGTACTATTGCAAATATGTTGTCAACGTTGCGGTACCACACCTTGAAAATCCATGGGAATGCTTCCTTCATGTGCGTTTCGAATTTGCTCATAAATAAATTTGCCAAAAATGGAGATAGAGGGTTGCCCATAGAGAGTCCTGATTTTTGCCTGTAATATTTACTATTGAAGGTGAAGTAGTTTTGTTCAATGCACAAACTTGTTAGTTGTATGTAATTTTCTACTTCTGCAGGTTCTATTTCTGTTGTATTTAGCCATTTTTTTAATAGGTCTTACAGTTTTTGTGTTGGGATGCTAGGGTATAGTGCTGTAACATCAAATGAAACTAATGTGTCTTCTGTGTCTATTTTTAGATCTTTGATTTTTTCAACTAATTCCAAAGAGTTTGCTAGATTGGAACTTTCAAATTTTGGAAACGAATCAAATTTATTCAATAACCACTTTGCTAATTTATATGTTGGAGAATCAATACTACTGGTGATTGGTCTCATTGTTTTTCCTGTTTTGTGTATCTTTGGTAGGCCATAAATTCTGGGTAATGTTGAATTGTCTACTTTTATTTTATATGATTCTGCTTTTTTGATGATTTTACTTTCTTTTACTGCTTTGTTTAATGTCTGGATGCAAGAGTTTAGTGGGTTGGTTTTCACTGTGATGTATTGGTCATCCTGTACTAAATTTTCCATTCTGTTTATGTATTCTGTTTTGTCTAAAATTACCATGTTGTTCCCTTTGTCTGCTTTAGTGTATATGACTGGTTTGTCTTTTAGTGATTTTAATATTTGGCTATTGCATTTGGATTTCTTTTCATTTTTAATCTGAGCATCTACTTTTTATTATAATTTTATCTTCTTCCTTTGTCTGCAATATAATCCTCTACTTGATTTGAGTAGTCAATACACGTTTTTAACCCTTGGTTCAGAAAGTTGAACTCTTTTTTGGTGAAATTTTGATTTGATAAGTTTACTACATTATCTGTGATTTTACTTTGTTGTGGTTTTAGGTTATGTTTTGGTTTAGTTGGTGGTTTTTCTTTGTTTTCATACATAATTTATCTAGTTTCCTTTTTAGTTTTATTGTTTTGTTTTTCATTTTTCTGTTCAGAATTTCGTAAAGTTTGTTTTCCATGTTTTCCCATATTATGTTTCCTAAATTTCTTATTAGTTTTAGGTGCAGTGAATATAGTTTTAGTTCTACATCATTTTTATTTTTGTAATGTTTTTTTCCAGTTCTAATACTTTTTTCTCTGCCGTTTTTTGTTTATGTTGTAATCAAATTTTACTACCCTTCTCATGAAATTTGGTACTACAATTTGATACACCCTGGCTCCAATAAACAGATTTTCTGTCATAAAATTACTGAATTCAAAAATAAAAGATGAAATTCCACCAGAAAATAGGTCAGGAATATATCAAATTAAATGCACAAATTGTGAAAAGTTCTACAGAGGACAAACCAAAAGAAGTTTAAAAATCAGATCCAAAGAGCACTTTAGAAACCTAAAATTGAAACAAGAAAATAAATCGGCAGTTGCATTTCACTTTTGGAAAGAAAACCACAATCTAGATCCAAATCCAAAATTGCTTAAAACCATGTCAGGCCACAATGAACTCACAACCTGGGAAAACATCCTCATATGGAAAAACAAAGATTGCCTAATAAACTTTGAAATCTCGCCAGTAGACAGCTTAGTTAAGAAGTTCATCATTTTGCCATCAGAGAAGAGAGTACAAGCAAAGGCAGCCAGCAATGGCAGTTGGACCCGTGAGATTGAAAATGAAAGCATAGGCTTTTGAAACTAGTCCCTCATAATAACAATGTAAATGACGTAGTGTTAAAAAAACAACTCAACAAATTAATATAACATATAATTTGACCGTCACTGTTACTAAATTCCTCCAAACATCAATTTTGATTTAAGTTACTATAACATAGGAAAGTTCAAAGTACTTATTTTAAGAATACCACTAATGTCAACCGATTTTCCTTTTGAATTCAAGCGCACCTTGCATTCGTAATGACAATAAATCCCAAGGTCAATCATTAGAAGTATGTGTAATATATTGTGTTTTTCGCATGTTGCACATTGCGCGCTCGAGTGTCGGCAAACTATCGGTGCTATTTTTCTCTCTCTCCGGAAGGAAAATTGTACATTACAAGGCATTACAATAAAGTGTTAATAAATTATTTAATTGCAATTTTGTTTCAATGCATGGTCGTACTGTAAACAGAAGATTTTGTGCGAGTTTTTTTCATTAAGTACACCACCCATGCGAGGCCGGGGTGGGCAACTAGTTTGTTATAAAACTTCACCTAACTTTTTCAAATTCAAGGACTAACTTCACAATATAACTCTGTTGTATCATCAACTTTTTTTTAGCTTAACATCTTTTAACCTGATTGGTCTTATCGGATGATGAATAAAATTGGTGAAATGATGCTCAAATGATCTCAGATCCTTGGAGATTAAATTTACTCAATATTCGTCTTCTCAGGATAAGGAAGACTCCCCCCCAAGAAAAACCTTATCCTGGTAACTCACCCTAAGCGAGATTAGAACTCGTGACCTGTTGAATGTGAGGCAGACATGCTACCACCACACTACTCAGGCAGGGGATCAACTTGTTGTTTATTTTAATAACAAAAAGAAGCTGATGTGCAATAGAATTACATCAGAAAACTTTTCCTTGACTCTTAAAACGATAAGTGAAGTTTTATTACAAATTATTGTTATATTGGTAATAATAGCTATTGATGATTGTATTTTTATTTTGAAAATATTGTATACTTTTATGCACAAAAATGATTTTTCTTTTTTCAACAGCTGTCTTGGGTGCAAATTTTTAATTGAATCAAAAAGTAACTCGTAATTACAGGTATGCACTTCATGATGATTATCCGACTGGAAGTTGTGTTACGCTCATCAATGGGGAAGAGAGATCATTAGTTGCATATTTGGGTGCTGCTAACATCTATGAAGCAAATCATCTCAATGCTCCAGGAAACATAGAACTCCTTGGGAAAGCAGAAATAGTCTACATTGAAAGCTTTTTCATTAGTCACAGTTATCCTGCTGCATGTGAAATATTGCAATTATGTCAAAGAAAAAAGATTATGCTTGCTTTTAATATCAATGCAGTCTATATTTGCAAAAATTTTTCTAAGGAAGTATCTCATATGGTAAAAAATTGCAATATATTATTTGGTAACAAGGAAGAATTCAGAGCACTCAGTGAGGCCATGAATTTAGGCTTCAGCACAGTGGAGGATATAGCAATTGCTTTGCAAAAAATGAAACCACCTATCAATGAATCTCATGGCGATCTAACTGAACCTGTTATTTTTTCACACCTTCAGAAAATTGATAAAGTTGTAGTTGTAACTGATGGAAAAGATCCTGTATTTTGTGTTTATGGCAAGGATAGTACAACAATTAATTATGTTGTTCCTGTGCTTGAGGCAAGAAAAATTAAAGATACGTCAGGAGCGGGAGATTCATTTGTAGCTGGCTTTCTGGCTGCTGTATTTGCTGGACACTGTGTGGAGACATGCATTGCATGGGGCTGCTGGACAGCACGTCAAATAATTCAACTTATTGGATGTCAAGTGCCAGCATATCCTCCTGATGAAGTATACAAACTGAAGCTTTGAACCATTGGAATAACCAAGAAGCATAAACAAAATTTCTCAATGTTGTAAAAGCTTTTTATGTGCAGGTATTTTGTGAAATATATGGGGGCCTATACGTGAATGTCTGCAAAATAAATAAAGTAAAAAATATATCTGTGTGAAAAAGGAGAGTGTGTGTCTCAATATACAGTGCCCAGCAAACTCATTTCTGTGTTATAGCATTTATGTATATATTTTCAGTTTTAAATGTCAATCACTAAACTCATGGTAAAGTTACATTTTGTTAACAAATTTTTTAGAAATAGTGAAGGAATCTCCAATTCTCTACGTATGTGTATATAAATAAATGTATTTATTGTTTTTTGTTAAAATTGGAAATATAATTTCATGCAGTATCTAAGTAATTATTTATCTTTTATAATAAACAGAGGATGGTATTTAAGGTAGACTGATGAAAAGAAAAGTGCTTTTTTGCTGTTTTATAAAATCTAAGATATCTGCAACATTGTAAAAATAAATTGACATCATGAAATTTAAGAGTTAAATGAACACAGTTTTAAAGAGGCTTAAAGCTTAATTATATTAAGACTATTTCACTGGTGCTTCAGCCATATGGAAGGCTCAGTGGCTTCGGATCAGATGCGTATGTCAATCTGTTTTTTAGAAATCAAATTCCTATTTGAAAATCAAGCATTGCCATATTTTGACTTGAATACATGGTTACTTTACATAATTATTTAAGAACTGGTGATTGGTTGCATTTGTGGAGGGAATGCCCTGAAATAGGAATAACAGAAACACATTAAATCATACCATCATTCCATGACTTTTAGAGATATGTCCATGAAAGGTTTCAATCATTGTTGCCATAAAATTGAAACTTCTACAGGTTTGTTGTGTTTGATTGTGTTTTCGAATTTGACTGTTTCTTTTTGTTTGTTTGTTTTTTATTTTCTGGTATAATTAGAAAAAAAAAAAAACAACTGCAATGCTTCTATTTCAATATTTTAACAGCTCCCTGTCTACCTATGCCCCTGACTGCTGCACAGACAATTAATATGGGCATGGATGCAAGCACTTGTTGGTTTGGTGTGAAGAATGAGATAAGTATTTCATTAATTACTGGGTTTACCTTCAGAGTCAGAAACCTGAAAGTATCCACTCTTATCTTTTGGCTTCATACAGCATCACTGTCTTGCCATCCCCAAATACTATTTTTGCCAGTCACTTGCAACATCCAGGTTGAGGCCTCTGCTGTTCATTATTTCTGCCATAGCCATGTCCCAAGACTTCCTTGGTCTTCCTCTTGTCCTTATCCTCTTGGCTATATATTCATTTTTGCCTTCTTTTTTCATCTAAGCATAGTGGATATTCAAACCACTTTAATTCCCTTTTTTCTGTTCTGTATAAAATATCTTCCTTCACAATTTTATTTTCCTTATTTTATCATTCCAAACTCTTATCATCCTTGACACTCTAGCACTATCTCTCAAATTTTCCTTTCAAGTGCTAGGAGTTTCCTTTCTTTTTTTTCTTTTTTTCTTTCTTTTTCTTTTTCTTCTTTCTTTTTCTTTTTCTTTTTTTTTTGTCATTTTTAAATATACATAACATAATTCCTCTTTGGATCTTCCTAAAAGTAATTGTTTTATTATAGATATATTTATCTCACCACAAGCTATTCAAAACCATAATAATTCTTTTTCCTTGGTAGTCTTTTTGAGTCTTGCTCCCTGTCTATACCAGTTTTTTTTAATTTGCACCCCAGTTATTTAAATTGTTCCAACTGGTTTTAACTGAAAATTTGTTCTTATCGCTATATTTTCAGACTATTCAGTATTGAGTATTTAGTTTTATTCACATTCATCTGCATTACCCAATCACTATGTATTACATATTTTTCATCATAAATTTAAGGTCAAAGTGGTGTTGATCTATGATCACATGCAAAATTCAACAAGAAAATAAGTTGTCCTTTCTTATCATCTAGTGACCATATTGTGACAATTCTGCTTCAAGAACACTACCAGATTGTGATCTGTCATAAGTCTTCAGTGAACTGAGAATAAAGTATTCTAAATTTTGTTGCACCATGAAGTGCTGTTGCCCACACTGCACAAAAAACAACTCAAGTTCTGCAGGAGCCAGATACTTGTCCCATCCTCCCTACAGTCCAAATTTAGTCCTAAGTGACTCTTATTCTATTCTCCAAAATAAAAGCAAAAGTTAGGTCAACTCCAGAAGCTGCAGTAGTTGCTTATGAAGAACATATTTGTACTCTCTCCAAAGAAGAATGGAATTCAGTATTTAAAAGGATAAGATATATAGAATGAATGGAAAATACTTGAAAAGACACAGTGCTCGGATGTAAATTTTTAAAATGTTTCCCGTTCATTCTTAAAACTTTCAGAGTGATCTTGTGTCCAAAATGAACAAATTTCACTGTTATACAGCAACTAAGTTCACAAAAATACACTCTGAAGCAGATTACTACTGATTGGCTAGGAAGAGCTTTTGCAGAGATTTTGCTATTGCACAATCACCTTTGTTTGAGACAGAAACACTTTTAAGTGTTGACCAGCCAGTTTAGGTTCATGCATAAGAATCATGAAATTAACTTGCTCCTTTCCTAGAATATTTTATAAGCATGTTGAATAATTTAATTAATTGTTTAGATATGGGCTTGTCGCATTACAAGGTTTGAATTTGTGCAAAAACTTGTCACATTTTGAGTCACAAATTCTCAGAGGCACCATGTTTTACATTCTTCATGGAATGGCATCTGACATTTGCAGTTTCTTATTCCAACCATTAATCTGCCAGAACAGTGTACTAATTTTTTTCAAATCTGATTCAACTTGCTATGTTTAATTTGTTTTAACTCAGCCAGCAGCCTTCCAGCGACTAAAATATCAATGAATACAGTGGAGGTAATAGGTACTTATTTCCTAATTGTAACAGAATATTGAACATACTATATTTTCTGTCAGAAATTCCATTAGAAAATTTTAGACTCTTGGACAACTCTGACCAGGTGTCATTTTGAGTAGAATTCCATGTTTTTAAATTAAAATTAGATATTTAATTGCCTGCTTCTTAGATAATTTAATTGGTGCCAACGAAGTTCATTAACAGGCAACAGAAGCAGAATTTTAAATTAAAATTGCTTTATTTTTAGTAGAGAGATTTGAATATTTCTGCACATGAGTACCTGCTCAAAATATTATTCTAATCAAACCAATCTATAGCACCAGGATTTGAAATGACAAATTATTAAAATACAAACTGCAAACAAAAATGAAAATTTGATGAGCTTTGCATTTAGCTGAGTCTAAAATTGAAAGGAAAAATAAAAAAGATATACAATAACAGAGTTCAGCTCAGTGTGTGGTCTCCAGAATGTAGAAAGAGAAGGAAGCCAATTGATTACGCTCATATTAATGTTAGTAAATGTTATTTATGTGTATGTGTGGAATGAATGGTTTGGACAGTTTAACAGAAGGTGCAACTAGATTGTTGATGTAAACATAATTATATAGCCAGATGTTCCGAATTTGTGTTGTTTGTTTACTTATAAATGGACCTATGCTCAATGATTAATGAGCTTTATAAACTAAGGCAACACCACCTACCAAATATCTCACTGGTTTAAAGACAGTATATGCTTTTGTGAAAGAGCTTTCATTCTTCAACTTTTGGTACAGTACTTGATTAGGCATGTAAGCCTGATCAAATGGCAAGCTTTAAGGAGAGGGGATGGTATTTTTTAAAACCATACTTCCTTTTTCATGCAACATTTTAAAATTTTATGCCTAGGGACTTCATTAAAATTGGTATGTCCAAGCTATTTTAATACAAATTGCAACGGTTCTTTTGTATTTCATTCTCTAATCTTGTCTTCTAATGCATCATGACAACATTTTGATATCTGCCTTTAAATTTATAAAAACAACACATTCAATTTTTGAAATAGTTTTTTATTAGAGTTTTTGCTGGAGAGATAAATGACTTTTGTTGAGATTTAATAGCATCTTTCTGCACCAGGAAAATTGCCTTGCAGACTAAAGCATGTATACATACTAGATCTTTATATAGCAACAGTTATCAATCTGTGGGGTACATCTTCTTGGGAGGGGCTGAAGTTTAACAGAGACAATGTAACATTGGTGACAATAGCCAATGTTGCCTATAATCAAGTTTGAATTCCTGCTGGTTGGGTTATCATCTTTCTATCTTATATTAGATATATGATGCAGGTGGAGGGGTGCAGATTTATCCATGGTAGAAGTAGGAGGAAAAGCTTCCACAGAGGCCCAAATTTTATAGTTGTTATTGAGCCAGTAAACCACTTTTTAGTTATTTACAAGATCTGTGTTGCTGTTGTACATCATGATGGTTACTGCCAACATTGTTACAAACATGCTATGAGATGGCAAGCTGTAAGCATAGACTGACATGCTGTAGCAAGTCAGTAGATGTCTGGATCTTCTGATTTTCTGATTCATCCAAGGTTAGGTCTAAGTTAGTGTATGTGTAAGTAAACTCATTTTTGTGTAATAATAATTTCCACTGGTTTCTCCAAAGTGTGCGAGTAAAGCAAGCTTGTGTCTAGGATAAGTATGTGTGTAAGTAGACTGAGTTTTGTGTGATTAGTTTTTAGTGATTTTAACTGGTGATATAAAATATATAATTACATTTCATTTATGATGCCTTCATGGATATACAACTCATCCGCTGGTTTGCATTTTCCTCGCCCAGATATTGTGTGGTTATGATGTACATTCTGTTTTCACAGTCTCTGCACAGCTCTTTTGCACATTAAATTACACTGTCCTGTTGTGTTACTGCATTTCTCAACCAAACAAATTGAAAACTAAAGAGAAATTCATGCTAATTGGAAGAGAACAGAAAAATGCATACATATCTTTTAATGTGCTTTTGTTTTCTTTTGAGCCTGAATGTTTGTTTTAGAGGATATATATTTAACTCTGTTGTACCTCGTACTCAAACATATAAAAAAGCAATAAACATTAATTTCAAATAAAGCATCAATGAATTTAAATCAAATTGAATAATTTATTCTAATTAAGATGATGTGTTGATCGAATGTATTTTGATCTTAATTTGGGAGCGTAGGTGGGATTTGAAACTGATCTCACCTAGTTAAAAACCTTTCTATGGATGTTCAGTACTCAGATTAGTATTAGCAAGACTTGAAAATCGGGGTCTATTGTGGAAGTTTTACCAAATGGAATGTACAAAACATGAAAGTTTGAGAGCATAAAAGTGCTGTATAGTATTTTATGGTTAAAAAAAAATCAGGTTTTATTTGATAATGTAGCAATGAAGGAAACTTCAAATAAGGCTTGAAGCATGCATTGGGAGAATATAAACCTCACTTCTTTATACTAGAACTCCTCCATAATATGCACAATATTGAAGAGACATCAGAGAATATTTTAAAATAAAGAAATTTGTTTTGCAAATGTAAATTCCTACCAAATAGTATCAACCTCTAAACTGGTCTAGAAGGATTATCTGAACATATTTAATGAATTTTATTTTTACACATCAAATGTGGGCAATGGAAGCTCTAGGTGAATGGTTTTATCTCTTAATTTATCTTTTGTTTTTCAAAAACAGGGAGTCTGATAGTTAAAGAGTGAGAATTTGATTTAATGAAATTGTTTTACTGAATAACATATATCTGCTGTGAATTAATTGTAATTAACATGCATGAATGATCCTTGCCATATACAGAAAGGCTATATCTCTGGAATTTAGATTGTGGTTTAAAGGGAGAAAATAAAAGGATAATACAAAGTAGCTGTAATTTTGATAAACCACTGAATACAATCTTTTGCTGTGCACATATGTTGAGACCAGGAATGGCATGCTTATCACTTGTGTTAGATGAGCACTATTTGTGTAGCATGCTACCAACGCTCATTAAATTATTATTTACATAATTTTTCAACTAGTATTATGCTTAATCTTGTAAGAGATTTTTTTGTATGTCTTCCAGTGTTATATTGAAAGAGCAGAGACAAAGGTATTTATTTATTTCTTTCCATAATTATTTACTAAATCTCAAATTACCACATTCTGCATATGTGCATATTTTCAGTAAATGTTCTTTCAGTACCAAAAATCAGAAACCAAAACAGCAAGCAGTTGAATGTTTCAAGAATAGGGAATGTGGAAGGTGAGGGAAAGAACAAACTTTGAATGGTTTATGTTCAAACTTGCACATTAATTTGAATCTTCTCTGTACATGCTGCTAGGTGGTATGTATGTTGGATATATATAAAGATTTTTTTTTAATAGTGTTTTAACACCTTTTTCTACTATGGCACTGCAGCTAAGAAATGTATAAACGAATGTGAGTCTTATCTGTGAATTTCAATAACATCCCTACAATAATTTTATTTCTTCCTAGTTTCATAGTTCTGTTTTATTATGAGTTTGTATTTTTGTTATTTTTCTCTATTCACCTTTCGGATTCACTTATTGACAAACAAGTTTCCCAATTCCTTTGGACATAAAATATGCGTTTTAACACCATCTTAACGTCTTCTGCTTTTACCCATGCAATATTTTCTCCTCTTCTCTGTTTGCTATATCTTTCCCCTTTTACATGCAGTGTTGATTAGTGTCTGAAAAACCAAAGATCTCTCTTCAGCTAACTCGCTAAATATTTCTTGTATATCTATATCCTAAAATGCCTTTTTTGGCATTTACCAGAATTATTTTCCTATGTTCTCCAAATTTCTCCTAATTATTACTTTCTAAGTACTTTCAAAACTTTATCTTCAATCCATTCAAGGTTACCCATTAATTTTGGGGCACAAACCTATGACCATGTGGTCAACTCTCACATACCATGCCTTATACTGCGTAGCCATTTGGACACATTATGGCTGTAGTATTATTTGGTCCTATTATGCTATATAACTATGTGTGTGATTTTTATTTTTTTTATTACAATCAAAACCCATGAAAATTCAACAGTGCCATCACACCAATTGCTTTTGTTGGGCCTTCCCCGTCCTATAGTTTCTCTTGAATGCAGAAAGTAACATTTTGATTAGATTTGATCCTGCAATCCTTCGTTTGATAGGTTAGCCACTCCTATTATGCCTTAGACTGCATGGCCATAAATCCAGATGTCAAGGTTTATATTATATAATGGAAATGGACACTCTTTAACTGCTATGGATTTTTCCCAAAATGAATTGCAATTAAATTTATAGCTCAAAGTTATATAATTTTCCAGTGTCACATTCTATATTGGGCATGAAAGACCCCTTAATTTTATTCAGAGGCCTCTTTACCAGGCTTGAGGTTCTTTTATGTGCCACAGATCTACAACACAGTACCAATGGCTTTACTTCCCTTCTAAAGGAAACGATGTAAAGGATTTTTATGCCTGAAAAAATCCATTGTGCTCCACTGGATTTGGCCCCACAACCATGGGTATAGGGGTTGTAATGGTAATCATTACACCACAAAGGTCAACATATATTATTTAATGGAGTTATCCAATGTTATCCTTTGGTAAAATAGGTTATTTAACAATTGTGCACAGGATGTCATATCATGTCCATATCACTGAAGGTGTTAAGGTTTTATCAAGATATTCTAAACAAAATTTCTTTCTTCTGAGTTAAGAATTGTGAATCAACATTTCAATGGTCTTTCCATAATTGATTGTTCCTTTCCATGCCACTTCTTCAGTTCTGTATGAGCTACCTGCCTTACAGGTGCATTTGGTAGCTCTTTATTTTTCTACAGAATCTCATCTATACTTTCCTAACTTCTGTATAATTCACTTACTTCATTACCATACAGTCAACCATATAATGTGTGTGTGTGTGTGTGTGTGTGTGTGTGCGCGTGCATGCATGCATTTGCAAAGTCTGGAAGCTGACATTACCCTTTTCCTTTTGCCAATGTGAATTTCATTTGTTTCACATTTACTGCTTCTGTCAATTTTAACACACACATAAATATAATCTTACATTACCCTATAGTTTTTACATCTTCCATTTTCGACATTTATTCAGTTTTCTCCCTTTCTTAAATACAATGATATTTGTCTTCTCTTGGTTCACTTTTAAGCTTTCTTTAACATATTTGTCTCTTCTGAGCAAAGATTGTTTTAGAACCTTGATTGAAATCTGAAACATAGTCCATGAATCTAGATAAAATTAACGACTGGCATAAAATAATTATTTGTCTGAATCTCTAATATACACAGTGGAAGGTGATCGATCATGCTGTTCTGCTGTTTTTAAAGTTTGATTTTGAAAAAAAATGTAAAAATTATGTAATATTAACTCTTGGTTTAAATTAAGAATTTACGGAAATTAAACACTTTTTCAAATATTTTTGGAGGAGATTGAAAGTTAAATATTTTCGGCATGTTAAAAAAATTTGCAATCTTACTATTATTATAAGCGTTTGCAATTTGGCCCCATTGAATCTGCATCATTAGCAAAGAGACTACACAACATGACAACACCATAAGATCGAAAGAAGCACACTTTAGCTGTTACTTATGAAGAAATACATTTCAGCTGTATGTTTATTATGCTAATGCTTGTTTTCAAAATAGCTATTATCAGTTACAAAATGGCTCATGTTACTAATACTGAGTATCTTGAAATGTTACTCCCTTATGTGGAGCACATCATAGTATGGCAGCTGTGCAAAATTTACCAAGAAAGTTTTTCAAATAGGATTTTGTGTCAATGGTCCTTCATGTTGAAGGAATTGATCAAAGGTATACTGCACGAGAAGAGGAAATCCTTAACTTGGTGGAAGCAGTAACTGTGGTATAACTTGAATTGTCTGCATAACCCATTGGAATGTTTGGAGAACACTAAAAGAAGAATTGCTCTACCCTTATATTTAGCATGTCCAATTTATTTCTGATTATGTGCCAAGGTTAGCATTTTCTGAATGGTTACTTCAACGAATGAAGCAAAATTGATCAGAAATAACTAATCATCACAATGCACACAACTAGGCTTATGAAACAATAAGACAAGACAGCTTTCAGCAGAGATTTTCTGTAAAGTTGGGAAACACATTAATTGGTCTGTGGAGTCTTTCTCAGGATTCGACAGGAACTACATATCTCGAGTTTCTTCGTGAAACATTATTAGTTTGGCTTCAGGATGTTCCCCTTGCAATAAGAAATGATGTCCCTACCTTTGCACATATATAGAGCCATGCATAGCCATCTTCAACACCTACAAAGAATGCTGGATTGCTCGGAATGGAGCCCTTTTTGGGTGACCAAAAAAATCACCATGCCTAACTCCAATCAATTTTTTTTCTTTGGAACAATACGATTATAGAAATGCCTGATGTGGAAACATTGCAAGAAAGAATACCTGAGCAGCACAAGCCGGAAGTACTTCGTAGAGTGCAGTAGAATTGGAGTAAACATTGTGAAGCCTTTTAAACAATTTATGTGAACATTAAAAAGAAGTTCTCATTGATTTTCTGTTCTTTTCTTGATCTAATTATTCACAGATTTTAGAATTCACAAAGAAAGAAGTCTTATTCTTGTAACTTAGGTTTCTCAAGCTATCATATACCTTCATAAATAAGTGCTCCTATTAATAATTTGCATAATATTGTAAATGCTTTCTCAGTTCCATATTTTGCATGATTTAGGTTTACAATATAATTGTGTTTAATTTTCTGTTTATTTGCATACCGGAAGTGTTAATTTGTTTGTTACCATAGCAGCAGAAGCTGAAAGAATTAAAAGTTGAATTTGTTGTGTTATATTGTGACGTAAAATTATCTCTCAAGAATGGAGAGCATAATGGAAAAAATATATAAGGAAAAACACTCAAAACGTGTCTTTCAGAGTTTGAAAAGATGATGATAGATCACCTTTCACCCTATATTTTCCATATTAAATAACCTTCATCTTTGCCTGAGACCTTTCTTGTACTGGATTTATCTAGTCACTCCTCATTCCCCCTTCCTCCATCCTTACACAGAAAGTATTCTGACTATAACATGTTCTATGGAGTACTCACACCATAGGATTGCATAGTCCTAAGCTCAATAATTTATATTGGTCTTATGCTTTCTGAATCAATAAAGGCTGTATAGAATTTCTGTTACTATATTTTAAGTATTCATTCACTGGTATTTTTTGATATGCAACTGTTTGAGAAAGTCTGTGTGCAATTGTGAGAGAATGTTATATTTTTCAATCCAGATTTGTAGGTTGCTTGCCAGGACGTCAGTAAATGTGGTTCTCAATAACTATTTGCTTTATCAAAACTATCTTTGTCCTTGTATATTGGATGGATAATTGTGTTTTTCCACTTTTCTGATACATAACCCTTTACTGTAATTTAATTAAATTAGTCTGCTGAAACCTGAACTAGATTTGCTTGAATGCACTACTCCTAAAGAAACTCTGTTGGAATATTGTCTATTCTGGTTGTTTTAATTTTCTTCTTCTCCTAACTCTCCTTGTATGGAGGACTTACACCTCACATGACTTGCAGGCCAGTGCATGGGATGGGATCAGAGAGTGTATAGAATGGGTGATCAGCCTAATGCCCATATGAGAGTGAGGAAGATGTTTTGAAATGACTGTGAAATGTATGAAAGGAAAGGTGATTATGAAATATTGGTGGATTGAATGGTAGAGAACCTGGAAAAAGCATGCCCAGATGCTGCTTTGTCCACCACAAATTCCACATGCTGTCCCTGGGATTGAATCTTGGCTGCTTTGGTGATGGGTGAACAGTCTTAACATTTGGGCTTCATTTCTTACTTTACCATGTCTGTATAAAACAGTTTCCAGAATTTGTATAAAAGTTTTACTCCTCTAACCCCTGATGCTTTAAATATACCATTTATTCCCCTGATTCAATACTGGGGTTTTCTATTATTCTCATTAGACAAATGTTGGTCTAGTTTCACATAAACAAATCCCAGGATCATTTCTAGTGCATTCCATTTTCTGCAGACTTGTTATGTTAAAATAAAATGATATGACTATTAAGACATTGCAGCAACCCTCATACTAAATATAGCTGTGATATTTCACTTTAAACTCACTGACAATATTTCTTTAAGTCTAAACAAATAAGTGTGTTACAATTATTTCAATGGACTTGTTATAATATGTCTTTTAACACTTAACACTTAAACAATTTCAAATATGATTTGTAAGTTCGTTTCAAAATAATGGAATGTGTAGTCTGATGTGCTTACAGATGATTCAAGTTATTAGCTAAAGAACACACCATTTTAACAAGTTGATTTGGAAGTTGTAAGTCTTAAAAGGGTTTAGTAGCAATATTAGAAGAAAAAAAAATTGGTAGCACACTTTGCAATTAAAAATAATAAGCGTAACTTAAATTGTACACTGTTAGACATTGGTTTTAATGTCCTAGACAATTATTCTTTAAAACTTTATTATGTTGAGTATTAGAAAGGTGGGTATCTGGCCTACAAATTGCCCTGAAATAAAATAGTAAGCCCAAAAGAATAGTAATATTGATATGCAGTTATCCATAAAATAAATTATATTTTTACCAGTGAAAGTTAATGTTATTGATCTGAGCTTGTTCTGTTGGTAAATGTTGCTTGTATAGAAGCTAAGTAATGGGCATGTTTGAGGTGGGAAAGATATATGAATTTTCCTCTGCTTAGTTTTGTTAAGTGTGTACAATGCGAATGACCACAAAGTGTAGTGTGAGAGTTTTAAGTTACTTATGTTACATAGTTTATTTCTTATTGTGTTCTTTATTAAGAAGATGGTTACCAGTGATATTTGTAGGGATGTTTATGTAAGGACTGTTACCTGTGATTTTTTTGTTTTTTAGTTTTAAGAATAATATAGTTGTCAAAAGGTTTGGAGTGTAAACAGAAGTGTACAACCAGTGCTATTTTTTTGTGGGAAGTCTTTTTTAAAATGTGCATTTAAACAAAAGACTTTGATAATAAAGAATTATTAAGCCAAGACATGTTTGAGTGACTGCATTTGTTCATTTATAATTACAATAAAATTTTAAAAATCTTAACTCTTGTGAATTCAGATTGATTACAATTTATGATTTTACAAACTTTAAAGTTCATATTCAAGCAATGAAAGGTAAATTGGCATCTTTAAAGGTTTCAGTAAAAGAAAGTAAAAGAAAAAAAAAAGAAAAAGCAAACAAAAAGTGCAGAATATCTTTATTATTGGAAAGATGTAAAAGTTTTAGATGATGAACATGTTTATAGAACCCAATAATAGAAAATATTATTTATAATTTATTACCACATCTGTACTTAAATAAAAACTCACTTTATATATGGAACAATTGTGAATGACAATGCTTTCAGCAAACAATAACACAGAAAAATGATTGTGATATTGGTCTACCATATTGACCCGAAAAAAAGTCATATCTAGATTGAGGCAAGAAACATGATGGGTATAAACTAGAGAAGGGACCTTGCGCTGACACTTTGGTCCTCAGCATCAGAGTACATCTAATACTTTGAGACAAACTTTTCATAATTTTTAAGTTTTGCATCATTGAAAGTAACTTTATGTTAGATAAGGAATCAAGAATTTATCTTGCACATGTCCCCATGAATTGGATTATAAATCTTAATAGACCTTGACTGCATTTCCTGTGGGTAAATGAATGCAACATTCCATAGACTGTTGTATCTAAATGAAAAACGGCAAAACAATGGGGGAAGAAGTAGAAGTAATAGAATTACCGCAGTGTGAACTGAGTTAAGAGTGAAGCTGATTTATTTGATGTACTAAATGTACTAAATCACATTCCTCCACTCTCAGCCATTACATTTACCTATTCTGGTGTTCAAAATCTGTAAATCTAACAGAAACAAATGAAACTTAAGAAAACATTGCATGGTAATATTTGTTTAGCAATAGGTGATATATATAACCTGTGGAATTATCAAGATAAAAAAATTGCTGCTAATTGGAGAATGTAAAATAGAAATAATTTTGAAATTAGCATACCAACCAAAATTGGCTAATTATGCAAGAAAACATCTAATAACATTCACTGTTGGACTTCCTGTTATTGCAGACTTTGGTGGCTCCTCTCTTGGTTCTTTGAAAAACTTTAGATGAGTTTTCATCCAAAGGCATGTCAAAATTCATTAATTCAACCCTGAATTTCGCCATGTATATTTTTTCCCATGTTAATTCTGTTGTACATTCTCTAATAAATACACCTACACTTTTTCTATTTTGTGTTGCTGTTACCAAAAATGGTATGTTACTGTCAATTTATCTGTTTCTAATGTAATGAAAATGTTCTTTAAGCCTAGTTCATGTGTTCCTCTTAGTTTTTCCTACGTACATTTTTTTTTTTTTGCAATTTTCACATTTGATTTTATAAACCCTGCTTTCTTCTCTTGTGGTATTTTGTCTATCTTGGTTGATTTAAGTAGTTTCCCTATGCTGAATTTAATTTTTGAGTACAAGTGATAAGGTAATCTTTAAGTATTTCCTAATAAGTGAACAAGCTATATTACCTTTGCAGTTGTTTTAGATCGTATGTATTGAATATTATCAGTGATCAACAATCAATATTTGTATCCCATCACTGGCATAAATGTTTACTTTCTTGTAGTTACATATATGTGAACATATTTCCTAACACATGCCATCACTTTCACTCTACACTTTTCCCCCCACAATGCATAATCTTTCCTGCCAACCAGCATATTTGACAGAAACTAAAGCAGCAATTAGGACACCAAAATTCTGGTATAACTTTGAATTGTTATAATAAAATTTTGCCCGATTGCTGTGTTATTGAAAATGAGCAAAGATTTTAACATTTAGGTATAAAAAATTCAAAGATAGCAAATATAAACCACAACCCAGCTTTTTGTCATTGAAATTTGGACCAAAAGTGTGGCCTATTTTCGAGTCAATATGGTATGTATCATTTTAAATTAATAAGAAATTAATGTTATGCACATTCTACTTCCCTATTCAGAGGTTGAACTGAAGGTGCATGTTATGATAGCTGCTACATTCACTCCCATCTTGGCCTAATTGTAAAGAAGCATTTTTCGCACATAGTTTATAATTCATATACTATAGTTTTAATATACTTAATGCTAAATTTTTTTCATAAAGATAAATATTTATGTTAGCATATGCATTTCATTTCCCTTTATCAGAGATTGATAATGTATTTAATATTTATCTATTACACAGAGCATCATTCTGTATAAATGTACATGCATATTGTTTGCTATTTATTCTGAAGTTTCCAAAGAACTTTTTAAAATTAATTTTATATTTTATAGACTGAATGTTCATATCAAACTGAACCCATAGGTAACTTTTTATTATAAATGCCCAATATTTTTTGAAGAACACTTTTTTATTATTATAAATAAGCAGAAGTGCTGTATGTGTTTTAAGATATACCCATCAGCTGTATCAGTGATGATCAAAATAAGAAAGCTGGTTTAGGACAGCAGAAAAGTAATAAAAAGGATTTAATATGATAAAGCTGTACTAATAAGTTCCTGTTTTCAATAAATATCTACATGGGTGAAAATACATATTTATTTTAATATTTGATTCTGACAGATCCATATTTTATAGTTCAGAAGTTATTCAGAGAGCAAGTTTTGATTACACTTGAATATACTTCAAGTTGCTAACAGCATTGTGGTTTTCTTGCTTTAATGTGTCAAGTGGTCAACAGAATGCACCTCAATGCTACATCCTTCCATATCCTAGTTCCCTGTAAAGGGAAATTCCTGTCCCAAAGCTATTTGCCTTAGTATCATGATTAGCACAAAGTGAGTTTAGTTTTTATTTATTTGTGTGAGAGGTTCCAAGATGGCTAATAAAAAGCACTTGTCAGATGAAGCAATGGCAACATAGCTAGATTCAGAAGAGCATTTGAGCTTTTTGATTCTTGGGAAGAAATTTCCAACTCAAAGTCAAGTGAATACAACAACAGCTCAAATAATAAAGATGTTGTCATGGTGCAGCTGTCTCTCCAAACACATGAATGGATGAAAGTACGAGCATTGCAGGACTGAGTGATGTCCCTAATGCAAATATTTCTCAAGGACCAGTTTTGTAGTCCGCTTTCAGTAGTGACACTATCACTATTGAATGTTTTTGTCTAGTGCTTGATGAACTTGTTGATTCCAAAACACGAAACAATGATGAAGGCATAAAAAATGATGATGATGGTTGGTGTTTAAGGGCGCTGAACTACAAGGTCATCAGCGCCCTTATCAAACAAATCATGGCAAAAGCCAGAGATAAAGCTCAATAAGAAATATTATAAATAAGAATGAAGGATAAATATAAAAAATCAATGTATAAAAGTAATCATGGAAAAAACCACAGATTGGTGATTTCAGAAAAAAAAAATATATATATATTTCAAAACTAATACAAAAACAAAGGTAAAAACAACTATATCCGTAATTTAAAGGTTAGCTTTGATAAAAATGTAACAATTTTAGCTACGGCTCGATTATCGTCCGCCAGGACTTCTGCAAGACTGACCGGCAGTTGTAGTGATTCCCGAATATGTACTAGATTAACCATTCTAGCAACACATGATGGACAGACAAATCTTCTCCACATAGTGGACACAATGGAGCAGATTCACCATTAAGAAGGAAACTGTGTAAAATTGCAGTGGCCAATACGCAAACGAGCTAAAATCACTTCCTCCCGTCGAGATTGATGAGAAGAAGTTACCCAGTTTGTTGGAAGGTCCTTCACTACTCTAAGCTTGTTTCCGCGAAGAGCCGACCACTCTTTGTGGAAGCACGAAAGTATCCCCCTGCGAACAAGCTTAAAGTCTTCCGAATTGTTACACAAGACATTTTTGTACTGGGCTCGGTGGTTGCCGTCTTTGCTGCAAAATCTGCCGACAAGCCAATGTGACCAGGAATCCATACACACTCCACATTGACCCCGGAAGTATATAAAGCGTGTAGGGCATCCTGGTTACGCTGTACGATAGGATGGTAGTTGTACAGATCACTAAGGCTCTGAAGTGCACTCAGGGAATCACTCAATATAAGGCAATCCCTCAAATTTCGACGGCCAATGTGCAGAATGGCTCGATATATTGCGTACAGCTCCGCACTATAAATGGAGGTACCACTATGAAAAC
Organism: Hymenopus coronatus; assembly: GCA_030762935.1. Lineage (NCBI taxonomy): Eukaryota > Metazoa > Arthropoda > Insecta > Mantodea > Hymenopodidae > Hymenopus > Hymenopus coronatus. The sequence continues at coordinate 126,412,398 of CM060892.1, read as the reverse complement.
CGAAAGTATATTGTTCCATATTATAAACAAAGGCACACCCAAAACCAACGGTGCACTTACTTCCGTCAGTATATACACAAGTTCGGTCATTGTAGTTTGACAAAAATTCTAAAAAACATCTACGGATACTAGAAAAAGGCATTGTAGACTTTAAAAGTGCTGTCATCCCGAGGTTTACGTGGGATGTTGTAAGTAACCAAGGTGGGTGCACCCTTTCCCCCCTTGGGAAACAGTCTAGGCATTACGATATCGTGTTTATGAAGAAGCTCTCGGAAGCGAAAACCTGGGGGCCGTGGACTAATTGAGATATTTCTATAACGTTCGTCCAGCTCGGTGTTAAAAAAAAGGAGTGAACGTTGGATGCGAAGGCATGCACTTTAGCCCACAGCCATAATTTGTTAATAGGATATCGTGCCTACACTGCACAGGGGGTTCTGCCGATTCACCATAAAGGCTGACTACTGGACTGGTTGGAAAAGCTCAAATAACCACACGAATACGCTGATTATGGACAATGTCTAAGCTTCTCAGCACAGATGGTCTGGCCGAAGAATAAACTATCGATCCGTAATCTAACTTGGCTCGGATCAGGGCGCGATAAAGTCGCAGCAAGACTGTACGATCCGCTCCCCAAGATTTGCCACTTAGTATCCGTAGAATATTCAGAGAACGGTTACAGCGCGCTTGCAGCTGTGCTATATGTGGTGTCCAACATAGTTTTCTATCAAATATCAACCCCAGGAATCTCGTCTCATCCGCGAAAGGTAGTAAAACTGTACCAAACTACAACGAAAGTGGTAATCACCTCCTGCGGCGCCAGAAGTTCTCGCAGAGCTCCAATCTGAGGGGTTGTGTAAATACCGCTGTAGACGGCTTCCCAGAAAAGGTGTGCGCTGATAAGTACAATAGATGTCAAAAGTCGTCTACGAATAAGCAGGACGATACTCCTGGAAGCATACATTTCGAGATAGAATTAATTGCTATAGCAAACAGCGTGACGCTTAGTACCGATCCCTGTGGCACTTCGTTCTCTTGAAGAAAAATATTTGATAAAACCGAGTTGACCTTTACTCGGAAAACGGGGTCCCTCATAAACTCCTGAATGAATAACGGAAGGCGTCCACGTATGTTCCAGTTGGAGAGAGAGAGAGAGAGAGAGAGAGAGAGAGAGAGGTAAGGTTTTAGGGCGCCTAACCTATAAGATTATTAGCGCCCTAGGAGATGTAAGAAAACAAAACCCAGCATAAAATAAAAACTTAGGCCTAAGAGTTCATGCTATAAAACCACGCACACAAATGCTAAAACGAGGATTAAAATGTAGGCGATAACACTCCGAAAATAAAATATAAAAAACCTAAGGTGGTTAAAAGAAATAGATAAAACTAGTGTCAAAAGCTGCAGAACGCCATTAAAACTAGACACGTCCAATCATAGGGCACTGTCGTATAAAAGATAAAACCCATTCTACAGCAGTCAGACGGTCTGCTAAAATGCCACGCATGCCACTGGGCAAATTCAACAGTCGCGTGGCTGCTAAAAATTGGCACTCGGTTAAAATGTGTCTCATTGTCAAGATTGCGCCGCACCGACAAACTGGAGTTTGCTCTCCTCGCAATAAATGACACTGGCTAAAATAACAGTGTCCGATACGCAGGTGACATAAAATGACCTCTTCTCGGCGGGAGGTGCCACAAGAGGTTTTCCAGGATTCGGGGAATGCTTTAATTACCCGCAGTTTGTTTGCAGTAGTGTTGGACCATTCAGTCGCCCAACGAGAAAGAATGGTCCCTCGCAACACCGCCTTAAGATCACTAGCGGGAACGGAAGAAAATATTCTGGAAGATGTAGTTGATCTCTTGGCAGCAGAATCAGCTGTCTCGTTTCCCGCTACTCCCGTGTGACCAGGCACCCACAAAAATGTTACACTTAGACCTGCTGCCGAAAGCGAGTGAAGGCAATTTTGGATGCGCTGTATGATTGGGTGGTAAGTATACAGCGGACGAAGACTTTGGAGTGCACTCAGAGAATCTGAACATATTGCAGTGAGTGGTAGCGCATGTCGCCGCACATAAAAAGAGCCTGAAGAATACCAAATAGCTCAGCTGTAAAAATCGAACACTGTCGTAAAAGACGAAAAGTAAAACAGTGGTTATCAACCACAAAAGCACATCCAACACCTCGATCATTCTTCGACCCGTCAGTATTAATAAAAACGTGATCACGATGTAGGTCTTTAAGGGCTAAAAATTGGGATCGAAGGATGAAACCAGGAGTAGTCGACTTCGGTAAACGAGAGGAACCTAGATAGAAAGAGCTGCCAGGGCGAATCCAAGGAGGGAAATGGGTTTCTCGTTTGGGAAGCACGGTAGGCATGGACATGCTCATTTGCCCTAGAAGCTTGCGAAAACGCACCCCTGGTGGTAAGAGAGCGAGGGAGCGAGAGGCGTAATTAGCGTCCAAAGAGTCATCAAAAAGTATGAATGAGGCGGGTGGTGAGGCATACTGGTCAGACGGCAGGCGTAGCTGCACAAGAGAAACTCTCGGCGATTATATAGCGGTGGTTCTGCAGCTTCCGCACAGACTACTCACTGGGCTAGTGCGGAAGGCGCCAGTTGCTAGTCGTATGCCTTGATTGTGAACGACGAAGGATAGACGGTCGCGCTGAAGAATAGACGATACACCCATAATCCAACTTGGAACGGACTAATGTACGATAGAGGTATAGCAGAACGCTCCTATCGGCTCCCCAGGATATGCCACTTAAAACACGTAAAATATCAAGAGAACGTGTGCACCGCGCCTTCAAATAAGTTATATGGGCAGACCAACATAACTTTCTATCAAATAGTAAGCCCAGGAATTTCGCTTCAACAAACGGTAGCATATCTGTACCTAGGCGGAGAGGAGTAGGAAACTGCTTCTTGCGCCAGAAGTTTACACAAACCGTCTTCTCGGCGGAGAAGTGAAAGCCATTTGCCACACTCCAGGAGGAAATAGAGTCTAGACACCGCTGAAGACGACGCTCGAGCAGAAAGGTACGCCGAGCTGTGAGGTACACAACATCGTCAACAGCGACAAGGAAATTCCTGAGGGAAGGCAGTCAACAAGAGGGTTGATAGCTATAAGGAACAGAGTAACACTAAGTACTGAACCCTGAGGTATTCCGTTTTCCTGAGTAAAATAGTCGGATAAAACCGAATCCACACGCACACGAAATACCCGGTCTTTCATGAACTCCCGAATGAATATGGGAAGGTGACCACGGAAACCCCACTGATGAATTGTTCGGAGAATGCCAGTTCTCCAACATGTGTCGTAAGCTTTCTCTAAATCAAAAAGATGATCGATAGTAGAACGGTTACGACGAAACTCACACTGAACGTTCGACAAGAGACCCCGAGATTCGAGCCACCACATAAACCGCCCATTGAGCATACGTTCCATAACCTTGCAAACGCAACTAGTTAGGGAAATTGGAAAATGTAAAAGGCGTGTTATTTATGGACGCTCTTTAACTGCTGTGGTTCTCAGCGTCACATTATATAGTGGGCGTGAAAGACCGCTTAATTTTGCTCAGAGGCCTCTCTATCAGGCTTGAGGTTCTTTTACGTGCCGTAAATCTAAGATACGGGACCAACGGCTTTACTTCCCTTCCGAAGGAAGCCATGTTAAGGATTTTTACGCCCGAAAAAATCCATCGTCCTCCGCTGGGAAATTCGGCGGTAGCTGGAAGGAAGTTGGCGCTCCTTGCCAGGTTTTAGAATGGGAACAACGGTGGCCTCGCGCCAGGCAGCAGGAAACGCACCTTCGAGCCAGATGCGATTAAGAGCTGGAGGAGAAAGAGCCTACCATCCGCAGACAAATGCTGAAGCAGCGACACATGTATGGCATCGGGCCCAGGAGCGGTATGAATAGAAAAAGAGAGGGCATGTTCTAGTTCGCGAAGGCTAAAAGGGCGGTTGTAGTCCTCATGGTTGTCGGAGCGGAATGACAACTCCTGGGCTTCCAACGCGACCTTATGGGGAATAAAAGCTGTGTCATAATTGGTGGAACTGGAAACTGCCTCAAAGGCTCTGCCCAAGGTGTCTGCGATAAGAGCCGGCTCCACCAGGGTGTCATCTCCTACCCTAAGACCGCGTATAGCGCACGGTTTTGCCTTACCGGCTACATGTCTAAGTCGATCCCACACAACGGATGTGGGCGTGGAGCTATGAAAGCTCTCCACATAGCGCTTCCAAGAGGCCTTCTTACTTTCACGGATAATGCGCCGCGCTCTAGCCCGTAGTCGTTTATAGACTAATAAGTTATCTTCTGTTGGGTGACGTTTGAAAACCCGAAGAGCACTTCGCCGCGCACGGATAGCTTTGCCGCATTCCTCGTTCCACCTAGCAACCCGGTACCCGGGTTGGGAAGATGTACGGGAAATGGAGCGTTCGGCGGCGGCTACGATAACGGAAGTTAGGTGCTCAACCATGCTATTGGCAGTGAGACATTCGGCAACGGCAAAATGGGCTAGGCGAGTATAAAGTGACCAATCTGCTTTGTTAAACTGAAATTTTGGGGTGCCAGTGGTTGGAGAAGTACAACGAAGGAGTGTAACAACAACTGGAAAATGATCACTGCCGTGAGCGTCAGAGAAAGCATTCCACTCCAAAAGGTGTGCAAGCTGTGCTGAACAGAGACTTAAATCCGAGGTGAGAAAGGGTGCCGGTAGAGTCTGAGAGAAAGGTAGGTTCACCAGTATTCAAAAGGGAGAGATTCAGCTGGTCCAGAAGATCGCTTAGTAAGGTTCCCCTCGCACATGCCCTCGGAGATCCCCAAAGAGGGTGATGGGCATTGAAATCTCCCACCAGAAGATACGGTGGAGGTAACTGCAAAACCAAATTTACAAGTTCGGCAGCGGCGAGGAGAGACGAAGGTGGAACATAGATACTACAGACTGAAAAACTAAAACCGGGAAGAGAAAGGTGGACAGCAACAGCCTGCAGTTGAGTGGTGAGTGGAGCAGTTCGGAAACACATGTCGTCACGTACCAGAACCAGAGAACTGTCGTGTGCAGGAGAGCTCTCATCCGGTTCCAGATCGAAGCGAACCGGGGTATACCGACGTAAAACAAAGGTATCTCGAGGGCGAAGTTTGGTCTCCTGTAAGCAAACAAAAAGGGGTGAATAAGACTGGATTAAAATACCCAGTTCGGGCCGATGGACGCGTAGACCGCGTATATTCCATTAGAGGAAGGACATAAGGAGGACGGTAAGAAGGCTGCTGCTCATTATGCGTGCGCCGGTAAGGGAGCGAATTAATGGCTGGCCGGGACCGGTGGGTTCAATTTAAGCTTTCTCTTTTTCGTTGGGCTTCGGCTCCGCCAACCGGACACAATTCCAGATTGCCATCGCTGGTATCAGTGTCCGAACAAGTCGAGCGGGTGCGGTTAGGAGAGCGAGAACGACTTGTACGACGAACGGGCGATTTACGAATCGGGCGGGCAGAAACAGTGTCAGAAGATGTAGATGGCACAGAAGGAGATGGTGGCGCTACCTTTGGAGGAGAAACGTATTCGGAGAATGCGGTCTGGATACCTATAGACACACGGGCACGAGGACCAGGGAGCGTCTGAACTATAGCATCCTGTTTCCGCACCGGCTGGCGGACAGCAGCGGCATATTTCAAAGGAGTAGTCGGGTGAAGGTCGAGATAACGTTTCCGAGCTGCCTGAAAAGTTAAATGGTCTTTGATTCCTATCTCCTGTATGGTCTTCTCCTCGATAAAACGGGAACATTCTTTAGAGTTGGATGGATGTGTCTCTCCAGAGCCATCGTATGCGTTTTGCCCACATTGCGCACAAACCGGCGAGTTGTTACAACGTTGTTGCGTATGTCCAAACTTCTGACAACGGTAACAGCTCATTGGGTTTGGGATATAAGGCCGCACGGGCGCTCTTTCATAACCGCACATGATATAAGCCGGTAAGTCAGTTCGCTCGAAAGTCAAGAAGACTGTACGCAGTGGGAACGGATTGTCATCCCGTTTGCCAATTAATCTATATGCAGCAACTACAGCTTGATCGGAAAGACAGTTCACTATTTCCTGGTTGGTTAAACCATCCAAACTGGAGGTCATCACCACACCTCGGCTACTATTTAAAGTTTTGTGCTTCTCCACCTTAATGGGGTAAGAACCCAAAAGAGAAGCACTCAGGAGCTTGGCCGGTTGTTCGGAAGTGGCTATCTCAATTAAGTGTGTGCCATCTCTACATCTTGTTGCATTTGTGACATTACCGCAAATCCTGTCCAGTTCCTTCTGTGTATAAAATGGACTGAGGTCTTTCATTGTCTTGCTTTCACACATCAAACGCATAATAAAAAAAACATGGTATTGAAGGGGTTGAGCGCAGAGGAGCCATGATGGTATAGTCCCCTTTCCGGAACCGTCGGCGTCAGCCTGCCATCCGGGGGATACAAGAAAAGACACCTAAATCTTCCGGTCTGTGCCGGCCAGGAGCCCCCGCTACAGGCCTGATTTCAAGGAGTACGTCAGAGGAGTTACCCTCCGACTATCACCACTGACCGGTATGTGACAGTTTCACCGATATAAGGCCCGACTTTATGCCCCTACCACTGGAATAACCGCCAGTGGCTCCCCACTGTAGGCCACGCTGCTTCAACGGAGTCAGCGTGGTTCAGGGGGCTTGTGGTTGATTACATCGGGCCCCAGACAGCGGTAACACATCGGGTCCACCCGAACAACCCAGCCACTCTAGGTCACGAGCTGCTCGAGGGGACCCGGCCCCATGGAGCTACGTGGTTATACATGACATCGGAACGGCTCCGCACCTAGTGTCGTACGAAAGGGGTAGTGAGGAGGGTCCACTCAACCTTCACATTTGAGACCTCCGAAGAGCACACAAGTTGAAAGCCGCGCCGAAACCGTGGGACAGGAACCACGGAGATAGGAAAGATCCCTAAAGACCTAAAAGCTAAGAATTTTATAAACCTAGAAGAGGAAGTGGCTATCATAATTTGGAATATAAAGTGTAATATGAAGACTTCAACGTGGCTGTGACAGATGGGAATGAGCGAATGACAATGGGTGTGAATGGCTTGGGCACCCCGGGCACGCCAAACCCGTTATAACAAAGTCAGCCCCTGGGGGGTAATAATCCTAAGGGCCTAAGAACTAATGATCTTCGCAAGCCTAGAAGAGGAAGAGGGTGTTATTGTAAAAAACGAAAAACCAAAAGCAGAAAAAGACGTGGCAACACTGGATGGCGATGAGTAGGGTGAAGTGGCGGTGAGCGGCTCGGGAACCCCCGGGTGCGCCAAACCCGTAATTACCGTAGTAGGCCTCTGGGGGGTTCCAGTTGTATAGGGAACGCATTATTCCTGCCCGCCAACACGTATCATAAGCCTTTTCGAGGTCAAAGAACACCCCAACGGTTTGACAGTTCTTAATGAATTCATTCATTATCTGCGTCGAAATCGAGACAAGTGGTCAGCTGCTGAACGACGTCGCCGAAAACCGCACTGGGTGTTGGTCAGTAGGTTGTGAGTTTCGAGCCACCATACCAACCGTTCATTGGTGATGGTGATGATGATGATGATGGTTAGTGTTTAAGGACGCTCAACTGCAAGGTCATCAGCGCCCTTATGGCCGCGCCGTGGACGAGTGGTTCGACCACTAGCCTCTCACCTAGTCGGCCGGGGTTCCATCCCAAGCGACCGCATGTGAGATTTGTGGTGGACAGAGCGGCGCTGGGCGGGTTTTCTCCGGGTACTCCGGTTTCCCCCGCCATCGCATTCCACCGGTGCTCCATCATCATTCATATATTATCAGTGTCACCGCCTGTGGTGCCATATGTAGTCAAAGCGGGCGTTAAACACTACCAAAATCAGCGCCCTTATCAAACAAATCATGGCAAAAGCCAGAGATAAAGCTCAATAAGAAATATTATAAATAAGAACGAAAGATTAATCTAAAAATTAATGTATAAAAGTAATCGTAGAAAAAACCACAGATTGGCGATTTAAGAAAAAGGAAATGTCATAACTAATACAAAAACAAGGACAAAAACAATTAAATCCAAAATTTGAAGGGTATCTTCGATAAAAATTTAAAAATCTTAGCTACCGCTCGTCTTCTGCAAAACTGACCGACAGTTGTAGTGATGCCCGAATATGTGCTAGATTAACATAGTCTAGCAACACATGACGGACAAATCTTCTCCACATTGCGGACACAATGGAGCAGATTCACTCTTGGCCGCGCTGTGGCCGAGTGGTTAGACCACTTGCCTCTCACCTAGACGGCCGGGGTTCGATCCCAAGCGACCGCATGTGAGATTTGTGGTGGACAAAGCGGCGCTGGGGCGGGTTTTCTCCGGGTACTCCGGTTTCCCCTGCCATCGCATTCCACCGGTGCTCCATCATCATTCAAGTATCACCAGTGTCACCGCCTGCGGTGCCATAAGTAGTTAAAGCGGGCGTTAAACACTACCAAAAAAAAAAAAAAAAAGATTCACTCTTAAGAAGGAAACTATGTGTAAAATTACAGTGGCTAATACGCAAACGAGCCAAAATTACTTCCTCCCGTCGAGATTGATGAGAGGAAGTTACTCAGTTTGTTGGAAGGTCCTTCACTGATCAAGACATGCCTGCAGGCGACGCTCCAAAAGGCAAGTGCGCCGAGAGCTGCAATAAATTGCAAAGCCGTCAACAAATAAGGATGAGGAAATTCCAGCAGGAAGACAATCAGCGATAGGGTTGATGGCGATGGCGAAGAGGGTGCAACTGAGAACCGAACCTTGAGGTACTCCATTCTCCTGACTAAATGCGCGGGAGCAAACAAAACCCACACGTACACGAAATACCCGCTTCTCCATAAACTCCCGGAGGAACATTGGAAGGCGGCCACGGCAGCCTCACTTATGCAACGTACGCCAGAAGCCAGCCCTCCAGCAGGTGTCATAAGCTTTCTCGAGATCGAAAAATATGGCCACAGTTTGGCGCTTGCGCAGAAATCCATTCAGCATATGAGTCGAGAGGGAGACTAAGTGGTCAGAAGAGGAGCGGTATCGGCGAAAGCCGCACTGGATATTGCAGAGCAGTTTCTCAGACTCGAGCCACCATCGTAACCGTCCAATGATCATGCGCTCCATCACCTTGCAAACAGAAGTGTTGAGGGAGATGGGACAGTAACTGGAAGGAAGTCTACGATCCTTTCCCGGTTTTAAAATGGTAACAAACGTGGCTTCACTCCAAGCCGTAGGAAACACATCCTCTTACCAAACACGGTTATATAGGCTCAGGAGATAGAGTTTACCATTAGAAGAGAGGTGCTGCAGCATTGCGATGTGGATACCTTCAGGTCCTGGAGTTTACCATTAGAAGAGAGGTGCTGCAGCATTGCGATGTGGATACCTTCAGGTCCTGGAGCGGAATGCCGAGAAGATGCTAATGAGGCGTCCAGCTCTCGCATGCTAAAAGATGTGTTATAGCACTCGGTGTCAGAGGACCGGAAAGAGAGACTCTGAGACTCCACCTCCGCCTTAATGGCACGGAACGCCGGGTGATAATTGGCGGAACTGGACACATTTGCGAATGTGCTACCAAGGACGTCTGCCACAGCAACCGGATCAACGACGGTGTCGATGCCCACGAGTAGCCCCGGTATGGTGGCACCAGTCTGCTTACCCGTAAGACGGCGGAGCTATTCCCACACAACGGATGAAGGTGTTGTGCGATTAAGGGTAGACACAAACAAATTCCATGAAGACCTTTTGCTATCCTGAATAATTCGGCGCGCCCATGCACGTGTTTGTTTAAAAATGATCAAATGCTCCAGCGTAGGGTGATGGCGAAATACCCTAAGAGCCCTCCTACGAGCACGAATGCCATCACAGCACTCGGCAGTCCACCAAGGGACCGGTAAGCGTTTAGGGAGGGAAGATGTCCAAGGTATGGTTTGCTCTGCGGCGGGAGTATAACGTAGTTAAAGTGCTCAAGCATATGGTCAACCGTGTGGAACTGACGGTCGCCAAACACAGCCAGAGCGGAAAAGAGCGCACAGTCCGACTTAGCTGCCAAATGCTCGCACGTGATGAGGGAATGTGGTGTGAAAGCAAAATGAGGACACAAGGACAATGATCGCTGGAATGAGTGTCAGATACTACGTTCCATTGAAAGCGGTGAGCAAGCTGTGCTGAACAAACAGAAAGGTCCAGGTGGGAAAGCGTGGCAGAAGAATCGGAAAAGTAGGTTCACCGGTGTTCAGAACAGAGAGACTATTTTGATCGAAAAGGTGAGCAAGAACGGTCCCCCGCGCGCAGGCCCCAGGAGAACCCCATAGGGGATGGTGGGCATTAAAATCACCCAGCAGAAGAAAAGGAGCTGTGACAAGAGATGGAGCATGTCAGCGGCGCAGAGGATAGATGAAGGCGGAATGTAGACATTACATACGGTAAAGTAGAAACCAGGAAGGGCAAGTCGGGTAGCAACAGCTTGCCAGGTAGTAGTAAACGAGACTGGCTGACCGCAGATGTCACTGCGCGTGAGGATCATAACACCTCCATGAGCAGGAGAGCCCTCCTCCGGTGTAACATCAAACCGCATGGGAAGGTATTGGTGCAGGGCAAATGCATCATGGGGGCGAAGCTTTGTCTCCTGCAAATATAGAAGATGATGATGGTTAGTGTTTTTTTTCGTGCGCTCAACTACAAGGTCATCAGAGCCCTTATTAAACAAGTCATGGCAAAAGCCAGAGATAAAGCTGAATAAGAAATATTATTAAAAAGAACGAAAGATTAGTCTAAACATTAATGGAAAAACTAATCATAGAAAAAGCCACAGAATGGTGATTTGAGAAAAGGAAAGAAAAAAAAATTCAAAACTAATAAAAAACAAGGATAAAAACAACTAAATCCGAAATTTAAAGGGTATCTTCGATAAAAATTCAAAAATCTTAGCTACCGCTCGACTATCGTCCACCAGGACTTCTGCAAGACTGACCGGCAGTTGCAGTGATTCCCGAATATGTGCTAGATTAACACAATCTAGCAACACATGATGGTCAGACAAATCTTCTCCACAAAGCGGATACAATGGAGCAGATTCCCTCTTAAAAAGGAAAATATGTGTAAAATTGCAGTGGCCAATACGCAAACGAGCCAAAATTACTTCCTCCCGTCGAGAATGACGAGAGGAAGTTACCCAGTTAGTTGGAAGGTCCTTCACTACTCTAAGCTTGTTTCCGCGGAGAGCTGACCACTCTTCGTGCCAGCACGAAAGTATCGCCCTGCGCACAACAAGCTTAAAGTCTTCCGATGTTATACAAAAAAACTTTGTACTGGGCTCGGTGGTTGCCGTCTTTGCTGCAAAATCTGCCAGTTCATTCCCCGGCAAGCCAATGTGACTAGGAATCCATGCACATTCCAAATTAACCCCGGAAGTAGATAAAACGTGGAGGGCATCCTGGATACGCTGCACGATAGGATGATAGTTGTAGAGATCACCAAGGCTCTGAAGTGCACTCAGGGAATCACTCAATATAAGGCAGTCATTTAAATTTCGACGGCCAACGTGCAGAATGGCTCGATATATTGCGTATAGCTCCGCACTATAAATAGATGTGCCACTATGAAAACCGAATGTATATTGTTCGGTATCATAAACAAAGGCACACTCAACACCAACGGTGATCTTACTTCCGTCAGTATATATATATACACACACACAAGTTCGGTCATTGTAGTTTGACAAAAAGTCTAAAAAACATCTACGGATACTAGAAAAATGCATTGTAGACTTTCGGTATGCCGTCATTCCGAATTTTACATGGGATGTTGTAAGTAATCAAGGTGGCTGCACCCTTTCCCCCTTGGGAAACATTCCAGGCATTACGATATCGTGCTTGTGAAGAAGCTCTCGGAAGCGAAAACCTGGGGGCCGTGGACTAATTGAGATATTTCTATAACGTTCGTCCAGCTCGGTGTTAAAAAAAAAGGAGTGAACGTTGGATGCGAAGGCATGCACTTTAGCCCACAGCCATGATTTGTTAATAGGATATCGTGCCTACACTGCATAGGGGGTTCTGCCGATTCACCATAAAGGCTGACTACTGGACTGGTTGGAAAAGCTCAAACAACCACACGAATACGCTGATTATGGACATTGTCTAAGCTTCTCAGCACAGATGGTCTTGCCGAAGAATAAACTATACATCCGTAATCTAACTTGGCTCGGATCAGTGCGCGATAAAGTCGCAGCAAGACTGTCCGATCCGCTCCCCAAGATTTGCCACTCAGTATCCGTAGAATAGTCAGAGAACGGTTACAGCGCGCTTTCAGCTGTGCTATATGTGGTGACCAACACAGTTTTCTATCGAATATCTCGTCTCATCCGCGAATGGTACTAAAACTGTGCCAAGCCGCAGCGAAGGTGGTAATCGCCTCCTGCGGCGCCAGAATTTCACGCAGAGTGAATTCTCAGCAGAAAAGCGAAAGCCATTTTTAGAGCTCCAATCTGAGAGGTTGTCAAAACACCGCTGGAGACGGCGTTCCAAAAAAGGTGAGCGCTGAGAAGTACAATAGATGGCAAAGTCGTCTACGAATAAGCAGGACGATACTCCTGGGAGAATACATTTCGAGATAGAATTAATTGCTATAGCAAACAAGGTGACGCTTAGTACCGATCCCTGTGGCACTCCGTTCACTTGAACAAAACTATTTGATAAAACCGAGCTGACCCTTACTCGGAAGACGCGGTCCCTCATAAACTCCTGAATGAATAACGGAAGGCATCCACGTATGTTCCAGTTGTATAGGGAACGTATTATTCCTGCCCGCCAACACGTATCATAGTGCCTCCGTGCGCAGGTACACCCTCTTCCGATGATAGATCACACCTTACAGGGGTGTACCGTTTGATTCTGAAGCTGTCTTGTGGACGGAGCTTAGTCTCTTGCAAACATACGACCAAAGGATCGTTCTGGTTAAGCAGCAGTTCAAGCTCAGGTCGATGTGTTCTTATTCCACGTAAGTTCCATTGTAGAATAGCCATGTTCTTTATAATTGGATAAGTTGCACATTGTGGTTGTTTCTATTTTGAAGGCTGCGGAGGTCGGTTGAGTTTATTCTTTTTAGGTGTCGGGAAGACACCTTCTACGGGAGGATGGTCCTGCCTCTTTGTCACTGTCCTTCTGGCAGTGAGGGCAGTATCACCTTCCTCCATCTCCTCCACTTGGGAGGATCCCTTTCCAATTGAAAATTTCGGTTCGAGTACCTCGAACCGATTGGAAATAAAGACCGGCGAAGATGACAGTCGCCGACCTGAGTCCTTCCCAGACGAGTCCTCAGTAGAGGATCTCCGTGGACTCTTGCTTCCCTTTGTTGCTTTGGGAATAGGCTTTACACTTTGTTTGAGGAAGTCAGTTCTCTCATAGGTGTTCTTAAATTTTCTTTCTGGTTCTTTATATATTATTAGCTTGCCAGACTTGTTGGTCGAGGTCGATTGCTTTGGCGGCGATTTAATTTTAGCGGTTTTTACAGTTTCAGACGTAGGAGATGTTGCTACTGACTTAGATGTTGAAGTCGAAGGCCTAAGAAGTGAGCTGGCTGTGAGAATCTTTTCTGCAATCGTGACCCCGTTTATATCGCAGGTTTGAGTTGCGATTTCCCGACTTTGTACCGATTTAGCTACAACTGAGCTATAGGTACCATACTTCGGGACAGAGGGTTGGCGGATACGCAGGAGTTTCCGGGCTTCCAAGAAGGATACCTTCTCTTTAACCCGTAACTCCTGGACCGTCTTTTCCTCTGCAAAACGGGGACAACTACGGAAACTTGATGGATGTTCACCGATACAGTTAACACACGTTGGAGCTGACGTGCATTTTCCGTCATGCGAATTTTTGCCACAGTTCACACAGGTAGACTCGCCGTTGCAGAATTCACTGGTGTGGCCAAAGCGCTGACATTTAAAACATCTGAGCGGGTTCGGTATATACGGTCTTACCTCAATGGATTCATACCCTGCCATTATCCTTTGTGGGATGATGGTTAGTGTTTATGGGTGCTCAACTACAAGGTCATCAGCGCCCTTATTTAACAAAATATGGCAAAAGCCAGAGATAAAGCTGAATAAGAAATATTTTAGATAAGAACGAAAGATTAACCTAAAAATTAATGTAAAAAGGCAATCACAGAAAAAACCACAAATTTGTGATTTGAGAAAGGAAAAAAAAATCAAAACTAATAAAAAAACAAGGATAAAAACAACTAAATCAGAAATTTGAAGGGTATCTTCGATAAAAATTTAAAAATCTTAGCTATCGCACGATATCGTTCGCCAGGACTTATGCAAAACTGCCCGGCAGTTTCACTGATTTCCGAATATGTGCTAGATTAACACAATCTAGCAACACATGACGAACAGACAAATCTTCTCCACAAAGCGGACACAATGGAGCAGATTCACTCTTAAAAAGGAAACTATGTGTGATATTGCAGTGGCCAATACGCAAACGAGCCAAAATTACTTCCTCCCGTTGAGAATGACGAGAGGAAGTTACCCAGTTAGTTGGAAGGTCCTTCACTACTCTAAGCTTGTTTCCGCGGAGAGCTGACCACTGTTCGTGCCAGCACGAAAGTATCGCCCTGCGCACAACAAGCTTAAAGCCTTCCGATGTTATACAGGAAATATTTGTACTGGGCTCGGTGGTTGCCGTCTTTGCTGCAAAATCTGGCAGTTCATTCCCTGGCAAGGCAATGTGACTAGGAATCCATGCACACTCCAAATTAAGCCCGGAAGTATATAAAACGTGGAGGGCATCCTGGATACGCTGCACGATAGGATGATAGTTGTAGAGATCTCCAAGGCTCTTAAGTGCGCCCAGGGAATCACTCAATATAAGGCAGTCACTTAAATTTCGACGGCCAACGTGCAGAATGGCTCGATATATTGCGTATAGCTCCGCACTATAAATAGATGTGCCACTATGAAAACCGAATGTATATTGTTCGGTATCATAAACAAAGGCACACCCAACACCAACGGTACACTTACTTCCGTCAGTATATATACAAGTTCGGTCATTGTAGTTTGAGAAAAATTCTAAAAAAAAGAAAAAACATTTACGGATACTAGAAAAAGGCATTGTAGACTTTCGGCATGCCGTCATCCCGAGGTTTAGGTGGGATGTTGTAAGTAACCAAGGTGGGTGCACCCATTCCCCCTTGGGAAACATTCTAGGCATTACGATATCGTGCTTATGAAGGAGCATTCGGAAGCGAACACCTGGGGGTCGTAGACAAATTGAGATATTTCTAAAACGTTCGTCCAGCTCGGTGTTAAAAATGATGTGAACGTTGGATGCGAAGGCATGCACTTTAGCCCACAGTCATAATTTGTTAATAGAATATCTCGTCTACACTGCAGAGGGGGTTCCGCCGATTCAGCATAAAGGCTGGCTACTGGACTGGTTGGAAAAGCTCCAACAGCCAGACATATACCCTGATTATGGACAGTGTCTAATCTTCTAAGCACAGATGATGTTGCCGAAGAATAAACTATGCATCCGTAATCTAACTTAGCTCGGATCAGTGAGCGATAAAGTCGCAGCAAGACTGTCCGGTCCGCTCCCCAAGATTTGCCACTTAGTATCCGTAGAATATTCAGAGAACGGCTACAGCGCGCTTTCAGCTGTGCTATATGTGGTGACCAACATAGTTTTCTATCGAATATCTACCCAAGGAATCTCGTCTCATCCGCGAATGGTAGTAAAACTGTGCCAAACCGCAGCGTAGATGGTAATCGCCTCCTGCGGCGCCAGAAGTTCACGCAGAGTGATTTATCGGCAGAGAAGCGAAAACCATTTTTAGAGCTCCACTCTGAGAGGTTGTCTAAACACCGTTGCAGATGGCGTTCCAAAAATTGTGTACGTTTTTTTTTGGCAGTGTTTAACGCCCGCTTTAACTACTAATGACACCACATGCGGTGACACTGATGATACATGAATGATGATGGAGCACCGGTGGAATGCGATGGCGGGGGAAACCGGAGCACCCAGAGAAAACCCGCCGCAACGCCGCTAGACGCTTAGTACCGATGCCTGTGGCACTCCGTTCTCTTGAACAAAAATATTTGATAAAACCGAGCTGACCCTTACTCGGAAAACGCGGTCCGTCATAAACTCCTGAATGAATAACGGAAGGCGTCCACGAATGTTTCAGTTGTATAGGGAACGTGTTATTTTTGCCCGCCAACACGTATCATAAGCCTTTTCGAGGTCAAAGAATACCCCAACGGTTTGACAGTTCTTCATGAATCCATTCATTATCTGCGTCGAAATCGAGACAAGATGGTCAGCTGCAGAACGACGTCGTCGAAAACCATGCTGGGTGTTGGTCAGTAGGTTATGAATTTCCAGCCACCATATCAACCGTCCACTGATCATGCGTTCTATCACCTTGCAAACGCAACTGGTGAGGGAAATTGGACGGTAGCTAGATGGAAGTAAACGGTCCTTTCCAGCTTTCAAAATAGGTAAGATGGTGGCCTCTCGCCACTTTTCTGGAAAAGTGGCGTCAACCCAAACACGATTATAGACCTCGAGTAGGAAGGCCTTACCTTCAGGAGAGAGATGTTTCAACATTTGGACGTGTATTCCATCAGGACCTGGTGCAGAGTTTCGCGAAGATGATAGTGCATGGTCTAGCTCCCTCATTGTGAACAGTCGATTGTAATCTTCGAGATTATTAGAACGAAAGTTGAAAAGTTGCGATTCCACCTGAGCCTTAACGGGAAGAAAATCAGGCGAATAAGTCTCTGAGTTAGACACTTGAGCGAAAGCACCGCCAAAAGTGTTGGCCACGTCAAACTTATCAACAACATCTCCTACAGCTGTTTTAAGACCGGCGATTGGCGCATGAGTCATTTTTCCGTCCACGCGCCTTAACTTATCCCATACGATAGAGAAAGGTGTATGTCGATTGAATGACGCTACAAACTTGCTCCATGATGTCTTTTTGCTATCCTTACAACCTGCCTAGATTTGGCACGCATCTTTTTATACTCAATCAGGTTATCCAGTGTTGGGCGACGTTGGAAAATCCTGAGAGCACGTTTGCGAGCACGAATGACATTCCGGCATTCATCAGTCCACCAAGGTACCGGAAATCGACGACTGGTTTGGGTCGTCGACCGTTGAATAGACTGCTCGGCAGCATCAAGAATATTTTTTGTGAGGTGCTCCACTTAGACATTCACAGAGTCGAGCTCGTTATAATAAAAGACAGCCAACCGGGAGTAAAGGTTGCAGTTGGCTTGATCTATGCGCCATCTAGGTAAACGTGTGGAACATGTATCTTGTGGCAAGAAACTGATAAGACATGGAAAGTGGTCACTAGAATGTAGATCAGAGATGATATTCTACTGTTAGAAAGATGCTAATATTGGTGAACAAACTGCTAAATCCAAGTGTGAAAAACTGTTGAAAGCATCAGAAAGAAATGTAGGTTCTCCGGTGTTCAGGAGAATTAGGTTAGAATTATTCAAGAAATCAGCAAATAACGTACCTCTCGCACAAGCCCGAGGTGAGCCCCAAAGTGGATGGTGGGCATTTACATCACCTACCGGTGAGAAACTAGATCCCCTAAATCAGTGAGCAAGAGGTCGTAACTCGGAGGAAGGTATATATTACAAATGGTGAATCTGGTATGTGACAGTTTAATCCTTACAGCTACTGACTGGATGTCGGACTGTAATGATACTGATTGCGCGAATATATCATCTCTGATGAGCATCATAGTGCCTCCGTGCGCAGGTACACCCTCTTCCGATGATAGATCACACCTTACTGGGGTGTACCGTTTGATTTTGAAGCTGTCTTGTGGACGGAGCTTAGTCTCTTGCAAACATACGACATAAGGATCGTGCTGGTTAAGCAGCAGATCAAGCTCAGGTCGATGAGTTCTTATTCCACGTAAGTTCCATTGTAGAATAGCCATGTTCTTTATAATGGGATAGGTTGTACATTGTGGTTGTTTCTATTTTGAGGGCTGCGGAGGTCGGTTGAGTTTATTCTTTTTAGGTGTCGGGAAGACACCTTCTACGGAAGGATGGTCCTGCCTCTTTGTCACTGTCCTTCTGGCAGTGAGAGCAGTATCACCTTCCTCCATCTCCTCCACTTGGGAGGACCCCTTTCCAATTGAAAATTTCGGTTCGAGTACCTCGAACCGATTGGAAGTAGAGACCGGCGAAGATGATAGTCGCCGACCTGAGTCCTTCCCAGTCGAATCCTCAGAAGAGGACCTCCGTGGACTCTTGTTTCCCTTTGTTGCTTTGGGAATAGGCTTTACACTTTGTTTGAGGAAGTCAGTTCTCTCATAGGTGTTCTTAAACTTTCTTTCTGGTTCTTTATATATTATTAGCTTGCCAGACTTGTTGGTTGAGGTCGATTGCTTTGGCGGCGATTTAATTTTAGCGCTTTTTACAGTTTCAGATGTTGCTACTGACTTAGATGTTGAAGTCGAAGGCCTAGGAAGTGAGCTGGCTGTGAGAATCTTTTCTGCAATCGTGACCCCGTTTATATCGCAGGTTTGAGTTGCGATTTCCCGACTTTGTACCGATTTAGCTACAACTGAGCTATAGGTAGCATACTTCGGGACAGAGGGTTGGCGGATTCGCAAGAGTTTCCGGGCTTCCAAGAAGGACACCTTCTCTTTGACCCGTATCTCCTGGACCGTCTTTTCCTCTGCAAAACGGGGACAACTGCGGGAACTTGATGGATGTTCACCGTTACAGTTAACACACGTTGGAGCTGACGTGCATTCTCCGTCATGCGAGATTTTGCCACAGTTCACACAGGTAGACTCGCCGGTACAGAATTCACTGGTGTGGCCAAAGCGCTGACACTTATAACATCTGAGCGGGTTCGGTATATACGGTCTTACCTCAATGGATTCATACCCTGTCATTATCCTTTGTGGGAGATCTACCCGATCAAATGTGATAAACAGGGTACGGATAGGCACGAATTCTCCATTTACTTTTCTTTGAACCCGATACACAGATATTACGCCTTGAGGAGCAAGATTTTCTTGAATTTCCTCACAGGTCAAACCGTCCAGTGCGCGGGTGTTTACCACACCGCGTGAGGAATTCAAGCTTTTGTGTACATCGACCTTTACTGGATAGCTAGCTAACATTTTGACCTTTAGTATTTTTGCTGCCTGGGATGCTGATTCTGCTTCTACCAGGAGCGTGCCATTACGAGCTCTTATACAAAATTTTACAGGACCAGCAATGTTACCAAGTTTTGAATAATAAAAGGGCTTACGCTAGAGAGCTTTCTTCCTTCCTCTGTTCTATTGACAATCAAGTAGCAAGGGCCACAACACTCGACTACTTCTTTTCCGAACTCAGTACCATATTTAATGGATTTTTTTGATTTTGCCATTAATGTAAATTTTTATTTTCATCCCCCGGTGCTCCCCACCCACCACGGAGTCCAACAAGGGGTCATCCCACTGGGATGACAGGGCTACACAGGGGATATAGCAGGCTCGCCGTCCCACTCACCCTGGAGTTCGGTATAATACCTAGTCCTGGCCGATTGACTAGGGGTGGGCTAGTCCCTAGCCTCCCGTTTAGGTGAAGCAGAAACCAAAGTGGTGTATTAAGTTGCGTACCCTCCCTAGTCACTGAAAAGACAGAAGGCCCAGGCTCAGATACGCAACCCCTAACCAACCAGGATATTCCTTTCCACCGACACGGGTCTCCACGCATGGCCTACAAGTGGGTGGGCATTTGACCTAGTGACTCTCTCACCTCTCAGAGGTTGCCCACTGAGGGAGTCAAGGTTGGCTCGGGACCCCGGGTGCGCCAAACCCGTACCTACCGTGGTAGGCCCCTGGGGGGGTTTCAATCAAAAGCGTACCGTCTCGTGTTCGGGTGGCATTGGTCACTTTACCCCATATCCTGTCAATCTCGCGTTGTATGTAAAACGGACTGATATCTCGCATAGTTTTCTTTTCGCAGGCCAAGGTCACAACTATAAAGCGGTCAAAAGAAGAGGTTTTACGCGGAGATAACATTATGGAAAGACCCCCTTCCGGAACAGTCGGCGTCAGCCTGCCATCCGGGGGTAGAGAGAAAAGACACCAAAATACACTCCGGTCTGTGCCGCCTGGTAGACCCCTACCAGACCGATCTCAAGGAATACCTCAAAAGCAGTTACCCTCCAGCTACCACTGCTGATCTATATGGGTAAGCCCTTCACCATGTACAACCCGGCTTTAAGCCCCTACCACAAGCATAACCACCTGTGGCTCCCCACTTTAGGCCATGCTGCGTAATAAAGCAGACATTGATTCAGGGGACTTGTGGTTGATTACACCGGGTTTCCGTTAGCGGTAACACGACCGGTCCGTAATTCTAACCCAACGAGCAGCGCTCGTCGGGAAATTAAAACGGATCGGGCCCCCAAGGAAGCTACGTGGGTGTACACAATGGTATGGACGGGCTCTGCACCTAAGCTTACACATAGGGGCAGTAGGAAGGGTCCACTCAACCTTCACGACTGAGACCGCTGAAGAGCACACATGTTGGAAGCCGCACTGAAACCGTGGGACAGGAACCACGGAGATAGAATAAAGATCCCTGTTGGTGAGGCAGGAGTTAATAAATCTAAAGCCTTAAAACTAAATATGTAAAGAATAAGCCTAGAAGGGGAAGAAGATGAGGCGAGTAAATTCGCTCCCACAAAACAAACAAATATGCACACAAACACAAAACGTGGCTCAGTTGGTGGCGATGAGGATGATGAGATGGCGGTGAGTGGCTCAGGAACTCCCGGGTGCGCCAAACCTGTACCTACCGTAGTAGGCCCCTGGGGGGATTATTTGAAATAATCATCTGCTGTGATACAAATATATAATGAGAACAACATATTCTAATTGTTCTCTACTATACATCTATATTTATTCATATTATAATATAAATATATTATTTACGAATATCTATATACATGTATATAATTCAAAAATAATATAGGTGTGTAGTAGAGAACAATTAGCATTTCTAATTTTATAATTGGAAGTAGAACATTCCAGTGACACAGATATCATAAAAATACAGTGTTTGTAATAACTTCAAGCTATAAGTTCACGTATGCCTTTCTTGCAACAAACATCCCTCTTCAGAAATTTTTATTACATTATAACAAAGGACATAGACCACAACTGCACTAGAACAAGATAAAACATTGTTTTTACTTGTATTTGCTATGCCTACAATTGCTTGCAGAAGGTTTTCAGATTTTAAGAATTTTCTTCTACCCAGAGCCTGTGAAGGGTTAAAATTTCAGGAACTGACACATTTCACGTAAAATTGTGGATGTGCTATAGTACTGCATTATAGAGCTCAAAATGACTAATGAACTTTAAAACAAAATTCTAGTGCAAAACTATTGCTGCATAGGCTGCTGTAGGAAACAACCTATTTCAGAAAAAGGTAGATGTGTTTGCATATCACTTATAGACTGAGCAAGATGGTTCATTGGTATTGCGTGAGGTTCACATTCAGCAGTCCTTGGCTTAGATTCCCATTGGACCAGCCACTTTGAACATGGGGTTTTTCATGGTTTACCCTGGTCAATAGATTGGGGTAGTTCTCTTTCAACCATGAATTTCTTGTCCATTATTTCCTTTCATCTGTTTCAGGGTTATGAGATCAGTGATGCGTGTTAGTGCATTGTGGGATTTGTGCTCTGGAAAGATTTCTCCCTGGTGTTTGGTGGGACTTCTGGAGCCCCTTTCCTATGTACTGTCTCAAGTGCCATGGGATCCCTGAGTTGCAAGTGACTTAGGAAACTAGCCAACTTCAGGATTGGCACCATTCTAGAATAATGAAGGATCTCTTCCTAGCTAAAAGCACCATCCAGATCTAGTTGCCATTTGGGTCTCTCCTTCATACCCTTTTCACAGGGGCATTTTAAAAGCAAAAAGGGTTCACTATCACCTACTACTGGTGCCATGCTGCAGTTACTGGAGGGTCTTTTGTCTGTCTAATAACTCCTAACGTCACACAGAAGAATGCTCATCAAGAGTTTTCAGCCGATCCCCAGCTTTGTAAGCTATGCAATTTCATAGTTCTACAAATATTTGTTCTCCAAATCATTTCCATTTGAGAATAATGCAACCTCAAATGAACAGAACTTTAAAATTCACGATAGTACACAAACTTATCCTAAAAAACTACGGATAGTGTATAATTGAGGGAACTCAACTACATGGTCATTAGCGCCATAATAAAGTAGATCATAGTAAAAGCCAGAGATAAATATTGGGGATACTTTACAACTGTCATGCAAGATGGCGAAAGATTTTTCTAAGTCCAAAGGTTCGCCAATGCGCATGCACAAGCAGATAGAACCAACCAATTATGGTATTGCATCTCACATAGCAGCCAACCTGCACATAATTTCTAACAATCTTTGCCAATGTCTGCAAATAATCCCCAGATATCTGCACAACAAATTGTGTAGCACCATTTGGAAGCGTTTAGCAACTAGTCATTTTTGAATATTTCTCTTGAGTTTTATTGCTTTACAAAAATGGGGATGCAATTGAGCAGAATTTATTGTAGTAAGGGAAGGTTGTATGTTATTGGCGATATTCTTACAGATTCAAATAGTTTTAGAAATAGCTCATCCGATTAATAAGGCAGATGTCGGTTTACCTCAACGATTAGGAGGCCTGTCTTCAATCATAATTTGACAAAATTCTGCTGAGAACATGAATATGTACAATGTGGTCTAGCACCCGATTAATAGATGGGATTGTGTATACTTAAGCTGTCCCAGAAGTACCCGACCTGAGGTATAGATAGCGGTTGTTTCAAACAACAATGGTAAAAAGTACCAACCTTAGAAAGCTTAAGTTTGAAGTTTGACAATTTTACCTTGTTTAGCATTTTTTGGGCAACCATCATTAGTGAATGCTCGCACCAAATTTATAAACATGGATAAAAATGGCCATCACGATACTTTCAATTTGAAAGGTGTTAGTCCAACCAATATTAAAGCTGAGCCAGATTCTACTTTGGGGGAGTCTGCTACTTTGTTTACAACAGTGAAATATTGGGTGGCAGAGTTTAAGTGTGGCCATGCAAGCTGCCAAGACGAACATCACAGTGGTTGACCAAATGAGGTTACCAGTGAAGAAATTGTAAAGAAAATCCACAAAATGATATTGGATGACCATTGACTGAAATTCCATGAGCTAGCAGACATTGCAGGAATTTCAAAAAGTTCTGTGCTGACTGAAAATTTGGATATGAGGAAGTTGTATGCAAGGTGGATGCTGTGTTTGCTCACAATGAACAAAAACAGCATTGTGAGGATGTTTCAGTCGAGTGTTTGGCAACATTTTTCTGCAATAAAGCTGAGTTTTTGCATCAATTCATAACAATTGATGAAACCTGGGTCCATCACTTCACACCTGAGATGAAGGAACAATCAAAACAGTGGATTGGAAAGGGAGAAAAAGGCTCCAAAGAAGGCGAAGACAGTTCCATCTGCAGGCAAGGTCATGGCATCAGTTTTCTGGGACAGACGGGGGATAATTTTTATTGATTATTTCAAAAAAGGAAAAGTAATAAATGACAAATATTATGTGAACTTGTCACAATGTTTGAGTGATAAAATTGAGCAAAAACGGCCATATTTAGTTAAAAAGAAAGTTTTGTTTCATCAAGACAATGCACCGTTCACATGTCCATTATCACCATGGCCAAAATCAATGAGTTAAAGTTTGAATTGCTTCCTCATGTACCCTATTCACCAGATGTAGCACCCTTTGATTATTTTCTGTTTCCAAACTTGAAGAAATGGCTTGATGGTATAATATTTCCCAAAAATGAAGAGTAGGAGTCTGCAGTTGATGGCTAATTTGTAGATCTCGATAGTTCTCACTATAAACAGAGTATCAAAGCTATTGAACATTGCTGGAAAAAGTGTATCAAGCTGAAAGGAGACTATGTAGAAAAATAAAGATGTTTTTCCCCAACATTTTTGTGCTTTCTTTGTTAGATCAGGTACTTCTGGAACAGTCCTCGTATACCGAGTTTGCTGCAGGTAGGAGAATGTTAAAATAGAGCCCTACTCTTGTGACTTTATTTTTTATTAATAATATCTAATAAGTAACTTTATTAAGTTTTTTTAGAATTGGATATGAAAAAGTCACAGTCTGTGTGCAAAAGGATGTGGTTCGAGTGGGCAAAGCTATTGTCTGGGAAAATTCTTTTCCTCATACACTGCTTTGTATACAAAGTCATGCGAGATAACAATAATGGGGTGTTCAGTTGGAGACTGATGGGTGTGTTTGCATACAATATCAGTATGGTTCAGTTACTGCTGCAAAGGCATGGTCTCTAACAATACCAAATACACTTTGAGAGGGAAAATTGGAGGTCCTGGCAATGTCTTTCAAATCGATGATTTTAAAATAGCACAATGAAAATTCCATCAGGGGCGCATCATAGAGGGCAACTAGATCCTTTGGGTGATAGATGTGCAAACAAATGAGGCATGGGTGGTAATATGTCCAAATAAAAATAAAGATGCAAACATGCTCTACAATTTAATTGCAGAGCACAAAGAGTTCACCAGCACAATACATATGGATGCCTGGAGGGGCTACTATGGGTTGATGGCTGGAGTAAATTGTTCTGTGGATTTTGTAGACCTAGCCACAAATGTGCATACAAAATATTGAATCTTGCTGGTGAGCTCTACAGCATCACCTATTCAGGGGCAGCATTTGATGCAAACATTTAAATGCTCATATACGTGAGTGTTTGTGGCATACTGACACCAAAAATCGTTTAACAGATCCTTTTCAGGAATTTGTGGAAGACATTAGGCAGGTGTACCCTACGAGTGAGTTAAGTGTTAGTGTATATAACTAGTAATTTAGGGACAAACAGTAGACATTAGGTTTAGGTTAGGTTTAGTTAGTTAATGGGTGAGTTAAGTGTTTAATGTACACAGCTAGTAATTTAGGGATAAATAGAGTACATCTTTATATAGTTGGTGCAATAGCAAGTCGTCATAATTTAGTGACAAAATGTTTAGCTGGTGTAATTTACTGATGATAAGACTGTTGGCTGCATTGCTTTATGTGATTCAAAATGGATAATTTGGCTCCACTGCACTCTTCAGAATGGGTACATGTGCTGTAAGTAAAAAAATGAAGAATTATAAATCTTGTTATGTTAAGAAAATAGTTTCTGACATGAAATCATAGTAAAAAGTAATTTTAAATCCATATTAGATAGTAAAATGTAAAGCTGTACTTCAAAAAAAAAATCCTGCGTTGGACTTAGAAAAAAAATCCTGCATCACATGTTAGAAAGAAGAGCCTAAAAATCAATATAAAAATAAATCAGTAAAAGTCAGATAAAGCTGAACTTATAAACTGCACTAAAAGTTACAAAAATTTGACTAAAAATGCATATGTAAGTTTACGATTTCACAAAAACTTCAGAACCTTTTTGACTGTTCTGTTATCATCCACCAGTACCTCTGCAAGAGTCTGAAAGATATGCTACAAGAATACACTCTGGGCATTACATGGCAGTCCCTTTATTCACAGAGGACAAATTGGAGCATAGTCTTCCTTAAAAAAGATAAAATTGCAGTTGCCAATATATAAGAGATTACCTCACAAAAGGAAGTTAACTGATTTTTTTGGAAAATCCCTCACAACTCTAAACTTGTTTCCATGGAGAGTTGACCACTCTTTGTGCCAGCATAATAGCACTGCTCTCCACACAACAAGCTTAAGAGTTTCCAATGCTACAAGAGCTATTGCAATATTGGGTTCAGTGGTTGTGTCTATGCTGCCAAAACCAAGAGCTCAATCCTGGCAAATTGTGATCAGGAATCCAAGCATACTCCACATTAACACTGGAAGCATATAAAACATGAAGGGCATCCTGGTTGCGATGCACAATGGTGTGGTAGTTGTACAGCTCACAAAGGCTCTGAACTGCACTAAGGGAATCACTCATAATGAAGCAATCACTCAAGTTTTGACAGTACATTCATATAAAATGACTTGATATGTGGCATACAACTCTGTATTATTAATGGAACTGTTATTATGAACATCAAATGTATACACTTTGGTTCCAAAACATAAGCATATTCAACACTGTTGATGCACTTAGATCCATCAGGGTAAATCAACAATTCGTCATTGTAACATGACAACTTTCTAAAAAAAAACAAATACGGATACTAGACACAGGTATTGTAGACTCCTATATGCTGTCATCTCGAGATATATGTGAGATTTCACATGTAACGAAGGAGGATGCAACCCTCCACCCCATAGGAAACAAGCCTTGCATTTCAATATGGTCCTGCTTAGATCTTGGAAATGAACACCTGCAGGCCTTGGACTAAGTGAGCTGTTTATAACACTCACCCAATGTAGTGTTGAAAAAATAGGAGTGAATGTTGGATACATAGGCATATATTTAAGCCAATATCAAAATATCCTAAAGACATCTCACCAATATTGCTGAATAATAAACAATGCATCCATAATCTAATTTGGACTGGATCAATGTGCAATAAAGTTGCAGCAAAACTATCATATCTGCTCCCCAAGATTTGCCACTAATCTGCAAAATATTTAGAGAAACGTCACATTGCACTGCCAGCAGTGCTACAGACCTGCTAAGTATCCTATTGAGCGGCAAACCCAAGAGTCTCATCTGATCTGCGAATGGACCATATTGGAGCAAAAAATCATCTTCTATAGTACTAGAAATTAGCAGAGATTAAAAGCCCGGCCTGCCTGGGTAGTGTGGTGGTAGCGTGTCTGCTTCACATTCAATAGGTCGTGAGTTCGAATCTTGCTTAGGGTGAGTTACCCAGATAGGTTTTTTTCGAGGTTTTCCCTTATCCTGAGAAGATGAATGTCCACTAGCTTTAAGTTCTATGGACCCTGAGATCATTTGAGCATCATTTCACCAATTTCATTCATCGTCCAATATGACCAACCAGGTTAAAGGATGTTAAAAAAAAAAAAAAAAAAGTCCTATTTCACCTATGTTAAATTTCTTGATAATTTTGGAGAAAAGAAACCTGTATGTTAAAAATTTTGTTTTTGAGAAAAATCAGTGTAAATGTAAAATGTAGAAGATACTCACATTTACCTGTACAACATGTTAAAATTTTAGCTCTAGTTTTATCCTGATCTTATCTATGGTTGGTACGGTTTGGTTTTTAGGGCACTTATGACCACAAAGTTGAGCACCCTCATCATCATCATCATCATCGTCAACAACAACAACAACAACAACATGTTAAAATCATCCTGGAATATAGTCCTGGACCTCTTTTCCAATCTTATTCCTTTTTCTTTCTCCCAAGATTTTCCTGTTTAGTCTTACTTTCCGTCACAATTTTGTCTTTAGAAAGTCTTGGTCCAAATGTTGTAGGATCATACATCTTCTCAAGGTCAAAAAATATTCCAACTGTTTGGCAGTCCTGAATATGTTCATGATTTGTGTAGATATTGATACAAGGTGATCAACAGTTGAATGGTGTTGAATACTGCAATAAGTGTTGGTCAGTACATTGAGTTTCCAGCCACACTATCTCCATTGATCATGTGTTCCATCACCTTGCAAACACAACAGTTGAGGGATATGAATGATAACTAGAGGGGGGAGTGCTAAGCCAGCAGTGATAGAGGAAGGTTGTGTTTTGAGAGGTGCTCCTGCAGTGAAGGAAGAAGGATCTAAGTCACGATGGGAGTGGACATTACAGTGTATAGAGCAAGAATTGGACAGTTTAGAAAAGTAAAATTGGTGAATAGTAAACACAGTTTTGGAGAGAAGATGACAACTGTCTTCGAAATAACCTGGAAAGTAGTGGGTTAGGGGAAATGTGGAGAAGAAGAGAAAATAATGTGAATAACTTCTGGAAGTTGGCAAGGAAAAGATTTGAGGATATAGAAATACAAAAAATATTTAGTGAAATAACTGAAAAGAGATCTTTAGTTTTCTATATACCAATGAAAGTCTCATGGGGAAGGGAAAAGTGCATTGATGTGACAAATAAAGAGGAACGAGAAGGTATTGCATGGCTGAAAGCAGGAGTATGGAGATTAAAAGGTTTAAGGAAAGGTATTCCACAAAATCAACGTCCTATATGTGGCGGAAATGAAGATATGGAACACATTTTATTTAAATGTAAAGGGACTGAAATTTGGAGAAAAGAGTATATTAATAAGAAATGGTTTAAAATAGATAGAAATGTAGTAGTAGCTGAAATGTTTCAAAAAGATAGTAAGAAGATTGGACAATTCTTATGCAAAGTGAAAAATAAATGGATATGGACAGTAAATAGACAAAATGGTGTAATAAACTAGAATTAATAAACTATTGTAAAATATGAGTATGACCGGTAAAGAGCCAGGGCTGAACACCGGTCATATTCACCTGTATAAAGCTTAGCATAAATAAATAATAAAAAAAAAAAAATAAATAAAAAACTAAAGGGAAGATGATGTTTCTTTCTATCTTTCCTCCACTTTTCTGGGAAAGTGGCATCAACCCAAACACAATTACAGACCTCGAGAAGGAAAGCTTTACCTTCAGGAGATATGCTGCATCGATACCTTTAGGTTCTAGTGCTAAGTCATGAAGATGAAACTACATGGTATAACTCTCCTGTTATGATGAAAAGGTGATTGTAATCTTCAAGATTTCCAGAACAAAATGAGAAATCTAATTTCACATCAAAGAAGAGTAAAAGAATATTAAGTTAAATAGAGGTAGGTCAATTATAATAAATTACTCTAATTCAATTATATTATTTTGATATTTATTGTTAAAACTTAAAGAGTCTTACAGAAATATTTTCTCTGGGGGGGGGAAAAAAAGAACTAAAAGCGCAAATTTAATTTATGATTAAGGATCTTTGGTCTTAGAATCATATCATATAATCATGTAAAATGGAATGCATAATGTACATTAATTTACATTAAAATTTGCAAATGACAATTTACATTGACATTTGAAAAATCATAAAATACTTGCAGGTTTTTACATTTTGCTCAATTATGCTGGGAGCAATTATTAAAGTTTTCCAAAAGCTCTTCAGTAATTTTCAAATTCTCAGCTCCTCAATAATATTCAGATGACAAATGTGAAGTCTTTGAACATTCCCATATATTAACTTATTATATATTCTGGATTTTAAAATTATTCTCATATTTTACACATCAGTACAGTCTGATTAGAAGCAATGTTAAACAAATCTGTGTATCTCTCAATTATAACACTTTTTATTTTAATTAATGGTAAAAGTCAAGGTTCTGGTCAGTTTAGAAACGTTTGTGAAGGATGATTAAGGTATGCCATGCATCCTTGAAACTGCTATTACTACTACTTCAATGCATTTCATAAATATGTATCCTTAAATTATACACCAATGTTATTTATGAGGTTTTACAGTAATATATACAATATGCACATTAGCCAATTTCTATTTTAAGAAAGAAAGTAAGAAAGCAGACTTTCTTATAACAATTATGCAATTGGCTGCAATCTCCAAGCTGTTCTACAATGGATGTTATAATTGACATGTCCGCATAACCCTGGACCAAACGTGGTAAAGAATGTGTCACTGTAAGCTAGAAAGAGCTAGAGTTTGTAAATATGCAGAATAAATTGATAGTACATTTAATAAGAAATGGTAATAGTAAAAAATAAAAGAATTTGAGTCAGTTCTTGTTACACAAACCGACTCAAATTCTTTTATTTTTTATTTAATCACATCACTGTCACAAGCTTCTATGCATATTTGCAAGTTTTGAATGGTAATAGTGCTATTGAAATGCAAGACAAATAGAATGCACATGCTGTAGATTATGGATTTCCAACTTGTAAAGGCTCAAAGACTATATTAGAAACCACAGGCATGATTGCGGGCCGACTTGAATATAATACCAATGTTCATAAAATCTTTCAATGATGGAACGATATGCATTGTTTCATCCAAACAAGTTTGAAGTTTAAATTATTTTAAATGCCTAAAATAAAATATTGGAAAAGAGCACTGAACAATGTCAGTTTAATTTGAAATTAGTATTTGTCAAATAGCAAAATGAAGGAAACAAAATAGAATTTTATAATGTAATCTGTAGTCAAAAAAACATTAAATAAAAGGATAATTTAGTGGGAATAGTGTGGTCATTTAGGTGCATCTTCCAATGAAAGAATGCCACCTCTAATGACAACTATGTTTAATTAATTTATAATAAAGATACATAATTACAAAATAAGTATATTAAGTCATTTTCATTGAGGTATGTTTTGTACTTTCTATATTTTACTAAGATTTTAAATTAGCTAGGTTTTTGAATTATTTTTGTGGGCTGCTAGTTTCATGGGACTGCAGTTGGAAACCACTACTATACAAGTAGATGTTACATGTGTAATCATAGCTGCTGTCCTCATGCCTTTTTTACTTTCTCTACATGTACTATGTACATAGTATATAGAGAAATTGGGCAACAGAATTTGGGGTCTATCCCAAGTTACATGTGTCAGTTTCAACTTTCATATTAATATTAATATAAAAATAATAGTTGCAACCAATCTTCACTTATCTTTTGGAATCCTTGCCTGGACTAGTTTCGCAACGATTTCATTGCATTATCAACATATCCTTTTGGTCTCTTTTTTGATGTTGTTTATTTACACTGTTATGGTTACTGCTACTAGGTGGATTGTGTACTAATGCATTGCTAACTACTAGAATCAAAACAAATTTGGTAAGAGTGTCAATTGGAGGTATATCAAAATTCATTGCATGATTTCTATACTTTAATATAAATATTTTCTCCCAAACCATTAAATCTATGGGCCCATTTAAGTGTTTTAATAGTTTAACATCTGGATTTATTTCATGATTAAATTTCCAAAAATGTTCTGCTACAGCTGATTTATCAATTTGTTTGTATTTAATATTCCTAAAGTGTTCTTTTACTCTGGTTTCCAAATGACGTTTAGTCTTACCAATATAAACAAGGTCACAATTTAAACAGTTTAATTGATAAATGCCAGATTTTTTATTTTTTGAAATTTCATCCTTTTTAGAAAAGCCTAACAAATTTTTTATACTATATTTATTTTGAGGAACCAATATTATGCCATGCTCTTTGAAAATATTTGTGAATTTTTTATTTGCCCAAGGGTGATAAGTAAATTTTTTAAAAATGTAATTATCTTTTATTTTCTTAAGCGTAGAAATATCTTTAATAGCTTTTTGATATTTAAACTTCTCAATTTTTTTATTTATAAAATCAGTATTAAAACCATTAATTAAAGCAGTGTTAATAATGTGTTTATATTCTTTATAGAATTCATCTTTATTAAGGGGTAAATTAATTAACCTATAAATTAAACTATTAAAAACAGCAAATTTATGTGAAAAAGGGTTAAAGCCATTATTTTTTATATAATTATCAGTGTGGGTTTGCTTTCTGTATATTCCAAAATTCAATTTATTGTCTTTTTTTATTATTTTTAAATCCAGGAAAGGGAGATAACCATCACTTTCAGTTTCTAATGTGAATTTTATAGCCTTATCTTGTAAATTTAAAAGTTTTAAAGCATCATTTACATGTTTATCAGGAACAATAGCAAATATATCATCTACATATCTATACCAAGTTTTAAAAATTAGAGGGAATGCTTTAGTGACCTGTATTTCAAAATAGCTCATGAAAAGATCAGCAAGAAAAGGTGAAAGTGGACTACCCATTGCTAAACCAGAAGTTTGTTGATAGAATTTGTCATTAAAGCTGAAAAAATGTTGATCCAAACAAAGATTAGTAAGGATAACAAAATCATTTATTAAATTTTCATTCAATTCTATAGAACTTAACCATTTTTTTAAAAATGTCAAAAGTTTTTCTCTAGGAATGCTTGGAAACAAAGCAGTTACATCAAAAGAAACAAGTTTATCATTAGTAGACAATGTAATATTGCTGATCCTTTCAACTAGCTCAAAAGAATTTTTAATACTTAAACTCTCAAATTTTTCAAAATTAGTGAATTTTTTATTTAACCATTTAGCTAGGCTGTAAGTAGGTGAATTTATGCAATTTACAATAGGTCTCATTTTATTTCCAGGTTTATGAATTTTGGGAAGAGATTATATTCTGGGTAAAATTGGATTACTGATTTTTTATAATTTGCTTTTCTTTATTTGTAATACTTTTAATTTCATTAAGGGTCTTATTATAAATTGAAATGCAGGATTTTAAAGGGTTAATATCAATGCTTTTGTAATCTTCACCTTGAAGTAAGAGTTCCATTCTGTTAATGTAATCAATTTTATTTAAAATTACAATGCTGTTACCTTTATCAGCTTTAGTATAGATTACATCTTTTTCTTTTAATGATTTAATAATTTGTTTATTGTGATTTACTTTAGGGTGATTTTTATTCAAATTCTGTAATATTTTACTACATTTTTCTTTAACCAATAATTTATTATTTTCATTTAAATCCTGACTAGCAATTTCTATATCTGCTACATAATCATCTATATTTTTTGAAAAATCTACACAGGTTTTTAAACCTTTATTCAAAAAATTAATTTCTTTCTCATTGAAATTACAATTTGAAAGGTTAATTACATTATCTTTAGGGTTATTCCCTTTAGTTGGTTTCAATTTATTTTGTTTTAAGCATAATTTATTTAACTTATTTTTCAGTTTATTTGTTTTATTTTTCATGCTAAAGTTCAAATTTTCAAACAATTTATATTCCAAATTTAGCCAAATTGAATTACCTAAAACATTTATAAGTTTAAGATGCAAATTATATAATTTCAGTTCAATGTTATTTAAGTTTTTAAAATGCAAACTTCTTTCAACTTCAATTACTTTCTTCTCTGCTGCTTTTTGATGAACACTATTATTGTCAAATTTAACAGTTTTTCTAACAAAAATAGGAGTTACTTTACGTTTTAAACACAGGTTTAAGAAACGTATATCTGCAAGAATACGTCTTCTTTTTTCTTGTAATTTATAATATAGCTTAATTTCATGTTTAGTATTATTAAAATTCAGATTAAACCTATAATTATTATATTCCATCACATCCATCATAAGCAATAACCTAAAATGTACTGAAACAAAGGAATGCTTCAAAACAAATAAACTTTTAAATGTAAAAAGAAGCTAGTAACAGTGAAGAATAACACAAATATTAATATAAAAATAATAGTTGCAACCAATCTTCACTTATCTTTTGGAATCCTTGCCTGGACTAGTTTCGCAACGATTTCATTGCATTATCAACATATCCTTTTGGTCTCTTTTTTGATGTTGTTTATTTACACTGTTATGGTTACTGCTACTAGGTGGATTGTGTACTAATGCATTGCTAACTACTGGAATCAAAACAAATTTGGTAAGAGTGTCAATTGGAGGTATATCAAAATTCATTGCATGATTTCTATACTTTAATATAAATATTTTCTCCCAAACCATTAAATCTATGGGCCCATTTGAGTGTTTTAATAATTTAACATCTGGATTTATTTCATGATTAAATTTCCAAAAATGTTCTGCTACAGCTGATTTATCAATTTGTTTGTATTTAATATTCCTAAAGTGTTCTTTTACTCTGGTTTCCAAATGACGTTTAGTCTTACCAATCCTATTGTAAATTGCATAAATTCACCTACTTACAGCCTAGCTAAATGGTTAAATAAAAAATTCACTAATTTTGAAAAATTTGAGAGTTTAAGTATTAAAAATTCTTTTGAGCTAGTTGAAAGGATCAGCAATATTACATTGTCTACTAATGATAAACTTGTTTCTTTTGATGTAACTGCTTTGTTTCCAAGCATTCCTAGAGAAAAACTTTTGACATTTTTAAAAAAATGGTTAAGTTCTATAGAATTGAATGAAAATTTAATAAATGATTTTGTTATCCTTACTAATCTTTGTTTGGATCAACATTTTTTCAGCTTTAATGACAAATTCTATCAACAAACTTCTGGTTTAGCAATGGGTAGTCCACTTTCACCTTTTCTTGCTGATCTTTTCATGAGCTATTTTGAAATACAGGTCACTAAAGCATTCCCTCTAATTTTTAAAACTTGGTATAGATATGTAGATGATATATTTGCTATTGTTCCTGATAAACATGTAAATGATGCTTTAAAACTTTTAAATTTACAAGATAAGGCTATAAAATTCACATTAGAAACTGAAAGTGATGGTTATCTCCCTTTCCTGGATTTAAAAATAATAAAAAAAGACAATAAATTGAATTTTGGAATATACAGAAAGCAAACCCACACTGATAATTATATAAAAAATAATGGCTTTAACCCTTTTTCACATAAATTTGCTGTTTTTAATAGTTTAATTTATAGGTTAATTAATTTACCTCTTAATAAAGATGAATTCTATAAAGAATATAAACACATTATTAACACTGCTTTAATTAATGGTTTTAATACTGATTTTATAAATAAAAAAATTGAGAAGTTTAAATATCAAAAAGCTATTAAAGATATTTCTACGCTTAAGAAAATAAAAGATAATTACATTTTTAAAAAATTTACTTATCACCCTTGGGCAAATAAAAAATTCACAAATATTTTCAAAGAGCATGGCATAATATTGGTTCCTCAAAATAAATATAGTATAAAAAATTTGTTAGGCTTTTCTAAAAAGGATGAAATTTCAAAAAATAAAAAATCTGGCATTTATCAATTAAACTGTTTAAATTGTGACCTTGTTTATATTGGTAAGACTAAACGTCATTTGGAAACCAGAGTAAAAGAACACTTTAGGAATATTAAATACAAACAAATTGATAAATCAGCTGTAGCAGAACATTTTTGGAAATTTAATCATGAAATAAATCCAGATGTTAAACTATTAAAACACTTAAATGGGCCCATAGATTTAATGGTTTGGGAGAAAATATTTATATTAAAGTATAGAAATCATGCAATGAATTTTGATATACCTCCAATTGACACTCTTACCAAATTTGTTTTGATTCCAGTAGTTAGCAATGCATTAGTACACAATCCACCTAGTAGCAGTAACCATAACAGTGTAAATAAACAACATCAAAAAAGAGACCAAAAGGATATGTTGATAATGCAATGAAATCGTTGCGAAACTAGTCCAGGCAAGGATTCCAAAAGATAAGTGAAGATTGGTTGCAACTATTATTTTTATATTAATATTTGTGTTATTCTTCACTGTTACTAGCTTCTTTTTACATTTAAAAATTTCATATTAATGTTTACACTTTGTAAAAATATAAGTACCCCTATGAGCACAAATGTTAAAAAAGGCTGCCCTGAGGATTAATCAAATATCAAACGTAATGTTTTGATATAAGTTACATTACCAGTCTTTAACTGGACTAAACCCACTAAAAATGACAGGAGAAAATAAAAAAAGTCACAATCAAAGCAATTTGTAATCTGCAAAGCAATATTTAATAAATAGTTAATTAAAACAACTACTGTTGCTGGTCTTGGGTACACCCTGCAAGTTTCATTTGCAAGCACTCTGTAAATAGCAGTTCCAGAGCTTTTTAAACAGATGAGCTAATGTTGTAAATATTACTGAAAAGCTTTTGAAGTATCCTCTAAATCAAACAAACATTTTTAAACATTTATTGACTCACTTTAATTCATTTTGTACTTTACTCCAATGTAGAGTAAGATTAAAATTGAAGCAAAGCATATTTAATAATGCATAAAACGTTACATTCATGATTTCCTCTCACAAATTGTGTGTTTGTATCTATCAACATATTGAAGTAATACAGGAACTATACCACTGAAATTTCCATAATACTACAACAGTAACAGCACCACCCTGTTATGATCTGATATTGCTAGATTAACTGTACAAAGTGCTTATTGCTTCTTTAAATTAGTCAGCAATATCCAAGATATCTGTTTCTTTATTTCTAATATTTTTGTGGCACTTCAAAGCCAACTTTTTCTTCAACTTCATTCTGTATCTAAGGCTAATCTTTTTCTGGGAAGTAAATTGCCTTAAGTAGACTTACACATTTATGAACTTAACTATACTTAATAAATGCAAGCTGAATTGACTATGGCTCTTCCCTTAGAACTGAAGTTTGAAAATGACGCAGTACTTCTTATTCATTACTTTCCTTCAATATTTCAGAGGACAATTTTTACCACAAGTTAGTGAGCAATGTTCTCTTTATCCTCTTGGTATATGGCACTGAAAATAATGTTATCTTATAATTTACGTCTAGTTGACGCATGAGGAAAGTGTAAAGCAAAGAAACATTTTCTAAATTGTTGGTTGCACTATTCAGCTTTCAGTTAGATATGATTTACCATCAGTCCTTATTCTATCTGAATCTGTCTCAGAAGCAGGGGGTTCTTCCCTAACAGCAGTTATCATTCTTAACATTAGAACAGCCAAGACTTTGTCCAGTGGATCCATGAATCCTCGTTGCATCCACTTCGGTATTGTTGTTCTTGCATGAGAGAAGCCTAGTTTTTGCAGAATGTAGTCCACCCCATAAGGCTCTATACTTTTGCCTGCCCATGACAGCAATCTAAAACAGAAGAAAAATTCAGCACATGTCTCATTGTTTTACATCTATCACAAAGTCTGAGTATAAAAGACACAGTATATCAGTGAATTAGCTACTCCTCATAATTAACTTTTGCAACCCACTAAGTAGCAGATGAATTTAACATTTATCTTTCATTCACTGTAAGTTCGTTTATGCAATGAAGTCTCAACACAGAGTGAGAAAAGAACATATGTGTTGAAGCCTATTTCAAAAGCATGTTATGCTTTTACTCGGAGTGCACCCATTTTCTCTTTACAAACTTTTAATCTACACAATAGTATGAAACCCAACTTTGATAACTCTCACTAAACAAACTACTGACCATACAGATTCAAAGCAAAACTTAGCAAAAACTAAATAGCAGAGTTACATAGCTAAAGACATTATATAATATTGTGACAAGGTGCCCAAATGCACCTATGAGTTGTGCCTGTACCTTGCACCCTGAATTGTTGCAGGTGTGAACAACATCCATGAAGATTGCTTACCATAGCCCCATGGGTTGTTGCTTAGTAAATAACACATGGAATATTTTGTGCGGCTTCCCACAGCTCAGAACATTCTGCTGCATATATGAGGGTGTATTAGGACAGAATTCAGGGCTTAACAGAGTCAGTTGTGACAGAGACTTCAGAGAGTGTAGTTGGATTACAGAGACATTTGAAGTAATCAATGACTGAATGTACAGGTGTTGAAGCGATAGGAAATAAAATTGTCCTCAGCAACTGACATAACCCCTTTGTTATACTGGTGTCAGGTGTGGGATTAAACACTATGATGGAGATGAAAAATTACTAGCTTAAATTCAAATCATTAAATCTGAAATGGAGAAGACAGAGGAGGAAATGAAATCTGGAAAGGGAGAAATGAAATCCAGAATGGAGAAGTTGGACACCAACTGGAAGACAGGATGCATGGTGAAAGACAAAGAGAAAAATGGGGGAGGAATGAAGTACCTTGACTAACAGTACCCTTGAGGATATTGGGGAACGACTTATGCCTGGAGGAAGAGTCAACGTGAGTGCCAAGTAGCTGAAAAAAGATGCTCGACATAAAGCTTAATGACTTAAAGATTGAGATACCAGGATGTGAGACAAACTGTGTGCCTCAAACCCCCAAACATAATGAATATAAACTTCAAAGTCTTACATTGACAATGCACTGTCACCACACAGAACCAAAAGTCAGCAGAACAGGAAGCCACATGGCTGATTACCTGCCTTGAGAAACGAAAGTCAGAAATTTTAATGGCAATTCTATTGTTCAGTGTCTAGAGACATCTGGGAGGCACTTGGCAACTGGTTTGGGAACCATCGCTTGGCCGCAGCCTGCTGCAGTTATCTCAAGTCAAGGCTGTAACAGTCAGGGGAAATGATGCAGGAGCTCACCCTGGCAACCTGGAGCTGGTGAACCT
The DNA here is from genome assembly GCA_030762935.1 of Hymenopus coronatus. Classification (NCBI taxonomy): domain Eukaryota; kingdom Metazoa; phylum Arthropoda; class Insecta; order Mantodea; family Hymenopodidae; genus Hymenopus; species Hymenopus coronatus. The sequence continues at coordinate 126,374,301 of CM060892.1, read as the reverse complement.
CCTGCCTAACTATGTGTCCCAAGAAGCTGCCTACTTCTTTGTGATGCTGAGATATGAGAGTGTCTGAAGAGCAGCGACTAAAAGACAATCCTTGAGGTGTTAGTTAACATTCACATTAAGGATGAAGGCAGGCAAGTCAACAGCTGCCCCATCTTGAAGATCACGAGTATTCATTAGGACAGGGATAGAAGATCAACCCAGAGACAAAGCTCACTTTTAAGTGATGTGTGGCCAGCCAGGACATCTAATGTAGGACATTCACACCAAACAGGCAGGAAACCAGTGCAGACTGGTGTGGCAAGGGGCACATTAGGGCCAATTTCATCACCTCCATTAGTGACACCCATAATCTAACTTGGATCATATTTGTGAGCAATAAAATCACAGCAAAACTGTCTGATTAAACCCCCCCCCCCCAAGATTTGCCTTTTAGCACCCATAAAATATTCCAAGAATGGTTGCATAATGCTGTCAACTGTGCTTTATGCAATAAATTCTTATTAAAAAATAATAGTAAAATCAATTCCAATCTAACTTCATAAGAAATTGTTTATGCTACGCATGTACCCCCTCACCCCTCTTTCCAAGTTTCTTATCGAAGATCAACCCCAGGAATTTTGTCTCATCTGCAAATGGCAAAAAATCTGGACTGAAATGGAGTGAAGTGGTAAGTATCAGTGCCAGAAGTTGTTGCAGATTGAGTTCTCAGTTGAGAAATGATAACTGTTTATAGAACTCCATTTTCTAATATTATCTAAATAATGCTGTAGACAGTGTTTCAAAAATGGAGTATGCTGAGAAGTACAGATGGCAAGATGGTCTATGAATAAGCAGGACAATACCCCAGGAGGAACATATTTTGAAGTAGAATTAATAACTATATAGCAAATAGTGCGATGTTTCATACAAAATCTGAGGTACTCCATTCTCTTGAATAAAAGATTCCAAAATATCAAGCTGACTCGGAAAATACTGTGCTCATGAATTCCTGAATGAACAATGGTAAGCATCCATATAGATTCCAGTTGTGACTTGCCAATATATATCAAAACTTCATAAGGCTTCTCAAGGTAAAAAAATATCTCACAGGTTTAACAATTCTGCATGGTTCTTGATCAGCATCGATATCAACATAAGGTGGTCAAAGTTGAACAGTATCATCTAAAACTGTACTAGATGTTTGTCAGTAGCTTGAGAGTTTCCAGCTACCATAGCAACCCTCTATTGATCATGTGTTACATCACTTTGTATGAATATTTATTTGTACAACTTCTTTTACATTTTTCTTACTCTAACCTAAACTATGTACAAATATTGTCTTCTTGCCACCTCAGTTTGCATCGCACCCAGGCCATTAGCTTCCCGAGTAGAACCTAAAAAATTTAGAAACATAACAAAAAAAAAAAAAAACCGAACTGGTAATCCTATCATAAATCTTTAGCTGTTAAGACTGGTTTCTATGAATAAGAAAGTCAATTACCTAGTTGATAAAGCCTCTGCTGCCTCTGAGTTACAAATGGCTATAATAGATTCATATCAAGAAAACTGCCCCATCCAAACTGCATCAAAAAGAAGAGGTGCTATTTGGTGGAATAAAGAGTTAAAACAAGCCAAACATAAAGTTAGGTGGTCATATAACAAAGCTAAAAGAGGTGGTAATTGGGAAAACCATTACCTTAGCCTTACTCTTATTATATTCTTACTTATTCATTAGAAGAGCCAAATGACCATCTTGGAGAAAATTTTGCTCTGAAATTAAGTGAAAACATCCTCAACAGTTCATAAAATAGCAACTCATGAACCAACCCCACTCATTGGAGCCTTATAAAGGCCCAAAGGTGAATTTACTACAACAAGTAAATCTACACTGGAATTGTTGGCTAGCACACATTTTCCAGAATTCGAACTTATTGACAAAGAAAAAGCCTTATAGGTTTGAAGCTTTCTCGGTGTTGATTATTACAGATGACTTCATGGGAAAGCAACCCAGTTCGATTGGAATCAAAGAAATTCAAGCTTTCAACCATCTTGACTTGAAAGCTTGGATTTCTTAGATTCCAACTTGGTTGCTATCCCGTGAAGTCATCTGTAATAAAGAAAAAGCCAATCTAAGTCATCTTTGGTTGAGTCATGAACTGAAAGCGTCCAAGGAGAACTGGTAAATGGCTCGATTCATTGTCAATGTTGCTAAAATTAAATGGTCTATTAATAGATTTAAGCCATTTAAATCTGCCAATGTTGTGGTATCTCTCCAGTTATGCTGCAGAAAGCACCAGAATCACTGTTTCATCTATTATGCCAAATTTTTAAAGCAAGTCTAGCTTTTGGATATATTCCAATGGCCTGGAGAACAAGTAGAATAATCTTCATCCTGAAATCTGGCATACAGACCTAAAAGCCTTTTGGTCAATGTCTTTCCTCTTTCATTCTGAAAACATTGTAAAGAAAAGTTGAAAGACACTTAAAAACAGGGATGTTTATAAGAAATCCCTTAAATGAAAATCAACATGCCTACAGGCTTGACAGATCATGTGACACAGTGTTGCATCAGCTGATCAGTAGGATTGAAGAATCTATTGAGCATAAAGAACTAGCACTGGGAGTCTTTGAAGATATTCAAGGTGCATTTGATAATATATCTTATGATTCAATCTTAAGAAATACTTAACAGAAAGGTTTGGATAATACCATATATAGATGGATAAAATCCTTACTTCAAAATAGAATTATCCAAATTGGTCAATTTGGTGATACAGTAGGAGTATCTGCAACAAAAGGAACCCCACAAGGAGGAATCCTCTCACCTATTCTATGGAATATGGTAGTTGATGCACTACTGGAAAATCTCAAAGCCAAGGACACAATTACCCAAGGCTACGCTGATGACGTACCAATATTAGTCAGAGAAAAATTCTCATGTTCCATCTCAGAAATCACTAATGATGCTCTGAGAATAACCCTAGACTGGTGTAAGAAAGAAGGTCTTGGGAATCCCAAAAAGGCCGTTGTTGTTCCTTTCCCAGGCAGAGGCCAGAAAGTCTTTGGTTGGAATATGGAGAGAGAACCATATTAAAACAGCTCATCCCTCCATCCTTACCAAAGTAATGGAAGATTCTGTATTGAAATCTGACTATATATTAGGAAAAATATCTTGCTCCAACCCCTTCAAAGTAAACATCTCTGATAGAAGTAACTTTGAAGAGCACTCAAAACATGTGCACAGAATCAGTCTTGTGTTTTATACAGATGCCTCCAGTGTGAATGGATAGTCTGAGCAGGAATCTATAGTGAGACAACTGGCAAAAGCCATAGCTTAAGTCTGGGCAGATTTGTCACTGTCTTCCAGCAGAGATTCTTGCTATACTTGATTGTGCATATCAGTATTGAAAATAAGGAATTGCAAATAAGCATATCCTGACAAACTCTGACAGTCAAGCTGTACTCAAAGCCCTCAACTCTCATTACTTTGATTCTCAATTAGCATGGGAGTGTCGTCAATATCTAAAATCTCTTCCTGCAACACAGTAGAACTGTGTTGGGTGCATGGTCATACAGGCATTGCAGGAAATGAAAAAGCTGATAGCCTTGCAAAAAAAGGCGCATCTCTCCCCTTTAAAGGACCCGAACCTGTCTGTGGAATTAGCTCAACTAAAGTTAAAACTGCTGTAAAAATGGATTCAAAAGATGTTGGGAAACCATCCCCTCTAACAAGGTTTATAAACATTTAGTTGGAAAGCCTTGTAGGAAATTAAGTAACTCACTCTTCAGGCTAAATAAGCCTTCCCTAAGAAGAGTTATAAGTTAAATAACTGGGCATTGTATGTTCAAAAAACATCTGAATACAATGGGATTGTATAAAAGAGATCTCACTTGTTTTTTGTGCCTAAGAGACAATGAAACAGCAAAACATATTGTGCTACAATGCGAAGCATTGGAACGCCTAAGATATCAAATCTCTGGTGAAACCTCGCAACTAGAGGACCTGATCTTGTAAAGCAGATACTACAACTTACAAAAGATAGTACTTGACCCATAGATCAGAAATAGGAAGTGCACAAAAAGTTTTTTAGCTTAAGGGTAAAACCTACTTCCATTTACTGTCATATTCCTCTCCTTCACTCTATCTTCTACTTTTGCACTCTCTGCTTTTCTTGCCCATTTTCTCTTGTTTTCTGCAAGAATCCATCTATGCTTATCTTCTTTTCCTCCTTCCCTGTCAACATTTTTATAGCTATAATCCCCTCTATTTTTTTCCCCAATTTTTTCTCCCAAACCTTGTTTCTCCATATTAGTAGTTCCTTGCGTTCTGTCAAATAATGTTCTATACTTTCTTTCTCACCTTACATTTCACTGCCTCTTATCCTTCTTATAAATATTGTTCCTGTTCTCATTCAAGCTAGTCCTTCTTTCCTTGCCTGTTACATCAATCTATAAATGGTTCTTATCCGCCTTCTTTTTATTTGTTTATAAAATTCTACCGATATCTGTTTTCTAAACTTCCCCATATCTACTGTCTTTCATCTCCTGTCTTTCTATGTCTTCTATCCTGCATTTTACTACTTTACCTACATTACTTTTAATTTCTTTCACCAAGCCTCCATATATCTCCCATTCCTATTCTCTTGGTAATTTTTCCAATCCCTGCCCACCAATTATTTGTGCTCTAGATATTTTTTTTTGCTTCACACACAGCCTTAAGATTTTTCCAACTTCTTTTACCATTTATACCAAAATGTTATTATTCTCTCCATTATTATTCCATTCCTTCATGTTTTCCCAAGTTCTACCGAGGTAACTTCTCTTGGTGCTGATCTCAGTAACCCCAATAATTCTTTACAAAACATTCTATACATATCAACTTCTTATTTATGTCTGTGGTCTCATACATTCTTTCCAGCTGTCATCTCTGACTTGTATTTGCAAATTCTAAATCCTGACATTGCAGCCCTCCCTTTTGCTTCTATTTTTCTCCAATGTGCCTCCCATTCCCCTCTGTTATTCAACCTCACTCTCAAGAATTCACATTCTTTGAGCACTTCTAATCTTTTCCCATTTAATGCCCACATCTCCTCTTTTCTCAATTTAGGCCCTTTTTGGGAAACCATAACTTTAGACTTACTTATATTTATTTCCCATTCCTCACAAAATCCATCACCTTGTAAATAAAACTGGTGAGGGAGATCAGATGGAAGCTGGATGGAGGATGTCAGTCCTTTTCAGTTTTCAAGATGGATATTATGGTAGCTTCCTACCATTTTTCTGGGAAAATGGTTTCAACCAAACAGGATTATAGACCTTGAGCAGAAATACCTTACCTTCAGAAGAGACGTAACATTTGTACATGAATACCATCTAGTCCTGGCACTGACAATGGCAAACATGAGAGCAAGATCTAACTCTGCCATGGTGAAGAGGGATTTAATCTTAAAGATTTTTAGAGTGAAATAAGAAACCTTAAGATTCTACTTCAACCTTAAATATAAGGAACTCAAATGGATAGTTATCTGAGCTAGACACTTAAGTGAAAGCACAACAAAGGTGTTAGCCACGTCAATCATATCAATATCAGCTAATACAGCTGTTTTAGACTGGCAATTGGCATGTGAGTCAATTTTCTGGCCACATGCTTTAACATAGCTTATAAAGGAACTTAATCTACAAACTTGCTCCCTTAGGTCTTTTTGATATCCTTAATAAATTTTTTGACTTGGCAAGCATCTTCTTGTACTGGATCAGACTACCCAGAGCAGGAAGATGCTGCAAAACTCTGAAAGCACACCTACAAGCACAAATGGTGTTCCAGCATTCATCCGTCCACCAATGGCCCGGAAATCGACAGGGGTACATAATCGACCATAGAATAAATTCCTTAACATCTGAAAGAAATGTTTCTATGAGGTACTTAGCTAAAACATTTCTAGTCATGCTCACTGTAATTGAACACAGTCAATGAATGTAAAGGTTCCAATTGGCTTCATCCGAATGCCATCTAGTTAAATATGTAGAACATATACCTTGTGTTATAGACTAATAAGATATGCAAAGTGATTACTAGAGTTTAAATCAGAGATGACATTCTATTGTTAAGAAACTGCTAACTGTAGTGAACAAACTGCTAAATCAAGGTGTGAAAAACTATTGAAGGCATCATAAAGAAATGTTGGTTCTCCGAGTTCAGAAGAGCTAGGTTGTGATTCTCTAAGAAATCAGCAATTAGTTTATCTATCACATAAAGCAAAAGTGAGCCCTGGCGCTCACATTTTAAATCAAAAGAAAAGCTGTCAGGCAGTGGCAGATATATAATACATATCATGAATCAGATGGATGGCAGTTTAGTGTTTATAGCAAATGACAACTGGATGCTGGCCTGCAAAGTTACAGATTCCTTGAATATATCATGTGTGATGATCATGAAATCCCCATGCACAGGCACACCCTCTTTTGGTGTAAGATTACATTGTACAGGGATGGCACTTTTGAGATTTTGGAGTAAGGTGCAACCTCACAGGCATTACCTGTGCTTGGATGAGTGACCAATGTCACCTTAGGATAACACCTTTCAGCATCATGATGGAGGGACCCAACCATTAACAATGGCAGCTCAATGGCATCTCTGGGGGACTGCGGTTTGACAGCAGATATGAGCACAACACTACATGACTAAGTGCCTTTATCCAATCAACTGCTGCATACTAAGGTGTACGGATATCCCCTGCACACAATTTACTGTTGAAAAGAAACAAAATAAAAGATCAAACATGTTGTGGAGTTACAGGCGAATATTCTGCATGCAAGGAAGGCCAGAAAGAGAAGAATAAATATGATCACAATTCTTTCACATGAATAACATGGGAACGAAAAGGCAATAAACTACAAGTGGCAGAATATGACACAAAAGGTATAAAATGCACAAAAGGCCTCCTTGCATCTCCCAATTCTGCAAGGGTGTCATATCACAGTGGTAGATGAATGAGTAAAGCCTGCAGTGATATTTTATGTTTCTGTGAATAAGTAGTAGGCGTATGCATGTTGTTCATCTGTTTTGTTCTGTAGTGAGGTGTTTTAATTTGCACAACTCACTAGATGCAGATTACAGATAAGAAATAAAGATTACATATGGAAATGCATTTCCCTTAGTAGATAACATATCCTCACTTTTAAAATGATTAGAAAGTGTCTCACACAGAATGAAATGCTTTGTATTTTATTGAATGTTTTTGGCTCAGAATGCAGTGCAGATTTGAGCTTGAAGGCAATATAAATACTCATGATCTTAAGTGTTCCTAATTTAAATGTTGAAGTATCAATTAGGTAGATGTTTAGAAAAAATAACAACTTAATGCATTAAGTTGCCAACCTCAGCTGCATAATTTGAGCATTAAGTATGAGTTAAGATTGTTTGAAGCAATGATGATCAACTTAGATTCTTTGTCACCCATGCATGGTATGTATGTGTGGAACAGGAGGCAGTTAAGCAAGGTCAGATACCTCAGATGTGGCGATTTGTATGAATCAATTCAGCACTGTGTCATTTTGAGGTGTTTCTTAAACTAACCATGTTGGTATACACAGAGCATTTGTTTATATGTGGTAGAGCATGACAAAAGAAACAAATAACGGGACTGCATGATGCCATTGGAATTAGAGATTTGCTAATTTTTGGGTGGACTTGCATTTTCCCTGGTTGAAATCAATGACTGATTTGCACATACAGTGGCTGTCCCAGAAGTACCTGACCTGACGTATAGATAGCAGTTGTTTCAAACAACAACAATGGTAAAAAGTACCAACCTTAGAAAGCTTATGTTTGAAGTTTGACAATTTTACATTGTTAGCATTTGTTTGGCAGCCATCATTAGTGAATGCTCTCAGTGAATTTGTAAACATGGATAAAACTGATCATCGTTAAGTGATACATCACTTTCAATTTGAAAGGTCTTAGACCAAATAATATTAAAGTTGAGCTAGATTCTATTTTGGGGGAGTCTGCTCTTTCATTTACAATAGTGAAATATTGGGTGGCAGAGTTTAAGTGCGGCGGCACAAGCTGCCAAGATGAACATAGCAGTGGTTGACCAAATGTGGTTACCAGTCCAGATATTGTAAAGAAAATCTACAAAATGATACTGGATGAATGATCGACTGAAAATGCATGAGCTAGCAGACATTGCAGGCATTTCAAAAAGTTCTGTACATCATACTGACTGAAAATTTGGATATGAGAAACTTGTGTGCAAGATGGGTGCTGCTTTTGCTCACAATAGAACAAAACCAGCGTCATGAGGATGTTTCAGTCAAGTGTTTGGCAACATTTTTCTGTAATAAAGCTGAGTTTTTGCATTACTTCATAACAATGGATGAAACCTGGGTCCACCACTTCACACCTGAGATGAAGGAACAATCAAAACAGTGGATTGGAAGGGGAGAATCGACTCCAAAGAAGGTGAAGACAGTTCCATCTACAGGCAAGGTCATGGTGTCAGTTTTGTGGGATAATTTTGATTGATTATCTCAAAAAAGGAAAAGTAATCAATGGCAACTATTATGTGAACTTGTTACAGCATTTGAGTGATGAAATCGAGCAAAAATGGCACCATTTAGCAAAAAAGAAAGTTTTGTTTCATCAAGACAATGCACCAGCTCACACGTCCATTATCGCCATGGCCAAAATCAATGAGTTAAAGTTCGAACTGCTTTTTCATGCAGCCTATTCACCAGATTTCACCCCCTCTGATTATTTTCTGTTTCCGAACTTGAAGAAATGGCTTGATGGTAGAAGATTTGCTAACAAACAGGTGGAGTCTGCAATTGATGGCTATTTTGCAGACCTCGATAGTCCTCACTATAAACATGGTATCAAAGCTATTGCTGGGAAAAGTGTATCGAGCTGAGAGGAGACTATGTAGAGAAATAGAGATGTTTTCCCCCCAAATTTTTACGCTTTCTTTGTTATGTCAGACACTTCTGGGACAGCTCTCATACTTCTCAACTTCAGAGGACTTAAGAGAGCTTCAGGAATTAAAAATAAAATTACAGATATTTCTGTTTTAAAGATTAGTTTGATATCCTTCCATTTCAGAGATTATCTATTTGAAAAATTCTAGGAAATTACATAAAATTACAGAAATATGAATAACGTTCCTGAATTTAATGTGAAATTTCCTCAGCTATATTTCCTTCAATTTCAAAGACATGCTGCAAGAATATCCATGTTAGGGTTAACATGTCTGTGTGCAGTTCTTTTCACTTATTTCTAAGTGGATTTAAAATCTGCTCTTAGAATTAGCAGTGCTCAGCTAATCCATCTACATATTAATTTTATTGTTGATAGTAAAAGGTGCCAAAATACAGGAACATAGACTAACATCACAGTTGCATAAATGTGAAATTAAGTCATTAATGATACCTTTAGACATGTAATATTTACATTATTATTATTATTATTATTATTATTTATTTATTTACTATGATTTATTATTATAGTATAATGGTGTAAATATTATATACGTCTTTCTACCATGATACATTAATGTCATAGAATGCTGCTATAAAGACTCCTGAAGCTAAACTTAATTTCCTTCACTTGACAATTGGTCTCACATATCCAAAATAGATGAAAGATATCCCAAAAATTAAACTTCAAGTATGTGTTCTGCTGTAGTGATAAGGCACTTCTACTCCATGTATATAACTTGCTCACATGTCAGCTTTTCACTTACTCTTAAGTGCACATGCTGCTTTATAAGAGTGGTTGAGTTGGTCACTGCTGGTTTAAAGATTAAGGGGAAAAAATAAATAAAGAGCCGATGAGCTTGTTTATTCAGCAGATACGTTTCATTTTTTTAACAACCCTTAAAATGCCCATCCTGAGGAATCAAATCACTTAAAAAGGAACAGGCTGGAATGCGATAAGTCCACATTGCTTTCTTCTATTACTCCACTTGACTAATGAGTTCAAGGCAACATATTTCTTTATCGTGTGTTTTCAATTCCTGGCTTTTATTTAAGCTTTTTAAAGCTTCTTTACACTTTTATCATATTAAATAATTAGTGCTGTGTAGGCACAGAAACAAGTAACTGGGTTATGAAATTTAAAGATGGGCTTAAACAAGAGGAGACTTCTGAGAGTTACTGAAGGACTTGTTACCATAGTAACCTCCCCTATGCTATTACTCTAACCAAAAAGGTTCCTCACACTCCTTTCCATTTTCCCATAAGCTGCATTTGTGGAATAGCATGTGTTACCATTTTATGTTATGTTGTAGAACATGATTTCATACAGCTTCCTAGCTTTCTATTCTATCGCAGGAATACTATTACCATTTCCTTGTAAAGAGTAAACTGTCACATGTACCTCTTGTTTAAATGATTAAACAAGACATAATTAGCGGGCTGCATCAGTATGAATAACTAGGGCTTTGCTTACTAATATATCTTGGTAACACTTTCCCTTTTCCTTGATATGAGTAAACTGTCACAAGTGGCCTCTTGTTTAAACAATTAAGACTGAAATGAGCGGGCTGCATCAATATGAATAACCAAGGGAACCTGATTCACCTGACTTACACAACATTATTATTCTGCATATTTTATATCCTTATTAAGAGTTATTTTCCAATTGCTTGTTTTCAGACATGCATTTACACATTTTGTGAAAAAACTAAGTAGCCTTAAACTCCAACAGTTAATATGCTGATTTTTCAGACCATATGCTATTCAGTTATAGTTTGGTCTTTTATATCTCTCTCGTGCGCACCTGCACCCATAGGCATGTGTGCATGCACACAACCTTTTTCTAAACTGAATGGAAAGCAATACCTATTTTCTCTACCTACTAGATATGTGGTACAGAAAGTAAAAAAGAAACTCTTCTTAGTTAAAATGGAATGGTGGTACTACTTAGCAATTTCTGTGTATATCAGTTCTAAGCCAGCTTTGACCACAGAGTCAGTCATTGTGGTATAATAAGTTATTTTGCTTTAAGTTTCTGTCATTAGATATACTATGTTTAACATTGGGAAACACTTATTCAGTTGTGTATTTATAAGCAGACTTCAGGGAGGGCACTGAATCTTCCCAATTAATAATGAGTCCAAGACCGCAAAGGCAGTCCTAACTGAAACAGTTATAAGCCAGTGTTCACTAACATAATATAAACTTTTAAATTTACCTATTTCAGTTAAATAAGAATGTATGTAAAGGTTAAGCTTTTGAATAAGTTACCTAACGGTTGGTTCCAAATGCCATGTTTTACAATGATAACTTCTCCAGTCTTTTGTGAACATTTCTGCTGGATCAAAAGATTTGCGCTTTCTCTCCTCATCACTTCCCCCTCCTGCACTTGTACTGGAGCTGCTAACTTCCCTGCCACGTCTCTCTGGATCAGGACTGTGGGCTCTAAGTCCTCCACCTCCCACAGATGCAGTCTGAAATATTATAAAAATTGGTGTACAGATTAAAAATTAACTTTAGATTAAAAGAACTTTTAATTTAATACCTGCTGTCAAGTTTACATATTAAAAGCACCACTTTTTGGGCAGTCTTTTCATTTGGGAAGAAATTTGTAATTATTTGCTTGTGTCACAATATTAGAATGGTGGCAATCATTAATACAAGAAGAAGCTCTAATTTTATTTGAAATTTGTTTTTGGGTAAATAATATAGAGCAAAAATATTTATATCTCTCACAACTGTCAGGATATAAGAGATTTCAGAGTCCATGCTTAATATGTGTTACAATCTGATTTTAAGTTTCACTTGGAATCCTACTTTAGATACAGAAATAGAACTACCACTTATGTTTCCAGTGTTTTTCTTACTTTGCCTTAACTTTCTCAAGTTAACTGGCTAACATTTTAAAATTACATAACAAAAAATGAAGCTATGCTGATTTATCTGTTTGTTTAAAAACAAAAAGGAATTTGGAAAGATTGAAGGAACAATCTTTCCAAATTCCTTTTTGTTTTTCAAATGCATATTTTTCTGGCAATATTCACAACTGACACATATTTCTGATAATTTATTGCTATAAGTAATATTTTTTATGTAGGATTAACTAGGTTTCTGACACTGCTTTTATTTTGGGGATTCAATTTAATATTGTAATCCTTAAACCTTTTGAATTTTATTGAAATGCCAAATAACATCAAATTATTTACTTTACTAAACCTTTAAAAGAATTTTTTTTAATAGTGAAAAAAAGGTACAAACCGGCTGTTAAATCATTTTTAATGGAAGGCTGCTATGATTTGTAAAAGAATATTTAAATCATAATTCTCTTAACAATGCTCCCTAAACTTATGTCTTTTTTAAATATTTATGCAATGTCTTTTGTCTTTATTTATTTATTTTAGTTTTGCAAGTTTTGACAATGCCTGCATACTGTGCAAGATTCAAATGGTGAATAAAGAATGTTTATGATTAAATGTTTTAAAAATATATTCTTTGGCTGCTCATATTATACATAATTATCAATCATAACTAATCATTCAACATTACCAAAATTTAGGTTTTACTTTTATTATATGTGTAGAAGATAAATGTACTATAAAATTCATTTTACAAACAGAAGCAACTTTTTTTTTTTTTAAAAATCAGATTTTGGAAGAGCAATAATGATGTAGGTTATTTAAAATGTCTATCAGTGACTTAAATGCAATCACTACTACATTAATCCTTTTAGTGCTGCACTGTAGAGCAACTGCCACACCTAGAAGAGCCAGAACTGAGCAGATTGTCCTTGAAAATCCACCCTGCTGAGCACCTTGTGCACACCTTCTTGGTATAACTAGTTTTTCAGCAACCTATTCTGATGGAAAATACACCCTTGAAAAGGTTCAACCTTTTTATTTCAACTGGTTGGTTTATAACGGTATGCCTGAGATTCACAATAATAAACAGTCCCTTTGTTTATGATTGTAGATTGTGTATTTTGTTTCTAGAATAACAAGTGGTTCTTGTGATATTTTTACAGCTGGTCAATGTCGATGAAGAGAAGCTATATGATAAAAGATTGTATATTAGGTGTGCAGTCACTTATAAGTGTGGGTAATTAATGATACACTGGGCTGTTAGTTTTCATTTCATACCCCCAGATATTCCTTAATAATATTAATGTTATTTATATTAGTGTTATTTTAATATTTGCAAGCAACAATAATTACAATATAATTGAAGACTCTTGAAGATGAAGCCCATATTCTTCAAAACATGTCCAAGTATAATTAGTTACCTTTAGTGATGTTTCCTGTGTTATGATTACAAATCAGTAATTTCTAATAGTTAACGTAACTAGTTAACTCTTTGCAGCTAGATTCTTTCTGGCTTAAATGTTACATTAATAAAATAATTTTGAATTTAATACATGTTTCCTTGTTTACAAAGCACCAATGTTTCATCTGATATAACTTAAACATCTTTGAAGACATTTTTAATATGGATTTTTAAACTTATATTTTGAAAAAGCTATTTATTCTACAAAAATATCATTTAGTGGAATAGTAGTAGTAGTATGGTTTTAGGGTGCAGAACTGCAAAGGTTATTAGTGCCCTAGGGTAAATAAAAGAGCTGAAAATTAAGAGGTATAAAAACCATTAAAACAGGAGTACCACAGAAGGGTTAAAACCAGGGAGAGCATAAAAAGGCTACCAAAGCCAGACTTAAACCGAGAGACTAAAAACACAAGTCGGTAAAAAGGTAAAACCCTGAGATAAAATGAAACCCTACTGTACATCCCGCAGCAACGGAGAAAATTAAAAAGTCTGTCACAAGAACCAGAGTTGTCACCCAGAAGGGTAGGGATATCATTGGGCAGACACAGAGATGCACGCTGCACAGTAAAATGGTGACACTCCAATAAAAGATGACGCACCGTCAAAGGCTCGCTACACGAAGCACTTTGAGGTGCGGGTTCCCCACGTAAAAGATGCTAGTGGCTAAAACGGCAATGCCCGATACGCAGTCATGCTAAAACCACCTCATCGCGGCGACATGCACGCGAGGAAATAGGCCAGGGGACAGGAAGGGACTTGACCGCTTTCAGTTTGTTGCCACGCGCCCCGGACCATTCCATGAACCAGCGCGAAAGAATGGCCTGGCGCAGGTGAACACCAACATCACCTGGAGGAACGGTGGTGCTAGAAACATTGCATTCTTGGCAGCTGTGTCCGCTTGTTCGTTTCCGCTCAAACCTACTTGACCAGGAACCCAAACAAACGACACGCTGACGCCAATGTCAGTGAGTGAGTGCAGGCGGTCTTGAATACGCTGTATCACGGGATGGCAGGGATACAGCTCACGCAAGCCCTGTAGTGCACTGAAGGAATCGCTACAAATAACAAACTGCCTTAAATCCTGTCCCCGGATAAAAAGAAGAGCCTGATAGATACTAAAAAGTTCGGCGGTAAAAGTCGAACATTGCCCTTAAAGATGAAATGTATAACTCCGCGAATTAAAACCGAAAGCACATCCCACACCATGGTCTTCCTTGGAACAATCCGTGTAAATAAAATAATGGTTGGGAAACTCAGCCTGCAACTCAAAATGCGGAGCGGAAGACCGAAGGCGGAGTTGTTAATTTCGGCATGGATGCCAACCCAAAGTGGAACTGGGTGTCGCAACGTAACCAAAGGGGGAGTGAACATTTCCCCAGTGGAAACACAGGCGAGAGGCGAACATCCAGGATCCGAAGAAGCAGACGAAAACGAACTCCTGCGGGAAGCAAGGCAAGCGCGCTGACAACATATTGACGGTCAGGAGACTCGTCAAAGAATAACCTGAAAGACGGGTGTTCTGGCAAGGCAAAGAGGCGGATAGCATAGCTGCAAAGAAGCAGATCACGCCTATGAGACAGCGGAGGTCAGCAGCCTCCGCAGACAAACTAATAACCAGGCTAGTCGGAAACGCACCCAGCGCCAGACGAATCCCTCGATGGTGAACTGGGTTTAAACGTCGTAAAACCGAAGGACATGCCGAAGAGTACACAATGCACCCTTAATCAAGTTTAGAGCGAACAAGCGAACGGTAAAGCTGTAATAGCACGATGCGATCTGCTCCCCAGGATGTGCCACATAAAACACGTAAAAGGGCAGCGATTCGGTTCCAAGATGTAGAGAAGGGTATGGTGTCCGACGCCAGAAGTTGACACAAAGTGTCTTCTCGGAAGAAAATCGGAAGCCATTTGTAACACTCCAAGCATGAAGACGGTAAAGACATACCTGTAGGCGACGCTCCAAAAGGCACGTGCGGCGAGAACTGCAATAAATAGCAAAATCGTCCACAAATAAAGAGGAGATACCAGCAGGAACACACTCAACAATGGGATTGATGGCAACAGCGAAGAGAGGGACGCTGAGTACCGAACCTTGAGACACTCCGTTCTCCTGACTAAAAACACGGAGCAGATAGATCCCACACGCACACGAAACACCCGGTCCTTCATGAACTCCCAGAGGAACACTGGAAGGCGGCCACGGCAACCCCAACTATGCAAGGTACGCAGTAAGCCAGACCTCCAGCAAGTGTCGTAAGCTTTTTCCAGATCGAAAAATATGTTCACAGTTTGATACTTCCGAAGAAAGCCATTCAGGATGTGAATCGAGCGGGAGACAAGGTGGTCAGTCGTGGAGCGGTATCGGCGAAAGTATGTTGCACAGTAGTTTCTCAGACTCGAGCCACCATCGTAACCGTCCATTGATCATGCGCTCCATCACCTTACATACCGCACTGGTGAGGGAGATAGGACAGTAACTGGAAGGAAGACTACGATCCTTCCCCGGTTTTAAAATGGGAACAACGGTGGCTTCGCGCCAAGCCGTAGGAAACACACCCTCGTGCCAACCGCGGTTGTAGAGGTTCAGGAGAAATAGCTTACTGTCAGAAGAGAGATTCTGTAGAATGGCGATATGGAGACCATCGGGTCCTGGAGCGGAGTGTCAAGAGGATGCTAAACAGGCATCCAGCTCCCGCATGCTAAAATCAGAGTTATAGCACTCGGTATCCAAGGACCGAAAAGAGAGCCTCTGAGACTCCACGTCAGCCTTAATGGCACGAAACGCCGGGTGATAATTGGGGGAACTGGACGTAGTTGCGAACATGCTACCAAGGGCGTCTGCAACAGCAACCGGATCAACGACGGTGTCAGTTCCCACGAGAAGCCCCGGTAAGGAAGTACCAGTACCGGCAACACGGCGGAGTTTCTCCCACACTACAGACGAAGGTGTTGTGCGACTGAAGGTTTCAACAAACGAAGCCCAGGAAGCCCGTTTGCTATCTCGAATAATGCGCCGTGCCCGGGCGCGTGTTTGTTTAAAATTGATCAAATGCTCCAAAGTAGGTTGATGGCGAAATACCCGAAGAGCCCTCCTGCGAGCACGAATAGCATCGCGGCACTCCGTAGTCTACCAAGGGACCGGTAATCGTCTAGAGTAGGCAGACGACCGCGATATTGACTGCTCGGCAGCGGAGATCACGACAGAGTTGAAATGCTCGACCATCTGGTCAACGGAGTCGAATTGGCGGTCCTGAAAACAGCCAGAGCGGCAAACAGAGCCCAATTCGACTTAGACGGCTGCCAAGGACTCGCATACGAGCGGGAAAGGTGGCGTGAGAGCAAAGTAATGACACAAGGGCAATGATCACTGGAATGAGTGTCTAATACTACGTTCCATTGAAAACGGTGAGCAAGCTGTACAAAGCAAACAGAAAAGTCCAGGTGGGATAGCGTGGCAGAAGAATCGGAAATGAAAGTAGGTTCACCGGTGTTCAGAACAGAGAGACTATATTGAACGAAAAGGTCAGCAAGAACAGTCCTCCGCGCGCAGGCCCTAGGGGAACCCCATAAGGGATTGTGGGCATTAAAATCCACCCAGCAGAAGAAAAGGTGCTGGGAGTCGTGACGAGAGATGGAGCATGTCAGCGGCGCAGAGGATAGATGAAGACGGAACGAAGACATTACATACAGCAAAGGGAGAAACCAGGAAGGGTAAGTCGGATAGCAACACCTTGCAAGGTGGTAGTAAGCGAGACTGGCTGACCGCAGATGACATTGCGCGTGAGGATCATAACACCCCCATGAGCAGGAGAGCCCTCCTCCAGTGTAACATCAAACCGCACGGAAAGAAGGTATTGGTGCAGGGCAAAAGCATCTTGGGGGCGAAGCTTTGTCTCCTGCAAACACAGTACCAGAGGGTTATAGGACCGTAGTAACAGCTGCAATTCGGCCCTAGGGGTACGGACACCGCGGATATTCCACGTCAGGAGAGCCATGGAGCACAGTTAGAGGCGTGAAAGGTTACCGATTAATCATAATATGAGTTTGCAGTTGGGATGCAAACAAATGGCGGAAACGAAGTAGATGAAGTTAAGGTGGGCGTTTCTTGTTCTTTGCACTCTTTGGACCCACAAGAGTATAGCCACCTTCGTCGTCGTTATCCGCTGATGTTCGGGATGCGGAAGATCCCCTACGGCTCGTAGAACGAAAACGGGACTTGGAAGGTTTATCAGTGGCTTTGAGTTTTTTGCGACTGCGCTGAGGAGCAGCAGTGTCGGTCTAACTAGCGGCTTACGAGCAGGTTCTGGAGAAATAGAACTTGAGGCAGTGGGTGCTGTGGATGTTGAAGACTGCAAGGTTGTTGTGTTCGGCGACTGCTCTGTTTGCGTACACGCGTCGGCTACGGGCACGGTTTGTAGAGCCACTGATGAAACAGGAGTGCGGCGGAGCGCTGATGCGTAGCCTGAGATGGTCGCAGGCTGCATTTGTTGGAAGCGACGCTGGGCTTCAGGAAAAGTTAGGCGTTTAACCCGCAACTCCTGGATGGCTTTTTCCTCGAGAAAACGCGGACACTGCCGAGAGCTGGATGGATGATTCCCTTTACAATGAGAGCAGCAAGAGTCTCGGGCACAAGCATTTTCTCCGTGAGCAGGTTGGCCGCAACGTTCACATGTAGCGTCGAAGGTGCACCGACTTTAGTATGACCAAATTTCTGACAGCGGAAACAACGCATGAGATTCGGTACATACGGCCTCACAGCAGCGCGTTCATATCCACAGTAAAGGTCCTCAGGTAATGTCGTGCCTTTGAACGTTAGGAATACCGTTCGCAACGCAACTGACTGACCATCACGTTTACCTAGAAGACGGTATGCCTGACGTAACCCTGTTCGGAGAGATGGGAAACAATGTCTGCATCTCAAAGACCGTCTAAACAGGTGGTAACCACGCCTCTACAAGTATTCAGAGATTTATGTGAGGCTACCGTAATTGGGTAGGAACCCAACAAGCCGGCTTTCAGGAGCTTCTTAGACTGGTCTTGGTTTCCACTAACAGCGTAACGTCTCTAGTCATGGTTGCGTTGCTTACTTTACCACAGATCCTGTCAATTTCCCGCTGAATATAAAATGGGTTAATATCTCGCCTAGTTTTTGATTCGCAAGCCAAAGTCGTTACCAAAAAGAGGTCAAATGGTAGAGTTTTGCGCGGAGGGATCATGATAAAATAGCCCCCTTCCGACACTGTCGGCGAAAGCCTGCCATCCAGGGGAAAGAGAAAAAAAGACACCAAAATACTTTCCGGTCTGTGCCGCCTGGGAGACCTCTCCCAGACCGATCTCATGGAGTACTTAGGAAGAGTTACCCTTCAGCCTCCACTGCTGGTCCATAAGGGTAAGCCCTCCACCATGCACAAACCGGCTTTATACCCCTACCACAGGTATAACCACCTGTGGCCCCCCCACTTTAGGCCAAGGTGAATAATGACACATCCATGGATTCAGGGGACCTGTGGTTGATTACACCGGATTTCCGATAGCGGTAACACGTCCGACCCGTAATTCTAACCCAACGACCTACGTTCGTCGGGAGATTAGCACGGGCCGGGCTCCCAGAGAAGCTAAAATGATGATGATGTTTAGTGTTTAAGGACGCTCAACTACAAGGTCATCAGCGCCCTTATCAAACAAATCATGGCAAAAGCCAGAGATAAAGCTCAATAAAAATATTATAAATAAGAACGAAAGATTAATCTAAAAATCAGTGTATAAAAGTAATCATTGAAAAAACCACAGATTGCTGATTTAAGGAAAAAAAATCAAAACTAATACAAAAACAGAGGTAAAAACAACTAAATCCTTAATTTGAAGGTTGTCTTTGATAAAAATCTTAGCCACCGCTTGATTATCGTCCGCCAGGATTCTGCAAGACAGACCGGCAGTTCCCGAATGTGCTAGATTATAACACTCTAGCAACACATGACGAACAGACAAAGCTTCTCCACATAGCGGACACACAGGAGCACATTCACTATTAAGTATGAAACTATGTGTAAAATTGCAGTGGCCAATACACAAACGAGCTAAAATCACTTCTTCCCGTCGAGACTGACGAGAGGAAGTTACCCAGTTTGTTGGAAGGGCCTTCACTACTCTAAGCTTGTTTCCGCTGTCCACTCTTCGTGCCAGCACGAAAGTATCGCCCTGTGTACAACAAGCTTAAAGTCTTCCGATGTAACACAATACATTTTTGTACTGGGTTCGGTGGTTGCCGTCTTTGCTGCAAAATCTGCCTGATTCATTCCCCGGCAAGCCAATGTGACTAGGAATCCATGCACACTCCACATTAACCCCGGAAGCATACAAAGCGCGGAGGGCATCCTGGATTCGCTGCACGATAGGATGGTAGTCGTACAGTTCACTAAGGCTCTGAAGTGCACTCAGAGAATCACTCAATATAAGGCAGTCACTCAAATTTCGACGGCCAACGTGCAGAATGGCTCGATATATTGCGTACAGCTCCGCACTATAAATGGAGGTACCACTATGAAAATCGAATGTATATTGTTCGGTATCATAAACAAAGGCACACCCAACACCAACGGTGCACTTACTTCCGTCAATATATATACACAAGTTCGGTCATTGCAGTTCTAAAAAAAAAAAAAAAAAAACATCTACGGATACTAGAAAAGGGCATTGTAGAATTTCGGAATGCTGTCATCCCAAGGTTTACGTGGGATGTTGTACGTAACCAAGGTGGGTGCACCCTTTCCTCCTTGAGAAACATTCTAGGCATTACGTTATCGTGCTTATGAAGAAGCTCTCGGAAGCGAAGACCTGGGGGACGTAGACTAATTCAGATATTTTTATAACGTTCGTCTAGCCTTAACAGGAAGAAAATCAGGTGAATAGTTCTCTGAGCTAGACACTTGGGCGACAGCACTGCCAAAAGTGTTGGCCACTTATCAATAACATCTCCTACAGCTGTTTTAAGACCAGCGATTGGCGTATGAGTCGTTTTTCCGTCCACGCGCCTTAACTTATCCCATACGATAGAGGAAGGTGTATGTCGATTGAATGACGGTACAAATTTGCTCCATGATGTCTTTTTGCTATTCTTAATAACCTGCCTTGATTTGCCACGCATCTTTTTATACTCAATCAGGTTATGCAGTGTTGGGCGAGAGCACGCCTGCAAGCACGAATGGCATTCCGGCATTCATCCGTCCACCAAGGTACCGGAAATCTACGACAGGTTTGGGTCGTTGACCATGGAATAGACTGCTCAGCAGCATCAAGAATATTTTTCGTGAGGTCTCCACTAAAACATTCACAGAGTCGTGCTCGTTATAATAAAAGGCAGCCAACCGGGAGTAAAGGTTCCAGTCGGCTTGATCTATGCGCCATCTAGGTAAAGGTGAGGAACATATATCTTGTGGCAAGAGACTAATAAGACATGGAAAGTGGCCACTAGAATGCAAGTCAGAGATGAATTGCCAGTGTAAGGAAGATGCTAATGTTAGTGAACAAACTGCTAAATCCAGGTGTGAAAAAGTGTTGAAAGCATCAGAAAGAAATGTAGGTTCTCCGGTGTTCAGGAGAATTAGGTTAGAACTTACCTCTCGCACAAGCCCGAGGTGAGCCCCAAAGTGGATGGTGGGCATTTACATCGCCTACCAAAAGAAAAGGTGTTGGTAGTTGAGAAACTAGATCCCCTAAATCAGTGAGAGAGAGGTCGTCACTCGGAAAAAATGTAAATGGCGTGTTATTTATGGACGCTCTTAACTGCTGTGGTTCTCAGCGTTCCATTCTAAATTGGGCGTGAAAAGACCGCTTAATTTTGCTCAGAGGCCTCTCTATCAGGCTTGAGGTTCTTTTACGTGCCGTAAATCTACGACACGGGACCCACGGCTTTACTTCCCTTCCGAAAGAAGCCATGCTAAGGATTTTCACACCCGAAAAAATCCATCGTCCTCCGCCGGGTTTGAACCCGCGACCTTGGGTATATGAAGTCAGCATGGTAACCATTACACCACGGAAGGCGACGTCGTTTCTCGCAGCAAGGTATATATTTCAGGGTGTACCGTTTGATTTTGAAGCTGTCTTGTAATGATCGTTCCCGTTAAGCAGTAGTTCAAGTTCAGGTCGATGTTTTCTTATTCCACGTAAGTTCCATTGTAGAATAGTCATGCTCTTTATAATGGGATAAATTGTACATTGTGGTTGTTTCTATTTTGAAGGCTGCGGAGGTTGGTTGAATTTATTATTTTTAGGTGTCGGGAAAACACCTTCTACGGGAGGATGGTCCTGCCTCTTTGTCACTGTCCTTCAGGCAGTGAAGGCAGTATATGTTGCTCGATTATCAACTTCAAGCAGTCGGATATTATAAGGATCTAGTTCATTTTGAGGGATTATATAAGAATCAAATTCAATATCTAAAAAATCTGAATATTTATAACTTCAATATCATTGGTGTCCAATAATATTAAGTGTTAATGTGGGTTTGATACTTTCATCAGTTAAATCTCCTCCATCTCCTCCACTTGGGAGGACCCCTTTCCAATTGAAAATTTCGGTTCGAGTAACTCGAACCGATTGGAAATAGAGACCGGCGAAGATGATAGTCGCCGACCTGAGTCCTTCCCAGACGAATCCTCAGAAGAGGACCTCCGTGGACTCTTGTTTCCCTTTGTTACTTTGGGAATAGACTTTACGCTTTTCTTGAGGAAGTCAGTTCTCTCATAAGTGTTCTTGAACTTTCTTTCTGGTTCTTTATATATATATATATAATTAGCTTCCCAGACTTGTTGAGCTACCAACGAGGGCTTCCCGCGCGAACCAATTTCACGTGCAGACCAAATTCCGGAGCCTGACTCCGGACCTCAGGACCTCGGTCTTGTCGTACCACTCATCCTCCATGGTGGTAGATCATGAGGAGTCCTCTTCCGGCCTCTCCACAGACGGAGAGGATGATTTTCGTGTAGTGGCCTCGAGGAAGGAGAAGAGGAACACCCGATTGGCTGCAGAGGGCGTGCCCTCTGGCCAATCCCAGACAACATCCCGCCCCAGTGATTCTGGGCCCGCCCAGAATCCTGGGTCGAGGAGGCACGTTCCACCGATTATCGTGGACGACTTTAACGGGGTTCGGAAGAACAAGCACCGCTACGTCTTCCAGGCGAAGATTCTGGAGGATTATAACCTCATATTGCAAGCCCTCAAGAGGGAAGGTGTTCCTCATTTTACCTTTGGACTGGACAAGTCCCGTGACCTTCGCAGGGTCATTCGTGGCCTACCAGTCGACACCTCGGTGGAGGATATCTCGACAGACCTCATCCGCCAGGGCATCACCCCAAGACTGGTGAAGCAGCTCACCAAGTCCGCTCCAGATGGCAAGGCCCCAAATCTCCCCTCCCCCTCTTCCTCGTAGTAGTGGAGCGGGCCAATGACCCTGAGGCCAAGATAGATGGAGTCACCGCCATCTGTTACCTCAGGGTCAAAATTGAACCTTCCAAGGGCTCTGGCGGGCCCTCTCAATGTCACCGGTGCTTGGGGTTTAACCACTCCAGTCACTTCTGCTTCCGTAACCTGCGCTGCTTAAGGTGCGGAGGCACCCACCCTAAAGAGGTCTGCGAGATAGCTCCCACCGCGAAGCCGATTTGAGCAAACTTTGGTGGCGATCATATCGCTTGTTATGGTGGCTGTCCTAAGAGGATCGCTGTCATAGCGGCCAGGAGACCGCCGCCAGAACTACAGCAGGTCACAAGATCAGCACCAGATGCGCCAACAACTACACCTGCCCCTCCTGCAAGACAGCCGGCGCAACAAAGGATAGCCACCAACACCACTACGGCGCAAAGGGCTGAGCGTGGCCCTGTGAAGCCACGGGATG
This sequence comes from Hymenopus coronatus, assembly GCA_030762935.1. Classification (NCBI taxonomy): domain Eukaryota; kingdom Metazoa; phylum Arthropoda; class Insecta; order Mantodea; family Hymenopodidae; genus Hymenopus; species Hymenopus coronatus. Next base: position 126,351,144 of record CM060892.1, on the reverse strand, counting down.
GTAACAACACAAACCAACCCCCACGCAACAAAGAAGTTCAGGCCAACCCCAAACAAAAGCCCCCCACCCAAGCTAAGGTGCGCTGGCCAGCCAGACAGCCTAACTTCACCCCCAGGGCTACGCAAGGGAACGGTACTCCCGTACCCGAGCGACAGCAGGGGCAGGAGGCGGCTGGCGGCGTGCCAGCGCCCCGATGCACTCCTCCCACACCCTCACCCAGAAACATCACCCCCACCACTCCTCCTGTCCTGCAGATGTCGGATGTGATGGCATGGATACAGCAGCTTTTGCTGAACCACGGCCGGCGCATCTGTGATCTGCTGGTCAGATTCCTATATGCCACAGACCCAGCCGCAAAGATGGCTGTCGCCATGGAGGGACTTGCCCTCCTGACCGTGATCGTCCAGACCGCCCAGAATGGCGAATCGAAATAGGTCTCGTACCTCTTTCCGATTCGCGTTCTGGAACGCGTGTGGCCTGAACGGTCAGGGGAGTGAGCTCCAACATTTTGCCGGCTCATTTGCCCTAGACCTCGTGCTAGTCAGCGAGACTCATCTCCGTCCAGACACCTCATTCCGACTTCCGGGCTACAACTGCCTCAGAGTGGATCGTGTGGGCCGCCGAGGAGGTGGCACAGCGATCTTCGTGAGAAACAGGGTAGTCCACAAACACATCCAGCTCCCGCCTCTTCAAACCATGGAAGCCACGGCTGTCTGTGTTGACCTAGGCGGTACGGAAGTTTTACTGGGTCTGTTTACCACCCACCCCATAGGCAGTTCGTACTAAACGATTACCTCTCCATCCTACCCCTTCATCCTAATGTCATCCTGGCCGGGGACTTCAATGCCAAACATCCGCGTTGGCATTGCGGACGCCCGAGGCAATGATATCATACGCATGATAGATGCGGACCCTCAACTCAGAGTAGAGGGCCCCTGGCAACCCACACACCATCCACGAGGTCAAGGACGGGCATCCGTTATTGACTTCACGATCAGCAAACAATTCCCTTTTCATACATCTCTCACTTCGATCAACGCACTTCATTCCGATCATAATCCCGTGTTAGCTGAGGTTAACACACGGGTTGCCAGTCATGACGTCTCGGTTCAAAATCGCGACGTTGACTGGGAATGCGTCAGGGTTTGCCTCAATGACTCCATCCCGCCGAACCCTAGGATCACAGACATCCCATCCCTACAGGCTGCGGTCCAATCCTTTACCTCCATCGTGGTGCGAACTGCCCATAACCTAACCGTTCACACCCCAGCACCTCTACACCCGGATGTCCTTCCCCTTGAACTCCATCTGCTCGTACGCCGTTCCTGGGCTGCCCGCAGACTTTGCCAGCGTCACCGCACGCCACATAACCGAGCACTCCTGAGGCGTTTACGCCGAGAGGTCCGGACCCGACTACGCGAGCACAGGGTGCGAGCGTGGGAGGATACGATGACCCGCTTGAGGCTCGAGGATGGCGACGTGTGGAGGATTGCCAAAGCTCTCCGACACCGCGGAGGTCAAATCACCTCCCCAATCCAAGGCACCCAAGGCCTGGCTTATGAACCCCGAGCCAAAGCCGATGTGTTCGCTGACTACCTCGAAAGGACTATGAGGCCACGAGAAGACCCCCAGGACGAAGATTTCTCGGACCGTGCTCGGCGGGAGGTGCGTCGATACCTTCGACGTCCCCCCGACGAGGCGGACCGACTTCCCGTCATCCGACCCAGTGAACTCCAGGGCGCACTCCGGCGTCTCAACCCCAAAAAGGCAGCGGGTCCTGACGGACTAACCCCCGCCATGCTCCGATCCCTTCCCATCAAGGCGGTACTCTTTCTAACCAAGGTTTTCAACATGTGCCTCACCTTGTGCCACTTTCCACGCGAGTGGAGGGAGGCCCGGGTGATGTGCATCTTGAAGCCGGGGAAAGACTCGTTACACCCATCCAACTACCGATCCATCAGTCTCCTATCAGTTCTCTCGAAGGTTTTCGAGAGGCTAATACTAGTCCGCTTGTCCCCTCTCTTGGGCGACATTCAAGCCATCCCAGATCACCAGTTTGGTTTTCGTCCTGGGCATTCTACACCCCAGCAACTACTGAGAGTGGTGGAGGCCGCTGCCCTGGGTTTCCAGGACAGAGCCTACACTGCGGCGGTGTCGCTGGACGTGGAGAAAGCCTTCTCTACGACCTGGCACGCGGGTCTGCTCCTCAAACTTATCCGACTGGAGCTCCCGACACACATCATACACCTACTACACTCATACCTTAAACACAGATATTTTGTAGTTTCAGTTGCGGGACACAAATCAACACCTAGGCCAATAAGAGACGGAGTCCCCGAAGGCTCTGTACTTTCCCCCACGCTCTTTAGCGTCTACAAGACCGACCTACCAACAGTGCAGCAAGTCAACATAGCTCAGTATTGATGGCGTGCTGTTATACTGTACAAACACCCACGCAGAGCCTTCAACCCCATTCAGAGACACCTCTGCCTCATCCAAGAGTGGTGCGAGCGTTGGCGATTGTCCATAAATCCGGAGAAAAGCCACGCTATTCTCTTCACCAAGCGCCGCTTTCCCGCAAACTTCCCCACATTCACGTACCTCAGACGAAGGATACATTGGACCAACACCATCACCTACTTGGGGGTGAAGCTTGACAGGGGCGTCACTTTTATGGAGCACATCAGGGGGCTGTGGTGCCGGGGCAATGGGGCTGCGGCCTCACTGTACCCGATGCTGAGGTCCTCGATGACGGTTCCCCTTAAGTTGCGCCTTTTGAGGGCTCTCATAATCCCCTTGTTAATCTACGCCTGTGAGATCTGGGGCATGGCGGCAGACTCCAGTCTGCTGTTGCTTCAGCGGGTACAGAATAGGTGTCTTCGGGCTATCTATTCTGTGCCTCGAGGCTTTCCAACGAGACTCCTGCACGAAGCCTCTGGTCTACCATACCTAGAGGACCAAATTAGGCGTCGGGCAACAAAATTCAACGAAGGGTTACCATTCCATCGGAGCGCCCTCGTTAGGTCTCTTGGGGATTACGATCCCACAAACCGCCGCTTCAGCCGATACCGGCTTCCCCGCATGGCTTGCGGGCATCCCCGGTAACGAAGGAGCACCACCAACAGCTGCTACGGCTAAGCTCCCTATAATCCTTCAAGAGTTGCTTGGATTCAAAATTAAAACCTCAAAACAAACATTTTGATTAACACGTACCAGCGGTGCACAATCACGCCAACCGTCGAGGAGCAATATTTGCCTCCTCCCGTCACTCCACAACCCCAAAACACACCCGCCATCCTGCAAAACCCACAATCCCGTCAGAACGTGGTTAAGTTCTCTCCGAGAACAGGGACACGTCTAGCATACCTCGGGCTGCCCTCAGCCTGCTAATTACACTGGACTTGTTGAGGTCGATTGCTTTGGCCGCGATTTAATTTTAGCGCTTTTTACAGTTGCACACGTAGGAGATGTTGCTACTGACTTAGATGTTGAAGTCGAAGGCCTAGGAAGTGAGCTGGCTGTGAGAATCTTTTCTGCAATCGTGACCCCGTTTATATATGTTTTGAGTTGCGATTTCCCGACTTTGCACCGATTTAGCTACAACTGAGCTATAGGTACCATACTTCGGAACAGAGGGTTGGCGGATTCACAAGAGTTTCTGGGTTTCCAAAAGGACACCTTCTCTTTAACCTGAATCTCCTGGACCGTGTTTTCCTCTGCAAGACGGGGACAATTACGGGATCTTGATGGATGTTCACCATTACAATTAACACACGTTGGAGCTGACGTGCATTCTCCGACTTGCGAGATTTTGCCACAGTTCACACAGGTGGACTCGCTGTTGCAGGATTCACTGCTGTGGTCAAAGCACTGACATTTATAACATCTGAGCGGGTTCGGTATATACGGTCTTACCTCAATGGATTCATACCCTGCCATTATCCTTTGTGGGAGATCTACCCAATCAACGGTAAAAAACAGGATATGGGTAGGCACGAATTTTCCATTTACTTTTCTTTGAACATGATACACAGATGTTGGGGAGCAAGATTTTCTTGAATTTCCATCCAATGTGTGGGTGTTTACCACACCGCATGAGGAATTCAAGCTTTTGTGTACATCGACCTATACTGGATAGCTGGCTAACATTTTGGCCTTTAGTATTTTTGCAGCCTGTAATGCTGATTCTGCTTCTACCAGGACATTACGAGCTCTTATACAAGATTTTACAGGACCAGCAATGTTATCAAGACCCTTTTGAATAACAAAAGGGCTTACGCTAGAGAAGTTTCTTCCTTCCTCTGTTCTATTAACAATCAAATAGCAAGGACCACAAAACTCGACTACCTCTTTTCTGAACTCAGTACCATATTTAATGGATTTTTTGGATTTTGCTATGAAAGTAAATTTTAATTTTCATCCCCCGGTGCTCCCCACCCACCACAGAGTTCAACAAGGGGTCATCCCACTGGGATGACAGGGCTACACAGGGGATATAGGAGGCTCGTCGTCCCACTCACCCTGGAGTTCGGTATAATACCTAGTCCTGGCCGATTGACTAGGGATGGGCTAGTGAAGCAGAAACCAAAGTGGTGTATTAAGTTCTGTACCCTCCCTAGTCACAGAAAAGACAGAAGGCCCAGGCTCAGATATGCAACCCTCAACCAACCAGGATATTCATTTTCACCGACACGGGTCTCCATGCATGGCCTACACATGGGTGGGCATTTTGACCTAGTGACTCACTCACCACTCAGAGGTTGCCCACTGAGGGAATCAAGGTTGGCTCGGGACACCGGGTACGCTAAACCTGTGCCTACCGTAGTAGGCCCCTGGGGGGGGGGCCCAGAGAAGCTATGTGGGTGTACATATCGGTATGGACGAGCTCTGCATCGGAATATAATTTACACATAGGGGCAGTGCGAAGGGTCCACTCAACCGTCATTTTAGTGGAATGCATTATACCTCATGCAAAATTGGTAGATACATATTAGAGCTATAGTACCACAGCTGTATCTCCGGCTCTGACATTTTGTGCAACCAAGAAAAAACAAAAAAACTAATTAACTATAATGACAACTAAGAATAATGGATTAAACTGCACACATACAGAAAACCAACTAATCTGGTCTAAAGCAAATTACCATACATGCTCCACTTATAAGAAAATTGCAACATATTTTGACATCCAGTGCTGGCACATAAACCAAAACACTGGAAACCTTGCCTGATTTTCCTTTTCTTTTGCATTATGTTTTACTTGTAGCAAAGCTCTAAGCAACAACAATAAAATATATTAATTAAAAACGTTATGGGAAATCAAATTAGAAAGCTCATATATCTGAAATGCATTAGAATAATTTCCTTTACTAGTATTGTAAAGTTCTGTACTAGTATTGCTAAAGTTGGCCATTCCAATATATACCTCTCTCTTTCTTTACCTGCAAGAAATTTCCTGGCTGGAGATAGAGCAGTGATACAATATAAATATATTACCTAGGTCATTATGGTTTAACAGTTTTCATCATTGTATCCATTAAATATAGCTATTTTTACATTCTCTAAAACATACAATGTACAAAGCAGTTAGAAAAGGTATTGCATTGTATTAAACAATTTTGTACTAAGATTTCACCATGAAATACATGTTTTGAGGACCCCTGAGTAAAAAAGAAAGCATTTTTAGAAAAAGATCTGTATGTACATCAGCACACCTGTCAAAACCATAATTCAAAAATTGGTCATGCACCTAACTTGGTATGCAAATTTAATATTCCAAGGATGTACATGACACAAAGCTTTTCAGAAAAATTTCCCTGCTCCAAATATCCTTTACATTGAAGATTTTTGAATTTTTCAATTTTCTCAAAAATAGCTCTAATAACTTTGATATATTAAAGCTATTTAGATGACAAAATGTAATTCTTGAATTTTCTGGAAATAGCCTCTGAAACCCCCTTCATTCTATGACTTCTGCATAGCTGGGAAACCATAAGAGGTTAAAAAAAAAAAAAAAAAAAAAAAAAAATAATAAAGATCTCGTTAAAGCATACAATTTATTGTCATATCTTTTTTTCTGGAGGTAACAATCTCCGAGATTATTGATTTCAATTTTAAAATGCATATACTTTCCTCAAATGGCATGTTGTTATTATTTTTCTTGGTTCTGGTCAGGCAAAGAGTAAAAACCATCACAGGGCAATCAGCCTTTAAAAGAGCTGACTTCATATTAGCCAGTATATTCCCTTATTCCTTTGTATTTACAAGGAAATATGTAATAAATGCAAACATGCAAATGTTTATCTGGATTTCTGCAGTAGTTAGAAGAAAACACTTTTTAAAGAATAATAATTGAAGAGCAGGTAGAGAAAGTCATGTGGATGTAACCTTCATATTTTTATACAATTTTTCACAATAGTTATTTCTTGCATAAAATGATGTGGCATTTAATGCCAGATAGGTATGACAGGCTTCTGGCATTTGCCAGCCATTTCAGAAATGCCCATCAGATTGGCTTGCAACACATAGGGCCAGTTGTACGAACTCGGAATAAATCTTGGAATAGTTATTTTTGGAATATACTATTCACAGTATAAATATGGTGACAAGTTTTACAATGCAATTTTATTCCTTAGATATCTGTTCGACTGTTTGCAGATTTAAAACTGATGTTGGCTATGCTGCAAGTCATTCATGGCCAACTTGATTCGTAATTTCTGTTTTATTTTGCTGAAAATTTGCATTATTTTCACAATCAGCTGTTGCTAAACTATGTATTATTTCTTATTTTAACTACTTACGGTACTATGAAATAATTATAAATGTTTACCAGAAATGTTCGGATGCAGAATTGCTATATACTTTACAAAACATAAACACATATACTGTGACTTCTTGCGATAGGTTAGGAGTATGGGAATGAAACCATACTGTAATGTTAAGTTGTATCTTGTGCTGATATATATCTTTCCGTTTCTGTGCTCAAAACAGCTAACGTACTTAACCTGGATTCTGTAATTGTATTCAGTAAAATACTTAGTAATCAAATTTTGAAAATTAAATTTTAGCTGTTGCCAACACTACTATCAACCTAAGATATGAATGATAGAATCGTTGCACCAAGATCAAGTGTATAAGCAATTGGCTATACAAGTATTATTAACCAACAGAAAAATTAGTAGCTATGTCGAATAATGCATTAAACCGTTCCCATTACAGCTCGCACTTTGCTGATGACAATATTTAATACAACAGTTTGAAATGGTCAACCAAACTAATAAAACTGAGAACATTATATCTTACGGAAGGTATCGACTATTCAATCAAAATTGTTTCTAATATATTAAACATACAGCACATATAATACGAAAAATTATTAATTTATTGTAAAATAATAATATATATTATATTTGCGAGCTCTGAAGACATCTTTTAATCTGGGCATCTCCTCCCTTTATCAAAAAGCTTGTAATGTTATCGTTGTTAAACTTGCATCTAACCTCCAAAATCTGATTATAGCACAGAATGTTGCTAACATTAACAGTTGTGGTTATGTTACGTTTTGAAACATATCGCCCTCGAAGTAACCAATTCTTTGTATTTTGTCAATAAAATGAAACCTCGTTCTTTACAATGCTAAGCGGTCTTTACTGGTGAATTGCTATATACTATTTTATATTTATTTTGGGTAGGATTAAATTTAATTGTTTCCATAAAAATAGCGGTATTTTGATGGCAATAGGTAGGTTTTACTGTTTTATAAATGCAATTTTACTTTAGCTAACTTCTTGTCTTATGACTTATAGCCGCCAAATTATCTCAGAGTGATATACTTTCTCAACTTTAATCTCATTATAGCAGTCTTCAATTATCGGACTACCTCTATAACATATTGTATTTAGCTATAATGTCCTTAAAAACATATTATAAAGAAATTAATCGTTTATATTGGTCAAATATGGGTAAAAATTATGTCCAGAACACAAGCGACCATTTTCCTTTTTGTACTCTATTCTCAGAATAATGGCTTATCCCCACAAGGAACACGGAATGTTATTCCATTTTTATTCCCTTGATAGTTTCTATTCCGTTTTTGTACAACACAATTTAGTACATAACCATGGAATAACGTCTAAGAGAGGTTTATTCTGAGTTCGTATAACCGGCCCTAAGAGAGTTAATTATGGGGTGATAATTTAGAATTTTCTAGTCATTTCATCAACCATTCATTCTAGGAAAATCAACACAGATGAGATGGTGGTTTGCATACTGCAAAAAGATATATTTTACTCACATGATTTTCTCTACCTGTTCTATAAACAAACTATTCTTACAAACAATTATCCTTTTTTCTATATCATGTTAGTTGAGACAAACATATGCAGCAATTATCTTATTACTTGCTTCCTTGAAAGTAGAAGGGAAATAAGGAAAGACACTAGGCTAAAGCAATAGACACCTGTCATTATGTAATATAATTGAAATTTGGTTCTCCTTGCATGTCCAGGAGGACAACAAAAGAGATATGAAAAGAAAGACAACTTCTTGTTTGAGAAAAGTTTAAGTAGTTTAAAATGGAAACCAATAGAAATATAACAAGTACAATATATATAACAAACTGTATGTTTTAACAAGTTTTACATTTTTACTTTGTCTATACTCACTATAAACATAATGTATTGCACTCCACCAAAAAATTCGATACCGAGATTTCACAGGAAATATATGTTTTAGGGTCCCCTGTATCAAAAAAAAAAGTATTTTCAGAAAAAGGTCTGTGTGTGTGTGTGTGTGTGTGTGTGTGTGTGTGTGTGTGTGTGTGTGTCCGTGTGTCTGTGTGTCCGTGTGTCTTTGAACATGATAACTCAAAAACGAAAAGTTGGTAAAATACCAAACTTGGTATTTAAGTTTAGCATCTTCCAGGGATGCGACACGAAGATTTTGAGAAAAATCCCCCCACCCCAAACTACCCTTTACATGGAACTTTTTTCGAAAATTTTGATTTTCTAAAAAATGGCACTAACGATTTTGATTAAAATATTGTATATTAAAGTTATTTACCTGACAAATAAAATGTATATTTTGAATTTTCTGGGAATAGCCTCTGAAGACTACTTTATTCTGGATGAATTTTTCATAACTACTAAACCATAAGAGATGGACAAAAACTTAACCCACAAAAAATGTAGAGCACGTTAAAACACACAATTTATGTTATATGCATTTTTTTCGTGGAGTTGATCGTTTTTGAGATATTCCTTTTTCTTGGTTTCAGCTTTGAAAAACTTATACTTTTCTCATACAGGAATTTGTCAACTCCTGTCCATACAAACAAAGGAACATCAGTCACATAGCAACCAGCTTTTGGCTTTCACTTTAACCTATGGCACTCCCTTATTTCGCTTCTACTTACAATACAGCAAGAAATAAGACTATTTCTGCTAATTTTTCTCGATTAGCATGAAATAAATAAAAGATAAGCTTATTAACAATAATAATTTACAGAGATATAGAGAAAGTCATTTGAATGGAACATATCAGATTTTTTATATAGTGGTCTATCTCTTATGGTTACCAGTTATACAAAAGTCAAGCAGAATGAAGAAATCTTCAGTGTCTATTCCCAGAAAATTCAAGATATACATTTCGTTTGGTATGAAAATATCTTCAACATATATTATTTTAATCAAAATCTAGGAGCCATTTTTGAGAAAATCAAAATGTTTGAAAAATGTTCCTTGTAAAGGGTAGTTTGGGGAGGGGTTTCCTGAAAATCTTTGTGTTGTGTCCTTGGAAGATCCTGAACTTAAATACCAAGTTTGGTATTTAACCAACTTGGTGGTTTTGAGTGAACACAGGCACACACAGACCTTTTTCTATTTTTTTTTTTTGGATTCAGGCATCCTTAAAACATGTGTTACTGGTGAAACCTTGGTATCAAATTTATGGGTGGAGTATAATACCTTCTCTACCTATTGTGTACTTTATACAGACATGGCAGAGAAAGCAAAAATTAAATTTATTTTTGATACACAGTTATTCAGTTGGAAAGTTCTAAAATTTAGTGATGAACATGTATACTTGCCACTCTCTCCTTTTCCTTAACATAAGAAGTAATGAGATCATGAAGAAAGAAGAATGCTTCGGCATCTACGGTCACAAATATGTGGTCTTCAAATTCAGTTATAAAACTGCATTCAACCATTGGCTTATTACCTACAATAAAAAAACAAGTGCTCATGTTAGATACATCAGAAATTATTACCTCTAGTTATCAAACATTACCACTAAAAAGCTGTATATTACAGTGGCATTAAACTCCATTATGTACAGGTGAAAGGTCTTGTGATTTAAAAATATATTGTTTGTTTGAAACCACTACAATATAATCTGAATTGTTTTTTAGGAAGTATTTTTTGTTTGCTTAAGTATGGGGCATGTTTCTTAAGTAAGTACCATTTAGAAATTCTGCCTCTGCAGCACTGCAGTCAGTATCTCACACATGCACACTGTGTACTTTACATCTGTTAGCAAGCCCCAGACACCATGTGACAACAACCGATCGTGTTTACATTTGCATGTAAACTCCACTGATTGAGAATCCTACCATGTGAAGTACGCAGTGTTATTCGTTTTCTTAGTGCTAAAGGCGTGAAAGCAGCTGACATTCACGTCAGGTTTGTAAGTGTACAGACAAAACAAAATTAATGCTGGAATGGTATGCAAAGTGCAAAGGGTATGAGCTTTCAAAGATGGCTGAATGAATTTCCATGACAAGATATAGAATAAATGACCCTCAGTGATCACTGATGATTTGGTACAGAAAGTCAACGAAAATGTGTAAGAGAACAGATACTTCATGATTTCTTTATTATCAGAGGCATTTCTTCAAGTTTTATAAAAGAAGTGTCACCTATAAAATTGTTAGCGGATGCTAACACCATCGAAAATTGGGTACCAAAAATGTTAGCTGAAGAGCATAAAATCAAATGTTTAGGCAGCGCCTTGACTTTTATTAAACGTTATAATGCTGAAGGTGACAATTTTTAAAGCCAAATTGTCACAAGTGAGGAAACATGGGTGGCCTACGTTACCCAGATACAAAACAACAATCCATAGAATGGCAACATTCAACATTGCTCACAAAAATGAAGTTTAAGCAGACAATTTCAGCCTGGAAAATTATGTGTACCGTGTTTTGGGAAAGGAAGGGGCATTGCTTGTTGACTTTTTGCCTTGTGGTGCCATATTGTGAAACTTTTAAAAAACTATATTGTGCAATTCAAAACAAAAGGTGTAGTATGCTGAGTAAAGAGATGATTTTGCTACATGACAATGGCCATCCACATGAGGCTAATTAAACTTGCAATCTCATCACTCATTGGCTGGGAAACATTTGATTATCCTCCATATAGGCCTGATCTATTGCCCAGTGACTAAAGCGTGTTTCTGCAACTGAAGAGCGATGACCACGATAGCCCCAAAACAGTCATGCTGCAGTGGCTCTCAAATCAGGCAACAACCTTCTATGTTAACAGAATACAAAAGCTTATTGTTCGATATAAGTAGCTTAATAATGGTGGTAATTATGTGGAAAAGTAGACAAAAGTGTGGAATTTCATGTAAAAATAAAATTGTTATAAAAAGTTTACTTGTTTTTTTTACATATCCTGTAGGAATAAAGGGGAAGGCAGGAAAATTGTAACAGATGTTTTACAAGCTCTTAAAATAAGTTAATCTTTTTTTTAAGCTTAAAATTTTAACTAGGAAGATTATTAGATTACTCAGAATTTTCATGCATGAACAAGCACCTGTATTTCCCTATATGGTGTCACCATAACTTCAGGTGGCATTTTCCTAACTTTTGCAGTGCAGACATACATAAAGGAAAGGAGCTTTTAAAATGTTTTGCTTTTATTGTATGACCAAGCATTAGTATGTGTTAACTGAAACCTGTGTGATGTGTAAATACTTCAGTTACACATCATGGAAGAACTATTCAAAATTATATATTCATATATTTTGGCAAGCAAGTCACCTATTAAGTACCTTACTATTTTAATAAGTATATACAATTTGTTAAGTTGAAATTAAATAGTAATTTAACACAACATGTATGTGTGTGTATGTATATATCTATCTATTAAGCTGTTGCATTTATGTATTCAAATGCACTCTTCATAAAAACATCCATAAATGCCTTATTAACAAGGATTAAAAAAGCATATAAATAACAAAGACTGTATTCTCACCAGCAACATCTGGAGTTTTTGCTGCCTGAAGATGTTCAGTCTTAAGATGGAGTTGCAGTGAAGGGAGAGCAAAAATGACTTCACGAGTGTGATTTGGATCCTGAAGTTTACTGCTACTACTGCTGCGAGATCTCTGTTGCTCTGAAGAACTTTCCAATCTTTCCCTTTCAATGCTTGGGAAGCGGTCTACAGCTGTATGATATATTCAAAAGACAGACTTTTACATACAAAATGTACTGCACATATCTACACTTCTCATAATTTTGTTGATGATAGGAATTAAATATACAACATTGCTGGCCAAGCATTTGATGTACATCCATAAAAGATATTATACCCAAAGAGATATTATTCCAACATATATCTAAATAATATTTTAAAATAAACTAGTTGTAATAATTCTGTTTTCAGAATAAAAACCACATAAATCTTAAGTACTACTGTATTGCTTTTTGGGATATATATGTAGTACTTGATGAGTTTGCAAATGCTGTTATTTATTTAATTTACGAAACAGCCTTAAGGCAATAATAGCTTATAAGAAATATAATAACTAATAATTATAGTCAATCTGGTACATCTATGGAGCTATTAAAGCACAAATACTGCCATTTCATGCATCTTGCTGTAAGTTGTTCTTACTGTTCATTGGCTGAAGCTCTTGCACATTCCAGCAGTGGCATGCTTCTAAACACATCTACCTAATTATGTGTGCATCATTATTCCTAAACCCCCAAATCAAGGAAAAGTTTTTCAACCACTCAAAATGCAAGTGTTATGAATAATATCATTCATTATTTTCTTACCATCAATTTCACTGCTAGAAAATGCATAATGAAACCATTCTTGAAGTGTGCGGAACTGTGGAGGAAACAGCACATTGCGACTAAGACGACATACAGTAGCCATGCTGTGATGTTGTGCATGAGGATGCTCAGCCATCATGCCCAAACTGAATGTGAGTGTTTGCACCACATGGACATCTAATTGATCATTTGCTGTAATAAATAAAATTACATTGCAATAAAATGTATGTTAGCTTTAAGACAAAATAGCAGTGATTATTGACATGTAATTTCTTTCAAATGAGTAAAAGACTATAATTCAAATTAATTCATCCATCATCCTGGAAAAAAACAACACAGATTTACAACATGCATTTTTTAGCTCTCAATTATTTTCTAAATTTACTTAATTTTCTTTTTTATATGTATTCTAAAGGAATTTCCTTTTAACCATACATTTTGTATTAATCATCCTGCTCCATTCATAAAATGTATGGAATTAAAAATTAAACATAAAATATAATATAACATTGTTATAAATCAAATGAATTGAAATAGTCATTTCCACGATTATCATCCATATTATTTTTATGAAGATTAATTCAAAGATTTTAGGATTACATGCAAATGGTCAAAGCGGAAAAAAATTAGTTTCAGAAGTAACACATGTATCCCACAGAAAATTACTTACATTCTGACGATGGTACTTCTTGTGCCTCAGTGGCAAATGAAATACAAGGCTCCTTCAATGAAAACAGGGCCCATGATTTTGATTTAAAGTTGATGCCATGAAAACATGCTAAGGAAATATTATTTCCATGCAGCTCCATTGTGCCACCAAGAACTGTACCAGACACTGGCAGAGGAAAACTTAATGTTGACAAGTGCAGTCCTGCAACTTGACCCAAAACTTGTTGCCAATGCCGATGATGCCTGGCATCCTGTGCTGCAGAGTTTGGCCAACCATGAGCTGAGGATAGATAAATAACATTCAGATCACCACTTTTTAAACAATTTTCTAATTATAAATAAATATGTTTCTTAATTGTTCTCAGTAAAAGTTAATAACTACAGAGAATCAGTTAGTAGCTTTGTTTGTCTAATTGATATAAATGTCTAAATAATTGAATCTAACATTTTTAAAATTTGTACACCAAAATAACTTCTATGTGGGAATGTATTGATATACAAGCTTTGAGCTTGTAATTCAACCTCCTAAATATTTAACAGATTTCCAAGAACATAAAACACCTGAATATTAGAATAAGAGAATACTGAAGTTATGTTGGAAAATGGCAATACTGATGGCTTCATGTGTGTAAGTCTTAGTTCAAAGAAATTTGTTAGGGAAGAAAAGTGTATTGAAATTGTTAAGACAAAAAAAGGAGACAGATAAAAAAAAGTGTTACATGAACAATTAATGCAATTTTATATGTGATTAGTGACTTGGTATAAAAAAAATTGTTGATAAATATTCTGAATTAGCATTCATTCCCAGTCACTACAAACTTGATAGACAGAAACACACCCAAGACAGAATGGAAGTCAATAAGGTTCAGTGTTAATATTAACTTCTTTATCAAATTGAGTAGGAGATATTGCTTTATTGAATAGCTATTGCACAAATATTAAATAATGAGTTTCCAAATGCTTCCCTTTTTACCTCTTTCATGAAAAATTACACGAGAAATTATTCTGAATCCTGGAAGAATTAAAATATAAACTTCGGAGTGTTCAAAAATAAAAATAAGTGTTGATAAAGAATTTCCCTCCTTTCGGACTGAGAAACCCAAAATTTGACATCAGGTGAAGGCACAGCTTAATATTTAGAAAATTATTATAGAGGATACTAAATTTAATCACCAAGTGTCTTCACTAGAATTAAAGTATTTAAAAAATATTCAGATTTTAAGATACTGATTACTGGAGAGACTAAAAGCCTAGTAAGTTATTACATTAAATGCAAGCCTTGGCAGCAGTAGATGTTTCAAAAAAGGTACCTATGAACTCTGGTTTGAAAAACTCCCTGTTTCTAAAAAAAAGTGGCAATAATGTCTGGTACAATAATAGAAATGAATCCCCATAAGATATTATTTGCCATGAAAAGTGATACTTACAAACAACAGGATATCCCAAGTAATGAATGATCTAATGTTCAGAATTTCTGGATTGGAGCAACAAATAGATGCCTTATCCATTGGCATCCTTGTCAACTTCCTGATACTGAAACTAATACCAGCTTTCCTTGTCCAAAATGGAAATGGAGCTTTTATTTTGGAAGCTCTTTAACTGCTGTGGTTCTCAGTGTCCCATTCTATATTGGGCATGAAAGACTGCTTAATGTTGGTCACTTGCCTCTTTATCAGAATTGATGTGTTTTTGCATACCGTAAATCTATGACATGGGACCATTCCTTCTGAAGGAAGCCATGCTAAGGATTTTTATGCCTGAAACGATCCATCGCCTTCTGCCAGGTTTGAACCTGCAAACTTGAGTATAACAAACCATATTGGCAACCACTACACCATAGAGGGTGACTTCTTTGTCCAGCAAAACATAACAATTTTGTGATGGTATGCAATTTAGAATGTGCAAAATGTTCAGGTCAGTAAATGTACAAAAAATAGGGTAATATAAGCTGCTGTTTATTATTCTTATTCTGAAATAAGTATAAAACATAATGATGGTGCTCTGGCAAAAGGTTGCATCCCACATTTTTACAATAATTTGTTTTTTGCCTATTTCCGTTGATTTCCTTTATCTCCAATCACTGGCAAAAGGTTTCATGTCACAAGTGATATGAAATTAAATTTAGTGAGGATTGTAAGTTGTATACAACTTTGTTATCAGGTCTAAAACAGGCAAAAGGTCTTTACCCATTATTTCATGGAATACGTCAACCTAAGAATAAACAGCACACACATTTCTAATAGGCAAAATGTAATGTCTCTCCATTTCCAGTTTCATGCACATTTGGCTAACTTGTATATACAATTTTTACTTTCTCTACACATACTATGTACATAGTGTATAGAGAAGGTATTGCACTCCACTCAAAAATTTGATACTGAGATTTCACCAGAAATATATGTTTTAGGGTCCCCTGTATAAAAAAAAAAGCATTTTCAGAAAAAGGTCCGTGCGTGTGTGTGTCAGTGAACATGATAATTCAAAAACGAAAAGTCAGTAAAATATCAAACTTGGTATTTAAGTTCAGTATCTTCCGAAAATTTTGAGAAAAATCCCCCCACACCAAACTACCCTTTACATCTAATTTTTTTTTAAAATTTTGATTTTATCAAAAATGGCTCTAACGATTCTGATTAAAATATTGTATATTAAAAATGTTTACATGACAAATAAAATGTATGTCTTGAATTTTCTGGAAATAGCCTCTGAAGACTACTTTATTCCAGACAAATTTTCTGACATTTTGAATAACTGCTAAACCGTAAGAGATGCACAAAAAACTTGCAACACAAAAAATATAGAGCATGTTAAAACGCACAATTTATGTTATATCCTTTTTTTTTTTTTTTTTTTTTTTTTTTTTTTTTTTTTTTTTTTTTTTTCATGGAGTTGATCATTTTTGAGATATTCCTTGTTTTTGTTTTCACCTTTAAAAAACATACTTTTCTCATACAAAGGAACTTCAGTCACATAGCAGCCAACTTTTGATTATCACTTTAACCAATGGCACTCCCTTATTTCGCTTCTACTTGCAAGTAAGCAAGTAATAAAACTATTTCTGCTAATTTTTTTACGATTAGCATGAAGTAAATAGAAGAATAAACGTTTTAACAATAATTTGTTACAGAGATATAGAGAAAGTCATGTGAATGGAACACATCAGATTTTTTTTATTTCTTGCTATGTGATTACATATGGTACTCCCTTATTTCCCGTCTATTACAAGGATGCAAGTATTAAGACTATTTCTGCCAAATTTTTCTCGATTAGCATTAAATAAATAGAAGAATAAGCTTTCTAACAATAATTTATTGTAGAGATGTAGAGAAAGCCATGTGAATGGAACACATCAGATTTTTTATTATTAAACCAGCTGAAAAATTCAATGCCACAGCTGGGATTTGAACATGGTTCTCCCACTCTGTATTGTTCACCTGGTTCTAATAATAAAAAATATTACCCAGTGTGAGGAATTACCAATATATCATGTATATATAACTTTCTCTACTATGTACAAAGTAGATAAGGAAGGTATTGTTTTCCACCAAAAATTTAATACTGAAATTTCACCAGGTATATATGTTATGAGAAATCCTGGAAAAAAAAAAAAAAAAATAGAAAAAGGCCTGTGTTTATGTGTGTGCATGCTAGGGTGCATGTGTGTATGTGTGTTTTTTTTTATAATCCTTTATTAGCACACATTCCATTACAGATATAGCATACATAATTAGCAGGGTGCAATAGACCAATTTATTGTGAAACTAGTCCTTGGATTCCAAAAGATAAGTGAAGATTTGTTACAATTATTAATTATTATATTAAGACTATTTCTGATAATTTTTTCTCGATTAGCATGAAGTAAATAGAAGCATAAGCTTTTTAACAATTTGTTGCAGAAATGTAGAGAAAGTCATGTAAATGGAAAACATCAAATTTTTTTTAATTATAACACATTTACAACTTATACACCTATGGTTTTCAGTAATTCAAAAGTTTATAGAATTCACAAATTTATAAAAGTCTTTTCTAAATTTTTTTAACCATTTGTATTGGCCACTTTCCACCTTTAAGAGTTACATTTTTTGAAAATGTTTCTATTCCACTTTCATCTTGTGCATGCATGTGCGCCCAAACCCACACACACCCACACACACAATGTCTCTCTCTGAGCTCCCTCACCTTAACAGGCTAATCTTCAATGTGGATATACAGTCTTAAAATTAAGTTTACTTAATGATGTTATCAACGACTGAGGTCTTGCAGCCGTTTGCTTGAGTTTTGTCATATACAAGCACATTTAAAGTTACTAATACAAGAGGATTGGGTACACAAAGGCAGTGATCAACTAAGTGTACCTCATTGACTGATATAACATTCTCTGCTGATAACATTTTCTGGATGTAATGCTGCCAAATGAATGTATGTTGCAAAGCATATCTGATGTGTAATTATATATAAAAAGCTCTCTAACAGACTTTAGATGACAAAAATGAAATTATAAATTATAGTAGGTAAGCAGCATGCTGCAGGAAAAAGTTTATCAGCTGCCTGAAGTTGCACACAGGATGAAAACAAATTAAAATGCAAAATAGTGCTTTTGAAAAAGAAATAAGGGAATATTGCTTACCATCGCCCTTTGTTCTCTTTGAGAAAGGCTGCTGTTTTTTTCTAAAGCTGCTATTCTTGGGATGTGCTCGTGGCTGCAAACTTGAGAAAACACGTTTGCTGCTCTTGAACTGCTGTGAGAAAAATTCTTCCAATTTATAGAACATCTTCAGTAAATCTGCAGTAGTAGACTTGGATATCATAAGTTGCAGCTGATCCCAACCCAGATCACCATGCATAAAGATCATTGCAGGCCTGTGTTACATAAAATAGTATATACATTATTGGTTTAGTCTGTTCTATAAAAATATACTAGTGATATTCTTGAGATATTTCACACATATGCACAAACACAAAACTACATACTAGTTAGAAGTAGTATAGATGCACCAACTTGTTTGTATCATTTAGTCTTACATTACTATTTTATTCAAATCAAGAAAGGGGAAACAATTTTATGTACTTTTCATGGCAATTTCCCACAATCCATAAGTTTAGTTTTGTAAAAAGTTCTGATTGTTGCTGAGGGAATATGTGATTCTGTTCCTTTTAATTGAAAAGCTTAGATGAAAATGTGAAATTTTTATTACTTTCTATAGCCCATATGTACATACAATGTATATAATAGGTAGAGAAGATATTCTATTCCACCAAAAAATTTGATGTTTTGAGATTTAGAGATTTGAGATTTTGTCAGAAATATGTTTTGAGGTTTCCTGAGTCAATAAAAAAAATTAGAAAAAAGTATGTGCATGGACAGTAAAGCTCAAAGCAAGAAGTCTCTTAAACACCAAACTTTGTATTTAAGTTTAATATCTCCCAAGCATGTGACATGATTTGCAAGATTTTCATCCCCAACTACTCTTTACATGGACCATTTTTTG
Source organism: Hymenopus coronatus (assembly GCA_030762935.1). Lineage (NCBI taxonomy): Eukaryota > Metazoa > Arthropoda > Insecta > Mantodea > Hymenopodidae > Hymenopus > Hymenopus coronatus. Next base: position 126,331,929 of record CM060892.1, on the reverse strand, counting down.
AAAATTTTGATTTTCTCAAAAATGACTGGTAATTTTGATTAAAATATTGTATATTAAATATATTTACATGACAAAATGTGTATCTGAATTTTCTGGGATAGTCTCTGAAGATCTTTTTATTTTACAGGAGTTTTGCAAAATTTTGCTAACCAGTTAAATAAACTATTAGAAATAGATAAAAACTTACTTCACAAAAAATGTAGATCTTGTTAAAACACACAAATCATGTCATGTTTTTCTTCTAGAGTTGACCATTTTTGAGATATTGCTATTGGTTTCAATTTTAAATTACCCACCTTTTCTCAAACAGGAACATGCAAAGCAAACCAAACCTCAATTGTTTCACGTACAATGAGCTTTTAAAAGATTTAACCATCGCTTTATCCTAATATATTCCCTTATTTCTCTTCTACTTACATGGAAGTAAGTAATAATAGAATTTCTGCTAATGTTTATCTCGATTAGCATGATGTAGGTAGAACAATAATCTATTGTAAGAATAGTTTGTATATAGGACAACTAGAGAAAGTTATGTGAATGTAACACATCAGATTTTTATATTCTCTACACATACTATGTACATGGTATATAGAGAAGGTATTGCATTGCACCAAAAAATTTATAACCGAGATTCCACCGGAAATACATGTTTTGAGACCCCCTGAATAATACATATTTTTTTAGAAAAATGTGTGTGTGCGCGTGTGTGTAGCTCAAAAACGAAGAGACCATTAAATACAAACTTGGTATTTAAGTTTAGTATCTTCCAAGTATGCGACAAAGATTTTCAGGAAAATCCCCCAACCCAAAATACCCTTTACATGGAACATTTTTCGAAAATTTTGATTTTCTCAAAAATGGCTCTAACGGTTTTGATTAAAATACAATATGTTTAGGATATTTTTATGACAAACGAAATGTATATCTTGAATTTTTTGGGAACAGCCTCTGAAGACCTCTTCATTCTGCATGACTTATGTATAACTGGCAAACCATAAGAGCTATACAAAAACTTACTGCACAAAAAATGTAAATCTCATTAAAACACACAATTTATGTTATATACTTTTTTTTTTTTTTTTTTTTTTTTTGGTAGGGTTAACCGTTTTGAGATATTCTGGATTATTAGTTTCAATTTTAACCACTTTTCTCAAATGGGAAAACATCTTTCTTCTCATTTCTCATTTGTTTACTCCTGGAAAGCAAAGAGATTGGAATTTCAATTGTTTCACACAGCGACCGACTTTTAAGGGACGAGTCTATTGCTTTAGCCTGTGCATTTTCTTATTTCCCTTCTACTTACAAGGAACCAATAATAAGATTAACTCTACTTATGTTTATCTTGATTAGCATGATGTAGATACAGATTAATTTTTTGAACAAAAGATTTATTTGCTGAACAGCTAGAGAATATCATGTGAATAGAACACATTACATTTTTGCCCTTCTACTTACAAGGGACCAAGTAATAAGGACAATTTCTGCTAATGTTTATCTCGACTAGTATGATGTAGATGGAAGAATAAGCTTTTTAACAATAATTTGTTACAAAGATGTAGAGAAAGTCATGTGATGCAACGCATCAGATTTTTGTTGTTGTTGTATATTAGCTAAAAACTACTAATATATTTATTTGGCTTTTTGGTTTTTACTGTAATGATAATAAGAAAAGTTAAAACTAAAATCTTTATTTCATTTTATTATTTTCTTTAAACTCAAACAAGCATGTTTCAATTTCAGAATTAATAATTCTCATTAAAAATTAAGCTACAGATACATAAAGAACTTTTTAAGTATTAAATGTTACCATAAAAGGTCACCATCATTGTCATTAAGTAATAATTAATGCAATGTAACTATGGAAACTTCAGAAACTAGTATCACTAACATTTGTGATCATAGTTAAACCAGGCTGGCATACAAAATATACAAGTAGTATCACAGATTATGCAGTATAAAATATCAATTGTGGTAAATGGAAAAATGCTTTTAAAAATAATGCATTAAATGTAAATAATGAATACATAAACCAAATGTCACCAATTGGTTGTTCTTTGAACAGCATTTTGGTTGCTACTCTTTCTGAATTGACTCATGTGTGACCTTTTACTGTATAGAAAGCAAGTACACATAATACCTTTAGTGCAACATTTTATGCAACAAGATATGCAACATTTGGGGTTTTAAATGCACAATCTACAGTTCATAGGTTATTATAAAAATTACGGTTCATGATTGGTTGAATAACTCCTCTATTATGTTACTTACATTGGTATTTACATTTCTAATATATATTTTCCCAACCTTGGTAGATGTAACATATAAAAAAATTGTACAAAATTATGACATTTCTTATATATTAACAAGGTAAAACAACAAACTCTTTAACTTGGTCAGCACCATTGGAATTGTATTATAACACACCACAAGAATTAATTTGTAACGAAAAAATGTCACATTTAGGGCAGTGAACATGAATAGACATATTGGTAATTAATTGGTATCAAACACATTTTGAAAAAAAAAAAAACATGTTTCTCCTTGGCAACTATCATACTGTTGCATGGGTTGCATAATGACCCCTCAAATTGAATTTTCTGAGTGCAGAACTTTGCTGTAAGCTAAACACTTATTTGGTCACAATCTATAAATAAGAGCAATTCCCCCAGGTAGGCTAATATAAATATTGGAACCCTGTATGACAGTTTAATGAAACCAGACATCAATACTTGAAATACTATTGTTTACTAATGCTGAAGGTTTAAAACATTTTCTAAGATGTTAAGATAAATATTGATAACAAAATTTAAACTTCACAGTTTATATATTATACCATTTTCCAAGCATTCATCCAGTAAATTGTAATAAATATGTGTACTCAAGATCCTTAATAATGATAAATTGTGTGTAGCAAAATTTTGGTTAAGCTATTAGCTTTTAAATAAAAAAAATCAAGTTTAGTTGAAAAAAGATCTGTTAAATTCATTAAATACTACTAGTTTCAATATTTTTATTAACTATTGCTCAAAATTGTTTATTGTACATGTTAGAATATACTACCAAGTTTCACTGTTCCGAGTTATTAGTCTCAATAAAATGTACACTATTTGTGAAAAATTTAATTTTCTTCAAATCAGTGCAGAAGATTAACTTTTGTTTCAAGGTTTAGTTAATGATATAAAAATTATGCAAGATAGAATTCACTAATAGAAAACAAAAAGCACAACACAAAATTTGGACTATAGTCTTAGTTTATGATATATGCACCATGAAATCTCACATATCCTAGTTGTGACATTTAAAATAACAGGTTCAATCATTATTTATATTTTGTCATAACAGATTTATTTTAACAAAAAATGGCAGAATCACATCTATATTTGCATTCTTGTTCTGTAATGTAATGTTAACACCTGAATGACAAAGTTACATCTTTCACAACATTTTACTTTCTGCACTTTTAACACCTGATGCTCTACATAAAACTTTTTATTTTATTTTTATATGCTAATGTACTGTTTATTTAATCTCCTAAAGCAGTAGTTTTAAGTATGCCTGGCAATTCTCACAAACTAATTTTGTTTTGGCCCTCAGATGATGATGATGATGGTTAATGTTTATGGGCGCTCAACTGCAAGGTCATCAGCGCCCTTATTAAACAAATCATGGCAAAAGCCAGAGATAAAGCTCAATAAGAAATATTATTAATAATAAGGAAAGATTAGTCTAAAAATTAAGGTAAAAAGTTTATCATAGCAAAAGCCACAGATTGGTGATTTAAAGAAAAGAAAAAAAAAATCAAACAAACAAACAAAAGTTATACAAAAACGAGCATAAAAACAACTAAATCCGAAATTTGAAGGGGATCTTCGATAAAAAATAAAAAATCTTAGCTACCGCTTGACTATCGTCCGCCAGGACTTCTGCAAGACTGACCGGCAGTTGCAGTGATTCCCGAATATGTGCTAGATTAACACAATCTAGCAACACATGACGGACAGACAAATCTTCTCCACAAAGCGGACACAATGGAGGAGATTCACTCTTCAAAAGAAAACTATGTGTAAAATTGCAGTGGCCAATATGCAAACGAGCCAAAATTACTTCCTCCCGCCGAGAATGATGAGAGGAAGTTACCCAGTTTGTTGGAAGGTCTTTCACTATTTTAAGCTTATTTCCACGGAGAGCTGACCACTCATCGTGCCAGCACGAAAGTATCGCCCTGCGCACAACAAGCTTAAAGTCTTCCGATGTTATACAAGAAATTTTTGTACCAGGCTCGGTGGTTACCGTCTTTGCTGCAAAATCTGCCAGTTCATTCCCCGGCAAGCCAATGTGACTAGGAATCCATGCACACTCCAAATTAACCCCGGAAGTAGATAAAACATGGAGGGTATCCTGGATACGCTGCACAATAGGATGATAGTTGTAGAGATCACCAAGGCTCTGAAGTGCACTCAGGGAATCACTCAACATAAGGCAGTCACTTAAATTTCGACGGCCAACGTGCAGAATGGCTCGATATATTGCGTATAGCTCCGCACTATAAATAGATGTGCCACTATGAAAACCGAATGTATATTGTTCGGTATCATAAACAAAGGCGCACCCAACACCAACGGTACACTTACTTCCGCCAGTATATATACAAGTTCGGTCATTGTAGTTTGACAAAAATTCTAAAAAACATCTACGGATACTAGAAAAAGGCACTGTAGACTTTCGGTATGCCGTCATCCCAATGTTTACGTGGGATGTTGTAAGTAACCAAGGTGGGTGCACCCTTTCTCCCTTGGGAAACATTCTAGGCATTACGATAACGTCTTATGAAGAAGCATTCGGAAGCGAACACCTGGGGGCCATGGACTAATTGAGATATTTCTATAACGTTCGTCCAGCATGCACTTTAGACCACAGTCATAATTTGTTAATAGAATATCTCGTCTACACTGCAGAGAGGGTTCCGCCGATTCAGCATAAAGGCTGGCTACTGGACTGGTTGGAAAAGCTCCAACAGCCAGACGTATACCCCGATTATGGACAGTGTCTAATCTTCTAAGCACAGGTGGTCTTGCCGAAGAATAAATTATGCTTCCAAAATCTAACTTGGCTCGGATCAGTGAGCGATAAAGTCGCAGCAAGACTGTCCGATCCGCTCCCCAAGATTTGCCACTTAGTATCCGTAGAATATTCAGAGAACGGTTACAGCGCGCTTTCAGCTGTGCTATATGTGGTGACCAACACAGTTTTCTATCCAATATCAACCCAAGGAATCTCGTCTCATCCGCGAATGGTAGTAAAACTGTGCCAAACCGCAGCGAAGGTGGTAATCGCCTCCTGCGGCGCCAGAAGTTCACGCAGAGTGATTTCTCAGCAGAGAAGCGAAAGCCATTTTTAGAACTCCAATCTGAGAGGATGTCTAAACACCGCTGCAGACGGCGCTCCAAAAAAGGTGTGCGCTGAGAAGTACAATAGATGGCAATGTCGTCTACGAATAAGCAGGACGATACTCCTGGGAGAATACATTTTGAGATAGAATTAATTGCTATAGCAAACAGCGTGACGCTTAGTACCGATCCCTGTGGCACTCCGTTCTCTAATAACCCATTAGGATTAAATAGAAATATTGATAAAATTCCCTTTCATCCTTATTGAACAAAAATATTTGATAAAACCGAGCTGACCCTTACTCGGAAAACGCGGTCCCTCATAAACTCCTGAATGAATAACGGAAGAAGTCCACGTATGTTCCAGTTGTATAGGGAACGTATTATTCCTGCCCGCCAACACGTATCATTGGTCTTTTCGAGGTCAAAACACAACAACGGTTTGACAGTTCTTCATGAATCCATTCATTAGCTGCGTCGAAATCGAGACAAGATGGTCCGCTGCTGAACGACGTCGTCGAAAACCGCACTGGGTGTTGGTCAGTAGGTTATGAGTTTCCAGCCACCATATCAACCGTCCATTGATCATGCGTTCCATCACCTTGCAAACGCAACTGGTGAGGGAAATTGGACGGTAGTTGGATGGAAGAAAACGGTTCTTTCCAGCTTTCAAAATAGGTACGATGGTGGCCTGTCGCAACTTTTCTGGAAAAGTGGCGTCAACCCAAACACGATTATAGACCTCGAGTAGGAAGGCCTTATCTTCAGGAGAGAGATGTTGCAACATTTGGACGTGTATTCCATCAGGACCTGGTGCAGAGTTTCGCGAGGATAATAGTGCATTGTCTAGCTCCCTCATGGTGAAGAGTCGATTGTAATCTTCAAGATTTTTAGAACGAAATTTGAAAACTTGCGATTCCACCTGAGCCTTAACGGGAAGAAAATCAGGCGAATAATTCTCTGAGCTAGACACTTGAGCGAAAGCACTGCCAAAAGTGTTGGCCACGTCAAACTTATCAACAACATCTCCTACAGCTGTTTTAAGACCGGCGATTGGCGTATGAGTCATTTTTCCGTCCACGCGCCTTAACTTATCCCATACGATAGAGGAAGGTGTATGTCGATTGAATGACGCTACAAACTTGCTCCATGATGTCTTTTTGCTAACCTTAACAACCTGCTTAGATTTGGCACGCATCTTTTTATACTCAATCAGGTTATACAGTGTTGGGCGACGTTGGAAAATCCTGAGAGCACGCCTCCGAGCACGAATGGCATTCCGGCATTCATCAGTCCACCAAGGTACCGGAAACCGACGACTGGTTTGTGTCGTCGAACGTGGAATAGACTGCTCGGCACCATCAAGAATATTTTTTGAGAGGTGCTCCACTAGAACATTCACAGAGTCGTGCTCGTTGTAGTAAAAGACAGCCAGCCGGGAGTAAAGGTTGCAGTTGGCTTGATCTATGCGCCATCTAGGTAAACGTGTGGAACATGTATCTTGTGGCAAGAGACTGATAAGACATGGAAAGTGGTCACTAGAATGTAGATCAGAGATGATATTCCACTGTAAGGAAGATGCTAATGGTGGTGAACAAACTGCTAAATCCAAGTGTGAAAAACTGTTGAAAGCATCAGAAAGAAATGTAGGTTCTCCGGTGTTCAGGAGAATTAGGTTAGAATTATTCAAGAAATCAACAATTAACTTACCTCTCGCACAAGCCCGAGGTGAGCCCCAAAGTGGATGGTAGGCATTTACATCACCTACCAATAGAAACGGTGTGGGTAATTGAGAAACTAGATCCCTTAAATTGGTGAGCGAGAGGTCGTCACTCGGAGGAAGGTATATATTACAAATGGTGAATCTGGTATGTGACAGTTTAATCCTTACAGCTACTGACTGGATGTCGGACTGTAATGATACAGATTGCGCGAATATATCATCTCTGATGAGCATCATTGTGCCTCCGTGCGCAGGTACACCCTCTTCCTATGATAGATCACACCTTACAGGGGTGTACCGTTTGATTTTGAAGCTGTCTTGTGGACGGAGCTTAGTCTCTTGCAAACATACGACCAAAGGATCGTTCTGGTTAAGCAGCAGTTCAAGCTCAGGTCGACGTGTTCTTATTCCACGTAAGTTCCATTGTAGAATAACCATGTTCTTTATAATAGGATAAATTGTACATTGTGGTTGTTTCTATTTTGAAGGCTGCGGAGGTCGGTTGAGTTTATTCTTTTTAGGTGTCGGGAAGACACCTTCTACTGGAGGATGGTCCTGCCTCTTTGTCACTGTCCTTCTGGCAGTGAGGGCAGTATCACCTTCCTCCATCTCCTCCACTTGGGAGGACCCTTTTCCAATTGAAAATTTCGGTTCGAGGACCTCCAACCGATTGGAAATAGAGACCAGCGAAGATGATAGTCGCCGACCTGAATCCTTCCCAGTCGAATCCTCAGAAGAGGCCCTCCGTGGACTCTTGTTTCGCTTTGTGGCTTTGGGAATAGGCTTTACACTTTGTTTGAGGAAGTCAGTTCTCTCATAGGTGTTCTTAAACTTTCTTTCTGGTTCTTTATATATTATTAGCTTGCCAGACTTGTTGATCGAGGTCGATTGCTTTGGCGGCGATTTAATTTTAGCGCTTTTTACAGTTTCAGATGTTACTACTGACTTAGATGTTGAAGTCGAAGGCCTAGGAAGTGAGCTGGCTGTGAGAATCTTTTCTGCAATCGCGACCCCGTTTATAACGCAGGTTTGAGTTGCGATTTCCCGACTTTGTACCGATTTAGCTACAACTGAGCTATAGGTGCCATACTTCGGGACAGAGGGTTGGCGGATTCGCAAGAGTTTCCGGGCTTCCAAGAAGGACACCTTCTCTTTGACCGGTATCTCCTGGACCGTCTTTTCCTCTGCTAAACGGGGACAACTACGGGAACTTGATGGATGTTCACCGTTACAGTTAACACACGTTGGAGCTGACGTGCAATCTCCGTCATGCGAGATTTTGTCACAGTTCACACAGGCAGAATTCACTGGTGTGGCCAAAGCGCTGACATTTATAACATTTGAGCGGGTTCGGTATATACGGTCTTACCTCAATGGATTCATACCCTGCCATTATCCTTTGTGGGAGATCTACCCAATCAAAGGTAATAAACAGGGTACGGGTAGGCACGAATTCTCCATTTACTTTTCTTCGAACCCAATACACAGATGCTCGCTTTGAGGAGCAAGATTTTCTTGAATTTCCTCACAGGTCAAACCGTTCAGTGCGCGGGTGTTTACCACACCGCGTGAGGAATTCAAGCTTTTGTGTAAATCGACCTTTACTGGATAGCTAGCTAACATTTTGGCCTTTAGTATTTTTGCAGCCTGGGATGCTGACTCTGCTTCTACCAGGAGCGTACCATTACGAGCCCTTATACAAGATTTTACAGGATCAGCAATGTTATCAAGACCCTTTTGAATAACAAAAGGGCTTATGCTAGAGAACTTTCTTCCTTCCTCTGTTCTATTGACAATCAAGTTGCGAGGACCACAACACTCGACTACTTCTTTTCCGAACTCAGTACCATATTTAATGGATTTTTTTGATTTTGCCATGAAAGTTAATTTTTATTTTCATCCCCGGTGCTCCCCACCCACCATGGAGTCCAACAAGGGGTCATCCCACTGGGATGACAGGGCTACACAGGGGATATAGCAGGCTCGCTGTCCCACTCACCCTGGAGTTCGGTATAATACCTAGTCCTGGTCGATTGACTAGGGGTGGGCTAGTCCCTAGCCTCCCGTTTAGGTGAAGCAGAAACCAAAGTGGTGTATTAAGTTGCATACCCTCCCTAGTCACTGAAAAAACAGAAGACCCAGGCTCAGATACGCAACCCTCAACCAACCAGGATATTCATTTCCACCGACACGGGTCTCCACGCACGGCCTACACGTGGGTGAGCATTTTGACCTAGTGACTCTCTCACCACTCAGAGGTTGCCCACTGAGGGACTCAAGGTTGGCTTGGGACCCCAGGTGCGCCAAACCCGTACCTACCATAGTAGGCCCCTGGGGGGTTTGGCCCTCAGATATACAGTGTGTTAATGAACTACCAAAATAATTTTCAGAGATTTAAAACATGATTGATATAAGCAATTTGAGTTAGACAATGCTTCAATGTTAAAGCAAAGTCATATAAAAAACTGATTTAACAACAACTTGTTATTGGCATTCTCAAAATTTACTGGCATAAAAGATCTATCAAATCTAGAGCAAATCCTTGACAGTGTGATAGTGAACATTGATTAACTGCCTTCCTGTGTTATGCATTGTACTCTTCAGGCATTTCTTTAATTGCTTGTGTGGCTTGATATTTTATGCCAAAAGTTGATGAGTCAAAGGACATGGCTTCCTTCTCTGTTGTGTGTTTAATTTTATCTTTTTAATTCCATACAAAGTGCCACAATATTTACACTCAGGATGCAATTCTGATTGTCCTTTACATTGACAAACTGCACTTCTATAATTTCCTTGTGTTCCACGGGAATGTAGTTATTTTACTTTATGCAGTTTTCTATATTTGGGGATTTTCTGTGTACTCCAAATGTTAGATTTTGTTTTTTGTTTTGTTCTTGTTGCGCGACATAATCCTAAAGCACATTGAATTTAATGGAATCATTTAATTCATGCAATCGACAGTAATGCAAACTCAAAAACACGTCATAAGGTCTTTCAGTTCGCATAACCTAAATATATGGTACAATCAGACAAAAGTGACACCAGGATGGCAGTTGCACATCACTTCTCTCTGATGACTCAGTGATAAGGGATGGTTTCACTCAACTCACCAAATACCTAATTGCTGGGCAACTTAAAATCCAAAATTCATATATCTAAGTGTACTACATGATCCTAAGGTTGGTGTTTTGTGTGCTGTGAGTGCAACTAGAATTATTGGCCTCATTTTCTTTCGTGAAACAATGCTGCACAGTACCAAGCCTTAATTTGGAGCACTTTTCCCCGCATTGACAGATAAGAGCAAATTCATGGCTAACTTCAACAGCTCGGACTACTTTTGATGCAATTGTTGAAGTCTTTGTTGGAATGAAATCAGTGTGAGGGTGGGAGCCACTTGATTCCCAGACCTCATGCTCTGCAATTTTTATTTAGGGTCAATTTAAAAATGTATATAAATCAAATATCTCATTACAAGAACTGCAAAATAATATATGGGAAATAATAAACAGCATTTCCCAAGAAGAGTTTCAATATGCTAATGATAATCTGTCTTTAAACACAAGGAAAACATTTCCAACATCGTCTTTAAAACATAAGCAGAGAACGGGACATTCAATATTGTAATTAGTAAAATAATAATGGTATATGCTAATGTCTGTTCATCCTATTTGTGTCAGTGCAAAAGAGGGTCCATGTGGGGATGAAATGTTGACAGTCAAGTAGCCCATCTGCAACCCAGGTTCCACTAACAGTGTTACTGCTAATTTTGATGACCCTGTATGTAGGTGTGGTCAAAAAGTTTCCGGAATGGCTCCACAACAATGTTGCCACTGAGATGTCTTTTAATTCTTACCCGGACTGTACATGCAGCGTTCCTTCCCAATAAAAATGAGAGGTCATGTGACTTTCTGTGACCTTGTAGTGTAGAGGTAGAAGTTTTGAAGTTAACATGCGTTTTGCATGAGCTGCAATTTTTTTGTGTAGCAAAAATGCCAGATTACGAAGAACAAATATAAAATTTTCCTTTAAACTTGGAAAAACTGCTACAGAGGCCTATGAAATGTTAAGAACAGCTTATGGGGAGGAAGTAATGGGCAAAACACAAGCATTTCAGTGGTTTTCAAAATTGAAAAGTGGTGTGACATTAGTTAAATATGCAGATTGTTCTGCGCGACTTTGTTCCTGCAAAACTGATGAAAATATCAATCAGGTGGCAAAATGGTCTTAAATGATAGCCGCATTATAATAAGAGAACTTTCTGACTCATTAGGACTCTCCTTTGGAAGTGTTCAAAACCTTTTGAAAGACAATTTGGACATGGGAAGAATTGCCGCCAAGTTTGTGCCCCACCTGCTTTCAGATGACTAAAAGGAAAGTCATGTGACTGCCTGCACAGATCTTAAAGAACAGCTTCAAAATGAAAAGTTATTACTGGGAAAAATTATTACTGGTGATGAAACATGGATTTATGGGTATGATCCAGAAATGAAGCAATAATCTTCACAATGGAAGAGTCTTTCACCATGTCCCAAAAGGGCCAGACAAGTTCAATCCAACGTGAAGTCAATGATGATTGTGTTTTTTGACATTATAAAGGCATTGTACTTATGGAATGTACAGATTCACTGTTTGCCACAGGGTCAAACAGTGTATGAAGTATCCTTCAAACAAGTGCTACAAAGATTAAGGGAGAATGTGCGATGCAAATGGCTGCTGAATGGAGGAGTGGGAACTGGTCCCTGCATCATGACAATGCACCCACGCACAAAGCCCTTTCTGCTTGCCAATTTTTGGATAAAAATAAGATGATACTGTTTCTCATCCCACCTATTCTCCAGATTTGGTTTTAGCAGACTTTTTTTTTTTCTTCTGTGACATAAAATGTGGCTCCAAGGACACTGTTTTGAGGATACTGATGTCATCCATTGCGAATTGCAGAGGGCTCTGAACAAGTTTAAAGAAGATGGACTTTCAGAGGTGCTTCCAGCAGTGGTAGAAGCGCTGGACAAGTGGATCAACTTCCAAGGAGTCTAGTTCAAGGGTGACAGTGCAGAATAGAAAATCAAACTGTTGTGTAGTGTTTATGATCTCATTTTAGAAACTTTTTGGTCACATCTTGTATATGCACCTGTTAATTGCACATTATATTGTCATAATGGAAAAAAATGGAGTCAGTGCAGCCAGTTTGAGAAACCCAGAGTTGTAACTTTCACATTTTAGTGTGGTTTATGCAGGTGGTTGCAAGAATAATCAGATTTTTACCATTAATAATCTTATTAAGTATGGATTCAAAACATTTTAGAGGATAAATTTGTATTAGGAATTCCATTTTGGATGATGCCTCAGAAAATTACACAGAATGTGACAAGAAGAAGTAACTTCTCATAGGTTCCTAAATGCACTGTCCACAAATTCTGCCTTGTTTATTCAATGTATATTCATTATTCGTATGTATTTTCGAGTTAAGTCTGTAGCAACATTATAATGAACACGGATCCAAACTAGCTCTCAAACTAAATGTGGAAATGGGCTGGTAGAAGTGATGTTCTCAACAGTACACAGTGCAATTAAGATAGTCATGTCACATATATAAATAGATCACTAAAAGTTCTGCCACATCATGTTATCTTTTGCCGTGAGGCTTGAAATCGCTTGCATAAATGAAATGTTACACAATACATTATGCTTCTGTCTTCTCCAGGCCAGCTTGAATTCTTCCTGTTCTAAACAACAGTTTTGAAGCTATTTTTCTGGATGTCATTTGAAGGCAGACAATAATCATTAAAACACTCAAATAAAAAGAATTCTGATTAGATATTTACTGAAATCACATATCACATTTCAGCCCCAAAGTACTCTAGTAATGGCTAGTTATTGTTCAGTTTTATTAGCATATAACCTCTTTTGCAAAGAGTATTTCTCATTATTTTGGAGTACATGCATGCTTCAGTTTTATTTGTTTCTGTTTTTTTATTGTTAGAAGCCTCAAAAATGCACTTGCTGTTGAAGCTCTTTTTACAAATAAAGGCATTTCTGCTAGAGTAAATCTCCAAGTTTCTGATGCGAATGCATTCCATTTGTTATTATGAAGTTAATTTAACAACCTTGTTCTGCCTTATATGCTACCACCATTCTTAGGGTTTTTCCCAAAATGAATTGCAATTAAATTTATAGCTCAAAGCCTTATAATCTTTACATCTAGTATCCTTATTATATCATCTTTAATCACCCTTTTCTATTACATGTAATACTTTTTTAACTATTATTATATAATAATGATATTGCTATTTTAAGTTTAACTGAAAATGGTGGGTCTTATCGGATGATGAATGAAATGAGTATTTTCACATAACCTCCAGGGCCCAAAGAGCTTTTGAGTTATCTGATATTTATCCTCTCAGAATAAGCGAAAATTTGGGTAACTTTAATGTCAGTTAGAGGGTATTAACTTGCAACCTTTTGAATGTAAGGCAAACAAGCTACCCTCACAGACAGAAATGTGTACTCTTTTTGACTGAATCACATGTGCATGGTATACTTTTTTATGTGATTCCTTTAATGCACATAATCGACCTGTAACAAGTCTGTATCTATAAAATGTACAGTGACTGACGCAATCTTAATATTCACATTATGAACACACAAAAAGCCCAATTCATGATGGAGCAGCTCGGTATTGCTCCTCAAAAGCTTTTGTTTACAATGAGGTGACACAATATAACATTACTTTGAAGCTTGGACGAAGGTACATGCATGACCTTGACCATGTCAGCAGAAGATGCATATTGTAAAGGAGATTTTATCTCATGTACTAATACTTGAAACCACAATTTTCATTTCTTGCCTAATTATAAGTACTCCCTCCAGGCTACATAAAAATAAATACTTTATCTCAAGTTATAAAATAAAATGGGTCTGTAAAATGTGCAAGGGCATAAATTACATAAGAAAATATGGTAAAACCAAATTACTCTTTGTGATCAGTGCTTTTCACTTAAACGATAATAATTTTCATGACATTTACTGACCTTCTTGTTGGAATAAATGCTTCAGATGTTTTCTTGCCCCTGTTTATTTTCCATTCATCTCTTAGTGAAACTGTAAGGGAACTAACACGGCACATGAGGACACCAGTCCCCATATAATCAAGGCGTAATTCCAAGGCAAAGAGTTTGAGACCAACAGTATGATCTGGTTCTGTGCCTGGATCTTCTCGGATGTGAACTAAAAAATAAGCCAAAATTATATTAAGATATGTCCTCATAGACATTCAGCAAATTATGGTGGGAGAAGAACCAGCAGCAGAAATGGAGCTAAGTGTTGTCACAGGTGGAGGTGGGGGGGGGGGGCAGATGGACAGTTCAATAGAAGAGCAGCTGGAATTAGTAGATCAGCAGGTTAATAAGGTGACAGGAGTGAGATAATATATGTGAACAGTATGAGAGAAGCAGAAGAAATTATAAGGCAAAGAGGACATGGGATAATAGCAATAGAGCAGGCAACAGGTGGAACATGGGAGGAAGGTGAAGAAAGGGAGGGAGAATAGGGAGTGAAACAGAAAAGAAAAGCATAATTCACCAAGGATGGCCAGATTGAGGTCATAGTTGGGTAAGAAGAAGCAAGGAAGAGGATCCAAAAGAGAAAAAGGGGAGAAAGTGGGGTTAAGAGAGGTTAAAGAGGTCAGGCAAGGTGGGTTCAATAAAGAGCAAATTAAAAAGGTAAGAGTGCAAGAAGAAATAAACAGTAAAGAAAGAAAACAGAGATAAGACAAATAGACAAAACAAACACTGGGAAACATCCAAAGAAATAGGGAGGAAGGGTATAGGGCCACCATACACAATATAATCAGAGTGTTGAGCAGTATCATGGCCTCACAGAAAAATAAATGCTTAGACTACGGAACTTGTAAAATTTTTAAAATTTTAATTGTATTAATATATTGGAGGAAGGAGCATTAAAGTTATTCATTCATATACCTTCATAATACAATTGCATTACTTTGCAAATAAATACATTTTTACACTACACCTTCTGAGTAAGATACACAAGAACAAAGATGAACTACAGATATAATGCTGAAAAATACATACCATTTAAGCAAAATATAATTAATTCATGTGTGAAAAATTACCAGTTTAAATGGAGCAATTGAGAGTAGGTGAAGAAGTATGAAGATCCAAATATCCTATTCCATATTAAAGAAAGTATGAGGGCCATGCAGAAAGTAAAGAACAATTTGGCATTGCTAAATAATAAAAGATATCAACAGAAAACTTTATTTAAAAAGTTACAGCATCTTACTTTATTCTTCAACACTATCACCATTGCCCAAGACATTTATTATAATGTGATACCAATTTTTCCATGCCGATGTTATACTTGTCTCTTGTTACAGATCTGAGAAGATGCCACTGCCATTTACTTTAAACTTCTCCATAATGAGTAAATGACCTTCCATTCAATCTTTGTTGTGCACTCTGGTTGTTCCTTGATTAAATGATATACCATTTCCTCACTGAAGACTCATTCATGTATTTATCACCACACTTACATTATATGCCAATTAATTTCCATTTTAAGATTTTTGTATTCAGAAAATGAATCGGGTCTTTGGAGGTAGAAGAGTGTGTCATTGACATTGACATTGACATTGGGACCATATTACCAAAAATGCCTTGGTATGTTGAGCAATAGAGTAAGGTACTGTAACTTTGTAAATAAAGTTTTGTGTTGATATTTTTCATAATTATTTAGTTGCAAAATCTTATAAATGTAAAAAGAAGCTAGTAACAGTGAAGTAATAACACAAATATTAATATAAAAATAAGATTTGTTGCAACTATTATTTTTATATTAATATTTGCAAAATCTTTCTTTACTTTCTGGATGACCTTCATAGAGTAAGATGGCTGGGGTATGTGGGATGTATGCCAGAAACATGGAACAACCTAAACAGACATTGTGCGGACATGTAGGTGAAGCAAGAGGAAGAGACAGATGTATACTTAAATGATTGCAGGATGTGGAAGAAGATTTGAGAAGACTTGGTATGAAAGGATGGAGAAAGAAGAAGCGCTACATGGCTGTAGTACTAGTGATGTATAAAAGAATAAATAATTCATTTATATAAGATGAAGGAATAATATACAGTAAATAAAGGAGTAACAGTGTGTTAAGTCATCTCATCTACTTTCGATTTATATAATTAATTTTGTATTAATGCTACACCTTTATACAAATTTTATTATAGTTTTTGATAAAAGTCATGTAGAGCCATGTTTGCCAATGCAAAAGAATAGGTGTTGGCCAGACGATTGCATAAGGAAGAAACCAAAACTGGCTATATTTTCTATTATGCTGTCACCATATGTGACAAACATCTGATTGCTGGAACAATACATACAGAACATTACCTGCAATTCAGCAAATATACTGACTTTCACAGCAATTTTTTTCTGAAATGAATAGGATAACTGAATTCTCTTAAAAAAAAAAAAAAAAATGTGGGACCTTGTAAAGCCCAGCACTGAATTAATGTCTCCCTAACTCATCATCACGTTTTCCTCCATTCCTCCTCAAAGGTTCAAGATACCGGTTCTTCCTTCTTGACTGTGCCGATTGCTTAGAACCCCTTCAACTCTCTCAGCAAAGAATATGAAGTAAAGAAATTATAAAAAAATATCTTGACTTGAAAAGGATTGAGAAGCATGTTCAACAGAGTAGTTACAACTCTGCTCCCAAGTGGAACATTATGTTCATTGGTTTCTTTAACTTGGTATATTTTCAGAGTTATCTATCACTTAAACAAACTGTCCAGATTTTGAACCTGAAATGGATGGGTTTCCCCTTCATAAACATTTTGAAAGAATGATGGCCATAGTAGGGGACCACCAATTCATCAATATTCATTATTTATGAAAAGTTTCAAACTGTTGCAAATTTGTTTAACTTCTTCATAAATTACTGAAATTTTCCCAACTTTGTCACCTTTCTTCAACTCTGTATTATCCATGACTGTGTATTGCAAGTCATTGATGCTAGATGATCCAGTATATTTCAGGCAATATTTTATGAAATAATTCTATAGCTTTAAGAGCTAATAGTTCTGAGTATTTGTCAAACAAGCATTGGATTGTAGTATTGTCCTGTAAAGAACCAGTTTCTATAATTGTGAACTTATTCCATGAATTGTTTACTGCATGGACATTTAATTACACTTTAGTCTTTTTCAGCATGGTTGATTGAACAAAGGATAGAGTACAATGTTCTGGATTAGTTGTGGCAACTAATTGACCACACACATCTGAAGGAACAACTTCTTCTAAACCTTTGTCATCAATGTCCTCTTCATTGGTAATATCTCCTGTTTCTTCCAGGCGCAACTGACAAATATCAACTTCATTTTCAAGTCCTTAGTTACCATCATCCAAAACTTCATTAAGATATTCAAAAGTTTGCTACAATGTGAGGAACTTCTTCGATGCCATTCTGTCAATTCAAAGATAACCATATCACTAACAGCTAATGTATAAAACTAACAACTGAAGCTAACATCTGTTTATATTAGATGCACAAAATTTATGCACTGTTGAGCCAAATAGTAGAAAATTCTCCATCTCAACATGGGAAAATCTACAGTTCTCTCAAATCTCATTCTATTACTAGGGTCAGCTAATAAGACCTGGGCCTCTCAATGAAAACAGCATTTAAAAAAAAAATCTTTGTTGCTTTATTTCTCAACATAATCTCCAGAAAGGCTAATACATTTGTCATATCGGTGTTCTAATTTAATTAAACCATCTCTGTAGTGCGATTTATCAAGGTCCTCAAAATAGCTGTTTACCGCATCAATGACCTCCTTGTTGCTGTGAAATCTTCATCCTCAAAGACATTTTTTGAGGTTTGGGAACAGGTACTAGTCACTGGGTGCTAGATCAGGCAAATAGGGTGGATGTTCAAGCAATTCAAACTTTAATTCACACATTTTTTCCATTGCAATGACTGAACGATGAGCCGGAGCATTGTTGTGATGAAACAAGATTTTTTTGAGGTCTTATTCTTTTTACCTCATCATTCAAACGTTGCAGTAAGCTTGCAAAGTAGTCACCAGTGATAATTTTACCCTTTTCCAAGTAGTCAATAAAAATAATTCCCTGTGCATCCCAGAAAACGCTTGCCATAATCTTGTTAGCTCACAAAATTGACTTTGCCTTTTTTGGAGTTGGTTCACCTGGTACAATCCACTGTTTTGACTGTGATTTACTTTCTAGAATGTAGTGATGTATCTAAGTTTCATCCATGGTAATAAGCCATCTCAAAAATTCATTGAGATTTTTATGGTAGAGCTTCACATTAACAGAAAATTTTTTCTTTGCAGCTTTTGATCAAGTGTCAACAAACGCAGCACCCATCTTGCACAGACTTTGTGAAAGCCTAAAACATTACTCAAAATATTACCTGCACATTCTTTTGATATGTTTAAGGTCTCTGCTATCTCAAATAACTTTAATCTGCAGTCTTTCAGTACTAAACGATGAATCTTTTCAATGATCTCTGAAGTTGTCACTTCTACAGGGCGTCCAGAGCGAGGCTCATCACTTTGCAACCCACCTTTTAATCATTGAATATGAAGGGGCAGAGTCTTTCAATGTACTGTCCATTTCCTCCGTGATTTCTTTAGGTGTTAAGCCTTTAAAATGGAAGTATTTAATCACTGCTCGTTTTTCCAAATCCTCCATTTTCATGAAAACTCTTAAAGTTGTCTTGTTTAAAATGCTGCCATACGTAAACTAAACAAGCTATTGACCTATAACAATGGATACAAGCTAGCCTAGAGTTAAACTATACGATGCTACCATCTAACTGGCCTAGTGGCACCATATCTGTGTGAGGCCTGGGACTTATCAGCTGACCCTTGTACTTATTTCTAGTATCCCATATAAATAGTATATTCAAACTGCCAATGTTCCCATTTTGGACTATTGTTATAATTTTAGGTCTAGTCAGAAATCAAATAGAAATCAATTTCTTGCATGCATTATAATGTTTGTATTCTCTGTTGCCTTATTATGCTCAGTTAAAAGTAGTTATACCAGGGGTAGTTTTATATATATATAGATATAAATTTACAAAGGTAAATTCAGTCATTTTAGCATAATTTAATGATTTACTATAAGAACTAATGATTATTAAAAATGGTGAACTAATGTTACAAAAATTAAATAATAGTAGTATTTTCTGTAGCTTCTAAGTGTTTCCATGATCAGATTTAAATTTCTAGTTCATCATTATGTGCCACGGTAATGAGGGATCAGCTCGTTGCCCACAGATGGCACTGCAGGACGAAGTCACAGCTTGCAGATGCAAAATGGCAGAGAATTTTGCCCAGGAACCTTCTTCTTTCAAGGTATAGGGTTTTTTTACATGCAAATAAACATTACATGGGACCGTTTGCTTTACTTCCCTTCCGAAGGAAGCCATGCTAAGAATTTTTGCATTCGAAATCCAGGTTTGAATCTACAATCTTGGCTTTTAGAGGCTAGCATGGCAATCACTACACATGGAGGGAAACCAAAAATTAAATAAAGGCTTTATAATAAAAAATGGAGAAACATTTGTATTTGAGTATACTCGAAATTTTGAAATCATTTGTTCCCAATTGGGCAAAAGAAGACCCAATTTCAACATCACCTTTATTAACACTAACTACTCAAGTTGAAATTTTTATTACTCTAGCTTCATTTTTACACAAATACTTACTAGTACTAGTTTCCAACATTAACCTACAGTCAATGACAAGCTTCCTGCTATGGTGACTTGTACATAAGCTTTCCTGACTGGATGTACATTATGAAATCATTTTCATATGGGACACATTTAGTAAATTCTGTTATTTTTATGTATGAATAATGTTTTCCAAATGAAGAGTTCTGCTGTGTTTTCTAAAGGTCGTTAAAAGCTTATGTTTCTCTTCCAACTGATGATCTATGTACCAAAATTACTCTGCATGTTGATTTCTCTATTTATATTTAATGTTTCTCATGTATTCCTTAAACCTTGTGTCTGTGTACCTCCTTGTCTTCCTTATATATATCTTTTCTTGCAATCTCTACTTCTAGTTTCATAAATACTATAAGTTTTCCCCACTAGAATGTTATCCTTAATGTTGGTCCAAATATCTTTTCAAGCAATGTTTGTAACTGGGGCTAGGGTTATACCATATTGAATATTTTATTGAATTTATGGAAAGCCCACAGCTGGAAAGAGAATTTTCGACATTTTTTCATTCCTTTTGTGTCTGGGAATTTACTTTATTTATTCTTTTCAGATTTCTTTATCTTTCTGTCTACAATCTCCTTGGTGAAGCCATTTTATGGGATCTTGTATTTTTTGCTGTTCTCTTATGTGCTCATGGGCATGTTTACCAGTCTGAAGACAAGGCTGCTTATTGTTGCATACACATTCCATTGGGTTGTAACTGTCACTTTTAATGTATTTATCTGCACATGTGTCCTTTTTCTATGGGTGCCAAACTTATTTTATTGATTCCTCATCATTTTTATACTGAGACAGGGGAACATGTTATTGGATTCTGTTTCTATTGCAAACGTTACTGATATATTTTTTAATTTCAGTCGAGTTATTGTGACCTTAATAAACCACTTGTCTGCTAAAGCCAAAATGTTGACAACATATCTGTGCCAGAATTTATATACGGTGGGAAAGCTTCTGTTTCACATATTTCCAAATATAAGTTTGCCAATAAAGGGAAAAGCAGGTCACCCATTGCTAAACCATTCACTTGGGAGTATAGTTTGTTCATGAATGTACAGTAATTCTGATTGATCCACAGTTTGGCAGTATTTAGTATTTCTCTCTTGCTTCCTTATTAACACATCTTCATTGCTCTTAAAAGGTGAAAAATTAAACTTCAACAAATAAAAGACCTTCAAATCGGCAATTAAGTGAACTTGTGTCGCACACCCTTTGATACATTGCAGTTAACGTTCATCTTTTGGGAATATGATTTAGAAATTGTTGATGATACAGTCCCTTGCAGCTTTGGCAGATTTCCCAATTGCAGTGTAAATTAAATGAGTATCTGCTAATTTAGTATATATAAAGTCATTCACTGTGTAAAGAAAAATTTGCAACTCAAACAGCCCCTCGTTCCATCACTGTGAGTCATATGAATGCAGTGTGCAACATAGATTCTGGCTGCTGTGAGGTATATGTAAACACAAGCGAGGTATAACACATAAGACCCTGAAATTTGTGCTTCACTTATGACAATGCTATTAATAAGTATACAAAATGAGATACATTTATGTGATATACATATTGTTCTCTACTAAATATCAAATTATTTGCACTTGTTTACCTCCAACTCTGTATAAATTAACAAATATTGAAGTAAAATGAAATATATAACAGTTAAATGTTACTTAAACATATAATTGTATAACACTTATAGATTTTTTCACCATGTGTATTTATGCTTGCTACTCAAAACTGTGTAAACCCTGCTTAAGATATCAATGTCATTCTTCATTCTTACAATTTGAACCACAAATATCTGGCTTAAACAATATGAATATAATGACCTCCTTTATGGTCAAAACCACAGATTTCTTGTATGAAATGTTGGCTCTCTGCTCTTTATAAAAGCTCTAAGATAGTTCAGGGTGAACAAACAGTTTAGCTAAAGATTTTAATGAAAAAATCTGATGTGCTCCATTCATAACTTTCTGCAACAAATTATTATTAATAAGCTTATTCTTTTCTCTCTTCATGCTTTTTGAGATAATCATTAGCAGAAACGGTCTTATTAGAACCAGTTGAAAAATTCAATGTCAAGCCAGGATTTGATCTCCTGATCTCCATGCAGTTGCTCTAACCATTGAACTACTGTAACAGCTTGTCAGTATGCCATTCAATCATCCAACTGATTATGTATTTTACTCAGTTCAACTGACCAGTATGTCTCACTTCAGGGAAGTACCTTAATGGCGACTTATCATCATAAGTACTTAGTCTCCAGGTAATATTAACTTGACATCGCTAACATACAGGCTATTTTTATTATAAGAGGAGCATTATCATTATAAGAAATGATCTATTACTTAATTCAAAATCTTCTCGGGCTTCTAGCCAGGTAATAACTTGGCTTGACACCAACGTTTCGAAGAAGTGCATCTTCCTCGTCTTCAGGGTGAACTGATGGTTTGAGCTTGCGGAGACTGGTATTTATAAGAGCTGGGATGAAGCTAACATCTGATTGGTTCGCGAGATATTATGGCCTGGTATTTAAGATGACTGAGACATGGGCACGGACTTCGTAGAAAACTATTTATAGCAGTTATTCGGCTAATGTTTTGTGTTTGAGCACGCACCTGCTAGAAAATAAGTCTTGGAAGACTGCAGGTACAGGATTAGGTGTTAAGGCTCTTTATCACCTAATCCTGTACCTGCAGTCTTCCAAGACTTATTTTCTAGCAGGTGCGTGCTCAAACACAAAACATTAGCCGAATAACTGCTATAAATAGTTTTCTACGAAGTCCGTGCCCATGTCTCAGTCATCTTAAATACCAGGCCATAATATCTCGCGAACCAATCAGATGTTAGCTTCATCCCAGCTCTTATAAATACCAGTCTCCGCAAGCTCAAACCATCAGTTCACCCTGAAGACGAGGAAGATGCACTTCTTCGAAACGTTGGTGTCAAGCCAAGTTATTACCTGGCTAGAAGCCCGAGAAGATTTTGAATTAACACGTCGCCAGGAAAGCTATAGTTCTGATCTATTACTTATTTCCTTATAAGTAAAAGGGAAATAAGGGTATACACTAGGCTAAACTGACAGTCAAATATTTTAAAATGTTGTTGCTTTGGAATAGAAATCCATTTCTTTGCATGGACAGGAGTTGACAAGTTCCTGTATGAGATTTTTTTTTTTTTTTTAACCAATAACAAAGAAAATCTTGAAAATGGTCAACTCCACGACAAAAATGCTTATGACATAAATTATGTGTTTTAATGAGATCTACATTTTTTGAGAAGTAAGCATTTGTCTATCTTTTAAGGTTTACCAGTTATGCAAAATTCAGAAAAATTCATCCAGAATAAACAGGTCTTCAGAAGTTATTCCCAGAAAATTCAAGATATACATTTTATTTGTCATGTAAAATCTTCAATATAGGAAATTTTAATCAAAATCGTTAAGAGCTAATTTTAGCAAATCAAAATTTTCAAAATGTTTTCCATGTAAAGGAAAAATCTTGGTATTGAATTTTTGGGTGCAATACAATACCTTTTCTATACTTCATGCTAATTGAGAAAAACATTAGCAGAAATGATCTTATTACTTGCTTCCTTGTAAGTAAAAGAGAAATAAGGGAATACACTAGGTTAAAGCAATAGTCAAATCTTTTAAAAGCTGGTTGCTATGTGATTGAAATTTGTTTCTTTACATTGCCAAGAGTTAGCAAATTCCCATATGAGAATAGTTTAAGTAGTTTAAAACTGAACCAATAACAAGGATTATCTTGGAAATTGTCAACTGCACGAAAAAATAAATGTATATGACATAAATTGTGTGTTTTAACGAGATCTACATTTTTGTGTTTTAAGTTTTTGTCTTTCTCTTACGATTTACAAGTTATGCATTCTAAATGAAGAGATCTTCAGAGGATATTCCCCCAAAATTTAAGATATACATTTTAGTCATGTAAATATCTTATTATCTTTTAATCAAAATTGTATGAGCCATTTTTGATAAAATCAAAATGTTTGAAATGTTTTTCCATGTAAAGGGCAGTTTCAGGTGGTGGGGGATTTTCCTCAAAATCTTTGTGTTGCATCCTTAAATATCAAGTTTGGTATTTTAGAGGCTTTTTGTTTTTGCTATTATGCTCATGCACACACATGAACAAACAAACAAACACACACTTATTTCCGGTGATATCTCGGTATAACATTTTTGGATGGAGTCCAATATTTTCTCTACTTATATATTATGTACTTAGTAGAGAAAGTAAAAATGCCAGTATGAAGTTTATAATGTGAGGATTTTTATTTCAAAAATAGTGTTTATTTTTCTAAAAAAATATCTCTAAATTAATTTTGAAAACCCAAGATTATTATACTTACTGTAAGTGTCAATTTTGCTTAGTTCAATAGTTCCACCAACAATGCCTCCTTTAGCATCCAAACTGGACCCACCCAATCCAACTCCTATGTACATGTTTTTATGCCCTGTGCTGCCAATTGAAAGGCGGCCTTCAGATCGAAAATCTTTTGTCAGCCACCTGAAATTGTTTACATGTTTATTTTTATAACAATCATGTGAAAATATAAAATGGAATGTAGATTGATTTAAAAAACACAATTAAAAGTACTTACATGACGTTTCCCATAACATTTCCCATGTTCATGTGAACATTAAGGCGAGTGAAATTTACAGCAAAGAGGACCAGTGTTTCCCAAGCTGAGCCAGATTTCTGTTCAGATGGGCTTGGTGTGTCTGGCTTTTTTGAATATTTACCACTACCTGAAAACAATAGAAATGGCATAAATACAATTTAAGAAAGAAGAATATCAAACTCATTCCATTTCAAAACGTGCATAGTACATGAGTAGCATTACATGTAGTTTCCTTTTCATAAATAAATAACAATGAATTAAGACTTATGGTTTTAAATGTAATCATAATGCTCTGGAAAATAAAATCAATATAACATTTCTGAAAACAAAATCTTTTTTAGCCTTCAAAACATCTTTTCAACTCATTTTTGGATAACAAAGAATTATACCTACTATGCATAATGCTTTGCTGGGCATGTGTTTGTCTCATATCTTTGAACAAAAGGAGGAGGACAGGCTTCTAAACCTTAAATGTAAAATCAAGTATTTCTATTGCTTCTATTGTTACTGCTTTCATGCTTTGTGTGGAAAACTTGCTTACTTGGCTTACTGAGGTCATATTCTGTGAGTTAGCTAGACTAGCTGCAAACTCCAACAAATTTGTGAAGGAAAATTTTATATTAAACTTATAAATAATAAAGAATTTATTCCTAATCACTTGGCTGTTTGCATTTGAGCCTAATTTTACAGCATAAATTGTTCTTTGGATAAAACTTGATTCTGTTTGCAATATATTTTAGTCTGTCTTCTAAGGTGGGAGTAGCATGAGAGGACAAGGGGGCATCACTACAACAAACCTCTCAGATCTTCACTCTTGCCATACAAAGCATAGCCGATGAGTCTCGAGTACGGCTAAAGCAAACCAATAAGTGTTCAGTGTAGCCAATCTAGTGATTTTTATTACTGAATATTGAGATTTGTAATTTGCCCAACAGATAGAAAATCAGAAGTTATCAATTTCAAAAATAGATAAAAGTGATTATTTTTCATCTTTTTTAAAATTTAAAAGTCTAGTTTATAGGTAATTACAGTTGTTATATTCTTATTTATCCTATTATTATTATTATTATTATTATTATTATTATTATTATTATTATTATTATTATTATTATTATTATTATTATTATCATCATCATCACCTGTATGTATTCAATTTCACTGAAATTATTCACATTGTTAAGGATACATTTCATTAAATCCAGAACAAAAATAAGCATACATAATTTGAGAGAGAGAGGGAGAGGGGGGGGGGAGAGAAGAATAAGAAGATGATGATGATGATGATACTAATAGCAATAATAACAACAACATGCCTCTGCAGCTTACATACAATAGTGTCAGAGGCCTGTCAAGGAGCAGATGAACGTTTGAGCCAGAGAATGAAAAACCTGGAATAGGGGATTGACCCATAGCCTGGCATGAGAGTGAGGATAATATATGAAATAAAGGCAAAATGGATTAAACAGGAAAGGTGATGGAGTAATTGGTGGAATGAATGATGGAGGAAACTGGAGAACCTACCGCAAACCTACCCAGATCCTGCTTTGTCCACCACAAATCCCACATGCAGTCTCCTGGGATTGAACCTAGGGCACCTGGGTATGAAACATGAGGGAAAATCAATATTGAATATAATTAAATTTAAAAAATATAAAAGTAAAATAATAAAACATATAATAATGTGAAAGACTAAATGGCACCATAGCACTGCAATGTTGTATATACAACAGAAACTCCCAAGACTGCTGTTCAGAAGCATTGTTAGGAAAATGTATTAACAATTCAGATTTTGGCATGGTAGGGTCAGACTGAAAAATTCACTGCATAGCTGGGATTTAAACCACAGATCTTCACGGTCTCCATCCATTGCTCTAACCATTGAGCTACCATGGCAACATGCTGACATGACATTACATTTCCCAACTGATTCACATTTATGCTGGTAAACCACAAGGAAATCTCAATTTTTTTGAGATGACATACCCTAATGACAACTTAAAATGTTTAAGTACTTTAATTCCTGGGCTTCTTAATTTAACCAACTATTAGGTCAATCAATGTTTTTCCACACTAGCTGTATGTAGGACAGAAAATCCTGGATATGGTACTGCATTTTTCAGTCTGACTTATCTTTCCAACTCCTGTCCTGCACATGGCTAGCTTGTGTGGAAAAAACAATTTTATTAACAGTGATTGAACTAATTCAGATTTTGTTAGAAGTATAGTTGGTTGGTACATAATGTCTGGCAGTTGGCAATGAAGCCATTTGATCTCTTGCACTTCTCTATTTTGATGTGATGTTAATATGACTGTTAATATGAAAACTGGACAGTGAAGTGACTTCTCTCCACATCTTCTTTAAGAACCCAGAACAGACATAGAGGAGACTCTGCGGTGCCAACTCTGTGTAGATGTTTGTTAAGGCATTTAGTAGTCTAAAAACTACTATAGAGGATTTTCTAGGTAGTGTACTAATTTTAGTTGTTGTGTTGTGGAGATTTTCCCATTATCTTCCTTTTGTCTGTGGCAGCTGACTAGATGATTTTGATGTAATTTTACCTACTTTCTTGGCCAGAAAGTCAGCTTTTTCATCCCTGTACTCCACAGTATGCTGGTATTCAGTGACGTATTATTTATTATTTAAATTGTTTTATAATTTGTGGCATTCTGTGACATAAGATTTTTGGCTGGATATTAGAGTCAGATAGTACCACAACTCTCATAAATTTATTTATTTGATATAAAAAATGTTGTAGGCTGTGAAGGACCACTAAAATTTCACATAAAAATTTGTTTAATTTAAACTTATATTCTACAAAAAGTAAAGCGAGAATATACAGCAACAGCATCACCATTATTTGGTAAGCTGAATTCATCACTGAAAACATGCAGCCATTTATTAGCAGGATATTTTAAATTCTTCATATAACTGTAGATAAGTCTTTAATAATAAACAGGTCTAAAGTTTTATTTTACGTAAAGAAGTTTTAATTTTTGTTTGATTTTTTGGACTTTATTAGCTGTAAAAATACTTTTTTTATTAACAGGGAGGAGACCTTTAATTTTTTCTAGTGATTAATTGAAGGCTTAAAGGAGATTATTTGGATAAAAGACTAATGTTCAATCCCTCACCTTCCCATGGTGCACATTAGTAATCACATGATAACCTTGTTATTAAAGAAAGGAAGCCTTATAATCTCTTTTGAAATTTGAAGATTTAAAGGAACTGATCTGGACAAAATCATGGGATAAACTAAAGCAGCTTGCTGAGTTATAGGCCTGGAGTGATATTCCTTCCTTTTCATGCATCAGCTACCCTCTGTAATCTTTCCTGTACAGTTTTCTTTAACTCAACTGTTATCAACTCTGATGGTATTACAGTATTAGAGGCCTAGGGGATCATTTTATTTTCTTTCCTGTCCATTCTTCCTCTTATTTAGGGTGATGTAACTGCCAATTATGGTGCCCAATATTAAACAATTATAATTAAATTTGAAACATTCTTGATATGTCTCCTTGGAAAGAGAAATATTCCAGAAGTAAAAAATTCACCATTCAGATTTTGGGTGGGACCTGTTTTCTAAGGAAACAACAGAAAAACCAAAATTATTTTCTATCAGAATTAAATTGATTAAAAATCTCTGTATTACATTCACAAGACAATCTATCATTTATTAGTGGTTTTACAAGTCACTCTTATGAAAATGTACTTTTCTATTTATTTAATTAATTTCAATCTCAAGATAAACCTTGACAGAAATAGGAACATTACATGTTTTGTTATAGACACAAAGGGAATAGCGACAGTCAAATGTTTAAGAAATGAATGCTATTTTTGGTTTTAAAATTGCATGGTATTTCCATACAAAGTAGACAGAAATCACTGAATGTTGAGAAGTTTTAAAAACAATGGTGAAGTATTGCACAAATTGAACCATTAATAACTAATATTTCAGAAATGGCTGGTGGTGCTACAAAAACATTGTATGAAATACATTTTCTGTTTTAAAGAGCTCTACAGCTTTTTTTTTTTTTTTTTTGTAGTGTATTTTCATCTGTTGCTTAATGTTAACAATATACAAAGTTATATAAAATTCCTTCCAAATGAAGAGGACTTCACAGGCTGTTTCTTGAAAATTCAAAATGTACATTTTATATTTTATTCATGTAAATGTCTTGATGATATTTTAATCAAAACTGTTAAAACCATTTTTCAGAGAATCAAAATTTTCAAAAAATGTTCCATGAATAGGGTAGTTTGAGTTTGAAACATTTTCCTAAAAATCTTATGTCACACCTTGAAAGACAACTTAACTTTTATAACAAACATGTTATAACCAAGTTTGGTATTTATTTGACTTTTCATTTTTGAGTTATGTCACATGCATGCACATACATACCTTTTTCTAAAAATATCCTTTTTTGATTCAAGGGCCACAAACCATGTATTTCAGGTAAAATTTCAATATTGGATTTTTGGGTGGATTGAAATACCTTTTCTACCTACTATGTACATGGTAGAGAAAGTAAAAATTCATTATTTTATCTTTTTATTGAAAAGGGAGACAGTAAGTGTGAAATAATAACCTTGATTACACATATGGATTATATAGGGTTGCTATGTGTTCTAGAAAACTTGAATTATCACAGATTTCCATGACAAAGGTCATCTAAATAGTTAAGTAAAAATCCTTTTTAATATGTGGTGAAACAAAAAATAATCAAGTATTTATTGAAAAATAGTTTTATAAAACCAAAGTATACTTGTAATTTAATTGCTACAAAGTGTTCATCTTCTTTCAATAGGAACTGACTAGTTCACTGAAGCATCCTACTTTCATAGGATGATTTGTGTTTGCTATACACATTTTTTCCAAGTTTTGTTGAAGATTATTATAGTAAATCTAAGTTTGTAGTCGTGATGTCTGGCCTATGAATACTAAATTTATATCATTTTGAGCTTATTGTATGCACATGTTTTTAACATATATTTTATAAAATGTTCAGTGTGCAATAATTGCAATTAAAGTATAATAAGCAATGAAAAAAACTCAAATTGACTTGATTAAAGTGGTATTGTTAACACACACTTCACTTATTTTTATTGAGTAGGACAATTGTTTCGCGGACCGTTGCCCGCATCCTCAGCTGTTGAACCACTACTACTTAGGTTTGGGTTTCAAGTTGTGATTGTGGATGTGTTGGTTGTGGTGACATCTATTGGGCGGGCGATGAGACTTGTTAAGCAATCCTTAGGGGGGAACTCCATGTTCATCAATGTGTGGCGGTATTTATGAATATAGATTTTTTCCCATGCTGATAATTGAAAGGATTCGAAAGTTCTTTCAATAGTTTGATGTTCGGATTTATTTCATGGTGAGTTTCCCAAAAATGATGTGCTACTGCAGATTTGTCCGGCTGTTTTGACTTGATGTGTCTTCTGTGTTCTTTATTGCGTGTTTCAAGGTTTCTTATTGTCTTTCCAATGTATTTCCTGTTGCAGTCTTGACAATCAATGGTATATACTCCTGGGTATTTTGTCCTTCAGGGAGGAGCCCAGGAGGTTTTTTATGCTGTATTTGTTAATCGGTGCTAGTTTGTTATTGAATTTCTTGAATACTTTCTTGAACTTGATGTAGAGTTGTGGGTTGTATGTGATTTTGTGAAATTTGGGAGGTTTTTCTTTATGGGTTAAGGTGGTAATTTCTTTGACGTGTTTCATTCTTTTGTATTTATTTATCTTTTTGATGATGGTGGAGGTATTGAAACCATTGTCTACTGCTGTGCTCAGAATGTGTTTATATTCTTTTTTATATTCAGAGGGATTGAGTGGGATATTAACTAGTCTGAAAGCTACACTATTGAACACTGCAAATTGGTGTGGAATGGGGTTGAAGCTATTTCTTTTTATGTAGTTGTTGGTGTGTGTAGTTTTCCTGTGCATTCCAAATTCTATTTTGTTATTCTTTTTGAAAATGTTGAGATCTAGAAATGGGATGCAGTCATCATTTTCTCTTTCTATGGTAAATTTTATTTTGGGTTCCTGTAGGTTAAGGAGTTTTAAGGCGTCTTGTGCTAGTTTTCCTGGGATTATGGCGAAAATATCGTCTACATATCTGTACCAAATTTTGAAAATTTGTGGAAAGGCTTTGGTAATGTGAGTTTCAAAAGCACCCATGAACAGTTCTGCCAAGAATAGGGAAAGTGGGTTTCCCATAGCTAGGTCTGTGACTTGTTGGTATATGTGGTTATTAAAGCTGAAAGCTGACTGTTTTATGCATAGGTTGGCGAGTTTGATCAAGTCTTCTATTTCTGTACTGTGTAGGTCTGTGGTGTGTAGCCATTTTCTGAGAAGTTCTGGGAGTTTTTCTGTGGGAATGCTGGGAAATAATGATTTTACATCAAAAGATACTAGTTCGTCTCCTTTGGATATAGTTATGTCTTTTATTTTTTCTATTAGTTCTAGTGAATTTCTTAGACTAAGGTTGTTGAACTTGGGTAGTGAGTTATTATTTAGCCATTTTGCTAGTTCATATGTGGGGGAGCTAATATTGTTGATGATTGGTCTCATGCTGTTGTCTGCTTTGTGAATTTTGGGGAGGGCATATGCTCTTGGAAGAGTTGGGTTCTTTGGGTTTATTTTTCGTTTTTGGTTGTTTGTAATTGTGTTAACTTATTTGAGAGTTTTCTTGAGGTCATCAGTGTATGGTTTTAGAGGATTCTTCTGTAAAAGTGAATAATCTGGGCAATTTAACATGGTTTCTACTCTTTGTATGTAGTCGTTTTTGTCCAATATGGCTATGGTATTACTTTTATCTGATTTTGTGTATATAACCGGTTTGGATTTCAATTGGTTGATTAATTGTGTGGGGATGGTGTTCTGTTTGTTTTTGCTATATTTTAGTTTCTTTAAAATTTCTTTACATTCAGTTTTAACTATTGTCTGTTCGGTGTCCTTAAGTTGTTGGAATGCTATATCTATGTCTGCAATGTACTCGTCAATGTTCTTAGAGAAACCTACGTACGTCTTTAATCCTTTGTTTAGGAAATCAATTTCTTTTTTGTTAAAAGTTTGTTTAGACAAGTTCAAGACGTAATTCTGTGGAGTGATGTTTTGATTTGGTTTTGTGTTGCTGTTTCTTCAGCTTGAACATTTTGTTCTTGAGTTTCCGGTTTTTCGCTTTCATACGGAAGTGTAAAATCCTATGGAGGTGGTCATTTAAATTTTCCCACGCTGCGGAGCCCAAACTGTTAGATAGTTCTAAATGAAGTTTATATATCTCTAAATCTGTGTCGTGTAGATCTGTGTCAATTATCAGCATGGGAAAAAATCTATATTCATAAATACCGCCACACATTGATGAACATGGAGTTCCCCCCTAAAGATTGCTTAACAAGTCTCATTGCCCGCCCAACAGATGTCACCACAACCAACACATCCACAACCAACACATTCACAACCACAACTTGGAACCCAAACCCAAGCAGTAGTGGTTCAACAGCTGAGGATGTGGGCAACGGTCCGCGAAACAATTGTCCTACTCAATAAAAGTAAGTGAAGTGTGTGTTAACAATACCACTTTAATTAATTCAATTTGATTATGCCTTCACTGTAAGCAGCTTCAAAATTATACATTTATAGAAAAAAACTCAAGTTACCTTTAAACCTTGCATGGCGAGCTATATCATTTTCTAAACTTAGTCTTAAGCGTTCTCTTGTTGGCATCATAGGACTGCGTTCAGGAGCAGAACGTGATAGACCATGACCATCAGTGGCACAGCGACTATTGCAGGAAATAAAAAGAATAGCAATTTATATCATTATCAATCTTTTTGTTACCATAATTATTGGACAGTGCTAAATTCTCATAGCACTTGCATCTCACTTTTGGAATGAAAACCATAACTTAGGACCACTCTGAAATTACTAAAAAGCATGACAGGCCACATTGAACTAGTAATGTGGGTAAACATTTTAATTTGGAAGCACAAAGATCTTATACATTTTTAAATTCTATCAGTTGACATCTTAGTGAAGCTCATTGTTCCACCACCAAGGCAAAGGCAGCAGGTTATTACAACCAGCAATGGCAGTCAGACCCTTGGGGTTGAAGACGAAAGTAACAGCTTCTGAAATTAATCCCTTATAAATTAAACTGTGACATAGTGTTACAAATTCAACTCCACAAATAGTATCATTTGGATGGAAATGGAGTTTTATTTATAGATGCTCTTTAACTGCTATGGTTCTCAGCATCCCATTCTATACTGCATGTGAAAGACTGCTAAATTTTGCTCAGAGGCCTTTTTAACAGGCTTGAGGTTCTTTTACCTGTTGTAAATCCATGACACGGGACCATTATGTCTGAAAAAATCCATTGTCCTCCACTGGGTTTGAATCTGCAACCTTGATACTTTGAATGTGACTGTTACTAAATTCCTCTAAACATTATATAGTAAATAATCTATTTGTATTCCAGATTTAAGGTAAACTTATCCCTTTTGAAAAACCATGTTTCTATTACAGTCATATAGACATTCAAAGTCCACCTATCCTCAAGATACCTTCCTTCATATAGTTGCCTTTCCCTCTAGATGATTTTGTGGGAACACAAATATGAATATAATATATTCAGAGCATTATTATATTGAGGGTAATTGCCTATTCCTATAATTTCTCCCAAATGTTATGAGATGAAACAGCTTTTAAGAGTTGCCATGGCAATATTTTGAACTGTATTTGTGTTTTTACAGATTTATCCCCATATATCACCAGAAGCCAGAAACTCAAACTGATCCAGCATTAGCACTGGGGTCATATTACCTTCAAGTGTTCACACTCCAGTGAAATACACTCCGGAAGAACCATTTGCTGGGTCCAATTTGCAGACTTCATGTGCCCCTAGATTACCTGCACTGAGGGAGAGCAGTGTGGGACAATTTAAGTGTAATTGCCTACACCTATAATCTCTGCCAAAGGTTAGGATATATAACCTCTGTCATCACAGGAGGAGATGAAAGAACTTTCATTAATGTTACCATGGCAGCAATATTTGAACTGTACTTGTTTTCCTAGAGTTATAAGTGTACATCGAACATGTATGTAGCAAATTAGATTAATAAAAAATAGTAAAGGTGCAGATTTCATACCAATTACTTTGATAAAAAATGCAGTAGTGAAATAGTTAATCCACTTGTGAATACTGTAAATGCTTCTTTTGAATTGGGCATATTCCCTGACAAACTAAAAATATATTACACTATTTTTTGTACCAAAAATGCAATATAAATGACCAACTATTATAGGCTGATATCTATTTTGCCAACAACCTAAAAAAGTTTTGAAAAATTAATTTAGAATTGTTTCAATATATTAGCTATATAAATTTGACTTAATCCCAAAACAGCAAAATGGCTTTGAGAAAATTAAATTCACTGTAATGGTACTGACAAATTTTATTGAAATTATAATTGCTAAATTGACTCTGGTAATTACAGTGCAGGCATTATATTAGATCTTAAAAAAACCTTAGATTATGTGGATCAAATAAGCTAATGGATAAATTATATTGATAAGTATTACATGCTCAGTCACAATTTATTAAAATCCTTCATGACAAATAGAAAACAATTTGTTGCCATAAATTCAAACAGTAAGAAATGTAATTCAACATTACAAATTATATTACATTTCTAGTGAATTAATTATTTACATTCTTAGTTTGTTTTGTGTGTTTTATTTATGTGTTTGTAATGCTTATGTTTTTTAAAAGCAATTACATGTATTTTATACTGACATGATTATTTGTGTACCCACTGTATTGAATCACAAGAAGTTCTAATTCTGATGTGAACTGACCAATTTCTTCATCAACACAAAACCCACAATTTCTTCACATAGATAGTGTCAAAATTTGGCAGTTAGGTGTACTGAAATTGTTGTTTTACACATTTAAGTTGTGGCAGTTATTTAAGCATCTGAGTTACATAATATAAATTGCCTTATCTTCCAACTACAGTAACAAATACAAAGGGTCGTGAAGTTATAAAGTAGCCCTTCTGGTGGCCTATGTTTGTTCCATTCTTCCCTTGCCATCTACAGGGACTTCAGAGCCAACTCCCCTGCTAACGCAAGGTTTCTTCTATCAAGAATAAGTAGGTGGTGCAGATGGTAAAAATTATCTGCTGCTGTGAGTGTTTTAATTACTAATATTAAAGCATTATTTACTGAAATGAAAAGTAAGATCTAATAACATAAAAAAGGACTGAATAGTGTAAACTAATATATGTTACACCCATTAAGTAGTTAACTTATTGTTGTGTACATCAATACCAAGCATATGCTTGTTATTACTTATACTAATAAAGAGAGGTCAACAAAATTTTTCTTAGCCATAAACTTGGAAACCCCTCATTCGATTTCAAAGCTTATTTCAATAGTATAGAGATTAGGCATTCATAATACTTTAGGTATAATTTTGTTAAAAAATTATATGTTTTATAATTAAAGTTTAATATTAAAGAGGAATTATTTTTTCCCCATCTTCTAGGTTGTGCCAACTCTTGTTGATCAACAAATAACTGTATTCCTCCAGTTTTGATACTGCTTTGTTTTCTGACATTTGCATCTGGTTCTTAGTAACAGTAATATCATCTTTGCATGGCCACCTTTCAGCATTTGAACTTTTGTTAAGTCAAAATTTATTAAAATGGGATTACGCACAATGTGTATGATAAATTGATAATGCAACAAATTTATGGAGTACTGAAGTCTAACTTCAAAAAAAAAAACTATAAATAATAATAAAACATATACCAATGAATATAATGTCTTTAATGTGAAATAAGGATGAAAGGGAATTTTATCAATATTTCTATTTAATCCTAATGGGTTATTGGATCCAGTCTTTAATTACAATAGGAATATTGATTATGCTAACCAAAATAGCATTCAACATATTATGAGATATGTGATTTTGGTTGTCCACCTAATATACCCAAAAAGAAAAAAAGGTAATTAAAAGCAGTTATTGTACAATGATCTAGTAATTGTAATTTTATACAGTCCCAATAAATGTAAAACCCCTTGATATTCATGCGAAATGATGTGGAACATACAACTCCTAATCCCTTCCCCCAACAGTTTTTCAAGTTCTGGAAATGATGGATAGTTTATAGGTACCCTATGGTGGTGGAAGAATTCCTAGGGAATGGTCATGCAATTGTTTACATAATTTAGGTTACATTTTAATTCTTTTACTTTGTTTTTGGTCCCATAGTTATTTAATAATAGCTACTTAATATTCATAAAATGCAGAAGCCCTTAACACATATAATGAAGATTCTGCATGCCAAAGCCACAAAACAGTCTGTGATAATCTAGAAAAATAGTGTATCGGTTTACTAGTTTCTAATGTTAGCAGTTTTCTTTCTTAAGGTATTCATGACTCCGTTGAGCAATCTTTATCATTTACTGATTCTTAAGGGAACCAATATTAGGTGTTCTTTGGGGGAGGGGGTAGGGGATATTTATTTATTCATCACATATGTTTACAGTACTGAGTAATGCTCCTAAACAGTGATGCATCAAATTAAATAAATAAAAAAAACACACACATATATGCACCCAACCACCTCCACCCATACATACACACACAAATATTGATTTTTTTCATAAAATTCTGAATTGTTAATGAATTTTTGTAAACTTGTTTTCTTTGGTTCGAGGTGTTCTTAAGTACGAGTAGAATGCTCTGAACCTCAGAAAGTTATGCAATGTACATTTTGAAGTTTAAGTTCTTTTTTCCTTTCTTTCAGCTAGAGTGTTTTGTTTATTTTTTGTTTGTTTTTTAATAGAATATTTAATTTCCTTTAATTAGATATAAGATGCAGCTAATGTGATGAGTCTATTATTTTTTAACTAAAAAGTGTATAAAAATCAATAAATGAGAAAACGAGGAACAGCTTTTGGATTCTGGCTATAGTCTTCACTGATTCCAGTTAGAAAAATGCAAATAATGGCCAATTAAAACAAGATATCTTATAAAACTATATATCTTTATACAGCAGAAAGAACAAGGAACCACCAGCATTTAAAAACCCAAAATTTTGACCAAGACAGTCATTTTAAAGGGTCGTGAATACCTTAAGACAATTATCTAGCATGCCCTGATAATGAACTTGATTACAGCATAAATACAAAGGAAATTACACAAAATATTCTTACATGAGGATTAGAAGGTTTTGGCATCCATAACTTCAGTGTATATAAGTATAGAATTATAATAATGGATATTCAGAAGTTTGGGCACTTTTCTTACATAACACATCTGTAGCATTTAATAAATGGCAATTAATGAAAACAGATATGACACAATGTTATCTTCTGTTTGCTGCAGGGTTACATCATGCCCATCTATGTTTATTACTTGCAATAAACTATAATCAGTTTTGTCATACTTTATTATGAGGAATTCTATGCAACAGCTTTTATATTTTGTGGTGTAACAATAACTATTTTATACAAATAAACAAAAAAAAAAAATGGCGTGTTATTTATGCATGCTTTTTAACTACTATGGTTCTTACAGTCCCATTCTAAATTGGACATGAAAGACCGCTTAATTTTGCTCAGAGGCCTCTCTATCATGCTTGAGGTTCTTTTACGTGTCATAAACCTACGACTTGGGACCAACGGCTTTACTTCCCTTCCGAAGGAAGCCATGTTAAGGATTTTTACACCCGAAAAAATCCATCGTCCTCTGCAGGGTTTGAACCCGCGATCTTCGGTATATGAAGTTAGCATGATAACCATTACACCACGGAGGGCAACTATTATTTTTACTCCATGGCATTCTCAACTGAGCCGGTCCCCATGGCCACGCTCGCTAAAGCGTCTCGCTTTGGTGCTTCGTGGGCAGGGGATCGTGGGTTTGAGTCCCGCCTTGGGCATGGGTGTTATATGTTTGTGCAATGTGTATATGTTTGTAAAGAAACAGTAAAACCAGTAATCAGTAAAACCTACGGGGGGGGGGGGGGGAATGAAAACTTGCAAAACTGAAGGACTTGGATCCTGAACAGATTGGACATTGACAAAAGTGTAGATAGATACTGTTTTAATGATGACACTCTTCATGAGATTAGTGGTTATGCTAATTGCAGTTTCTCTTATTTAATCTCTGTGCAGAATAATTTTCTAAAATAAAACAGTGATCCTCCAGGTATCTTTTTTTCAGATATCAAAAATAAGCTATAAGTAGTATCAAAAGAAGAAATTTTGAAAATGCAGTTGCAACCTGAAGATTTTGGAATTCACCGAGGTGTCTGAGGAAATTTTAAATACCACAAAAGCTACTCCAATGTCAACCAATATGGACTCAAAAGAAGCTGTGGGTGAAAGATAATTATTATTAATAAAAGCTCATTCATATTCATGGTTTATTCTTGCTTTATGACAGCACATTTTGTTAATGACAATATAGTGGTGCTAAAATCATGTCATATCTATGAAATAGTTTTGTAAAATATAGCCATATCTATAATTTGGTAGGCCAAATTTAAACACACCAGTCAATATAAAATTGTGACAACTCTGAATTTCTTTACATTTGGAGTTAATTAGGATGAATTTTTTTTACACTGTTGGCAGTCTGTGCCACATTAGGTTTCAAAATAAAAAGCAGAGTAATTTCAGATAATTTTTTATTGCTGGAATCGGTACTTTT
Organism: Hymenopus coronatus; assembly: GCA_030762935.1. Taxonomy (NCBI): domain Eukaryota; kingdom Metazoa; phylum Arthropoda; class Insecta; order Mantodea; family Hymenopodidae; genus Hymenopus; species Hymenopus coronatus. The sequence goes on along the minus strand of CM060892.1, from coordinate 126,293,677 downwards.
TCTTTAGAGGTACATTATAAATGGTATTGTTTTTCTTAGTAGTGTTAATGACAAGCAATAGCTGATTAATTATTTGTTTTCTGCATGCAGTTATCCTGGAAAACAATACAATGGAAATATACATACACTATATATATATATATATTCAACCTTTTCTGCCACTCTACATAGGTAGCACACATCTATGAGGTTCTTTACAGATTGCACTAAATGACACTACTGCTTTAGAAACATTCATATTATATATATTTACCTAGGATCCAGCATATTAGTTCTTCCCAAAGATTGTGGTGCTGCAAGTAAATGCTCATCTTCTAAGCTGGATGGAGATGAGTCTTCACCTTCGCTGTAGGTAGCACTAATGCTCAGATCTCCTAGGAAAAGGCGTCGCACTATACTACGTCTATACCATGCCTTTGGAAAGGCTAGAATTTCTGTAAGGCGCCTCATATCATATTTGAAGGATGCTGAGCCAATATCAATTATAGCTGAAAGATAAAATAACCAGCTAATAGGAATGTGTTATTGTCAAATTACATAAGTTTTCTAAGATTTAGTCAGTTATAAAATACTGCTTATTTCATTGATGAATACTTACTAGAAAATCTTATTACAGCCTGACTTTGATCTGAAGATTTTATGCCCTTTGCTTGTTGCTGATCACATTGGAAATTAAGTTTGCGACTACGAGAAAGATGAAATTTCACAAATTCCACATTCACACTTAGAGAGTCTTTTCTTTCACTGTCTGCAAGAGGTGACCATTGAGCTTCTTTGAGACCTGAAATACATTATTCTAATTAATATTACTATGTATACATCATGGAGTGCTAAACCAGCGGTAGAGTGTGGATGTATGTCAGGATTTAAGGAAAAAAGCACGCAAGCAACAAAAAAATATGGTTGTCAGCTAGAGTTGTACAGAGAGGAATTTAACTTTTTTCTAATATTAAAAACTAACAAATCAGCAAGACAGGAAGCAAAGAAGAATGGTGAATACTGTTACCCTTTTGTGCATGACTGGATTGTTGCAGATAATGGGAGGTGTGGAAATTCAATCAGGTGATATCAGATGTACAGGAAAGAAGAGGGATGGTCCTACAGTAGGTGAAAGAGATGCTAAAATGCGAAGAAGGAGGCTGATTGTTGCAAAGTTTGTATCAACACAAACAGCATATGAAATATTGATGAGAAAAAGAAATTAAAGGGAACAGATAGTTTTATAAAAGAGATCTAGCAATTCAGCTGACTGGGAACCTTAACGTGAGAATTAATACAAGAGATTGGAAGGAAATAGAGCCTATATTTGCAATTTATGTTTATTCATCGATAACCAAATAGCTAAAAAAGCAAATGATCTAAGGAACATCTAATGAAGAGAAACAAAATGACTGGGCAAAAGGCATTGCTGCATGCTTGAATCTACAAAAACGATTGACAGGCCAGAGTGAGGTGTAGCAGCAAATGGTCAGGCCAGGTACAAATGATATCACCATTGAAGAGAATTCAACCTGAATGTAAATTGATGCAGGAAACAAGACAGCTGGCAGAAGTGGGTCAAGGTAAGTAAACTGGCATGAAGAAGTTGGACAATTAAAGACATCATGTGTTTTATCAACACTATAGAGACATATACTGCAACCCCAAAGCACTGGCAGTAACATATAGGTTCAGTAGTAAAAGAAAAGTGACTGTGATGCAGGACTGAGAGCATTATGAAACAAAGGAGCAGAACAGCTTATAAAATTGGGATTTTGGATTTGTGAGGGTTTGAACAGTTGCTAGTGGTAGCTGAAACATGGGTTTATGGTGAAGAGAAAGTGTTCAGGGTTTTGAGTCTGTAAGTAAGGGTAGGGAAAGAAAAAATAAAAGAGGCAGGATACCCGGAGGCATAGTTTGTTGATGATAATGAGTTGAATAAAGTGGAGACAAAATGCAAAGTTAGATGCTAAATATAGGTATTAATTCAGGAGAGGGGATTGCATCTAGGAATTATTTGCAACCCTCCAAGGAGCTCAAAGTCTTGTAATGTGGAGTTCCTAAGACAACAAGAAGGGATAAAAACAATCACCTTACAATTGAGGTTGTGTATCAGGGAATTTTAATGGCAGAAGAGAGCTGGAAATAGGTGAGTTGGTGTGGAGGGCATGGAAAGGAGAAGAAAATAATTAAGGTTGGTCAAAAACACATATGCCCATGTGCACTATTCTAGATCAAAGCCTTGTTGACCGCGGATCACTGAAACATGATCAAACTTTGACTGCTGTTAAACTGTAGTTATGGTGCAACATTGTTAATTCTCGTGACATCAGCTGACTGTGTCTCATGATTCTGCGAGAATTACTCAAAGGAAAGCATCCTACTCTATAGTCAAAGAGGTTGAAGTACAATTACAATCTCCTTGTTCTATATTGCTTCATTTTGTTTTGTTTAGAAATGTATGATTGAACATTATTTTGACTGTAAAAGAAAATAGAAAACAAAAAGTGGTCTCCAAATTTTTCTCACATAAGACGTTCTATTGGAATTAGCTGTCCCATAGGTATTCAAACTGGAAAATACAAGATTGATTCCTGTTATTTTAAGGACTAGCAGGGGATATAGATATATTTAACCATGAAATTAGGTAGGTTCCGATAAATAATGAGTTACAATATGTAAATTTTTGAGAAAGTAAATAAAATTTGTTGCAAATTACATTATTTCTAGTATTTTAATACATCAGAATATATTATATGACGACAACAACAACAATAATAATATGTGGTGTAAATTGCAGGTTAAAAATGTTATATTGAGCTTTTTATTATAGTTTTAATTGCTTTTAGCCCAATTGTGTCAGTTTAGCACATATGCTTCACTTTCAAGAGGTCCCAAATCTGATTTTCAATTATGACCAATTAGCCAGATAAGTTTTATACCAAAGCTTTCCCTTATCTATAAGGTAATGGAAAGGTTTGAAAATTAAATTGCGTTAAAACTACCAAGAACGCATTCAACATCTCTGACATTTTAATACACACTAATGTAATAATAAATAAATGTCTAATTCACATGACACCTGAAAATCTATTGAGTGGATCAAATCTGTCCATCACAGATCTTAATTCTGGATTAAATGGAAGGCATACAAATTGGTTATAAAAATAAGCATATTTGACACATCACTGATTATGCGCAACTTTTCAAGTAATTTGATTTACTAGCCACTACACTTGTATTCCTTTGATACCTGGAATGTTCTTCAGATTTCCTGACCCCATACTCTTCAAAAAGTCGGATGTTTCTGCAAAGATTGGGTGTTGATGATGGTTCCATTTTATGTATTCCACGTACATTATTTCATCATTAATACCTTCCAAAAACTTGAAAAAAGGGCAGCCATTTTGGAAATGACTGCAATTAACTGAATGGATCGATCCAACACCCATGGTCAACTACCTCTTTTAACTCTGATCATTGTTGATGCATCGAAAAAGTGTGTTGAACACAGTCAAGTGTCGAAATGACTGTGATCAAATCTTGATTGAGAATAATGCATGTGGCCAATAGTAAGGATAAAGCTGTACATGAAGATGGTTTAAGGTTGGCGAGCTGACAATTTTGAAAGGAACAAGAGGGGAATTTACCTTTCTCTTTGGTATTTTATTGGAGAGTATAAAATTATATTGATAGTGAAGCAACTGTAAGGAGGGATGATTGTAGGTACAGAACAGAAAGCTGCAACTGGAGCCCTGAGAGAGGTGAGCAATTTTGTGATATGTTCAATTCAACAATGGATAAATTGTGCATATGTGTTATAGAATTAATGCCACTAAGGAAGAAAAGTGAGGTAACAATGGGTTATGTGAGTTTAGATTAAAATTGGCAGGTAAAAATAGGAAGATGAGTAATAAGACAACAAAAAAATTGGGTAATAAATGTTTTGATGATAAATGTTAAGGGATGGGATGGGTGGTAAAAATGCAGGGATTAGATGGAGAGAGTATAAGGAGAATAGGTCATACTGTATTTAAAGGTGAGGTACAGATTGCTGCTTCAGCAAAATAAACAAGAATAGGAAGCAGCAAGGACCTTAGAAACTGAAGAGAAGATCAGAGTTGGGGGGTTGAAACAGGTATGAAATTTATCAGAGAGTGTTCTAAACTCGGGGAGATCCAAAGTGATCCCTGAAAGACAGCACGCTGTCTCAGCTGATAAGAGGTGGTATGCTTCTGTCAATAGATTCATGCTACGTAAACAATGATGTCATCCTTGTTGCAAGATGTAGCAAACATTCCTCAATGCAGTTTCAGCTAGCCCCAGTAATCGGAGTGTAATTGTAAATATAAGCAATGATAATGAAACAATGATGAAGACGAAGTTAACAAATGAAGATGATCTAGGAGAAGAGCCCTTGCCCAGAGATTGAGAGGTTTGATGCTGCAGCCATGAAGGGACAAAGTGGCCACGAGGTAAGAGAACTGTCAGGGATCACTATGGATTTCTCCGACTTTAAGAGTAGACAAGTAAACACTGTTATTAGTTTAAATTTCTGGGCTGTATACTTCCAGAGTTTGTTTGAAAGGAAAGAGAATGATATAAGTGAGTGGAGGATGGAATTACTTGATATATATATGGAGGAAATGGAGAGGCCATTTGAGGCACAGGAGGTAATGAAGCATGTTCAGAAATTTAAGAGCAGCTGGAATTAATCGATTGCCCACAGAATTTTTGAAACTTTAGTTTGAGGATCAGGAAAGGCTGATAAGTTTAACAAGGTTATTTAATTCAATAAAGAATGTCTAAGAACTAGACGACAGTGATTATGATTCCCATTTGTAAAGGTAAAGTATGGTTCAACTCCATAAACAAATAATAATTACAGTGGAATATCAATATTATCCGACATAAGCAAAACTTTTACATTTATGTTAGCAAAAAGAATACAGGAGTGGGTAGAAATAAATAGACTTTTGCAATTTCAGGCTGGTTTTATAAGCAGTAGAACAATAATTAATTGATAATACATAACATGCTGGTGATTGACTAGTGACATACACTGATTAGTAAATATTTAGCAAGTAAAAAAAAGGCATAAATTGTATGGAATTTTTGTTGGTTTAGAGAAAGCTTATGATGTAATGATAAGTGAAACACTTTGGTATAAACTAGAGAGTAATGGCTTAAATGAAAGAATGATTGAATTGTTGACAAAGGAAACATTTTGTGTAAGATGTGCAAGGAATGAAGTAGTGAAGGAAATTGTGCAAGAAAAATGTCTAAGACAAGGATATAAACTCAGTCCAGTTTCGTTTAGCTGACACCATTTTGGAATAACCCATCTGGGTAGTGTGGTTGTAGCATGTCTGCCTCACATTCATCAGATCGTGAGTTTGAATCTTGCTTAGGATGAGTTATCTGGATAAGGTTTTTTTTTTTGAGGTTTTCCCTTATCCTGAGAAGACAAATGTCAAGTAACTTTAAGCTCCATGTACCCCGAGATCATTTGAGCATCATTTCACCAATTTCATTCATTGTCCGCTATTGACCAACCAGGTTCAAGGACGTTAAAAAGAAAAAAAAATTGAAGAGGTTAGGTCCATATGCCAGTGATTAATAACAGAAATTCCAGGTCTATTTGCAGTAACTTGATGTTGGGATCAATAACAGTACAAGTTTAAAATTCACGAAAAGTGCAATAGATTCTGCAATAAATGGAGGCTGAAAATGAATCAGAAGAAGATCAAAATTATGCTGTTCAAGAATGAATTGAAATTAAGCAAGAAAAGTGGTTTGGTGAAGGTAGAGAAATCCAAATTGTTAGGGAATTTTCAACTTAAGGAGTGAAGTTTTCTAGCACAGGAAAGTGGGAAAGGCAGATAAAAAGTGCTGTGGCAGAGGGGAAATTGATTATGGGAGCAGAAAATGTTTGTAAATAGCACCAATAATGGGTGTGGAGTGGTTTGAGAGAGTGGTTTGTAGTGGTTGGGTCTAGGTGGATATAAGGAGCAGAAATTTGAGGGATTGAGGAAGGGTGGGAAAGATTGGATTTAGTGTTGAGAATGTTATTGCAAGTTAATTTCAGGATTTCCACAATGTACAGTTAAGGAGAAATGGCAGAATTAGGGAGGGTTAGCGTAAGAGATCAGATAATGGAAAGGGTACACACGTATTCATTTTACATTCAGCAATTGCTAAAGACAGATATTTTGAAAGTTATGTTTAAGGCTACAAAGAAATAGGTGGTAAGTTATTGGCTAATATTAAGGAGCAATTGATCAGAAATGGTTTAGGAGATGTGCGGTACAGAACTAATAATCATAATGGGGGGGGGGTTTGGAGAGCAGTGGGAAAAAGATTGGAGGATATGGTTAGGTAGAATTTATGTGCACAGATGAGAGACAATAATTTTGCAATGGTATACATAATGAGATAAAGGAAAATGTAGGGGGGAAAAAAAACTGTCTTAAAGTTTGTAATAGAAATGAGAGAGCAGAGAGCAACTGAAAGGTTTGAAGGGTGGAATAATGCAGGGACTATGTCCTATTTATGGGAAGAAGGTAGATGAACTACACATAATATTTAAATATAAGGGGACAAATGAATGGAGGGTGGAGTGACCAAAGAGAATGTAAAGAGAAATAGAGAGATAGGTATAAAGAAAATGTTCAAGGATCAAAAGCAGTACAGAAATCTAGGGGAATTCTTATTGTGAGTTAAAATGAAATAGAGAAGGCAAGGAAATAAGGAGTAAATAAAGGGATCTCATTGTGAACAAATTTTATGTATAGCTCTTAAAAGGAATAAGTATATATGTAAAATAAAGTTTGGTAGCTGAATAATGGCCAGGGTCACAAGGGATAGCCACAAATATATTGAACTTAGCACAATAATAAACAAACAAATAGATGAATAAGCAGACAAATACATAAATGTATACATTAAAAACATTATTACTGCATTATGAGTACTAAATATAGCATTAATGTATTCAAGCCACAAAACTTCACTCTTCACACTTCCACATTTCCAGGAATCTGGAAACTTGTCGTCCCACACCACTTCTGAAGCTAAAATCTTGGTTACTTAAATCTTTTATCTAGAAGCAAGTTACAAAGTTCTGAAAACATGAATGATAAAATGTATTTCCTACCAATCACTCACAGCTTCTAATATCCTCACCTTGCTTTTATATCGTAATTTATGGACAATTTTTCTTATTTTCTATTTGAAAACAAAGTATTAACAGTAAATAAAATTATTTAACATTATACTTTTTGGATAAGCTAGTAAAAATGATGTGAATTTTAAATTTAAAAGAAGATTTGAGTCGGAATAGAAACACTTTCATCACTTATGTTGTTTTGTTATTTGAGGTTTCAAGAGTCGGTCTCTGAAGAAAATGTAGTTCTAAAAATGGTGAAACCAAAAGACAATATAAGTGATGAAAATTTATTCTGAATTAAACCTCTTAAATTTATGTAGAATAGTTTATTAAATATGTTTTATTAATGTGATAGATTAGCTTATTAGTGGGATCTTATTAATGATCTGTTATTATAATAATATCAAAATAGCCCTTCTTACAAGTGCTGCATATCTTGACCTCAGTAAGACTAGAATCTATGTGCACATTTTCAATGCTTAGTGCAAAACAGATAGTGTATAAGTTTGTTTTGACTTTGATCACAAAATACGAAGCATTTGCAAATTTTTCAGATGGCAGTGGTCAAAGAAGTGAGCCTGGAGATGGTTTACAAACTTCACATAGTTGATCTTTACTACCCTAAAATATGTGGACTTACCTAATTCATTGCATCCCTCTAAATACCAGGACTAACTGTACAAACCACAAAATGAGAATGGTTATGTTCTGTACTTTCAGAATCAAAACTTTCTCTTACCAGTCTTCTTTCCTCCTCCATATGGATGAAATATATATACAGAGAAATCTGCAAGGCACCCTGTAACACTTAAGCCACCCACAGCTGATGGTGATGGTCCCATGTCAAATCTGCTTGATGACTCCAAACCACTTCCCGGTCGACTTGTTCTGCCATCTCCAAATTCACTGAAGAACAAAATTTTAAATCTCTCTTTACAGTAACTTCAGTTTTGAAACAATTATTATATTTTGTGCATTGTGAAGATGAGACAGTTATCAAATTTAATATTTTAAATTTTCTGAATCTCCGATAATCATTATTTATTGATGCAATTTCCAAAATATTGGTCACGATGAGCTGAATCTAAACAAAAACGTAACAGCATCTATTGTGTAAAAAGCTGAAGTATGTAGAATGGCAAACTCAACTATCAAAAATATCACATGCCTCTTTTTGAGTCCTCTTCCTATCACCATAAATAATCATCATTAATATTTGTATTTCTTCCCTTTCAGTGAGATATGTAAAATCTTAATGAAGAATGATTTGTTTGAAAATACATAAATTCTTTGTTGCCGTTTTGATTCTCAAATAATTACAAGCTTAGAGCATAAAGGTGATTAAGTATGTTGAATAACATTTCAATACTCTATAAATTCTAAGTTTTCACTTGAGAAAAAAAAAAAAAAAAAAAAGGTTTAACAAAAGTTTTTAATTTAATAAGGACAATCACAAAATCTCTAATTTATTCCTTGGTCCATTTAAAATTCTGAAGTTAAGACCTTCTCACCCCACTTGGGGTTCATTAGGACAGCTTATGCTATCTGGAGGTTTCTAGACTCCCATGAGAATAAAAAATTTATCATTTAATTTCATTGATTCCTTTACAAGTTGTGGCCATATTGTATACCTTTGTTCACTCTGTAAATTACACGCTTGGTCACTGTGAATATTTTTCTTCAAAATTCTGTGCAATATCAATATCACAAAACTTAAGTTGAGTTTATATTGATTAAAGTTATTTTACTAGAAAAATGTTTAAGAGCTAGAATAAAAATAATATGATGAATAAACAAGAAAAAAAGTAATAATTTAAATTGATTAATAATCTATATGATGTACATAACATAGAGTGCAATCTATAACAGATCAATATACTATAATATGATAATATATTAACTTATCAGTAACCCACAGAAATATTTAGAGCTATTTTCATCACTGTAAGAATGAAATGACAAAACTGCTATGGGAAGCATTTTAAAACAGCTGATTTGGGTGATTAAATTACATAACTCACTTTATATTCACTACTGTCAGCTTGTCCAATTTCTAAACATTATTTGAAGTTAAGAATCTACAAAATCGAAAGAATTCTTATGCTCATATCCAAAAAATAAGTCATTGACAGAATGATTTATGGGAATATTTATGCAACTGTCATATTATACTTTATCATTTTCTATTCTACTTACAAAAAATTGAAATTATTACATTTTATTTAGCCTCAAATGAATTAGTGTCCAATCCAAAACACATGCCAGAATTTTAAAACTATTACCACTGAGTTTTACTCACTTGAATATTAGCAATGGGTATTTGCTGCCATCAAATATCCTCTGAAGGCAATAATATACCTATGGAGTCTACGGCACATTTAATCTTTCATATCATTTATTTCTTGAATCTATTTCTCAATGAATCTTATTTATTATGTGACATTAAATACACACATTCTCTCTATGTTTCAGTCTTCCTTTTGCTGTGAAAGGAGTATATCTGTATTTTGAATTGAAATGCCATCACCAGGGCCTGGATTTATATGTAAAAACATGTTTTTTTCCCTAAGAAGTACATTCCTAAAACAAAGTTTATTATCCTAATCGAGAGTCCACAAGTATACATTCAAAATCTTATTTCACATAAAACACATATTTTTCAAAAAAAATTTAAGTAAATAAATGTTTCCAAAATGTTGTAATAAATCCATATTTTGTATACTTTTCCATAATTTTAATTACATGTTTCTGCTTTTTTAAATAAATGCATATTTTAATAATTCTTCTACAATCAAAAAAGAAATGATGCAAATACATTAGCACATAACTGTTACAACATCTGCTTCAGAGACAATGCAATATTATTGCCTCAAAACACTCCTCACTCGCCCGCCATAAGTTATCTCATCTTTCACATGGTAAAAGGGGTGGGGAACAATCGTGATAAACTCTGTGCATATCATCCCTGAAGTGTAATTGTAAGTTAGTAAGTGCGTATCTATTTCTGCTTCAGTCAGGATCCAGTTTAAGTAATGAACGTTTATGATCTTAGGTCTGTAAATGATTTTAAACATGCCAAAAGTAAAATTAAGGTGCATAAATGTTTACAGAAATACGTATTGGAGTTTAACACTTTTTATCACTGACATACAACATTTGTCTGGAAAAAAAAATACCACAGCTTCCTCCCATATTTCATCGCAGCAAGTTATTATAGGAAACCTGCTCCAACCTTATCTAATGTTAAAATAGATTCACAGTTCTGTTCAGAACTATATGAAGCACTGTATGGGCCTATATAAGGTAAACCTTTATAAGGTAAACAATCCCACATTCAAAAAGTTTCTTACCAGATATACGAAAGCATTGCTGATGAATCAACTCTTCGCAAAAATTATTTCCTGAAGTGCTATGATGAAACATTAAAACATATTAGGTCAGTATTGAAAATAAGAAGATCTGGGTGAGCACTGAGAAAACTAGTGATTCTGCTGGCATTAGAAAAGTGGGAAATGTTTTAGAAGGTATGTTGGAAAATGATGAAAAAATTTCCAAACAACACTTCTTGCTAGCTTCTAAACAATTGTCAGATACAAATCACATATCAATTGCTAGGCTGTTCAATGAAGCTTTACAGATCTTATGGCCAAATGGTATGAAGTACGACAATGTTTTGCTTTTCATAACTGATGGTACGCCATATATGAAGAAGGCTGGTGAAGCTTTTTGTGTATGTTATCCTAAAATGATTTATGTGATATGTATCATACATACCCTACACAGACTGTGTGACAAAATCTGAATACTCTATCCGGAAGGAGAAAGTTAGTGTCAAACAAGAATTTTTGTTGTAAAATCACCAACTAGTCGATCTTTTCAAAGAAAGAAATCCTATCTCCCACTGCCTCCTAAACCCATTACCATGCATTGGAAGCACTTGGCTAATTGCAGTAATATATTACACAGACAATTTTGAAGCACTTGTATCTGTAGTAAGTGGACTAGACCCAGATGATGCTTCTTCAATTGATGTTGTTAAAAATTTAATAAAAGACAGCAATTTAAAATGTGACCTGGCTTTCATATCCACCAATTTCGGATTCTTGACACATTATGTAATAAAACTAGAGACTTCGGGGGATTTATTGATAATGCAGTTAAAGAAATAGTGTGTGCTGAAAGACAACTGAACACTCTTTCCAATTAGAAAGCCGAAGTCTTAAAGAAAAATATTTAAGGATTTGTTGGGCAAAAATACAGGTACAAAGCCCTTAGCAAAATAGCTCTAGTTTTGGAAGGCCAAGGAACAAGTGAAGTTGATGGTATAGATGTTAGTGATATGCCCTGTTTAAAATATGTGAGGTTAACACTGTATGACATAAAATAATTGCTTTCTCAATGCAAGGCTTTATTTCGTGACGACAGGCATGGTTTTCTGATGGAAAATTTGAAGATGATGTTAGTCATTCACTGCAATTCCAATCAGTGTTCCACATCTGATGTTTAGGAGCAATTGGTAGGTTAACTTTTTTTTGTTATAATAGGTGTTTCTTGAATTTAAAAAAATGTTTTTATTATATATTTTAAAATTTTTACCAAATATTTTTTAAATTTTTGACACATAAAAATAAACATTTTTAAGTTTTTTAGCACATAAAAATCTGGACTCTGCTCATCACATTGAAGAATTGCCTCAGAAGAGTAACACATTCTCTGATGCTTATTTATTGGACATGAATTATGTGAGTACAACTATACAGAATAGGTTCTCTTAATGTACACAGTATGGATAAATGGGCATGTACATTAACAAGGATGCTAGGTTATGCCAGTACACTGAAATTTAATTTCTCTAAGTTCCATTAAGGATTACACTGCATTATATGAAGCTGTTTCCCTTTAACTCTCTCAGTATCTTTGTTTACCCAGCTGTATGATATATTAAATATGTATTGAATTAAAATTAATAAAAACAATCAATTAACTCCTTGCAGGGTTAGATAGAAATTAATTTGAAAGTTTTTACCTGTGCAATTCATCCTCAGCTCTTTTAGATGAAAACACTATGTCCAAAGATGGCAGCTGCAACATGCATTCCACTCTTGATACAGGAAGACAGGAGAAACGGAATGTTGATGGCTGCATATGAAAGTACACTATGACATCTACTGGGAAGGATGCATATACATAGTTACCAGATGTTGCTGCTGCCCAAGAAGAATCTTGGTCCATTGTGAACATTGTATTCATGGCACCTATTAAAGAACATTTGAATTATAAAATCTTAACAGAGAGCAATATGCTTTATTTGTATGTAAAACATAAGCTACATAAAAATATTAGATTGTACATGCATGCACATTGGAGAGCACTCATCCTAATAAAATGTAGACGGAAACAGCTAAAGTAGTTTGCAAATTTGAGCAGTGTTTAGCATAGCATTAATGTACTAAATCTGTAAATATAATAGTTTTATTTTAATGTAGCTTGCTGCCTGAAATTGTACTGAAGCTTTTTTAAAACTTGAACGATTAATAATTAATTTAGTTTGCCTCCCCTAATTTTTTACAAAATTATTGTATAAAAGATTTTTATGGTGAATCCTCTACTTTACCCATTATAATTATCATTTCATATAGACCTGGGTATTCCTGGTGGATGAAGAATCCCCTGAAAAATTGATAGAAATCTGACTTCCTTAACCTCCCTTGACAGTCCTGCAATTTCTGAAAATTCTGCTTGACCTATAAGAACCCTTTAGCAGCAGAACATACACTGGTCGGAATAGTAGAGTAATATTTTAGATATAAAAATACAATTTTATTTCTTTGTACTTTCTCTAACATAAAAGCTACACAGTTTTCCCCATAATATAGAAAATCTTAACATATACAATGAAACAGAAGTGGTATGTAAATTTTGGGCTCCCAGGCCACCAAGTTAATCTCTTTGGGAAAAGACTGCAACCATGAAGAAATTAGTTGTTAATGAAAAAATAACAGTTCACTGAATGTAAATCTTTTTTTCTCTGCATACAATTATTTAGCATGTCTTGCTAATGAAACTGATTGCAACAGTATGAGTATGCTTTATTTAAGTTTGAAATCTTTTTATACAATTTCATGGCTTCATCAATTAATATAAGAAAGGTATAAATACATTAAAACATGACAAATCAAAACTGAGACATACAAGTAACTAGTATACATATAAGTAAATAAATTCATATTTTGTATACTTGTCTGTAATTTTAATTAATATTTCTACTTATTTAAAATAAATGCATATTTTAATAGTTCTTCTGCAATCAAGAAAGAAATGATGCAAGAAATGCATTAGCACATGACTGTTGCAACATCTGCTTCAGAGACTACATAATATTATTGTTTCAAAGCACTCCCCACCAGTTATTTCTTTTTTGTCACATGGTAAAAGGAGTGGGGAATGGCCGTGATAAACTCTGTGAATCTTTGATGTTCAATCATAAGTTCCTAACTGTGTATCTATTTATATTTCAGTCAGGATCCAGTTTAAGTAGTGAACATTTGTGATCTGAGGTCTGTGAATTATTTTAAACAAGTGAAATCAAGTATGCATGAATGTTTACAGAAATACAAATTAGAGTTTAAAAACATTTTTACCACTGATGGTATGGTATTATTTTGCCAACCTTGTGTGAAATGTGGAAGTACAGATCAACAATTGCAGATAATACATTTGTATGGAAATAAACATATTGCAGCTTTCTCCTGCGTTTCATTGGAGAACCTTCTCCATCCTCATCTAACGTTAAAATAAATTCACAGTATTATTCAGATTTATGTGAAGCACTTGTTTCGGCCGATATACCCCTTTATAAGGTAAACTATCCAAAATTCAAAAAGTTTTGCCAGATATACAAAAGCATTTCTGATGAATCAACTCTTCACAAAAATTATCTCCCAAAGTGCTATGATGAAACATTAAAACACATTAGGTCAGTATGTGAAAATAAGAAGATCTGGTTGACCTTTGACAAAACTAGCGATTCTGCTGGCGTTAGAAAAGTGGGAAATGTTTTAGTAGGTGTGTTGGAAAATAAAACAATTTCCAAACAACACTTCTTGCTAGCTTATAAACAATTTATTAGTTACAAATCATGTGTTAATTGCTAGGTTGTTCAATGAAGCTTTGCATACATGGTGTGAAGTACGACAATGTTTTGCTTTTCATAACCAATGATGAGCCATATATAAAGAAGACTGGTGAAGTTCTTTGTGTATGTTATTCTAAAATGATTCATGTGACATTATCATACATGGCCTACACAAACTGTGTGACAAACTCTGAATACTTTATCTGGAAGTGGACAAGTTATTATCAAATGGGAACATTTTTTTTTTGTAAAATCACCAACTAGAGTCGATCTTTACAAAGAAAGAAATCCTGATCTCCCACTGCCTCCTAAACCCATAACCACATATTGGGGCACTTGGCTAATTGCAATAATATATTACGCAGACAATTTTGAAGCATTTGTATCTGTGGTAAGTGAACTGGACCCAGATGATGCTTCTTCAATTGATGTTCAAAATTTAGTAATAGACAGCAATTTAAAATGTGACCTGGCTTTCATATCCTCCAATTTCGGATTCTTGACTCATTCTATAATGAAACTACAGACTTCAGAGAATTTATTGAATAATGCAGTTAAAGAAATACCCTGCGCTGAAAGACAACTGGGGACCGTTTCCAATACGAAAGCCGATGTCTTAAAGAAAAAATTTAAAGATTTGTTTAACAAAAATACAGGCTACAAAGCCCTAGTAGCTCTAGTTTTGAAAGGCCAAGGAACAAGTGGAAGTTGATGGTGTGGATGTTAGTGATATGCCCTATTTCCAATATGCAAGGCTAACATCATGCGACAAGGAACATTCATTTTCTCAATATAAGACATTATTTTGAGATATCAGGCATGAATTTCTGAAGGAAAATTTGGAGAAGACATTAGTCGTTCACTGCAATTCTAATCAGTATTCCACATCTGATGCTTAGGAGCAATTGGTGGGCTAACTTTTTTTTTTTATGCTACATTAGGCGTTTCTTGAATTTAAAAAAGTTTTTATTAAATATTTTAAAATTTTTACCAAATATTTTTTAAATTTTTTTTAAGTTTTTTAGCACATAAAAATCTTGGCCCTGATTATTACATATCTAGGAATTCCATAACTGAGTAAGAAGAATTTGATAATATGAATGGCTGCACTCTTTAGCATTCTTTATGTTTTAATGTGAATAGTACAGGGTGTACATAAATGAATATCGGGGTTTTAACTCTTTATAATATTTATTACATTCAACTTACAGTTATAAATATGTCAAATGAAAAAGCAACTCAAACAGTTTTGTTTGTTGGCACAAGTGCGCATGTGCGTGCAATGTTTCTGCCGCAATCTGCTAGACAGCGGTAGCAGCAAAGATGGCGACTAGTAAACAGAAAGAGTTTTGTGTTTTGCAGTTTGCAAAGATCGAATCTGTAGTGATAAAACCATTCGTAAATGGTACAATCAGTTTGAAGATACCGGCTGCCTTTGTAAAGGGAAGAGCACGGGACGACCAGGAGTAAGTGAAGAGACTGTTGAACGAGTGAGAGAGTCGTTCACTCGTAGCCCAAAGAAATCAGTCCGGAAGGCTAGTCGTGAATTACAAGTTCCTGTAACGACTGTTTGGAAAGTTGTAAGAAAATGCTTACAGCTATGTCCTTACCGTTTACAGTTATTACAGGCTCTAAAGCTGACAGACCACGGATTTCGTGCCAAATTTGCACACGACATGTTGTTTCATGACGATTTTGTGGATCATGTTGTCTTCAGTGATGAATCTACCTTTCACCTTAGTGGACATGTTAACACTCATAATGTGCACATCTGGGGCTCAGAAAATCCTCAGGAGATGGTACAAATGCAACGAGATTCCCCTAAAGTGAATGTTTTTTGTGCCGTATCCCGGCAAAAAGTTTATGGGTCTTTCGTTTTTGGTGAACCTACTGTAACTGGCACTTCTTACCTTGATACACTTGAGCAATGGCTCTTTCCTCAGTTGGAAGAAAATGAGCCAGAGAACTTCATTTTCCAGCAGGATGGTGCGCCACCTCACTGGCATAATAAAGTATGCGATTGGTTGAACGTCACTGTACCCGAGCGCTGGGTAGGCCGCAGGGGCCCCAATGACAGGGCTTGCTATGCATGGCCTCCATGTTGTCCTGACCTAATGCCATGTGATTTTTACCTTTGGAGCTTCATCAAGGATTGTGTGTACGTGCCTCCGCTACCAGCTGACCTCCCTGAATTAAGAAACCGGATTGAAGCAGCTGTTGCTACAATTACTGAATATACTATTATCACCTTTTGGGAAGAACTCGGCTATAGACTTGATGTGTGCCGTGTGACAAAGGGTAGTCACATTGAACTGTTTGAGTTGCTTTTTCATTTGACATATCATTCATAACTGTAAATTGAATGTAATAAATATTATAAAGAGTTAAAACCCCGATATTCATTTATATACACCCTGTATTTTGTTATATAATTTAATCCCAAAGCTATGGAGTTGTCTTGCTAAGCTCAGTTCTATAATACTAAGTATGTGTGCAAAGTATAAGTACAAAGGAAATAAAGATAAATTTCTTTCATAAAGATTATTAAAATATTTTGGCATTGGTATCCTTGAATTATAAACAGATTTGATTCTCTTATTTGCTGTGGCTTCACTGTTAAATCATGACCACTTACACATATATTGCTGTAATGAAATATCCCTGATTTTTGCCTTATTTTACATGGACTTTCTATGAGTAACAACAACTATTTTCTACTCCATGGCATTCAACAGAAAGCCTTCAAATCAAAGGCTATGTAAATCCTTTTTAATCTTTTAGTAATGTATGAATTAGATGGTGCTTTATAGATCATGTCTGTCAGAAACACTTGGGCTTTCTAATGGTAAAATTGAGTGGTTTTTACCCTGCATATGCACATCCTATTTGCACTCATTTTCTTGGGTGCTAAATTTATAGGGAAGTAAGGGCCAGGGGAAGAAAAGAGAAATTGCCTGCCACAGAAGTGTTGTCAATCAAAGAAAGCTTTTCTTTAATGAGAGAGAGATTAATACACAGGAATTGACAATGAAGTTATTCTCCTTCTAGCTTCCCAGTATTTAGCAACAATGTTAGGAAGTTTCAAGATGATGACCACTAGTGTTGTGCTGTGTAGTAGTTCTGTAATTTGTGCAATTAATTCTAAATACAGTCTAAGAAATCGAAGTGAAACCCAAGAAAAATTAAAAGATGACATATATGAAAACAAAGAAATAATAGGATCAAGAGAGAAACAATGCCACATGCACTAACCAGGATAAAGACATGATAGCTTTGCTACAGAAGATCATTGAAGTTATGCAAAATGACTTAAAACATGCACTTAGCAAAATTGAGAAGCTAAAAGCAGAAAATTATTGACTTTCGCATAGTAAAAATTAATTAAGAAGAGAAGAATTAGGCCCTATAGTATAGAAGCAAAGTGTTCTAATTTCAAAAACAATGATTACGTAATTCTCATCGGTGAAGCAATGACATTGCAAAAGGCAAACCAGAAAAGTTAGTACTGACAATGGGAAAGGGGATAAGAAGTTCAGCAAATACGAATATGAAACTGGTGAAACCTCCACATAGATATGATCAGCATCTGAACTCCTGGGTTAACCAACGAACAGCAGCTGTGAATTCAATTTTATCGGACATATGCAAGCAATATGGACATGTTAAATTAATAAATACCTTCAATGTGCCTAGCAAATTTCACACGTCTCATGGCATGCATTTTAATAAAGGGGGTAAAAGACTTTTCTGTAAATCTATATTGAAAGTTATTATTGAAACCATGCAGATAAATGTTTCCGTTAGTGACCAAAGTGATCTAATGCTAAATACAAGTGAGAGTAGTGCATTACATGCAGTTCAAAAAACTAGACATCACCGACAGGTTCAATGGTAAGTCAATAACCAAGAATCAACTATCACCTGATAATTATGCTACACTGTCGCCTACACTGCAACAAAACTGTGTTGGACAAAGGTCTATATTCAGCTCAAACAATAAAGTGACAGTAACACAAATTAATCTACAGACTATTAGAAATAAGCTAAGTCAGTTAGAGGTAATACTGGACAAAATGCCTACTGATGTATTATGGGTTAATGAACACTGGCTCTCTGAGCATGAAACCAATCTCTATGTGCCGACTTGGCTTTGTAATGGGTAATATCTTTATGAGAAGTGCTCCTCTGCCCCATGGTGGAGCGGCAATCTTCTTAAAGAGAAATATAAATTCTGTGTTATAGATGTATCATCTTATACTAAATAATTTATGTGGAACTGTATAATTTCATTGTGGTGTCTGTTTACCATACCTCAAACTCAAATGTTAATCTATTCTTAAATCATTTAGAAACATTAGTTAGCTATGTAACATCTAATTTTAACTGTTACATAGCAATAGCTGGTGATTTTAATATAAACATATTAGACTTGTCTCAATTTACATTTGAGTTCTTAAACATGCTAAAATTGCACAATCTATATTGTATTCACAGTAAGCCCACTCGAAATGCATCATGTCTTGACAATATATGGGCTGAATTTCAGATAAAAGAAAATAGGGTTAGTAATGGTTTGTCAAATAAAATAACATGTTATACAAAACACATAGTGTCACAAGAAAGCTTAGACTCTCTCAGAGGAAAATTAATAGAAATAGACTGGACAGAGATGTACAATATCAGAGACAGAAGATGCATTTACATATTTTAATCAAGTCATAACCTCTTGCTTTAGTACAGAATAAAGCTAAAATGTACAAAAACCAAAACTGCCACACCAAATTGGTTTACTTCTGAACTTAAAATGTGGAATAGGTTACTAATACTACACAATAAATCTGAACTTAGCAACAGGTTAGAAGATAAAGAGAGATTTAAAAACTATAGAAAGTTGCATAAGACATACCTAAGAAAAGGCAAAAGTCACAGCCACTGATAATTGAATACTACTAGCTAAAAATAAATACAAAACAGCATGGTCCATCATAAAAAGTATTAAAAATACCTCCACTCAAAAACAAACAATACCTATAAAACCAAATGAATTTATTAATATTTCCAAAAATGTAGGTCATGAGCCAATAACAATAACGAATAATTGTACGTATGTAGATATGCTGCAACATTTTGGTCACTCAGGAACCTCAATCAACTTCAATTTTAACTAGCATGAGGTTTCTCCAGAAAAGATTATTTCTGCAGTCAAAGGTTTAAATATATCCCATACCCAAGATTTATGATTTTTCTAACCACATAATTAAGAAAATAATTGATGCAATAACCTTACCACTGTCTCTTTTAATTAACTTGATGCTCATACAGGGAGTATTCTCTACCTGCCTAAAGATCTCTCGAGTCATACCAGTTTTCAAGAAAGGTGACAATACTTCACCATCAAACTATTGTCCTATAACAATAGTACCCATTATAAGCAAAGTCGTTGAATTCTGTATTCTTAGCAACTTGATAATTATTTTACAACAATCTCTTATACCCCAAGCCATTTGGATTTAGAAGAGGATTATCTACTGATTTATTTATATATTTATTATGATTTATTCAGGAGTACCAGTTGAACATCGAGCAGCCTCTAGTGTGGTTATACTTATTAAAAAACAATGGAAACACAAAATTGTAGATTATCAATGGATCTCTTCACGAATAATAAAAGTAAAACTGAAAATAAAGAACATCATATTAATAGTTATAGGTGTGTATGCTCCTATTCAAGGCGCGGATGAAGAAACAACCTGTTTCTATGATGAGCTTCAAAATATAGTAGGTAATATAAATGCAAAGGATTATCTAATTTTGGCTGGAGATTTGAATGGTCGAGTGGGCAATCATCCAATGATGGTTGTGTTGGATCGGAAGGAGAGCCCATTTTAAATAGTAATGGCCAAGCATTGATAGATTTTTGTAGTTATAATCATCTTAAAATAACAAACACGTTTTTTCGACACAAAGACATACATAAATATACATGGGAAGCCAGAGGAACTAGATCATTATTAGATTATGTCATCATTAATGAAAAGCTCAAACCCTACATAAGGGACACTACTGTAAAGAGTGGAGTTTAAAAGTGAACCAGGACAAGACGCAGATTGTAGTGTTCAAAAAAGGGGGAAAATTGAGCAAATATGAAAAATGGAAGAATGAGAATGAAAAGGAGTACAGGGTAGTGAGAGAATGTATTTATCTAGGAGTTAAAATTGATAGTGGTGGCAATTGGGAAAAGCAAAAGAAATTTGCATTGGCAAAAGGAAAAGGAGCTTTATCAGCTATTAGAAGTTGCAAATACAAAGCACCTAATATAAATATTAGATGGTTAGAAAAAGTGTACAATATGGTGGTTGAGGCAAAAATGCTATATGGGATAGAAGTATGGGGATTAGAAGGAGGATGGGAAGGCATAGATGAGGTGCATAGGAAATTTTGCAAAGAAATACTGGGGTTACCAAATGCAACTGTTAGGCAGGTAGCACAAATAGAGCTGGGTAGAGTGGCAAGTAAGGGAAAGATTATGGAAAGGGCATTGAAATTTTGGCATAGGATATTGAAATTGGAAGAAAGGAATTTGTTAAAACAGTGTTTAGTATATCAAGAGAAAAGTTTAAAGAACAAGGGATGGGTAGACTGTCTTCGAAATAACCTGGAAAGTAGTGGGTTAGGGGAAATGTGGAGAAGAAGAGAAAATAATGTGAATAACTTCTGGAAGTTGGCAAGGAAAAGATTTGAGGATATAGAAATACAAAAAAATATTTAGTGAAATAACTGAAAAGAGATCTTTAGTTTTCTATATACCAATGAAAGTCTCATGGGGAAGGGAAAAGTACATTGATGTGACAAATAAAGAGGAGCGAGAAGATATTGCATGGCTGAAAGCAGGAGTATGGAGATTAAAAGGTCTAAGGAAAGGTATTCCACAAAATCAATGTCCTATATGTGGCGGAAATGAAGATATAGAACACATTTTATTTAAATGTAAAGGAACTGAAATTTGGAGAAAAAAGTATATTAATAAGAAATGGTTTAAAATAGATAGAAATGTAGTAGTAGTTGAAATGTTTCAAAAAGATAGTAAGAAGATTGGACAATTCTTATGCAAAGTGAAAAATAAATGGATATGGACAGTAAATAGACAAAATGGTGTAATAAACTAGAATTAATAAACTATTGTAAAATATGAGTATGACCGGTAAAGAGCCAGGGCTGAACACCGATCATATTCACCTGTATAATGCTTAGCATAAATAAATAAATTAAATAAATAAAATAAAAAA
Source organism: Hymenopus coronatus (assembly GCA_030762935.1). Classification (NCBI taxonomy): domain Eukaryota; kingdom Metazoa; phylum Arthropoda; class Insecta; order Mantodea; family Hymenopodidae; genus Hymenopus; species Hymenopus coronatus. The sequence goes on along the minus strand of CM060892.1, from coordinate 126,272,109 downwards.
AATAAATAAGGGACACTAGAGTTTATAGAGGCTCCGAAATAGATAGTGATCATTATTTAGGGCAAAGTAATTTCCAAATCACATTTCAATATATGAAGTTCAAGAAATATAAACAGCAGACAATTCCAAGGACAAGAAGTAATAAACAATTTAAAACATATCTCCTTGAAGATGAAAGTATTAGAAGATTATACCAAAACAGATTAAAAATGAAACTTAAACAAAATACACATGACATTGAAACAGATTGGATAAATATCAAATCAGCAATATTTCAGGCAGCATTTGAAAATCTTGGCTATAAAACAAAAAAGAAGAAAAAATGGCTCCGGACATGGAATGATAATTTGAAAACATTGATAGAAAGAAGCAGTGTCACAAAAAGTGGTTGCAATCCAAAACAGAAGAAGATTACATAGATTATAAAAAAGTTAGAGCCCAAGTCAGAAAATTAACTAGAGAAATTAGAAGATCAGACTGGGACAAATATGTTAAATCCTTAGAACAAGATATAACAGGGCCACAAAGGAGAGGTTTTAAGTTAATCAAACAATTACAATTAGTAGCAAATGATAAATTGAGAATAAATAAAATATCAAAAGACAATTGGATAAAACATTATTCTTAACTCTGGAGAGAGACAAGTGATGCAAATGCAGAGATTGATCTTGATTATGAGACCCAGGAAGATGGTTCAGAGATGGATCAAATTTCAGAAGACGAATTACACTCAGTATTACTAAAAGCTAGAAACAGAAAGTGCCCAGGTTTAGATAATATAAGTATGGAATTTTTAAAATATGGAGGCAAAATTTTAGAAGAAAAAATTTTAATTCTGTTTAATGACATTTGGAAAACCAACATAATACCAAAGGACTGGGAAACCGGATTAATAATAAACTTATATAAAAAGGGATCAAGAGTAAACTGTAAAAATTACAGAGGGATTTCTCTTCTTAGTTCAGCTTCTAAACTATATGCCAATATACTTAAGCATAAGTTAGAAAAATATTCTGAAGATATATTAGGGGAAGAACAATGTGGTTTTCGACGGGGGAGAGGATGTATGGATGCAATTTTCACTTTATCTCAGATCATAGAAAAAAGAAGAGAATTCAATTTACCACTTTTCTTACTATTTGTTGATTATGAAAAAGCCTATGATAGTGTAAATAGATATAAATTATGGAAAATATTGTTAGATTATGATATCCCATGTAAATTAATAAGAGCTATCAAAAGTCTATATACAAATTCAAAAATCCAGATTAAATATAATGATGACAATATGACAGATCCAATAATAATTAATAAAGGAGTAAGACAAGGTTGTGGACTATCTCCATCATTGTTCAATATTTACATTAACAAAATCATAGAAGACTGGAAACAAATTTCGACACATGGACTAAAATTTCATCAGAATAAATCAGTACAAACCATTTTATATGCTGATGACCAAGTTATAGTAGCCACATCAGAAGATGAATTACAGAGAGCGGCTTATAAATTAAATAATGTAGCCAAGCAGTACTCAATGAATATTAACACTGAGAAAACCAAAACTATGGCAATGTGTGGAAAAAATTTAATAAGAGCCAAAATTGAACTAAACGGCAAAATAATTGAACAAATTACTAGTTTTACATATTTAGGAAACTCAATTTCAGATTACCAATCTGATTTATATATTAAAATTCAAAAATATAATACATTAAATGGAACAATTAAATGACATTTTGGCAAACAGATGTCAGTGAATATAAAATTGAAAATCCGCAATATTACATCGAAAGCTGCACTTCGATTTGGAAGCGAAACATGGATTTTAAACAGCAAGGAACAGAAACAGCTAGAAGCAGCTCAAATGCGTTTTTACGGCCCCTTCTTGGACTAACAAGACTTGATAAGAAAAGAAATACTGACATCAGGGAAAAATTAAAAGTTGAAAACATAGTGGATGACATTAAAAATTATCAACAAAATTGGATGCAACATGTCGACAGGATGGTGGATCACAGATTACCTAAAATGGCCAGGGACTACAACCCACGAGGGAGAAGAGATAGAGGACGTCCACAAAGGCGATGGCGGGAGCAGTATCACCTATTCTGAGTTTCCGAGTACAGGATTTTTTAAATCCTAAATCTCTCAATGTTCATGATGATGATGATAATTATCTACTGAAAAAGCAGTTGAATGTGTAATCACTGAAATTATAAATAACTTTGAGAAAAAGGAGATAATTGGAGCTATCTTGGTAGATTTATCTAAAGCATTTGACTGTATTTCACATAATATTTTGATTAGTAAGTTAAATTATTATGGAATAAATGGGCATGAATTAAATTTATTAACATTATAAAGGACACTTACACATACGTTATTTTACTGCACAAAAAATATGCCTGAAAACAGTTTTTATATTTGGATTATTTGCTACCTTTAATGCTAAGTATTTTGGTGATTTGATTACATTTATGAATATTTTAAACATACAGGTAAAAGTTTCTCTCCCCCTACCTTTTTCTTTCCTTTTCTTTTTTTTCTCTCTCTCTCTTTCTTATACCTTTTTTTAAAATTTCAAAACAAATAAGGTCTTTTGTTTTGATCTAATTAAATAAGTATTTTTCTATCCTCCATCACAATTTTTTTAAAGCCCAACTGGGTAGTGTGTCTACCTCTCATTCAACAGGTTGCGAGTTTGAATCTTGCTTAGGGTAAGTTACTCAGATAAGGTTTTTTTCAGGGTTTCCCCTTATCCTGAGAAGACGAATACCAAGTAACTTTAAGCTCCATGGAGCCTGAGATCATTTCATCAATTTCATTCACTGTCCAATATGATCAACCAGGTTAAATGGCATTAAGCTTATTTAAAAAAAAACAAAAAAAAAAAACTTATTTTTCTAGTTTAGTCAAATATGCTATGAACAGGAGGTGATTTATCAACAAGGTAGGAATATGAAGTGATTTATACAGTAAAGCTTTTAAATTATTATGTAACTAATTACAGTCAAATATGGACACTATGGTTTCTCTTACTTAGTTGAGATTTGTAACAGCTTTTAAAGGCAGAAGTAGTTAGGATAAGCCATTGGTTTTAAAAAAAATTGTTTTGATTAAAAATAAATTGGAACTTAAGACTCCTTTTAGGATTTTGGTCAATATCAATGTTCTAATCACTCAAGCCAACTTTTTAATGTTCTCATTTTGAATGTACATTTCTTCTCTATAGGAAGTAAATGGACTTATTATTTGTTATATATAGATAATATATTTTATTGATAGTATTTAAAGTTATTTCAAGATGAATTAGCAAAGTTACTGGAAGTCTGATGAACAGTAAAGCTTTTTAACACACTGAAACTATGAACAGATTTATATTGAAAAAAAAAAAAAAATATGTTTAAATTTTTGCTCAGAGATAGAATATACAAGCATCCCAGAAACGTTTCTTTTAAAAGGGGGTTAAATTATTGGCCAAATTATTCATCAAATATTCCAAAACTGCTTTTTAATTATCCTTATTTTCTTACCTATAAAACTTTCTCAACTTACCAGAAGTTTTTGCTTGTTGAAGTGTTGAAGGAATGGGTTCCAGAGTTTGCTCCAAAAACTCCAATATGTGGGGACTAATTATAGTTTCTTCTGGAATACTCTGCAATGTCATCCAAGCAAAAAGGCTTGCCTTTTTTGTTCCGGTTTTCCTTGACTGTCCAAGTGCTGTCTGTGGAGTCATTTCACTTTGTAAGCGTGGAGAAACATTATCCTCATGCAGCGTCTTTGATTCATAATGAACCTAAAGAGAAAAATATTAAAAAAATAAGATATTATTACTAAGTAAAAGTTTATAAAAATGATCTTAACTGGCTATTCTTTCCACTATTAACTAATATCAAGATAATACTTTCTAGCCACCAAAAGCTTTTATCTGTTATATTTTTCTTGATTTGGCCAAAAAATCCCATATTCCTGATACTGCTGTAACTGTAGGATTTCCTAATGCAGCAGAATTTATCCTGTTCATTTAGATACAATTTTTGTTAGTTTTCATCCTATGTAGTTCACCAAGTACTTGTATAGCAATATTTGTGTAACTTCTAATTTAAAAGAAAATCTTTGATCAACTGTTATATTTAAATTATGAAGAACCACCTAGCTAATGTTTTACCATAATAATGATTAATTTATTATTACTTTCTCAACAACATATAGTAAGATAATTTTGTATTTCACTGAAAAATTCAATGCTAAGATTTTACCAGAATTATATGTTTTGAGGCTCCCCTTAAACCAAAGGAAGCATTTTTAGAAAAAGTGCGTGCGTATGTTCATGCGCGTGACAGTTGGTCAAATACCAAACTTGATATTTAAGTTCAACATCTTTCAAGGATGTGACACTAAACTTTTCAAAAAAATCTAATGTGCTCCATCCACATGTCTTTCTCTGTATCTAACAAATTATTGTTAATAAACTTATGCTTCTATTTACTTCATGCTAATCAAGATAAACATTAGCAGAAGCGGTTTTATTACTTGGTTCCTTATAAGTAAGAGGGAAATAAGGGAATACCCCAACTCATTAAACTTAAGTTTTATTTATTTATTTTTAATCTTGACAGAAAATGTATAAATTTTTTCTTCAATGCAATTTTTGTTTAGCAAATCACTCAGTTTTGTTTTGAATGTACATGGGAAGTTAGTCAGGGAAAGAATTTATCAGGACTTTTATCTTGGTATAGAAAATGTGTGTATGAAATATACGTCAGCAATGTTGAAACATCTTTTTCTGCCTAGGAATATATTAAAACAATAACAAAAAATTTGCAATGTGGCTAGTTGTGCATAGTAAAATTACTGAAATGTGAAGTTTGTTTTAAATGAGTGCTATATATTAAAAATCTGATGTGTTAAACTCACATGACTTTCTCTAGCTGTTCTACAAGCTTTTTACAAAAGATTATTCTTCTTTCTGCACCTTGCTAATTGAGGTACTCATTAGCACAATGTTCTTATTACTTAGTTCCTTATAAATAGGGAGAAAATAAGGGAATACACTAGGCTAAACCGATAGTCAAATGTTTTAAAAGCTGTCGTTATGCGATTGTCATTACAAATCACTTCTTTTCTTGGCCAGGAGTAGAACAAAAGAAAAACACACACTCCCGTCTGAGAAAAGTATAAGTACTTCACAACTGAAACTAATAACAAGGAACACCTCGAAAAGGGTAAGCTTCACGAAAAAAATGTAATTGGCATAACTTGTGTATTTTAACAAGACCTACATTTTTTGTACAGTAAGTTTTTGTCTATTTCTTACGGTTTACTAGTTATGCCAAATTAAGCAAAATTCATCCAGAATAAACAGGTGTTTAGAAGCTATTCCCAGAAAATTCAAAATATACATACATTTTATTTGTCAGGTAAATATCTTTAATATAAAATATTTTAATCAAAATCGTTAGAGCCATTTTTAAGAAATGGGTAGTAAAGGGTAGTTTGGGATGTGGGTATTTTTCTCAAAATCTTCGTCTCGCATCCCTGGAAGATACTAAACTTAAATACCAAGTTTGGTATTTTAGCTACTTTTCGTTTTTGAGTTTCCATGTTCACAGACGGACCTTTTTCTGAAAATGCTTTTTCTGAATACAGGGGGTCCTAAAACATGTATTTTTGGTAAAATCTCGGGATCAAATTTTTGGGTGGAATACAATACTTCTCTATCCCTATGTGCATTGTACATATGGGGCTAGAGAAAGTAAAAATACATGTAACATTTTTAGTTACAATGTTTGCGCAGGAATATACTGTGTAATAAATTACCTTAAATTGCAGTACATATTAATAGCATGTAAAATAGTATAATAGTTTTCATATCTTTATCTATATTATGTTATAAAGGGCGCTTGTTGTCAACTTTCTTAAATAGGTAGGGGAAAGAAAAAAGAGGCTACAAACACTTGTTAGAAAGCTAAGAAAATAGTTTAAAAACCTAAAGAGGTTAATAAAAGGCTAAAACAGCATTTATAAAAAGCTAAAAATCTGGGCTCTAGTAATAACACAAGATGATGTATTGTTTAACAGTACATTTATCCCAAATGCTTTCACAGTAAATGGTTTGAATCAGCGACATTAATCATTAATGACATACCTATACTTTGTGTTACATACCATGTATAAGCATATTCAGATTACAACCGCAAGAATTACTTCTTGCAACATAAACATCTGAGGAGTAATAAAATATATAACACTTTTTTTAATAAAAGTGGAGACGACAAATACATATCTGCAGATTCTGTGATACCACATTTCGTTTTCAACCCTTTCCCTAGTGTGGTTATTTAAATATCATCTTTATCCTGGTAGGCTATTTAAATCTTAAATATTTTAAACAGATGAAATAAAATAACTTGCAGGATTGATTATGCGAGTTTCTGCACATTACACTGCAGTCTTGCTATTAATGAGATTTATGAATCTTGTGAGAACCGAGACTCCCGTACTCTCGTTAGTCAAGCTCTCTCATGCCAGCTATGAATTCAGCTACATCTACTGGCTGTGAGAGGCATGCTAAGTGGCAGTGAGAAACAAGAGAGACTGAGAGCTGTCTTGACCAGCTCTAATGGACAAACAATACCTAGCATTAACTGACCTAATACTGGTAACTATGAAGGCACAAATATGCATACTTGAAGGTTTTAAGTCACCATTGGGATATTTATCTCATAATAATTTTGAGACTCCTTATAATTTACTGGAAAAACTGCAAGTCAGTTGGGAAATTTAATGTTTAACCAGCATGTTGCAATAGTAGCTCAGTTGGTTAGAGCATGGAATGGTAACCCAAAGATCCATGGTTCAAATCCCCAATATTGCTTTGGGTTTTTGTCTGATGCAGCTTGTTTGAAAAAACAATTAGGTATAACTGATTGGCCTAATTGTAAAAACTAGGGCTTGGAAGTTCATGCCTTAAAAGTACCAATATGCATGCATATATGCTTTTTCAAACCTTAAAATATAACAATAAACATGTACTATAAAACTAAAAGAATGAATGTTATTTGGGAATACAAAGAGTGACTCAGTACAAATATAATTAATAGGCTTACATTAAGCCTTAGAGGTTGAAGTAGAAATGTCCTCCTTGCCACAATTCAATGATGAGTTGTGGTTCACAGCCATCTCTTAGCACATGTTTTTTCAGTCAAAAAACTTAGCCTGTAGTTTACCAGAATACTTTTTAAATGTGGGAAACTTTTTTGTACATCAGAGGAGGTCAATTAATGATATTAATTACTCCACAGAGAGAGACGAGTCTCATGGTGTATTTTTCTTCTACATGTCATGAATATAACAGAAGTGGTTTCCATCCTTTTTCTTTTTTTAACTTTTCTCTTTGACTTATTATCCTACATTACCAGGAACAGATTTTAGTTAGTTTACATACTATTTCTTAAAATACAGTTAAAGTAATTATTTAAACGAGTTCTTATAGCTTCCAGTGATATGATGTCTGTTGGTAAGAATGAAAAATGGGTAGATTGCCATCTGACTCATCACATGACAAAATATATTGAACTATTTCTATTGATGTAGCATTTTTCGAGTCCAATGAATTAGCAATCTCTTGGACTTACAGATTAACACCTACTGTAGTTGAACCTACTTCAGAAAATAATTTTAATAGTTGAATTATTACTTTATCTGAAGAAAAAATCTTTAAAATATGCAATATAGTCATTGAAATATGATGCATTATATGTATAAAAAAAAAGAAAAAAAAAAAGAAATACATCACTATATGCAATGACATTCAAATAATGGCAAATTCCTTAACATATAGTCATCATGTATAAGCATTCCTATATAGCCCCTATGAAAAAAATATGCAAATATATACACTTCCAAGTCCTAGTGATAAATATAAAGCCAAGGAGTTAAAATAATTACACATTTTAGTTGCCACTGAGGTATGTTATTCCAAGGAATTTGAGCAAGTTCAGTTGGTTAGAGGGACAGAATGTTAAGCTGAAGATTCATAGTGTAATGGCATTGAATTGTTCCTGATTCTACATTTCCAAAAATAACTGCACTGATCTTGCTTCATAAACTAATCTAATTTTATACAGGTAAATACTGTAAGCTGAAATATTTTAATCTACCATTAATATACATTCATTCCTTTTTTCAAAAATATTACAGCAAATCATGTTAGCCAGAACTATTTCTGAGAAACTCTACACAAGAGTAAGAATTTGTAGAAACTATAAATATCAAATGTATAAACTGTATCAATAAATTATGCTGCTGTTTAACACGATTAGAACTGAATTCTCATTTTGAATCCATGAACTAGAGAGTATGTTTTGGGTGACAATAAGGGTGATGATGGTGATTCTTTTTAAATTTTTTTTATGCTATGTCTTTATACTATACCATTTTCGCTTCACATCGAGCAGATGATATTAGGGTACCTGAAGTCTAGCTGTTTTTTCACCATCTGTATTCACAAGACACCTACCACTAAACTCATATAGCAAATACTTCAAAAGTTTTCCTGTGTCATCTATGTAGTATAAGAAGTCCATGCTCTAAATATAAGCTGCTGTTTTCAATTTTAAGTATCCTCATATAAGTTACAAATATCTTGGAATATACAGGAAACAACACAGCACTGTTAATATGTGAAGAAGATAGTATACATGACGCGATTATCTGTCATGCATGATGCCAAACGAACCTGTGCTTTAATCACTACATTGACATATCACTTGTTTTATTCTCATCCCTGTAAGACAGGGCAGTTGTTTCCAGGCATCTTGATGTTCCACTGCTTCAACCGACATTTTCCATGTTTGATCTTGGGTACTTCAAGCAGAAAACAGCAGCTTATATTTGGAGCAGGGACTTGTTATAACACATAGATCTTATAGGAAAACTTTTGAGATATTTGCAATATGAGTATAGTGATAGGTTCCCTGTCAGATAGTATACAGCCAGCTATGAGATCTCATCCCTTTATATTCATATTATTTTCCTCCACAACAAGCAGATGACTTTGGGATACCATCTGGTCTAGCTGCTTTCACAATCTGTGGATAGGTGGCAGTGTAATTAGAATTATCATCTATTTTCAGTTTTTCTGTCATTTTAGACTGAAGGTGGAACTTTGGGTTATGGTATTAAATATCCAATCCAGTATTTACTTCAGTGACAGAGGAAAACCATGTAAAAACCCAGCCAGATTGGCTGGCGCATGGAATTTTGAAACAGGACCTCCTAAATGTGGGTGACAGATGTCATCACCTAAACCATGCTGCTTGGTGCTTGAATTAAAGGTAGATATTTATTTATGTAATGTTTTGACATTTGTCTTATTTACCTTAACATCTAGACCTGGTATATGAAATATTGTGAGATCAACTAGCTGAGCTACTGTGCTGTGCAAATATCTCAGTCTTGTAGTTGAGGAACCATGTGATTTTTCCTTGCTCCGCCGACTCATGTTCGGACTTGAAGGTGGAAAGTCAAACATTCCTCCGGAGCAACTGCGCTCCTTTTTGATGCGGCTTGTTCTAGACAAAAATTGCATACATTAATGCTTAAAATTCCACAGAATGAATTTTACTAAGCAAATGAAGAAACACTTTAAAAAGTCAAGAAACTTACAGCTTTAGTTCATCTTCTTTGGCTGGATCTTTGGTATGTAATACACATTTTCCACTATTTATGAAAACCTTAACATCCAATTCAAAATCTATGTTAGGCTCCTGTGGTTTCTGGAATGCTACTCCCCCTGAAGCTGGACTAGATCCACCACCTTGCTCTTTTGGATAGGCGTCTAGCAGAGGCACACTAAAAATAACACAAGTTTTTTAGTTTGCATAACTACTGCTGTAGCAAACAAGTAGTAGTAGTCAGTAGTTTGTTTCTGTTTTGAGAAAGGCAGGTTCAGTGATGGTTGATTTAAACAAATGAGTATAAGCAGTAAAAATTAATATAGCCTCTGAATTTCTAGTCAAGAAAAAATTTTTCCTCTAAAGATAAAGATTTTTTATATCAAAAGTTATTGTATCTCTATATATTCCATTTGAAATTCCTTTGTTTGAATGGCAAATATGATTCAGAGCTAATAATGGCAAAGGCTTAAAATCACTACTAAACAGCAAAAAGAATATTATCAATATCTGTGCTACTGCTGTGATGATAGTTATTGTATTAATGACATTTTAATTATTAATTGGAACATACAATTAAATAAGCACATATCTTGTGTCTGATGGTCATATCAATAATTCAAGACTATTCAGCTGCAATCATTTTGAAGTACATTTTTATGTTTAAAAAACATTTTTTGGAGAAAATGCAGTGGTTTTGTTTTGACATTTACATGCACAAATTGAAATTTTTACACTAGTTTCACTTTCTTCACTAGAATTTGCTGAGATACTGTTGACTGCAAAAGATGCAAAGGTTGAAATTCCATTGTATTTGGGTGGCTTGAGACACATGGTTCAGCCAGTTATTTGATTCAATGTCACTATAAGCTTCAAGCAAGAAAGCAATAGCCCTTCTCTGTGCAATTTTATTTTGCTTGAAACTCTCTCATAAAATATAAAAGTACTTTAGGAACCTGCATTCATACCCATTGGTCTCGATGGCTCAATTGTTTATGCACTGACTATCTGATCCCAAGGTTGTGGGTTCAAGCCCAACTCAGACTGATGGTTTTTAAGTATGCTTAAAAGCAACAGCTCCAAGCTAGTAGCTGACAATATTGGCATTATTGCAAAATTCCTACACTGCTGTGGAGGTATATGGTCCTGACAATTGACAACATTGCCAATATAAAAAAACAATTTTTTGTTGTGTTCAAATTCAGGCTATGGCACTAAATTTTTCAGTTGATTTTTCCTTATAAAGTACCTACTCACATCATAATACTGAATAAATGGATGCTCATCTACATTGCCATGTAGATACATGAAGACTGACACAAATTATTTTCAAATTTCCTCCTATAGAGAGATAACAGTATGTTAAGATAATTTCATTTAAATTTTCCCTTCCAGCAATCCAATCCAGTTTATTAATATCCTTTCTTTGGAAACACATGAGTAAATAATTTTAAAAGAGGAATTAACCTGCTATCTGTTTGGTCATAAGCTGTTCCTGTGTAACCTGCAGATTTTCTTCTCATCTCCACTTTTTCTCCACTTATTTCTGTAGGTTCACCACCAGTCCATTCAAATTCTCCTTCTGGCAAGCTCAGCTCTGAACCAGCACTTGGAAGTGAGGATTGCCTTAAAAATGAAGATTTCAAATTAGATTACAAATTATAATATACACTCTCATTTAAACTAAGGACTGCTTTTATGGGGGGTTGCAGCTAACAGTATATCTTGACAATATTTATATTAAAAGTGAGCACTCAGAATTATTCAAAATATTCTAAAAATGGAAATCCAACCATGCATTTCAAACATTAAATATGTTAATCTTTCCATGCCTATACATTCACAAATGTGAGTTGAGAAGTTCAATGCTATGCCGGTATGTTGCCATGGTAGCTCAGTGGCAGAGCAACTGGCTAGAGATCGGGAGATCCGTGGTTCAAATCCTGGCTATGGCATTGAGTTCTTCAGTCTCACTCTACCTATTCAAAGATTTGTTATGTTATTTGTTGATAAGCTGAATATGAACACAATACACCTTGTGAATGTGGTTGCATTTTGTTATCATTTATATAAATATGACTGCATAGATAAGATACTACTCTGAACCATCAAATATGAACACTTGCTTCCAGAGGAACAATATTCCAGTATTCATCTTGCCTCATCAGTGATGGCATCACTTTAAGTTCACCTACCACTTGAGGAACAGTATTCAATTCACTTCAGAGTACTGGCATTACATTACGTTGGTTCTCCTGTTGCTTCATCAGCAATGGCACAGATGACAACATTTCTTACATGAGAAATCATGGATAAAAATTGTCTAGCAACACAGGACACATGTCAGAAACTGGTACATACCTGGGTATGCAGAGTGAGGAGTCCACTTATCTCAGAGCAACTCTTAGGTCATCCTAACAGTAGTTTTTTATGGTCTTATCATTATTATTATTATTATTATTATTATAGAGGAAGTAGATAACCAAATAACATTCTTGGATTAAAAAATTAAAATCTGCACACTCCCCTGCAACCCACCAATAGCAATCCAATAGTTATAACTCCAATTTTCCACAGTTTCCATCTCCTTCTCTGGAACAGAGTAGGTAGGTAAACAAGGTAAACAAGAAAAAGAAACAGAACTGATGGCTTATAATTGTGGATTATTAAAAAAATAAGCAGATTTAACACCTAAGAGAAACTACACTAAAGGAAAAAGCAGGAATAGCCTTCAAGAAATTCATATGGCTTTAGATTTTCCTTGAAACACACTTTGAAATATTAAATTCAAGAACAAAGAATATCAAGTGACAAAGCGCCATGGTAACACATGCAACTTATATTCTGGAGATCCCCAGTTCAAACCTCTGCACAGGGTACAATTTTTCACATCTAGCTGGTCAAAAATGTATTTTCGAGTTTTTTTTTTTAGTAGTGTTTAACGCCTGCTTTAACTACTTACGGCACCGCAGGCAGTGACACTGAATGATACATGAATGAAGATGGAGCACTGGTGGAATGCGATGGTGGGGGAAACCAGAGAACCCGAAGAAATCCCGCCCCAGATCTCACATGCGGTGCTTGGGATCGAACCCGTGCCGTCTAGGAGAGAGGCGAGTGGTCTAATCACTCGGCCACGGCGCGGCCCTTCAAGTTGTTGATCTTCATATATCTGCTCATATAGTTTTCTTCCAGATTGTTCAGGGGACACTCTGAAATGCAACCTGGATGTATATCTCAAATGTTTATGCCTTTTAAATATTGCAAGTATTGCTGTAGCTAGACTTTAAAATTATCGCTCTTCAGTGCAAACATAATCAGTCTTCTTCAAAGTTATGTAAGTGATACTGAATAAAGGAATTTTTGTTTGAAAAGTAATGGAGGTTAATATTCCAGGTATGTAGGCCATTACCCCTTTCCACAGCTTCAACTGCACTGTTGGTAACCACTTACGTCATAGTTATGGCAGAAGCAAACTCACCACAAAACTTGCCAGAATGATGTAATATGCAACTTTGCTGTGACCTGGTGGGAAAAAGCAGAATGATTCATCCTCAGCTACCTTTAGCAAGCCAATCTGGGAGAGAAAAAAGTCAGTTCATAGCCATGGGAGGTCTTCTCTTCAATAAGCACAGCAAAGCATGCTACATAGCAGCCTAGGGTAGGCAAAAATTGGTTTCTTTCAGCTTGGGTAAAACTGGGGATACTGTACGTTTGGCAAGTCAGAATTTTGTAATTGTGAAAACCGGGATGATCAGATGTTTAATTCATTACTAAATTTTGACAAGAGTTTGTTTCACTGCCTGTAAATTATCTGTAACTTATGTATAATTTATACGCCAGATTCAAAAACTATAATTTAAAATGTGTAAACGTATTCAAGGTTAAAAGACACATATATCAGTAGTAACTGTTTCATAAAATCTGATGTCCCATTCACTTAACTCTCTCTATCAGTAACAAATTATTGTTAACCAGCTTATTCTTCAATCTACTTTATGATAATCGAGATAAACATTAGCAGAAATTGTCTTCCCTGTAAGTAGAAGGTAAATAAAGAAATACACTAGACTAAAATGATAGTAAAATCTTTTAAAAGCTGGTTGCCATGTGGTTGAAATGCGTTTCTATGCATGGCCAGGTGTTTACAAATTTCCATGTGAGAAAAGTTTATGTATTTTAAATTTGAAATAAACAACAAGGAATATCTCAGAAATGGTGAACACCATGAAAAAAAATGCATATTACATAAATTGTGCTTTAACGAGATCTATATTTTTTGTGTAGTAAATTATTGTCTATCTCTTACAGTTTACCAGTTACACAAAATTCATCCAGAATAAAAAAATCTTTAGAGACTATTCCCAGAAAATTCAACATATACATTTTATTTGCCAAGTAAATATTTTTAATATACAATATTTCAATCAAAATTGTTAGAGCCATTTTTGAGAAATCAAAAGTTTCAAACATTTTTACATGTACAGGACAGTTTGGGGAGGGGATGGATTTTCTCAAAATTTTTGTGTCGCATCCTTGGAAAATACTAAACTAAAATACCAAGTTTGGTATTTTGCAGACTTTTCGTTTCTGAGTTATTCAGTTCACAGACACAAGGACACACACATACAACCTTTTTTTAAAAATGCTTTTCTGGATACAGGGGACCCTAAAAGATGTATTTCTGGTGAAATCTTGGAATAAAATTTTTGGGTGGAATAATACTTTCTCTATACACTATGTACATAGTATGTGTAGAGAAAGTAAAAAAAGGTTATTCAAAATAAATATGACGAAACTTTGGCTTCCCTAGGCCTTTAGGAAACTTAATTATGTAAAGATTCCCTCTGGGTTTTTTTGTACAAAGTATTGCGTAGGATTACTATTGTACATTACATGACATGTAAAATAATATTTTGAATAATATACTGAGCTCTATAGATGTGATTTAATATTAAGTTGCAAAATATACCATACTTTTTTCACAATGCCAACTTTAAACAGGGTTATAAAAAAATTGACCGCATTTGGCCCTACTGTAACCATATGCGATTGTATTTGAGGAGTTGTAAAATTTTCAAATGTGCTTCTGGGTTTTGGAGATAGATTTAAGTTTTATAAGTGTGCGGTGCAGTGTGTCCCATAAGGTATTTTTTGAAGTGTGGTATCAGAGCAGAACAAACACATGAAATTATGAACTTTTTGGTTACTAGTGAATCACTTTGGGAGAAATTTTAAGGATATCAGCAGCAGCTCCAAGAAGAGCTACAAACATAAAAAATGAGAAAATATAATGCTTCAGCAATTCTGATCTCCTACAGTAATGAAGCAGCACTGGCATTGTTTATTGATACCAAATTAACTGTCCATCAGTACCACCTTATTCAATCTCAGGCAAAAATCATAAATTGCAACATTTATCTGCCATATTACAAAATTCACACTACTTAGCACATCACATCTGTTCAGATAAAGTTTTAAATACTTTTTTGGAAGGCGTTGGCATAAAACTGTTCACTTTAATTAGTAAATGAGGATGTGGGGGTAGCACTGGACACAGCAGGTACAAACAGAAAATTTTACAGCTTCAACAAGAGTGTGATGATGATAATATGTATATAGTTTTGGTTGTTCCCTGCAGTTGCACAGTAATAAAAATACTAATTTGGTAGAATCCCAGAAGTTTGATAAAGTACTAAAGAGCTATTAAAATTACCTTCGTGAAAGAGTCAACAAAGGTCACAAGTCAAGAAACCACAAATATCAGGCAGCAAATTGATGTACTGAACCCCTCAACAATTACCATTTTAGCACCAGTTTCTCTTTAACTATGGTTGATTGAAAAGTGAGTAATGCATTGGCAGAGAACAAGAGTTCATAGAAATGTTGTAAGCACTCTTTTCAAAGATATGAATAAGGAACCAAAGATGAGGGGTAATACTTCAGTAAATATTCCTACATATTCTTTCGGTTTGTCTTCTCTACATGCATGGATTCAAACCTTTGAATGCCTCACCCACATAGCTTCAGGATGGAAATTTGCAAATGGCAAATCAGGAGGGTAAGTGATACCTGAAATGCGACACATGAAAAGAGAAAATTATAAGCACCTTCAAGAAAGAACCTTTGGTTGATTAACCAAAATCTGGCAGTGGAATGATGAATGGTGGCAACATGGCAAGATTTTTTAGTGATCCCAAAACTTCCAGTAAAATGATTGGGATCAGTTCACAGAACTCATGTAGCAATTTTGCAACATTTTGGAAGCAATATCTTGTGGTATATGACTTCAATGTGCGTGCTTCCCAAGAGCATGCCAGAAGACAAGAGCTTTATATTGAAAACTTTATCCCTGGTATTTCATGCCTGCAACAGTTAATAAAATTTTAATTCTTGGTCCTGAAATAATTCAAGCATGTATTCTACTGCTAGAACAGTTCTCTCAAGACACACAAGAAGCTAAAAATAAGGATCGAAGATGTTCAGAAAAGACAATACATGAAAAATGCCAGAACTAGTACAAACGAAGATTTGCTAAAAATCATTCTGATAACTTCATATCCATTTATTTCTTTATTAAGAACTCTTGCACCAAGAAAGAAGGGAAGATTACCTCAAGAGGTTCTTAAACTCCTATTGAACCCAGAATCATCTACGACTGCAGCTTGTGAGGACTTGCCTTTCACCAGAGACACAGACTCAGACAATGAATGAGGTATACCTATTTTGACAGTTTGAGCATAAGCTTATTGCTAGAGAATAATAAGTTAGGAATATGTAGTATTGAAATTTCTGCCCTCATGTGAAACACTCATTTTTTAAATCTCTTTAACGTAAAAGCTTGCCCTCTACATCATAAGATATTTTCCAGCTGTCTTATCTATTGTAAACATAAACATCTCCTTCCACCCACTGATAGAAACCTGCTATAATGTCAGCACAGTGATATTAAATAAAATGTAAAATAACACCATTATTAGTGAGAGAAGAGAGAGAGTTTAACTTCATTGAAAAACTCCCTTGTATGTTTGTCCGGCAAGATTCACCAGATTGCACACTGGGGCTGATCAACTTCACCAAAATAGGTTTTTTTCATAATTTTCCTGATCCCTAAGCAAATACTGGGTTGGATCATTTGATCTGACAAATGTTCCTATCATCCCTTTCATCACTATACTTCATTTCCTTTTTCTTCACTGTCATTCCAGGCATTGGGATGATCACCTCTGAGTTTGCTTGCTCCTTGACAGACAACTGACCCAAGATAATTGGCTTGTAAGTTCTTGGGGGTGTAAATATTATAAGGAGGAAGGTAATCAGTTAAAGAAGAAGAACAAATGACATATTTTCTCTAAACAAAAAGTCTGGTTCTATAAAACTGAATGCAACAACTATACACAGGTCTGCATAGGTAAAACAAAGAAGAAATTACATCCAAAGAGCACTTCAGGCAATCAAAATGTAATTAGAAAACACAGCAGTGGCCACTCATTTCTGAACTAAAAATAATTATATAAATAAACAAGCAACAGGAACTGACTGCTCAGGAACAAATCTACATTTGGAAAGAACAAAGCATTTTCAAGTTTAGATTTTCAATGTTTTTGCAATAAGTTCCTGGAAAGACCACAAAAGAGCTATAACTCACCTCCATCAATATCAATAATGAATCAGCATCAAACATAGGTTGAAAGTGGAGACAATTGATCTCCGAAACATGTTCATGGTTATTAGTGTAAACGGTCACAAATTGTTAAAAATTGTTCCGAAATCTGCGTACTTTAATTTGGAAGTATACATTGCACTGAATGATAATGTGGTTATAGAAATGAGCAAAATTTGATCACTCTTAAAAATCTGCACAACTAGAGGATAACTAATTGCCCTGCTTGTTAGTTGAGGTTGGCTTTAACAACTTTCTTTAAATTGTATTTCTTCGGTCTTTGTGTTTCCTCCAAAATTAATTGTTAAAAAGTCAACTAATTAATTATTCATTGTACATTATGTGTTTGATGCCTTAAAATATAAGATTTTCTGCAGACGTCAGGCGTTGAACTCTCAAACTCTCACAATGCTGGAGGATTGCATTACAAAGCTTTGGAAGCAACAGTTTTGATAATATATTCTATGAACCTTTAGTCTAAATTAAATATTTTGATAGTTATATATCTAGAGTTTAAAGGTATATCACTTTGTAAATTATTACAGTCATACAAAATGGGTTGTATGCTGCACAAGAATATTCAATATTTAAATGAGAATGGTGATTTTTCCTCAAAGCATTTTGAGCAAAATCAGTTCATAAATTCCAATACAAATTCTTTGATTAAAAATACCAAATCCATGCCATAAACTTATATAGCCATAGGCACTTGCTGATTCAAGAATCAGCTGTGGTTCTTGACCTTTCTACATATAGTAGATAAGACGTAACAGATATATGACATAGCCTATTAGCAAACAGTAGTGAGTTCCAATTGAAAAGTCTTCATGGCATATTCTAAGGAGGTATATAAAGATTTGGCCTTCTTTGCTGACAATTGCTTTCTGTAATTGGGACTAAAGGGATTAAATAAATAAAAACTTAAATGAGCTTAAGCAAAGAGGAAGAAATCAAAATGTAGGAAACATGTATGATGCAATTAAAACCTTTGCCGAGGAATTAGAACTGTGGAGGGAACAATTACAACAGGGGCAGCTGTACCATTTTCCCTTATGGTAATCCCTCCAAAATAAAAATGTAAACAAGAAATTTAATAATATATTCCCTTACTAGGAAATCTAAAGAGTAAAAAATTTGTCTGGTATTGATTTGAACTTTTTTGTAAATCCTGTGCTTGTCAATGATGCAAGAGTAATGAATTTGTACCTATAATTAGTAACTGTGAAATATAATACATATTTTTACTTTCTCTACATACACTATGTGCATAGTGTATAGAGAAGATATTGCACTCCACCAAAAAATTCGATACTGAGATTTCACTGGAAATACATGTTTTAGGATCCCTTATATCCAAAAAAAGCATTTTCACAAAAAGGTCCATGTGCGTGTGTGTGTGTGTGTGTGTCCGTGAACACCATAACTCAAAAACAAAAAGTCGGTAAAATGCCAAACTTGGTATTTAAGTTTAGAATCTTTCAGGAATGCGACACAAAGATTTTGAGGAAAATCCCCCCACCCCAAACTACCCTTTATATGGAATTTTTTCGAAAATTTTGATTTTCGCAAAAATAGCTCTAACAATTTTGATTAAAATGTCATATATTAAAGATATTTACCTGACAAACAAAATATATATCTTGAATTTTCTGGGAATAGCCTCTGGAGACTACTTTATTCTGAACAAATTTTACATAAGTGCTAAACCGTAAAACTTAGACAAAAGCTTACTACACAAGAAATGTAGAGCACGTTAAAACACACAATTTATGTTATATACATTTTTTTTTTATGGAGGTGATCGTTTTTGAGATATTCATTGTTTTTGGTTTCAGTATGAAAAATTTACTTTTCTCATATAGGAATTTGTCAACTCCTGTCCATATAAACAAAGGAACTTCAGTGACATTGCAACCAGCTTTTGACTATCACTTTAACCTATGGTACTCCCTTATTTCGCTTCTACTTACAAGGAAACAAGTAATAAAACTATTTCTGCTAATTTGTTCTCGAGTAGTAGGAAGTAAATACAGGCATATGCTTTTTAACAATAATTTAGATAGGAATGTAGCAGTAATTGAAATGTTTCAAAAAGATAGTAAGAAGTTTGGATAATTCTTATACAAAGTGAAAAATAAATGGGTATGGACAGTAAATAGACAAAATGGTGTAATAAACTAGAATTAATAAACTATTGTAAAATATGAGTATGACCGGTAAAGAGCCAGGGCTGAACACTGGTCATATTCACCTGTATAAAGCTTAGCATAAATAAATAAATAAAAAAAAATAACAATAATTTGTTGCAGAGATGTAGAGAAAGTCGTGCGAATGGTACACATCAGATTTTTAACTATTTGTGTCATGGTATACATAAACATCTACTTAAACAATTATCAGTTGCAAAACACATGTAATTAAGACTCTTTGCAGCTAAAATGTTAACAATATTTTCACCTATATACTTGTATAAGCAATTTTTTTCACAAATGAATCATGCCACATCAAAATATAGACTTTGTTTGCTTGATCAACATCCGTTGACTCAACTGAAAATAGCTATATCAGAGTTAACTCAAATTTCAAATATTACATAATGTAATTAAAAACACGAGGTTATTTATATTATTTTACTGCAGATAGCATTACTTATCTAAGAATCGACTGCCGCTTACTCATTGTGTGTTTTCTTTCCATGTACTGGTTCATTTCAAACTGTTTGTTGTTAGCAGACTTTGCACGTTTGTATCAAATGCTTTAGGGTTTGCCCATGTCCAACTTACAATAAACTTATGCTAGCTACAGACTGTATTAGTTAAAACTTGATGGTAATTAATTATAAATTAATTTATATCTCTTGAAAGAGTAAACTCTGCTTTTATTTGCTTATACAGAATAAAGCTTTAGCTTTGCTCAAAGGAGAACTCAAATACCAGTATTGAAGGTTGCTTATTGCTGCATCATCACTAAACATACTGACCACAAAGTATTAAAAAACAATTATTTGGTGAATAAAGCAATTAAAATGTTATTAAATATTATAAAACAATCATCATTAATAAGATAATATTTTATAAAAACAACTAAGTATTATAAAACAATTATGATTAATAAGGTGACTTATTATAAAAATTTCTCAGTATTGTAAAACAATTATCATTAACAAATTAACATATTATGCAAAGTTACAAAGAATTTTAAAACAATTACTCTGATGAATAAAGCAATTAAAATACTCTAAAAATGACTCAAGTATTATAAAACAATTACTAAGATTAAAATAATTACATTTATGTAGTATCTGCAGAATGTTATATTTACATAATTATCATTCATCATTCTTAACACTTGACTGTTTATAACTAGTTTGTGCTAGGCGGTAGTATAAATGTTGTTACCTGCAATGTAGATTTGGATGTATTCAATTTAATTCCTTTAGCATTACTTTAAATTAGTAAAATTATTCAAACACGTTTACTTTGGTGACAAGAACTGAAAAAGAATATTTCAATGATATTTTGACATAAATACTACTAGTTGCAAATTTACAGTCTGGGGCTCTTAGCACTGACTGCTACTAACTGGACATGCCATAGGCTATAAGATAAGAGCTTCACTAATGTGCAAATATATATGCTGCACTGCACTCACTATGCATTTTGTTGATAGTATGTTAACTCACTAATATAGAATATTCACATGATGTATACCCATACATGATCCCCCAATTTCTTACAACTATATGACACCATAAAATTTGATCCCTCAAACTTTGTTAAAAATTAGCATGTGACACAAATGCTATTGTTGATTCAGTTAACACTCTCTTCAGGACTTATGCTTACTTTAATGGGCACATGGAAACATTTTTTTTTGAGCCTAAAAATGTGGATTACAATCTGATAAGAGAAAATTCAACAATTTAAGCAAAGATTAAGCTTACAAAAACCTCGTTTTTAGAAAAACTGATCAATCTTACCTGCAAATATTATGAGCATCACTAAATGTAACACGAGGTCCACTCAATCCTCGCACCCTTAAAGATGCAGATCGGGATGGTCCAGATCGAGGTGAGCTCTCGAAGCTAGCAGAGTTACCATTTGAATTTATGCTCGCACCACCAATGTCATCAGGGCTATAATGAAACCAATATTTATTTCTGATTTTATTTAATCATATAAAGAATAAAATTCTTTATTTAGCATGTATACTAATACTTGACTGTAATGTTTATAAAAAGGAAAACACTTGCTAAATATAAATGAAAGCGTTTTCTCCATTATCAAACAGAATTATTGTTCTCCCATTAAGGGTTCTTGAACATTAGGAAATCCATTTAATGTGATGATAGGCCCCAATTCACCCATGTTAGAACATGAAAGTTTGTGATACCTTTTCTCAGAACTAATGAATATATTTGAATGAAATTTGCAATGTTTTTAAGAGAACTTTAAAAAAGCTATTGATCCACAATGAAATATGTATTATATTGGGGCAATTTATGAATTTCATAATTCTGGTTGCTTTCTATTAAAAGACATAAAAAGAGTCAGTATGCAAACCGCAAATCTTAATAAAATAAATGTTGTGATGGTGCTGTCTTATGCAATGGTTCTCATGTTTGCTTTAGTAAGTGAGTCATCGCAGTTGGGATGCGTAAACAACATGGAAGAGTGATGCTATGCAACAGGATCTATGTAGCCCCTGTAGTCTTGGTGAATAAGAAGAATAGTGAGCTTTGCTTCTGTGTGGACTACAGGAAGTTGAATGCAGTCACCAGAACGCAGATTGACAACACCCTGGACACACTTGCTGGTACACATGGTTTTCGTCTTTGGATTTGAAATTGGGATACTAGATCCCAGAGACAAGGAGAAGAATACATTCTCAATAGACCAAGGACTTTGGCAATTTACGGTTCTGCCCTTTGGTCTCTGCACAGCGCCAGCCAGTTTCCAGTGCCTAATGGAATCGGTGAATGAGAGGACTGACCTATGACTATGGTCTGCTCTATTTGGATATATCATTGTTATAGGTAGTAACTTCAAAGAACTCCCAAGAACCTGACCAAGATACTGCAAATGCTACAGGCTGCTAACTTGAAGTTTAATGTGAAGAAGTGTCAACTCTTCTGCACAGGAAGTGAACTGCTTGGGCCATATAGTCTCACTATGTGAAGTGACCATGGACCCAGAGAAGGCTTGGGTGGTGAGAGATTGGCCCTGCCCAAAAGATAAACAAGAGCTGCACATTTCTTGGGTTACCATGCTAACTTCATATACTCAAGATCATGGGTTCAAATTCGGTGGAGGACGTAAAAATCCTTAGCATGGCTTCCTTCGCAAGGGAAGTAAAGCCATTGGTCCCGTGTCGTAGATTTACCGCATGTAAAAGAACCTCAAGCCTGATAAAGAGGCATCTGAGCAAAATTAAGCAGTCTTTCATGCCCGATTTAGAATGGGAGCACTGGCCTTACATGTGGTCAGAATAGGCAGAGAGCAATTCCAGGCACTTTAGTCAGCCCTCTGCAGTGCTACTATTTTGAGATTTCCACAACCTCGTGGCAATTTTATTGTGGTTACGATGACACAGGCATTAGTGGCATTCTATCACAGAATCAGAATGGCCAGGAGCAGGTTATAGCTTACTATGCAAGATGCTCCCCAAAGCAGAAAATAACTACTGCGTTACTTGGCGAGTGTTTCTGGCTGTAGTAAAGGCACTGGAACAGTTCCACAAGTACCTGTATGGTCATCCATTCCACCTGAGGACTGACCACTCTGCCTTCATCTGACTGTTAAGTTACAAGAATCTGGAGGGGCAGACAACCTGTTGGGTCCAGAGGCTGCAAGAGTACAACTTTATATCAGAAATCAGAAAGAAAGGAGCCACACCAATGCAGACGCCATGTCCAGAGGAGTGGGGCCACTGCACTAAGGTTGAAGAAAAGGAGCATGTCACAGCAGTCCGTGTTATTTCAGTAGTGCCTGCAGCTGGATGGGATAGTGCAGGGCTGAGGAGGGAGCAGCTGGCATGTGTCGAATTGGGTTCATTCCTGGGAGAAATGGAGGCAGTGACTAGGCTGAGCTGGGAGAACATTACATCAAGGAATACTGTATACAAGTTCTACTAGGCCCAATGGGACTAATTGAAGATCAAGGGTGGGGTGTTTTTCAGAGTATGGGAGTCACCTGATGAGAGAGAGAGTGCAATTGATCTTCCCTCGGAGTAAGGCTGCGGAAGTACTGTAGGAAGAAAATGCAGGTACTTCGGGAGAAAATTTGGGACCCACTGAACTATTCAACAAGCTCCAACAATATTACTACTGGCTGAGACTGCAGGCAGATGTTGAGAGATGGTGCTGCCAATGTCGTGTGTGGCGGCAGGTTGCGACCCACAGACCAGGAGCTGAGGTCATATGCAATAGTATAACTTGGGAGCACCCTTAGAACTTATAGCCATCCTGTGTCCAACAGTAGCAGGTATTTGTTGGTCACCTTGGATGACTTCACCAAGTGGCCGGAGGCATACGCCATCCCTAATCAAGCAGTCAAGACCATCACGAACTGCCTCGTGCAGGAGCTGTTTTGTCACTATGGGGTACCAATGGAATTACACAGTGACCAGGGCACCAACTTTGAGTTCAGCCTTATGAGGGAAACACTGGAGCAACTTGGAGTGCACAAGATTCACACATCACCTCTTCACCCAGTGTCTGACGGCATGGTTGAGCGGTACTTCAAGACCCTAGAGGAATATTTAAGGAAGGTTGTACCAATTACCAGAGAGGCCTACTGCTCTTCAAATCACGACATTACCGAGTTGACACTGACCAGCTTGGTCTTTGGTAGGGAGCTGTGATTACCACGTGACCTGATGTTCAGGATTCATCCTGGGGCAGAACAGCTAGCAGTTGACTACGTGGAGCATGTTATGGACCGACTTCATGACATGCATGAGATAGCCTGTCAGAACAGTCAAGTAGTGAGCGATCGGATAAAAGACCATTATGATCGGCAGGCCAATAGCCGAGGTTTCCAAGGTGATCTGGTATTGCTATATTGCTCTACCCAGATCATGGGACACTGCCCCAAGCTTCATCAACCTTGGTAAGGGATGGCGAAGAGGCTAAATGATGTCATCTACCATATCCAGAGACTACCTCGAGGGAAGAAACTGGTGATACATTTGGATCATCTAGCCTGCTACGATGGCACTGGTCAGGCGATCAGCCCTGAGGAGGGAGCAGCAAGATAGTGCCATCTTATGCAATGGTTCTTATGTTTGCCTTGGTATGCGAGTCATCACAGTTGGGATGCATAAACAACACTGATGAGTAGTGCTATGCAATGGATCCTTTGGAATGCGACACTCTTCTCCCGTGAATGTGACTTTTCTTGATTCTTCTCCAAGTTTCGGCTTCAAGTATCTTCAACAAGTTTCCAGAAAGTATGAGACTTCATTTTCTAGCTATAAAAGGAGGAAGGATTGCAGTGCAGGTTATGTTGTGAATTGTACTGAGTTGTAAGTGGCTGGATGTTGGTGCCACTGGTGTGTGAGCCATGGATGGCATGCAGCTGTAAACTGTCTATGCATCAAAATGTCAAGTGAATTATTTGCAGCAGTGAATCAAAGACTGCATTTGTTACTAATTTATGAGACAATAAAGACATTTGTTACAATATTGTGAAAGAGGATCCACAACCTTAGCATAAACATCTTTTATTATTTGTAGAATTTTATGAAAATTTCTCCAGTGTTTGAAAGCTGCACTATTAATTTTTGAGAAAATAGGGTTTAAAGGTTCCAAGCTACGTAAATTAAAAATAACTTAAGTGATTTTCTTGGAGGGTAAATAAAAGCACCTATTCCATAGTCAAGTTCTACATCACCTATAAGGTCAGCATGCATTCTCATTTTCCTTCTCCTCAGACATTTGCTCAATTAGTTAGTGCTGGTTTTCTGATTCCAAGGTCACAGATTCAAATCTGGTCCACACCAACGGTTTTTAAATATGTTTAAAAGTGACCACCTCATGTCAGTAGACTTACTGGCATGTAAAAGAACTCCTACTGGATAAAATTCTAGCATACTGGCAGTGCTGATAAGATCCTGGCAATTGGCAGTGTCATTAAGAAAAAAAGGAAAAGATAAAAAGGAGGCGGGGGGGACATTTTTTTTTATCAAATATTTACAAAACATTGCAATCTAAGTTGTTATGCAATTGGCTACTATAATGCCTATTTTTAACCATTTTCTTAGACAATAATGCTATTTTGAAGTGTTAATTTTGTTTGCATATGCACCTTTGAAGATTCATAACAAATTCCTCTAAACAGCCTATAGTACTGCCATTCTTTAAGTTTTAAGTATTCCATAGTATTTAGATGAATTAAAATAATAATTTAATCTATATTTAAATAAAATTATTTCAACATTGTAGAAACATCTAGAGCAACCACCATATTATGTAATAAGGACTAGAGCATGCCAAAGCCTTCTAAGAAATCTAGATTTTGCAAAAGAAATCTACATTTACAAAACAAAAGATGCATGGAGTTCTTAGATATTCAGGTCTTGATACAGCTTTGTTGAAGTATGAAATGCAAGTTTGACTGTATCACTGATGGTATTTTTCTGAAAATGATTTGGGGGGGGGGGGAGGTTCCAGGATGTTTCAAATATGTATTTCTTTTGAAATCTTGATATTGAATTTTTGAGTATAATACAATACTTAAATTTACTGTAAGTATGTAACAAAGTAAAAATTCCCCTTACAAGTCAGGAATCAAACACAACACCACAATACGGTTGATTGGTTGCTAATTCTCAGCATATTGGAGTTCTTCCATTTGTTTTCTTGTTCCCAGTAGCACAATGAGAGATCTGTAGCTGTTAAATTTTGACATTTCATAAGACAAGTCATATTCATTGTAGAATCCTCTTCTCTACAAAGTATACAATTTGAAGTTGGAAGGATGTTTAATTTATGTAGATGGGCCGCTAAGCAATCATATCCTGTATGTGAAACAGAGCAACAGCTTTTGATTTTGGTCACTCTGGAATTATTGTTGCATTGTTCAACAATGTTTTCCATTGTTTATTTATACTCTATTGATTTAAACTATCATATGTTTTTTGTTGGATAGTTTTCTGTATTATTAGTTTTGATGAGTGAAACGATAATGATGAGTTTTTAGTTTGGTGGACCATTGTGCCTTATTTTGCTAAGGCATCTGCCTTTTCATTACCAAGGACTCCAGTGTGAGGAAATCCACTGTAAAACTATCAATTTGTGAAGAGATTGTAAGAGTTTAATACTTTGGTAGATTTCAGCTGTTCTTTTTGTTATACATAGACTGGTACAAACGGTTTGTTATGCAGATTTTGAATCACTAAAGATGATTGCTTTATTGAGGAGAATAATGTGGTAGAAAAGCTCAGGGATCACTATCTAGGGATATATGGATGGTGACCACAAGGTACCCAAGCTGAGCAAAACATTATTTTCACTTACTGGTGTTTTGCTCCTCACTGTAATCTTTTCTATCTGACCTACCTTGGTCATCTCTTATTCTTTTCTGACCACGGTGCTATTAGGGTATCCGAGGGCTAGGGGGTCTTTATTTTTCCATTCCTCTCCTTTCATCTCTGTTCTCCTTCCTCTTCTCCTTGCCAAACATGCTGGCTTACCATGGCATGTGAAGTGACTCAAGTGAGAGATAGGGTGGTGGAAATTTTTTAGTCCTCCCAACTAGGTCAAAGTGACCCACTGACCAACGGTAGGCGAGATCATTCAAATTTGGGGTTGTTAATGATGTAACTACCAAAACGTAAAGCTTGTGATCATTCCAAAACAGTTACATTAAAGCTCAAATGAACATGTTTCCCAGTGAAAATATTCTGGAGATAAAATGGTCCCCCAATTGGATCTCCAGATGGGGACTACCCTGGGTACTCAAAAGAACACTGCAATATAGAAACTAGTAAACTGATACTTATGTGCAGAGGCCATCAGATTGCATTCAACTTTTGTTTATATACCTACAAAATTGTCTCAATAGTGAGTTTTTGAGATACTTTTAATTATAAACAGAGTACAATTGAAGGCATGTGTGAAAAACAGTCTAACCCTCAAAACCAAAAAGCTTCTAATTAGTGCTGCGATCTCTTGTTTTGGACAAATACTAATAATTTATATATGATCTGACATCAAAAAGTTTGATTGCAAGTAAATATAATGTAAAATGCTTTTCATACTCATAGTATTAAATAGAGAATTTTATTAGGTAATAGATATATTATTTGATAATGTTATTTTCCAAAATAGTTTCTTCTATAAATATGAGGACTATTTCTTCCCAACTTGATATACTCGCCTTAAGTATCACTTGGTGAAACTAGATAATGAACATATCAAAATATGTTGTGTATAGATAGAAATAGTTTCACAATAGATACACCCACTCGCTTAATTGCACATGTCAAGAGATACAATTATTTTATGAGCAGCATGTAGTCAAATGACACTTAGTGAAAACAACATGAGTTTCATGCTTTCTTGGAATCCCTGTTTATTTTAAGAAGGCAAGATCGTAAGAGTATCATAGATCCCCCCCCCCCCCCCCAATCTATGATA
The DNA here is from genome assembly GCA_030762935.1 of Hymenopus coronatus. Lineage (NCBI taxonomy): Eukaryota > Metazoa > Arthropoda > Insecta > Mantodea > Hymenopodidae > Hymenopus > Hymenopus coronatus. The sequence goes on along the minus strand of CM060892.1, from coordinate 126,244,127 downwards.
CTCGTACCTTCCATTTCTTGTAACTGTAAGTATTTTAATACATTGCAATGTCCATGGCATACAAACCAGCACTAAAACCTCATTTTTACCCCTACCCATTTATTATCTACATAAAAAATGGGAATATAGGTAACAATAAAAATGTAAAATAGGTTCAGTGCTGCTTCACACACAAGCTTACTTTTGGCCTTAATGAGAAGCTAATGAACTTAAGATACACACTAGAGAAATTTTGTAAATATTTTCTTTAAATTTAAAAAAAAAAAGAAAAAAAAAAGAAGGTTGAAAACTGTTTTCAAAAGCAAATCCACAAAAATAAATAAAATAAATTTATAAATATCCAAAATTATTGTAGTAGAATTTTTCATTTGTATTTCTTTAAAATGTCCTAAAATTGTCATGCAATTATATGCTTTTGCTATAAGCTGTCATTTCAATCTTAATGTTTATATCCATTACTTTTAAACATCTGGGCTGTTGCAAGGGTAACTATAACATAGAAGCGTAAATGTGATGCATTATAAGTAATTTTTATATGCCCTTATACTCATGCAAGCAATCCCAAACTTAATTTCAATTACACTCAAATAAAACTACTAGATATCATACTATGAAAACCCATCTCCATTAGTATTTGAATTAGTAAGCCCATATGCGATGCAATGATCAGCCATATTGGAAGTTGTCAGTTTTTTTCCCCCAGAATATACATTTCTTTCCATGGTATGCAGTAAACCAAAACTTATCTGCTTGCCATCTGGCAGTATGACAGCCGCCAGATACAAACATCTGCTTTTTGTAGTAAAGATACACACAGTGCACTCTCCATATAGTTCAAGTCATTAATAATAATTTGATCCAGTATATCCTTTGTACTTTGTACAGTTGACATTGGACAGGTCATTTGTTACATAAATATTATACATATTTACATAGTTGTTTACAATGTTCTATTTACAGTTCATCTAAATTATACAGACACTTATTAATTAGATATTCTTTTAACTTATGTTTGAATCATGTTTTTTGGGCGTTGACTAAATTTTTTAATGCTACTGGTAACCTATTGAATAAAATTGCCCCTCTTGTACCAACATCCCTTTCAGTGAAACTTGTATTTGTGTGTCTAAAGAGATTGTAGTTATTTCTTGTATAATGATTGTGCACTTGATTATTTCTTATTAATGGTTACTTATCTGTTATGCACAATATAGTTCTATAAACATACAGAGAATAACTGGTTAAAAGCTTATTATTGGTAAATGCAATTCTACATGATTCTCGTGATTTCATTTTATACATTAATCTGATGCTTTTTTTTTTTTTTTTGTAAAATAAGAAGTTATTCATTTTAGTTTTAGCGGCACCCCCATATTTCCACACCATATGTTAGGTGAGGATAGATGCATCCAAAATATATAAATTTTAAAATTTGAATATCACCATAATTTTGAAAATACCTCAGTAAATATATTGATTTGCTAACAATACTGCAATATACACATAGTCTATATGTTCTGTCCATTTTAGACAGTTGTCTACTTTAATGCCTAAAAATTTGTGAGTGTTAATGTTTTGAATCACCATATTCTGAACCTGCAAACTGACATTGTTTACATTTTTATTTGACCTATTGAATCCCATCATCTTTGTTTTTTGGACATTACATTTCAAATTCAAAGTTTCAAAATAATTGAGAAACGAAGATGTGGAGTTCTTTATGTTTCTGAGGAGTTCGTCTGTTCTTTCCCAGCAAATAGCTGTAATATCATCAGCATAGGTAACAATGGCAGTATTGTTAGGGTGTGCTATATCATTCACATATAATATAATTAAGAGTGGGCCCAGCACTGTGCCTTGGGGTACTCCATATTTCACAGTTTCTATTTTGGATTGTACATTTTGGATAAACTTGCCATTCTTATATGTAACTTCAGTCATTTGTTTTCTGCCAACTAAATAAGAGCCAATTATCTCTTTAGAGAGGCCTCTAACTCTATCTATATATATATATATATATATATATATATATATATATATCCAGCTTCTTTAGAGGGTATTGTGATCCACACAGTCAAACGCTTTGGATAAGTCATTGCTTTCTCCCAACACACACATACTAATACATTTCCAATTCTAATCTCTCCCTCCTGCCCATTATGTGTATTTCTGTGCAAATTCAAATTAGATATAATTTTTTACAGCAATATGCTTTATGTTGTATAAGTAGAAAATTTTATGCATCATTGTCATTGCAGCTGCTGCTGATATTGCCACCTTCACTTTCTCCCAGCAAATACGTACCAAAAACATTTCCATTCTCCCCTCTCCCTCTGCCCATTACATCAATATTCACACAAATCTGAACTAGGTAGAAAACAAATAACAAGCTAAGAGTCCCTTGGTTTGTTCAAAATATACACATGGTACATTTTTAATGCACCCTATACCACGCCCATTACAACATTGGTGATCTGGTCTGTGTGTAGCAGATCGGATATTTTATATATAATAAATGTCTAGTATTACAATATTATGCATTAATTTCTATGATTAATTTCTTTTCTTGGCTGAGATTGATATACATCTTATGCATTTTGGTGAAATATCCCATGACCAATAGTAGATACCAGTGGTGTCTCTACAATGTGATTGATGTGTTGTATACCCAATATTTTATTTATTTATTAGTCTGACTCATAAATGAGTTTGCCAAGTGACACAGAACAATATACATTCATTGTATATTGTATTATTATTATTATTACTATTATTAATATATTATTCATTGTGTATTTTTTGTTACTAGTTTTACTTTTATTTAAATAGAATTAGCTTTGAAAGTAATTGTTAAATTCAAAATCATATAATAGATAGTTAATGGTAACTAATTTCTGATAATTTCCAAGTAATAATGAAGATGGCATTGGTAGCTCGTTTGAGCTACAACCAATGCTTTCTAATGCTTAAAGAAACTTGTCTGTTGTTGAACATTTTCATATGTTAGGAATGTGGTACATTCTGTTGCATTCGTGGATGACTTGAGCAATGCTGACCACTGAATCTGATTAGATTTTTAATGATAATTTAAAGAAATACTAAAGTATGTGCTTGTAATTGAGTTTTTAAAATATTGTAAAAGATAAATTATGTGTTTAATGTGATTTTAGATGTATAAAGTTTCACGTTTGCAAGGAGTAAATGAGAAAAAACTAAAATGTGAAAATGATACAATTTTAAAATGACATCACATGTATGTATGAGGGCTGTTCCAAAAGTACCCAACCTAACAAAAAAAAAAAACACAAAAATTTGGGGGAAAGAAATGGAAATGGCGTGTTATTTATGGACGCTCTTTAACTGCTGTGGTTCTCAGCGTCCCATTCTATACTGGGCATGAAAGATCGCTTAATTTTGCTCAGAGGCCTCTTTATCAGGCTTGAGGTTCTTTTACGTGCCATAAATCTAAGACACAGGACCCATGGCTTTACTTCCCTTCTGAAGGAAGCCATGCTAAGGATTTTTACGCCCGAAAAAATCCATTGTCCTCCGCCAGGTTTGAACCCGCGACCTTGCGTATATGAAGTTAGCATGGTAAACATTACACCACGGAGGGCGACTTGGGGGAAAGACATATTTATTTCTCTACATGGTCCCCTTTCAGCTTGATACACTTTTCTCAGCGATGTTCAATAGCTTCGATATCCTGTTTATAGTGAGAACTATCGCGGTCTGCAAAATGGCCATCAACTGCAGACTCTTATCTCTTCATTGTTGGCAAAACTTCTACCACCAAGCCATTTCTTCAAGTTTGGAAACAGAAAATAATCAGAGGGAGCTAAATCTGGTGAACAGGATGCATAAGGAAGCAATTTTAACTTTAACTTATTGATTTTGGCCATGGTGAAAATGGACATGTGAACTGGTGCAATGTCTTGAAGAAACAAAACTTTCTTTTTCACTAAGGGAAACTGTTTTTGCTCGATTTCATCACTCAAATGCTGTAACAAGTTTGCATAATATTCACTATTGATTACTTTTCCTTTTTTGATACAATAAATGAAAATTATCCTGTGTGCATCCCAGAAAACTGATGCCATGACCTTGCCGGCAGATGGAACTGTCTTTGCCTTCTTTGGAGCTGATTCTCTCCTTTGTCTCAGGTGTGAAGTGATGGACCCAGGTTTCATCCAGTTATGAATTGATGCAAAAACTCAGCTTTATTGCAGCGAAATATTACCAAATACTCGACTGAAACATCCTTATGATGCTATGTGAAAATGTGGCACCCACCTTGCACACAACTTTCTCTTATCCAAATTTTCAGTCAATATGCGATGTACAGAACTTTTTGAAATGCCTGCAATGTCTGCTAGCTCGTACACCTTCAGTTAACGGTCTTTCAATACCATTTTGTGGATTTTCTTTACAATTTTTCGACCGGTAACTCTGCCACCCAGTATTTCACTGTTGTAAACAAAGGAGCAGACTCCCCCAAAGTAGAATCTAGCTCAGCTTTAATATTAGTTGGACCAAGACCTCTCAAAAATATTGTATCACACAATGATGATCAGTTTTATCCATGTTTATAGATTTGCTGAGAGCATTCACTAATGATGGCTGCCAAACAATGTAAAACTGTCAAACTCCAAACGCACACATGCCCCCCCCCCACACCTACACACACACTTTTTTGTTCAGAGAGCCTCAAAATATATATTTCCAGTGAAATCTCAACATTGAAATTTACTATACCCTTACCCTTACACCCTTACTTACTATATGCAGTAGAGAAAGTAAAAGAGCCCAAGTGTAATTGATACACCTGGTATAGTCTAAGCCAAAAATGATCAAGCTTTCAATGCTACGAGGGGCATACTGAAAGTCATGAGCAACACTGTTTTACAATCTTAATATTTATTTTTAAGCCAAACCAAATACATCATCATAATCTACAGACTTTAATTCACTTTTTGACATAGTCTCCATTGTTTTGCACACATTTTTCCCATCGTTCTACAAGTTTGAAAATGCCCTTGTGATAAAATTCCGTTCCAGCTGCTCGCAGACCCTGACGCACTGCTTTCCAAATATCCTCCAGCGTCTCATAGCGTTGGCCACGCATCTGCTCCTTCAAAGAATCGAAAAGATGGTAGTCGGAGGGTGCCAAGTCGGGACTGTAGGGAGGACACTAATGCCCTGACCTTCTCCATAGTGGCACGGGCAATATGCGGATGCACATTATCCTGTTGAAGGATGATCCTCTTTCCAGGGTGTTTATCACGCAAAGCCCGACGGAGCTTCAGAAGTGTCTTGATGTAGCGGGCAGAATTTATGGTCTGTCCAGGTTCAAGAAAGTCAGCCAGAATGCAACCTTGTGCATCCCAAAAGACACTTCCCATAACTTTTCCTACAGACTGCACTGTCTTCGCTTTCTTCTTTGATGGTGAGTTCAAGTGGTGCCATTCCATACTCTGATGTTTCGTTCCTTGCTCATAGTGATGGAACCAGCTCTCATCTCCAGTCACAATACACGTCAAAAATTCATCACCTTCATTATGAAATCTCTGAAGAAGGTTTTGTGCAATGGTTCTTCTCTGAAGTTTGTGGTCTTCAGTCAATAAACGGGGGACCCAATGGGCACAGACCTTTCGATAACCCAAGCTGTGGATCATTTCTTGCATTGCACTATGTCCTATTCCAAGTTGCGCAGCAATTTCATTCACAGTGAAACGTCTATCTCCTGTAATGAGCTCATCAACTCTTTCCTTGTTGCGTTCTGTAGTGGCAGTTCGAGGACGCCCGCTACGCGGCGCATTTTGCAGACTCGTGTTTCCATCTTGAAATGTTTCACCCTCTTCTAACACTGCTGGCACCCATGCAGACACCTCCATACGCACGTTGAAGTCTGAGATGAATTTCAGGAGCAGATTTTCCTTCTTTCACAAGGAATTCAATGACAGCACGCTGTCGAAACGAAACATCAATGTCAGCCATTTTTCAAACACCGTCTGTGGTCACGTGATAGAAGCTAATGATGTCACAATGTGTCAACATGTGGCTTAAAGTCTGTAGATTACGATCCTGCAATTCATTTCGTTACATTGTTGAAATTTAAATATTTACAATGGGTTGCTCGTGACTTTCAGTATGCCCCTCGTATAATCTTATAATTTTTAAATTATGGAATATGCATTCCTGTTACTTTTAATGCTATTTTTAATGTTACATTTCTACACAGATCTGCCAGATGAAATTTCATTATTTGGTTGCGAACCATTAAACTTCAGGCAGTATAGTCTAGTCTCAGATTTTGTTAGCTACATGTAAAAGAGTATCTATGTACTCTTGTTTTGAGTCAGATTTTGTTTGGTTAGATCTGATTAATTCAAGGATGCTATATCATCAAATAACATTACAAAAATTAATTCAAGCTTTAGTAGATTAACATTTCTAATAGCTGTGAAAAGTCATAATATGACTGTAATAGATAATTCTATTTTATTTATGGCTTCTTTACCTCCCTAACTAATAAATAAGTTATTTAGTTAGCCATATATAACTTTAACATTAAAGTTTACCTTTCCATCTCCAAGTGATGCTCCGGTGTAGGTGAAGGAACTATAAAAGATCTTGATCGATATGTGCTGGTTTTAGATCCAAGTCCAAATTTGCCTTTAATAGAAGAAGCCTTCACACTCTGGCGCCGCAGCTTTTGGATCATGTCCCTTAAAATCATAGATGTTCACCAAATATGAGACACATATTTAAATGGCCTAAATATAAAGTATATAGCTACAAGAGAAAGTTTGAAAAATTGCTTAAAGCTATTTTTCTTAACACTTTTGGGGCCATATTTTTATCAATAAATGTATACTATTATTACCTAAATATTAAATAATTCTAATTATTTCAAGTGCAAAAATGAAATATAGTTTATTAAAAACTTGAAATTTTTATAAATTACAACACACCAACAATATTCTGTGAATAATGTAAAAAAATGCTTTAAGAAGTAGGCCTTCATTAGTTGGAACAAACTGAGATATGTATTAAAACCTGCATAGCTAAATTTTTATTTTTATTATGAATAGCTTCTTTTACTTCACACGTTAATTATCATTTATAATACAGTTATGTAGATAGGGCAAATAAAGGACACAAACATGAGTAATAAAATGGTGTTACATGTATGTTGTAAAGTGATGTATTTTTATTCCATCTAATTGCACTGAGTTCGCAAAAACTAACATTTTAAAATTTTTTCTGACAATTGTATAGATGCTATATTAAAAGAAGACTTGAGATCAGATTGTTTCTTTAAAAATATTTGACTTTTATTAACCATGTAAACTTCTACTCCAAATGATCTTATTAATTTAGATTAAAACCTAAATTATGATTTAGAAATGCACTACATATAGTCATATAGTATAATACATTTATAAATAATCTCAGATTTTTAGGTGTTTTTCTTAAGTTCTAGCCAAGCATACAACCAGCACTTAAAAATACCAAAACCCAAAACTCTACTATAGATTGGAAATTTGAAATTGCCATTATATACCTGCGAAAATCCTTGAAAACCATAGCTTCTAATTCTTGTAATCGCTTCATTTCTTGCTCAATGGTTCCATGAGAAGCTCCCAGTGAACGAAGGTCATTAATAATCTTTGCTTGTTCATTCATCTCTTTTTCAATGAGCTTGGAACGCTTTTTAGCATCAAGTGATGGGTCAAATACTGAAGCAGGCAGGCTGTCAATTAAATTTCTTGCTCGTCTCAAATTGATGCTTTCCTAATCAAAAAAAGAAAAAGGTACTTCATAATTTCAAATATATCATGAATGAAATATTTTCAAATTTGAGTACTTTGAAACCGATTTGTTGCCTGTTAAAGCAACACAAAGTGGTGCTACAATGTATAACTTTTAGTACCCTGAAGGGGAAAAAATAAGCTCTTGATATTTTCCAAATATATTACTGTTAGGAATTTTAGTACATGAATTTCTACTAAACTCTTTGAAGCTTAATTTCTGTATCTTTCTTCTCATTCCATGTTTTCTTTCTTCCACATTAAAAGCATTACTTGTGTTATAATTTAACATGAACCTTGTCTACCACATTAAAAGTTTGTTAGGCATTATAGCTTTCGTAATAGGATGTGGGATACACTATGATATTGCTACAAGATTTGGATCTTACAAACGGCAGCCATGATGTTCACACTAAGAAAAATATTTTTAAACCCACTTCTTGAATGGGTTTATGTGTATCTCAATATCACTTAAAGTAGGTAAAAAATTAAATTATATGGATTCATCATTTCATTAAATAATTACAAATATTACAATAGACTTTGTCAAGAGGTGCTACATTTACATAATTCAAGCAAAACCTATAACACAATGTAATCTCTTAATTATAAACAAACTATTCCTGATTTAGTTTATAATAATTCTAGTGCTCTAAGTATATAAAATTTCTATTACATTTCAACATCCGTTGTGTGTAGCACTTAAGTTGGAGAGGTAGAATCAGACTGAAAAACTCAATGCCATAGCCAGGATATCTGCATTAAACTGCAGATATCCTGGTTTCCAGCCAGTTGCTCTAACCACTGAACTACCATGGCAATGTGCTGGCACAGCACAAAATTCTCCGAAATGCAAGCCAGTTGGGGAGCTCAAATGTACTATTTTAGGATTTTTTTTGTGTTACAAAAGTGATTTGCAATGATCTGTATGTGAAACATTGTTTGTGAACAATAATTGTGCTTGTTCAGAATTTTTACTTTCTCTATACGTACTATGTACATAGTGTATAAAGAAAGTATTGTAATGCACCCAAAAATTTGATAGAGATTTCACCGGAAATACATATTTTGGATTCCCCTGAATTCAAAAAAAGCATTTTTGGAAAAAGGTCTGTGTGTGCGCGTGTGTATGTGTGTGTATCTGTCAGTTTGTGTGTGCATCTGTGGACAGCACAGCTCAAAAATGAAAATACCATTGAATACCAAATTTGGTATTTAAGTTTGGTATCTTCCAAGGATTGGACACAAAGATTTTCAATTAAATTCCCTCACCCCCAACTACCTTTTACATCAAACTTTTTCGAAAATGTTGATTTTCTCAAAAATGGCTCTAACAATTTTGATTAAAATATTGTATATCAAAGATATTTACCTGAAAAATATAATGTATATCTTGAATTTTCTGGGAATAGCCTTTGAAGACTTTATTCTGGATGAATTTTACAGAAATTTGCATAACTGCTAAACCGTATGAGATGGACAAAAACTTACCACACAACAAATGTAGAGCATGTTAAAACACACAATTTATGTTATACAAATTTTTGAGATATTCCTTGTTTTTGGTTTCAGCTTTGAAAAACTTATACTTTTCTCACATAGGAATTTGTCAACTCCTGTCCATACAAACAAAGGAACTTCAGTCATTTAGCAACCAGCTTTTGACTATCACTTTAACCTATGGTACTTCCTTATTTTATTTCTACTTACAAGGAAACAAGTAACAAGACTATTTCTGCTAATTTTTTCTCGATTAGCACAAGGTAAATAGAAGCATAAGCTTTTTAACAATAATTTATTGCAGAGATGTAGAGAAAGTCATGTGAATGGAACACATATTTTTTATTTACGATTAAACATTTTCTTTTAAAGGTTTAGTTAAGTGGTGTTATGAGCTACATATTTTTTTTTTGCCACCATTCAGAAGGGAAACTAAAAATAAGATATTTTGAGTCGTTGCAAAGAATTTAGAGCACCTAATTAAAGCATTTTCACTTTTTAAATTGTTACACATAGTTTTCCATATTTTTTTAAAAATTACATTAATGTGCTTATTCAATTAAGTATCATTTATTAATTTTTAGAGGTGTATATAAAATATGTACCATATTTGCTCACATATACGATGCAGTTTTTTCTCAAAACATAGGTCCAAAAACAGGGTGCATCTTATCTGCCAAAAGAAGGTATTTATTCCCTCCATATCTTTCCATCTTTTGATTTGAAGCAATTTCTTGTTAGCTTCCTTGCAGAGGTGAGAGAACTGCAGTTGTATAAAATTGAGTGAATGCACATGCACTGTCATAAATGATTTTCATATTGTTTATTACAATTCAATAATGGGTATTAGTCTAAAAATCTGCTTGTGTCATTAATTATGGTAATTGCAAACTAAGACAGCAAAATGACATTACCATACAACTGTATTTAAGCTACAAGTGATTAAGTCTTCAAAAAACAGAGATAGGGTTGTAGAATGGCATTTCAAGCCACCTACAACTAAGAAAATGATCAGAACTTGGTGGAAGTAGAAGTAGAAGTTTTAGAGAAAGCAACCTACAGTAAACACAATCTACGAAAGGGAACTGCTAAATGGATGAATGGAACTTAAAACAGAGCTGAATATTTGGATTTTGGACAACAGACAAGCAGGTTTCAGTTTCTATGAAAATAATTCATCAAACAAAGGCAAATCCATTAAGAAACGGATCACCAAATCTACTAAATTAACATCATAGTGTTTGATATTTCTTCTTTAGTCTTCACTCTTTGGAGTGGTTTGCAGTGATTCTCCATTCTAATCTTTTCTTTGCCTTCCTTTTTAATTCTTCATACATTTTGCAGTTCATGTTGTTCCTAATTTGTTCCATTTGCTCTTCCTTTGCTATTCTCACCTTCAATTATAATTTTCAAAATATTGTGGTGTCTTAATATATATCTTATAAATTGTGTTTTTTTGTTTGTCTTATTTGGTACTAAATTTCTCTTTTTGCTTTTGCTTTCTCATAAACTACACTGGTAATTTTAGCAGGCCAATTTATTTTCAGTATTTTCTTTAGCACCATGTTTCAAATGCTTCTATTTTTCTTCTCCTTGATTTTAGGATTAACCAATTATGGATTGACTATAACATTACGTACTATATGTATGTTTTCAAGAAATTTTTCCTAATTTCTAAATTAATATTATTGGCTGTAAATAATTTATCTTCTTATTGGAGGAAAGTTTTGCTTGACATATTTGATTAAAGATGTCTTGATATCATTTAATAAATGATGAGCCAAAAACTCTCCACTTACATGTAAGATCTTTTTAAGACTAGTTTCAGGGAATGTCCTCTCTACCTTAAGTTAATTTGTTGGCTACTGCTCCCATGTTGTGACTAGTTCCACTAAGAGTTGTGCTGCCATCTCTTAGCCCAAAATGCAACCGTTATCAATTAACTTTCCTTTGACATCTCTTGGTTTATTCCATAGTCTTTTGTGCTCACTAAAATGTTCTTTACTTCTTTGTCTGTCATTTCCATATTTCTTGTCTTAAATTTAAGACTAATGAAGAGGTTAGCATGTGGACTAAGCCAAAAATATCACATAAGATGCCAGTCAAATATGAAGGTTCATTTAGTGAGAATCTTTCCCCTAAAAATGTCTTTAAATTGCAGTGCATTTTATATGGCAGTGTGTCTTATTTGCCAGCAAATATGTTAATTTTCGAAGCAGGCTCTTGGTAGAGGAACTAAATACAATATAAAAAATGAAAAATTTGACATTAAAACATTTCTTTTTTCTTGTCATGTAGGTTCTATCAGGCGTTAGCAAGAACATTGCTTTGCATTCCTGAGCATGATAATTGAATTTATGGAGGAAGGAAGCAGGGAAGCCAGTTATGTGAAGAAGGAACACAGCATACTATATCTACATAGTAGAACATATGGCAAGCAGGGTCTAAACAAAGTGTTTACCACTGAAATGAATTTTATGTGAGGAGATAACTGTCCTATGAGAGCGTTAATTAAATAAAATGCTTATGTTCAAAGATCTCCTAATTATTTAATGAAATCACAGATGGGGACTCCTCTTCATGCAATTATGACTTTTAATTGGCTTAGGTGCCTATTTAAATGTTCAAAATGGGGTCTCCACTGTTACATGAACAACAAAAGTAAGAACTGCAGAACTACACAATTCAGCTCTGCAATTATGAATTTCTATTGTTAAAATGTTAGAACATGTTAAGTGATGCATTTAAAACATAAAAAAATAATACACTTCTTTGTGTTTGGGCTAGTTTGCTAAGATAAAAGAAAAACTTCCAGAACAGCATGCAAAAATAAGAATAATTGAAAAAAAATTCACTAACAAATAACAAATTCTCACTATGTAGTAATCAAATTACAGAAACCCACACTCATGTTAAAACAGGAACAAAAGGTAACCAAAAATAAGTTACTAACATGTTGCCTAGTTCTACTTGTTACCAAAGAGGTAGCATTTCCATCCACTTGATCTACTTCATCACTGTCATACTCGACAGTAATAGGCTCTTCATCTTCCTGAGATCCTGTAAGCATGGTCAGTGTATGGCCTAATGCAGATAGCTGCTTTCCAACATTTGTATCCAGATGAATATCCACACCCTCCATCTGCCACTGAACGTTAAGAAACCATTTTGCATTCTCTGAAAAGCAATCAAAGTCCTAATAACTAGAGTGTGCTACTCAATGACAAAATGGTTATTGCATCACTCCAAGGATGACTAAGCAGGTAAAACTATTTCTTTGTGACAAAAACTGAGCTATCCATAATTTTACCACTTAGGATTCTTAAAGGAAAGAATATTGCTTTCCATTACATCATTTACCATTAGGGTTATTCTAATACTTCTCTGCAAAATGACTTGAAAGTGTCTGGAAATACATTGGGATTGCCAGCCAAGAGAAAAATATTTCACAGCACTTAATAATCCCTAAGAAAGCCAAATGGTCAGCAATGGTCTAAAACAGGCTTTTCAGAATGTGTGCCAACATAAGGATATTTTTTTAACCTATAGATTCATTTTTTAAATTTTGATAGAACAAATACATTAGATGAATTAGGCTGTGTGAAGCATTCCACTTAACAAATTTATATTATTATATTGGTGATATTATTAGTAAAAGTATTTTGTTGTTTATTCCAACATACACAAATGAGCAATTAAATAGCCAGGAATAATAAAAAAGAAATTGCTTGATAAACTCCACTTTCAAAATTTAGAAAACATTTTACTATCATCTTTTCTAGCAACATGAAAGTATTACATAACAGGGGTACCCAGTGATTTAAATAAATACTACTAAACACAGTAACAGCTCATGAGTATGCATTTTGGAGGTTCACTTAGTTAGAGACTCGGATAGCCTGAAAATGTGAAATATTATGAACACGTTGATACAACTACAGTCATTCCCAACAACATCAACAACAAAAAGATGGTGATGGTGATGGTGGTGGTGGTGGTGGTGATGAGACTAATGCATAAGCTGTCTTATGAAAGAAAGGTTAGTTTTGTTGCATACATCATTAAGTACAGTATTCTAAGACAAGAATGAGGCAATATGTGAATTAAATTGCAGGTGAGAATATGGATAATCTGAAATATGCAGTTCTGTGCATATTTTACCCACTTCTGCCAGTTGCAGGATAGCACGCTTAATGCACTATTACAACCACGTATTAAGCGTGCTAAGTTAGTTACCTGTTCTATGGTGCTAAGAAGCATTAACTGCTGCCCTCTAGTAACCTTCATTCTAATGCATGAATCACCATTTGGTGTCTAAGTTAAAATTGTACTGATACACCACAGGAACACAAGTTTTGCCTGAGCACGCTTAGAATTGCGCACACACCTTATTATGACCCATAAGGTAATTACATCATACCAGTTGTAAAAGCTACTTAAAACATTTACAATCCAGGATTGAGGCTACTTTCCATTGAGTTTAGAGGAAAAGCATGGTAGACTTAAACATTGTATATTTTAAATTAACACATATATACAATGGCATTCAAAGAAAAATTTCCCAATAAAACCACAAGGTGACAAAAGTTGGATAATCACGTGCTCTTGTGCTCTTATATAGCAGCTGCCACTTGACTAATATTTGACATTAAATGCAGAATGGTGTGAAAATTTTAGCTCAATTGTCTAGGCCTATCTGTCTTTGTGGATTAGATTAAGTTAAAACACTGATAGTATAAAGCAAATTTGCAAGAGAGGTTCTGAAAATTTTATATGAAGGCCGTTTTTAATAGCAATACTACCGCAGTTATGTTGTTGAAATAAAGATACTTAAAAGGGTTTCCTAAACTCACACTACTGAAGCTTCCCTTCATTGTTGCCTACTCTGTTCACAGAACAAAGTCAATTAAATAGATATGAGCACATAGTAAGTCTGAAAATAAGACCCACTCCATTTTATTTTCTCTACCACGTATCCAGTAGATAGTAAAAGTATTGCATTTCATCCAAAAATTTCAAGATTTCACTGGAAATATATGTTTTGAAGGATCTGAATGTTTTTCTTTTTACAAAAAGGGCTGTATATGTGTGTGTGTGTGTGTGTGTGTGTGTGTGTGTGTGTGCGCGCGCGCGTGTGACTGTGAACGGCATAACTCAAAAACAAAAAGTCTGTGAAATACCAAACTTGATATTTAAGTTCTGCATCATCCAAGGAAGTGAAATGAAGATTTTCAAGAAAACACCCCCACCCCAAACTAACATTTACATGGAACAGTATTCGAAAAATTTGATTTTTGTAAAATGTAACATTTTTATTAAAATACCGCATGTTTAAGATATTTTAATGACCATATGTATATTTTATATTTTCTACGATTAGCTTCTAAGACCTCTTCATTCTGGATGACTTTGGCATAACTGGTAAGCCGTAAGAAATACAGAAATCTTAAGAAAATAAAGATCTCATTAAAGCACATAAATTATGTTGTTGTTGTCTTTTTTTTTTTTTTTTTTTGTTTTGTTTTGTTTTGTGGAGTTAACTTTTCTTGAGATATTCCTAATTTTAAGTTTCAATTTTTTAGTACCTATACTTTTCTCAACTAGGAAGTTGTAATTAATTTTTTATTTTATTTTACTGCAGTGCATTAAAAAAAATGGAATGTCATTTCATAGTGAATAGCTCTTCAAAGATTGGACTATTGCTTTAGCCTAGTGTACTCCCTTATTCCTTTTGTACCTAATAGGGAATACATAACAATGTTTATCTTGATTAGCATGAAGAATGTAGAAAAAAAATTTTTGTAACGTAAAGTAAAGTAAAGTTTTATTCATCCGTTAAAGTGGTTTGGTACAATGTACAATCACTATTGGACACATCAAGCTATAAACATAAATAATCATAAGTTTTTGCAATATATACATTATGTTTTTACAATATATACAATAGGCTTTACATGCTATATACTAATAATTCATGACATACATTCATGTTCAAGGTAATCATTGATAAAGTAAAAGGAGTGGTTAATTAGATGTGCCTTGAGACTGGATTTTAGCTGGTTTACATTTTTAATTGCCTTGATATGACTTGGTAAATTATTGTAAAGTTTAATGCCAGAGTATAAAATACTTTTTTGGTAGAGTGAGGTGTTGCAGCTGGTCATATGTATTTGTGTATTATCCCTGGTATTTGTGTATTATCCCTGGTTATGCACCATGTTATTAGTTACAAAAAGTGAATCGGAAGCATTAATGTTCTTGAGTATAAATGTAATGACTGTATATATGTAAATGCAGGGAAGTGGGAGGATTCCGAGTTTTTTAAAAAGAGGTTTACATGACGACTTTGGGCTAACTCCTTCAATATTGTAAGAGTAGTTTGTCGCAGAATAGATAGAGAAAGCCTTGCAAATGTAACACATAAAATTTTTAAAAATATGGAGCTGTTCTAGAACTACAAAAACACCTTAAATCACAAAATATATTATTTTCTCTAGTTGATATGTATAATATATGTACATAGTAAATAGATAAGGTATTGTATTCCACCCAAAAATTTGATCCTGAGATTTCACTGGAAATATATGTATTGATATCCCCATAATCCAAAAATAAATTTTTTTAGAAAAAGGTGTGTGTGTGTGTGTGTGTGTTTCAGTGGATAGTATAACTCAAAAACAAAAAGCCTGTAAAATACCAAACTGGGTATTTAAGTTTAGTATCTCTCAAGGATGCACCACAAAGGTTTTCAAGAAAATCCCCCAAGCCCAAATTACCCTTTACATGGAAAAATTTTAAAAACATTTTGCTTACCTCAAAAATTGCTCTAACTATTTGATTAAAATACCATACATAAAAGATATTTACATGACAAATAAAATGTGTACCTTGATTTCTCTAGGAATGAGGGCTCTGAAGATCTTTTCATTCTGAATGACTTTTGCATTACTGGTAAACCGTAAGAAATAGACAAAAACTTAGCACACGAAAAATGTAGATGCAAAACATACAATTTATGTCCTTTACATTTTTGCTGTAGAACTAATCATTTCTGAGATATTCCTTGTTCAATGTTAAAATACTTATAATCTTCTCAAACAGGAAGTGCATGTTTCTTTTGCTTTACTCCGGACCATGCAAAGAAAGGAATTTCAATGACAATTGGAGAGCAACAGCTGTTTAAACATTTGACTATCATTTTATCATAGTGTATTGCCTTATTTTCCTTCTCTTAGAAGGTACTAAGTAATAAGCCCATTCAGTTAAAGCTTATCTCAATTAGTATGCAACTTTTGTTAGAAGTTCGTAAAATAGGTAGAGAAAGTCACATGATGGAATACATTTTTTTTTATTAAGTGATTGCTTTTGGATTGTCTTTTAGAATCTGTCTGTTTATAAGCTGTATAAGCCACATCAATGAAAAAAGATGATACCAAACAGCAAGAATAATGATGATAGAAAAATGATGATAAAGAAAAGTACCTACTTTTGTTTATTTTTACTCCTAGAACATTAAAGACAAGTCACAAATCCCTGTCATGATTTGATGTTCTCGTCAAGAAATATCTTAATGCTTTTTCCTTCCACAAAATACTAGGCTGGTAGTTTATTAGATCAGGACTACTGACCATTCCAACTACCTCATTTCATCATTGTGAATTTCCAGCACTTCCTGGTAGCATATGAGACCCTAATGGATGTGATAAGTTACTGCAGTAAACATTTCAGAGCACATTTCTCAGCACTATTATCAGCAGTGTGCAGAATAATAAAGTGTGCATTTAGTTCAGTGAACATAGATTTATGCAACTAAAGCACCATCTCTTATAAATTGAAAGGCTATAATAAAATAAAACAATTTTTTTTTAACCACTGAAAAGGTGTAACTAAACATTTTTTATACTTTATGTTTATTCCTAATATTTCTATTATTAAATATTGTTTTAGTCAAATAATTTAGCATAAATTATTTAAACATTTGATATATCAAAACTTAGCAAATTATTCAACAGCTTAGAATACATACACAAGAATTAAAGACCCTAAAATTATGTTTTGGAAGCTTCTATGAACTCAAGTATTAAAACAATTATTTTGTGTGTACTGCTAGCTACTGATTTCAGAGAAAAAATGTTTGATGGTGCATATTCCTTCTGAAAAACTATTTTCATATAGTAATATTGAAACTGCAAATATTTCTAGGTTTTCTTGCTGATTTAAGTGAATCACAGTTTAGTTGTTTTCTGAAATGAATTGCTTACAATTAAGTGTGATAATGATTCTCCTTTTTTCCTCTTTAAAAACTTCATTAACCTCTGTGCATGTGTCTATGAAGAAATAAAAGGCTTTACCTGTGCCTTGTTTTTGTGCAATTGTGCGACTGCACACTTCATAAGTGCCTTCTGAGACAACACACAGATTCATAATTGTACTATCAGTCATATCAGGCTTCCAATCATCCAGGCTGGTCTCAAAATCATCAGCAAACCGAAGGCAGAGACCAACAAAGCGACCCTTACTCACTAAGGATCCTGAGCTACAAGCTGATATACTTGTGCTTTCTAATGTTACTACCACAGCACCTCTGCTGTCTGTATCATACATTTGACGATTTACTGCCCAAGATGCCTGTAATTAGATTGATATTAAGTATAAGAAGTGGTTCTTTTTAATACCAGAATTAACACAAACAACAGATGTTAGTAATAAAATCCATACAAAATATGTGACATCATGGCATTTGTTACTTAAAATTAAATTAGAAAAAAAATTATCTTATTAAACTCTTACATTACAACAAAAATGTCTTAAATGAGGAGATCAGAAAACTGTTATTTTCTATGCTTTTTAAACAATGTCATTAAGAGGAGTCATCAAGCTAATGTCAAAATTATATTATATTAATTACTGGTTTTATCAGATCATAGCAAGTATAAAATGTGATATTTCTACTAGATTATTCATTCCTTCTGAAAACATTAGCCGTTTGTACATTATTAAGCTGAAAATAAATGAAACAATTCCAGATCCACCAGTATATATTAAACTTTATAATTATTTTTTAGTGCAGCCAAATGTTAGATTGAAAAAAGAGTTAAGCCTAATTCAGCTAAGGACATATTTAACATATTACTTGCGGCTGCCCACTTTGTAGGGCTTCTTATTAAGAGTAAAATGAACAAGTGGATTGTTTTAAACCCATTTTATAATATTGATGAATACTTTCATGTTGATTTTAACATGATGGTTTAATTTTGTATGCATAACTTCATAACACTTAATTGGTACTGATAAAGTAAATGAAACAAACAAACTAAATTGAAAAAAAATGTTTGATGATAAAATATTTGTTACAATGTTTTTCCAAGTTTTCCCTCATAACTGGTAAATGATAGGGAAGTACTCGAAACATAAGTCTGGAATCTCTCCTTTCAAATTCCCTTCCCAATTATTATTTCATTTTGTATAACACCAGCATCCACTGTCTATGGTACTATTGCACCTAGTTAGAATGAATGTTACACACTATTAAAAAATATGTAAAATATGTAATACAAATGTAATAAATGTAATAATATGTAATACAAAGGAAGGGGAAAAATCATTCACATTTTGTAAAAAAATGTGTTCAGAGAAAGAGGGAGAGAAAGGGTATAGGGGATGCGCGCGCACCCATGCACATATTCTGTATTCAATTTATAATTTTCATAATACTGTTGTCATACTTGTGCAGGAAGCAATGCAACATAGACTTTTGTTCTATTATTTTGCACTTTGCCTGAGAATTTTCGGAATAATGAAGCAATATGTTGATATACAGTATGCTCACGCAACCTAAAAATACATATCCGAGACAGTTTGTACAGTATGTATATTGTATTGCTCTTTCGGTGATGGATTTATTTATAGCATAGCAAAAATTAAACTTTCTTGAAACATCAAGTTTACGAGACAAAACTGATTGCTCTTCCTGTACAAATCTTATTAAGATGAATTTGTTTTACAAACAAAAATGTGGGTTTTTTGGGGAAAAAAAAAAAAAAAAAAAAAAAGCACGCACGCACACACACACACACACACACACATATGCATACATGCACTCACCCCACCCTCTCTCCCTCATCTACAAAATACTGCATTTTACATGGATCATACTACTACACTACAGTGATACTTAAGTGTTGTGTTACTGACTGTGTAAGAAGTTATAGTTGCCTTAAAATAAGAAAATTTGTCAAACTTCAAATTCAATAGGTAACAAGCACCTAACTTACCAACGGTAGAGGATTCAGAGGTAAACAAATACCCATATCATCTACAGTAAGTTGAAGAAACAATGTGCCAAGGTGAGGTGAGCTGAGTTGGCTTGTCAATTGGCCAAAGGGAACTTTTTCAAACACCTGCATAAAAATATGACAAAACTTTAAATAATGTTCTTTTGTTTCAAATCTTTGAAATTGGTTACTAAGAAAATATTAAGCATAACATTTTAGTCTACTATGTTTCTGTTTAAGTTATAATTATTTTAGTGTCTTTGATAAATATTACATACACCTCACACAGCAAATGCAAGATTCTTGAAAGCAAAGACATTAATTAAAATAAACTCATCATTAAAGTAACATTCAATCAAAATTCTCAGATGAGTATATGTTTTCCTTCCATATCCCTTCCTCTACTCATTCTAGTCATGTTTAATGTATTACCTGAATAAGTATAACTTAAACAAACCTGTTGTGTTGCAGTTAAAACTTCCTTATTTAGATTAGAACGCTGCTCGTTCCAGTATTCATAGGCATTTTTATAATTCAGCCATACAAGTATAGCTTTATCAACAGCCATTGGCTGAATATATATAAGTGGTCTTTTTAAGGTGATCAACACTACTTCTTTATCCTCACCCTGAACCATTTCATCCTGAAACGCATTTCTTAAACCTAGAAGAAAGATTCATATAAAAATTATGATGTTATCTTTTGGACTACTTTAACATCAAACCAATTATAGTTTTAAAACTTTGAGATATAATTGCATACCTATACGAGTTTTAAAGAAAGCATACTGTTGAAATTCTGGTTCAGCTTCTTCAAACATTACATTTTTCAGAAGCTGACCAAGACTGAGATTAATATCCACTTGTGCTTTACCAAAAATTTTCATATAGGGATTGGGCTGGGCTGCACCTGATACATTTTGCACTCTATTTGACAGTTGAAACTCTACTGCACCTGTCTCCAAACGGACTGCAGAGTTTGTTGGAGTTGTTGCTGTCAGCTGGATTCTCTGTTTTTAGAACATTAAATTAGTACAGTTTTTAAATAACTCACTAATTCCAATCATTGTCAACATGTCATATCATGGAGGATAAAAATATTAGTGAAGTGACAACAAAAGACAGATAAAGGATGTTAAGGCTTAATGCTGAGTGTGTCAAAAATATAACTTACTTTGATTCTGATTACAAGAGAAAAAAGAATTCTTTTAAGAGAAGAGCTCGACTCTTCACTGTCTTCCAGCCAAAGTGGAACAGGTTTCTCTCCACCGTAAACTTTCTGTACTACTTCATTCACTTCCTGAAACACCATTGAAATCTTAACATTTAAGTTTTCATGCATGCACTTTCCAACACCAGTCTCTGTCCATGAATGGAGAAAGAGTTGCTGTGGAAAGTTTCCAGAGTTTTTGTGTTTTGCTACTATTTTGAATGTGCTGATATTTTTAAATACATTTTCTACAATTAAACTTAAAGCTTTCTGGATAATAAATTATTTAGATGTTATAAAGAGAAACCTACAAGGTTAAAAATAATATTTTTTGACATGCCAAAAGTATATTGCATATATGAATTGTATTTAGGTATCACTCTCCTGCAGGTTAAAAACTGATTGTTTATTCCTAAGTACTGTGCTAAAAGAGTGTACTCTGCAGTGTACTTCAACAGTTCCACGTAATTTCCCTAATTAATAGAATTTCTTATTTCATATCCTCGGAAAGCCAATTCTTGCTTTCCCAAAAAGCCTTTTTGGGATAACTGTGCCTGCTTTTTTGATTGTATAGAGATATTTCATTTTTAAGCTGGTTATCAAGAACAATTTCTATTCTAGTTTCCTTAAAAGTAGCAATAGCTACAGATGATCTTAGTTGTTCATTAGACAATTCATGTTTAGCTATTGACTGCGGAATTCCTCAGATGCACAAACCTAGACTGATACAATACATTACTCTCATTATTAAAGTTAACTCCTCTCTGAATCTAGCTTTGGTTGGAGCAATGAAACATGCATATAACCAGTGACTTTTAGAGGTGCGCATGCAAATCTCTCTCACTGCTCAGTTGATGCTGTAAGAAAATTGCTTTGACTGACTCACAATCGCTATCAGTAATATAACATATTAGATCTGTGTGTTTTGAAAAAGTGTGATGATTTACCTAGATATTATTGAATAACTATGTGATTATAATGGCATATATGATTAATACTTCTGAATATTGTTCTGTATACATGAAGTTTGGCCTTATTAATGTGTTTGCCTTCAGACAAAAGTTGTTGGTTCAATTCTCACATTACTGCTTCCCTGAATGCATGCAATTGGTTATTTTGATGTATTCAGCTGTCAATTACTTAAGTTTTAGTTTACAATCACAAAGTAGTCATTCAATCAGACAACAGTAGAAATCATAATGTACTATTGTCACCTAGCATGCCCTATAAAACTGACAAAAACAAATGTGACAGAGTAAATACTCACACTTATATTGGTTACTTCTTACCTTGCAGCCTGTCATGCAAGAGGAAATGTATATTGATTCCCTCCCAGAATTGCTTATTAAACCTACTGTTTATATTCAGCAACTTGCATTATATGTTACTTTTGGTAATTGTCAACCCCACACATTCCATTATAATAATCAATTGGGGTTCTGCTTACTATGTTTAAAGAAAAGAGAAATTGATTTTGTAAAACGATAAAAACACTTTTTTTTGTCAGCTTCCAGGAGTCTCATTGTAAGAATGCAGCCAAAGGAAAGGCAAAAGCATTCAACTGGTATAAAAGCATTTAAAAAGGAAGAGACTGGAGTATTTCATATAAAAACAAAAATGAAAATAGTCCACATTTAATTAAACACATAAGTAAAACATGTGTGACCTATAGTTTGTAAAGAAGCTACAGGTATAACGAAAGGATGCAAATTTTTTCTCTTTATTCTTTGCTGACAATACTACTCCTTTTTATTAAGTTTTCCATTTCATTTTCCAGTTCTAGTCACCAAATAACACTTCTGCCATTAATATAACAATAATATATGTTACTTTACTGTTACTAGCTTCAGTTTTTACATATTATTACTTCTGCCATTCTTGAACTGTCGGCTATCTAATCTTTAATGCAAAATTTTTTTCTGATTTGCCATAACATATTTTACTACATTTTGTAGCTATAAGATTAAAAAGCAGAAGTTTTACACTTCGCTCTATTAAGGGTTAGAATTTAGCATATACTCACCTTCATGAATACTTTTTGAACAAAAACCAAATGGTTCAAAAGATCCGTGGTAAGGGAATGCTCAAAGATGCCAATATCTGCCACTGCACTAAGATAGCTTCCCTGCCGTAGAACAACTCCATCTTTAAAAAGAATACACTTAAATGTAATAATAGTTAATTTTGGTGCTGGGTAGGTATTAAAATAATGAAGCAAAAATTTCATGCAAACCTGCAAATTGTGCTTCACGAGGATTGTTTCCATCTTGGATATACTCTGCTGAAACATGAACTTTGGGTAATGCAATGCTTGCTTCTGATGGAAGATTGGCTTCTGTTACCTGTAACACAATAAAACCATTCTATTCTGAAGCATATACATATAATGTTAATCAAGTTGAGACTAAAATATTTTTTAGACATAATACAGCCATATGTAGCTTATAAGTTTAACAATTAAAAATTCTGTGCAATATTGCATGAATATGCAAAGAATGGTTAAGCATTTTGTGCTTTGCTTTCTGAATCACCTTACTATCTAAATATTAACAGCTCATTTGTAAATAGTACTCATTTAGAGTAATCCTTTTGCCTTAGGAATTCCTAGTTGTTATTTTCTTAAATTTTACATTGTATTTCCTTGATTGCAGACAAGTATATTGTGTTTCTGGTTTGACAGGTATAATTGCTAGGGTTAGCTTTTCCACAACTGTGGAATATAATGTGGCATACTCCAAGCTTTTAAATACTCAGCCAATAATGCAGGATGATTATTTTAGATGGTAGCCGACTTGTGCGCTCTCTAACAACGCGTGAGAGGGCCAGGAGTTGGCAAGAAATCTATGTGGGCAGAGGTGGACTAAAATCCTTACCTTATAATAGATGCTGGAAATATTGACCTTCTGCTCTCAAACAAGCGTTGTATCTCTTAAAAATCTGATGTGTTACACTCACGTGACTTTCTCTAGCCATTCTACCAACTTCTTACATAAGATTATTCTTCTTTCTGCACCTTGTTAATCGAGGTATTCAGCACAATGTTCTTATTAGTTCCTTATAAGTAGGAAGAAAATAAGGGAATACACTAGGCTAAATCGATAGTAAAATGTTTTAAAAGCTGTCGTTATGCGATTGTCATTACAAATCACTTCTTTTCTTGGCCAGGAGTAGAACAAAAGAAAAATGGGCACTCCTGTTTGAGAAAAGTATAAGTACTTCACAACTGAAACTAATAACAATGAATACCTCGAAAACGGTAAGCTCCACAAAAAAAAAAATGTATATGACGTAAGTTGTGTATTTTAACAAGGCCTACATTTTTTGTATAGTAAGTTTTTGTCTATCTCTTACGGTTTACTAGTTATGCCAAATTAAGCAAAATTCATCCAGAATAAACAGGTCTTTAGAAGCTATTCCCAGAAAATTCAAGATATACACTTTATTTGTCAGGTAAATATCTTTAATATAGGATATTTTAATCAAAATCGTTAGAGCCATTTTTCAGAAAATTAACATTTTTGAAAAAAGTTCCATGTAAAGGGTAGTTTGGGGTGGGGGGATTTTTCTCAAAATCTTCGTGTCGCATCCCTGGAAGATACTGAACTTAAATACCAAGGTTGGTACATTAGCTACTTTTTGTTTTTGAGTTATCGTGTTTACAGATACACACACACACACACACACAGACCTTTTTCTCTAAATGCTTTTTTTGGATTCAGGGATTCCTAAAACATGTATTTCCGGTGAAATCTTGACATCAAATTTTTGGGTGGAATACAATACTTCTCTATCCCTATGTACATTGTACATATGGGGCTAGAGAAAGTAAAAAAGGTTGTCACGCCTTGATGGAGCTCAATATTGACTGTTGTGAGTATTCATGTGCCCATTTAAAAGAAACCAATTTGTCAGAGAAAAACAAAAGCTGTGGGTCAATGAAAACTCTTTCTACAGATTGGAAAAACCAATTGCAATAATTCATATTTGCTTTTAATGCTTGCACTCCTGTGTAGCGATAAGATTTTAGTTTCAACATGTGTGTAGCATTTTCTAGCAGAAGATGGAGATACTACTGTTTGCTGCACTAATTTGTTCAGCGATTTTCGAGGCAAAAACTCTAATTTATTTTCTGTTAAAACTGACCTTCTCCTAGACTGTTTCTGGTCCAACCCTGAAACTGAAGCTTCAAATTTATTGACAACCGCATGTATATTTTTTCTTGCAAGTGGTACAGAGTTTGTATCCTTTTCAGCAAACTTTCTACACATACAGCAAGCAGATTCATGCTTAAAGTAAACTTTACTAATAAACATGCATTCTTCCATAGTTAAGTGATGCAACATGTTTACTGCAGTGACAGGAACACCTAATTAATTGCGTGTGCACCTGACTCACAGCACAGAAATGGCGACAATGCATTTTAGAGTGGCAATTGGCAGTCTGAAGTCCTGAGAGATGGTGCAGGAATAGCAAAGGAGAGAAAGGCCGCAAATGGGTTACCATATAATATAATGACTCTATATTATCTAGCTATGTTACACTGGCATTTATTTAGCTTCTAAGCAAGTTATACTATTATCCATACAGTGTTCGGAAAATACATGCTAGTTGAATTACAGATTTTAAAAAGTTTTAACTTACAGCAGGCAGCTGTTATGGGACAAGTTGAACACTACACATTACATAGCTCTAATTATGCACAGAGTATTTTTTTTAAGTCATAAGTCCTTTAAAATATACAATAAAAGATATGCCAAAATTTAAACTGTATGCACATGATTAACAAAACTTTTGTTTACAATTTATATTTAAACTCTTCCATATTATAATATGCATTTTCTGTTAAGTAATTTTTAATTGTGTTTATATCAACCATAGGGTTACCAATCTATTTTATTTTGTTTGGTAATCTGTTATAAAGTTCTTTTCTCAGGCTTAATGTCCTCTAAGTGCTGCGCTGTAATAGCCTTCATTGTTCCTCAAAATATTTATATAGTTAAGTTTTAGATACATTTAGACTTTGTAAAGCATGTTTTACACTCTCATATGTATACAAATTGTGATAAAATATTAGTAACAGCGTTCACATTTTAAGTTTTATTTATATATGCAACTCTTCAGTAGGTACAAGTACAACTACCTCAACATCTATCACTTTTCGATGCACTTTGAATTTATTGCTCTTTCTGGCCTTCACCACCCAAGCATATTTCTCTGTAGATCTTATCTTGTTCAACAATATTTCTTAATTGAGATAGGCATGGAATTTCTTACAACTGAAATTATTGTAACTGTAATATTGAACTTGCAATATGACTCATAGTGATTGTAAGTATAACTGCTCCTCTCTTTGCTACACTGAGTTTGCATAAAAAAAAATGTTCCACATTTGTTGTTGCTCTTACATTCCTGAACAAATCGGAGAAGAACTTGGAAAATCTCTATAAATGAATTAATCTCTTTTTCAAGTTCTAAAATGTAAGAATCAAACAAACTCATGAGAGACTGCAAGTGGATCAAATAAATCTCACTAAAATTCATCTTGAAAAACTTCTTACATTGTTGGAGGTTTATCTTGAGAAAGGAAAAAGGCCTTCAGTCATGTGAATTAGTCTGGTGATGCCTGTTGTCTTGCTATGAGATAGCAGTCTTTTGTATTAAATATGTACAAATTCACAGTAATCTTTTAGTTAGGAATGTAAGATTGAAGAACTGGTAAACTTGAAAATGAATCTACATTCAAAGTAATGAACATAGTAATTCAAAATATGTGCTGGACAAATCCACAATGATTAATGTATCATTATGTAGTTTTTTTCATTAACTTTGAAAACAAGTTTCTTCCTTCAGAATCCTGCTGTATTTCTCCAAATGTGATGTTGCAGTTATTACCTACGAACGATATATATTTTTCAAGTATCCCTTGTTTTTCAAGAGTCTATTTCATACTTCACATATGCTGAGATTATACACTGAGTGGCCAAAAGTCATGGGAAGGCAAGGTATGTGATGTTAATAACTAGTTGCTCCTCCGCAAGCCCTCAAAACTGCAGGAATACATCGAGGAATCAACTCTACAAGGTGTTGGAATCATTCTGGAGGGAAATAGACCCACATAGCTTGCAGTACTATCTACAATTTTATTGTTCTTGTATAGCTGGCGCAGGGTTTATGAAGTGTACACCAGCATCGACAGCATCCTATAAATACTCAATTGGATTCAATTGGGTGAACCTAGATGGCCAAACCATGGTCATTAATTCACTGGAGTGCTCATCAAACCACATGCATGGCACCAAAGAGCAATGACACGTCACATTGTTCTATGGAAACATGGCACCTCCATCAGGGTACTCTAGTGCCAGAAAGGGATGCAGAAGGTCTGAAAGAATATCAACATTAAATGCATATATCATGCAGCTGGACTTGGGGCCTGATTGTGACCATAAGAATGCAGCCCAGGCCTTAACTGAGCCACCTTCTGTCTGGACACAACCTTGTTGACATGCAGGATCATTAAACTCATGGGGCATACGCTACACTCTCACGCGTCCATCATCTTGATACAATTGGAACCAGGATTCATCAGACGATACCAAATGCTGACACTGTTACATGGTCAGTGCCTATGTTCACCAGCCCATTCACATCATTAAGATCTGTATCAAGGTGCCAGCAAAGGACAAGAGTTGGTATTTGACTGTTGAAGCCTATGCGGTGCATGTGCTTCCTTACAGTCCCGCTGGAAATTGGTTCCTGACTCCCAACAACTGACTGGGCGATATCTGTAGCCCTTTGAGGGCCTCATATGGTTTTACTGAGGCAACCTAATATCCATTCATTAATCACCTGTGGTCTTCCTGAGTGGTGGTTTATGCACCTGGAAACATTCTCTCTGGAATATTGAAGATCCACCCTAGATACTGTTGACCTCAGAAATCCAAATTCTCACGTAACTTCCGATATGTTGTGACCCATGCATTGTGCACCGATTATCATCCCATGTTCAAAGTCGGTTAACTCACAAAATGTAACAAATATTTGTATTGTGATTTATCATGATAAATTAATTCATTCACTCAACCAGATTGTTGTGGGAGAGGGATATAGGTTAAGTACATGAAAGTTGAAACAAAATGAGTCAATTGCCCTAGGGAACCACAATTAAAATGTATTATTTGTAAAGTTTATGGAATAACACAACAATAAACACAACAAACAGATGTGGCATGTTGAGTTCTAGGGCTGTTTTCTTCCACCATAATGCTTGGCTGTGTACTGTTTAACTCACTTAAATCTCAAGTTACAGGTCCTGTGAGAAATATATGATCATTCAGCATATAGCTCTGACTTGGCTCCGAATGACTATCACTTGTTCCCAAACATGATGAAAGGCCTTGGGTCATATAAATGGACGAGGAGCTCATTGAGAGTGTCAAAACATGGTTGCAACCATAGGTGGCAGAGCTCTACAAAGACAGGATTTCAAAGCTTGAAAAGTGGTATGACAAACACCTGAATGCAAATGGAAATGATAATGAAAAATAATTTAATGGCTTAATTTTTACTGCATGTAATAAAAGTTTAACAATGTATCATTTCTTAAAAAAAATTAAAGAACCTACTTTTCAAATTGTCCTTGTATATACTATTTCTTTCCTATAGAAAAGGGAACATTTAGTAGAAGATTAAATTAATGTTCATTTTAAGGATTATACTTTGTTTTACAGTAATATGTGATTCTAATGAAGAATCAGGACCACTGATAATGTTTCTTTAGGCCAGAAATGAAATATTTTTTTTTTTTAATTTTAGAAAGAAACAAATGAAATATGTACAATCAAAATAAATGATAACTTCACAGCACTACTGCAAGAGAGAGATGTTGCTGAAAAATAGAGCATTATAATGCAGCTGTGCATACCTGCAGTTTTGTTGTGAAGCTTAGAGAATGGTGTGGCAAATCAATTGTAAATTTTGCTTTGCTTCCGGTCACTCCTGTACTGTTTACTTGGTCCATTTTATACTGAGCTTGCAGAGAAGGTAACAGAGCTGCTGTAATACTTAAACTCTGAAAATAAAATAAACAATTAAATTCTGGGAAGGAGTAAGGAGTAGAATTTCTATGATGAAAACTTACTACAGATGGCAGATAATGACTGCCTCTCGAGCAATATTTTCAGTGATGTACTGCTATAAACATGTATTTTTCAAGCCAAATATCATTTTTTGCAGCTTGTTGCTTTATTCTCTAACACTGCCTATACAATCATATATCCTATGGTTATTTACATTATTTTACAATATCATTAACATCAATAATATGTTTTCTAATATTATTATTGTTATTATTGAAAAACATTATGCATTACAAAATTCTTGCATAAAGAACAAAGCAAGCATAAAGTGAATTGTAATGTGAAGTAATTAATTAGTTGTTTGACGAGTTTTTAGTGCTTGGCTTGATGGAATACTTCCATGATTTCACTTGTTTTTGCTTTTCAAAGTTATTTCTATATCAACATTCACCAAAATTCATTTGCTTTGTTCAATTCCTACAACTAAGTCAAAACACACTTACATGCACGCACACTACAGATATATCCTCTCCAGAGCATTCTTATTATAATTAGCATACCTGTAGTATTATGGAGAACTGCATAACTAGTGGCTGCAGCAAACTGGATTCTTGTGGATGTCTATGCAAATCACTGGGAGGAGGCTGAGCTGAATGGAAATGTCTTGGTGAATGTTGGGTCACAAAGTCCATTTCATCTGCTGTTGTACCACGACTGATACGACTGGATGTGCGGGTTACTCGCAGTTCCTAACATGCATAAATATCATGGGTTAAGCAGATATGTAAAGGCATCTGATTACATCAAATTAAAATTAAAATCAAAATATAGGCAATATATATGTATACAATTAAGAGTAAAAACACAGCATTACACTCAAACTTCACTACTTGAAATAAGTAATTTACTTTGGACATGTTTCAGTGGCTATTGCCACCATCTTCAGTAGAGATTTACTCTTAATTGATTAATTACTTCACTGTGCATTCCCATTAATGTTTTAATATATGGATGCTTTTGAAAAGTTAATCATAAGTGTTTTATTAAAGGTTTGCAATGACAGAATCATTCCCGAATGGTTAACACAATAAAAGTGATCATCACTCTTTATTCTTCTCTTGCCACACTTTAATTCAGCCACCACTGTGGTAAAAATTGAACTTACTTCCATACAACCACAATACGCATTCCAGAACTCTTCCATCTTTTCCTACAAATTCCTCCGCAAATTTCTTGCACGTTTTCTGATTTGTTTTATTGACATAGGGTTTTCACACGAATATACTGGCACTGAAACTAGTATGATTCAATACTCTGATGACAGTTTGGATATGGACTTTTTCCAAGGTTTTCATTTATATGGGCTGTAATTTTGGATATTTCTTCATCATTCTGATAATTTTGTGCTGGGGTGCCATGGCTGTTAAGTGCATTTTCTGAGACGTTTTACTTTTCATTGCTGTGAGTTGTTTCAATGGTAATCCTGTCAAAAAGTTGATAAGTGTATGATTTGAAGTAGGACCACAAAGTTACCTGAACTCACCTTGATATCAGAGATATCCGATTTATAAACAACATAGTAATAGTTGATATGTGACATCTATCATATTTTTCATACAGAGGCAGATGAAAGTATTCGGACAGATGTAACATGCACCTTTGAACCAGAATAATATATTTTAAAAAGCCTATGTATTTTTCTTTTGTGGTCACATTTTGCCTCCTCCTTCCCTCTAACGGCTAGTATTAGAAATTCAACAAAAGCTTCTTCTTTGTCAAGATATTATTATTTTTTCACCATTAGGTGGAATTATATTTGAACATAAGTATTCAGATGCACCCCAATTTCGCAAACGATGTACACGGTACCTATATGCAGTGTCTGTTAGGTCAGTACAGTGCTTGTAGTCGTCCTGTGTACATACAACATTAGGGTGTATAGTTGCTGCATTTAAACCACAATGGATCACAAAGGCCTGGAAAGTAGGATTGAGGAAAGAAAAAGCAATGTTAACCTTTTTAACCATGGAAAAATGTTTGCAGAAATAATTCTTGCTGTTAAAAGAAGTCGTAAAGGGAATCCTGGTAAGCTTAGCCCTAGGGATAGGAAGACAGTTGTTAAAATGGTGCAGAAAGATTCACGAATTTTAGAATCCAAAATCACAGGCCATTTAAAGGAAAACCTAGGAAAAATGGTCCATGCCCGGACTATCACCAGAATGCTGAATAGCGCTAGTTTCAATGCCAGAGTACCCAGGCGAAAACCCTACACCAGTAAAGCAAATCAGAAAAAGCAGAGGAATTTGTTAGGAAAAGATGAAGAGTTCTGGGACAGGGTATTGTGGTCTGATGAAAGCAAATTCAATTTGTACCACAGTGATGGTCGAGTGAAGTATGACGACAAGAATAAAGTGGGATATTAAGAGCATACAAGTCACAGTCAAACATGGGGGGGGGGGGGGGGGCTAGTGTTTTGGTTTGGGGATGTATGGCTTCTTAAGTGTGGGGAAGCTTGTAATAATTGATGGGACCATGGAAAAGTATGTCTGTTTGAACATATTGAGACAAAATGTGAAGTGAGTGCTGAGAAGCTAGGTAGAGATTTCTGCTTTCAGCAACATAATGATCCCAAGCACATGGCATATATAGTCAAGCTTTAGATTGTATATAATGTTCCTCATATTGTGAAAACCCCATCTCAATCCCCAGACATAAATCTTATTGAAAATATCTGCAATGAACTGCAGAATAGATTTAACAACTAGTTAATGCCCGCCTAAGTAGTGTAGTGGTAGCGTGTCTACTTCACATTCAAAAGGTTGTATGCTCAAATCTCGCATAGGGTGAGTTGCCTGGATAAGGTCTTTTTTTGTGGTTTTCCCTTATCCTGAGAAGACGAATGTTGAGTAACTTTAAGCCCGAGATCATTTGAGCATCCATCATTTCATCACAATTTCATTCATCGTCAGATATGACCAACCAGTTTAAAGGACGATAATATACAAAAAAAAACTAGTTAATCACAAACAAAGATCAGCTGAAACAGATAATTCAAGAAGAATGGAACCTATTAAAGCTGGAAGCATGTACAATCCATGACTAAATGTTTAGGGATCATCATACAAAGAAAAGAGCTAATAACCAAATAATAATTTTGTTTAGTAGTATGTCTGAATACTTTTGTCACAAAGGAAACATGGATTTATTTTTTTATTAATTTTCAAAAGGTATTTAAGTTCATTTAATATGTATACATTTGTGCTCCTCAATAAGGTACAATTGCATTAAATAAATGCAATATATAACTTTTGGTATTACCAGAATAGAAATACATGTTTTGTTGAATTATTGTTATCTTAATGCTTATGTCTGCCTGTATATTATCTCAATGGTTCCTAGCCACAGAAATGTTTTCCTATCCCTAGGTCTGAGCTTACTTGGATGTCCTTGTCTTGCACTGCTTATGACTGTTTTCCATTCTTTGTAGTTTTTAAGGTACTAAACACTGTATACTAGCAGCAAAACATTTTCTTGGTTTTAAAGATTCTTTCCTCAATTATAGTATCCAGTCCTTTGCACCCCATTTAAATGCAGTAACTGTACACCCTGATGTGGTATATGCACAGGATGAATATAAACAGTACTGACCTAACAGACACTGCATACAGGTACTGATTACATCATTCCTGTCATCACCTTCGGGTCCATTTGAATACTATGTACAAGTATAATACCAGATAATGGTAAAGAAGTTATTATAATTTGACAAAGAATAACTTTTTTTAATTACTTATACTAGTAGATAGAAGGAACAAGAGGAAAAAACATGACCACTAAAGAAAAATACATGGCTCTTATTAAACATAATTATTCTGATTCAAAATTATATCTTATGCCTCTCTGAATACTTTCATGTGTCTCTGAATTTATTTCCTACTTGCTTCTAGACATTGGAGAAAATTGGATGATAAAACCCTTAATTGGTTTGTTGGTTTAGCTTAATTTGCATGAATACTTTACATACTTGAAGGCTTAGCTTGTATGTCTCCATCCATCCGAAGTTTTAGACAACCATACAGCCCTGCATGATGATAATTAAATAATAATGCAACTACTTAATCTGAAACTGAGGTGTCAGTTTTGCATAAGTTTCAATTACATATCTGTTTGCTAAAGTCTACCCATACACTTGCATTCTTAGAATATTCTGTTTATTATATTTACATTGTTACATTATTACCAGTATTTTTTGGTTGAATGAAATCCTCGTCTGTATAGAAGGTGTGAGTAATAAGGTATCTTTTTAATTCTGATATAAACTTGTTTTTGTTCATTTGCAATTCTTTTATAGAAGAGGGAAGTGAATTCAGCAAAACTATTCCTTTGTAGTAAACCCCTTTTTGGAATAACGGCAAATTATTTGAAGGTTTATGTAAGTCCTGTCTATGTCTGGTCTTTTTGTTATGAATATCTGTATTTTTTGTAAACTTTTCTGTGTTAACATAGAAGTATAACTAATTGCTGCTTTTGGCCCAAAATAGTCAGATGAGCTTGAAGGTGATATTAATGCATGTTCAAAATATGGGATGCCTCTTTCTGGTCCTTTTACTATTCAAATTTATTCCTTTCTTCTTCAATATATTTAATGGCATAAATTTAAAAAAAGAAAAAAAGAAGAAGAAAAAACAAGAAAAAGAAAATTGGCTATTCAAATAATTATGAAATGTGAGTATTCTACAATACTCTTTCTTCTTTCAACACCAACTTTTATGCCAAAATCTGATAATTATGTCCTAAAGACTAAAGGTTGGGAATCTCATTAAACCAGTTTTATGTAAATGTTCTGAAATGCTTTATCTGCTATTCAAAAGTTTCTGAATTGCGCATAAAACATCAAAATAATTATAATGAAATTTAATATCACCAAAATACTTTATCCAATGATTGTGTTAAGGCTAGCATCTGCTAAACCAAATTGTAAAACAACTGAATTCAAATAAATTGTAATGCATAGCAAATATTATTTCTCCAAGCTTTCATGTAGAGGAAGATGGTAAAATAAGATCCAAGTAATGAAAACTTATGCCTCTACATAGTATGATGGTTTAGATATAAGTGAAACTGTGGTGTAGATCCTATTCTGATTTTGTATTTAATGCTCTCTAATCAATAACAATCCTTTCATCATTCAGTTTTGGTACTAAGAACACAGGGCTGGAATGTTTTGAATATGATTTTCCAAGTATACCTTCTTGTAACAACTCATCAATTTTCTCTTAAAATCTAAGAACTATACAGAGGAGTCGCTCTGACAGGTGGCTAACTATGAACTTGAAAAAATTTGTTGTTGTTACTTATAAACAAGAAAAGTATGAGTAAGTACTTTTATTATGTGATAAAGAAAATAATCTTAGGTACCTGTTTTCATTTCTCTGCTTTCATTTTTAATAAATGTCTACTTTAATTACATTACTTTCTATATTCTATGTTGTAAGGGCCTTCTGTCTGCCTATTTCAACCAAAATAAATTTTGGGTTTTAGTTATAATATCCAACAAGCAAAATTATTTGGTTTTATTCAGAACAATTATTGCAATGAGTCTTTAGTGATAAGATTTGTTACCTGAAGTGTGGAGGACAGTTGTTTACTTCCACGGGTCATCATACCATGCAGAGCAACTGGATGCTGAGGAATGTCAATATTTACAGCACCAACAGTCAAAAATCCTGAATTCTTGTCTTTGGATCGCCTTGAGATACTTGAATACAATGCCTGGGATTTCCCAACAGTCACTTTTACAACAGTCCTAGATGAAAAACAAACAAAAACAAAAGCTTTCTGATGAAAGCACTCACACTCCATATTAATCTTGATCTTGAAAATGGATTGCAGAAGAGAAAACTATATTGAGATGTATGACAAAGCAGAAAGGGAAGGGTTGGCATTGTGCAGAATAATTGAAACTGTAGTAATAAGTTAAAGTAATACAGTATTAAAATGTTTTTATATAAGTTGAAACAATGTATGTGCACAGATCTTTTCCAAAAGGTTTTCTGGAGACACAAGACCTCAAAACTTGTAATTCTAGTCCACTCTAAATATTGAATTTTTGGGTGTAAAGCAATACTTCAACCTTAGATTATTGTAGAGAAAATGTAAATATAATGGAAGAACATAAGCAATAAAAGTGTTTGAATTTAAACATTTTTAAATCATATGAGCAACTGACAATCCATGATCAAGGCTTGAAGTATGTATACCTCTCCATAGCTAAGATTATTCACACATGCCAGAGTAATAGTCTCATCAGAGACTTTCATGAGAATATCCACTGTCACATTTAAAAACTTTTTGATTGTGGACAATGAATAGAAAGGATGATTAACAATGCCAAAGATGAATTTGTACTCTTTGTTATCCGATATTTATCTTTTCAAGATAAGGGAGACAATAAACCTGTGCTTCCATTCCATCCACCAAACCATCTTTTCCATTTTCCTATTTGTCTTCCATTATCAACCATATAGGTATCTTAATATCATATGGTATTTTTTCTCTTACTAATTTCCAGCATTTCTTTCAACAAACAAAGTTATCTCATCAAATGCCATGGCCAATTTTTCTTCCTCAACCCTATCAGCTTCAGCAATATTCCACCTTTGGCCCCTTTTCTAAAATATTCTGTCCATTTCATATGCTCAAAATGTTTCCATTCCACATTTAAAATCACTTTTCCATACTTTGTGGTAAAATACAAATTTTCATTCTACACAATGCCTCAAAGGTTTTAAATAATCTCTTCCTTAGTTATTTCTTTAAGGATCAAAGAAAGGGTTCCTTTTCCTATTCAAATCTTCCCTTGGAATGTCTATCCTTTACAAAAATTCTTGGTAACAGTTCATGTTGCTACTCATTGAGCCTCCCAAGTACTTAAAGCTGTCCACTTGATCAGCGATCTCATTTTGAGTTAGTAAGTATATCTTCTTTGCTTTCCTTACAGTAAATAACTCAAGTATCACAAATGTAAATAGATTATTGATACTGCATAACATATGCATAAGACGCATATTTAATATACAAAGTAAAGAATCAAATAAAGATAATTTTGTGAAAGTTGAAATACTCATTGTAATGTAATATTACTGCATGTGTATAAAGTTATCATGTTTTTAATAAATAAGAATGCTGTACAAATAAAAGATTTATAGTACTAGAAATCAAAATAATTATTACAGAGGTAATGTTATTGAAAGAGCCACAGAGAAGGATCCCCTAACAATGGGGATTATTATATGATAAGTTACCAAAAGAATTAAAAGCCACAAGTAGAAATACATTTTAAAAAAGTTAAAAACTTTAATAAAAATGTCTGCATAAAATAGATGAACTGTAAATAGAATGTACATAATTTTTTTATTCCTGACGAGGCTTGAAACTTGTAAAAATCTATGAGCTAATAAAGAGATGATTATTATAGTTGTTATTATTGTTGTTGTCTTTCTTGTATTTATCTTCATCCTATACTCAACATTGTTATTTATCTTCATTAGCATGTTCCTTATTATTGTTTTCCCTGTTTGGATAACAGTCTTTTATCATTTAATCTTACCCATTGTATTCTTTTTCCTCCTGTAAACAAGCCTCCATTGTTTTGAAAATAATCCATCTGGTTTTCCAAGTAAGAATGTGGTATAAGGGGTACCTGCAGTCTTTGCTTCTCTCTGGTTTATTTCTATCCGACTTTTAATAAATATTTGCTTACAATAGGAAAACATAGGAGCTTTCCACAGCCTTTCTTCAGAATCTCAATGTTTCTTCTGATCTAGTCTGTTCCCTTTTACAGATTTACATACGCCATGTGCACTTCTTCATTTTCCAAGTAACATGTGCTAATTGTTTGTAGCAGTTTAATTACACTGCTCATTCCTTTTCATTAATGAAACCATGTGTTTGTGTGATTCACCTTCCAATTTAGAATAGAAGCATCAATATGTTAGAATAAAAGACTTATAAATGACACATTCACTCATTTTTGTGGAAGAGATCACAAAAATTTAACTATTTAGTCTTAGTATGTAGTATAAGATTTATTATAAAAGTTAAGTAGCTTCCCCCAAATTTAGAAGTAATACTTACTGCTGATTTGGTGCCACTCCTTCCAATAGAACAATCATAGTACGTCCAATATGCCCTGTGAGAGAGCATTCCAGACTTGCAGACCTTGATTTCTTACGGCAAGTAAGACTAGAATGAAGACTGGTAATTTCTGCTTCCAACTTAAGGCCACTTAATGTAGCTAACAGCCTTGTTCTGTGTATTCTTGCAACACCAAACACAATAAGACGTGTGCGTTCTCCAGCAACTACATCTGAAAATTAGTAAAGTGTACTATTAAGAGTTTGGCATATCTGTAAAAGACTTCAAAATGCTCAGTTAAAATATTAACATCTCTTAATAGGGAGATGACAAAGCACAGAAATCCAGATCTTTAGACATTGAATTTTTCAAGTCAGATTTAACTCTACAATTTTATAAAAACTTTCCTAAATATAAAATAAGATAAAAATGAAAAAAAAGAAACATATTTTATATTAATTATTTTCTTTATATCCAAACTCATTTTCTTTATAAAAACACTCATTCTGAGACACTTATCTGTAAAATAGGTCTCAAGTATACAGAAAAAGAACACTATTTTTTACGATAAAAAGGTTCTCCAAGACAATTTAAAATTAGGATGCTAACTTCATATGTATATTCTGATAGTATAGACTAATATTCTTTGGTTGGTTCTCTTTGTTGACTGCATTTGTTATGGCTCGTTATTTCTTATACAAAAAAGTAGCACAAGTTTTGTATTAGCTGTTTTTCTCATACATAGAAAACTGAAATAATGTATTAGAAAATTAAGTGAAACTATCTGAATTAGTGATTACCAATGGGCTTAAGAGGATACTCACAGAGAACTGTGGTTCACAGAGAACTGTGTAATGCATTAGATACATAATAGCAATGCCAGTAAAAGTTTCTCTTATTTCTATGAATTTATTAGCTTTGACATCCATTCAGAATGATACATTTTGAAATGTTTCGGGAAGGAGCAGTAAATTAATGTTTTGGATTCTCCAGCATACATTTTTAAAATGAAATATTGTAGTGAATCTCACCACTTAAAGCATAGTGTGCTTAAAAGCTCCAAAGTTTAGGTGAAATATAGTACTTATATATTCCCCTCAATAAAGTATATTAAAATAGCCATCTAGTTGGCAAACTTTGGCCTTTTTCTTTGCTTTTATTTTATTTTTCAACTTCTCTATTACTGAGAGAAAAAAGTTTATCACTGAAATATTCTGATAAACACACTAGGTAAAATTGATTTTAAATCTTACTGGTATTTTGTTTGGCTTTCACTAGTAGCTCCTCACAAACTGAAATAGTTTTGTCCCAGTGTGAAATTCATAGCAGTTTTTAAGTGATTCATTATTTATAGCATAAGAGGGAGGCTATGTATACTACAGATTTCGAAAAAGCACTTGAAACAAGAATTAGACTCTCTCTTGTTTCTTCTTCACCTATATTCGTACAGAAAGAAGCTGAGCATAACAATAGCACAAGTGATTTGAGTTGTGGTATTGATGAATGCACAGATTCACATGTAATGCATGTTGCTATAAATTCCATTAAGTGAATTAAGATAATGTTTCAAGTTTATTACATTTAGAAAACCTACTTGAAGAGAGCCTGTAGGTGGGTAATACAAATGTATATAGACATGGGGGATTTGTGGGACTCATCTTCGAGACTTCTATGCAGAAGCATGGGTCACTTCAGGAGAAGGGCTGCTAAGCTGCCCAGTGCAACTTCAGTCACTACCAAGGGAGAATCATTGCAGCAGCCAGCAGCAGCAATAGTTGTCACTCAGTATATAACCAGTTGCTGGCTCTGCCCCTCCTTTGGATATGATTCAACTGTCACTATAATGCCACTTCAGCATTGTTAACGTTTGGGTGCACTGGGATCTGCGGGCATATTTTGTACTTGCAGCAACAGACCAACCAATTTTCTCTGCCCAGGGACCAACACCACTGGTTAGTGGGGAGCTCACCAGTAATGTTAAACTGGAAGCTGCCTTGGTAAATAGCCTTCCACTGTTAGGAAGGCTGCTTCACATCGATGCTAGCAGATACGACCGTCTAGCTCCATGCCACCACCTCTGTGACTATGGGAACACAGAGGCAATCTTCTCAGTGCAGCTAAGGTGTCTATTGTGTCACCTCATCTAACACTGCAGAACAACAACATGAACTTCCTTACCACTGCTTCTGTGCCACATGTGGAGGGACATCCCACTTCACTAGCTCTGTCCACTGCATCTTGGTATTGCTGCTGCCACTAGCTTTACAGATGCCCCAAAAATCAGCAGGCAATTACTGACATCATCATCTGCACCAAATGTTGACTCAGACTTCATCAATCCAGAAAATCAGGGTCTATATGATGCTATTCAGGGCCTCCATGTGGAGTCGGCCAAGCTGGCCACCCTGAAGAATTGCCTTCATGGCATCCATGCAGATTGCTCTTCAGGAACATCACTCGACTTTAGACACAATACAACAGCACCTAGAATCCATTGACAATATGCTATGAGCCTTGGAAGCTCACTATGGAGGGCGTTCAATAAGTTGTTCAAAATCCAAGAAATTACACTTGTAGCATTGTATTTAGTAACTATCATATCTTACTAGATGGCAGCTAAAGTTTCAGCTATATCATCATATGGTTTCATAGCCATAAGTGATTGAATCACAATCTTGTGCTTCTTTAGAAAGATGGGAAAAAATGAGTTTCAGGCGTAATTAAACACTTCTATTTAAATGCTTAACACACTGAAAGAGATAAAAGCAGAGTTGAAATTCATGACACATCTGCTCCTGCATTTGCAAGAATTTACAATTGGATAAATGAATTTAAACATGGCTGTACATCCATAAATGATGGACTTGTTCCAGACATCCAGTAGAAGTGACTTCCTTTGAAATGACTGACAAAATCTAGAATATGGTTTTGAGTGATCACGAATCTAAGTTCATGAAGTAGAGGTCACAGATATATCACAAGGTATAGTGTTCTCAATTTTGCACCAAAAATTAGGTCTGACAAAGGTCTCGGCAAGGTGGGTGCTACTTTTGCTCTCAATGGAGAATAAATGCAATTGTGTGATCGATTCAGAAGCTGGTTTGGTACTTTTCTGTCACAATCCTGACAAATTTCTGCATCGATACATAACTGCGGATAAAACATGGATACACTCTACACTCCAGAGTCAAAACTACAGTAAAAACAGTGGGAGTTTTAAAGGCGAACCGGAGCAAAGAAGGCAAAGGTAGTGAAATCTGCAGACAGGGTGATGGCCTCAGTTTTTTGGGATGCATGCAGAATCATCTATATTGATCACTTGTAGAAAGGAAGAACGACAAATGGAGAGAGTTATGCATCATTATTGCATCAGTTGAATGGAGAAATCAAGAAAAAATGCCCTCATCTGGCAAAATAAAAGATTCTCTTCCATCAAGACAAAGCAAAGGTGCACATCTGCACAGTTTTGATGGCGAAAATTGTAGAATTAAGGTTTGAATTACTACAACATCCACCATATCCACCAGATTTTCCCCAATGACTTTTTTTTTTATTTTTATTTCCAAACTTGAAAAAATGGCTCGGCAGAAAACAATTCATGTCTAATGAAGAGGTCATCTTCCAAACAGATGCCTATTTTGAGGACCTTCCAAAATCCTACTTTTTGGAAGGCTTAAAACAGTTGGAGAAACACTGGAAAAAGTGTATCGAGCTAAAAGAAGATTATGCTGAAAAATAGAAAAAAAAAAATCTATAAAAAATAATTTGTTTTTCTACCTTTTTCTAAAGACCATGAGCTCAAAGCTTGTACTGTCAGGACAAATGAGCACCGTGAGTCT
Source organism: Hymenopus coronatus (assembly GCA_030762935.1). Classification (NCBI taxonomy): domain Eukaryota; kingdom Metazoa; phylum Arthropoda; class Insecta; order Mantodea; family Hymenopodidae; genus Hymenopus; species Hymenopus coronatus. The sequence goes on along the minus strand of CM060892.1, from coordinate 126,203,277 downwards.
CTTAGCTCATACTGGAAGACCTCTAAAAACTATATGGGGATCTTCAAGAGCAGGAGTACCAGATGATGTCTTTGGATCAAACACTTCCTATATTACTTTCACTTTTCTTCTAGCCATTGTTACTATCAAACCTCTGGGCTATTACAGTCAGGACAATTTATCATGGCTGTAGCCTAAGCTGTAGCCCAGCTCCCAATAATATACAGCAGCAATGTATCTTTCACACAGCTAACTAGGTGCTACACGGGAGCTTGCTATTTTTCCTTAATTTTCTAATACCCCATCCAGTGGAGGTCTTTTAGATAATATGGATAGCTGGAGAACCCAACACTCCAGGTTTGCCTGGGTCACTCTATTAGCCATATTTTTTTCTCCTACTTGGAAAGGGGGAGAAAATCCATTCTGATAAGCGTTTCAATAGAATATTTTTGAGTTGGGTTTGTAACACTTGAATATTCATACTATCACTGTTCCAAGACACCCTTCATTAAAATTGTTCTTAAGCGTTTCAATTTTATCACCCAAAGAAAATCTCTTAAAGTGACCTGTAGGCTATATTACCTATACAGACATATACAGCTTAATATAAATATTTAGCACAAACCATTTTTGCAGTAGGTATCATAGTTTATCAGCATAAATAGCATAATATTTTCACTTTTAGAGCAATTTTTAAACTTTATTAACTAATTCTGCAGAAGTTTAAAACTCTCGGTACATTACGACTTGTATCAGAAGATGTAAAGTTGGCTTGTAGTTTTTTTAATTTTGTGCTAAATTATACTTACTTTATAAAAGCACCCTTACTTCCTCAAGTAAGTTCCAGATTTTTAAGTCTTCTAAAATTGCCTATCATAATATAATGAAGTTTATGTGACAGAGTCATATTGAAAGTAATTCAGGGCTACAATCATTCTGAGCTCCTCATATACAATTCAATAATTTATTCTCAATTAAGTGTATATAATTAGCACAAATTATAACAACCAACAGCAATTAGTGTTATGCTAAATCACTTTAATTTTGGTCTTTATTACAGCTAGGTCACAAGAGCATGCTTGGCTCTGTAATTTAATATCTGTTCTCTCTAGTTCTACAAACTTACTAAGTTCTCTTGGTTTATCTGATGGCTGTGGAGTAGAGCCTGCAGCAGCCTCTGGCACCTGGGCATTTCCTTTTTCTACATCTTCATTGCTTTTTACTTCTGTTAATAAATCATATTTTCTATTGCCTTTGTAGCCTTCTGAGATGTCAGCAGCAACTGAAAATCTGTAAAATGTAATGGATATAAAATTTTTCTTAAATTGCAGTAAAACTATGTTGACAGCATTTGTTTAAAATAACAGTCTAATTTGTGCTCAAAGAGCTTATTAGTGGTGTGTGTCTGGTATATGTGTACATGCATAGATGATTTTCCTAGTCAATAACCAGCAATCATATTTGTCAATGCCTTATAAATTCTACTTACATACTGCCACTGGCTATGAGTAATACTACTGCTGCTAGCACTGTACAAGTTGTTAACTACACTAATTTGGTTTATTAAATAGTAATGAGTGTTCAGCATAGAGCAGAAAAAGGTTTCATTGCCCTTAGCTGGCCAGAAGTGCAAGACTTCAGTGTGAGTTGAACTTTAGCAAAAGTGACATGTGTCTCTTACTTGAGTGAATGACTCTATTGGATATTTTGTTTCCTCAAGTATTCATTTATTTTTCATCTGTCTGTATGGTATCTGCAAGTGTAATAAGGAGATTATTTCAAATGATATTTGGATATTCTAGTTCCAGGTCAAACTGATTCATAGATTAGCATATAAATGACATAAAAGTCTTCTTGATAAGAAACTAAGAACCTACAGACAGTACCATCAGAAGAAACTCTAGTTAACATTGGACATGCTCTGGAAAGGCCTCCTAGAAACTTACTTAAACATTTTTCCCAGCAAATTGAAATTTCCTATGGCTCTGTTCAAATGGCTGCAAAGTGCAAGAAGTTAAATCAGGTGACCCTACATTAAGAATGCAATTTCCAGTGGGGAGCCCCTGAAATGGCTTAGCGGCCTGCAAGCCCTTAATGCTGGACCTTGAGTAGGTACCGGACGTGTTGTGGTTGGTGGATAGCTGGTACCTGAGCCACAGATTCGGTTGACCACCAACACGCTGACCAGGCCAGTCTCTGAACAGCCAACAGGAGATTGCGAGCCAACTCCCCAACCCTAAGGTACTAAGCAACCATACCGATGTGCTGCATGATACTTGGGAGATGTGTCTTTAACAGGATCTCTGGGATACCTGATGACTTCCCACAGTATTTGGTCTTACCCAGATGTGCAGGGCTTTGTCTGGGCAGACTATACATTTCTTTAACTAACCATGGGAACAGTATAGAGACTTGTAGTTACACAAAACTGGAGGTTCCTCTGGGCCCTCCGAGAGACCTAAACTTATAGGGGAAGCTGGGCCCTTGAAAGAGGGAACTCCAACACTGCAGCACAACAAGGATGTGGTGTCTGCAATTCCCAGAGATGTGAAAGGGCAGACTAAGCCTTCTTATGCTAAAGATACAGATAGTTCAGAGGAACTGACTAAAATGGTCAGTACCCTAAATATAAAGAAAAAGGCTCTTAGAGGAGCCGAGAAAAGGAGGAGGAAAGCAAGGCTACTAGCCCAGCAGGTGGTGGAAGGGGAGGTCTCTCTCCCAAGGAACCCTCCAGAAACTATTGTGAAGCTCTTGCTTGGCCCATCTACCTTCTCCAAATGAGGTAGAGAGGAGGAGACTCCCCCTCAACGAAAAGAGAGGCTAAGAAGGCTTGGACTGCAAGCTCTAGTTATGCAAAATTGACCCAACATGGTATCATGGTTGTTTTCATAGAGGATGGTTATCCCCAGGTGGTCCTAACATAGGAATATGGCAACTTAATATCGGCAGATCAACAGGCTAATGGACGGGCTCCCCTGAATAGGGAGAGTTCCTGAAGTTTAAAGATTGCTACCTGTATAAAGGTGTCCTAATTGTGGTCTGCTATGACCAGGTCTCCTTGGAGTGGCTGAAGAAATACATACTTACACTGCAGCTATGGGAGGGATCTAAGTTAAGTGGTGGGAATAAATGTGCTCCCAAATATAAGAGATTTCAGGTTTGGTTCCTGGGGCTGGAGGTGGAGAGTGAACTTCTCTTTTAAAGTTCTGAAGGCAGAATCTGGGTCTATGCACCAACCAGTAGTGTTCAATTGCAAGGTGGAGCCCATGGTAAGCCTTGTGATTAGTATGGATAGTCCCTCTGCTGATTTCATCCTTGAGAGAGGATTGATTAACCACTGTGGCTTGGTCAAGACCTTTTCCAGGAGTGGGACCACTGCACAGGGAGGGAAGAGAAAGGAAAGTACCCAGTGATGTCTGTTCATCTGGACATCATTGAGGGACTCCAGACTCAAGAAGGGGAATGAACATTCCATGAGCACCTAGATTGGACCCTGGATCTGATAAAAGATATACAGTGCTAGAAGAAAAACCTTGATGATTACATTCATCCAGACTAACCTAAAGCACAGTATTACTGCCTCAAGAGAGATCTGAAGCAGTATACTGAGACAAGAGGCAGTGGTTGCCATAGTACAAGAACCCTGGCTTCAATAGGGCTGTATTATGGGAATAAATATAAAGGGTTTCTCTATTTTTAGTGCTTGTGCAGAGGAGAAACTCAGAATGTTTGGAATTTTACCATTAGCCTGTGAATATATTCTAGCCATATTGTCATTTGTAATAAATAACCCAGAAAAGTTTACAAAAAATAAAGATATTCATAACAAAGAGACCAGACATAGGCAGGACTTACATAGACCAACAAATAATTTACAGATATTCCAAAAAGGGGTTTACTACAAAGGAATAGTTTTGTTTAATTCACTTCCCTCTTCTATAAAAGAATTACAAATGAACAAAAACAAGTTTAGATCAGAATTAAAAAGATTCCTTATTACTCACACCTTCTATACAGAGGATTTCAATCAAAAAACACTGATAATAATGAAACATTGTAAATATAATAAACATGAATATTCTAAGAATGCAAATGTATGGGTAGGCTTTTGGAAACAGACATGTAATTGAAAACTATGCAAAACTGACACCTCTGAAAATTCATTGTCAGAGTTATTATTTGTAAATAAATGTATTAATAAGTATGAATAAATGTAATTGTTGTCATGATCTACATCCTAGAGTTTGGGCTTTGAGCCTAATCTCATGATAGGATCTACAGATTGCAATGTGTGTGTGCATGTACGTGCGTGCGTATGTGTACATGTATCTTGATTAGGCACTGAAACGCCTGGCCCCTTCTGAATTTTCCATATATATAAAGAACTTGAGAGTTCCATTAATGAATTGCTTACAATACTGCATTAATGCTTATTTTATAACAAACACTGGTGTATTGAATAAAATATGACAAACATTTCAAATTGAATCATTCTCTTTTTGTATTTATTGCCTTAATCTGTTATGATCCATTACTGTGTACAGTCATTGATAATTTGTGTGAGACAGTTATTTTCTGTTTCTGCTACTCCAATGATTGTCACATGGACAGTGGTGCTTTAAGTGGCAATACTGTTATGTATGCTGGTTGAACCATCAATCCCCAACTAAAAATGCACAGATTTAAAATGCTAGTAAAAACAATTCTAAATATTATTAGCCCTTGATGCATCTAAGACTAACAATGTTTGAAAATCTTATGTCTTTATCTTAAGCCACTTTTAAAAATTGTTCCTAAAATTTATAAATTGGACATTATTGATATAGTCAATACAAATGCTGTAAAGATCTTACCATTATTGCCAGTATGCCAGAATTTTCTCTCATGGAATCGATATGATGCTGTTGTATTTAAACTTACCTAACCCATCCTCCTGGGCTGTGAATATATCTGCAACCTTGAATACATAGAGCCAGCCTCACCTAATTGTGCTAATGCTTATAGCTATGAAATGACTAATTATAAACAGTAAAACATATATAAATAAAAGGGTTAGTTTACTACCTGTGTGTAATGGTTTTGGTTTCAGGCATTGTGGCATACAAATCAAGCAAATAGTAGACAGTCTTCCAGCAACGTGGTGTTATATTTAACACATCCTTGCTCTTGTCTGATGCAATAGTAATGTGTTCCAGACCAGAACCTGAAGGGCTGACAGCAAACATTGGTGTGGTTACTCCTTCTGATAAATTCATATAACCTATGAAAATACAGGTTTATATTAACCAGGTTTGTTTTATACATTGTAATATCAGAGGTGATGGACTTAATTAAGCTTCAATTAGTGAAATTTGGGTTTGGTTATCACTGTAACGTAATCTAGTATAGTCTGATCTGTTTAAGATGTCAGAAAAGTAAAACATTATATTTATGAAGTTAATGAACATATCTCTGAGCAATTATCTGTAATGTAAGTGGAAGGGATGAGAGTTAACAATGAGTGATGCTTTCAATGTCTATCGTGGAAAGAAAAGAAAAAAACCAAAATGGTTGAAATGCCACAACAGCGTACTCAGCATGTCATAGAGTATGCAAAATTTTGTTGTGTAATAGCAACTAACCGAGCTTTCAGACTCAGTACAACTGTTGGTATGTCCCATCACATCAAGATATTGTAAATGGTACAACATATCCTTGGAAAATGGTCAGGTGGAAGACTGTGTGATAAAAACAGAGAGGAAGATATCCGACATGCCATGACTCAAGAATCCACAAAATCACTCTGCCGCTTATCAGCAAAGCAGAATACACCATATACAACATGTCACCATATACCTTAAGATGTTTCCGTACCATATCCAGTGAATGTAAGCACTGATGCAATAGAATTACGGAGCTTGACTCAATTTTGCTACCATGATGTGTGAACGGCAGGAAGCAGATGACTAATGCTTAAATCAATGGATGTTCACTAATGAAGCCGCATTTCATGTTAGAGGCCAAGTCAACAAACATAACTGCATTGTTTGGGGAGCTGAGAATCCATGTCTTATATGAACTTGAACGACCACCCTGAAGTGAATGTGTGGTGCGGAGTGATGCATGAGAAAATCTACGGCTCATTCTGTTTTGTGGAGAAGACCGTTCGTGCCATCAATTACCTTGATATGATTAAGCAGTTTGTGATCCCTCAATTGCAGGAGGATGGGATACTGGACACTATTATCTATCAAGGATGGTGCTCCATCACATTGGGCTCTTATAGTGGGGAATTGACTAAATCAGCTATTCAATGATCACTGGTGAAGCAGCAGTGGACCCCTCCCATGGCCTCCTAATAGCCCAGACTTAACATCCAGATTTTTTTGTGTGGGGCTGCATCAAGTCAATGGTGTATGCATAAAGACCACAGAATCTAACCAACTGGTGGTGGAAAATTACAGCAGCCTTTTGCAAATCATTCCAGAAATGCTGCAAACCATGTAGTGCAACATGGTTGCGAGGTATGCACTGTCCCACATTTGAATGGCAGCCAAGCTGAGCACTAATATGCTGGGCATAAAACTCCTGACTTTCCTACACAAATATAATATACATTACTAACCAATAAAATGGAATAGTTTTTTTACATAAGGTCTTACTTTTCTGACATCTAAAATGGATCACCCTGCATATGTAATAACATGAATAATCTTTGGCGAGACACTTACCTTTTACACTCTTGCTGGTGGAACGAAGCTTTTGTGCAAAACTCTGAGGACGAGATCGTAAGGATGCTGATGGAGATAAAATTTTTTGCTGACTCATGGAGTGTGGAAATCCAGGAACAACACCTGGTCCATTTCCTGTTGGAAGCTTCAATTTATCCTCTGTAACTGAGGCATTTTCATGAAGGTCTGAGGCTGGAAAAGAAATTTCTTAACCATATTTTATGTATATTGGCAAATATTTACTAAGAGGATCAACCTGTGAAAATTTAAAATTCAACGTTTCTTAAGCAATTATGTTCATTTTTTTTTATCACATACCTCTATTGTTACATTATCTAATTCTGAAATTTTGAGACTTATGCATTAAGTAGTTTTAGAGAAAACAAATATTTTTGTGGTTTTTTTAACACTAGTAAAAAAATTCCTTGTGCTTCAGGTTTCAAAATTTTATAACAAAACTTCATATTTACATTTGAGGAATATCACTTTAAAAATGTATCACATGAGTTTCAAATTTATATGATATTACTAAGGAAAAAGGTATGATAAATTATTTGTTAATACTTTTTAATTATTTTTGTAGATCAATTAATTTTGTTAATACAAATACATAATTAATTTTTATAGAAAATTAATTTGATAATTTTTATTTATTATTTTCTGGTAGAAGGGTCAAACTGATTGGTTAAAATATATACCACTGCAAGCAGTATTTTGAACATTTACATGTGTTGGAAAATGCATTTAGAGATACATACCTTTTAATATTTTAAGTGTAATTTGTTACCATTAAAACTTCCATAAAGCCACGTGACAAGTGTTTTAATTGCACATGGTTGAAAATAACTTTGGCATATTAATCAACAAGAACCACAGTATATTAATGTGCTTAAATCCAAAAATCAATATTTTCAAGAATTTTGATTAATTTTCACAGGTTGGTCCCTTTAAATGAGACAAACGAACTATACTGTTTTGGAGTTATATGGAAACATTGAAGCAATTAAATATACCTATACACATTTTGGTATAATATTGCCAGGAAAACTAAACTATCTTTGATTTTTCCTCTGATAAAAGTTTGTACATTTTTGAAACTTTAAAGGGAATATTAAAATGAATTACTAAATATTGAAACTTCCTAGCTAATTATTTTAAGATTAAATTTATATTTTCTGAGAGAAAAATCTAAGTATATAAGTTATAGTGCATGCATAATCATAAATGTTCCACCTTTTGATCCATGTAAACATAAATTTTAGTAAGAAAATAGAATATCAGAGAAAGATGGGGGATTATATTTTTCAAGAATGCTATGTGTAGTCGGTCTATGTCTTCCTGTCTTCTTATGTAGCTGTGTGAAAGATCCAAGAGGAAAGAAAATTAGAAGAGAGAGAAACTATTATTGTCCAGACTGCAAAACTTCATTTTGTGTGACACCTTGCTTTCATGTCTATCACTCAGTACAGCTACACATAACACACTGCCTGGTTGGAGCTGTCCTCTTCTCCAGCTGGGATGACAACAGGAAATGCTGTTCTGTTAGGCACAATGGATGTGATGTTTTCCATGGCCGGCCTGCTTTAGGAAACGTTACATTTGGGCAATGTTTTCAAATGTCAGTGTTCAGAATTCTATACTGAAAAAGAGTTTGTTTATCCTCTGACTTTACATATAGGATGTATGAACTCCATAGTGCCAATTCCAGTAATAGGACAAACATTTTCTTGTATTTTTTTCCCCTTCCTTGGTATAGGATATGCTGCCAGATGCTGATCCACTCTGTCGATGTCCCCCATTGTGTAGTTGTATTCTATAATGACCTGATATTTTTCTTCATCATTTTTCATCATTTGTGGATTATGGATGGTGCTGAGAAGTCCAACATCCTTCGTGTCTTTCCATCTTAGAGCCATTACTTTGCCCCTCTGACAGGCAACTATTTCGCCCTTCTTTAGCTTTTTTGTTTTCAGAAGCTGAGCCATTTCCTTCCTTGACAATTGCACTGTCCCATAGTCAGTTCTGTATGAGGGTGTCTGCCAGCTGGGAGATGAGTAGAAGTTGCAGTTGTTAGACAATAACCTTTCCCCAGCAATGGTTTCATTAAAGTCATAACAATTTGGGATGACATCGGTAAATCCTTGTATTCCTGATCTAATACTGTTCCCTTTCCAGTATAAATAATAGTGGACCATACATATCCATTCTTACATTCACAGAGCATGTGTGTCTTTACACCAAACCTGGCATGCTTCAATGGCAAATATTGCACTCATCCTAATCGACCAGTATACATCTCAAGCTTCCGTTTATTGTAACATATCTCTCTCTAGTGTATACAATTGTTAAAACTTTTGCTCTAAATGCTTTTAAACATTCCAAATTTTATTCAGATTTAGATTAGGATGCATTTCAGGGGCGTAATCTTCATTGTTGGAGAAGTGTGGATATTTCTTCAATGTTGCAGTCTCTTGTAAAAGATTGTTGCAACAAAAATGGAGTTATGATCATAGGATCTTTGACCAATACTGCTTTTCTTCTGGTTTCCAGATTCTACTTGGAAAAATAGTTACTGCCAGGAAAATGTGTATTTCTTCATTTGTAGTGGGGCTTTACCCCCCTGTTGTTTGGTTTACACTATTACACTGCTGTTCAAAATGATTTGTCTCTCTTGTCATATCAATTAGCTAATCAAAAAAAAAAAGGCTGAAAAACTGAGTGATGTCATTGTCAGCATCCACCACAAAATTGGTGAAATGGTTATTGTCATTCATCATATTTTATTGCACACCCACATTCATTAATTTATTAGATTAGGAAATCAAAATTGTTAAGTAGGAAAACATTAAGAAATAAACAAGGGAAGACATTGTCAACTTCATTATTCTATAGAATTTGTAAAGAAATAAGTTATTAATTTGTTAGTAACCAGGCAAAAATAATAAGCAGCAATGGTTGTTGACAAATCACTATGTAGATAATGACTCAACAATGTGTAGAGAAAAATTTTCACTCACTTTGATACTTGCTGCCCAGCCAAGAGGTGGTAGTTGGATGAGGAAATCTTATTGTAATCAGGAAGCATTTCACCATAAAATAGATAAAATGTAATAGTGTACAAACAGTGCATCTGAATAAAAGAAGTATTTAAAAGAGTTTCAGTTTTGTTAAAGCTGAAAAAGAATAATTGAAAAACAAATATTTACCCATATACCACGACCTGAGAAAAGAAGAAATAAGAAATCTCATAGATCCAACAACTGCAAGGTAACAGCTTTATAAATATTCATGAAAAAATGAAATAACGTTTTATTTATGAATGCTCTGTAACTGCTGCAGTTCTCAACATCCCATTCTATATTGGGCATGAAAGACCACTTAATTTTGCTCAGAGGCCTCTTTATCAGGCTTACTTTAAACATGGTTGAACATCTATTTTTGATGAGGAGACCAGTAGATGCAGTCATTGGTGAAATCATTGGCAAAGTCCACAGTACTATTCACGCTGATTGTTAAACAAAAGTTCATGAAATGGCAAAAGCCATAAGTGTATTAATGGGAATGGTGATTCATATTTTGCATGATCAGTTGGCGATGTAAAAGTTTTTGCCCTGATTGGTGCCACAATTACTCATAGTAAATACCAAACATATGCAGTCTTTAACCTTTAAAGCTATGTCTGGAGCTTTTTAAGAGAAATCTGAGGGACTTTTTGCATTGAGTGGTTACCCTTGATGAGATCTGGCTTCATCATTATACATATTCTTACCATAAATACTGTCACAAAGTTTTCAATCAATTTACACAATGTGGTTTGAGATGTTTTAATATACTGATAATATTAGTTACATGTGTGTTTTAAGAATGAAACTCCCAAATACTTATTCAAAATGACCACCTCTGGCATGCACACAGGCCTTAAGTTTTTGTGGCCACTCATCTATTGAATTACACAAGGTTTCCAGTGGGAAATCTGCTGCTGCCTTCCTAAGAGAACACTTCAAACTTTCAATATTAAGATGTCTCTTCTTGCAAGCCATTTCTTGAAGCTTAGACCACAATTTGTTGTCCAGGGGGTTCAGGTCCAGACTTGCAGAAGGCCAATCTGAGATTGAAATAAAGTCTGGAACATTAGCCCTGAGCCACTCTTGAGTTGTCCTTGCTTTATGCGCTGGGGCTGAATCTTGTTGGAAGCTCCAGTTTTGCCCAAGGAAGAGTGTGTCGCTGAGAGGCTTGACCACTTTCTCCAGCACTGTCTCCTGGTTCACTTTGGCTGATGTTTTCACACCTTTTTCGCAGAAGTGGTGCTCTGTGGTTCCTTCGTAGCTCATACCCCACCAAAACATGACGGATGCAGGATGATGGCCCCTCTGGACCCTTGGAGCCTTTTCAGCAGCTTCTTTAGATGATCTGGAATATACTCGGTCGTTTCGGGCATTGAAAGCCTCCTCAACACACAACATTTTTTCGTCAGTGAAAAGGATTCTTCTGTGACCATTTGCTGCATAACGCTGCAATAACCATTTTGAGTTAAGAAGCCTCTGGTACTTCAGCTCACTTGTGAGGAGCTGCCCTTTCTGCCGTTTGTAGGCGCACAGATCCAGGTCACTGTGCAATGTGCATGACATAGACATTTTAGAAATGTTCAGTTCCTGAGCCATCACTGATTGTCTCCATACGGGATTTCTTCGGATGCGAGCCGCCACTGCTTTCACCAACTCTGGAGAGCGCACAATGAGTGATCTTCCTTGCCTATGGCGGTCTTCCACACTTCCAGTCTCAAGGAAGCACTGGACAGTGCGGCACACGAACCTCTTGCTTATTTTCAACTTCTAGAGAATTTTGAAGATCTCACCTGGGGAATTGCCTACCTTGTGCAAGGCTACTACAGCTACACGATTTTCGTAATCACCCCATTCCATTGTGGCAACTAACACAAACAACCTTCTTGTTCTGCAGTTGAATTCTCAATGACTCATCGCTGAATAGCACAACAAAGGAATGTGCAGGCAGGCAGAGGCAGGAGGTACAACTACTCTCAAAAGTTGTGACAGTATTTATGGTAAGACTGTGTACTCTGGAAGCCAGGCAACAACCAAAACAATGAATTGCTTCTGGTAATTCTGCTACAAAGGGACAACCACGTTGCCTGGAAAAGTGACAATGATTTTTGGGATGCAATGGGTGTTAAACTCAGAACTTCTTAAAAAAAAGGAAAAACAATTATTGGATAATAATACAGAGTTATTGGCCCAATTTGACAATAAGTTAAAGGAGATATGTCAAAGAAGAATGTACTCTTTCACCATAATAATTCATCTGGAGTTGATGACCAAACTGCATCAATTACATGAGGAATTGCTGCCATATCCCTACATATTCACTCAACCTGACTCTCAGTGACAAACATGAAGAAATAGCTCACTGGGAAAAAATTTAAAACAAATGAGGTCATCACAGAGACAAGCATATTTTGCATAGCTTGACAATCCCTATTTTTTTGGGGAGTTAAAAAAATAGCAGCAACATTGGGAAAAGTATGTGTCTCTAAAAGTGGACTATGCTGTGAAATAAATAATTTGTGTTAGAAAAAAAGTGTAATTACTGATACCTTTGTAATTATATTTTAATCTCTAAACTTTTAATTAAACTGCTCTTCTAAGAGGTTTATTAAAAACCAGATACTATCCTCCAATTCTTACCTTAGTATCACATTGCTGCATTTGTTTTGTTATTTTGAGTTGCTGTGACTGTAACTAATAATACAATTTCTTCGGAAAAAAGCTTAAAGCATTTTATCTAGAAGGATACCTACATGGGGGAAATAAAATATGATGTGTTCCATTCACGTAAGTTTCTCCAGCTGTTACAAATACAAATATTCTTACAAAAGATTATTCTTTTATCTACAGCATGCTAATCGAGATAAACATTAACAGAACTGGTCTTATTACTTGCTTCATTGTAAGTAGAAGGGAAATTATGGAATACATTAGGCTAAAACGATAGTCAAATCTTTTAGAAGCTTCTTGGTAAGTGAAACAATTGAAGTTTGGTTCACTTTGCATGGTCCCGTTTGAGAAAAGTTAGTTTAAAATTGAAACCAATAACAAGGCATATCTCAAAAATGGACAACTCTAGAAGAAAAAGTATAGGAAATAAATTATGTGTTTATACAAAACTTACAATTTTTTGGTTTTAAGTTTTTGTCTATCTCTTACATACACACATGCACGCATGCACACTCATGCACACACGCACGGATTCTTTTTCTAAAAATCTGATTTGCTCCATTCACATAACTTTCTCTTGCTGTTCCAAATACAAACTACTCTTACAAAAGATTATTCTTTTGTCTACATCATTATAATTATAATTGTGATAAATATTATCATAATTGGTCTTATTACTTGCTTCCTTTTAAGTAGAAGGGAAATAAAAGAACACAAGCCTAAAGCGATAGTCAAATCCTTTAAAAGCTTGTGAAACAACTGAGGTTTGGTTTGCTTTGTATGGTCCCATTTGAGAAAAGTATTTTAAAGCTGGAGGCAATAACAAGTAATATCTCAGAAACAGTCAGTTCTACAAAAAAAGCATATATGACTTAAATTATGTGTTTTAACGAGATCTACATTTTATGGGGTAGTAAGGTTTTGCCTATCTTTTACGCTTTCCAGTTATGCAAAATTCAACAAAATTCATCCAGAAGAAATAGGACTTCAGAGGTTATTCCCAGAAAATTCAAAATATACACATTATTTGTGACGTAAATATCTTCAGTATACAATATTTTAATCAAAATTGCTAGAGCAATTTTTGAGAAAATCAACATTTCGAACATTTTTCCATGTAAAGGGTAGTTGGGGTGGGGGAAGTTTCTTGAAAATATTTGAGTCGCATCCCTGGGAGATACTAAACTTAAATACCTAGTTTGTTATTTTACAGACTTTTTGTTTTTGAGCTATGCTGCATGCACACACACAACTTCACCTTTTTCTAAAATTCTTTTTTTGGTGAAATCTTGACATAAAATTTTTTGGTGGAATACAATACTTTCTCTATTCAGTATGTATGTACAGTGTACATATGGGCTAGAGAAAGAAGAAGAAGTTTCTTCAGACTCAGAGGACCTCAAACATATATTTCGGATGAAATCTTGACATCAAATTTTTGGGTAGAATACAATACCTTCTTTAGCTTCTATGTACATATATGTGCATATGTGCTAGAGAAAGTAATACTGCATTTACTTGTCTATTTTATTCCCCCACAGGTTTTGCGTACCTTAGAGGGCCAGCTTTTATGTTTTAAACATACAATTACAAAAGAAGCTGTATAATAATAATAATAATAATAATAATAATAATAATAATAATAATAATAATAATAATAATAATAATAATAATAATAATAATAACAACAAAAATAACAACAACAATAATAATAAAGAAAATAAAATGTTATTTACTTACTTGATGAAGAACCATTCTTGGTATTATTTTTCACAGAACCTTCCCTTTTAACTTCAGGATGCTGTTCTTTCAATTCCATCTGTGTTTCTTTGACATTCTGATACATGTTGCTAATTTGATGTAGAAGTCGCAGCAACGGCATATTTACCTAATTATATATATTTATGGAAAATAATAATAATAAAAAAAACAGATTAATTATAATACTTAATAATACTTAAATAATCTGTTTTGGTAATGGTAATTATTAGATAGAGGAAGATTACATAGCAAGTGAGGAAAAGACAAATATATCAATAATGAGGATAAAAATGATGCTTAAAGAGCTAAAAACTTATTTAATTATGAAACATTGTACATATTTATGCATAGTTTGGCAACAATGTGACAGTTAATGAAGTCTATATATGCTTTATAAACCTGTTGGAATTGTGTTTGCATTTTTATGTGGTGAGTTTGTTTTCCAAAGTTGGCTACAAAAATAAAAAGGAGTGTTTTTCAACTGTCAGTAGAATTGATAAAACTTAAATTATGCACCAAATTTTGTTCTTGAAATTCATAATTAAGGCCCATTTCCATCATCTGGCAACCATGACATGGTATATATTAAGTACGGAAAGGCTATTTAAGATAAGAAGCATTACAAGAAGTGCAAGTGCAGAATGAGATAAAAGCTGAGTTGGATCCTATCAAATTGTCAACAGTCGAAACAAAGTTTCAACTATTAATGCTGAAGTTTGGTCTTGATGAAGAGATATTTATGTTGATGCCTAGAGGCAGATGCAACAGAGAAATAAGTCAAAAGAAGATTTACACACACAAATGCTTCAAGGTTAAGTTTAGGATAGAAAAGAGTGTGAAGGAATGCGATAATGTCAGTATTACAGGTAGTCAGATTGAAAATAAGCTTCAGAAAAGAACATTTAAAATATCACAAATTGAGCTTAAGAAATTTAGTGGTGAGGTTAAAGAGTGGTTAGCAAAGTGGGGCCAGGTTTCAAAGATTGACGAAGATGGAAGCATTGATGTAAGCGATAAGTTCCAATTTTTGATTTAGTCAACAGTAGCAAATTCTCGTGCTAGAGAAATAGTAGAAAGCTATCTTCCAAGTGCATAAAATTATCCAAAAGCTGTAGAAGCCTTAAAGTCACAATTTGGAAAAGACGATATGTTCACAGATGTATATATATATATATATATATATATATATATATATATATATGTGAACTTCTTTCGCTAGCATTGCAGAATACAAGGGCAGGTCTTCAAGCTTACTTCTGTCTTTGTATGACAAATTAGAATTACATTTAAGATCTTTAGAGTCTTTGCTGATGAATATAAAGCAATGTTATTTCCATTAGTTGAGTATGTATTCCTGAAGAATTGCTTTGAGTATGGCAACGGCAGTGTAAGTTGGAGGGAAGCCAAAAAACCATCTAAAAGGTCTGATGAGTTTCATCAACAAGAAGTACAGGGAGAGGAAAGGATCTCAACAGTAATGTCAGGAATCAAGTTTGGGAGGGGCAAGGCAACCAAAGAAGGAAGTAATTAGGCTTCAAAGCAGATGAAATACCTACAGTTGCAGAATTACTTGTTGCTAAGCAAAACAAGGTAGGCCTAGCTAACATTTACAAAGTCTGCAATGGAGATCTTGACAGCAGTGAGTGTTATAGTGAGCAGGGACTAAGTCTTGAAAAAAAGAGGGCAAGGGCGACAAATAAAGAGTGTTGTTTTATCTGTTTGAAGCCAGGACATTGTGCAAAGACCTGCAGAGCTTCAATTAAGTTTATAATTTGTCTTAGGAAACATTATCTTATTATGTGTCCGGATTTACCTTACAATAAGGATATTCTGAAAGTTGATAAGACATTAGATGTATCATTAAAAAGGAGCAACAGGAAAGTCTGTGGAAACATTGCATGCAAGACCATTATATTGTGCTGAAGTATATTTGCAGAAAATTTTAGTTAGATTACTAGGAAACAATGGTGAAAGAACAGCCAGGGCAATCATAGATACAGGTTCATAGAGGTCCTATGTTCTTAAAGAAGCTGCTGTTAAAATGGATTATGAACTAACAGGCAGAGAAAAAACTTCATTCATTGTTCAAAGGAAGCAGAACAGAAGTTAGTGAACATAACACATACAGAATTTAAAATAAGAACTGAAGCTTTCCTGGCGACGTGTTAATTCAAAATCTTCTCGGGCTTCTAGCCAGGTGAAAACTTGGCTTGACACCAACGTTTCGAAGAAGTGCATCTTCCTCGTCTTCAGGGTGAACTGATGGTTTGAGCTTGCGGAGACTGGTATTTATAAGAGCTGGGATGAAGCTAACATCTGATTGGTTCGCAAGATATTATGGCCTGGTATTTAAGATGACTGAGACATGGGCACGGACTTCGTAGAAAACTATTTATAGCAGTTATTCGGCTAATGTTTTGTGTTTGAGCACGCACCTGCTAGAAAATAAGTCTTGGAAGACTGCAGGTACAGGATTAGGTGTTAAGGCTCTTTAACATCGGTGTCCATGCTGAACTTAATTGTAGGCCAGAATCGCGATTTAGATTATTTGGCAAAGTGTTCGAACTACTGGGAAAGGAGAGTAAAAGAAGCTTTAGCCATCTCATCTGATACAAATAATCTAAATCGCGATTCTGGCCTACAATTAAGTTCAGCATGGACACCGATGTTAAAGAGCCTTAACACCTAATCCTGTACCTGCAGTCTTCCAAGACTTATTTTCTAGCAGGTGCGTGCTCAAACACAAAACATTAGCCGAATAACTGCTATAAATAGTTTTCTACGAAGTCCGTGCCCATGTCTCAGTCATCTTAAATACCAGGCCATAATATCTCGCAAACCAATCAGATGTTAGCTTCATCCCAGCTCTTATAAATACCAGTCTCCGCAAGCTCAAACCATCAGTTCACCCTGAAGACGAGGAAGATGCACTTCTTCGAAACGTTGGTGTCAAGCCAAGTTTTCACCTGGCTAGAAGCCCGAGAAGATTTTGAATTACATACAAAATTTGTTTAGGTACTCTTGAGGTATTGGATCAAGAAGTTGAAGATGTAAACATTGAACAGACTAATGTAGGGGAAGATACATTTCCAATAGAAGTGATGATTGGTGCAGATGTAGCTGGGAAGCTCTTCACTGGAACATGCAAGAATTAAATTGTGGATTGGTAGCCATACGGACTAAACTTGGATGGACTGTAATAAGTAGAGTGAATAAGGAACAGACAAGAGAAAACTATGTTTTATTGGTGACATCAATGTTTGTCAAGAATATTTCAACATCAGATTTATGGGACTTAGAACTGATTGGAGTTAGTGATCCAGTATTGCAAAAAACCAAAGATGATATGCAACAGGTGTTCTGCAACATTTTGAAGAGAATGTGGCAATTAATGACAATGGATGCTATGAAGTGCACATGCCTTGGAAAGAAGGCCATCCATCTTTGCCTGACAATTATGAGATGGCCTTGAGGAGTTGGATATGACTTAATTAAAAGAGTACCAACAAGTACTAGAGGATGTAATAAAACAGGTTCCACAGTCAGAACTAACAAATTTTGGCCATTACCTTCCTCATTGACATGTAGTAAAGGAGAATAGCACCTCTAAGATCAGACCTGTATTTGATGCTTCTACAAAAATGACAGTGAAACCTTCACTAAATTAGTGCCTGGATAAGGGGATTAATCTAACTGAATGTATACCAAAGATCCTGTTACAGTTTAGAGCAAAGTTCATAGGTGTTATTGCAGATATAAGAAGAACCGTCTGACAGATAAGTCTTCACAAGTCAGATAGGGACTTCCTTCATTTTCTTTGGATTGACAGTGAAGAGAAAATACAGGTTTGTCATTATAGAGTTGTATTTGGTGTGACATGTAGTCCCTTCCTGCTAGGAGTTGTCATTAATCATTTTTGCTCAGTAGATTCCGTCAAATTGAAGGTGATTTTGCCACTGTTTCAAAATCTACAATAATGTAATTATCAGTAGTTTTTATGTAGATAATTGTGTTACTATATTGACAACGTTGCAGAACTTGGTAAATTTTATTAAAGAAGCATCAGATGTAATGAAAGAAAGGAAATTTGATTTAAGGGAATGGGAGCATACATTGTACAACTCATATACTGGAGGTACCCATAGAATTAATGTTTTAGGATTATCTTGGATTAGAGAAGCAGACTTACAGATATCTAGAGACAACCTGCAGTTTGACAGATATAGGTGGGAGAAATTGTACTCATAGGAAGCAACAATCTGAAAAGACTAGAGTGGTCTTTAGCTACAGTGGAGGAACTGATTCCCAGATATGATGGCAAAGTTCAAATACTACACTTGAAGACATCAATTGGAATGCTTCTACAACCAGTTCAGTGACTCTATCCTCTGGAGGGTATTGTAGGAGAAGACAGTATGTGAGCAGTTGGTGAAGGATGCTCAAGAGAAGATTGAAATAGTGGAAGAACAGAATACAAACCACAGACTTGTCAAAGTTAACAACTAAAGATCAGAAAATAAAGATCCCAGAAAGATTAAATTTATAAAGTGTATAATTAAATTAATTGTGTTTTGTGGATCAGTATTGTCAAATACTGAATGTAATTATTAAGATGCAGCTGATCTATGAAAAACAAAAAAGGGGGGTTAAGTTAACTCAGGATTTTGTTAACATAAGGTGGGAGTATGTTGGCATTGTGTTTGCTTTTATGTGGTGAATTTTGTTTTCCAAGGTTAGCCAAAAAAAAAGTGTTTTTCAATTGTCAGTAAAGTCAATAAAGCTTTACAAATTATGCACCAAATGTTATTCTTGTAATTCATAAGTAAGACCCATTTCCATCAAACCTATTCAAGAGGAAAAACTGTAGTTACTTATCATTTCTAACTATCTAGAGATTTCACTGTACACATTTACATATATTTGTCCAAAAACTTGAACATATGTTACAAAAAACCAAAATGGTTCTTAAGTTACACTATACAATTTAACTTTTCTCATAATTAAGAAGAACAAATCATGTCTTCGCAATTTAGCACTGTGTAAAGATAAAACAAGCCTTAGTTTTCCTAAAGAAGTTTTGCAACTATCCATTTGTTTTCTGTTTTAAATAGGTTCAAGCTCAAAACAAAGTATAAGAATCACACATAAAATCTTAAGTTTTCAAGGCTCTGGTTCCTGACTACAATATAGGCTCAGAAAATATTTATTTGTTCTTTGGATAATAGATTTAACACAAAATATAACATCTTACCTTGTCAAAGTACACTCTGTTTCTATGCCTCTTCCCATTCTGTTAAGCCAAGTGAACTGGTACTTATAATATTTTTCTAAGGTCACAAAGATCTATATGTAGGCTACAAGAGCTCCTTCAACAATGAGAAGTAAGTTTCTTGTCGATTCTTCCCCAGAGTGAACAAGAATAAGCCATTGAGTGCATCTAGACTACAGGGAGAATGAGTCAACTATAGCTCAGGGTTTAGCCTTTAAAACATTCAATATGATGTTTGCTCCCACTGCTTCTCCAGAGTCAATATTTTCCTTAGTCACCAGTGCTGGTGTTCTTCCACCCTTAATTTCAACTTTGAGAGATGTTTGGTTACTTTTAAATTCAAACCAATTGAAAACTATTGCACAGGAAGGGGCAAAACCCTTAAAAATGATGTAAGCCTTTTAAGTGTTTGCATCTGGTTTAATTCTCCTTCACGATCACAAATAACCATTCTAAATATACTTTCTGTTCTGCTCCATTTTGTTGACTCAACCATCACTGTCTGCTCTATATATACATATATATACATATACATATATATACATACATATATACATATATATCTATCTATATATATAGATATATATGCCTCTTCAGTTTTGCTGTGAGCCATGTATAAATCCAAACTGCTGTTGTTACCACCATAGTGCTAATATTATGCTCTTCCCATTCATAGCTATGTGCCTTATATAAGGCTTAGGCAAGCAAAACATGTATATTTATGTTCCTTTTTTATGTTAATTGTTCTACTTTATTGTTTTCTGGTAATTACTCAAAATGTTCAATAAATCTGTAATACCACATTGTTAGTGTACAAGACACACCTTTTATTCCTTCGAAAAAACTGGATGTGTCATACATCAGTAGCAAGTTAAGCTCCATTTTTTTCAAAATTTCTATGCTTTGGCTTGAAACAATTCATTGTTAGCTTCCTTGCCAATTTTGAGCATTCCAGTTGTATAGAGTTCAATGGATGCACATGCATTATTGTTAACTGCTTTTATATAGTTTGTTTAAACTTCAGTTACTGTTATGTTTAATGTGGAGATCTGTTAGTGTTGTATGTTGTGCTTTTATTAGCAAACTATAGCTACAAAAATGGCATTGCTATAGGTATTTAAGCTACAAATGATTGCATATGCTTAAGAGCATGAAAACAGGCTGTAGAAAGGGATTTTCAGCCATTTCCAACTGAAAAAAATCACAAGGATTGGTAGAATCAGAAAGATGTAGTAAAGTACCTTGTAGTACGGCATAAGAGATGTGGCAACCCTACCACCCAGTGGTTTCCATTGCAATCAGCCACCCAAATATTGGCAGGAAAACCAAAACTTTTGAGCTTGGGAGGAAATGCCCAACTCCACCTCAAGACCTGAGGGTTGCAGGTCCAGATGCCTGGATGGCAGCCCCATCATTGGAATCGGAGGCTCTGGGTTGATAACCTGCACCTCTTAAATCCCTTTACCAAAGAAACTAAAATGACAGCACACCAGATGATGTTAAGTTGTTGACCTTGGGTATGAAACATTGTACACGAATCAGTACTGGAATGTTAGACTATGTGGGAAATGGGCAAATTAGGGCAACTAGAAGCACAGATGTTAGAGTATAATCTTTCTATTTTAGGAATAAGTGAAGCTAGATGGAACTCCTTTGGAAAATTTCAAACCATAAATGGTAACACATTACTTTACTCTGGAAGAGAAGATGGACACAATGAGGAAGTCTCAATCCTAAAACATAAAGAAGCTAATAAAAAAGCCTACAGTATTGGGAACCAGTGTCGGAAAGGATGTTGTACATCAGAGTGAAGACCAAAGTAAGACCTGTTACCATACTGCAGTGCTATGCACCTACTGAAATGAGCAATGTAGAAGAAAAAGACAAGTTTTACGGTCAACTTTTTGAAAACAAGATATTGTGATGGTAATGGGTGATTTTAATGTTCAACTAGGAGGTGATAATAGTGGATTGGAGTTTGTGATGGGAAAGCACATTCTGGATGCCTTGAATGATAATGGCGAATGACTCTTGGAACTGTGTGAAAATTTTAATCTTATTCTTAACAGAACTGTTTTTCCCCATAAATCCTGCCATAAGGAATCATGGGTGTCACCTGACTACAGAACACAGAATCAGATAGATCATTTTTTTGATCAGCAGGAATTTCAGATCATCAATCCTGGATGTGAGAAATAAGAGAGGAGCAGATGTTGGAAGTGACCACCATTTAATGGTAGTTGAAATAAGGCTAAGAATTGCCAGAATCTACAAACTATTAAAACAAACCATATATTTGATGTGGACAAATTGAAAGATAAAGATAAGGCTATCTCTGCACAGTCTGACTCTACCTATCCAACTATCTCTGCACAGTTTTGCATAGAATTAAAGAATTTTCAGTTTGCAGTTTTAACTGAAGAAGCAAGTGAAGAAAGTACTGTAGACCTACATATTGAACAAGAATGGGAAAAAATAAAGAAGAGTTTCAATGAGACTAGAGAAAAAGTTCTAGATTATAAGCAGAGAACTAAGAAAGTCTGGATGATGGATAATTCTTGGAAGTTAATTAAACAAAGGAAAGATATTAAAAACCAGTTAAATTCAGCCAGAACGAGAGCTAAGAAAGAAAATATCAGTGCATTATACAAGGCAAAGCATAAAGAAGTTAGAACCAGTTTAAGAAAAGATCATAGAAATTGGACAGAAAAATTGCAAATAAAGCACAAGTTGCGGCAAATAACAACACTAAAGAATTATATAAAATAACTAAAATTTTAATAATTAGACCATTCCTAGCAAACAGGTCAGTCAAGGATAAAGATGGCAATATTTTAGTAAATGAATCAGACCAACCAACTAAATAGATGGAGAGAATATTTTAATGAAATTTTAAATAATAATGATGTGGACCCAGAGGAACATCCCGAGGCAATATCGTTGGGAAATGATATTGTGAATATAAATGTCAATCCTATAACCAAACAAGAAATAAAGGAAACATTAATGAAAATGAAAGATGGCAAAGCACCTGGTTATGATAACATCAGTTCTGAAATGTTAAAAGCAGACTCAAATCTAACCACGGATATTTTGCACCCACTATTTCAGAAAATCTGGCAGAGAAAATCCCTAAAAATTAAAGAAAGGGCATAGTTGTGAAAATATCCAAGAAAGGAGACCTATCTATGTGTGACAATTGGCATGGTATTACTTTATTACCCACTTCCAAATCTTTACTAGAATATTGCTGAATATTGATAAGACACTTGGTAAGACACAATATGGTTTTGGAGCTAAAAAATCCTGTACAGTGAGAATAATTATGAACAATCTTTGGAATGGAATTATCCATTATATCTAGTGTTTATAGACTTTACTAAAGCTTTTGATTAGTTAACAGAACAGTTAAAAGAAATTGGAATTCCAAATAAAATCATAAATATAATTAGAAATACGTAATTAAAAATATGTATGATTATCACATTTGTTTTGTATCACACCAGGGAAAACTATCACCACACTTTCCCTCTTTGAGCGGAGTTAAGCAAGATGTTGCTGTCACCACTATTGTTTATCTTGGTACTAGATGACATTCTGAAAAAAGTGCATAACAGTCACAGGAGTGGTATCCAATAGGGTCTAAATGAATGACTGGAGAGCGTAGAGTATGCAGGCGTATGTATGATGGCCCATAGATTCTTGGACATTAATGTTAAACTATAAGATTTAGTCAGATTTGCATCTGCAGCAGGATTACACATAAACATAGAAAAAACTAAAACTATAAGAATACACAGTAAAACAAACACTAAAATCAAAATAGGAAATGTGGAGATTGAAGAGATTAGTGAATTCTATTTGGGTAGTGTCATATCTAAAAAATGGAGGATCAGATGAACTAGTCAATGCTAGAATTAGAAAAGCAAAATATGTTTTTGCACAGTTATCCTCCCTATGGAAATCAAAACAAATATCCTTAAAAGTGACAGTTAGAATATTTAACACGAATGTGAACTCTGTCTTATTATATGGATGTGAAACTTGGAAAGTTACTAGCTCAATTGCTAAGAAATTACAAGTGTTTAATAATAGATTCCTGAGAATAATCATGGGAATATCTTGGCCAAGGACCATTTCAAATAAGGACCTGTGGAAAATAACTAACCAACAGGAAATTGGGAAAGAGGTGAAATTTAGGAAATGGAAATGGATCGGACACTAATGAGAAAAAAAGATGGTAGTATAGCTAAAACGGCTTTCGATTGGAACCCCCAAGGATCAATTAGGAGATCAGGTAGACTAAGAATTACATCACACAGCACGCACAGTTAAGAAAGCAGCAGAAGTTTCAGGAAAGAGCTGGAAGGAAATGAAGGTAAGGAAAAGTCAAGGAACAGAATAGACTGGTGTGCATTCATTAAAGCCCTATGCTTCCCAGAGGAGTGAGAGGACTTTACTACTACTACTACTACTACAACCACCACCACCTTGCAGTAAATGTAATCTGAGAAAAGGAACTGTTGAATAGCCAACACTTGAAGCAGAACTCAATACTAATTATTGGATTTTAGAGAACAGACAATTGGAAATTTCAGTTTCTACAAAAATGATCTTTCATAAGCAAAAACAATATCCACTAACAATGGCATCACTGACTTCACTGGATCTACATCATGGTGCTCAAGATTTATGAAGAGTTATTGGTTTTGTATGCAAACCAAGACAAAAATATCATAGAAGATACCAGCCACGTAAAGAACAAATTGTAGAATTTTGTCAATATCATTAAAGCAAGGAAAAGAAAAGTTTGAGCTTTTGCAAATTGGAAACATGGACGAGACGCTGCTAACCTTTGATGTGGCTTCTAACAGAACTGTGGATTCAGATTTTAACTTGGCAGTTTCAAATATTTCTTCCTTCAGCTCTGAGGATTAATATTATAGATTTGAGAACGAAAATTAAAAGATGAGCACTTTTTCCTACTTATATTGCCTGGATATTTGATGTACATACACATATGTGTTATAATTGTTTTGCAGTAGATGTATTAAGCAGGACATTTTTTCTTAAAAAAAGACTCAAAATGTGAGGTGCATCCTATACACCAGCAAATATGGTAACTATTATGGAAGTCAATGTAGTATCTAACAGTTTTAGGCATATAAACATATGATTATTTAAAATAAGAACTATAGCTTTCCTGGCGACGTGTTAATTCAAAATCTTCTCGGGCTTCTAGCCAGGTAATAACTTGGCTTGACACCAACGTTTCGAAGAAGTGCATCTTCCTCGTCTTCAGTTCACCCTGAAGACGAGGAAGATGCACTTCTTCGAAACGTTGGTGTCAAGCCAAGTTATTACCTGGCTAGAAGCCCGAGATTTTGAAATATGATTATTTTTTATTTTTACAAAAGCATTGCCATTAGTATATGAAGTAAATAAATAATAACACTGAGCTACTCTTTGGCCTGCAATTGTTAAATATCTGTTTAACTACAAGTAAAAGCATATAGTCAATTAATACTCCTGCCTAACTTTTCTTCAGAAAATAATCACTAGCTTTTACTGCATGTAAAATAGAATATTAACATTGTAAGTGGGTTCATTTAAATTATTTAAATGTCCATTTTAGGGGAATTAAAATCTTTAATCTATGATGCATTACCTCTCAATCTTATCAAAATGCTACTGTTACAGGTTATGCAGCAAATTACCAAAATGGTTTATTACTGTATACATGTTTGAGTTATTACTTGAGCTGCCAAATTGAAGGAAAAAAAAAAGTGATTTCCCATGTAAATCATGCTGTCATTACAGAATTATTATAGAATTATAATCTATATTTGACCCAATGAAGCTTGTTTCCGTTAAAAGGAACATTTAATATGAGTTTTGAAACTGTGTATCTGACTAGGAACATTTTAAATAAAAATGAAAGAAATGAGTAACCATATTGTAAAGGAGACTTTAGCTATAAGGTGCAGGTTTTCAGCACTTGAGCAGAAATGTGCATGTCTACTAGCTTCGCAATTTCAGTTGAATGGGAAGGTAAGGAATATATCAGATTGTGATGACAACTATTTTGCACAGTGCAATGCTTCTTCCTCCTCGGCTAAAGATTGCTTTTTATAGGAGGAGAAGATGCTTCCTCTATTGAGAGTAGAAATAAATGGTTTTTCACATGGAACAAGCATTTTATTTTTGCTTTCATTTTTCAGACCTAGAAATCTTTTCAAGGAACCTTTATTTGGATATTTTACTGAAATATCAATTTAGGCATTAATACTGAATAGTTCTTCATTTTCTTCTTTCTTATTTTCAACTATTTTCTCCATTTCAAGTATAAAACTGAAACATTTTTACTGGATAAGTTGAATTTTAATCAGAATTTTAATCAGATTATGTACTGTTATAATAGTCTGATATTAATACTGATGATACGGTGTAAATAGTTAAAGAAAGCTCTCAAAGAATCCTATTACAGTAAAAACAGTGTCATTCTATAGCTCCTTGGGAAGATTCTAATTTGGCCTTTTGTGCTCCCACTTCCAAAAGTACACATGCGAGCTCAATGGGATGCATGTTAAATGATGGATTGAAAAATGGAATTCTTATGCATACCTACACTTTCATGGCTGGCACCAATCTAATAACAACTAGATTCCTGGCTTTTGTTGGAATATAATTATCTTTTATATATATATGTATATGACCATTTTTCTTAATCTGACTGTTATAAAGGAAACTCAAAATAATTCTGGTAACTAACATCTCCATTGATGTTTTCTTACTGTCTATGGTAATTCATATTTGCATTCAACAATTATTACCACAATCATCCATGCAGTGTACTTCCTTGTGCACTCCAACCTGTTTATGAAATGTAGTGGCAAACAGTTGTGTGAAATAAATAAATATGTAGAAAAGTACTTACCTGTTGTGATATGTATCGCACATTAAGACTGATATTCAAAATTGTGCTGGTGTGCTTTTTCAACTGACCACGAGAGATGTACAGTACATTCTGTTTCTGTATCATGTCATCTACAGTCATATCTGCCATTTTCTTCAAGTCAAGTTCCACACCCATCTTTTCACAAAGGAACGCAGGTGTTTCTGGTGGTATATCAAGATAGAATTTATTTCCACCTAAAATAATATGCATCAATTTTAATGGTGGGAGGGAGAATCTAGATAAATTCAGATTTAAAATAAAATTAGAAACAAGGGTAATCATTTAATTCTGCATAAAAGAGAAAATATATGTGCATATCCTATTATTTAGTAGCATCAGAAATTTTGACAAATGTGTTTTAGTGACAAACTTTAAAATGCATATAAATATCCATAGGCTCTGAGTTAGTGGAAGCAAGCACTTTCTGCCCCCCCCCCCCTAACTTACAAAGCCAGAGGCAAAACTTACTCCAGAATTTTATTGAAGGGGCCTGTTCCCTCATCCCTAAAATTCCAAGATAGATTTCTCATTTAAAAAAAAATTGATATGATCCATTCACTCATTTTCTCTGGCTGTTCTGCAACAAACTATTTTTACAACAGTTCTACCTATACACACCTTGCTAATCAAGTATTAATAGATATATTACTGATTTCATTGTAGCACAAAAAAATAAAGGGATACACTAGGCTAAAGCTGATCTTTTAAAAGCTGATTGCTATGTGATGACCTTGAATTTTTTTTTGCATTGCTAGCAATAAAAATCTGATGTGTTACACTCACATGATTTTCTCTAGCTGTTCTACAAACTTCATACATAATATTCTTCTTCTTTCTGCACCTTGCTAATCGTGGTACTCATTGGCACAATGTTCTTATTATTTAGTTCCGTATAAGTAGGAAGAAAATAAGGGAATACACTAGGCTAAACCAACAGTCAAATTTTTAAAAGCTGTCGTTATGCAATTGTCATCACAAATCGCTTCTTTTCTTGGCCAGGAGTAGAACAAAAGAAAAACGGACACTCCCGTCTGAGAAAAGTATAAGTACAACTGAAACTAATAACAATGAATACCTTGAAAACGGTAAGCTCCACAAAAAAAAATGTATATGACGTAAGTTGTGTATTTTAACAAGGCCTACATTTTTTGTATAGTACGTTTTTGTCTATCTCTTACGGTTTGCTAGTTATGCCAAATTAAGCAAAATTCATCCAGAATAATCAGGTCTTCAGAAGCTATTCCCAGAAAATTCAAGATATAAATTTTATTTGTTAGGTAAATATCTTTAATATATGATATTTTAATCAAAATCGTTAGAGCCATTTTTAAGAAAATCAAAATTTTTTAAAAAAGCTCCATGTAAAGGGTAGTTTGGGGTGGGGGGATTTTCCTCAAAATCTTCGTGTCGCATCCCTGGAAGATACCAAACTTAAATACCAAGTTTGGTATTTTAGCTACTTTTCATTTTTGAGTTATCGTGCTCACAGACACATGGACCTTTTTCTGAAAATGCTTTTTTTGGATACAGGGGGACCTAAAACATGTATTTCCGGTGAAATCTCGGTATCAAATTTTTGAGTGGAATACAATACTTCTCTATACCTATGCACATTGTACATATGGGGGCTAGAGAAAGTAAAAAGTGAATGAGAAAATCTGAGGAAAATGTAAGTATTGGAAAATGTAAACCACAACAAGAAATATCTCAGAAATAGTTAGCTTACCCCCTCACCCCCCCCCCAAAAAACCCCATCAGATGTGTGATTTTTTGTATCTCTTACTTTACAAGTTATGCAAGTCATTCATATTAACAGAACTTCAGAAGGTCTCCTTATAAGATTCAAGATTATACATTTTATTTGTCATGGATATATTTTAACTATTTGGTATTTTAATTAAAATCGTTTAGAGCCATTTTTGAAAAAATCAAAATTTTCAAAGATTTCCAACTACAGAGTAGTTTTGGTTTGGCAGATTTTCTGTTTACAGACACATGGACCTTTCTATAAAAATGTTTCTACTATAAAGAGAAAATTGGTTAAATAGAAATTGATAACACAGAGTTGTAAAGGATTACTTTTATTTCAAAAGCACAGTTCAACTATTAAACTAAAGTTATGATGATACAAACTAGGTTTCAGTTTCAGTTAACATTAGATCAGAATTGGACTACATAGATAACGGTTTCCTCTTGTATTGACACATCCATAGTTTAATCATCTATTATGAAAAGTACAGTTTTAATGTCTGCAGCCAGCTTTTGAAGTAAGGTGTGATGCAAAATGCAACTCATTTTGTGTATGGTGAGAAAATTTCCTTAGAAATCATAGCATCGATTTTTACTTTCTCTAGCCCGCATGAACAATGTACATTGTGGATAGAGAAGGTATTCCACCCAAAAATTTGATGTCGAGATTTCACCAGAAATATATGTTTTGGGGTACCCTGAGTCCGAGAAAAGCATTTTTAGAAAAAGGTCCATGTGCATGTGTGCGTGCATGTGTGGGTGGGTGTGGACAGCATAGCTCAAAGATGAAAATATTGTTAAATACCAAACTTCGTATTTAGGTTTGGTATCTTCCAAGGATGCAACATGAAGATTTTCAAGAAAATCCCCCCACTAAAAACTACCTCTTGCAAGGACAAATTTTCGAAAATTTTGATTTTCTAAAAAATGGCTCAAATGATTTTGATTTAAATCCTGTATATCAAAGGTATTTACATCCCAAATAAAATGAATATCTTGAATTTTCTGGTAATGCCTCTGAAGATCTCTATTCTGGATGAAGTTTGCTAAATTTTGCTTAACTGCTAAACCATAAGGCATAGACAAAAATTTACTGTACAAAAAAATGTAGATCTTGTCAAAACAAACAATTTATGTCCTTTACGTTTTTGTTGTGGAGGTAACCGTTTCAGAGATATTCCTTGTTATTGTTTTCAATTGTAAAATACTTATACTTTTTTCAGACAGGAAGTGTCCATTTTTCTTTGTACTACTCCTGGCCAAGAAGAAGTGATTTACAATGACAATCTCAAACAACAGCTTTTATAACATTTGAGTATCACTTTAGCATACCACATTCCTTTAGTTCCCTTCTAATTATAAGGAACTAAAAAATATGAACATTCTGCTCATGTTTATTTTGATTAGCATGGTGTGGATAGAAAAATAATCTTTTGCAAGAAATTTGTTTGTAGAGCAGCTAGAGAAAGTCCTGTGAGTGTAACACATCAGATTTTTCCAATTTGAGCTATTCCCTCAGCCCCTCCTCCCCTCTCACTTGAGATACCACACAAAAATGCTTTTCTAAAAACACACTTCAGAATGTAGGGAATCTCAAAACATTACTTCTGGTAATATCTCGGTAATGAATTTTGGGCAGAATCTAATACTTCCCCATTCCATAAGTAGTCGAAAGGCGCTCTTATTAGTAACTGAATCTAGAGCCTTAGTTAAAACCTATGCTTATCATGCACATGCAACCACAGTGTACAAAACACAAATGTGAAAACACTATGGCATTAATCAAGTAATTAATGATAACTCATTTTTACTTTCTCATGGTATGCATGTACAAGGTACATAGTAGATAAGAGAAGGTATTGTATTACACCCACTGCTATGTGCCAAGATTTCACCAGAAATGCATGTTCTGAGACCCCTTAATCCAAAATTGTCATTTTTAGAAAAGAGTGTGTATGTGTGTGTACGCAAGTCTGTTAAATTACCAAACATTGTATTTAAGTTTGGTATCTTTCAAGGATGCGACACAATGATTTTCAAGAAAATCCCTGCACCTCCAAAATATTGATTTTGAAAATATTGATTTTCTTTAAAATGACTCTAATGATTTTGATGAATTGTATATCTTGAATTTTCTGGAAACAGCCTCTGAAAACCTCTTCATTCTGGAAACTTTTGTGTAACTGGTAAATGACAAAAGATACAAAAAAACTTACTACGCAAAAAAATGTACATCTCCTTAAAACACACATTTTATGTCACATATATTTTTTTTTGTAGAGTTACCATTTCCATGATGTTCCTTGTTATTAGTTTCAATTTTAAATTTCTTAAACTTTACTCTAGCTGTTCTCGCACTTCAAGCCAGGTGGGGATGTGAAGCTATCAACGTTTTGGGAGCATAAATCTCTCCTATCATCAGGATGATGCATGGCTAGATCAAATAAAATGGCCTGTATATATACTGTGTGCCCTGTGGCACAGACCTCATAGAAAACTTGCCTACTCTGGCTGTGCTTGGATTGTGTTTTCTGAACCAGTTAATTTCAATATAGATGAACGGTTTCCATGCAGAACTAAACTATAAGGCAGCATCTGAGTTCAGTGTGCCCCTCTTGTACAAAATAGCCAACAACCCCTTAACCCTGTGTTTCCAGTAGCCATCACATTTGGCTAAGATGGTAGTGTCATGGAAGTTGGGTCTATGGTCTTGTTCAAAGCAATGTTATACAAATTTAGAGACTTATCAGGCTGTATCAAATGGATGATCCTCTCATGTTTTTTGACCCTGGTAGTTATGGTCCTACCGGTTTGTCTCCATTGAGACTTGTTCATCTTTTACTTTCATTTTGTAAGTGGTACTAATCTGCAAACAAATAAACGGCATAGCAATGGGCTCTCCATTGTCACCAGCTAGAGGATATTTTTACATGGAACACTTGGAGCATAAAATTCTTCCTTCATTCCACTCAAGCCATCCCATTTCTACACATATGTTGATGACACATTCATCATATGGCCACATGGACCAGAAACATTGCTGAGCTTCCTCAAACAACTCAAAGCCTCCAAACAGAGATCCAGTTCATCATGGAAGAGGAGATGATTTCCAAAAATTCCTTCTGATTTCCAAAAATAGTAATGGTATGCTCAGACCCATGGTGTAGCAAAACAAACACATATCATCTCGATTTGAATTCACATAGATTCTAATCAAATCTAAACAAATTGGAGTACTCAATATCCTGGCTCACAGAGCAGTCTCTACCTCCAATCCAATTCAAGTGTTGGCTATTTTGTCCCAGAGTGCAATGCTGAATCGGGATGCTGGATTACAGTTTAGTCCCACATGGAAACTGGCCATCAATATTGAAATTAACTGGCTCAGAAAACACAGAAACACACAGCAGCAATCAGAGTAGGCAATTTTTCTGTGAGGTCCATGCCACAGCGATGCACAGTATATATATACATGCTATTTTACCTGATCTAGTCATTCATCATCCTGCTAAGAGATGTATGCTCTCAAAATGTCGATGGCTGCACATCACCTCACCTGGCTTGAAGCCCGGGAACACCAGGAAAGCTTCAGTTCTTATTTCTTAAATTTTGCTCAAGTAGGAAGTCATCTTTTGTTTCATTGCTTTTGTTTTACTCCCATGAATACAAAAGGGAACTGAATCTCAATTGTTTCAAATAGTGATAGCTTTTAAAAGATTTGACTATTGCTTTAGCCTAGTATATTCCCATATTTCCCTTCTACTTTCAAGGAATCAATTAATAAGGCCATTTCTGCTAATGTTTATTTTGATTAGCACAATGTAAATAAAAGATTATCTTTTTACAAGAAAAGTTTTTTGTGAAATAGCTAGAAAAAGTCATGTGAATGAAACACTTTAGATTTTTTTGTAATGTGCTACACAAAATTTCAAAGCAGCCTGCCTTCTAATTCACTGAAAGAGCATACCATATTAATATGTAACAACAATAATGAGCAGGATATGCACACCTTGTACATTTATTAAATTAATGTTCTAAACTTTTTTACACAGAAGAGTTTAGTTGTCCTAGGCATACTTTATTACTGCATATGTTCTCCAATTCTTGTCTTAAATTAGTTATGCACAAAATATTCAGAATATTCTATATATTTTCTGATACTACACATTTCATGTTTAGAGATTACAATCAATTGGTTCTCAAGAGTTGCCAAACTGGGATAATATTAAATTAAAAGAACTTGAGTCAGTTTTTGTAACACAAACATCACTAAGTGATATTAATGACATCACAGTTACAAGTTTCTCTGCATATTTGCTAAATTAAAAAAAAAAGAAAAGGAATAATATGATTACTAATTTTTGGATAAACTCTTTATCCATAAAACCACTCAAAATCACTATATCACTATATCTATTACACATAAATAGTATTTTATTACGAAAATACGGTATATAATACCAACTTTAATAATACCTAATATTTCCTCTTTTAATGCATTAATAACCACAACTTTTCACTTTTGTCATGTCTGTGTCACTCTATTTCTCAAACAGAAATGATAATGTCCCATCCAAGGCATCTCGGGAACATTGCTTCATCTATCCTTGTCTCTCCAGATGTTGCCAACATTCACAATTTGAATATAGTGGAAAAGGGTAGGATGTCCTAAGCCACAAAGTGTAGCCAAAAGGTTGAGGGCCCTAAGCTGCAAAGTAAAGCAGAGGGATTGAATGTCCTAAACCACAAAGGTAGCCGAGGGATGTGTCTTAGAAGGAGAGGAGTGGAATAGTTGTGGTTAAAGGCTGTAGCTGCAGACCGATGATAGAATATAGCTGATGGATCCATTAAGCTAAACCCCAATGAACCACAGCATAACCAAAGGATCTTTAGGCCTAAATCTACCCAAATTATCAAAAATAGTGGATTTTAATTTTAGCAACATTTTCATAGGTATGCCTCAATTTACCTCAGTTTTTGGTGCTCTTGGCATATGTTATAGTTGATAGTGACATTATTTTGGTATATATAACTGGGTTGCAAAGAAGGATGGGTGGGTGGGCAATATGAGTTCATCAGAGCAAAATATCCTGCTTCACATATTTTTTACTCTTTCAGGATTACCTATATATAATAACTGTAATCCGTAAGTATTTAGCAAGTAAAACATTGGTACATAGGATCAGGAGCTCAACCTAATTTTTAAAGAAATGCATCCATTACCATTTGAGCAATTTTATCTGAACTTATGTAATATTTGGATGACATGGTCGATTTGCTGATATTTTGCTAACCAGTTATGATTATTATGATTATGACTCATTAGATGTAGTGTGAATTACTAGAATTATGCTAACATTGTTTTACCTTTTACAAATGCTCAGCTGCATGACTGACTACAAAGGTTAAGTGCAGTTATAACATTATAACAATAATGAAAGTGCCTCATGTGTTGTTTGTTGGCTTTATCATTTCAAACTGATCATTCCAAATTAGTGGGGTAGATTAGGAAAGAAGCAGAGAAAACAATATCTTCTACTATTTGAAAGTAACAAATGTTATAAATCATATTTTATTATTTTATTTAAAAAGTATATACTAAAATGGGTAGCAAGAGAATATTATACAAAAAAATAATTATAGTATATTATATATTATAAAAGCATATTCAAGTTCCATCTTGTCATGTTGCTTATTTTAGGACATCTAGTACCATTTCTTAAAACCGCTAGAATTTTTACTTCACTATTCCACCACCAGTAAATTTTTATGTCAGAAACTGTTTTGGAGTCTATTGACAATAAATGGTTGTTTATTATTATTATTATATAGTGACAAGAGTTCAGTTCGTCACCCATAGATGGCATCGTCGAATAAAATCACAACTTTGCAGAATTTAAGGTGGTGGAATTTACCCCAGAAACATTCTCTTTCAAGGTATTGGGTTCTTTTACATGCATATAATCATTACTTGGGACCAATGGCTTTACTTTTCTTAAAAAGGAAGCCATGCTAAGATTTTTATATGTGAAAAAACTCAATTGTCCTCCATTAGGATTGAATCCATGATCTTGAGTACTAAAGGCTTGCATAAAAAAAAAAAAAAAAAAAAAAAAAAACCAACAAAACATATTAGTAATATATTCAAAGAGAAAACTGTTAACATTGGACCATAAAGACATTCAGATAGGCACCGTAAATAGAATTGATCTGACAAACATTGGTTGCACACAATTTTAGGATATCTTTAGATT
The DNA here is from genome assembly GCA_030762935.1 of Hymenopus coronatus. Lineage (NCBI taxonomy): Eukaryota > Metazoa > Arthropoda > Insecta > Mantodea > Hymenopodidae > Hymenopus > Hymenopus coronatus. Next base: position 126,168,865 of record CM060892.1, on the reverse strand, counting down.
ATTTAGTGATGATTACATGTAGCCTTATGAGACGCTCAAAGAGATATGCTGCTATTATCTAATTCTATATTAGTGATTCCATGGTTCACTCCCGGTGGAACATGGTTTTTATTTTCTTGTGATTATTCTGTACCTTCCACTCAATACATAAAAAGCGAATATAACTGAATACAACCATGATTGTTTAACACATGACATAATCAATGCTTTTAATCTGAAGCAAATGCGATACAAGCATATTAATATACTGAAGGGTCAAAAATACTGGGAAGACACTGGATGAGAAATTAATAAGTCACTTTGCAATCCCTTAAAATGTAGTAATATGTAGACACATGGACTGTACAAGGTACTGGAACTGTTCTGGAGGGATATTGACCCATCTTGCAGCGCTATTCATAATTGTTTTTGTGTAGTTAATAATGGATTCATTCAGCATACACCAGTGTTGACAGTATCCTAAAACTGGTCCAAAGAATTAAGGTCAGATGAGCTAGAGAGCCAAACCAAGATCATGAATTCACTGATGTGTTCATCAAACCATCTGTGTGCAACCAAAGAGCGGTGACAGTTGCACTATCCTGTTGAAAAATGGCATCTGCATCAGCGAACTCTAGTGCGAGAAATGAATGCAGATGATCTCAAAGAATGACCATATAACATGCATCTGTAATTTAATCCCTGCAGCCAGAAAATAGGGCCTAATTGTGACCATGAAAACAGCCCAGAATACAGCTGAGCTACCTCTTGCCTGGAGTCACCTTGCTGACACCCATAACTTTATGCAATATATATTTATTTATTCATGCTAAGCTGTATACAGGTGAATAAGACTGGTGTTCAGCTCTGGCTCCTTACGGTAATGTTCATATTTTACAATAGTTTATTAATTCTAGTTTATTACAGCATTTTGTCTCTATTTATTGTCTATATCCATTTATTTTTCACTTTGCATAAGAATTGTCCAACCTTCTTACTGTTGTTTTGAAACATTTCAACTACTGCTTCATTTCTATCTATTTTAAACCATTTCTTATTTATATACTCTTTTCTTTAAATAATATATGTTCCATATCTTCATTTCCACCACATATAGGACATTGGTTTTGTGGAATACCCTTCCTTAAACCTTTCAATCTCCATACTCCTGCTTTCAGCCATGCAATACCTTCTCGCTCCATCAGCTCCACCCAACTGGAACCAGGATTCATTGGACCATACTAGAGCAGCCACTGTTCTGTAGTACAGTGATGATGTACATAGGCCTTGCTAGTTATTGATCTCTGTGTCAAGGTATCAGCAAAGGGACACATGTCAGTGGTAAGCTGTTGAAGCCTACGCAGTGTATTTGTCTCCTCATAGTCCTGGTAGAAATAGATTTTGATGCCCCACATTCAAATAGACAGTTACTCACAGAAGCTGTGAGAGGTAACTGCAGAGGTGACCTGATGTGCTGCGGTTTACATGCCTGGAAACATTGCCTCTGTGACATTGAAGATCCATCCTAGATACTTTTGACTTTGTTAACCTGAATTCCTGTCTAATGTCCAAATGTTATCATCCATGCATTTTGCAGCAATTATTATCCTATGTACAAAGTTAGTTGACTTTAGATGTGCTGTTATGTTCATTATACACTTGTCTGCAGCAGACAAATCCCACGACATTTGACTATTCAGTTTAAAACAACAACAATCAACATCATCAAAGTTGATAATATGAACATGAAAATTTCAAAGGAAGATGGGAGACAGTGTGTTTCTAATTTTGTATGGGTTAGCTATATTCATTGAAATAATGAACACCTAGTTCTCCAAAAACCGATACATAAAAAACAAGCATTGTTATGGAGCCAGTAGTAGTCACATTTATTTACATGAAGAACAGGTCTAAAGGTTGGTTAACATTACCTAGAATTTGTATTAATTAAAACCTGCTTGAATTTAAACTTTGCATGTTGATTATATTCAAGTTATGCAGTTTCTGAGTGAAGCTCCCATCAGCTCTGTGCTGTATAAATGTAAAAAACTATGAAATGATGATGCAACCTGTTTTCTTTGAACTGCAGCCATGTGATCAGACCATGCTTTTATTTATTTTTAATTTCTCTACATGTATTATACATTCCACCCAAAAATGTGATACCAACTTTTCATCAGAAATATATGTTTTGATTCCGAAAAAAAGCATTTTTAGAAAAAGGTCAGTGTGTGTGTCTGTGGACAGTACAACTCAAAAACTAAAAGACTGTTATATACCAAACTTAGTAGTTAAGTTTGATACCTTCCAAGGATGAGACATGATTTTCAAGAATATCCTCTCCCACCCAAAACTACCCTTTACAGGATATATTTTTGAAAATTTTGTTTTTCTCAAAGATGGCTCTACGATTTTGATTAAAACACTGTGTATTGAAGTTATTTATATCACAAGTAAAATGCATGACTTGAATTTTCTGGGAATGGCTTCTGAAGACCTCTTCATTCTGGATGAATTTTGCTGAATTTTCTATAACTGGTAAACTATAAGAGATACACAAAAACTTACTACACAAAAAATTTATTTCTCATTAAAACACACAATTTATATCATATGCATTTTTGTTGCAGAGCTGACTGTTTCTGAGATATTCCTTGTTATTGGTTTCACTTTTAAACTATGCATTTTCTCAAATAGGACCATCTTCTGTTTCATCACTCTTTTGCTTTTCTGGAAATGGAAAGTGAACCAAACTTCAATTGTTCACATATCACCTGGCTTTTAAAAGATTTTACTATCTCTTTAGCCAGTTGTATTCCCTTATTTCCCTTTTCTTTATAAGTGAACTATGTGGTAAGACCAATTCTGTTAATGTTTTTATCTCTTTTAGCATGATGTAGGTAGAAGAATAGCTTTTATAAGAATAGTCTTTTTGAAAAACAGCTGGAGAAAGTCATGTGAATGCAACACATCAGATTTTTTATTTTATTTATTTGAGAAGATTCCCTGAGCTCTAAGCTCATTCTAGAAACAATATAATGCAGGTATATTACAATTACAAATATTAACATCACAGATTGTTAAGTTGATAAAGATTTACGCCCACTATGTGACAATGTCAACAACAATTGACACTGTATAATTGAGCGCAAGGAAAAGTAAAATGTGGAGAGAGAAAAGATGAAATAAAAACTAGAAAAAGTTGCCGCCAGAGATATTGTACTTAAAACTTTTTGGAAGCAAAAATAAGAAAAAATTTCTGAAACACGTAGGTAATTATACATGGAAAGTAAGAGAGAAATGAGGGAGGAAAATCACCAAGAAAGAGAGGATCTTAATAATAAAACAGATGGGGTTGTAACTTTTAAGAGCTAAATAGATTAAGTTAGCAGGGTATAAAAATATACAAATAGAGGGAAAGGTATATATATATATATATATATATATATATATATATATATATATATATATATATATATATATATAAATAACTAGGGTGTTAACTGTATATGATACCAAATTCAGCAACTCTAGGAAAGTATGGAGTTGCTGAAAGTATGATGTATGAAATTTGTAACTTGAAAAGATGAACTAAATGATATATCTATCTAATCTATCCTAATCTAATCTTATTTATCTACGTAATGAGTTGATAGAAGTAAATTAAACCTGCAGTCTCTTTTCTTCTATGAAGATAATAGCAATTTATTCCCTCAGAAGGGCAAATTGGAGTGAATTTACAGAAATATATAAGCAATATATGTTATCAGTTTAATAAACACAGAAAGCCAAAGCTAAATATCGTTACCTAACTAAACTTTCTCCAAAGCACAAAGCAACCAAATTAAGATTACCTAGCAAAGTTTGAACTGAGCAGGTGCAAAACAGACTATAGGTAAGCTTAAATAAAAATTATTCTGGAACTAAATTTCCTTATTTTATTTTTCTCATAGTCAGTTTACCCTTCCCAAATGTAGGACCGAATCCCCACTTTCAAGCAGATGCCTAGGGATCAGATGCTTGTCGGGGAGTCAACGGCATGGAACCACAGGCTGTAGAACCTGGAACGAGTGGTCGGCCCACAGCCAGACATGAGCATGAAAAACAAGGATGATATGAAAGTGAAATGGATAATAGGAAAGATGATGGAGCAATTGGTGAAATGAGTGGCGGGGGAAACCAGGGGTCCAAGAAAAAACCTGCCGAGATGCTATTTTGTCTACAACAAATCCCACATGCGGGGGTATTTGGGATCGAACCCAGGCCATCTAGGTGGGAGGCAACTAGTCTAACCACATCCTTATTTTAGAGCAAATAAATAAAATAAAAAGGTATATACAAATATTTCTTCTTTGTGGCATTTTAAGAAAATCTATATCTAGTGGAGGTGAAATCATAATACAGATTAATATAAATGATCTTTCTGATCACAAACTTGAATAATTGTCATTAGGAGACTCTTAGGGACATGATACTGGTATCAATGCAAAGAGAAACTCATATTTTTTTGTTATGTTGGTGAACCTATTGAATATCTATTAATTTTGTTGCTAGGAGATGATTTAACAGAAAAAAATGGCTGCAAACAAAGACAGGAGTGCATTTTGTGTATACGATTTTCACATATCCCAGGCTATAGTCACTGAACTGCAAATTTAGTAGAAGATTTGATGTTGATCCACCCATTGGGCCCAGTATCCATGAGTGGTATGCTGATTTCAAAACGAGGGGATGCATCTGTAAGTGGAAGTCAACTGTCATTCATCAGTATGTGAAGCAAATATGGAGAGTAAGAGAGAGTTTCACACAAAGTCCACAGGAATCTACCATAAAAGCCAGTAAAATGTAAATGGCTTGTTATTTATGGATGCTCTTTAACTGCTGTGGCTCTCAGCATCCCATTCTATATTGGGCGTGAAAGACCACTTAATTTTGCTCAGAGGTCTCTCTATGAGCCTTGAGGTTCTTTTACGTGCCGTAAATCTACGACACAGGACCAACAGCTTTACTTCCCTTCCCAAGGAAGCTATACTAAGGATTTTTAAACCCAAAAAAATCCATTGTCCTCCACCGGGTTTGAACCCGCGATTGGGTATACGAAGTCAGCATGGTAACCATTACACCACGGAGGACGACATAGAAGCCAATAGAGAATTAAACATCCCCCAAAAAACTGTGTGGAAGATTTTATGGAGCCATTTGAAGTTCCATTCATACCATCTGCAATTGTTGCAGGCTCTGAAATCAGACAACAAAGCCAAGCAACAGTCTTTCTGTGAGGGGATGCAACTCAGAATGGAAACTGAAGATTTCTTCAAATCATTGATATTAATTGATTAAAGCCACTTTCCATCAGTCAGGAAAAGTGCACAAACAAAATATCAGGATATGGACTTTGAAAACTCTTAACATTTATGTGGAACATATACACAACTCCCTGTGTAAGTCATTCATATATGTAAAATCTTCCAACAGTTTGTTGGGGGATATTTAATTCTATACTGCCTTTTAATATAGATTCCTGTGGACTTTGTGTGAAACTGTCTTTCACATGGTCCACATTTGCCTCACTTACTGATGGACAACCGTTGACTTCCGCTTACAGATACATCCCCTCATTTTGAAGTCAGCATACCACTTATGTATACTGGGCCCAATGGGTGGATCAACATCAAATTTTCTTCTAAAACTGCATTGTACAGTGACAACAGACTGGGATGTGTGAAAATCTAGCACAAATCTCCTGTCTTCATTTGCAACCATTTTTCTTTTGTACCATCTACTAGCAACAAAGTAATAAATATGCAACAGGTACAATATGTAACAAAAATATTTGAGCTGATCTTTCCATTGATACCAGCATCATGTTTCTAAGTGACTTCTAATGATAGTTATTCAAGATTTTAATCAGAAAGATCATTTATAATAACCTGTACAGGCAAATGAAATGGAACTAGGTAAATATTATACATTTTTTCCCTTACTTTGCTTAAATTATTATGCTTAATATGGTACATAGCATATTAGTTTACTCTAAAATTATTTATTTTAAAGCCTGTGGGTTCCTGATGAAATAAGTGTATGAACATCAGAATAGTAACTCTTTTCAAAATTTTTAAAATTTTTCTTGACAGTGCTATAGATCAATATTTTGGGAAAAACAAATTTAATGCCTTGCCCTTTTTTTTATTTCTTTCAAAGTTCAAACTTGTTCTTAATTTGAATTTAAGAATTTATTCTTCATATCAGTCTAGCTGGCTAATATTTTAAATGAAAGTATGATAATGCTTAGCCTTAGAATACTTTTAGTTACTGCTTTCTTAGTCTTCACTTCAGTTTTGTTTCATAATCTCTGAATGATATAAAAATACCCAAATTGTCTACCACTTGACATTTTTAATATTTCTGTTAACTACAGAAAAATATTACTTTATGAAACTTACCTTGTGTTTTGTTAGTTTTATTTGCAGCAGGATTATTTTTGGTTTTTTTCTTGTCTGAAGTTTTACCAAATTCACTGACAACTATGTCAATTCTCATTGTTTCTATAGAACCAACTAATGATAAATTAGAACCCCATGTTTCAAACGAAGACACATTGCCACTTCCAGTTCCTAGAACATAAACATACAATAATGATAATAATAATAATAATAATAATAATAATAAAAATAAAATAGCAACAACAATGTCTATACAAATAAGCTCTGAAATGAAAGATAAAGCAGAAAAGGAGCTATGAGAAGGCAAACCAAAGGAATGTACTGCATAAAAATGTTCTGCCTGGCGACAAAGTTCTTGCACACTCTCACCAATAAACAAACATTGTTCGCTGGATAGAATGAGAACCTGGAAATGCATAATAATACCCTTACAGTAGTTAAGATTGGCATTAGGAGGAAAAAAAGAACACACACACACCCACCCACCTCCACACACTGTTAACAAATCAATTGCATAATCAATAAGCCTGCTCTCTTACCTAAGATCCCAACCATCTCCTTTCTTGGTAATGAAAATGAAAGTGGATCCTTTATTAATTTTTTTTTCCCCCCAATTAAAAGTTTAAATTCTTCATGCAATTTACTAATAATTAAATTTCATATTATTATTCTTCAGACAGTACATATGTTTACTTAGTTTCCACAAGAAATCATGAAGTGAATAAAAAGAACTACTTAGACAAACAAACATGTTGAATAATTCTTGGCATGCTCTTTTGGCTCACATTCATTCTATCAAATTCATGAGATTCATCTTGTCTAGCAAGGAACCTGTGATGATATAATTAAAGATGATTATACTTTCTGCCTAATACTCAACCTCAGCTCCAACTGTCTGCAAGAACTATGAAGGGAATTAATATCAAGCAATAATATTGGGGTATAAACTGTTGCAATGGTATAACGAGGTAAAGGAAAATGCAGGAAAGGGAGAATATCTGAAAGTTTGCCATAGAAATGAGAGATTGAGTGTGGTATGGTTCCACCTAGGGTTATAGAAGCTGAAAGGTTTGAGAGGATGAGTGAGGCCAGGACTACGTCCAATTTGTGGGGAGGAGGAGGAGGATAAACTGTTTTTGTTTAAATATAAAGGGATGAATGAATGAAGAGGAAGTTGATTAAACGGAAGGGGTTAGGGAGATAATGAGGTAGGAATAAAGAAGATCTTCAAGCACCAAGGGAAGTTAAGAGATTTGGGAATTCTTATGCAAAGTTATGATGAAATGGACAAGGTAAATAGATAAGGTTTAATTAAAGAGAGCACATTATGAACTAATTTTATTATATAGATAATATAGTGTTTCAGTAAGTACACATATGTCAAATAGATGTTGGTGGCCTACCCAGGTAATGGTCTGGGCAACAAGAGGTTGCCACAATTCCATTGAACTTAGCACTCAATAAACTGCCACAGCTGCTGCCAGCACCACCACCATGTTTCTTGCAACTGTATGAAAACAGAATACAATGGCAAGATCTCAAATCATTTGACCATCAGTATTTCCTTTGTGTCTATAACAGAATATGTAATGTTGCTCTTTCTGTAAAGTTTTATCTCATTAAAATGAAGTAGATAGAAAAATGAGATTTTGTAAGAATAGATTATATACCCATTAATAAATGATATATAATAGAGAAAGCTATGTTAATATAACACATCCATTTTTAGTTTTTATACTCTCTACCAGATTCCATCCATATTAAATTCCATTCAAAAGTCAGTGTTCAATAAACCAGAATCAAAATCTATCATATAAATTGCTGTATTCAGCAAGACAAGTGCAAGGTTTTCTAATTTATTTCCGAATGTGACATTCCTAAGCTCTCTACCAGGAAGAAATTTGCAAGTTCTCACAACCCAGCTTCAATAGAATGTGCCCTACTTACAGAATTTCTTTATCTTTCATTCTGAAAACCAAAGATCACATTTAGCTTGGCAAAAAGTTTTTTGTACATTTTTCAATAGCTTTGATCTTATTAATTACAATTTTAAAGTATTAAAGTAATAAAGTGCATTGATAATGGAGGAGCAGCACCAATAAATTCATTAATTATTAACTTATTACGAATAATTGGTTCTGGTTCATCATCATTATTGAGATTACCTCCTTACATACATTATTCGCAACAATAGGGTAACATTTGTCATTAAATCAATCCATTGGCAACTTTAAGTGATTCTGATTTTACATCTTAAAGAGTTTGCATGGGGTTTCCAGTTCAGGAATTTCAATTGGCTCAAAATCAAGCCCATAAAGTACTTTTAATCACCTTGTTCCTTGCTATATTTCCATTTTCTCATATTTGAGACATGACTTCCAGATAATCTACTAAAAAGTATCTACTAAAAAGTCTTGTTATTAAATATATCCACAACATTCACATAACTTTTACTGTATTATTATAAGGATGTAATGTTTCAGGGTTTTGACATTTTACTTATTACATTTGCACTGTTTCTCTTCTACAAGTAGACAACCTTTCTTGGAAGAAGTTAGCTGATTACAGTCCTATTAAACAATTTAAAATCTCAGTTATTAAATTGACCATGGCAATATCGGGTGTTGACATTCACAAGGTATGTAACCTTTAAACGTTTACAATTTATGCTAACTGGAGTGTGGCAGTACAATTCTCATTTTAATTCATGGAGCTTATGGTATGTTTGGGGGGGGGGGGGTTACACTCTTCCAGGAATGAATGCTGATGAAGTGTATACATTTTTATTCAATTAAAATGAACATGAATCTATTTAATATAATTTAAAGTGAATTCTACAAAATACAAAGTTGTTATTAATTCCTCAAATTATAAGCTGATTATGTGCTTTCATTTACTTTTTGTGACTAAGTTTATGCCACCCTTCAAATTTCTCGCTGGTGGAGGAAGTTATCTGAAGTTTTGGAATGAACAGTACATTTCTTTCATTGTCTCTTAAAATAAATATTTTCTTAATTGTCTTTTATATCTGTTGTTAATATATTGATAAACTCTAATTACATAATGACCTTTCTTGATTATCTTGGTGTACTCCTGCAGTTGTAACTTTATAAATATGAACTTCACCATGTTTGTAAACATTGTAGTTTTATTTTGATTGATTATTTTTGATAAGAGTAGTTTGTCAAATGTATATTAATTGCTTTCTGTAAACTTTGTTGCAATCACATGATTTTCTCTACTTATTCCTCTACAAATTATTCTTACAAAAGCTTATTCTTTGAGCAACTTCTTGATAATTAATATTACAAACTTACACATTTTATGGCAGCAGTGGCACATGTTAGGTCTCCCCCCCCCCCCTTTCTTTCTTAACAAATTATATTTACATTTTTGTTCTGGATTTAATGATAGGTATCTTTAACAATGTAGACATTTTCAATAAAATTGAATACATAGGAATTTAATTACTTATTAACTGGACCTTTAGATTAAAAACAAAAAACACCAAATAATGACTTCCATGTATTTTTGAAATGGATAACTTCTGATTTTGTGTCCATTAGGAAAATTAGGAACTCTTATCTTCTGTAATCAAAATCACTAGACTGGTTACACTTATCAGGAACTGCTTTGTCCTTCCTTGAGACTTGTCATCTTATACTTCACAAGGCAGGAGAGAAGACCTGAGGTGGTGTCATAGTAACTTCCCCTTCATGTCTCGCACCACAAATATGCTCATTATCATGTCAGGCTATATTACATTGTGAAAAGAATTGAGTTTTATTGTATGAAGCACATTTTATGTCATAAAAATAGGCTAGAATGCAAACAGTCAACAGATTTGGAACAATTCTTCGTTATTTATAAATTTAACAAAAACTGTTTCTTTACAAATTTACCAGGCTTAACAGCTAACCTAACTAGCCCAAAGAATACACCCCTGCAGGTAGATATACAGTAGGCTACAGGAATACTCAGATTAATAAAAAGCTGATCACTGAAGGATGACCATGAAATTTCATGCTCCTTGTGTGACCAGTGGTAGCTTACCACTTGAAAAAAAATTTGTTGTATAGTCAATTATATAACTTTTCTTGTTCACTCTTCCACAAACTATTCTTATAAAAGCTTACTGTTCTTTTCTGTCTTTTGATGTTGAATTTTTGGGTGGAATGCAATGCTTCCTCTATCAAAATCCATAGTGTCGGGGTAGTATGTTTGCCTCACATTCAGGAGGCCCCAAATTTGAATCCTGGTTAGGGTGAGTTATATAAATAAGATTTACTGGGGTTTTGGCTTATCCTGAGAAGACAAATATCTAACTACGCTCATTTCAACCACTAACCATCCAATGTGACCTACATCAAAAAGAAATAGATAATAAAAAAAAAACCATACATCTGCAAAAGTGCTTCTAAGTTATAATAAATTTTCAAAATAAACAACATTGAATATTCTAGCATTTTATTTCACAAATAAACAAATTTATTGAATGCATTTATGGTCTTCCCCCAGCTGAGCAACTTTGAAAGAAAAAATCATTTTAGATGTGTTATCAAAACTGCAAGCATACACACACTCACATTAATACACACCTTTTATTTAAAAATGCTACTTCTTCATTCAGAGGCCCTCTAAATAAGTATTTCTGAAAAAATCTCAGTAATGAATTTTTGGATGGAATGAACTATTTCCTCTACCCATTATCTATGTAGAAGAAAATAAGAAAAACAAAAGAAAAATGGTAAAGAGAAAGAATATAACAACAAATAGGGAGCATGTAAACAGAGAGAATTCTGAAGGCAAGTTGAATATGTAATACTTGTAATAAAAGTATATTTACTCAAAACATGAGACACAAAAAGCACTTCACCAATGATACAGCATTAATATGAAGTATATATTTAAAACCTAGTGCTATTTATTTAAATCTAATTTCTGCTTACCATTGGCACCACTGAAGTTACTAATCATTTGTTGAGGCATAACACCCAAACAAGAAAGCAAGGGCTCGAAAATCAAATGGGCATCCAGTAATCTTAATGAATCATGCATGGGATATAAACTGTAACCTCCTGCTGTCATCTGCAGATAATCTGCATTCTCCAATGTATCTTCTGTTGTTAATGTGTTTATCTTGGATTCCTATATTATAAAAAAGATGAATGGCTCAATAATGTAGTTTTAGTAAATAAATGTTGCAACATTACAATTTACCAAATAACAAGTAGAGAAACAAAATTTACTACTATGACTGTCATTCAAAAAATGCAACATTTTGAAATAGTACAGTACAATGCATAGATAATTTTATTTTTAAATGTTCTATGATGTCACACCTGCAAAGTTAAATAATAATAATAATAATAATAATAATAATAATAATAATAATAACAATAACAACAACAATAACACTAATAATAATAACAATAATAACACTAATAACAATAACAACAACAACAATAATAATAATAATAATATTAAATACTAGTGGGAACTGAGGATTCTACACAATGTATGGCTGTTGATAAGCACCCAATTGTTAGACACAATAATATATTAATTATTGGAATTATCACACTATGAAGCACCATAATTATAATAAAGCAACATTGATTCGACATAAACACTCTTATGCTTCACAAATCTTGTTTGAAAATTGTTTTACCTTCCTTGAAGGCATCCTCGGCTGTGTGATTCTTGGAAACATTTGGTTTTGGCTACTGGCGGCATCTGGTGTTGATACTACGATTTTCAAAAGAAAGACAGCATTCAGCAGAAGACAACAGTCAACCTCAGCTCTTCATCATTGTCAAAATGCTGCCAGAGGACAGGAATTTCTTGAGGTGCAAGAAAGAATGGAAGTTGCTGGGAGCAAGATCAGGACTGTATGGTGAATGATCAAACAGCTCCCAGCCGAACTTCTGCAAAGCAGTTGCTGTGCACAGAGCCATATGTGGATAAGCATTGTCCTGGAACAGTACAGCACCTGCAGTAAGCATTTCAAGCCTCTTATTCTGAGTGGTATGTTGCAATTTCCACAGTGTTTCACAGCAACGGTCAGTGCTCACGTTTTCACCTCTGGGCAGGAAGTCAATGAGACAAATCCCCTTCCTGTCCCAGAACATTGTGCACATCATTTTCTGCACCAATGCAATCTGTTTGAATTTTGTCTTGACAGGAGATCCACAGTGACGCCAACAATTTGACTGCTGCTTAATTTCCGGGGTAAAGTGAGAAATCCATGTGTTGAGTGACAATTTCATGCAACAAGGATTGCAATATCTGTGGAAAATGGCTACTAAGCTCAGTAATCATAAAGCGATGGTTCTCCATGATGTGTTGCCACACCACATCAACAAGGTGATCATTGAAGGATGGTCACCCACTGTGCTCTTCATCATGGACATTTTAACGATCTTTGGAAAAAAGTCTACAGTAGTGAATCTGTTTGCTCATGAAATTCTGCCTATAGACCTGACAGAGCTGACTATGAATTTCAATGGACACTATGTTTTGTGCAGTAAGGAACTCTATCTAACCGAACCTCACAGACAGCAGGAGAATGAATAAAAAACGCCATTTTGGGGCACTGCTGCTACGCTACTGGTATCAGACAGGATCTGCATATGATTGATCCACCATAAGCCTGTTATGCAAGTACAATTTTCCCAGCTAAATATGTTTATGTTTAGGAAACAAAATCAGGAAATTTACTTTATGAGTGTGCCTCTTATTATAGCCATGTGTCCTGATTAATATGTGTTTTGACAACAGTTTCCTGAAGAGTGTAATTAGAGGTTTTTCTGTATTTCCCATTCTTATACAAAACTGGATTTTGAGATATTTTTTCTTAAGGAAAAATACAATACAGGGTTTATCATAATTGATGACACAAACTGATAGGATTGATAGTAAATCAAATGAAAACAAATTAGTTTGACTAAACATGGGTCTGTAAGCACATGTGGTTATAAGCCTTCTTTGCAAAATACGTTTTTTGTATAATTTTCCATCTCCTTTGGATAAAATCTCACTCATGGCTTACCTTAACAAGAAATTATGCTGCTTTATTTTATATTTTATGATTATTACATTCTTATACCCATTAAATGAGGAATTCAAAGTCATCCTTACATCTGGAGGTAAGATGATAATCATCTCTTAAAAGCTTCTGTATCTTTTCAGTTATTGTCAAGCATACACAATTCCCCATTCCAGTTCTCATGTTAATGGCAGTGCTGTCCACTATGATTTTGAAGTAACCCCAGATAAAAAAACATAAATGATTTAGATGAGGCAATCTTGCAGGCCAAGGTGTAGAGTCCAACTTGTAATTTATCTACATATCACATGTAATCTTTATCTCTCTGTAGCAGCAAACTGTTTTGTCAGATGTACCACACATATGTTCAAGGCAAAATCCTCAAGCGCTCCTGGAAGATGCTGTTGCAGAAACCAAAGATCCACTAGTCCTCTAGGAAGTATGTGTGGCCAAAGAGACAATTACCTAGTACCTCTACTCACACATTAACTGAGAGACATTGGTGATGTGGTGCCTAGTGAACAGCTTGCCAACACGAACAGTCTACCCTAGCAAATAGTGACACCATCAAATTCTACCTGTGGAGGATGCCCTACTCAAGGTGGCATTGGGATGGAGCACTGTGATCCTGTGGGTATATATTACAAGGGTGGCCAAAGGTGTGATAGTGGGACTGGATGCCCTTAGAAGTCACGAGAAGATGTTGGCTGGAAGATCTTGCAACTCGGCTGAGATGATGTATTGCTCTGGAGGCCCCATGAACATCTGTGGATGTCAGGGTGATCCTGATGGATAATGTAGTTGTGCCTACAAGAAGCAAGGTGATGGTGAAGGTGCACCTGGAGGGTCAATGGTCAAGCAACCATCTATTAGACTGGAAAACACCATTGAATGGATTATGCATTGCTGGGCATTATTGCCTTGTCAGGAGGAAGTGGTAATGACCCCAATGGACATCAACCAGGACATCCAAGCCAGGATGGAGTTTAGAAAAGTACGAGCCAGCTGCGAGTGTAACACTGTATGACGGATCCAAACAGCCAGCACCATTGTAGGATCTGGGGCCTGGCTGAAAGAATTGCTAAGAGGGCAACCGACCATCTGACTGCTTCACAACTGGAGAGCATCCAACATCCAGTAAGGCGATACCAGTTTGTCTTCAGTGAAGGAAACGGTGATGGCCGCACTGACTGGGTATGCCATAACATTGACACCGGAGAAACCAGACATATTCAGAAACCATCAAGACATGTTCCTTTGGCAAAACACACAGAGGTAAGAAACATGCTGTAGCATATCAGATCTAGGGGAATCATTGAAGTGTTCGACACCACTTGGTGCTCCCCTACAGTCTTGGTGAAGAAGAATGGTGAGCTATGCTTTGCATGGACTACAGGAAGCTGAAAGCTGTCACCTGAAGGGATTGTTTCCCCTTACCCTGGATTGACAACAATGGAAACACTTGTAGGTGCCTAGTGGTTCTTGACTTTGGATTTGAAATTACAATACTGGCAAGTGGCCTTACATCCCATAGACAAAGAGAAGACAGCAACCCTGGCAAGTCAACGGTTTTGGAAATTTACAAACATGCCCTTTGGCCTCTGCAACATACCAGCCACCTTCTTGCATTTCATGGAATCAGTGATGAGAGGTTGACACACTACACCTGCCTGATCTGGATGCCATCATCATCAAGGGCCTTTGACCAAGATACTGCAAAGGGAGCAGGCAGCTAATCTGAGGCTGAATGCGACAAAAAGCCAACTCTTCTGCAAGAAGGTGAGCTACTTAGGCCACATAGTCTCACCTTCTGGGGTGGCCACAGACCAGAGAAGGCTCAGGCAGTGAGAAATCTTGCCCGAAAGATAAACCAGAGCTGCAAAGTTTCTGGGTCTCTGCAGCTACTATTGTTGGTTCATCAAAGGTTTCTCCAATATTGCAAAACCCCTCACTTTTCCAATAGAGAAGCACCAGCATTACATGTGGTCAGAAGATGCAGAGTGTGCTTAAGTCAGCAGTGCGCCTATTTTGGGAGTTCCACAACCTGGGGACAACTTTATTGTGGATACAAGCAATACCAGCATTGGCAGCATTCTATTCCAGGTCCAAGATGGCCAGGAGCAGGTAATAACCTACTACAGCAAGCCTCTCACACATGTGCTGCAATTACGATTGCAAGGCATAATCACACTGCTCCCTCTTCCAGGCTGTTAGTCCTGACTAGGAGTATCATCAATGGGCTAGACGATCCAGAAGTACTATCAGCCTCTTCCCTTGGGACAGCCTCTAGATGCATTAGAGAACATCACTTATCCTCTTCACCACAACATATGGCTCTTGCCATGGTATTCAAGGTTGAGGAAGCATCTTTTAGTTTGCTTGAAGCATTATAGTCAAACCAAATCACCCTATTGGAAACCTCAGTTGTTGACCTGTCAGTTATAATGATCTTCATCCAGTTGCTTGCTATTGGGATGTGTTAACACTTCATCTCGTGCATGTCATGAAACAGACCTCTCAAACATTAGGTCACATGGTAGATACAGCTTCCTGCCAAAGACCTGCTGGTTGACACCAGCCAGTTTTGTAGTACCGTTTTGTTGGTGCACTCACTGTCAAAGGGTCACTAACACCAATGTCTAGATCACTGAAATACAGAACTCATTGGAGGTTGTAAGGGTACAGTTTATTGTGATTTAAATTCATTATACACTTCCACTTTGTGCTACAGTCCTTATAGTTTGATCCTGGCCTCCAGAACCATACTTACTGTGGCTTAATACAGGCACTTATGTGGCACAATATTCCTTGTTTGAAGTTCCTGGAGAGAGTTGTACTGCTTCCAATGCAACACCAACATCAAACTTAACCCATGCAGACCTACATACTTGCAAAGCTTCACTATTCCCTGAAGCACTGATTTACCCTTGTAAATGTGTGACTTTTAAAGTGCCTTCCATCAGAATATGCTTCATATAAAAGCATATAGGCTCCCATGCTTTGCTGTTTGCCTTGTCATACATAAGTGCATATCCACATAACCTTCTTTGCTGAAAGGTTCCATTGCAGTACAGCCCAACTACTCTTTTTGACATGTGACATGACTGCTACCATTTGAAACTGTATACTGCTAATCCATCCATAGCTTCTGTGACTTGAGTAAAACAATACTTCATTGCAATGTTCATTTTGAAACAAAGGACACATCTCAAACCAATCACGCAAGGAGTGTTCAAAACAATGTAGCAATCAGTGGCTCCTAGCAACACATTTGCAGTTTTCTCGCAAACAACTAATGTGCGCAGTTGTACACCCATATTTACTGTTTTTTTGTTTTTTTTTATTTGCATAGGCAGTCAGCCTTATTAGATGTATATTCTTATAAGATATTTTAATGTGTATCCTTGCTAATTATTCCTTTCATAATGTCATGCATAGAGTGGTTCACTTACCCAATTTCCCTTTAGATTTTTAGCCTCTTCATTATCTTTCATAAAATCTTGTTGTTTTGCCATCCAGCTATACAGATCTTCTCCCTTTTCTTTTCCTGTAGAGTCCCAATATTTTGCCCCTTGAGCTGAGTTATATGTTGGAGAAAAATTATTATCTAATGATGTCACAGAATGTTGACTTCCTGGTCCTCCTCCTCCAGAGTATATGCTTGGATTTGATCCTAGCGGATTCTGCTGGTGATGATGATGATGATGGTGGTGATGTTGATGATGGTGACTTTGTGAAGACCGTTCCTCTCGCAATGGCCCATATCCTGAAAACAAGGTTAATGTTAGCTTACAGAAAAAAATTGTGTGTGCGTGTGCGTGTGTGTGTGTGTGTGTGTGTGTGTGTGTGTGTGTGGTGTAAATGAATAGCAACACATGAATGTTATCTGTAATACATGGTTTATAGACAATATATTGGAGATAGGAAGCCTATGGTCTATGAATACAAATTACAGAGTTTTGTCTTAAAATTGCTAGGTCATATGCATATCACTGATTACAGTCACTTTAATGTAAGACATGTTTAGAAAACAACTGGAGGTGTTTCGAGCCTTAGTGTTAAGCATAATGGCTATGGTGTGAAAATGCAAAAGTTCACGTGCATTAAAATTTCAGGTTTAGAAACCCCATGACTACAGATTTTTTTTTTCTTTCTTTATTTCTTTCTTTCTTTCTTCACTCAGTTGAATGTGATTTATAGCAAACATTGTGTTGTGATGTAATTTTCCATTTGGTCAATGCTTAAGCTTTTTATTTTAAATTCTTTTAAATATCATTTACATTTTCTTCACTTAAATAGTATGTACTTACTGGAAACTTAATACAATTTAAATAAACTAGTTCAAGCTCAACTAACAACTTACAAAATGTAAATAATTGATAAGTACTTGAAAGAGCTAAATGCTATTGAGTTATTACAAAAATAAGTTGCATTGGTGTTAACATTACAATACAATAGAAAGATACAGGCGGAACAAACGTAAGCAAACAAATTAGGAGAAGGCACAGGTTTCAAAGGAACACGCTCCAAATGGTAACCTCTCAACATTGATGCATATGTGACATCTATGCAGAAATGATTACTGAATGCTGAGCATTCCTGGTGCATTGAGAATCTCATCACTAGCTCAATAATGTTGGCAACTAAAGTCTCATTCAGAATCAATCAGTGATGAATACACTATAGTCTCAAGATGACCCCAGAAAGAGAGTCCATGGGGTTGAGATGCGGCAAACAGGTGGCCAGGGACTCCCTCTTCCAATCCAGCAATTTGGGAAGACTTGATTTAGATGCTCCATACATTTATTGAATAATGTGCAGGAGCTCCATCATGTTGGAAATGCAGTTGAGCCTGAACATCAAGCAGCACTTCTTCCCACAGGGCTGGCAGTACACACTTCAGAAATGTTTTATAAGTGTTGCCATGCAGTCGAGGAGGAAGAAGGTATGGCAAGACGTGATCAGAAACATCCCAGCCCATATGTTCACCATAAACTGCTATTGGTGGCTCTTCTGAACACCGGCATGGAGATTCTCCTATGCCCATATGTGGTTACAGTAGACTCTCTGCTATCCGACCTATTGTGGCAGAACGGTAGGTCATATAATGAAAAATCTGGATAGCCCGGAGTACTACAAATGCTCATTTCTACTCCACCTCTACTACTAAAACACTCTTTTATGCCAAAACACATTCTTATTCATAATACTGTAGGCCTACACACAAAATGTTAAAAGTAAACAAATCATTAAAGTAGAACACAGACTTACAAAAAATATTTAAAACTGCTACACTGTACTTTATTTTAGTCCATATAAAGGTTTACATGAATGTAAAAATATAGCCCTAAAAATTTAGTTTTTGAAAAAGTCCTTTACACCTCTTCCATGATGCAATGGAAATGGAAATGGCGTGTTATTTATGGACACTCTTTAACTGCAGTGATTCTCAGCATCCCATTCTAAATTGGGCGTGAAAGACCGCTTAATTTTGCTCAGAGGCCTCTCTATCAGGCTTGAGGTTCTTTTACATGCTGACAATCTATGACACGGGACCAGCGGCTTTACTTCCCTTCCGAAGGAAACCATGCTAAGGATTTTTACATCCAAAAAATCCATCGTCCTCCGCCGGGTTTGAACCCGCGACCTTGGGTACATGAAGTCAGCATGGTAACCATTACACCACGGAGGGCGACATCCATGATGCAATGACCATCCACTTACGTAAGCAGATAATAACAGCTGGCATCGTTTCCTCCTGCTGACTAATGTACTGAGTGCTGCTTCAATTGTTTTGAGCCCTTCTGAATGTGGGATGAGGTTTTCCTGTCATTTAAGGATGCCTCCTCTTCCTCTATAAGTCCTCCTTTCTCACCATTTCCTCGGTATCTTTTCCAGTTATTTCATGAACTTTGTCACTTGCCATTCATTCTGTAACATCATCACAATCTGGTACATTTTTGAGTAATGAAACAAGTTCATCATTTTCATCTTCAGGTTCACACACTGGTTCAAGGTTAAAATGCCCACCTACATTGTCCAAAATAATTTTCCAAAATCTCACAAGAGAGATGTCTGAAATCCCATCCCATGCTTCGGCCAACCACCTTATGACATCTAGCAAGTAAACTTTTTTCAGAGTGGTTATGTAATCATCATTATCATCAATCGCTGATATCAATGAACTGAGAAGATGTCATCAATATTTTTTCTTTAGCATTTCAAGGATGCCCTGGTCCATTGACTGACTGACAAATAGCAGTCATACTGGGTGGTAAAAATAAAGCTTTGATGTTTCCATCTGTGAGTTTGTCATTGGCAGGATGCGAGGGTATGTTGTCAAGCAGTAGCACAGTTTTCTCGGCAAATTGTTGCCTTTCAAAATGTTTTTCTACAGTTGATACAAATTCATTTTGGAACCAGGTTTTGAAGATTTTTTAGTTCATCCATGCTTTCTTTTGATGTGTATAATGGAGGGGTAGTGATTCCTGATTTTTCAGTTGTTAGAAGCATCTAGGTTTCTTTGTTTTCTCTATTAACGTAAGCCTAAGCTTATGATTGCCGGTTCCATTTCTGCAGACTACAACAGTGGCTCGTTCCTTGCTTTTCTTGTACCTAGTACAGCAGCTTCATTTTTTGATGCAAACTTTTGCACAGGAAGCATCTTGAAATTTAAACCAGTCTCATCACAATTGTATAACTGCTCCCCAGAAATTCCTTCCTTCTCAATCAGTTTATGAACATAGTCTTTGAACAAAGGTACAGCCTCTTTGTTAGCAGATAAAGCCTCTCCACTGATGCTAATCTGACGAATACTGAATTGTTTTTTCCACCTATCTAACCATCCATCACTGGCAGTAAATTCTGAATCATCTATTTGTCACTTAAATTTCAATGCTTTCTCCTGCAATATCGGCCCAGTAACAGGTAAGCCTTTTCCTCTCAGTGTTCATGCCACAAAAATAAAGCTTCCTCAACTTCTTTATGCTTACATTTAAGCATCTTTTTCTTATTTTTATTCCACTTCCACTATCTTCGACAGCACACCACTTTTCAATTTATGCTAGATTTTTCTTCCAGTCTCGAACTGTACTTTTCCCAACACCTAACTCCAAAGTAATAGTTTTTGTAGTTACTCCAGATTTTAGCCACTTTATAGCATTAGTTTCTCCTCCATAGTCACTACTACCTTTTTTCTTTTATCGCCCATTTGTAATCTTTAAGAAAAAACTACAAAGCACACCAAAAATAAGTTTACTATGGTAATCAGGAAGAGTGGCAAATATGTTTCACACTTGTGGACTTCTGATAAACAACTGATAATGCAAAGAAGAGGCAGAAAAGATAGCAAAAACCTTTTTTATATACACGGCATATAGGAGGATTGTTGTTGCAGGCACTCGGCCATGTGCTATGCTTAGGCAGATTATTCCTCATTTGGAAAATTTTTATTGCTGTATTTTTTAAGTAGGCTGGTTAGTGCACAGGCTGGATTGTCGCGAGCAGGATAGTTGAGAGTCTACTGTATTCTTGTAATTAAGACTTAGTCCTTTCCAAGTAAATGTGGCCTCATCAGAGAAAAAAACCAATGAAAACAATTCTGGTGGCTGCCTTAAGGCTCATTCACAAAATTACAATCCTCCAAAGTTAAGGCTTGCACCTTTTGTAGATGGAAGCGGTAGAGTTGCTCCTCGTGCAAGACTTGCCGTAAACTTATCTGGTTGGTGCTCACTGCACATACAATAGGTGCTAGTTGATGGTTCCTCTTCCAGTCTATGCAATACATTTTCTTCAAACTCCAAAGTGCGATGGGTGCGTCTTATACCACAATCTGCTTTATTCAGCACCACAGAACACGTTCTTGCAAATGCCGATCTATAGATTCAAAAGTAGTCCAATGGGACTGCCATCTATTGGAGTAACTTTTGCTGTAAATCCATGCAGCTATTGTAGAATGACATCACGCTTCGCTACACACAAGGTGCATATCAGCAAGTTCAGCAAAAGTGTAATTTTGCTCCATGTTTCCTAAGTTACCTATTTAACTGTTTCAATGTAGTATTATTACA